>OX578274.1:71082654-72461654 GCA_951217065.1 Baccha elongata | reverse complement strand
ATTATTATTATTATTATTATTATTATTATTATTATTATTATTATTATTATTATTATTATTATTATTATTATTATTATTATTATTATTATTATTATTATTATTATTATTATTATTATTATTATTATTATTAATATTATTATTATTATTATTATTATTATTATTATTATTATTATTATTATTATTATTATTATTATTATTATTATTATTATTATTATTATTATTATTATTATTTTTATTATTATTATTATTATTATTATTATTATTATTATTATTATTATTATTATTACATACTATTAATATTATTATTTGTATATTAAGAATTACATATTTATTGGTTTACTGGGCTAGCAACTCAACGATTTCCTTTTCAACACGGTTAAGCCTATGGAAATTATTATCTCCAGGAAGTCTGCGCTCCTTATAATTTTTTTCAGCGATTACAAGTAAAAAAGCGGCCATTTAAAATAAATAAAATCAACCGAATGCTTGAAAATTAAACTGCCGACTGAAATAGACATTCAATACAAAAAAGTATTTACTAGCAAATGTTCAAGTTGGTGTTGAATTTTAACTGCCGAAAAAAAATATTAATTTTTTTATAACAAAAGAGGGGCAATCAAGAAAACCTGCCATAACTACTGAACGCTAAGTGTAAAGTTTCAAGTCACACTTTGTTTTTTTTATTAGAAATATGCAGTCTACAAGAAAGCATACTTCCTTTTTTATAAAGAAAATTTTTAAAAGTGGTTTCAACTTGTAATTCATTTGTGACATGTTAAGGGCCAGTCTTTTCAACTCTGGTTAAGTGTAACCATTGGTTATTTCACTTGTTAACCATAGATTCTGTATGTGTACCTATAGTTACCAGCTAAAATCACAAATGGTTAAATTTAACAAGAGATGAAAAGACTGGCCCTAAATTCTTAAGTGACTGGACTATCTTTTTGACTTGTAAAATCTTCTTTTTATCCCATTGTTTTTTGTTTTTTTTAAGTTAATATGAGTACTTCTGTCCAAACGTAATCCAAACATTGACAAGAAAACACTCGATTCTTAATTTTGATATAAATTTGCATTACATTTTAAAATTCGTATCAAGCCTACAAAATTTAAATGAATTCCATATAAAACCTATCCTTAATAATTAGATATGCAACAACTTATCGGCAAATTAAAAGATCTCTGGCCAGAACACAGCGTTCCACTTTCCATTCCAAAGGAAATAGATGACACGAAAGAAAAATTAAATGGAATGCCAACCAAAGGTAATGTATTATATCGATAAGTTTTTGTGATACAAATTGTTTGTTTACTGTCTCATTTTTAAAAGTGATCTAACTTTGTATAGTATAAGTTCCAATGATGCATTAAAATATGAAACCATAGTCTTACAAAAAAAAATTATATCGCCAAAATCAAACCCTTGGGTCAGTTTTTCCGCACTAGACTGCCAAACCAATGCGATTTCCCGAAAACGTAAATTCGGCGGCGGGCGTTACGGCCGCTTATAGAGAATCTAATTTTCTACCTTTCTAATAGACATAATTTTGGTAAAACAATTGCCTATTATTAACAAAAAAGTGGTCGCAATAATTTGGTTATCGGTAACATTTTAAGTGAGAAATGCACAAAACGACGGTAAATCGACACAAAAACTAAAATGGCGGGCATATGCAATATCAAATTTTGTTTTAAATTTATGGTTTCATATTCTACTCCATCCTTGGAACTGAACTGCATCAAAAAAAAAGTCATGCTTTATTTAACTTTGATTTTTTGTGAAATGTTTGTCTAAAGTTATCGGACTAGTAAGCAGACTATTAAGTACATAACTGTAATAGAAAAATAGTTTTTAATTTTAAAAACATTTAAAATCACATGGTAGACACATAGTACATATATGTCAATTTTATTTAATAACTCTCAATGTTCACCGCTTTTCAGAGTTTTACAGATCGATACTTGATCCATTTGGGTAGTATGCATAGTTAAGTTTGTAGGATTGAACGTTCATATGAGGGCCACCAACGAACTACGAATAGACGAATATTCGCTAATTTCGACGTTTAATTCACATGTCAAATTTTTCCTGCGAACAAGCACCGTCAACCACATATCAAAGCAAAAAAAAAAAAAAATGGGTTATTTTCGACGGTAGTAGCGCGCCACTTAAGTAGAAATAAAGATATTGATGTTAAAAAAAAACTTTATTCATAATATAATTGAATCTTAAGACAGAACGTTACATTTCGCGGTTATATTTTAGACTAAATTAATAATATTAATTATTGTTGGAGGCCGCCTCAGGTAGCTGAACACTAATCATGTCGTCAGCGTATTTCGTAGTTCCTGGAATTGTTATTGCGACCAATCGATTGCAAAATTGGTGGCTCGTGTTGCTGACGATAGAATATTCGCATTTGTCAATAATATGACATCCGTTCCGTCTGGGGTTGCTAACCTGGACGTAACCTCTCCCTCCTTTAGTTTGAAACTCTCCTGAGTTACATATAATGTTTGCTTTAGCTTTTTAAACTTAATGTATACATAAATTATTATAGCCATGATTGAAATTAATACAAAAATACCGATACATACATTTAATAAAACATGATTTTTTTGTTTAAATTTGAGTTCGTTAATATGCTCTATATTTTCAATTTGTTTCATAATAATATCATTAAAACTAAGTTTTTCTTTTGTCATATTAAGGTTAATTTCGTAAGGAATAATGAACCTTTCTTCAAATATATCTTTCTTGTTTACAAATGTTTTGTTTTTGAATTTGATTTCACAATTGTTAAAGTTTAATAGAAAATTTCCGTTTAATTTTATAATTCTTTCGTCACAAGAACTTGACAAATTTATATTTTGAACATTCTTTAATAAAATCAATCCATTTTCTATTTCAAAAGTTTTCATTTGGGAATTTTTTGTTTTCATGCAAATGCCATTATATAAACATAAATTAGATTTTTTCAAATTTTTAAAGTCAACATTTTTTTCATATTTGTATACAGTTTCATTTTGTTTTATAATTTCTTCGTCATTCATTATAAATTCTTCAAAGTTCATATTTGTTAAAGAGGTGACTAAATATTTGTTAGTCTCTATAATTTCATTAGGTATTTTAATTGCAAAAACATTTTTTTCATTTTTATATAAGGCTGTACCAATTTTTATATTTTTCAATTTTTCGAAACTTATATCATATATTATTATTTCTTCTTCACTTAAAATGTTACTTCCCATTATACCTGTTCTACTAGAAGCAATATTATTTTGGATGTGTTCGACATTGTCTTTTATAATTCCAATTTTTATTAATGATTCTAAGTATAAAAGTTTGCTATTCAATTTTACAGTTTCACTTTTTACATTATTGAATTGATATAAAATTTTGAATCTATCTTTTTCAATAGTTTCTTTTAAAGTTAAAAAGGTTTGGTTAAAACTATTATTAATGAAAACTTGTTTGTTATTTTGAGTTATAAGTTTGTGATTATTGTCGTCAGTAACTTTTAGATGTTCTTCAATGTTTCGTCTGTCGTCATCGTCCATCGTTCCGTATAACCATTTCAAACCTGTCCCTACTATATTAATAAGACCTCTTGTATGTCTGTGTGGAATAATAGTGTGTATTTTGTATTTAAGTGAATCTAATTCGTGAATTAAAATTTCTTTTCCGTTTCCTACTTGAATATTAGAAAGATTTTCTAAAATTACCTTCAAAATTTCTGTTGGGTTAATAATATGTAGAACAAAATCATATGTTTTTACTATTTCAACGTTTCCAAGTTTTATTTCCGCAAATCCGCTGTTCGTTTCAATTTTTTCTATAGTCAAGGTTGCCTCTGTTGTCATCAGTTTAAGTAGTAACACTAGTATGATCCATTTGGCCTGAAAATTTAGTTGGTCTTTTTATATTAGAAGGATGTATGTTTTCTATCTTAAGTTTTCTATACCTAGGTTCGTGTTTGTGTCTGAGTGCTTTATAATTTCTAACTAAACCTTCGTCTCTTTCTTCATTATATTCTTCTCTATCTTTATTAAGTTTGTTGATTACTCTATCTTTTATATTTTTCATATTTGTCAGGACCTTTTCTTTATCTATTCTACCTTCTAAGACGTCTATTGGTTTACATTTAATTGATGAATGCACTGATTTATTGTACCACTCTACGCACTTATGTATTGAGTACTCGCATTTTTTCGCAAATTGTATTATGAAACCTTTCGATGTCGGAGTTGCCAGTATGGCTGTTTGGTTTCGTAAAGTCTACTTCGATATTTTCTTGCTTTAAAAATTCTTTTACATTTGTGTTTGGAAATTCGTTATCTAAAACAATTTTATTAGGCTTGCCCTTAATTGAAAAGTATAATCTCAATTTTTCTTTGACGGTAATGCTATTTTTGTCTTCTAAATAAAAGGCTATACAATGTTTTGAGAATTTATCTATAAAAGTCATAAAGTTGTTTTTGGAAATGGTGTAATTATCTGCGTGTACTATTTGATTGTTATCAGTTGGAGTTTCTGTGTGCTCGAATTTTGGCTTAATTGGTTTTCTATCGTACTTAGCCCGATTACACGTATCGCAGTTATTAATATATTTTTGAATCAATTCTTTAAGATTTTTGAAGTATATGAGTTTTCTTAGACCTGCGTAATTTTCGTTTATGCCTGCATGCCCTGTTTCATTTTATGATATTAAGCTATCTGTTTAAAGGTATCGTCTTCATTTTTCATATTTTGTGCATGGTACATACATTTATAAAATTTTATTTGTTTTGTGGGGTCAAACAACTCGATCGGCTTTAATTGTACTAAATTGTACTCGTGTTCTGATAGTTCAGAAAAAATACCTATTCGTCCTTTTCTTTTTAAAAAACTTCTAAATATGTCTATAAGTCTTTCTGCTTGAATATTTTCAGAATTAATATATATGATTCTTTTATTATTAAGTATTTCAATTTCTTTGCTTTTATTGTTCGTAAGCATAACTTGTGTATAAAATCTGTTTACTACTGTATCTAATATAGGGAAATTATCATTTTGTTCTTCTTCTTGTGAATGAATCGTGTTATCTATACTCATGTTATCAATTTCAAAGTTAAAATTTGGAGCTTTCTCTCCCTCCTCAGTTGTGAGCGTCTCGATCACATTTATTTCACCTGTTTCGCAATTAATTCGACTCATAAAATCTGCTGCTTTGTTTTCTTTCCCTTTTATATAATCTATACTAATGTTATATTCCCCGAGTTGTAGTAACCATCCCTGAAGTCTTTGATTTATATCTTTTCCCTTATGCTTTGTTTGCAACCATTTAAGTGGTTGATGATCTGTAAGTAAGTCAAAAGCTCTACCGTAAATGTAGGGTCTAAAATAGTTTACAGACCAAACTATTGCTAATAGTTCTTTTTCTGTGACGGAGTAATTCCGTTCATGATCGTTTAATGTACGACTTGCGTAACATACTGGGTGTCCTTCCTGAGTCAGAACAGATCCGATAGCAAAATCACTTGCGTCGGTTGTGAGTTGAAATTTTTTGTTGAAGTCTGGGTACTTCAAAACCGGTGAATCTGTGAGGATTATTTTGAGTTTCTCGAAAGCGGCTATATAATTTGGATCATTCATATTAATTTTGGTATCCTTTTTGAGATACTTAGTCATTGGTTGCGCGATTTTCGCGTAGTCTTTAATAAATTTTCTAAAATAACCAGTTATGCTTAAAAATGACTTTATTTGTTTGGTATTTTGTGGTAACAGAAACTTTTGAATGCTTTCAATTTTATTTTTATTTGGTTTTACCCCTTCCGTCGTTAAGACGTGTCCCAAATATTTTGTTTCTTTTGCAAAGAACTTGCACTTATCAACTTGAATTTTAAGGTTGTGTTGCCATAGTTTATCCAGAACTTTTTGAACGCTAATTATGTGTCCTCTCAAAGATGAGCTAAATATTAGAATATCGTCTAAGTAGACGACGCATATTTGATTTATGCATTCTCTAAGAACTGAGTTAATCAATCTTTGAAAAGTCGCCGGGGCATTTTTAAGCCCGAAAGGCATTCTTGTGAACTCATAACACCCGAGAGGAGTCGAAAAGGCTGTTTTTTTCTATCCTCTTCTCTTACTAAAACTTGGTGGAAGCCTTTAGCTAGGTCTAAGGTTGTAAAGTATTGAGACCTTCCCAATTTATCTAGTATAGTGTCTATATTAGGAATTGGAAATTTGTCATCAATTGTGGCTTCGTTGAGCTTTCTATAGTCGACCACAATTCTCCATTTCTTTTGTAAGGAATTGTCTAACTTCTTAGGCACAATCCAAAGAGGACTATTGTATGGAGAATTACTTTCTTGAATTATACCTTGCGAAAGCATTTCTTTAATTTGTTTATTGATCTCTTGTTCATGGATTTGGGGGTACCGATAATTTTTTGCGTAAATTGGTCTATCTGTTGTAGTTACGATTTCATGATGAATATCATGTGCACAACTTAATTGTTGTCCTTCGCGAAAAAACAAATCTCTATTTTTCTTAAGGAGATTCTCTAAGGTTTTTCTTTCTTCTGTATTTAAATGATTACCAAGAAGACAATTTGGTACGTATTGGTCATTTTCTATATGGCTTTCTAAAATATGTATTTCTTCATACTTGTGAGGACATGCATTTAAAAATTTTATTTTATTCCCATGAATTTCTATGTATTCTTCCTCTGAATTAATTTTTGCATCTAAAGGTTTTAGTAAGTTCACTCCTAATATACCATCAAAATGTTTGTCTTTAAAGGATGTAAGTTTCCAACACATTTGAGCTTTTTCATTGAATTCATTTGGTAGCTCTGTTATAATTTCGGTGTCTATTGTTGTATTCCCGTTAAGGGTATTAAATATTACTCTTTCTTTTAAAGGAATTCGTTTGTAATTTTGTAATTTGGTCTTAACGAGTAATGTAGTAGTTGAACCTGTATCTATTAAACATTTTATTTTATTTTCTCCTATATTCAATTCTATTATCGGTAAGTCCGAATTGGAGGCTGTGAGTGAAAATTTACTTCTTCAACAGATTGTTGAACATGATCGCATTCCATTGGTGTATGATTATTGTGTTGGCCTAATGCCCTCTGATTTAAATTATTATTGTTATTGAAATTGTTTCTATATTGACCCGAATTGTTACGATTTTGGTTAAAATTGTTTCTACATTGACCCGAATTGTTTCTATTTTGGTTAAAATTATTCCTATACTGACCCGAATTGTTTCTATTTTGGTGATAATATTGATCATTATTGTATCTATGATGTCTATACTGATCCTGTGGACTATTCTGAGCTCTGTTTGTATTGTTATTAGGGGTATTCGAATTTTTATGGGTTACTGGTATTTGTCTATTAAACTTCTGCCTACCTGCCTGGATCATACCCGTTTCTTCGAGCGTATAGTATGCGTCTCGTAAATTATCTATTTGTCTACTTATTACAATGCTAGCGTGATTAGGATCGAGTCCATTAATAAAAGTTTTAACTATCATGTTTTCATTAGCTACTGGTGAGAATTCATTTGGTTTTTCTATATCAAATTCGTATTTAGTATTTAATTTATGCAATATATCTCTAAGTCTTTCGAAATACTCACTAACATTATTGTTTCTGGTACTGATGGCTTGGTGGTGTAAGTTGTAGTAAGTTTCCCAAACTCCAAAGTTCCTGATCAATTCAGCTTATATGTTGTCCCACGTTGGATTCGCTCCCAGCGTCCTTATTGCTTGTAATGCTGGTCCTTGAATTTTGTTTAACACATTCCTTTGAAGAATGTAAAACTCCAATGGTGTTCCCACAAAAAACGGCAGGAAAATCTCCACTTCCCTGATGAATGAAGTCAGGGCGTACTCTGATGTACCCCAGTATTCTCTGATCCTTGAGGATTCCTTCATCAACTCCGTTACTCCTATAGTAGCTGGTGCAGGACCTTGTGGTTGTGCTGGACCTTGTGGTGGAGCTTGAGCCTGTTGACAGTGATTGCCTTCGTCTGTTGTATTCTGCATCTTGATTTATTTTATGTTTTGTTTGATAATATAAGTTTATCACTTTGTTTGATAATATGAGTTTATCACTTTTAACTTTTCTCTTTATTTTATTCTTCTTTTTTTTTTATTAATAGTTAATAGTCGAACTAAAATGATTTACAAACCGGCGACCCAATATTAATTTCAGTTTAACTTGGTATCACTTTGTTCACTCTTCACTGCCAATATTAATTTTAGTTTAATATGGTAGATATGTCACTTTGTTCACTATTTTGCACTATTTTTATTTTTGTTCTTTAATTTCAATCTTCGGATTGAAATCCTACCGACTGCGCCACTTAAGTAGAAATAAAGATATTGATGTTAAAAAAAAACTTTATTCATAATATAATTGAATCTTGAGACAGAACGTTACATTTCGCGGTTATATTTTAGACTAAACTAATAATGGCCGTCCACACTCTCCTAAGGGGCCGGTTATAGCGATCAGGAAAACGAAACAGGAAAAACTTTTCAAATCAATAATTAAATATGTTTTGATTTTATTTGTAACACAAATGCTACATTTATCGATGACAAATGACTCCCAAAATCATTTGCGATGTTAAAATTTTCAATAACGCACATATATTTTGTAAAAAATACATTTAATTATTTTCCTGATGGAATTTCCGTACGGAAAATGAAGTTCCATCAGGAAAATAGATAAATGCATTTTTTACAAAAAGTATTTGTTCAACTGAAATTCTAATCATCTACAAAAATTCTTTGAGTTATTTGCCATCGATAAGTATAACATTTGTATTTTGATTCCAATAAAAACCTAATAAATTATCGATCTGAAATTTTTTCCTGTTTCGTTTTTCTGATCGCTATAACCAGCCCCTAAGACACATATTTTATTTTAGTCGATGTAAGTGACTATATAAAATGCAAGGCAAAAAAGCGTTGCGAATTTTATAATATTAAAGGAAAACTTTGGTTAAAGTCCAACCTTTATGAAAATTATACCCGTGGCTAGGTTGTTTACAAAAAAAGAAAAAATTAAATAACAACAACAACTATTGCTAGTTGTTATTTTTTATTTTAGTTTAGTGGAGTAATTGAATGAAATTCAATGAAAAAGGTTAAGTAGCCTATACTCCGATGTGTTTCGCCTGAGTGTGAACGGTAGGCATCATCAGTTAGGCCGTCCACACTCTCCTAAGACACATATTTTATTTTAGTCGATGTAAGTGACTATATAAAATGCAAGGCAAAAAAGCGTTGCGAATTTTATAATATTAAAGGAAAACTTTGGTTAAAGTCCAACCTTTATGAAAATTATACCCGTGGCTAGGTTGTTTACAAAAAAAGAAAAAATTAAATAACAACAACAACTATTGCTAGTTGTTAATTTTTATTTTTTAATATTATAAAATTCGCAACGCTTTTTTGCCTTGCATTTTATATAGTCACTTACATCGACTAAAATAAAATATGTGTCTTAGGAGAGTGTGGACGGCCTAACTGATGATGCCTACCGTTCACACTCAGGCGAAACACATCGGAGTATAGGCTACTTAAATTTTTTCATTGAATTTCATTCAATTACTCCACTAAACTAAAATAAAAATTAACAACTAGCAATAGTTGTTGTTGTTATTTAATTTTTTCTTTTTTTGTAAACAACCTAGCCACGGGTATAATTTTCATAAAGGTTGGACTTTAACCAAAGTTTTCCTTTAATATTATAAAATTCGCAACGCTTTTTTGCCTTGCATTTTATATAGTCACTTACATCGACTAAAATAAAATATGTGTCTTAGGAGAGTGTGGACGGCCTAACTGATGATGCCTACCGTTCACACTCAGGCGAAACACATCGGAGTATAGGCTACTTAACCTTTTTCATTGAATTTCATTCAATTACTCCACTAAACTAAAATAAAAATTAACAACTAGCAATAGTTGTTGTTGTTATTTAATTTTTTCTTTTTTTGTAAACAACCTAGCCACGGGTATAATTTTCATAAAGGTTGGACTTTAACCAAAGTTTTCCTTTAATATTATAAAATTCGCAACGCTTTTTTGCCTTGCATTTTATATAGTCACTTACATCGACTAAAATAAAATATGTGTCTTAGGAGAGTGTGGACGGCCTAACTGATGATGCCTACCGTTCACACTCAGGCGAAACACATCGGAGTATAGGCTACTTAACCTTTTTCATTGAATTTCATTCAATTACTCCACTAAACTAAAATAAAAATTAACAACTAGCAATAGTTGTTGTTGTTATTTAATTTTTTCTTTTTTTGTAAACAACCTAGCCACGGGTATAATTTTCATAAAGGTTGGACTTTAACCAAAGTTTTCCTTTAATATTATAAAATTCGCAACGCTTTTTTGCCTTGCATTTTATATAGTCACTTACATCGACTAAAATAAAATATGTGTCTTAGGAGAGTGTGGACGGCCTAACTGATGATGCCTACCGTTCACACTCAGGCGAAACACATCGGAGTATAGGCTACTTAACCTTTTTCATTGAATTTCATTCAATTACTCCACTAAACTAAAATAAAAAATTAACAACTAGCAATAGTTGTTGTTGTTATTTAATTTTTTCTTTTTTTCTAAACTAATAATATTAATTATTGTTGGAGGCCGCCTCAGGTAGCTGAACACTAATCATGTCGTCAGCGTATTTCGTAGTTCCTGGAATTGTTATGGCGACCAATCGATTGCAAAATTGGTGGCTCGTGTTGCTGACGATGGAATATTCGCATTTGTCAATAATATGACATCCGTTCCGTCTGGGGTTGCTAACCTGGACGTAACCCGCCTGCGCACGAACAATGCTGCATTCCTTCTGATGTGGATATGTGGAAGGCGAATAGAGCTTGATAGTTCGCTGCAATCATCTTGTAGTTCGCTACGAAAAATTTGGTTTATTAAAATTAACTTATTTAAGGAGTGTAAGTTCTTATTTTAATAACTTAATATATATTAACATTCATTCCCTTTCATTGAATCTGTTTTAGACAAGAAATTAATTGTGAAAATGTTTCAAATCTGAAAGTCAAAGTCACTTCTAAACTAAGCAAATGTTTAAATGCAACTGACCCGTATCTAACTCAAATTAAAATTGACGGGCATACAAATATTATAATTTATCAATAATCCTCCAATTTCAAGATTAGTGCTGAGAAAATCAACCGGTATTTGAATTTGAATGATGATGCGATTTATAGAATAATAACTACTAACTTTACACGGTAGCATCATAATTTATGTATATATTTGTTTTTTTCCTTTCAATTTTTTTAATAAATCTTATAATTTTTGGACGTTCCCAACTTTTTAGGTTTTTGACTGCTTGCATTAAGCAGGCCCAACGTCTATCTTCCAGCAATATTCGTTTCGCCTACAAAATAATCTAGATAAAAATATTATAAAACAAATTTTACAAGAAAACAAAATAATTCGTGGTTTTGTTTGATTCATTAGTATTTATATTTTAGTCACTTAAAAATTATTTAATTCTTCTGATGCTGTTTAATTATTTTTTAAAAAAATCGTCGATTTTATCAATCTTTGAGTTGGTTATAGCTAGTAATGTAGTCCAGGGTTCATGTCACTGGGGTTTCATTCGGTGAGGTCGCTATTGGGTTCCTTCTGGGTTCCTTTTGGACTTTTGCAGCCTCGTTCACACGAATGGGGTTTTTATTAGGGCTGATGATACCCTGGTACCCGTAAATGGGTAAGACTCGTTTACCCGGTATCAGTCGACTACCCGGGTACCCAATTACCCGAAAACCCAATAACACCGGTAACGCGTGCAGTACAGGGCTTATACATGATGCTGATATCTTTTCTTTCTGATAAAAAGGTAAATCTAACGCAAATATCATCTTGCCAGCTATTAGAAATTGATACTCTTCTCGAAGTTTTGCATTCAAAACACATTAAACTTTTATTGGTTTCAAAATTTTTTTCATGTCGAAACTATTAAAAAAAAAAGACAGAACTAAGATGTATCGTTATGTTATGTTAGGCTTTTCTCTAATTATAGGTAGTTCATCAATGTAACAATACACAAACTGCCTACTCTAACTGCATTTGTCTTTATAAAATTCGCCGCAATCTCTGATTGATCGTTTAGGAGCATGAATGAAAGAATACAAGATTACGACACTTGGTTTTTTTGTCAGCTTTTTGTTGTTGTGTTTTTTTCACTTGTGACGTAAGCACAAACAGTAAAACAATTAAATGGTGTAGTATTGTTATGAATTTACCTGAACCAAAGGGAAAAAGAGTGCAAGGTGCCTACGTCACAAGTTAAAATTACGTCACAAGTGAAACAACAACAAAGTGAAAATGCCAAAGTGTCGTAATCTTGTATTCTTTCATTCATGGTTTAGCAGTGTTCTTATTTAATTACGTAGAATATATTAATATGCACTAGTTACATTAAATTAAATAAATACAATACACGTTTCCTTAAAGTATCAATAAAGAGATTCAATTCTTGTTATGGTACTTTCATTACTAATACATGAATAAACGATTTTGCTGAGAAAATAACACATACTTATCCCATATGAATAATTTACCTACGAAGTCACTTGCAAAATGTTAGGCGTTAGGCAAGTAATCTTACGTTTCATTTCACTCCCTCCCTCCCTCCCTACTCGCTCGCTTTTTTTATCAGAATCAATTTTCAATGAAAAGCGACTCATCTCACTCAATCCCTGCATTTTGAATTAGCTGAATCTCAGCACTTGTTTAGCGAGTGCAAAAAGAATTGTTGTATAAGATCGCCAAATGATTGAACTCAAGAATAGAGAATTAATAAAACCTTTAAGTGATGATGTTTTATATTTTTCAACAGTTGTTTTGCACTTGGATACGCTACAATAATTATTAAATTAAACTGAGCATGAGTTTCGTAGTCTTTTAAGTAGACTTGGACCTAGGCCTAGATCCAAAAGAGACCAAATAAACCCCAAAAAAACTTCAAGGTGTTGCGGGAGCATTTGGGATTCTATTAGATTTCTATTGGGTTCGTATTGGGTCCTTTTCATCGGTTCAATCTTATGAGGCAGAAGTGAATAGAAACCCAATAGCGACCTCACCGAATAAAACCCCATAGGTGTGAAACTAGCCTTACGATTTCTTCCGAATTTCTAAAAATGAAAACGAACTTGGTATGCAACTACACGAGAATTTTATTGTAAAACTTACAGCAAATGTTTTTTCATGATAAAAATATACTTTTATTCAACAAAACTTGATTTGATTAATTTATCAGCTCGTCATTTTTCAATCTGTCAAATCTATCTGGGTTAGGTCTCACCGCACACGTCGCAATGACGTGATTATAAAATTGAATCACAATGATCACGTTAAACTGGACTTTCGTTAAACACGATTTATTACTGTTATAGCCCAGTCAACTTAGAACTAAAAAAGGGCCAAACCTGGCACAAATTAATAACAAGTTGAAACCACTTTTAAATATTTTCTTTTAGTAAGTAAATATAGGAAACAAAAGTCTTACAAATTACAAAAATTAGACTTTTTTTAAATGATCTTTTTATGAAGACAAAAATTAAATTTGTTTCGTAAATAAAAGTAAGTATGCAATCTTGTAGAACTGCACATAAAACGAAATAGGACTTGATACTTTGGACTTACCGTTGAGTAGTTATGGCCATTTTTCATGGTTGTCACTTTTTCAAATTCTGTAAAAAATTGTATGTGTTCACAAAGTTCATAGATTATATCGAAGAATCAGATTTTTTAAACCTTAATTGTTAAATTTATGATTTTTAATTATTTAAAATATTGATTTTTTGTTTGGTTTGGGTTTTTTGCTGTATTGAGTGAAAAATTGAATTTGCAACAAAAAATATTAACACATTTTTTTTGTAGTTTAGTTTTTAGTTTTTATTTCAGCCCAAACTGATAAATTATTGCACAAGAAGCCCATTAAGTTATTTTTTTACTTTGGCGTCACTTTATTGAAAAAGAACTTTCTGTGTAACTTTTTTTGATGACAATACATTTTTTTTTATTAATTTCCAATCAATTATTGAAAATCACATGGCCTTAGGACATTTACTTTTCAAGATATTTAAAAAGAACGAATCATACATCCCCATGAAAACAAGAACCGAAAAAATTATGATTAAATTACCATTACGCTAGTTTCGTCTTGTGTTATAAAGAGGCAAGTTTTTTTTCATTATTTGAAAGTAAAAGTTGTAGGATCATCTGGTTTTCAGTGATAGATTGTAAATAAATAATTGCATTAAGTTTGCATTAAAAAAAAAAACCCTATTTAAGTAAGATATTTTTTCAATATAGTGTGGCCAAAGTAAAAAAATAACTTTATTGGTTATTTGGGCAATAATTTTTGAGTTTTGGCTGATATAAAAAAATGTGTTATATGTTATGTTTACTCGGAATTGTAGACCCCATTTATCCAAGCCTATTCCTCATTTAGATTTTTCTTTGTCCCGGGAAGAAATTTTAAATACATAAACCAATTTAATTCGCTTAACCCAACAACTTTTTTCCCAACGAATATTCTGCTCTTATTGTTGGTATTATTATTAGTATTTATTTATTCATTGAATCTTACAAATGTTGTTTAACATTTTTTAGGCATGAAGCCATCTGCCATTTGACAATTTAAAAGTTTACGTTAGTAAGAAGTAACAATAAGTGTTTTTTGTTTTGCCTCAAAAAGTTCTTCTATAATTCGTTTACTATAGCTGAGTGCAATCTTTACAAACTTAAACAGAGCATTCCAGTCAGCTCCGTAAAGAATACCAATCATATCATCTTCGTTTAGGGAATTTTTACCAAAACTTACTTTTTCGGGCTTCCATTAATATTGGGCACTTGCCAAGGAAGTGAAACACGTTCTCTTTTTCTCTCTGGTTACATAAACTGCAGATTTCTGGTCCATCGTGTCTATGTGGAATAAAGTTGAGCGGCAGCAACTCCCCTCTTGTTCTTAAAACGAGTGACAAGATGGCAGTTGGGTACTCTTCCTTAAAATGTATTGAAGAAATAAGGTCATATAATTCAAGTTTCCAACTGTCAAGACGGTAAGGGAAAGCTGTCGTTTGCATGACCGCTCTTATTCGAAACGAAGCCATACCGAAAAAAAGAAATCTACTTGCCTCCTCTACCTTCTCATTTAAGGAAAAATTTCCAATAATTTTGCCTTATTATGGTATTTATATCACGACGTCATCCTGCACGGAGGAAATTAACTCGTTGTGAGAATGATCCGATCTGAGATATGGATACAAAAACTCAAGAGAGAACATGGTACAAAATTTCATTCGTAGTTTTAAAGTATGCACAATTTATAAGCAAAAAATGGGTAGCTAAATAATGGCAGCACTTCCCGTAGAGAGAACTGAACTTTCACTTAACTTTAACAATATAGGTTCGATTTTGCCGGCCCGTTTATAATTAAGAGTTTTTCTGTTGTAAATTGTCGCATGTCAAAGGGATATGTATGCCTTTTTGTTTGTTTTGCCACTAAATCAATTCACTTAGAACCCACAAGTGATCTTTCTACAGCTTCAAGTCTCTTAAATTTAAGTGATAGATGGAAAAAGGTAAAAATTCTCCACCACAACTTCTGCTTCCGATGGAAGCAGGAATATCTTAAAGAGCTTCAAAAAGGTACAAATGGAAATATGCAAATCGCAATATAGCTTTTAATGATCTCGTTGTTATTCGTGAAAAAAAGGATCTCCAAATAAATGTCGTTTAGCGCGTATTTTTAAGCTTTACCCGCGTTCTGATGGCAAAGTTCGGGTGGCAGATGTTAAGACCCAAACCGGTATTTTAAAACGTCCTATCGTAAAACTTTGTATATTATCCAAAAACGAAGAATAAAATGCATTTTTATTCGAACTATTAGTTTATGTATTTACCTATATACTATGTTTAAATAAAATTTTATTTAGCAATGCACATTTCTTCATGAAAATGTATGTATTTGACATTTTTCTGTAATTTAGTAATACATAAAATTAAATCTTTATATATAATATAATAATAATAATGAGTTTTAAACTTAAACTTACAATTGATTATTATAAGTATTCACAAATTGTATTATTTTCCGATACTAACACATTCTTCCCAAGGAGCGAGTAGAACCCCTCTTTACGGCCGGCAATGTTTAAGTGGAAAAAACCTCGAGAAATTAGATGGCGCTTTATCGTATCCTTTTTGACGTCCATTTAACTTTTCGTATAAAAATATCAGAATATACTCATTTCCTTTTTTTACTAACCCAATTATCGTTCACTTTTGTAAAACCCATTTTAAAGGTAAGACCTTCCCAATAAAGAATTATACTGAACCCAACACTTATTCTCTATTATTTTTCACCCGAACCACACCCAACAGATTTTATTATTTTTCTTTTCTCATAGTTATTACCACGTACAAATAATTGATTTAACTTTTTAATTTTATAATTAAAGCCAGTACATAAGATATAAAATAATAGTCAAAGATGATCAAAGATGATAGTGACGTCAGTATCATCTGCGAAATCGACAAAATGGCGATTCGAGTATATTGAGTGAGCATTAGAAGGTATGCTGATTATCGTGCCTGCCCCTATGGGTAAGGCCTGAGTGCACCAGCTTCTCGCTTTATCGCGTTATCGCTTTCCGGCGTGATTTATACCGGTACTTATAACAAGCGCGATTCTAGCTGGTTGTGGTCCTAGTCAACATAGCGTTTGCAAGCTTCTTATTTTAAAAAAACCCTTTAAAGTTATATTTGAAAGTCAAACAATTATTTTTTAAGTTTACATATTTATAAAAATAAAAACAATCCGTAAAAATGTACCCACCTTGTTTTCTCGTCTCTTCTGCCATTTTTGTCCATGCCTTGTCGACAACATTCCTATTAGAATGTGAGCTTAGACGCTTTTCCCAAATTGAATTTTTCGAAAAAAAATTTCAATGTTTCACTCACTGTTATTGTTAAAAATATAAAATAAAACACATACTCCAAAACTGTTTGCTTTTATTCAAAAAATCGCATTTACTTGAAATAAATATATTACAGTTGTTATATTGTACTATTTGTACTATAGAATGTCAGTTTTTATTACTGACCATTCTGTCAATTTTTCATTGAATGTTTGAACAACAACAACAACTTAAAGGTGCTATCACCAATTTTTAAACGAATTTTATTTACTCGTTTTTACGAATTTTATTATTCTTGTCTTCCATTCTTTGGCTATAGATATAGCTATTTCAAGGAGTGCCAATTCCTTTCATCAGTCTCCTTAGTGGTGGAATAAGTAGTGCATACGACTTCGAAGACTGAGTAAATCTGAATGCGTGGGTTCGAATCTCATGATATGCATGTGAAGAAAGTTTTCCATAATAAAATTGGATTAAAGCTCGACACCACTAAGAAGACTGATGAAAGGAATTGGCACTCCTTGAAATAGCTATATCTCCAGCCAAAGAATGGAAAACACGAATAATAAAATTCGTAAAAACGAGTACATAAAATACGTTTAAAAATTGGTGGTATAGCACCTTTAAGTTGTTGTTGTTGTTCAAACATTCAATGAAAAATTGACAGGATGGTCAGTAATAAAAACTGACATTCTATAGTACAAATAGTACAATATAACAACAATAATAACTTAAATAGTATGGTCGTACCAATCTTCCAACCTCTCCCCCTTTGATATGTGCTACGAATTGTAGTCTATCAAATTGAGGTTAGGAGAAAATGGAGGCGGAAAAAAACAGCCTTAAAGGCGCTTAGAAAAATGTTGAAGCTCCAAATGCGTTTGATCGGAAATCAAAAAATAAATCAATTTATTTGCCCATTGGAATGCGTTAACTGTGAAAAATTGATCGCCGATCAAAAATAAATTGATTTATTTTAACAATGGAAAGTCAAGTTAGTTAGTATTGAATTAAAAGCAGCTTTTTCACACATAATTAGACAAGGGGAAGGTGATACGGCTTATGATTCGATGTTATTATTCTCTGACTAAAAATGTGTATGCCAAACAAATCAGTTGACGTTTTTTGAAAGACAAATACTCGCACAATAGAAGGCGTTTTTTTTACCTCAGCAGAGCACTGAGTAGATCCTGAGCTTGTCGAGTGAGCTCTGAGCAAAGTACGCTCCGAGCGCTCTGATTTATGAAACACACTTGAGCACTTCACAGTCATATCAAAAGAGATGCATTAATAATTAAACTAGAGCAGTACAAAAAATGTTTAATACGAATTTTGAAGTTGTGTGAGTGTGAACACCAGAATTACAAACAATGCGAAAAAATCAAAAAAAAAATACATTAAAAATGTTCTTGCGTTTACATTTTTCAGCCGCTGGCGGCTTTTTTTGACAGTTTCGCATTTTTTTTACATTGTAAATATAATTATTGCGAAAAGTGGCAAATGGACGATTTAGTTTTGGTTGCTTTAAATACAAATTTGGTAAAAACACCGTCCGAAAGTCTTGCAATTAAAAATCAAGAACAGGAAGAAAGGAAAAAATAAATGTTCTTTTGATTTGTTTGTTTTTTTTTTTCTTTTAGTTTGGTTTGCTTTACGTAAAACTGAAAGTTTAGTACTTAGTAAAAATTAATAAAAAAAGAAGCATCATACGGGCTTAAGCATTTCAGCTTCTATTAGTCTCCATCACTGATCTGAACTGGATAGTGTATCCCATACAAAGTATAACAGATTTTGTGTGCCCAATTGAAGATGACATTTAGGTGGTTTGTTTATTTTATGTAACGTTTCTCAAAGAGACGTAGCGATGCATTTAATATAGACGTCTGAGTCAATATGTATTGCCAAAAGAAATGAAAACGATTAATTTAGATACCTACATAAAATGTATAAACGATGTTAATAATTTCCTTACAAATTCAATAACAACCAGCCTTTTTTATGACATGGAAAATAGGAAAAACTGAATTGTTTGCGTTTTCTGAAATCAACCCAGCGAATTCCACAGTGGTCAAAGTCACACATTTACATACATCGAAGAAACATTAAATAACCACCAAAATTGAATGAAAGAGCACTTCTCAAAAACATTGAATCTTTTTCTTTTCCGATGATGTAATAATTATCTGGGTTGGAAAACCTCTAACATCAGTGCAGTTTATTTATTATTGTATTCATCAGTGCATGTAATTTGAATTTTATTATTTTACGCGACAAAACAGTAAGTCAGATATAAATAAATAAAAGAAAATTAAGTGCAACTATGGAAAAGTAAACAAACCACCATTGTGGTATTTGAGAAACTGTCCTAAACTGGAATACTATTATATAGATAAGCAAACGATTTTGGTTTGTTTATCTTTTTTATCTGTATAACAATTCTTCAAAAATGCACAACTTTTTTGGTGTCTATCCACTATCTAGTTATATATAGAGATCAGTGGTCTCTATGGGCCATTAACGACATACGACATGGAAATAAAAGCAAACCTTTAACCAAAACTGTTATATACAAATAATCTTTCCCTCAACCCCAAGAAATATGACAATGTTATAAACTTGGCACAAAAGTATGTTCCTCCGGCCGATATGCCTTTTTACGATGAATTTATGTTGCAGCAGTCTGTTCAAGAAGCTGAAAACTCAGACTACGAAGGTGACAACGGGATCCCCTTTAATTCTCGCCAAAAATGGTGCAAAAACAGGACAAGTATAGAAACACAATTTTTTTTTTACTTTAATATACAATTTTTTGATATGTTATTAAATTAAATAAATTATTTTTGATTATTTGTTTTCAAAATTAACTAATATCTTGCAAATATTTTGATTTCTTATTTTTGAGATAGTTTTTTTTTAATTTTCTCAACATTTCAAAAAGTGGAGTTATGCGGTTGTGCATTGGCTGCTTCAGTTATAAAATGCAAGGAATGGGAGTCTATATTTCGGTATATTTAGGAATGAATAAATTTCGGAAACCCGAAGCCGAACACCGGAACTTGCCTTTAAATTTCGGAATGATACCGATTTTTTCGGAACGGTTGGTCGTATAATCTATAAAAGAAGACAAAACTGATGTGAAATATAACCGGAAATTTGACATGGGCTAGGCCTATAATACATGGGATTGGGCATGTTTAAAGTAAGACTCAAGTTTTTCGTTTAGACTTTCACTTTTTCCTTTAGAGTTCCAAATTCTATGAATATCAAAAAATATAGAGTTTAGTTGAGCAACTAATAAAAAAAAGTTTAATAAAAATAAGTTTCAAATATCTATGAATATATGCCCCATTGAGTTAGGTATATAATGAACTGTCTTACTGGTTGTGTTTTAATATATAACAACTATCTCTGTAAAAGTCCCACACATACAAATTTTTTTTTTACAATGTCATTATGTTAACTTAAAATATAACTTAATATAAATAATAATAATATAAATTAATAGCTTCATCATATTACATCTGCGTATAACTCTGTATCCCATTGGTTCTTTTGTTTATTTATTTTTTATTAATTGTTGTAAATTATAGGCACAGATGGTTCAAAGATCACTACAGTAGTCGTGGCAACACCTGGACAAGGCACTGATCGAGTACAAGAAGTTTCATATACCGACACAAAAGTTATTGGCAATGGTAGTTTTGGAGTTGTTTTCCAAGCGAAATTATGTGATACCGAAGAACTGGTAGCAATTAAGAAAGTTTTGCAAGACAGACGGTTTAAGGTAAGCTCCATGATGTACTTACAAAATACAATAGCCCATATTCATAGTTAGATTTTAAACCCGAGTCCAACTAATATCAGTTTTAAGTTTATTATATAGGTAAGACATAGCAGATATTCATAAACAATTTCGGGGCTTTAGATTAGTTAGAATGGAACGTGTTTTCTACTACAATTTATCTTCCATAACACATACAACCAAAACACTCTAAAAATAATAACACAAAAACTATTTAAACCCCATTTTTAACTAAAACCATGGTGTGAAACGATTTAAATGATTTAAATAACTTAAAGCATAAAAGTGAAGTTCAAAATTGTGTTATGTTATTTATTAGATCATACTATACATTACTAACGACGAAAATAAGAAATAAACTTTCTTCAAAAGAGACAATGTGAAACACTACAGATCTCTTTCCAAATCTAGGAGGAAATGTCCAAATCTTTTTTTCTTCCGATATTGACTTGGACAAACCGCTATAGCTTCACAGAATCTTGCTGCCGCTGAGTTAGGTATAGTTCATACCCAATCAACACATACCATGACAGTTCATGCCTGGCACTACTCAGTAGGAAATTTCAAAAAATTCCTCGAACTGGAACTTCACCGAGGAATTTTCAGAGGAATCCTTAGGTGAATTTAACTTGGGGCTGTCATTGGCGTTCACCAAGTGACTTTCTGGGTGAATATTCAATAGTGAAATCACCAAGTAGGTGGAGTTTGCTTATTCATAAATGAATTATATTATATTCATTTATGACTATATATAACGCTGTGCTGTGTTTGAGTCGTGAATTTACAAGCTCGTCTTTTAATCGTTTTTATTTATGTTTTGACCATTTGAAAAATCTTAATTGTGTTAAAATCTAAAGTTGTAATCCCCATAGTCGTTTTGATTCATTTATTTTGTGTTCATATTGACTTTTAACGTGATTATTGCTTCTTATTTTGGCTGCGTGTATAAAGTGCTCACTCTAAAACTTGCTACTCTTGGCAATTCTTACTTTCGCTTATGCTTGTACTCTTTTTTCGCTTTCCCTGGTGAGTGATAATTTTGTATATGTTCTGCCTGAAGCATCTGTGACGCTGCATTATTCAAGTTCCAACATTTTCTCATCTATTAATTTCATACTGGATAACTTCTACCTGGACGTATCGAGTTTTACATTGATGACATTGCAACATTTTGCCTAAAGCTGTGACAAGTTTTTTTTTTTTCAATCAGCTGGATTACAATAATAACAACAATTCATAAACTACCTTGCATCGTTTTACCATCTGTGATTTGTTTCTGTCATCCATCAAAACCATCTGCTATCTGTCATCGACTACATTACCGACATATGGGTTTGTGCATTTGATAACCTGAATACAAATTTTTCACAAGTACACTAAGAACCAACATTACTTATTTAAATTTTTAAACAAATAATTTTCCAACATCACTTAAATTAAAAGTAAAAATCAAAATCATCTAAAAAGGAAAAGTAAAATTAAAACAATATGTCTATGTGCTCAAGCTGCGATAAAGTTGCCGATTATTTGATTGACTCCATAATTTGCCATGGAAATTGTAGAAAATTGTTTCATATGGCCTGTATTGACGCGCCATATAGTACAATTAAACTCTTCAAAGAGAGAAAATCGTTCTACTTTTTCTGCGACGAATGTGACCCGTTCGCATACACAAACATTGCTCGTGATGTACTGCAGAATAAATTAAATCTTGACAAATTACATTCACATGTATTAAGACTATCTGAAAAGGTGGACAATTTAACTTCCATGCATACTTATGACGCAGTTAATAATGAAGTTGAAATGTCGAATATTCCAAATGATTCCGCTTGTTTGAAACGCAAGATTGACGACGTCGATTCCGATGATAATCCCTTGACAAAAAAACTTGCTACAAACTCTACTCAACCATCTTTATCCTCATCTTTATCGACTCAGCCAACTGTATCCATAGAGCAGCCAACATCTGAAGAAACAGTGTTGATACAGCCTTTAACAACCTCTCAACCACCTATGGCAACACCGACTGAATCTCCTCTAACAGACGCTCTTACATCATCGCTATCATCATGCCCTCCCCTTCCTTTTGCTACGCCATCTACAGGAACTCTGATATCGTTACCAGCGAAACTAATTCCTGCGATTAATATAAATGGACAGGGAGCTCGAAATATATCTCCTATATCTAGTGGTTTAAAAGTAGTCGAAGGTCACCGCACCTTATTCATATCAAAACTCGACCCTTCAACTAATGCTCTTGACATTAAAAATTATATTCAGAAAATTTTGGTTTTTCGACAACCATGAAAGTAAAGAAATTGATCCACCGCAACTATTCGAAATATGCATCTTTCAAACTAAGAATGCCCGACTCTATCTTTGGACTTCTCAACTCCGTTTCTATGTGGCCTAGTGGTATAATAGTCCACGAATTTGAAAATAAGCAAATCAGCACAAGAATATCATCTTCTAACCATTTTCGCAATATCCAGACAATGCCACATCACCAAAGAAGCAGCTTCAAAAAATTCTAATCTATTACCAAAATGTAAACGGACTACGGACAAAGATCAATAAGGTCTCCAAAAATATAACTTATCTACCACACGACATAATCATATTGACTGAAACTTGGCTTAACAATACATTCTTGGATACGGAACTCTTCGATTCGAATTATCAAGTGTACAGACGTGATAGACACTGCTTAAATGACATCAGCACTGTAGGAGGTGGACTTTTGCTTGCCGTAAAAAATTGCTTGATATGCACTTTAGTTGACGACTTTCATCAATCTGATGTGGAAATGATTTGCATAAAAGTTAAAACTGAGACAGGGCTGCTATACATTATCGCCACATATATACCTCCAAGCTCTCCTATAACGTTTATGAAAACTTAATTAATTGCATAGACAAAATAAACGATCAAATTGAGCCACAAGACGAGTTACTAGACTTAGGAGATTTCAATCTTCCAAACTTGACCTGGACTAAGCAAACGGATGAGAACTATCTATCTCCTATTAACATGTCCTCTACCAACGAATTCTTGACAATTGACGGTCTTTCCTCATGTGGACTAAGCCAATTTAATGGGATTGCCAACAACTTCAACAAAATATTGGACCTTATATTCTTCTCGGACACACTCAATGCTGATATTGCTGTAAATTCAGCCAATACCCTACTTGTCGAAGAAGACCGACATCACCCAGCATTAGACCTATCTTTTAATTTAAATGTATGTAATGTTCCTAATTGCTCCAAAGAAAATCTTGAATTTAACTTTAAAAAATGCAGACTAAATGAACTTTTCAACCTGTTATGTAATGTTAACTGGAATCATTTGTTTGAGAACTGTGACATTAATGCTATGTGCTTTAAATTCTACTGTGTTCTCTTTAACTTTTTTTATGAGACCACACCATTGAGAAAACCGCGCAATATTTCTAAATCTCCTCCATGGTTTGACTCTTGCCTAAAAAACTTAAAAAATAAAAGAAACAATCCCTGGATTAAATATAATAAAACAAAAGCTGATAATGACTTGGTAATATACAATGAGTTAAGAAATATGTTTATTGACTATTCAGATATTCTTTATAATGACTTTATTTTAAATACTGAAACCGACACATAAAAAACAACCCAAAAAACTTTTGGAGCCATGTTAATAGTAAGAGAAATACTGACGGGTTTCCAAACTGCATGTTTTTCAACAACGAACTTAGCCATGACTCTGAAAAAATTTCAAATATGTTTGCAAATTTTTTTAAAGATGCTTTTGAAGTAGCGAACGCCTGAGTTATTGGCCCTCTCACAAAACTTCCCTCATTTGAATTCAATTAGTCTTTGGATCTCTGAAGACGAAATCGTTCGCAAAGCTTCAGAACTTGACGTTTGTTATAGCCCTGGTCCAGATGGTGTACCTTCTTATATTTTGAAAAAATGTGCATCCTATTTAGCCTATCCTCTTCATATTCTGTTTAATGAATCACTCAAATCTTCAATTTTCCCTGAAATTTGGAAGAGTTCGTACATTACACCGATACATAAAAAGGGTAGTAAAAATGAAATAAAAAAATATCGTCCCGTTGCAAAGCTGTCCGTCATCCCTAAGTTATTTGAGTCCATTATTTGTAAAGTCATATCGTTTAATTGTAAGTCTATAATTTGTGACAGTCAACATGGTTTTGTTCAAAATAAGTCAACAGTTACTAACCTCTTTCATTTCAGTTCTTTTTGTTTAGATTCGTTTGAAAAACGGAAACAAGTTGACTGTGTCTTCACAGACTTCAGTAAGGCTGTTTTGGACTATTCAAAACAAAAGCACATCGACTTAAGAATTTTTATTTTGCTATTACATATTATCTACTTAACTTAACTTGTAATTTGCTATTCTAATAATCCATTGAAATGATTTTCTTTAAATTTAATACTTATTTTTTTTTTGCCTTCAAATTGTTTTATACTTAAATTAAATTAATTGTTATACTTTCATTCATTACATTTTGTCATTGTAAATCAATCTACAACTCCACTGTACTTGCGGTTTTATACTTTGAGTGCATTAGAATTTGTTTTTTGTACAAGCGGTACTTTTGTAGTTTTGTTATAATTTGAGAGAGCACACTGGAAAGCTACAGTTGCAGTGGGTTGTATTTTGAGTGAATTCTGCTGTTGCTTTATTAAGCAGGGCTTTTCTCTGCCACTTGGATTTTAACCACAGCACAGCAAGGATCGATTGGTAACTTTTCATTGTATCACCTAATTAATATACCTGCTAATGTAATTTATTTTTTTGCTTTTGTTAATAATGATTTTGTTTTATTCGGTGAACAAAAAATTATATTTTTGATTAAATTCTTCATCATAAATTGGTCCTTCGAGCCGGATGATACATTTAATTGAACTAAAATTATTGGTGATTAAAAGAACTGATCAATTAATCGATTCCTTTGTGTAAACTGCATTTAAGATAACGGTCTGTGCTTTTGTTTTTTGTGATTGATAGTGGTTATTAGACTTAAAGTAAACCTACTCATTGATTCCGTTCTTTAAATTATAAATTATGAATGCTATAAAATTAAAGATTGGAAATGTTAAAGGCAGATTAACTCGTGCGGCAAACTTTGTAGAAACCATCGAGGAGTCTACGCCTCTCGAGTTGATTGAAATTCGGTTAGAAAAGTTGGAAACCACGTGGTTAGAATTCACTTCTTTGTACGATGAACTTTTACTGATGACAATAGTGAGCTAGAAACTGAGTTTGGTGACTATGAAAATAAATATTTCACCGCTCATTCGCGCCTTACTCAAGCTACTCGGGTACGAAAGATCCCTGAACATGTGGCTGAAAAAAACGTGGAAACTTCGGTCGTTGAACAATTAGCTTTACAACAAGCTTCCTTTCTTGAAAGGTTGAATTCGTCGAGAGACTCTAATCCCTCAAATCATTTACCCAAAATAGTGGTACCTCCTTTTTCTGGGGAATACAAAGACTGGCCCAGTTTTCGTGATTTATTTACTGGGTCAATTGACTGCAGATCAAATATTACTCCGTCTCAAAAGTTTCATTTTTTAAAATCATTTCTGCGTGGAAATGCTGCTCAATTAATAAATGACATAACCATTTCCGATACGAACTACTTTGAAGCATGGGAGAGACTAGAGAGACGATATGATCGTGTTCAAATTATAGTTCAGTCTTATATTCAAACTTTCTTATCGCTTCCATCTATTAGTGTTAGTAACGTTAAGGCCTTGCGAAAAATAACTGACGATGCAGACCATGTCATTCGAGGACTTAATGCGCTAAATAAAAACAATCGCGATGCGTGGATCATTTATCTTTTATTAAGCAAACTAGATCCAGATACTAATAAATCGTGGGCTGAAGTTGTTGGTTCAAAGGAAGATTGCTCCATTATGGAACTGTTAGACTTTTTGCAAGCTCGTTGTGATGCACTAGAATCCTGTCAGTCACTTAGTAAAACGGGTCCGTCGCGAACTAAACCATCAACTACAGCAATAAAATCACATTTTGCTGAAACTGCAGATCCTAAATCACAATGCCCAAAGTGCAATAGTGATCATTTCTTAAGCCAGTGTCCGAAATTCGTGGAACTAGACATAGCTTCGCGGCGAAGCCCAGTGAAAAGCCGTTCGCTTTGTTTCAACTGTCTTCGGGCTGGACACCCGGCCTTTAAATGTCGTGCTTCTTTTCGGTGTCGGGTTTGTAAGTCACGACATAATACATTGGTTCATCCAGAAGATACAACTAATAATGACTCGAATAATACCTCTACTTCTTCTCGCCAACCGCTGCCATCGTCTTCGTCGTCGTCATCGTCATTGTCTTCTGCTCCGCCAAAATCTGCTCAAGCTTTGTCTGTACTTACTTCCCCTTCACAACCACCCCTCTTAAACAAACATTCAATAGAATTTAACCTTCGGAAAACAACCATTCTTCCTACGATTCTAGCCAAGATTAAGGATTCTCATGGAAAAGTTATTGACTGTCGAGTTTTACTGGACTCTGGGTCACAGTCGTCGTTTGTGGTCAAATCTTTCGCACAGAGACTTGGGTATCCTCGTTCGCATGCACGAATTCCTATTAGAGGATTGTCATCTATAGATTCAGGTTATACAAAAGGGTGTATTCCTGTTCAGCTATGTTCGCGTTATAAATCTACTCACTTGTTCGTTGATGCATTAGTTTTGAATAAAATAACTTCGAACTTACCGTCTAAATCCGTAGATATTTCTTCTTGGTCTCACATTTGTGATCTTGAACTAGCGGATCCTAATTTTTATTTAAGTGCACCTGTGGATGTGCTGTTAGGAGCTGACAAATTATGGACCATACCAAGGGCATTCCACTCGCTCAAAAGACTACATTTGGGTGGGTGATTACAGGAGAGTACATAGAACCAAAGGTGTCAGAGGATAGTCGTTGCTTGTCGTCACTTCACTCCACTATTGACGTAGATTTATTGCTACAACGGTTTTGGGAGCTAGAGGAAGTAATCCCTGCTAGTCAAAATAGTAAAGATGATCAGGCAGAGCAACATTTTGTAAAGACATTCACTCGAGCATCAGATGGGAAGTATATTGTACAACTCCCCTTCAAATCTTCAGAAATCACCTTCGGAAATTCACTACAGTCAGCTGTATCGCGATTGTATTCAATGGAACGTCGGTTTGCGAATAATCCCGCACTACATAAATTGTATTCGGACTTCATGCGTGAATATTTAGATCTTGGCCACATGAGGCGTATCCCTACAGATGAAATTAAGACTCGCCCTGGCAAGCACTTCTATCTTCCACATCACGCTGTTTTAAAGCCGGACAGTTCCTCGACAAAGCTACGTGTTGTTTTTGACGGTTCGGTGAAGGATTCTTCAGTAATTTCTCTCAATAGCATGTTGTTAATAGGCCCTCCTATTCAGCGAGACTTAATTGGGGTTTGCTTGCGCTTTAGACAGTATAAGTATGTTTTTACCGCAGATGTGGTAAAAATGTTCCGTCAGATCTGGGTCGACGACCAACACACCGATTTTCAGCGCATCGTTTGGCGTGAACATCCTGATCAGGAAATCGGACATTTTCGCTTATGTACCGTAACATATGGTACCGCGTCAGCTCCTTTCTTGTCAGTTCGAGTTCTAAAACAGCTAGCAGATGATTACAGGTTCCAATTTCCAGATGCCTCTCGCGTTCTAATGGAGGACGTATATGTCGATGACGTCATGACGGGAACTAATTCGATTGAAGATTTGACAAATTTGCGGTCAGAACTTGTAACTGTGCTCTCAAGAGGTAGACTTGAACTTAGAAAATGGAGCTCGAATTGTTCACAACTGCTTGCATCTTTACCAAAGGAGGATTGTGAATTTTCTTTCTTTGATACCGAACGTACGCAGTCTCTTATAAAGGTTTTAGGCATGTTTTGGAACCCTGTAACTGATGAATATTCGTTTCGTATGGCTCAAACTCTCGCAAGTGTCAAATCAACAAGGCGTACTCTTCTATCGGAAGTTTCACGGATATTTGATCCATTGGGACTGTTAGCACCATCGGTTGTTCTGTTCAAGATTCTGTTTCAGGAACTTTGGTCCTCGGAACTAAATTTAGAATGGGATGACCCTTTACCCCCTCATTTATCGGAGCGATGGAATGGCTACAGACAAGAAATTTCTTCGTTTGAAAAGGTTAAGGTTCCTAGACTTGTGTTCTCAGTGTTTGAAGCGATTGAGCTGCATGGATTTTCGGATGCATCATCGGTTGCATAGGGAGCTGTCGTATACACAAGGTGCAAAATCTCTAAAGGAGAGTATAGGGTAACAATCGTTGCAGCAAAAACAAAGGTTGCTCCGCTCAAGCCAGTTTCGATTCCACGTTTGGAGCTTTGTGGCGCCTTGCTGTTAACCCGCTTACTTACTCGCATTAAATCATCTTTTACAACAAAAATCACAAGGACATGGGCGTGGTGTGATTCGGAAATCGTTCTACATTGGCTTTCCTCACCCCCACGACGTTGGGCCACCTTTGTCGCCAATCGAACAGCTGCAATCCTGGAAACGATGCCTCGGAGTGCATGGCAACATATACCTTCGGAATACAAACCAGTAGATTGCGCGTCACGAGGTGTCCTTCCTACATCTTTACCTAGTCATGACCTTTGGTGGACCGGACCATCGTGGTTATCTCAAGCAGAAGAACACTGGCCAAAAACAAGATTTGTGTCAAAAAAATTAGATTTTGACGAATGTAATATCGAACAAAAACAAGCGCGTCAAGTTCATGTTCTTGTACCCTTTGTTGGGTCGGATATAATTCAGTCACTGATTGACAATATTTCAAGCTGGTATCGTATTTAGAAAGTCCTTGCATGCATCCTTCGGTATTTATTTAATGTACTTATCCCAAAACCCTGTCGCCTCACTTCTAGCCTCAGTTTAAGTGAAATTCAATATTCTCGAAAACATATTATAAAAACCATTCAAATAACATCATTCAGTGCGGATATTCGAACCCTAATTTGTACAAAAGAACTTCCCCTGAAATCCAAATTGATCAAATATTCCCCTTTTATAGACGATGAGGAAATTCTCCGAGTAGGAGGAAGAATTAAAAATTCCATGGCTTCTTTTAATATAAAACACCCTATTATTCTCCCCAGTACTAATAAAATATCTTCTCTCATTATCACAGATATTCATGACACTCATCAGCATCCAGGAGTATCTGAAACGTTTGCAATTGTGCGGCAACAATATTGGATTTTGGGAAGCCGAAACTTAATCCGAAAAATTGTAAATCGGTGCCACAAATATTTCATGCAACGCAAGCTAACTATCTCGCAGCTAATGGGTAATTTGCCAGCCCAGCGAATTCAGCCAAGTCGCCCGTTTTTGAATTCTGGTTGTGACTATGCTGGCCCACTGACCATCAAAATGTCTCGAGGTCGTAATCCAAAACAATCGAAAGCATATATTGCACTTTTTGTTTGTATGGCTACGAAGGCAATGCATCTCGAAGTGGTGAGTGACCTTACTACTGATTCGTTTCTTGCTGCTTGCGTAGGTTCGTGTCACGTCGAGGATTATCCGCCAATATCTACAGCGACAATGGAACCAATTTCCAAGGGGCTCGTCGATGTCTAAATGAAATGCATAAGTTGGTAATGTCCGAGACTTATAACCAGACCATTGCAGCTGCACTCGCCAGGGATAATATAGCGTGGCATTTTATTCCCCCCTCTGCACCCCATTTCGGTGGTTTGTGGGAGGCTGGGGTGAAATCTGTTAAACTGCATCTGCGAAGAGTTATTGGATCATCAATTTTGACGTTTGAAGAGTTGTACACAGTATTAACGCAAATTGAAGCTGTATTAAATTCTCGTCGTTTATGTGTTCTTTCTGACGAAGATTTAAATCCATTAACTCCCGCTCATTTTATTATACGTGAACCTTTAACAGCAGTACCTGAGCCTAACATGCTTAACACTCAAATCAACCGGTTATCGCATTGGAACCACATCCAAAATATGGTTCAAGGGTTTTGGCACAGATGGAGAATGGAGTACTTAACTTCCCTTCAAGAGCGACCAAAATGGCAGAAAATTCGAAGAAACCTTGAAGTTGGAGATATAGTCGTCATAAAGGAGCCAAACCTACCACCAACCAGATGGCTTCTTGGAAAGATCGAAACAGTCACACAAGGATCAGATGGTCGTGTCAGAGTAGCTTCAGTAAGGACTAAACATGGTACTTTGTTACGGCCAATAACAAAATTGGCTTTGCTCCCATTATCCTGAAACCTGTCCCAGGGCGGCCGGGATGTTTTGGACTATTCAAAACAAAAGCACATCGACTTAAGAATTTTTATTTTGCTATTACATATTATCTACTTAACTTAACTTGTAATTTGCTATTCTAATAATCCATTGAAATGATTTTCTTTAAATTTAATACTTATTTTTTTTTTGCCTTCAAATTGTTTTATACTTAAATTAAATTAATTGTTATACTTTCATTCATTACATTTTGTCATTGTAAATCAATCTACAACTCCACTGTACTTGCGGTTTTATACTTTGAGTGCATTAGAATTTGTTTTTTGTACAAGCGGTACTTTTGTACTTTTGTTATAATTTGAGAGAGCACACTGGAAAGCTACAGTTGCAGTGGGTTGTATTTTGAGTGAATTCTGCTGTTGCTTTATTAAGCAGGGCTTTTCTCTGCCACTTGGATTTTAACCACAGCACAGCAAGGATCGATTGGTAACTTTTCATTGTATCACCTAATTAATATACCTGCTAATGTAATTTATTTTTTTGCTTTTGTTAATAATGATTTTGTTTTATTCGGTGAACAAAAATTATATTTTTGATTAAATTCTTCATCAAAGGCCTTTGATAAATTATGCCATAAAACATTAACTTCCAAACTTAAATCAAAAGGCTTTAACGATAAATTTGTTAGTTGGGTTTCGTCGTACTTGTATAATAGATCATACAGCGTAGATTTTAGGAATGTGCGGTCTTCATATTTTTATAGGTAGCCACTTAGGACCTTTACTGTTTATTTTGTATGTTAACGACTTACCTTCTATTATAAAACACTCATCTGTTTTAATTTACGCTGATGACATTAAAATCTTCAAACTTATTGACTCACTTGACGACTGTTTACTCCTTCAAGATGATTTCAATAGTTTTCGCGAATGGTGTTTTATAAATAAGCTTTTACTAAACATAGACAAATGTAAATCAATGTGTTTTACACGCAAACAAAATGTTTTGACTTTCAATTATCAATTAGACTCTTCTTATTTGACTAAACTCTCTACTTTCTCTGACCTAGGTATTATTCTTGACTCTAAATTAACTTTTACAAATCATTATGACTATATTATTAAAAAAGCAAATAAGACACTCGGATTTATAAAACGGTTTTCACATGACTTTCGCGGCCCTTATATCCTTAAACTTCTTTATATTTCATTTGTAAGACCAATATTGGAATATGGCTGAATAATATGGGCTCCCTTTTATTCAGTCCACATGAACAGAATAGAAGGAGTACAAAGAACATTAATGCGCTTCTGCCTCCGTTTCTTCCCAAGGTCCAATAGGCTAGAACTTCCACCGTACAATCATATGCTCACGCTCATAAATCTTCCATCGCTTTCTAAACACAGAGAGTACATTCAGCTGTGCTTTATATAAAATTAATCAATGGGTCAATCATATCTCCATCAATTTTGGAACAATTAAACTTTATTTATAGCCGTTCAAGTATTAGAAGACAAGTTCCATTACGTCCTATATCAAGCAGATCGAACTATGGCAAAAACAGTCCCCTCAACCAACTGATTTCAGTTTACAACAAGTATTACTTTTTGGTATATTCCGTAAGCGATAATTTTAAAAGTAAAACATTTAAAGCAAATTTTTTCAATACTTCAGTTTAGATTTTTTATTCACATTTGCAAATCACTTAAAGCATTGTAAATCTATAAATTTAAGTATAAATGTAATAATAGTCTTAAGTTCTAACGTTAGTTTGTTTAACGGATTCAATAAATTAAAATTAAAATTAAAATTATATTTGATGAAATACATCATGAAAGTTCGTCAGTGATATCATTAGGTAAAAAGGACTTGCTTATTCAGCCACACACAGTCTTGGTGAAAAATGAAGTGAAATTGCAGCAGTGAAATCATCAGCCCACTATCCCTCACTGAAAGATATCATGAATATTCAGTAATGAAATCACATGAAAAATGTAACTCGCTTAATCATTAGTAAATTACGTTTGATGAACTTGAAGAAAATAATAAAAAAAGACAGTTCTCATTTTATATTGGTATTACATATGCTTTATTTTTAATTTGCATGTTGTTTTTTTCATCGCTGCTTTCTTGTAGTGCAGGTTCTTGATTCTCTTGAACCCTTGCTGAACAGCTTTTCTATAGAGCTGGGGTGAAGGAATATTGGTCTTAACAGCATCTGCAAAAAAAAAATATTGATGCATGAATGAGAAAGTGATGACTTGATTAAAATATTACTTATTATATTACTTATCTTATAAATTGTGAAAAAATAATAACTTACTGAACAAACATGTGTTAATGTTTTTTAACGCTTTAAAAGAATTTTTGCCATTATAGCCGTCGAAATTGTATGTCACAGCGACTTCTGCAGAAATTATATTTCGCAGAGCTTTTTCTATGCTGCCGCCAGACGATGCAACTATTTTTTTGAAGATATCATTCTTAAATAAAAATAAAAAAGAGATATGAAAAATCCGTAGGTAGGAAAGTAGATAACTGTGTTGATGGTCAGAAAGATTTTATATGGAAAACCAAAAGTGAGGATAAATAATTGAGTAATCAAAGTGAACATAAAAATGATTTGCTGAAATTTGTAGAAATGTTATTAAAATGCGAAAACTTACGTATTTTTCTTTTTCTTCTCCTGCCTTAATTTCCAGTTTGTTGAGGTCTTCTCTTCATCTTCATCTTGTATATTGTTGCTTATTTCACTTTCACTGTCTACAATATTATCCCTTTCAGATGTTATATCACTATGATTGATAATATTTTGCAAAATTATTTTGTTTTTTTTCTAAATTATGCCTCTCTTGCTTTGCCAAGCGTTTTAAATTTCTTTTACTAAAACCACTCATTTTTAGATAAAATAAATTACAACTCACCAACTTTTTTCAATCACTATTTATTATTTACAACAAAATAATATGTTTGGTAGGTAGGTATTTAATTAGTAATATTATTAATGTTTTTTTTTACTGGCACTCGCGTTCGCGTTTAACTTCTTTGTTCTTTCAGATGTAAACATTGAATGAAGAAATGCAAATGATTGATATTCGTCATTCGAGAACAAAAAGATTTTGTAACAACAAGGAAACCAGAAAATACAGTTTCTCTTTCGCCAAAAAGGAGCACGCGTCATTAAAAAACGATCAAAAAGCAACAAAAAACACGAAAAATTAATCAGGCGCCAGAGACAGGCGACAACGAAAAATAAAAAAAAAAAAAAAAAAAAAAAGCGAATGAATCTTTGCATTACTTGTCACCCTGGAAATCCTTGTGTTCCTTGGTTCAGGTAGACAGAAGGCCAAGTTTATAGTTTTATATTTCTTTTCTGTTTTGAACTGCATGCGGCTTATGAATAGGTGCATTACTCGTCACCCTGAAAATCCCTGTTTTTGGGTCAGGTAGAAAAAAAGGTAATGTTTATAGTTTTTTACTTCTTCTCTGTTTTGAACTGCGTGCAGATCATGAATCTGTGCATTACTCGTCACCCTGGAAATCCTTGTGTTCCTTGGGTCAGGTAGAAAAAAAGGCAATGTATTTAGTTTTTGATTGCTCTTCTCTGTTTCGAGATGCGCGCAGTTAATGAATCTGTGCATTACTCTTCACCCGGGAAATCCTTGTGTTCCTTGGGTCAGTTAGACACAAGGCAATTTTTATGGATAATTTTTTTTCCTCCTTCTCGCGAAGAACACTGAACAGCACAGATGGCACAACTTACTTCACGAACTAGTGAATCTGTGCATGACTTGTCATCAATGGAATCATCTAATGACTTTATGTACCTGAATTGATTAATGAAATGTGAGCACTGAACTCAGTTGAACTTTTGTTCCAAGTAAAACAAAGTGTAAATGCCTTAAAAATACTGAACTGATGAAAAAATCAATGCTTTTCTATAATGAAATCATAACAGGCAATTTCCTCGAAAAAGTATTCGATGAATTCATTGTTCTTTTCACCAAAAAAATTCATTGAGGACGAAATTTCCTACTGGGCCCAGTAGGATATTTCAAAAAATTCCTCGAGGAATAACCAACTTTTTCCTCGAGGAAGTGGAACTTCACCGAGGAATTTTCAGAGGAATCCTTAGGTGAATTTAACATGGGGCTGTCATTGGCGTTCACCAAGTGACTTTCTGGGTGAATATTCAATAGTGAAATCACCAAGTAGGTGGAGTTTGCTTATTCATAAATGAATTATATTTGATGAAATACATCATGAAAGTTCGTCAGTGATATCATTAGGTAAATAGGACTTGCTTATTCAGCCACACACAGTCTTGGTGAAAAATGAAGTGAAAGTGCGTCAGTGAAATCATCAGCCCACTATCCCTCACTGAAAGATATCATGAATATTCAGTAATGAAATCACATGAAAAATGTAACTCGCTTAATCATTAGTGAATTACGTTTGATGAATTTGAAGAAAATAATAAAAAAGACAGTTCTCATTTTATATTGGTATTACATATGCTTTATTTTTAATTTGCATGTGGTTTTTTTTTATCGCTGCTTTCTTGTAGTGCAGGTTCTTGATTCTCTTGAACCCTTGCTGAACAGCTTTTCTATAGAGCTGGGGTGAAGGAATATTGGTCTTATCAGCATCTGCAAAAAAAAATATTGATGCATGAATGAGAAAGTGATGACTTGATTAAAATATTACTAATTATGATGAAGTTCTTATAAATTGTGAAAAAATAATAACTTACTGAACAAACATGTGTTAATGTTTTTTAACGCTTTAAAAGGATTTTTGCCATTATAGCAGTAGAAATTGTATGTCACAGCGACTTCTGCAGAAATTATATTTCGCAGAGCTTTTTCTATGCTGCCGCCAGACGATGCAACTATTTTTTTGAAGATATCATTCTGAAATAAAAATAAAAAAGAGATATGAAAAATCCGTAGGTAGGAAAGTAGATAACTGTGTAGATGGTCAGCAAGATTTTATATGGAAAACCAAAAGTTTGGATAAATAATTGAGTAATCAAAGTGAGCATAAAAATTATTTTCTGAAATTTGTGGAAATGTTATTAAAATGCGAAAACTTACATATTTTTCTTTTTCTTCTCCTGCCTTAATTTCCAGTTTGTTGAGGTCTTCCCTTCATCTTCATCTTGTATATTGTTGCTTATTTCACTTTCACTGTCTACAATATTATCCCTTTCAGATGTTATATCACTATGATTGATAATATTTTGCAAAATTATTTTGTTTTTTTTTTCTAAATTATCCCTCTCTTGCTTTGCCAAGCGTTTTAAATTTCTTTTACTAAAACCACTCATTTTTAAATAAAATAAATTACACCTCACCAACTTTTTTCAATCACTATTTATTATTTACAACAAAATAATATGTTTGGTAGGTAGGTATTTAATTAGTAATATTATTAATGTTTTTTTTTACTGGAACTCGCGTTCGCGTTTAACTTCAGATGCAAACATTAAATGAAGAAATGCAAATGATTGATATTCGTCATTCGAGAACAAAAAGATTTTGTAACAACAAGGAAAAACCAGAAAATACAGTTTCTCTTTCGCCAAAAAGGAGCACGCGTCATTAAAAAACGATCAAAAAGCAACAAAAAAAACGCGAAAAATCAAGCAGGCGCCAGAGACAGGCGACAACGAAAAATAAAAAAAAAAAAAAAAAAAAAAGCGAATGAATCTTTGCATTACTTGTCACCCTGGAAATCCTTGTGTTCCTTGGTTCAGGTAGACAGAAGGCCAAGTTTATAGTTTTTTATTTCTTTTCTGTTTTGAACTGCGTTCGGCTTATGAATCGATGCATTACTTGTCACCCTGGAAATCCCTGTGTTTTTGGGTCAGGTAGAAAAAAGGAAATGTTTATAGTTTTTTACTTCTTCTCTAATTTGACTGCGTGCAGATCATGAATCTGTGCATTACTCGTCACCCTGGAAATCCTTGTGTTCCTTGGGTCAGTTAGACACAAGGCAATTTTTATGGATTATTTCTTTTCCTCTTTCTCGCGAAGAACACTGAACAGCACAGATGGCCCAACTTATTTCACGAACTAGTGAATCTGTGCATGACTTGTCATCAGTGGAAATCATCTAATGACTTTATGTACTTGAATTGATTAATGAAATGTGAGCAATGAACTCAGTTGAACTTTTGTTCCAAGTAAAACAAAGTGTAAATGCCTTAAAAATACTGAACTGATGAAAAAATCAATGCTTTTCTATAATGAAATCATAACATGCAATTTCCTCGAAAAAGTATTCGATGAATTCATTGTTCTTTTCACCAAAAAAATTCATTGAGGACGAAATTTCCTACTGGGACATGACAACAAGTTCCATCTGTCGAAAATAATTTTTTTAATTGGTACAGAAAAAAATGCACTCACCTGTTACCGAGATCTGAAAAATGCATGCAGATCATTAAAACGAAGTTTTTTTGTATTTTATTAAAAAATAGTCGTTTTAAGTTAGGTTTATTTTTGTTTTATGTAAATAAAATAGCTAAATGGTGCAGCCACTATAAATACGAGCGCACCATGCGGCAGGAAGTCAGTTTGAATTTGAAATAAGTCGTGTACAAGTCGGTAATTTGAAAGTGATAAAGTAGGAAATTTCAAAAAATTCTTCGAGGAATAACCAACTTTTCCTCGAGGAACTGGAACTTCACCGAGGAATTTTCAGAGGAATCCTTAGGTGAATTTAACATGGCATTGGCGTTCACCAAGTGACTTTCTGGGTGAATATTCAATAGTGAAATCACCAAGTAGGTGGAGTTTGCTTATTCATAAATGAATTATATTTGATGAAATACATCATGAAAGTTCGTCAGTGATATCATTAGGTAAATAGGACTTGCTTATTCAGCAACACACAGTCTTGGTGAAAAATGAAGTGAAATTTTTTTTTTTTTTTTTTCTTTCGGTAGGTGGAAATCTTCAAAAGACACTTGATAATATTCGGTATCAAGTAGTGTGGGACTTCTACCGCACTAAAACCACCTAGAATCATGACCAATCTATAAAAGATCGACAAATGATTTTAGTTTCTCAATTTTTAGTTCACTTTTTGGGAAGTTTGATGATTTAATACTTTCCCATCGCTTTTAGACCATCAGCTCATGAGGCTTGGTTCTTCTTAGTCTCCGAACATTGGTACGTACATTTAAGACTGTCTCCATTTCGGAGTTAGTGTGACTAAGCAGTCGCTGATTGTGTGATACAGCGTGTTTTCTAATTACTTCTGTAACCATTTCTACTTGAAGGTCACGATGTAAATCGCTGTTTCTTATATACCAAGGGGCGTTTACTATTCCACGAAGGACTTTGTTTTGGAATGTTTGGATGGTTTCCGCATTTGTTTTCTTTGTACAACCCCAAAGTTGGATGCCATACGTCCAAACAGGTTTTAATACCTGCTTATACAACATTAATTTGTTTTCAATTGATAGGGCAGAGGTTTTTCCCAGTAACCAGTACATTTTTCTATATTTTAAGTTAAGTTCTTCCCTTTTTTTCTTGATGTGCTCTTTCCATTTTAGCTTTGCATCCAAAGTCATCCCAAGGTATTTGGCCGTATTGGAGTAAGGTACTACTTTACTATTAATAAAAAGTGGAACATTATTAATCTTTTTATTAGTAAAGTTTATATGCGTTGATTTTGTTTCATTGAGTCTGATACGCCACTGTTGCGTCCATTCTCTTATCTTGTCGACTGCATATTGCAGTTTTTCTGTTGCCTTTACAACGCATTTATCTGACACTAATATCGCAGTATCATCTGCAAAAGTGGCCATGATCGCATTGTTGTCCACTGGAATATCCCTTGTATACAACAAATACAGGGTTGGTCCTAAGACACTTCCTTGTGGTACGCCGGCTTCGATTTTCTTAAGTTCCGAATACTCTTGCTCGTACCGTACTCTAAAAAGTCGGTCGGTAATATATGATTTGAGTATTTCATAGAACTGCCTGGGAAGGTCCCTGTGCAGTTTGTACTCGAGCCCCAAATGCCAAACCTTGTCAAAGGCTTGAGCAACATCTAGAAATAGAGCGGAACATACTTGTTTTTCTTCAAGTGCTTTTTCAACAACATCCGTAATTCGATGTACTTGGTCTATCGTGGAATGTTTGTTTCTAAATCCAAACTGATGATTTGGTATTAGTTTTCGTTCTTCTATTATTTTGCTTAGTCTATTTAAAAGCAGTTTTTCGAAAACTTTTGCCATAATTGGTATAAGCGATATTGGTCTGTAAGATGTAACTTCGGTTGGTGGCTTACCTTGCTTTGGTATAACAATGACTTCTGCAATTTTCCAATGATGTGGAACATAACGGAGCTTAAGGCATGCATTTATTATGTATTGGAATTTTTTGAAGGCTATTGTTGGCATTTCTTTCAAGACCTGAGCCGTAATTAGATCATACCCGGGTGATTTTTTATTTGATAAATTGTGATGGCACATGCTTTTTACTTCTTTGAGCCTTACTAAGGGAATTTCTAAGTCATCATTTTTATTAACAAATTGTAAGTTATTTGCCCCTGCACTTTGTGGAAACGGCTTAAAGACATTCGAGAGATGATCTGCGAAGAGGTCAGCTTTTTGTTTCGGATTTGCAGTCCATTTTCCGTCTTGTGCTTTGATGGGCGGATTTTGTTGTTGCGGTCTATTCAGACGTTTGGTAGCTTTCCACAGTGAGTAATCAGTAGAAGCATCCGTCGTCAAACTTTCAAGAAAATTGCTAAGTGAATCATTTTTGAATTCATAGATACTTTTTTTCAATTCGTTATTTAGTCGATTAAATACTCTCTTATCGCCCGGAAATCTCGAAGTTTGCCATTTTCTTCGAGCCCTTCTTTTTTCCAATATTAACTCTGTTATTTCTACAGGGTATTTTATTTCTGTTTCTCTTCTGTTCAAAATAGTTGGCGTGCTTTCTTCTGCAGCCTGTTGCACATCAGCAATAAATTGTTCAACTTCGTGGTCAATTTGTTCACTAGTATCCATTGGGGATCTAAGGTCAATAAAACTTTCCAGTTTTACTTTAAATTCCTCCCAATTTGTTCTTTTATTCACGAGCTTTGGATTACTTTTTTCTTTTATTTCTACTTCACTCAGTGATAAAATAGCTGGAGTATGATCTGATGAAAGATCGTAACTACCTACAACACTTACATGATTTCGCTTTATACCTTTGGCCACGAAAAAGTCTATAAGGTCTGGTATTTTGTTAGGGTCAGATGGCCAGTAAGTTGGCGTTCCAGAGGAAAAGAATTCACATTTGTGTTTGCGACCTGCTAGATAAAGTAGTTTACCTTTTGTATTTATAAGCCTAGATCCCCATTGGGTATGTTTAGCATTGAAGTCACCACCAACAATAAAGTTATTTCCAAGCGAATTAAGGAGTTCTTTATATTCTTCTGAGACAAATGTCTACATTCTCTACGTCTAAAATGATGTTTAATTCGGATGCATGTTGCAAAAGGCCGTTTGCATTCCAAGTAGCAATTTTAAGTGTTCTGTCCATCATTGTTTTTTAAGAGCGACTTCTTCGCTTAGCTGTTTGATGGTTAAATCCTGTTGGTCGATCCTTTTGAGAATAAGTTGCAGCATTTCTTTTACGGAAGTTTCTTCATTTTTCCGTGCATTTTTTACTATAGTCGAGTATGTTTTTTCAACAGTTCTGCTTTGGGTAACTTCCTTAGAGGGCTCTCTCTTAGTTTTATTTTCCACAGCTATTTTTACTTTTTCTGCGTTCCTAAGTTTTTTTCCAGCAGACGTGTTTTTTCTTAAATTACTGCCTTTATATTCTTGGAATTTTTTAGCAACAGGACATCCTCTATAACTAGCAGGGTGATTACCTTGGCAGTTCACACATTTTGCTTTAACTTCTTTGCTCACTGTACAGCTTTTCGTTGCATGTTTTCCTCCACACTTTACACAAGCAAACTCATGGTTGCAGTATTTTTGAGTGTGACCAAACGCCTGGCAACGTTTGCATTGTTGAACAATCTTCGGCTTTCGCAATGGTTCGATTTTAACAATTATGCCCATAATCGATCTAATATTATAGATCTTTTCGAGACTTTCTTTGTTGTCAAAAGTGAGCATGAATAAAGGAAGAGATCTTTTTCTTGTCTTGGTTTCCCCAGAGGAGTCTTTCGTTGTTTCATTCTTAAAAAGATTGACTGCATCAACTGCTTGAAAGCCTTTTTGAACAAGGTTCTCAACTATTTCTTCAGCACAGCATGAAGAATGGAGGCCTCTGGCCACTACTTTTACGGCTCTTGTAGCTTTGTTCTCGTACGAGTGCCACTGAAATTCGTGCTTGCTTAGTTCTTCAGTGACAGATCTATACTCATCGGCGTCTACGACAGTGACTTTCCAATTGTTTTTATTGTAAGATGTGTATTTACACTCTTTTTTTGTTACATTCTCAATTATTTTCTTCAAATTTCCAAATATTGGCAATCCAGAGATCATAATTGGAGGTGGCAATGCTTTTCTATTGCCTCTAGAGTTAGATTCTGCTCGCACATTAGCTGGCACATCTTTTACTTTTTGTTTTAATGTACTCAATTGTTTTTTATTTTCGGTTGGAGAACTTTTGTGATTAATGGGATCAATCTCAGGGCTACCTTCCGCTTTTCTTTTTTTAGCATTACGCCTCTTTCTTTTACTTTCGGTTTCAATCAAAAGTTCTTCTTCATCAGTTTGATATACAGTTGCAGATTTGTTTGCATTTGTCTGTATTGTAGACTCCGACTTTTCCTCGTCTAGCAAGGAAATTTTCTCTTCGAGTTTTTTGACCTGTTGTTGAAGATTCTGAACTAAAACTTCAAGTTTTTTTCTAGCTTTTATTTCTATTTGCCATTCATCAAAGTAGTGTTTGGATTCAACTTGGCACTTTTCTCTAGAACTCTCTTGATCTATATCGTCGATTTTGTCGATCTTTTCATAGTCATTGGTTCCATTTTCGTTAATGATTATTACATCATTTGTAGTTGTCTGAGTTAAAGGTGAATTAACCCTTAGCGTTTTTAGCGGAGTTTTCGGTGTTCTTGTACTCCTATCAAATTTTATATGCAATAATTGGTCCTCCCCAGAATCCGTAGGACCGATCTCATTAGAGAGTGGATTTTCCAGTTTTGCTGGAGTGCCACCTGGGGTATTTAATCTGTTTGTTTTGTTCATTGCCATAAATACATGTTTAACTTTGCTTTTTTCTATAAATAGTTCAGTTAATTCTATTCACAGTTTTATATTCAGCCGTCCCTCTGGGATCAGACGCTGACCAGTGTGCCGCACAATTTGTGTCAGACGCTCTTGGATTTAATGTTGAGCTGGTACATTCAGAGTGATATTTTTCTCCTAGTTCCTGAAAAGATAACTCAGGTGACACAGCTCTGGATCCAGTGGATCCACGTTCGTCGTTAGTTCACCTTTCGGCTATCCAGCGGGCACCACATGGAGGTGACGATACGATTTTGCGCCGCCTAAGTGAAAATGCAGCAGTGAAATCATCAGCCCACTATCCCTCACTGAAAGATATCATGAATATTCAGTAATGAAATCACATGAAAAATGTAACTCGCTTAATCATTAGTGAATTACGTTTGATGAATTTGAAGAAAATAATAAAAAAAGATAGTTCTCATTTTATATTGGTATTACATATGCTTTATTTTTAATTTGCATGTTGTTTTTTTTAATCGCTGCTTTCCTGTAGTGCAGGTTCTTGATTCTCTTGAACCCTTGCTGAACAGCTTTTCTATAGAGCTGGGGTGAAGGAATATTGGTCTTAACAACATCTGCAAAAAAAAAATATTGATGCATGAATGAGAAAGTGATGACTTGATTAAAATATTACTAATTATGATGAAGTACTTATAAATTGTGAAAAAATAATAACTTACTGAACAAACATGTGTTAATGTTTTTTAACGCTTTAAAAGGATTTTTGCCATTATAGCCGTCGAAATTGTATGTCACAGCGACTTCTGCAGAAATTATATTTCGCAGAGCTTTTTCTATGCTGCCGCCAGACGATGCAACAATTTTTTTGAAGATATAATTCTGAAATAAAAATAAAAAAGAGATATGAAAAATCCGTAGGTAGGAAAGTAGATAACTGTGAAGATGGTCAGCAATATTTTATATGGAAAACCAAAAGTTTGGATAAATAATTGAGTAATCAAAGTGAACATAAAAATGATTTGCTGAAATTTGTGGAAATGTTATTAAAATTCGAAAACTTACGTATTTTTCTTTTTCTTCTCCTGCCTTAATTTCCAGTTTGTTGAGGTCTTCTCTTCATCTTCATCTTGTATATTGTTGCTTATTTCACTTTCACTGTCTACAATATTATCCCTTTCAGATGTTATATCACTATGATTGATAATATTTTGCAAAATTATTTTGTTTTTTTTTTTCTAAATTATGCCTCTCTTGCTTTGCCAAGCGTTTTAAATTTCTTTTACTAAAACCACTCATTTTTAAATAAAATAAATTACAACTCACCAACTTTTTTCAATCACTATTTATTATTTACAACAAAATAATATGTTTGGTAGGTAGGTATTTAATTAGTAATATTATTAATGTTTTTTTTTACTGGCACTCGCGTTCGCGTTTAACTTCAGATGCAAACATTGAATGAAGAAATGCAAATGATTGATATTCGTCATTCGAGAACAAAAAGATTTTGTAACAACAAGGAAAAACCAGAAAATACAGTTTCTCTTTCGCCAAAAAGGAGCACGCGTTATTAAAGAACGATCAAAAAGCAACAAAAAACGCGATAAATCAAGCAGGCGCCAGAGACAGGCGACAACGAAAAATAAAATAAAAAAAAAGCGAATGAATCTTTGCATTACTTATCACCCTGGAAATCCTTGTGTACCTTGGTTCAGGTAGACAGAAGGCCAAGTTTATAGTTTTTTATTTCTTTTCTGTTTTGAACCGCGTTCGGCTTATGAATCGATGCATTACTTGTCACCCTGGAAATCCATGTGTTTTTGGGTCAGGTAGAAAAAAGGAAATGTTTATAGTTTTTTACTTCTTCTCTGTTTTGAACTGCGTGCAGATCATGAATCTGTGCATTACTCGTCACCCTGGAAATCCTTGTGTTCCTTGGGTCAATTAGACACAAGGCAATTTTTATGGATTTTTTTTTCCACTTTCTCGCGAAGAACACTGAACAGCACAGATGGCCCAACTTATTTCACGAACTAGTGAATCTGTGCATGACTTGTCATCAATGGAATCATCTAATGACTTTATGTACTTGAAACAAAGTGTAAATGCCTTAAAAATACTGAACTGATGAAAAAATCAATGCTTTTCTATAATGAAATCATAACATGCAATTTCCTCGAAAAAGTATTCGATGAATTCATTATTCTTTTCACCAAAAAAATTCATTGAGGACGAAATTTCCTACTGGGTAAGATCGGTATTGATTCTTGTTTAATGAAATGTCAAACAAAATGAATATGTGAGTGGGAAAGAGAAAAATAAAATAAAAGTGCAACTCAACTGCAGCAATGTTTTATGCTGCTACTCCTCCGACTAGCTCTATAGCTCGTTTAAAATCACTTGGCCAATGGTCCGATGCGTAGAGAGAGGATTCAAGAAAAAGAAAATGGTGCGCAAGATATTTTTTAAGCAGAGGTTATTGCTTAAATTTTACAACGCCTAGCCCAACTTTGCGGTGCAGTGCAATAACACCCGCGGCAATAACCCCTGCAGGGGTTATTTTCCAAACGAAAAGGAAATAACCCCTTCAGGGGTTATTTCCCATTTAATGTGGCAATAAAAACCGTAGGTCTTATTTCCTTTTATCTGTGGGGATTATTTCCAATTTCAAATGGAAATACAGCTTAAATTTAATAAATATGTGTAGCATCTCACAAGGTGTAAACCTAATTGTGTAAACCTAAGTGAGAGTCTACATAACCTTGCCAATGTTATTATCACGATAACAAGCCATTAGACAAGAAAACTTTCATAAGAAAAAACGATGTTCGCCATTCCTTTTCCGGAATGATTTTTCATTGATTCTTATTCTTTTTCTGACAGCTCTCAAGCTAACGTGGCCAGCGCATTAAACTAATATCTAAAACTAAAGCTAAAATCTAAATTTGTTGAAAAACTTAAACCTAAAGTAAAACTAAGCTAATAATAAAGTAAACATATATATTACTGAATTTAAATTAAAAAGATTTTTATTTCCAACAAAAATCACTACAAAGTGAGTGTCGGTTCAGGTGCCATATTTAGTGGTGACAATTGGCAGCACAAAGATCGTGCCACCGTGCGAACTACCACGACAGGCACAAATCAATTGGCAGCACAAAGATTGTGCCACTGTGCGAACTACCACGACAGGCACAAATTGGTGACCCCGACGGAGCCATTGTGCTCTCCAGATTTAGTGGCCCTAAAGCCAACATATACTCGGCCAGAAGTGTTCAAGGGAGCGCTACCGCTCAACGCTCAGCATAGACCTTTGCCAACGTCGAGGCAAAAAGACAAAAACCACCGCCGCAAATAGCCACCACAACGCTTGGCCAAAGAGCGCCACGCAAAAATTTTTTTTTGACGACGAAAACAATCTGGCCAAGAAATCGAAACGCATTATTGTGTCACGCCATTCGGGCAGCAGAGCAACAAGCATCATACCATCCCGTTACCACCACCATCATCAACAACATAAGCATCGCTATCATCATCATTTACATATATATATATATATATATTGTATATCAAAATTATATAAAAGTACAGTGAGTACGATATTAATAATAATATATACATTTATATTAAATTTATATTCCTTGAGTAAAAATTTTTTTTATTTTTGGTGAAGTTTTTTGTGTGGTATTTTCGACGCGTTATTTGGTAGGTTTACAGTTTTTTTTTTTCTTTTCCTCTTGCTACGGTACATTGCATGCGGTGGATTGAGAATCCCGCTTTATCTCCTCCCAATCAAAACGTCATCGCGCGTCAGAAAATTTATACCGGCTCAATCGTTTGAATTCGGAATCGGTTTAAGGATATGGTTAGGTGAAGCCAAAGCAACATTTTTTCGCGGACTCAAATTTTTTTTTTGCGGACTCAAATAAATTTTTTTCGTGGATAAATTTTTTTTCCGTGTTCGAAATGCCTACGGTGAAACCCGGCGGTTCTGCAGAAATCGAAGAGGAAGTATTGACCCTCGCAGACACTGCAAATCAAGCATCGCTGATTTCCATAAAAATTCCACCGTTTTGGAATAATCGGCCCGATCTATGGTTTCTACAAATAGAAACCCAATTCAGACTCAAAAACATTACTGCATCCGGCACAAAGTACGATTATTTAGTGGCTTCACTAAATAATCAAACTATGGAATCGGTTGCAGATGTTTTAGTTTCACCTCCCGTCACAGAAAAATATGAGAATTTAAAAAAAGTTTTGTTAGAAAGAAATCGGGACAGCGCGGAAAAACGTTTGGACGCCCTCTTAACGAAAGTGGAACTTGGGGACATGAAGCCATCTGAGCTTTATAGAAGCATGGAGAGTCTGGCAAGCGGCAACAATCTGGTGAATACACCACTAGTCAAAAAACTATGGCTAAATCGGCTGCCACCAAACATACGGGTTTGCCTCATGGCGGTGGAGAGTACGCAAACAGAAAGCGAACTTTTCGCGCTAGCCGACAGACTCCATGACTCCTCCCAAAGCACTTGTCCACAGATTTCGCAACTTAATGCAACTCAGACTTCCGATAATGCACTTTTGCAAAAGCTCGTTTTAAAAATTGAAAAACTTGAAACAAGTTACGCTAACGCAAATCGTTTTAACAGGTCGTCCAGACGTTTTTCCCGCGATAGAGCAACAGGTAGCCACCGTTCGCCAAGTAGGACGAATGAAAAGAAATCTTTTTGCTGGTTTCATCGGAAATTTGGAAGCAACGCTAGAAATTGTTCGAAACAGTTTTGTACGTTTCAATCAGACGCAAATAAAAGTCAAAAAAACTAGTGCGCCAGATCTCAAATGCGGCTTTGAGTGAGGCAAACTTTTCGCGCCGTCTTTTTATCCGTGACAAAACTTCAAAATACCAATTTTTAATCGACACTGGTGCAGAAATTTCGATAATTCCGCGTAAATTCTGCCAGACTTTCAACAAGCCTAACGATTTCGTTCTACTTACGGCAAATGGTGGAAAAATCCACACCTACGGTTGCAAACGTTTAAGAGTCGACTTAAATCTACGACGCGTTTTCGATTTCACTTTCGTGATTGCTGATATTGATCACCCTATTATAGGTGCTGATTTTCTTCACAAGTTTAATTTGATCGTCGATCTTAGCAGCCGTAGAGTTGTGGATAAAGAAACCAACCTTCAAGTTAGTTGTCTCTATAAATCTACAAACATCTGTTCGCCAAAACTTTTTTCAATTCCAAGTGAATTCGGTGCTGTGTTGGATGAGTTTCCTGAGCTTAAAGCTCCGCCAGACTTCACGTTACCGGTAAAACATAACGTTGTTCACCGAATAACAACAAATGGTCAACTCCCTTCCACCAGCGCACGTAGACTAAATCCGGATAGATTGGCAATCGCCAAGACACAGTTTCAACAGATGGTTAGTTTGGGTATTTGTCGTGTTTCTAAATCACACGTCGCTTCACCGCTTCATATGGTTCCAAATAAGGATCCACTCGATTTTCGACCATGTGGTGATTACCGATGGCTAAACCAAGCGACAATACCAGACAAACATCCGATTTCAAACGCTCAAGACTGCACTGCTAACCTTGACGGTTGCTCAATCTATTCGAAAATAGATTTGGTACGCGCTTACCACCAAATACCGGTCGCGGAGGAAGACGTTCATAAAACGGCTGTCATAACACCTTTCGGGCTTTTCGAATTTCTTCGAATGCCTTTCGGCGTGCGCAACGGTGCGCAAACTTTTCAACGTTTTATGAACAGCATTTTAGGTGATCTTCCATTTGTTTTCGTTTACCTAGACGACATACTGGTTTCAAGTAAATCAACCGAGGAACACAAGGTGCATTTGCGAAAAGTTTTTCGTAAATTGCAAGAGCACGGACTTAACGTCAATGTGGCAAAATGCGAACTAGGAGTAAACGAGCTCAATTTTCTGGGTTACAACATTTCCAAACGTGGAATCATTCCTTCGCAAGAACGCGTCAAAGCCATAAACTAATTTCCTAGTCCCTGCTCTATCAAACAACTACAGCGTTTCCTCGGCATGATTAACTTTTATAATCGTTTTATGCCAAGTATGGCGTCAAAAGCTAAATGTCTTTACGAATTACTAAAAAATGTGAAAACCGATAAAAAATCAAAAGTAAAACCAATTTTTCAATGGCCAGACACGTGCGAAGAAGCGTTCCAAGTTCTCAAGCGAGATCTATCGCAACGCACTATGCTTTTTCATCCAAAGCCTCTAGCGCAAATCAGTATTATGGTAGACGCTTCTAACGACGCTATCGGAGGAGTCCTCCAGCAATACCATAATAACTGTTGGGAACCATTGGGTTTCTATTCCACACGTCTGAGCCCCACCGAAAGAAAATATTCTACGTTCGATCGCGAACTCCTTGCGATATTTAAAAACGTCAAACATTTTCGGTATTATGTAGAAGGTAGACAATTTACTGTTTTTACCGACCATAAACCGCTCACAAACGCCATCTGCTCAAAAACAGAAAAATCGCCTCGTCAAACTCGACATTTAGAATTTATCGCTGAATTCACAACCGATATTCGCTATATCAAAGGCACACAAAATATCGTCGCTGACACTTTATCGCGATTATACGTCGAATTGATAAATTTTAAAAATGTCAGCATTCCGAGTTTGGCTAAAGAGCAAGAAAATGACGACGAGCTTAAAATGCTTTTAAAGCGTGAAAATCCACCTTTCGAATTGTTAAAAAGTAATATTCTATTAAATGATGTTGACATTTGGTGCGAAACGTCCACCGGAAAAAATCGTCCTTACATTCCCGACATTTTCCGCCGAACAATTTTTGACAACCATCACAAACTTTCACATCCAGGTTCAAAAGCAATGCGAAAAGTAATCACTGCAAAATATTTTTGGCCTAAGATGAACGGTGATGTCAATCGATGGACGAAAAGTTGCATCTCTTGTCAAAAATCAAAAATTACCAGACATACGACTTCTGAACATGGAAAGTTTCTTGTTCCTGAAGGTAGATTTTCCCATATCCATATGGATTTGGTTGGTCCATTACCACCATCGCAAGGTTTTACTTACTTTTTAACCATAAGAGACCGTTTTTCTTCGTGGCCCGAGGCCATTCCAATCAAAAACATGAATGCCCCAACAGTAGTAACAGCTTTCGTTCAAAACTGGGTTTCGAGATTTGGAGTACCTCAAACGATCACTACTGATCAAGGAACTCAATTTGAGTCAAGCCTTTTCAAAGAGATATCCGAAATTCTAGGTACAAAACGAATCCGAACGACAACATATCATCCTCAAGCTAACGGCTTTGTCGAACGCTTCCATAGACAGCTTAAAGAAGCTTTACGTTCGCACGAAGACAAACAAAACTGGTTTTCAAACCTACCATGGACTCTTCTTGGTATCCGCTCGACAATAATTGACGACTTAAACGTAACGCCAGCCCAACTACTATACGGACAAAACTTACGATTACCGGCAGAACTCATCGAACCAAAACCCTTAAATCCGATTTCAAATTCTACGACAGCTCGAGAAATCACTCAAGCTATTTCGCAAATCCGACCGTGCCCGAAAAGAAATCGTGAACAAAAATACATCTTTGTTCCAAAAGATTTAAAAAATTGTAAATACGTTTTTGTTCGGGAGGAGGTGAATCGTGGAAGTCTTAATCCACCGTATAAAGGCCCGTTCGAAGTTATTGACCGCTTCGAAAAAACAATGTCGATATTGTTAAATGGCAAAAAGCAAGTTATTTCAATTGACCGTTTAAAGCCAGCGTTTTGTATTGAAAACGAAGAAAACGAGTCGAAACCAAACAAAAAACAAGTCACTTTCAACTTAAATTGAAAATTTTCATTATCATATATAAAAAATGTAACAAAAATTAAAACAAAAACAATGTACGGTCTTCAAATTTCAATTTTATAAGGTCTTCTACCAACAATTACAAAACTCACTGTACTATAAAGTATGTAAAAAAAAAAAAAATTAATCAAAATTGTAAATTTTATAAAAAGCTTATATATTAATGTAATGATTATGTATTCAACATTTATTTGATCAGCCACTTTTTTCTTTGTTAAATTTAAATTTCAAAATAAATTTAAAAGTTTAAATTGTACGGCGGGGAGTGATGTAGCATCTCACAAGGTGTAAACCTAATTGTGTAAACCTAAGTGAGAGTCTACATAACCTTGCCAATGTTATTATCACGATAACAAGCCATTAGACAAGAAAACTTTCATAAGAAAAAACGATGTTCGCCATTCCTTTTCCGGAATGATTTTTTATTGATTCTTATTCTTTTTCTGACAGCTCTCAAGCTAACGTGGCCAGCGCATTAAACTAATATCTAAAACTAAAGCTAAAATCTAAAAAACTTAAACCTAAAGTAAAACTAAGCTAATAATAAAGTAAACATATATATTACTGAATTTAAATTAAAAAGATTTTTATTTCCAACAAAAATCACTACAAAGTGAGTGTCGGTTCAGGTGCCATATTTAGTGGTGACAATTGGCAGCACAAAGATCGTGCCACCGTGCGAACTACCACGACAGGCACAAATCAATTGGCAGCACAAAGATTGTGCCACTGTGCGAACTACCACGACAGGCACAATATGCAAAAATTTTACTTGTAAGTTTAACTATTTGCTTACAATATGGACATACAACTTTTAAATTTCCAACTTGTAGGGCGCCTTTACTGTGCATTTCAAAGCAAGTTTTACAAAATTTAAAAATATTACACCGATTAAGTACAATATCTCGCGGCCTTTCACAACAAATAATACACAGCAAGGGCTTTTCAGGTTCTATAAAACCGATATCATTGTCAGTGGAATTGTACGAAATTGATGAATCATTATCATTGATTAATTCAATGTCTTCATTTAAATTTATTATTTGATTTTGCCAATTACTCATTTGATTTAAGAATTCTTTTAGTGATATTTTTCAAGTTTTTTTGTGGCTTTTTCAATGAAGTCGTTTCTTTTTTGGAATTTTTGTTTAGGGCATTGAAAAACGCCGTACGTCCCATCTAGAGAGTTGTTCAGCTCTAATGATATCTTGAAGTCCTCATCTAAAATGCAATTCAAACATTTACAAAAATTGCCATTATTATTATAAATTGCCATTAAAACTCTCCTGTTTTAATAACGCAAATGCGCGTGTTATATTCCCGGGTGTCAGAAGTGGTAAGACCATAAACATTTTATAAATTCGTGATGCAAGATAGTTATTTTTTAAGGTTTTTAAAAACTTATTGATTTTACTGGAGTTTCTTTTCAAGGCATTGCAAAAATGAAACCAGCAACCTTTCAATGACGCACGTGGAAAAATTCGCCTTAAGGGTGAGTTTCCTGTACAAATTCATGGTAGTGTGGTGACTTATTGTATGATAACTTCCACATTTCACAAGATAATTTCACCAAATAAAATTTATTATTTAGTCAATAAACGTGTGCAGATATGCTTATCATCAAAAATTTATTTATTTCAGTCTTCGACTAAAGTCTCTCACGGTCAGTTGATTATAACATTCACCATGTCAAAAGTTTGTTCTAAATGCGATCTAACTATAAAACGTTCCAAAGAAAATAAATACAATAAATGTGAATATTTCTGTGGCCGTTTTTTTCACAAAAATTGTGTTGAGATCAGTGACTCTGAATTTGATATAATTTCTGATAAAAGATTATTCTGGAAATGTAACTCTTGTCTCAGTATTAATCTTTCTCAATTCATGAACAGTTTTAATGAACTTGCTTGTAGTGTTAAAGAGCTCAGAAAAGAGTTCTCTTCTCTCAAAGTGGCTCACCTGAATTCCCCACCCCGCAAACAAGATAAAAAAAACATGGTTGACTCATTGCCAGTTCAAAATTATAATAATAATAATGACAATAATTGCAACAGTGAAAATAATTTACAACCAAGTGAAAAAAATAAAGTTGTTGAAAATTTAGAAGCTACTTGTAGCAATCAATGTTCATCATTAAATATAAATAACATTCATCTAAACTCTAAAAATGAAAATCCAATAAAGTCTGATTATGTTGTAGTTGAAACAAAACAATCACAAAAAAAAAAAAAATAGAGAAGTAAAAATAATTGGAACCGATACGTCATCAAATTTAAGTGGTATACCCAAAATCAAACTCGTTTCCCAAACAAAACTACTTCGGAAGACATTATTAATTACATATCTAAAAAAACAAGAATTTCCCCTGATGCATTTAGGTGTCTTATGCTAACAAAAAAAAGATGCAAATGTTTCAGAACTAAAATTTGTTACTTTTAAACTAAGTGTGACACAAAATCATTTGTCAGCTGTGATGAATTCTTCAAATTGGCCTAGCCATGTTCAAGTTACATTTTTTTTAGCTCTGGACAAAAAAGAGAAAACGGAGATGATACAACCCTTGCCTCCGCTTCACCCCGAACAATCATAATGCCATCATTTTCACCTTCTTTATCATCATCGTCGTCATTGACCTCCTCATCAACATTCAATACAATTACAAGTGCATTATTCTTCAAACGATCTCTCTCCGTTTCGTCATCTTCACCATCACCATCGCCTCCGTCGTCACCGTTGTCATCGCCTGCGTCATCTCTATCGCTTTCTCAATCAGATGCATGCTATGTACTCACAGATTTGTCATCATCACCATCGCCGCCACCTTCCCCACTACCGATGCCTTTTCCATCAAAAACAAATGCCTCTCATTCGTCTTATCAGCCAGATGCGTACAATTTTCTTGGTTATTACCAAAACACTGGGGGAATGCGCACAAAAATGCAACAACTGCTTTTGACGTCATCTTCTGAGCAATATGATTTCTTAGCTTTCACAGAGACATGGCTAACCGAAAATCACAACAATGCCGAGATGTTTAATTGCAAACAATACTCTGTATTTCGTAAAGACAGATGTTCTCTGTCAACTGTTCTAGAAAGGGGAGGAGGAGTGATTCTTGCAGTGCGATCTATATACGCGTGCACAGAATTATCGTTGCCATCATCAAATAATACATCTTTGAGAACATATAGATCAGATAATAATTAAGGTATCTCTTGATTGTTGTAAAGATATTTTTATTATAGTAAGCTATATTCCACCAAGAAGCCCGTTAGATTTATATAAAGATCACATAAATAATTGTATTCATTATATTTCTAAACTAAATGAAAACCAACTTGTCATTTAAGTAGGTGATTTTAATCTGCCGAATATTAATTGGATATTCGATCCAGACGAAGGTTATCTTGTGCCTTTTAATATAAACAGTGAATGTGATTCCATGTTTATTGATTCGTTGACAACTGTTAATTTAATTCAAATGAACAATTTTAAAAATAATTTAGATAGAATACTCGATTTATTATTTGTTGATAAAGACCTATGTCTGTCTGTAAATTATTCTCTTTTTCCTATTTTTTCTAACACTATACATCACATTGCTTTGATGTATAATTTTAAAATACTGAACTTTTTCAAATCAAAAATGTTATTGAATTATAAATACAATTTCTATAAAGCTAATTTCAATGGCATTACGCGTTACATAGATAATTTAACAATTCCTCCGGATTTTATTCAGTCTTGTGATTTGTCTAATTTTTACAATAATTTTCTTAACTCTCTTAAAGAAGCTATAGACATATACGTTCCTAAAACAAAAAGTAAAAATCATTCTAAGCCTTCTTGGTATAACAGGCAACTGATTAATTTAAGCAATAAAAAAAACAAAGCTTATAAATCTTTGCGAAAGTCTTCTTCTGATGCTAATTTGCGAAAACGTTACATTGATTTGGAAAGGAATTTCAAAGTTCTAAATAATTTTTTATACAAGAACTACATTTTTTCAATTTAATCCAAGTTAAAAAAAAACTGTAAATGTTTTTGGAGCTTCATTAAAAATAAAAGGAAATCGACCGGAATACCCAAAAGTATGCAATATCTAGGTTCGACTTTTACAAGTCTACCGGATATATGTGCTGCTTTTGCTTTTTTAAATCAAATTACATTGATTCAGACAGTATTATTAACGCATCGTTTACTCCGTCAGTAAATAGTGTAAATATAGGATATTTAAATGTATCAATATCGGAAGTTGAAATGGCGCTCTCTGTGATGACAAGAATGCTGGCCCAGATGGAATCCCGCCAATTTTACTTAAAAAATGTTCGACCGCTCTGTCTAGAATTTTATGTTTTGTATTTAATAGTTCACTAATTCATGGTGAATTTCTCCCAGAATGGAAAACGTCCTTTGTAACTCCAATTCACAAAAATGGCTCAAAACAAGATATATCAAACTACCGGCCAATCAGTAAATTATCATCAATACCTAAATTATTTGAGAAAATAGTGTGTGATAAGCTTAGTTTCTTGCTCAAAGAAACAATATCACCCTTCCAGCACGGTTTTGTATCTGGCAGGTCGACTTCATCCAACCTTGTAATTTTCACAAATTTTATGCTCAACTCATTAGAAAAAGGTAACCAGGTTGACGTTATCTATACGGACTTCGCTAAAGCGTTCGATAGGGTGCATCATAAAATCCTATTAAAAAAATTAGAAAATTTAGGATTCCATTCAAACATGTATAAGTGGTTGAAGGCCTATCTAACAGAGCGTTGTCAACACGTTTGCGTAGATTCAAACATTTCTGATCCTTTCCTAGTTACTTCAGGTGTTCCGCAAGGAAGCCATTTAGGTCTTTTATTGTTCCTTATATTTATAAATGATTTACCGAATATCCTAACAAACTCAATACGCCTTATGTTTGCAGATGATCTCAAATTTTTCAGATGTATTAAAGATTTAACTGACTGTCACCTTCTCCAAAACGATATCGCCACACTCAACGATTGGTGCAAAATAAACCAATTAAGCCTTAACATTTCTAAATGTCAATGTTTTTCATTCACTCGTCGTTTGTTACCTATTTCTTATAGTTATAACATTCAAAATCATGTTCTCGACAGAGTTTCGGTAAAAAAAGATCTTGGAGTAATTTTTGACTCCAAACTCAACTTTGTAAGTCATATTGAATTTATGGTGAATAAGGCTAACTCAATGCTAGGTTTTATCTCGCGTAATTCTTTTGGATTGACCGATCCTTACACATTGAAATCCTTATACGTTGCTTATGTTAGATCGATCCTTGATTATTGCTGCGTTGTATGGAATCCACATTACAATATTCATATTATCAGAATCGAAAAAATTCAAAAAAAAATTACAAGATTCGCCATAAATAAACTGGGATGGAACATTGAAATGCCTTCATATAATGTAAGATGTCAGCTAATAGGCATTCAGACATTAGAAAATCGCCGAAAAATGTTTGCTATAATGTTCATTAATGATATTTTATCCTATCATATTGACTGTCCTTTTCTTTTGTCTCTTATAGATCTATATGCTCCTTCTAGAGAACTAAGAACTCGTACGTTATTCAGAGAAATAAATCATAGGGTAAATTATGCCTTTAATGAACCTATAACTCGTAATGTCAGGGAGGTTAATATAGTATCAAACAACATTGATTTTAACTTTCATTTGGGTCGCAACACATTTAAGAACATGTTAAACTTATATTTTTTAACAAATTAAATATTATATGTTAAAATTGATCACCATATATGATTAACTATTATAAATTTGTACATATATATCCCTTTTTATTTATCTAATAATATTCTTTAGTCTATTTGAGTTTTTGTAGCTCTAATTGATGAAATAAATAAAATAAATAAATAAATAAAAAAAAAAAGATATTTAAATTTTAAAGAGGTAAAACATTACGTATTTACCATATAATTTAGACACAAATTACTATCTCCTATTAATTATCTTCTGTAAAGTAACTTTTTATTTTTTTTCCTTTAGTTTCTTAATCACAATAAATAAGTTCTATTCGCTATTGTAACAATTTTTTTTTTTTTTTTTGTATATATAAAATTTAGATCAACCATGGGGTCCATTTATTTCTTTAGACAAGCGCAATTTCCAAAATCTTCAACCAAATTCAAGGAAATAATTTTTGTTGTATCATTGAAACAAGATGCTACCAAGGACAGCGATGAATATGAATTTTATTTAATTATACCGGTCTAGAAAGCACCAAAACTCAAAATGGCATATTTTTCACATGCACGCTTTTTTACGCCACTTCTTTTTTTTTTAATTGAGCTTAACTTTTTTTTATCATAACATTCGTATAATTTAGAAATTCGCTGTTGAAACTTTTTATTTTTTTTAATTTATTTATGTGCTCAAAATTGCAGTTTAATATGTCAGCTTACTCACTCGTTTTTTGAAGAAGGGAAAGCATTTACCGTTTTGTTATTTTTTTTCTATTTTTTTTTTTTTGGAATTTTTCATCTTGGTATCAATTAAAAAAAAAATTATAACTTTCGAAATCACTCCACTATCTTATTTTGAAAAAGTATCTTTTTTACCTTTTTTGAACAAATTGTTCCTTACTAGTTGCAGTTCACGAAATTTTCACCACAATTATAGTGGCGTGGTTGCGTCAAAATCATAAAAGAGCCTCTTTTTTGCACTCTCTTTGTAAGAGTTACCTAGTTCTCATTTTTATCTCTCGTTGATTTGTTTTTTCTTTCTTTTTTGAGGATTTGAATATCAAAACAAAAATCAGCTGTTCCTATGAATTCATTGTTCGTTGCATTTTTAAATGATTCAGACAATTTTGGTGATTTAATTGAATCGATAGATGATTTTTGCTTTTTGGTTGTAAAAAGTCGAGTTTTATAGCAGATAATTGTGTTACTTTTTGTGAAGAAATAAAGTGTTGTGGCTCATTAAATTCTTGATCAGTGGTGGTACATAAGAAAGCAATATACTTTTTCATTTTTGAGTGAAAAAAAAAACAATTAAAATATGCCTCGTGCTGTGAAAAATGCATCCCATATATTTGGACTAAAAAAAAGGAAATATCCCTTTCAAAAACTAGATAAAAGGTAAGTAACTCTTTGCTTAGATGTATAATGTTCATAGTTGTTGCTTTGACCTATATTTTTGTGTACACAAATGGGTTGGATAGAATAAGTAAGCGATTTGTAGGTAGACAGATTGGCGGCTCTTGTCCTCGGCAATGTATGTAGGTACATAGGTACTTGTTGTCAATTTTTTTTTTTAATTTTTCGTGCTTCCTTTGAAATATTGTTTTCAAAAGAGCTGGAAAAAGGTAACTATTTTGCTTAGCATTCTTTATTTGAATGTGTGAAGGGTGAGTGATTCATATTATAAGGTTTGACATCATCCTTCAGTTAGTATGTAACAGTTAGTATGTAACAGTTAGTATGTAACTGCAAAAAAAAAAATAGAAGTGATTTTTTTTCGCGCGTTGGCGGGACATAATGAAGGGGCAGTTGCGCATAAGAATGTGTGTGACCGCAATGTATCTGCATGGACTTGGTACGTGTGGAGGGAATTGTGTATCATGAACATGATTCATGACTAAACGAGTTGTGTCTCCTGTACTCGTCGCCGTTGGTCGCCACCGCGTCGACCGATCAAAATTTCAATGATTGTTCATTTAGTTGGTCGCACATGTATCTACTTTTGGTGTGTCATATGCGCGACGGGAGTTTTTTGTGAACGTATAAATGTAGAAACATAGGTATTCAGGGAAACATTATTTGAAGTACATAAATACATTCAATGCGTTTTTTCTACCGTAGGTAGGTACCTATCTATCATTATAAAAAAAAGTTTAACACAAGTTTTGGTTTTAAACTTGGATCATTTTTTTGTTTTTTGAATTTTGTTCCGGGGATTTTCATAAAATTCAGGATTTGTTGGTGTTTCTTGATCTTTTTTTTATTAAATTAATTTGGTGTGCACTTGTCGTGGTGGAATCGTTGCAGATTTGCGGTTGAGTTTTGTTTAGGATTTAGGTTATAGGTAGGTACCTACATAAATATGTAGGTATACGAACTTTTTTTCTTGGCTCATCTCTTATAGTAGGTTATTTTCCCTATTTTGAGAAAAAAATCAATGGTTTTTGCGTAGGCATAGAATTACAAAACAACATACATATTATGTGTACCTAGGTACATACCTATTTGGACATGTTTTGGACCTACCTCACAAATAACTTACATCTAATACCTAAAATGAAAAACAACAATCGATATCAATGTAGGTACATTTTGCCTTTTCTTACAATCATGTTCCTTGTCTATTATGAATACAAATACCTACAATACTACAACACATAAATACCACAAGTGGATGACCGATCTTTGTAGATTCACAACACACAGGATGAAACCAAAAGTGAGAATACCCCTTCACTGTTTTACCCTTCCTAATCGCGTCTTGTTTGGATTGAGTTAGGTAGAAAAGAACTTATTCATTTCAAATTCGAAAACTAGATCCACGCAAAAGAACAACAACAAATCAAGCAGAAGACAAAAAAAAAAAGAAATAAAAAACCCACACTACTTCCTCTGCCCCTTCCATCATAGTGCTAGTGCTACTGCTACTGCTACTGCTACCGCTGCGCTGCGTCAGCGCTATTTGATTTGAGTTTAGAGTAGAGAGAGGAAAACTAAATTCTTATGAAAAGAGAACAAGACTGTGCGAGCACGAGGGTACCAATAATGAAGAGAAAATGTCGTACTAATGCATTGAAATTCATTTACATGAACTTTTAGTTATGGTTTGAGGCACACCTACCCTTAAAGCATTTCTTAGCGCTTGTTCGTAATCCGTCATGAATGAAACTGCATTGAACTCAAACAAATTATTGTTTATGAACTGAAACAAGTGATTGTATATTGCTTATGATTTATTTGACATAAGCACATATATGAAAGGATATGTCTAAAAATAAAATAAAAAATCGAAATAAGAAAAAAAAATCAAGAAATAAAAAAAAACAATAAACTTAACCGCAGGACTACTTTTTTGCATTAGTAAAATTAAAAACTAAAATATTCCTGCGGTTAACAAAAATATACCAATATAAACTTAACCACAGGACTATTTTTTTTGCATTGGTGAAATTAAAAAATTCGCGCGAATTTTTTAATTTCACTAATGCAAAAAAATAGTCCTGCGGTTAAGTTTATATTGGTATATTTTTGTTAACCACAGGACTACGTTTTTGCATTAGTAAAATTAAAAAATTCAAATTAAGAAAAAAAATAATCGTCATTCGCGCAGCGGAAAATTTTTGTTGCCCCAGAGAGAATCAATTTTTTTATTTTCACACCCCAAATTGATTCTCTCTGGGGCAAAAAAAAATTATTTTTTTTTCTTAATTTGAATTTTTTAATTTTACTAATGCAAAAAAGTAGTCCTGCGGTTAAGTTTATATTGGTATATTGTTGTTCTTGTCAAAATAATTTGGTGTGTAAACTTTAAGATTTCATTTCAGAAAATTTTTGAAAAATAAGAACAATATCTATTTGTTTTTTGTTTGTACTTACATGACCAAGGTAGCCAATATGAATTATATGCAGCTGCTTATATCCGCACGCTGGAACAACACTAAATGTTCCGTCCAGCAAATAATTCCTCTCTAACTGAGGAGAGGAAAGAATTGTTTGACGGATCGAGGGTGACAAAAATACTGAATATGCGAAATCCTTTTTAATTATTATTTCCTTATAAAACAATTTGGATTCCTCTGCTGATGATTGAAATTGCGCTTTAGTTGTTCCAAATTGATTTAAATTTTATTTTATTATTTTAAAACATATTTATTATATAGAGAGGACAACTGGGATTTTTCGGCAGTGTTTTGTTTTTTATTACACATAAATTTCGTCGCATTTTACCATATTGCACTAAATGGGCAGTGTTTGGTTTTTTTAAACATTCGTTATCATATATTTCTCGCGTGCCACTTCTCTTTAGGCTTACTTTTTTGCATTTTGTTTTAATTGAGTTCATTAATTCCAGTTTATCAAAAAATTGTTATTTGATTTTCATGATCATGAACACAATTGTTAAGCTTTTTACAAATATTATTGGACTTTGACACTGAAACACTAGCTTTACAATTCTTTATATAACACACGTACCGAATATATTTTTCGTTTTGATTTCGCATGGCAAATAATTGTTGTTTACTATCAATTTATAATAACTTACTATTGGCTCGTAAGCCCGGCACAATTTTAAAGTTCAAACTTTCGGCGTTATCCATTTTTAGTAATATTTTCAGATTGTGAGCTATCACTTCGAATTTATGTTATGAACTGAAACTTTCCATTGTTACATTACTGAAGCTTATAGCTGAATAATACGGTAAAATTTTTTTTCTCTAAATTCCAACTTGCATGAAATAATATTTGAAACTGTAATATTTTGCGTTGTTGCTTCTTATTAAAATTTTTTAATGGAGAGTTTAAGCTTAACCCATGTGTGGGGCTTGTTGCCAATTCAAATTGGCAATTACACCCGCAGGTGTAAACGCCTTTTTGTTACAGGGGTTATTACCACATTAAAAAGGAAATAACCCATGCAGGGGTTATTTACTTTTCGTTTGGTAAATAACCCCTGCAGGGGGTATTGCCGCGGGTGTTATTGCACTGCACCCCTAATGAAACTTATCTTCGGGCCCTAGCATACTCTAACTACTACTTAGAATCGATTTCCAGCATAGATTCCAGTTCTGAAAAACATTTTAACACTCGCTTTCACCTCCTGCAGCAAGAACTACACCCATAAGCCAAAGAGCAGGGCAATGGCAAACCAGCAGGCCTGACGCAGCAGCTGAGGGAAAGCAACCCTATTCCTACTGGCTTGGACGTGCTATCCCTTTTGGAGGAAGGTACTAAAAGTCTTGAAGAATAGGGATGAAGGATCCTAAACGGGTCAGTATAGTGTAACTTGACCGATATCAAGTATAGAAACCCTTTTAAGACAGGTTCGAGGGAATTAAAACCTCTCTCACGAATAATTTTTCTAGTCGATATTCATCTTTACTAAGGTTATGTTAGATTCACTCGATTTTCGTTTACTGCTTTGTAGATAAATTCTGAACAACGAACAATCCACTGAGGTTCTTGAAGGGAAAAAGGAAGTAATTTTTCCTGGAAGTAATTCCAGAACCCTGACCTTAAGAATTAGGTGATCAGAAGCAAGGTCGACTAATCCGAAAAGAGAAAAGATTAAATTACCTATATGATAATGATATAGGTATAGTTCTTTTTGATCGCAAGATAAATTGTTGGAGTTTCTGTAGTGCCAAGACGTATGTGGATGATATTGAGCACTAGCATTAGTTTTCAATTCTTTTCTTCCGATGAAAAAGTACTTTTTTTTGTGTATAGGATCCAAAGGAATATATATAAATTTTTTTTTTTGTTGAATAGTGAATTTGAAGTTAAAGTCTTTTCTCGAGTATAACAACTACCCAATTGCGATATTATAATGCATTTCTAGTGCATGTGTGTTTCAATCTAGTTCAGCGTGTTTAATTGAAAATAGACTTCATCTTTTCTGTTGTGATTTAGGTAGTTAAACATAGAATGGCGAACAACATGGTGATGCCGAATTTCGCTGAATACGAGTTTCTGCAATAGCAAAACTAAAGACACAGATAATTATTATTATTGTGGTCTTTGGTTTCGTTCTGTGTTGATGAGGAGTGGTTAAGAATATATTTGCTCAATTTTTAATGGGTTTTTTATTTCATTGTTCATTCAGCTTTGTTCACTTTTCTAATAATTTTATTTTTCATCAATAAAATTTCATTTATTACTTTATCATTATTTCTTATTACAAATCCCATACAAAAATGATACAGTGAAATCATAAATTAAATTTTCCGTCCTTCTTTCCGTTTTGTGGTACGAAGCTCCACGGTAAAACGGTAGATAACCGGTTCAAGCCTCCACTACTCTCTACTAAAATACTCACAATTTAATTCACCGGGAGGGGAGAGTACGGTAACTTTGGCGCCAAGAATTGATAACGGTTTTTTGTAGAACAGTTCAATACAAGCATTTTTTACTATGGGTTAAAAAATGTTTATAAAAACAGTGCTAAGAATTTAAAACAAATATTAAAAATAACGGTAATACTTACAACTAAGTTTTATATCTTTTTTTAAAGCCAATACTTTTTTATATTAGAATTTTTTTAAATCAATTGAAACCTATGCATAGTCTTTGAAAAAACGGACTTTAAACTCAAAAATTGCGAAAAAAAAGTTAAAAAAAAGCTTTGAAGTGTGATTTTTCAAAACTGTAAATTAAAATACTACTTTTTTTTATAAAATTCGTTGCTCATATTAATTTTAAATCATAAACTGAAAACAAAATGATTTTATGTTTTCTGGTTTTTGAGAAAATGGAAAATTACTAAAACTACTTTATTATAAGAGTTTTCTTTTTTTTTTTTGGTATACGGTGAATGTTGTACGTAGGTTCGTTTTTGTAATGATGCTTGGGCATCTTTAAATGCAACAGAAACTTTGCATACACCCAAGCTCGCACCCACCCCAAATCCTATAGGTCCAAGCAGGGGGGTTGCAGGGGGTCAGCATGCCCCCCTTACGTACCTAACTGTTTATAAAACAAGTATCCAATAAAAAAGTTGTTTTAGTAATTTTCCATTTTCTCAAAAACCAGAAAACATAAAATCATTTTATTATTGTTGTTATATTGTACTATTTGCACTAGAATGTCAGTTTTTATTACTGACCATTCTGTTAATTTTCATTGAATGTGTTTGAACAACAACAACAACTTAAAGGTTGTTTTTTTTTTAAACCAATTTTATTTACTCGTTTACGAATATTATTATTCGTTTCTTTCTATCTTTGGCTGGAGATATAGCTATTTCAAGGATTGCCAATTCCTTTCATCAGTCTCCTTTTTTAGTGGTATTGAGCTTTAATCCAATTTTATTATGAAAAACTTTTTCACATGCACACCGTGAGATTCGAACCCACGCCTTCAGATTTACTCAGTCTTCGAAGTCGTATGCACTACGCATTCCACCGCTTATGACCACTGACGACACAAATCATTTTGTTTTCAGTTTATGATTTAAAATTAATATGAGCAACGAATTCTATAAAAAAAAGTAGTATTTTATTTTACAGTTTTGAAAAACAACTCTTCAAAGTTTTTTTTTACCTTTTTTTTTTTGGCAATTTTTGAGTTTAAAGTCCGTTTTTTCAAAGACTATGCATAGGTTTCACTTGATTTAAAAAACATCTAATAGAAAAAAGTATTGGCTTTAAAAAAAGATATAAAACTTTGTTGTAAGTATTACCGTTATTTTTTAATATTTGTTTTAAATTTTTAGCACTGTTTTTATAAAATTGCCCCTCCCGCCCAAACGGAAGGAGAAAGACCCCCCCACCCATAGTAAAAAATGCTTGTATTGAACTGTTCTACAAAAAACTGTTATCAATTCTCAGCGCCAAAGTTATCGTACTCGTGCCCACCGGGACATTAATTGCTCGCGAAGTTTTAACGTTTCTATTTAATTCGTGTTTTTTCGTGGTCATTATTGTTATAAAATGGATTTCTGTTCTTTTTATTTGTTGAAACTATACATACAAATTTATCCGGTACCGGTTCGTTAGCATTTCGTCTGTGTTTTATAGACGACGGAAAATTTCGTTTCACTTCAAGCCTAGTATGCAGCTGAAGTGAAAATAAATTTTCCATCGTCTACAAGAACACAGACGAAAAGATAACGAAAGGGTGGACAACTTATTATGTAAAGTTTCGCCATTTGCAAAAAAAAATATTGTTTAAAACACACAAAAAATACAAATAAAAAGAATAGACATCCATTTTATAATAATAATAATCACAAAAAAAACAAGAAAAAATACAACGTCAAAATTTCGCATTATCCCGGTCAATTAAATTCATATTTGGCAAGGAGTCGGTTTTGTATCTCAAAAGGTAAACTACACATGGTGGTCCGAGCGCCACAGTCATTCAATTAAATAATTTAATCTATTTAAAATTTTAACAGGGCGGCTGTCCCCCAGCAATTACGCTACAAAGCAGCATCTATAGAGCCATGAAACAGCATCTTGGAGATGCTAAGCAACGCTCCGAGCAACAATCAGAGTCAGTACGGCGACTTCCAGCCCGAGCTCTTTTATTTTTCAGCTCGGTACCCAATTATAACAGCATCAGACAACTATCTACGAATTTTAACAGGGTGGCGTGTCCATCCAGCAACTGGGCTGCTACAAAGCAACAATATTCGTAATATTTGACCTACAACATAATATACAACATAAATAGCCAGGACGGTGACTCCCGGCAGAGCTTGTTTTACCGTTGGACGAATAGCTGCACCAACCAAATTGGACGATCATCAAAACGGTAAAATTGACCGTAACATGCTGTTACTAAATATCGGTTGTAAAATTGGAAAGCCAACAACATTAAGCAAGATTATCATAATAAAATAAAAGTAACGCAAAACAAACAACGATTGTAAGGAATTGACTAGAGATTTAAAAGTGTGATGTTTTTAAAATTTAAAGCAAAAGAAACTGATTCCAATAATGGAAAATCATCAATTATAAATATGTTTAAAAGAAAAAGAAAAATCGAAATTCAAAACCTTGTTACATAATAAAATAAATTCGTTGAAATAAATGTGTTAATTATCGTAAAATTTCATAAAAAAAAAGAAAAATAAATTACTATGTAATATCGCTATGTTATGCAAATAGTCCAAATTTAATAATTCCAAATGACATATACTTTGTATGTAAGTATATAACACAAAAGAAAAGTACGAAGCTCTCGCACGAAAATCAAAAGAAAATTGTCTTATCAACTTTGCTTCTTGTCATGTATAGTGTTGTACACATTGTTAAAGTAGGATTAGTTTTAAGGTAGTTATATTTCTCTGTATATATGTATATATTTTATTTATTGTAACAAAACATCAAAGCAAATGTTTTACATATAACTCTCTGCATTGTGCAAGAGTTTTATATTTATCAAAGATTATTTAATAAAGATAAAAATCTATCGTTACGTTCTTCCCTCCGGTTACCCAATGATTACATGCTATCAATATTTGAAATAATATTTTTAAAAATAAGTTTGAATTGTTTTTATTAATTAACTAATTTAATTAATTTTCCTCAGAAATCAAAAGGAATCGCTACGCTTGATGCCACTCGAAAAGATCACTTTTAAACATTAAATGCCATTGTAAAGAATCTTGTTTAAAATATAGAATGCATATTGATTTGTCCATATTTGCTGTTATTTTTATATTCATAAATATTTCTGGGTGTTTTTTAAATGTCTTCCAAATATTACAGATTGTTTTTTAATAAGCAACACGGCAATTATGGTTCATTATTTTTTTACGTTTCCCCTTAATATCATGAGCTGTGGTGGATTTCGATTATGAATGGAGGTAGGATTCTCCCGAATAAGGGTGTTTTTATAAATGTACGCTAAGCTAAGATCACACTTGTATTTGCAGCTGGTACTGTTTTAGCCCGCATATCTCGTAATAGAAGCAAAACAGCAACTTGTATTTTTATTTCGTGGCTTTTCAATTTTTATTTTTATTTTTGAATATCGGATATCCTTGTACTTTATTTACGTATCTAAACTTTTTAAGACACGACACAAGTGCAAGATCAGATACAGCTTTGCGCATTCCCGGACTATAGCTAGGTTATAGCATTGAGTTTTTAAACATAGAGAAATCAAGATGGTTTCAAACTCACCGAAGTAGATGTCGCTAAATGATTTTATCGAGGAATTATTATTGCAATAATTCCATATAACGAAAATCCCTCAACCCAAACCCAACAAAATTTTTCTGTATACATTTGTATTTGTTTTTCTTTATTTCTCTTGCCTTTAAACTCAAGAATAATTGCTACTAGAGGAAAAAAACACAAGTCGAAAGTAACGACAAAGTTTGAAACTTCTACATGATTTCTCTATGTTATAAACTCAATGGCGCAAAATTATAGTCAACCTATATTTAACAAATTAACGTCACACCACTTAACATTATTTCAATTGTAGAACAGTAAAGTTGTCTAACTTTTAGTCGAGAATAAACACTTTTTTAACTTCCAGTTATTTATTCCACTGAAAGAGTTTGTTGATGAATTTATGCATTGTTTGTGCGTAGTTAAATTCCACAAAAGTGATTTCAAGAGAGTGAGCTGTCATTCTATCAAAGATTTTATTGTGCTGCATTAAAAATATGATGCTAAGGTTTGCTATTTTTAAAGTAAGACAACTTCATTAAGAAAATGTATACTTTATGCCGTTCATAATACGGAAAAACGTAGTTTTAACCACATTCAATTGCTTTTAGTTTCGAGTTAAATCGACTATAATTTTGCGCCAATGGTTATAGCTATTAGCAAAAACAATCTTTAATGATGAGAACAATGAAAAACGATTTGTTTACATTTGCGCGTTCATAGCATGAGAAGTAAAAGGAGACTATATACCTTTGAAGCTTATTTTCTGGATTCAAATTGCTTAAGTAAAATGTTTACTGTGTTTGAAACAGTAAAAAACGGAAAAAAATATTCTATGTTATTGTTGTCATCGATTCACTTCCATATTTTGCATCAAATAATATGAAAGGACTAATGTCGATTTCAATGATGCCAAAAAATAACTGTTTTTCATTTTTCTTTTGCAAGTAGGTTCTGAACTGATAGTTCAATTGAAGGGAATTCCTGACCTTCATTTCTTTTTATATCGAAACAAACAAACAAACGAAAATGCAAATACAAATCTAGTATTTCTCATTAAAAGCCACACTTTAACTTGTGAGTCACCAGTGTAACAGCCTAGCCAACAAATAAACAAGTTTTTGAACAGACCCAAAAAGTTTGAATCTTTTTTGAAAACTCTAGAAGGATAAATATAAAATGAATATTGATTTAACAGTATTTGCGGCTTCAGATTTATTTAAATAAATGTTTCTGAATGTTTTTAAGCGTATTGTAAATATTACAGATTGCTTTAAAACACTCACTTCTCTTGTTTTATTAAATAAAATTCCAATATGTAACACGGCAATTAGTTCCATATTTGTTTAAGTTTCAAGTTTCCCCTTAATCTTTTGTTCATGATATGAGGTAGACTTCTCCCGAAAAAGGATATGTTCATAAATGCACGCTAAGCTATGATTACAATTGTATTTTCAGCTGGTACTCTATTTAAGCACGTCATTCTCGTAACAGAAGCAAAAACGTATTTTTTTAAAGAATATTTTATTTTTTTTTCATATATTTTTGGGTTTGGGAGACGGATGCTTTAAAATGCTTTATAAATTTGTATGTATGTATTATGTTAATGGAAAATCAAGTTGTATCTAAATTTAATCTAAACAAAATTAATATTGGGTTTTTGTGCGAATAACTGTTTTCTTAATATTAAGAGTTGTAATGAAATTTAGATTTTTTTCAGTTTGGAAAACTTTAAACAAATTATTTAAATTATTTTTTGTATATTCTTGTATAATTTATGTTGAACTAGAACAAAACACCAAAAATAATGTTTCAAAAATGATAGCGCGGCATAAATGTTTCCATATCGTGTACTAGGAAACCACATGTAAATGTCAAATAGTGTGCAGTAAAACATTTGACTACATGCAGTATACTAGCCATACGTAAGCACCAAATATATGTGCATTCTTATGTAACCACATCGAATGCAACCCTTCTGGTTACATGTGCATTTTTGGGTAAACATGCGGTGTACCTACTAACACAAATACACCATTGGTACGGGAGGTCAGAGACACATTCGCATGTGGTATTTTAAATTTAAATGAATCCACCACTCAGCACACTTTCTCACCTAAGCTGAGATCAGCTGATATAGGGAATTTTACCATTTTGTCAAAAAATAAAAGACAGCTCACACTACGCGGATGACAGACTGAAATTATGTATCGCGGTTTTTTCAAACTGTGAAATTCAAAATACTGTAAACGAATTTTGTAAATAAACAATTTTTTTCCTGTGAAATTTGAATTTCCCTGAACTAAAAAGTTTTATAATACTGTAACGTGTTCAATAAGATGTTCTTTGTTTTATTTTTTTTTGTTTTACGATGCGTAAACTCACCAATGTGATTCCAACTTAAAGTGACAATCACAACGAAGTTAACGAAACCCCATTTTTATAACGAAAGACCATAGACTAGAAAGCTCCATAAGGCTCTGTCTGGCACTGTACTAGAAGATTTTAAAGCGGAGTGCTGAATGGTGCAGCCACTAAAAACACGAGCGCACCATGCGGCAAAAATTCAGTTTGAATTTGAAATCAGTCGTGTACAAGTCGGTAATTTGAAAGTGATAAAGTTTGAATTTAAAATAAAGAAAGTAAAAAGGAAATAAAGAGTGTTTTGGAATATTAAGTGGAATTAAAAAAATGGGTAAGCATCTGTAAGATTTAAGCGCTGTTGAACTAAAAGGGGAACTAAACAAACGGGGTCTTCCTACTGCTGGAACGAAAAACGACCCCATTATTCGTTTGCAAGAAGCCATGAGACGACACGGCGAAAATCCAGACACTTCTGTCTTGGAAATCAAAATGGAAAAAGAACAAGTAAGTACCAACACAGACTTGTCCAATATGTTGGCTCTTCTTCTCGAACGTTTCGAAGTTCAAAGAGTAGAACAAAAGAATGAACAAACGAGACTTCTCGAATGTTTCGAAGATCAAAGAAACGAACAAACGAAACTTTTCGGAGATCAAAGAAAAGAACAAAAGAATGAACAAACGAAACTTCTCGAACGTTTCGATGATCAAATAAACGAGCAAAAAGAACAACGCAATGAACAAAAAGAACTTTTCGAAATACAGAAGAACCTCCTCGAAACAGAGCTTACTGTATTAGAAGACAAGTTTCTTGCTGTTGGCCAACGTGTTGAAGGAGTATAAAAACAACTTCTAAGTATTGATACAACATTTGAGAGGTTCGAAGAATCAAATTCGAGCAAAAATTTGAAAATATTGCCAAAGTATTAGACAAGGTAAGAAAACTGAGGGTAGGTTGGTAGGTAGGAATGGCGGATATTCTTCAAGAATAAAAACCCAATAAGCGCTTGGTGCGCCGTTTTGATACCATAAACTCATGAGACCTATCATTATGTGGAGGTTGGGATATCATTTTGGTGATTATGGTGTATTAAGGTTTGAAATTGTGTTGGGAGGTGATCCCTTTATTACTATTCAACATAGGAAAATAAGAGATACTCGGGTACCTCAGCCAAGGGAACTGGTCCATACCCCCCACCAGGCTTTATGCGAGGCTGTTAGCTCCGATATGTCTGTCTTCGCCAAAAACCTAAACAGGCAGAGTGCTGGGTGGCTAAGGGAAGAACCAGTTTCCTCGTGAGATCGATTCGGTTTACGGAAAGACATGATGTTCGCCGTAGACACAAACCGCCTACATGGCTAAAGACGTGGTTCCTGCGGAAATCATGTAGCTCTCTTGATCCGTTTTTCGGTCCATGGAAAAGGTGAAATATTGGTACGGTGATTTATGTTATAAGGTTTGCAATTGTTTTGATTGGGAGTAAATCCCTTAGTTACCAACTTCTATATAGGAAGGCAAGGAGATCCTCGGATACCTCACCCAATGGAAGTGGCCCATTCCCCCCACCAGGCTTTATGCCAGGCAAACAGGCAGGGTTTTGAATGGCATAGGGTAGGACCGAATTTCCGTTGAGATCAGTTCGATTTAGGGAAAAACATGATACCCGCAGTAGACTTAGCCCGCCTACAAGGCTAGAGAAAAGGTTCCTGCAAAAATCATGTAGTTCTCTTGATCCGTCTTATCTACCCATAGAAAAGGTGAGGTATTGATATGGTTTGTTACGTTTATAGCCATTTGATTGCATACAAAGAGCCAAAAGAGCCAGATTTTAAAAAGTGACCTTCAGGCTATCATTAAAGCCTGCGATCCCATCTAGAAATTGTTGAACGAGTTTATAGGATATTGAGGCAGCATCAATGGCTTTGATGGCAGCCTGACTATCTATAAATATAGCAGTATTACGGTTTTGATTTGGATCTTGCTTTAGTATTTTGCATGCTTCTTTGATTGCAAACAGTTCCGCTTGGAAAACGCCAGCGTAGTTGTAGGAAAAGCTTTCTCATTCACCTCGACAGTAGGTAACGTAAACTTTCTATAGTCCACATCTTAAGTTTCTTTTAAAGACCAAACCAATTTAAGAAAAATATGTATACTAATTCTTTAATCTACGTTGATGATGCAATTGAAATAGAATTCATTTAGCAAGGACAAAATCTAAGGAAGTTAGTTCAGACACGCACCAATCTATAACATGCTTCACTACCCCTACCGGCATAAAAGAGAAAAAGTAAAAAGAATATACTCCTGAAAAATGGAAACCCCCATACGAGTATTTTTACAGAAATATCAAACGTAGGCGATGAAATGGAGGCTAGACAATAAAATCTCTTTTAGAAGCATGTAACACCATAGGAGTAAAAGGAGACAACACTAGAAACAAGAACCCAACGAAAATGGTGAACTCCAGTAGTAGTGTACCACGATGAAAAAGTACTGCCCAATGATGTGCAGGAAATGAGTTGACCCCTAATTTGGTAAAAATTTGCATATGAGTCAAAGACTTATGAATATTCGAAAAAGCATTTATCACTATCAGAAAACGTAGAGAGAAAGAAGAAAATAAGAGTTGAGTGTTTAAAAACAAATTAGGAATTTATTCTGGGGACTTAGGTAGTGAGAGTAGTTAACTAATCCATACACAACAGAGTCAGTTTTTCGATACAAATAATCGTCGAACATAAAAGAAGTAGTTGAGGTAGAAAAACGAGTATCAATCAGAAGAGAGATAGAAATTTTTTTTTGTACTTAGATTGTAAGATAAAGAGAGATATGATAGAAGGGTAGAAATAATGAAAATAGTTGTAGTAAACAATAAACGATCGACAAAATAATTAACCTAAGGTCAAGAAACAGTCAACTGCAAACGTCGTATATCTTAAACAGAAAATCAAGTTGTGACCCGAAGATTAAATAAATTTTCTTTTATCAAAGAAAAAGAGTAAGGGGCGATAGAAAAGTTAAGAAGTACTAGTTCACGATAATTCGCATCAGCGAAAAGTAAAGACTGATCAAATAAGATAAATTACCTTCAGCAAATCTAGTACGTAACTAATCGTAATCCGACTTATAATAACATTTCAGTAAAATTTACTAAGTTGAATTCCGAAGGTACTTCGACAAAGATGAAACGAAAACTATCAATACCATTATTTATTTATTTCTATATGAAATCTGTCATAAATACTTACTTATAGTAGAAAAAAAAACTTTTAGTAAGCAGACCACAAGTCGGTAAAGTAAACAACGTCAGTACTAGATTTGGCGGAAGAGGAGTAAACTTATCTACGGCCAAGTTCATACTTAACGTTAAAATTGAAGTTTCGTAAAGAAAAGAATTCCAATTGTAAAAATCAAACCTAAGGGTTGCAATAAAAAAATAGCAAAAGTCTTTTCCATTTGAACCATCTAACTTAAAACATACAAGAAAAAGTAAAAGGTAATTAGTTTCAAAATTTTGAGTTTGAAAATTAATCTTTTTAAAACTTTTCACTTAAACAACTTAATTTAAAAAATTAATAAAAGAGTAGTTTTCTGACTTTCCAAAAAAATGTAACAAAGCTTTGTATCATTCACCGTAGTTTTTAAATAATTTATTTTCTGATTTAAGTCAATGTTTTAGAAAATTGCCCCTCCCGCCTAAACGGGGGGAAATAGACCCCTCCCTCCGATATGTTTTTTTTCTTATCTTAACGCAACCTACACGCTCAAGCTTTTTGGTGCACCTTATACCAATCACCCTTATACCAATGTTCCAATCATTTATAAAACAAAAATATATATACCTTTTTCTGTGAAGAAATAACGCCATCCAGGAGACCCTCGTCCTACATAGAACGCGGATTAATCTTACAAAAAAAAAAACAATACTTAGGTGTACCTACTTTAACAAAAGAAAAATAAAATAATATATTTACATATTTCTTGTGTAAAATTAAAGAACATCAAAAAAAAAAAAATTATATATGTAGATCCGATTTCAACAAGACTCATAGCATCGTGTCGTTCATGATTGCTTGTCATTGTTATTCATCTATATTTTTTTTTATTCGACGGAGTCCTGAAGCATCATAGACTAAAACCTAAAACAATAAAAAAAAGGAATAACTATCGCCGATCATAATAAAGTTTTTTTTTAAATACATTACCTTCAGAATACTTTGTCTTGCCTGGTCGTCATGCGACAGGGTGCACCTTTTCCATCGTCGTACCTTTTTTAGTAAATAATCTATATATATATTATACTTTTATAACTACAATATTGAAAAATTTGATTTTTATTGACCTTTACTTTTCACAGCATTATATTGTTATTATTCTATTCTTTTATTTATTTTTGAAATCCGAAACGCCAAGCTTTTGGTACATTTCGAAGAAACTTTTTATTCTTTTGGTTTTGGAAAGGGATAATTTGTACAGACTTTTAGTCTATTGGTCAACTTTCTCACTTTAAATACTTTTCTTAAAAATTTCTTACAGTGGAAGAATTTTCGCACTAAATTAATTCACTATAAAAAAAAACACATTATTTCACGTTAACTTTTTTTTATTTTTGTAAACTCGCGATAAATCTGTATACACTGTTGTGTATTAGCAGTCGGTTAAGAACAAAGTCCTTTGAATTTAAGGTCTATCAGAACGTCTACCTTGACTGGCATGAATCTATGATAATATATGCAGAGTTAAGCGACCGATATAAAGGTTCAAAAGACCCACTGTTCACTTACTCGTATTTGGTATTGATTTTTAATTATCTTTTGTACCGGTTTATTTAAAAATATTTACCGAGATATTTTTATCTCGCGCAGAGAGGGGAGAGGAATAATTTCCATCCTCAGATCATTAATGACCTGAATATTTGAGTAGGCAAATTCCCCATTATCTGCTCCATCAGCTAAGGTCGATATCTGAAGCAATGAATGCACTTCTTGACAACAGAACGTGCAACTTCTCGGACGTTAACTAACCAAAATCTGGTTCTTATTATGGCTACGAGAGCCTCCGGCCCGTCGTGGTGATTTTTTAAGTGTAGATCTCGTACTAGAGCTTTGGTAAACTCACTTTCCTTTGGAAGAAACAATGGATACTTGCATTCCTCGGGTATGTTGGCATGTTTCAATCGTCCACCTACTTTCAAAAGTGTGAGACCGTCCGTCTCTTCCGAAAATGGACTTAACCATTTTATCGAACCTTTAAGGTCCTTGCCAGATTTAATAGATCGTATCTCCTGTGGAAATGTGTTTTGTTGAACCACATACACTAATCGAAGCAATGCTTTTTCTAATTCAGAATTTTCTAACAGGCTTGATGATGCAATTTTGTTCTTTCTTCCAAATCTAAGGACATACGAAAAAACTCGAAGCATTTTCGGGTATGAACTGAAGCTTTCTTTCTTCCGCAAAAAAGTAGAGTGTGAGTTTAGATGTACAAGAACAGTTTTCTTCTTTTCCAGTGCGATTTCTTCCGGTGAAAGTTGTACCTTGTAGGTAACTGGCCATTTTGCTTCGTTATCTAACAAAAAACTTGGGCCTTCGAACCAAATTGAGCTCTTGAGCTCCTCCATGGTACAGCCTCGTGAAGATGTCTGCAGGGTTTTGAAGCGAAGGAACATGTTTCCATGTAATAGAATTAGTTAGTTCTTGTATCTCCGATACCCTATTTCCGACAAAGGTACTCAATAGTTTTAATTTTTGTCCAAAGTTTTGATAATAGGTTTGCTGTACACAATTCGAGACGTGGAAGTTGTTTTCTTTTTGTAGGGGCTACTCGAGACTTTGCCACTAGTAGCTTAACTTTTATTAAGCCGGAAAAACCGACTGATCGAAGGTAGATACAGCAGCCATATGCGCTCATAGACGCATCAGCGAATCAATGGATTTGAAAAGTTCTCTTATTTGAAGACAGAGCGAATCTTGGAACTGACAAATTTTGAAAAGACTGCAAATCACGCATGAACTGATGCCATTCAGTGTCAATGTCTTGGGGGATGGACTCATCCCAATCCAATTTTTCAATCCACAATTTTTGGATCATTATTTTTGCCTTGATGATAATTGGGCTAACAAGACCCATTGGATCGAACAATGACGAAGCAAGTGAAAGTATGGATCTTTTTGTAAATTTAGAGAAAGTTCGATTTGGTTTATATGAAAATTGGAACTCGTCTGTGACTGAATTCCAAGCAATACATACCTAAAGTGCAAGTCATATTAGGTTGGTTTATATTTATTTCTTTGTTGTGAGGTTTAACTTCTGGAATAAGTTTCGAGCTGTTGCTATTCCATTTTGCTAATTCAAAACCCGCTGTCCCTAAAACTGCAACAACATCTTTCTGCAATTGAATAAGTGATTTCAAGTCATCCGCGCCTGTTAGATAATCGTCTACATAAAAATCAGACTCAATAGAACGACATGCTGATACCAAGTTTGTATTAGATTTGTTTTTATCAGCAAGATATTTTAGACTTCGAATCGACAAAAAAGAAGCAGGTCCAGTTCCGTATGTTACGGTGTTCAATTGATATATTTCAATTGGAGTATCTTCATTTTCTCTCCACAAAATGAGTTGAAATTTTCGATCAGAAGGGTGCACCAAAATCTGCCGATACATTTTCACATTATCGGCAGTAAGTGCGTATTTGTAAAGGCAAAATCGGAGAAGAATCAAGAAAAGTTCATCTTGTATTGTTGGACCAACCATTAGGATTCCATTTAGTGAATGGTGCGATGAAGTACAGCACGGAGCGTCAAAGACAACTCTCAATTTTGTTGAAATGCTGTTGGGGGTTAATACGCATTGGTGTGGAAGAAAATAATGAGGCTCTTCGAAGTTAACGTTTTTTGCGAGAGACATGTGTCCCAAATCTTCATATTCGTTTAAAAACTTAACATACTGCTATTTAAGGAAAGGGTTTCGTGACAATCTACGTTCTAATGTCAAGAATCTTCTAAATGCTATATCATATGAGGATCCTAAAAGACTGGGATCAGATTTGAAGGGAAGCTTTACCATAATTTGACCATTAGATAAAACTTCAGTGTGGTCTAGAAAATGTTTTTCACATTCTTTTTGCTACTCCGTCCACTTTGACTTTTGCTCCTGCACTTCTTCCATCTCCCAAATTTTTTCGACGAATTGATCGAGAAAGTTTTCCTTTGAGCCTACAAAACAGAATTGATTTGTCACTGTAGAAATTTTTTTGTATCTACCTGACACGACCCAACCAAGTGCGGTTTTTTGTAGAGAAGGAATTCCCTGTCCAAGTTTGATTTGACCGACATGCAGAAGATCGAAAAATGCTTCAGCTCCTAATAATAAGTCTATTCTAGAGGGTTGATTCAAATATTCATCCGCTAGTTGAATATTTTTGGGAATATTCCAATCCTTTATACAAATTGATGATTCGGGCTGATAACCAGTTATAGCTGGGGCGACGAGAAATTCTAATGTAAGTTTAAAGTTGTTAAACCCAGAGCGAATAGTGGTTTCCGTTTGAAATGAAATTTTTGTTTCTAGTGCTCCTATTCCGACAATGTTCATATTTGTTTTTCTTTTTTCGAGTGAAAGTGATTTTGCAAATTTTTCATGAATGATGTTTACTTGAGATCCAGAGTCAAGTAACGCTCGACCTATTTGAAATTCACCTGATGAACCTTTTACTAAGACAAGGGCTGTGGCTAAGATGACCTGACTATTAGATACATTATCCAGTTTGGATCCCGTATTTACTGCTGCCGATGATGAAATTTCTCCACAATTAGACGAATGTTCAAGCTGTTGCGATCTATGAAGAAGATTATGATGAGGTTGTCTGCAACTTCTACACCGATAAGTTGAAGGACATTTGGAGACGCCATGACCCTTCCCAAGACAATTCAAAAAAAGCGCTAATTTTTTAGCATGAGTGAAACGATCTACAACTGATAGCTCAAGAAAGCCTTTGCAATGATAAATTAAGTGAGCGTTATCTCGACAAAAAGCACAAGAACGACGCGTGAGTGAAAGGGAGGTGTGTAAACGCTGATTCGAAAATGTATTTTTATGTTTTCCAGGAAGCTTTGGATTTGATTCAGGTCTCATTTGTTTGCTATCCCGTACTTCAAGATATTGACATCGTTTGCTGAGCACCTCTGCACATTCATTCCATTCAGGAACCTTTTTGTAACCCAAGGACTCGTCCCATTTTGCCTGGGTCTCGGAATCAACTTTCGACATGGTCACGTAAATAAATATTGCATTACATATTTGTTCATGGGTTCCAAGAGACTGTAAAGAGTTCATAATAGCGATTACATCATCTACTAAAGTCCTAAGTCCTGATTCGGATGCCTTAGGTACCTTTGCAATTCGAAAAATTCAGATATATATTCAAGGAAAATCATTGTGTCGTTATCGTAACGCTCTTTTAGCCTAGCCAAGGCCTTTGAATAATTATCCTCAGTAACTTAAAAAGCTTTGACTGTGCTGAGTGCTTGGTCACTCAAACAGGTCAACAAATGGGTAAATTTTTCAGTTTTTGTAAGACTTCGATCATTGTCAACTAAAGTTTTAAATGAACAAATAAAATTTTTATATTCAGAATATTTTCCACTGAACTTGGGCAATTTTACCTTTGGCAAGTGGTTGACTGAGTGAGGAACCGAAAAAGTAGTTTCTACCATGCTGGTCCTTCTATCAGCACCCATAAGCGATCAAATTTTTGTTTTTGCTGCGATATATAAATCTTCTAGCTCCCCTCTATTAGAATGGTCAGGCGCCACCTGTTCAATTTGTGTTTGAAAAACTAAAATTTGTTTAAAATAAGACTCAAGGATTCCCAAACGGCATTTGAACTCAGTAATAGTGAGCGTATCCGCTTTCGATTCAACATAATTTTTTAATCTGGTTATGCTTCCCTTTGTTGTTGCTCGCTGCTGCTTTAATTTATCGATGCTAAGATTATCTGGCATCTTGACTACTACTTACTTGCAAAAGCTCAATAGATAACGATTTAATAATTCTTTGAGAAACCGACAGATTGTTTTGAATTTTTTAACTAATATCCGACATCAACGACGAAAAGAAATTATTAGGTAGCAAACCCTGGTAATATTTTGTTTTAATATAATATTTATGACGAGAGAAAATGGATACAGAAATTCAATTCAACGAGAATAATTGTAAATAAACGATTGAATTTTGTAGATTTCAATATATTTTTAATTTAAAAATTATTGAACTGCAATAGTGCTTCAATTCATAGACACCAACGATGGTTTTTGTTTCACTTAGCGGCGAAAGTGAAAATTTTTCTTTTCAATACATACGATCGATGCAGCACACTCTCCCCCGACGAACAACGAAAAAGCTTTTTTGCGAGTATGATATGAAGGGAATTGTTGTGTTGTGATGCTCGAAGCAAAATGAGGATCGATGTGCAATGAAAGAAATCGACAAACGACAATGTTTGCGGTTTGGTTTGATCAACGATAACGAATGGCGAAAAACGACGAAAGCTTTGTATGAGGTTTGAGTGGTATCTGTTTTAAGTAGTGTGATTGTAAGTGTAAGATGTTTGAGCAACACAAGCGAAACAAACGAACGAGATAATTTGTATTTAGTAGCGAGGCGAAAGGTTTTTTGTGGTTGAAGGCAACTTTTCTATTGTAAAACGAGTGGAACGTAATTTCCGAAAGTTTTTTAACTACGTGGATTGTAATTGCGGACGAATGATAGCAAGATCGATGATTTCAATTTAAAAAAAATTCTTTGAAATTGATCTGCGACAAATATGTTGTTTGTATGAATTTTATTTATTTTTTCAGCATATTTATTTTCATATTTATTTTTATTTAAATTTAAATTGCAAGTATAATATATTTATATAGTTTATAATGCTATTCCAATATTAATTTTGTCGGCTTTATGACGAGTGTGCGTTTGGTTGAAGAAGAAAAATTGTTAGCTTTTTAATAAACGAAATTTTAATTTGTTTCGATTTTTTGAATTGCTTGACTAACGCACGTTCGTATAATTGGACTTTCTAGGTATACCTTGGTAAGAGATGTAGATACTTATCTCTTTTGTAATTTCTTATGCAATGGGTTGCTCCAATTTTTCTTGGTGGTGTTGATGAGTACTCCTAGGTGGCTTTTGTTCCTTTTTTATAATTTTGCGCGAAAATTCACCGAAACCGAGCTCTTGCTTAACTGAATCAATTGCAGTTATTTAGTCTTTAACATTTTGCAATGTAGGCAAAAAAGATGCTTTTTTACAGTTTAATTACTGTGATATACACTACTATAGGCCTTTGGTTTTTTTTTCACAATTTGCTGAGCAACGAAACTGTTAATTGTTTTTTACTGTTCGAATAAATGTTTTTTAACGATACCACGAAAATTTTTGCTAAAATGCAACGAAATAATTATTAATTGTTTTTTATGTTTGAAAAAATTATTTTTTTAACTTTTTCCACGAAAATTTACTATAATTCAATTTAATTTAATTTACTATAAATCACGTTTGGGCGCCAAAAATTTTTGTAAGGAGAATTTTCCTTCGATATTAACAAGAACGCACTCGAAACCTATTCTTTAATTATTATATAACGACTGTGTTTATTCAATTTCATTTAGGGTTCTTATAGCTTGAGCTTTACGTAAATAGTTCAAAAATACAAATACCATCAAATAATTTACATAATACATAGAGAAAAAATATGGCCACAGAAGGCGGGAAATTTAAAATTCCAGATTTATTATTTATTTGTTACTTATAATCCAAAAAGTATGCAATATAAATTAAAATTTAAGTTATAAGAAAGATTATCGCATTTACATAAAATAAACGTTAATTAATGCTCCAACAACAGGGTTTACAATCACTTTACAATTGATTTCAATTTCAAATTTCTATTTCAGTATTAAATAGAAGTTCCAGTTAGTTTTTGTCAACACAAAAGAAGAGTGTTTCTTTTGAGGCTTAAAAAAAAAATCATTGTTAGATTTAAGATTCAGTTAATAAAAAAATTATATATTAGCATTAGAAGGTAGAAAGATTTCTTTTAATTTTTTTTGTTAACAGAATATGTGTCCGAATCTCAGACACAGGGAAGATTTTTTTTTTCTTTTCACTCTTTGGTATAGCTTAACATGAAGGTTTAAAATAGCAAAGATAAGGAGTCATGGCTGGAACCCACGGTTCCGGTTAACCGTGGGTTGATTCTTTTCAACCATAGTGGCAGCGACAACAACCAACACAACAGCGACAACAACAACAACAACAACAAGTCAATCTAGATGAAGATTGATACTTTTATCTTAGGATGAGGTAGGGGGTAGGCAGTGGATTTTCTTCAGAGGGCTGTACCTATAAAAATACCGCCAAGGGGTATATCAACGGGAAGCTTCGAGGAGAGTAAAAATCCTTTCGCGGCTTTTGGTCGGGAAGTTATGCGATAAAGGGGGAAACCAATACACCTGTTTCTCCCGCATTAATAAAGGTTCCTGTAAACTTATCGGATGACAAGGAACATAAGGATGGGTTTTGGGGTAAGGTAATCCGAACGGACTGTCAACATCGTGTCCTATCAATGTAAATTTCTTTAATCTTCTAGTATCTACTTCTATGCCAAATCAATTTTTCTTCTGAACTGGCCCTCCGGCCCTTAGCTTTTTAGCTTAGCTTTTTTAACTATCTGAGTCAACCAATACCTAGATTCCAGGTCCAACCAATATGTTAACCCACTACTCGCTTCTGCAGCACTGACTCACTTCCCTGATGACTGAGCCAGCTGAAGCAACTTTATAGGATCGTAGCAGTAGTCGAGCGGTAGTACCCTATTCCTCCAAGCCGAACTTTTGAATAATGCTTTTCGTCGTTATAGAGTATTTGACTTGTGGCCATTGATTTTTATTTTTTTTTTAATCTTGTTTAGTCTGTCCGTCAAGAAAGTTTGTCTATGGAATAACTTTAATCTCGTTTAAGGTCAAGGATATTGAATACCTCTTAGGAAAGAATTCACATATAGACACCCTTTTTTTAAACGAGGATCAGGCGCGTGGGCGATAAGAGTAGTTTATACTCTATGAGTAAGTAAATAAATTACTGAAGTTCAAGGCAACTTTTAAGGTTTTGTTAACTTGTGTACACGACATCTACGTACATTAGATGCGATGGTGAATTGACTACGAGGGGGTCCTGTCTCCTCTAAGCGACCCAAATGCTTGGTTAGAGGAGATAGAAATCGTTTCCGCCTTAACTCACTGAACAATAGTGTTGAATATTTTTATGTGTAGTATTCTAAAATTATTATATGTTTTCACCGGCACTTAGATTTCAAGCAATAACAACTAGCTCTCATGATCATTCTAGTTTCACAAGTTTAGAAGACTGAACGTTCAATGAAGCCGATATCGATATTTTCCTCCCTAAAGAAAACTCGTACATTGTCTGAGGCACACTTCGAGTGCTTCAGATTGACCTGTATGACCTTAAGCATGGCTGGTTTAGGGTCTGTCGTCATCGGGGGCCAGCGGCTAGCTGGCAACGTCGGCCTTGTCTCTGACTTGGTCGACATCCATGCCCAGGTTAGGGAGAACTTTTACTTTGGCACTCCTGATGCCGAAACGGATCCTAAAATTGGCAGTTTCTAGTGCAGATAAACTGTCTTCACTTATTACCTTCAGGAATGTGGCAGTGTTGCTGTCTGGTTCCTCAGCTTTTATGACTGTCCAGTCATGCATTGGAACTTGCGGGTTTAAGCGTTGTAGACCCCTTATAAGCTCTTCGCTACTGGGTTTAATGCTCATGACCGGTAGCCATATGAGAGCTTTGGGTGGAATAGGTGTTTGTATTCGGTGCAGCCTGACCTTAGCTAGTCACATGTTATTGCCAAAAACGCACAAAACAATTGTAGTGATCATTGCCCGCCCGGCACCCACTTAGAGGGTTTGATACGAGGGTTTGTGCCAGGCCAAGAAAACTGAAGGTACGAGAAAATTCTAGTAACTATTTAAAGAGAAAAGAAATGCATCCGCTAACTTTTGATGGACAAACTTCTTGGTCAATCTATAAGAGACAATTCGAAGCAGCAGCAATGACAAAAGGATGGGACGTTGAAGACAAGCTTATGGCAACTTTGGTGCACTTTCACAAGCCATTGAAAAACGCTTTGGAGATGGCCATATGCAAGAAGTCTTTAGAGTTCAACTAAACACCAGAGTTCAGAAACGGGGTGAAACTCTTCAGCAGCATCAAGCAGACATCGAACGACTAGCTTACTTGGCGTATCCAACTGCGGGCGAATAAATCATAAACCAATTCGCCGCGGAAGCCTTTTTCGTGCCTTGTCTGACATTAATCTCCAGAGAAGCATTAGCTTTCGCCTTGACTGTGGAAGCAGCTGAACAGGCTTCACTAGGAATACATCGGGTTAGTTGCCATAGAAGAAAGCTCTTGCCAAAGAATGGCATTCCAGAAGAATTGTCGAGATGGACAAATTCGGTGCTGGAATTGCAACAAACCGCACATTTCCAGCGCCAGTGCCGAATGCCACCAAGAAGAAGCGCATGTCAACATTGCGGAAGCAGAAATAATACATCAGATGAGACTGCAAACAAGACCAATCTAGTCAAGTTTTCCAGCAGGGAAACGATTAAGAACCAACTTCGAGGGGCAGAAGCTGGTTTCTGGTATCTATGGCCCCAGAAACATCATCTAAGTCTCGCAAACTAAACGAAATAATAAAAGTCTAACTGTGGAAGCAGCTATTAACAACAAGCAATACGTGGTTACCATCGACACCGGTGCCACCGCTTCCATTGTACGAAGAGACTTGGTCAAGATGGCATGGCTAAACAACACCAACAGCTATTGTTTGAAGACTGCAACAGGAGAAGCAGCAAGAGTGTACGGAGAAGTCCGTCTTCGGAACTGCTTGTCAGAACTAGAGTTTGAACATCTATTTCTAGTGGCAGATATATGCGATGAGTGCATTATTGGAATCGACTTTATGAAAAAGCATGAAATAATTCTCGACATTGGTAATCAAGTTCTTAAAAACCGAAATATAGAGATTCCAATGGTTTATGGCAATCAAAACTCATCATCGATAAGAGCAATCATCAAAGAAGATATGTGCCTACCTCCTTCGTCAGAAGTCTTTGTTTGGACAAACATCAGAGATCATTCTGGGAGCCATCGATACCTCATGGTGGAACCAGACTCTGAGCATTGCTCCCAAAATTACGTCGTGGGAAAGACGCTGGTGGCCCCTAAAAATAACATGGAGCTCATACGAATTCTAAACATCAAACCATATGAGATCAAGCTCAGAAAAGGAGAAGTTGTCGGTAAATGTGACCCTGTAGCGGCAATAACAAAGACAACCGACACACATCCCCAAAAATCAGTGAATCCAGATAAAGTCATTGCTTTGAAGAGAAAATGTTTAACTGCTGTAATCTCGATCAACAACAGCTAAGAGTTGCTGAAAACCTTCTACAAGAATTCGCTGATGTTTTCGCTTCACAGGAAGGGCAATATGGACGAACACAACTTGTACAGCATCTAATCGATATTGGTAATGCAAAGCTGGTGAATGCAAGGCTGTCATCCGTCAACCAGCATGTCGCCTGTCTTTAGCCAAACAAGACGAAGTTACTTAAATGATATCAACAATGCAGAAAGATGGTTTAATGGAGAATTCAAAAAGTCCTTGGGCATCACCAGTCGTATTAGTCAAAAAGAAGGACAGAAGTACTCGATTCTGTGTGGACTACCAAAAAGGACAGTTATCCTCTGCCTAGGATAAGCGATACTCTGGATCCGATGGCTGGAGCTCAATGGTTTTCAACATTGGACCTGAAGAGTGGTTACTGGCAGATTGAAATTCATCCAGAAGATCGGGAGAAAACTGTATTTTCGACAGGAAACTATGGCAGTTCAAAGTAATGCCTTTTGGCCTGTGTAACGCTCCTGAAACATTTGAGCGTTTAATGGAATGCGTTCTACAAGGCTTTACTTGAAAAGCCTGTATAGTCTATTTGGATGATGTTATCGTGTTTGGGAAAACATTTGACGAGCATTGTGAAAACTAAAAAGGGGTATTCCAGAGGTTGCAAAATGCTCCTCTGCAGCTCAATTCAGAAAAATGTACGCTGTTTGTTGTGTATGTACAGTTAAACATGAAAGCTCTAATTCAAAAAACTTAACTTTACTATTTGGCTGCTAAGTGAAGAGTGAAATACATAAGATTAATATGCCACCTGTTAAGCAAGTGACAGCTAATAGTTTTGTTTGTTTGCTTTATTTTGTATGTATCCAACATCTCCCCTTTAAGATTACTATACGTATGTATTGTCTTCAAATCCAAATCTTTTTGGTGGAGCTCGGTCTCGCACTGGCCGCTGTGAATCATAACGAACTGGTTGGCTTCGTTATACTTTTCCACGTAGCTGTTGATTCAGAAAACGGTTTGGGTTGGCTTGATGTTCTTGCGCTGTAAACTCTTGCATTGTTGTTGGAGGAATTGTTGGGCTATCTTCTCCTTGGGTTGGGTTTCGCTGAGAAACCAGTCTGTAACTTTCTTGGAAGTTAAAAAGATGGTTAGAATTATATTTTTCATTCACCGAATATCTAAGCTTCAATTGGTTTAAGTGACGTCTCCAAACTTTGTTGCCTTCTTGAACTGCAAACACTACAGTTCCAATGCGTGTAAGTATAACACCTTGTAACCACGGATCTTGGTTTCTCTTGTAGTTTTTTGCAAAAACTAAATCATTTGGTTGAAATCGCTTTTGTTGAACTCCATGTTTTATGTTAAACTGCTTTTCCATCCTGTCATTTCTTTGAAAAGCTTCAAAAGACGATGGCTTTAGTAGATCAAGTTGTATTTACATCTTACGTCCAAGCATGAGTTCTGCTGGTGTGATGTTGTTCGGAAGTTGAGCATTTGGTGTTGATCTATAGCTTTGAAGAAAAGTTTGTAGAGCTATGGTAGTGATCTCCTCCCCTTCTAACTTCTTCATTGCCCGCTTAAATGTGTCGACGAATTTATCTGCCTGGCCATTTGACTGCGGGTGAAATGGTGCCGTTCGTAAATGCTGTATGCCACCACTGTCACAAAATTCTTGGAAGCCTCCAGAAGAAAACTGCGTGCCATTGTCTGACACAATGATGTCGGGAAGTCCGAACCTTGCGAAAACTTCTCGGAGAGCAGAAATAGTTGCAGTTGTTGTCGTCGACTGCATTTGAAAAATTTCGGGCCACTTCGTGTATGAATCCACAATGATTAGGAACATGAAATTTTTAAATGTCAAGGTGAATTCTTGACCAAGGTCTGAGTGACACCGGCCACGACGATAATGGAACCTTGATAGGTGCTGGTGCTGCTGTTGCATACGAAGGACATTCTCTTACCACCTGCGTGGTGTGTTTGTCAATATTCGGCCAATAAACATAACTACGTGCGAGTGACTTCATGCAATCCCTGGATGCCCAGTATGCATCTGTTTAAGTACTTTTTTCTGCAATGAAATCTGAATTACAATTTTATTATGCAATAATATACAACCTTTTGCTTGGCTCAAAGCTTCTCTTCGGAAATAAAACAATTTTAGATTACCATCTTGTATTTCCTTTGGCCATGAATTGAAAAGAAATTGCCGAACTAGCTTCAAAATTGGGTCAGATGCCGATTCCCTTTGTAAATCATCAAACTTGACCGGTAAATTTTCGACTGAAATAGATAGCACTTTGTTTACTTCATCTTCAACTTGAATTGCAGCGATTTCAAAATCCTCTTCTTTGTCAAGTGCTTGACGATTTATCAATCGAGATAACGCATCCGCGTATCCAAATTTTAGAGTGCTTATTATTCAATTTTGAAGTCATATAATAGAAGTGTAAGAGCCCATCTCTGTAAGCGATGTGCAGTGTAAACTGGAACTCCTTTTTTAGATCCAAAAACAGCTAAAAGAGGTTGATGATCCGTCTGCAGCACAAATCTCCTCCCATAGATCCATGTGTGAAACTTCTTCCCACAAAACACCAGTGCCAGTGCTTCTTTTTTAGATTGACTGTAGTTTTGCTCCGTCTTAGTCAAAGTCCTTGAAGCATGCATCACTGGCTTTTTGGAACTACCAGAAAACTTATGAAGCATTACTCCTCCAATGCCATCTTTTGGTGCATCCCCTGCGATTATGATGTCTTTGGCAGGATCGAAATGAACCAAAAGCAATTCAGACTGGAGCGCTTCTTTAGCTTTGTTGAAGGCAGTGCGGCATTCACGTATGTCACGTACATTTGCAATAAACTGCGAATAAAAATTGAGCATACCCAAAAATGAACGTACCTCTGTAGTGTCTTTGGCTCCGGCATGTCTGCTATGGCTGTTATTCGGCTTGGGTCGGGCCTTCGTCCTTTTTTGTCAATCACAAAACCCAGAAACCTCACCTGTGCTTGGAAAAATCTGCATTTATCGTAGTTGAGCTTGAATCCCCACTCCTGAATACGCTGCAAGACAAGTTCAAGAATGTGCCTATGCTGTTCCATAGACTCTGCAGCTATGATGATGTCGTCAATAAATGCCACCACACCTTTCAATCCAGACAACATTGTGCTTGTTATTTGCTGAAATGTTCCTCGTCCAGTCTTCACTCCCAGTGGTAATCTCTGGTATTGCAATAATCCTTGATGAGTGTTGATTGTCAATAGCTTTTGCGATTCTTCGTTCACTTTAACCTGGAAGTATGCATCCGACAAATCAATGGTTGAAAAATATTTACCTCCCTGCAGAGTAATGAAAATTTCTTCCGGCAAAGGAAGTGGGAATTGATGTGGCTCCAATGCATCGTTTAGCCCTGTGGAAAAATCGGCACAGATTCTCACACCACCACTTGCTTTCTGGACAACTACAATCGGTGCAGCCCATTGTGAAAAATCAACTCGCTTTACTACACCTGATTTCTCAAGACTGTTGATTTCATCATCTATTAATGGCAGTGAAGCGAAAGGTACTGGTATCTTTTGGCGAAAACATGGAACAGCTCCTTGTTTCAGTTGCAAAACTGCTTCTGCCTTAGTGCATAACCCCATCGAACCATCGAATAAATTTGCATACTTGACCTTTAGTTCACCTCCTTCTCGCTGAATAACATTTGGTGAAACTTGCGTATCTCTGGTAGTACCTACCACTTGATTGCAGACAGAGTTGATTGGAACATCAAATAACTTCAAGGCATCAATCCAGTCTATTCCCATTATGTTGAGCTGTGGAATACTTGTTATGTAACCAACACCTTCGAATTTTATATCTCTGAACAAGACTTGACACTGCAACTCTCCAGTTAATATCAAGGTTTGTCCACTAGCATTCCTAGCAGAATGATTTGTTGACTGGATGCTCGGACTACCAATGCTTTCCCACGTGTCCTCTGAAAGTATGGTTATGCCAGAGGCTGTGTCGATCTGCATTTGGACTGGAATCCCATTTATTTGCAAGCATATAAATTTCCGCTTGCTTGCATGGTCCACTTTGGAAACTGAAAAGAATCCTTCCTTATGCCCTTGTCATCCACAATCAGTACATTTATGTGATTTATACCAGCATTTCTCGGTATAATGCATGCCACCACAAAACCAACATGCATTCTTCGGCGGAGTCTTGACCTTCGTCTTACCTTGGAGGACTGCTTTAACTTGAGTGTCATCAAATCGATGTTCAACGAGTGCCACATCATGCTTTATCATAACTATTCGCTCACATTCTCTAGCCAAATCTGAAAGTGGCAACTTCGAACTGCTCTCATCTGCTTAGAGCTTTGCCAGCAAACGAGTTCTCATGTCCATCTCATTCGAACTTGTCAGACCACAGACAAACATTAGGCATTTAAACACATCTGGAGTAATTGATGAGAGATTAAAATCCTCGCATTTCTTATTAATAACTCCAGCATATGTTTGATAATCCTCACATGTTCTTTTTTCCATCTTCAGACAGTTATAAGGGAGTGCAAAAAGTGATGTTTTACGAAAAAAAATCTCCGTTAACATTTTTACCGTTTCCTTGAAATCCAAGTCGCGTGATTTTTTTTGTAAAATCAAATTAGAGTATCGATTGTTAGTTGTCTCATCTTACTTTCTTAGCAGCAACCTCACCTTTGATGCATCGTCCAATTCCTTAGCATCCACGTTGAAAACGTCTTCATGACGGCCAAACCATTCAGCAAATATCAGTCCGTTCTCGGGATCATAAATGAACTTGGTTAAGCCATTCGCCAGCGTCTCCATAATCCTCTCTGCAGATGATTTAATTGTCGCGGATGTTGAAACTGAGCTGTTTAACAATGATCCATCCAGAATTGATTTCATCAGCTCCTGTTGTTTAACTAAAATCTCTTTCTGGTTTTCCAGAAATAAGTCAAACTGTTGTTTGTTCATTGCACTATGAGTTTGGTTTTATATATGTCTATATAAAAAAATACCTCTTCGCCACAATATGTTGTGTATGTACAATTAAACACGAAAGCTCTAATTTAAAAAACTTAACTTTATTAGTTGGATGCTAAGTGAAGAGTGAAATACATAAGATTAATATGCCATCTGTTAAGCAAGTGACAGCTAATAGTTTTGTTCGTTTGCTTTATTTTGTATGTATCCAACACTGTTCAAGACTGAAGTGAAGTATTTGGGGCATATCATCTCGTCTCAAGGGGTAAGAACTGATCCCGAGAAAGTGGAAGCTGTGAAGAACTGGGCAAATCCACAAGACAAGCATCAAATTAGAAGTTTTCTTGGGCTAGCTACATATTACCGGAATGGAATTCCCTTCATGTGCAGGAAGGTTTGCTCAAACGAAGATGGGAATCCTCAGATGGCAAAACCTATGTGATGCAGCTTGTTGTGCCCCGGACAAAGGTTAATGACATTCTACGTGAAATGCATGATGGATCTTCTGGGTATCAACAAAATTCTGGAGAAAATTCGAGAAAAAAGTGGAAAAATGGTGCAGAAAATGCGTCACTTGTGCAGGCACCAAAGGACCAGGCAGAAAACTACTGAGTAAGATGCAAAAGTACAACGTTGGAGCACCTTTTGAAAGAATTTCCATCGATATTGCAGGCCCATTTTCTGAGTCTAACAGTGGAAACCGATTCATTCTTGTTGTCATGGATTACTTCAGCAAATGGCCTGAAGCGTTCGCCATTCCAAACCAAGAAGCGAAGACAGTTGTGGATCAGATTGTGTACAATTGGGTCATCAGGTTCGGTGTTTCTATGGAGCTCAATTCTGACCAAGGAAGGAACTTCGAATCCAAAATCTTTCAAGAGGTCTGTCCGCTCCTTGGCATCAAGAAGACGATAACAACACCACTTCATCCGCAGTCTGACGGAATGGTTGCACGTTTCAACAGGATTCTCAAAGAACACCTTTCCAAAGTAGTAGGTGACTTCCAACGAGTCTAGGACCAACACATTATTCTATTTTTAATGACATACCGAAATGCGGTGCACAGCACAACTGGTCACACTCTATCAGAAATGATTCGGTACAAATATCCGGTTGCCTAGAAAAATTAAATTCGGATGTCCAACGGACGTAAAACGAAATAAAGAGGAATACGTAGATTGCCTAAAGGAAAAACTCACTGACATCCACGACAGGACAAGGACTAAAATAAAGCTAGCTAGTGACCGAATGAAAACACGCGATGATGCAAACGCCACAACGAAACCTTTTCATGAGGGAGATCTAATGTGGCTGTATAATCCTCATCGACAAAACGGACTGTCACCAAAACTTCAACAAAAAATGGGACCTTACCGTGTTGTTACAAGGATCAATGATGTGGTTTATCGAATTCAGCGAGGTCTAAGAGGCAAGCCAAAAGTTGTTCACATTGACCGGCTGTACCGCTACATTGGAGAAGATGGTGAAGAAATTGTTAGGGGCGAACAATCTAAGGAGGAGGGCAATGTAACGTGTTCAATAAGATGTTCTCTGTTCTATTTTGTTTTTGTTTTACGAAAGATTCTAAAGCGGAGTGCTGAATGGTGCAGCCACTATAAATACGACCGCACCATGCGGCAAGAAGTCAGTTTGAATTTGAAATCAGTCGTGTACAAGTCGGTAATTTGAAAGTGATAAACTTGGAATTTAAAATAAAGAAAGTAAAAAGGAAATGAGGAGTGTTTCGGAATATTAAGTGGAATTAAAAGTGAAAAGACGTAAAGTGAGTTGTATTAAAACGGAAATAAGTTTTATTTAATAAAACGTACCTAGATAAAAGCTAACAATACTCTATTCACAATTTTCGCGCACAACATTAATATTTCCGCTTTCGTTTTCAATCAATTTTTCAACAATGATAAAAAAAATGTTCAGCTGTCATCCTCGTACTGGTGATTTTGACACTGCTCTGCAGATCATTAAAACGATGTTTTTTTGTATTTTATTAAAAAATAGTCATTTTAAGTTAGGTTTATTTTTGTTTTATGTAAATAAAATAGCTGAATGGTGCAGCCACTATAAATACGAGCGCACCATGCGGCAAGAAGTCAGTTTGAATTTGAAATAAGTCGTGTACAAGACGGTAATTTGAAAGAGATAAACTTGGAATTTAAAATAAAGAAAGTAAAAAGGAAATGAGGAGTGTTTCGGAATATTAAGTGGAATTAAAAGTGAAAAGACGTAAAGTGAGTTGTATTAAAACGGAAATAAGTTTTATTTAATAAAACGTACCTAGATAAAAGCTAACAATACACTATTCACAATTTTCGCGCACAACATTAATATTTCCGCTTTCGTTTTCAATCAATTTTTCAACAATGATAAAAAAAATGTTCAGCTGTCATCCTCGTACTGGTGATTTTGACACTGCTCTGCGAACGAGAAAGAGATATATCGTTGTTACCTAAAAAGCCCCATTGAAGCTTGTAGGTAACGTCAAATTAAATGACAGGATTACCCTCTCTGTTAGCTCCTCCGTGATATTTATATCAACAACACTTAAAAGAGACAACCGTCTAACAGCAACTTTATGCGGCTCCATGAGCAAGAGCTAACAAATACACTTTATAAGAAAAAGACAAGCTATGTTGGCATTATACAAATACAGATCATTAAAACGAAGTTTTTTTGTATTTTATTAAAAAATAGTCGTTTTAAGTTAGGTTTATTTTTGTTTTATGTAAATAAAATAGTTTTATCACAAGGTTTTCTGCTGATGTCCAAAATTTTAAATCTACAGGCTTGTAGCTACATTCCCCTGCAATGCACTGTTTTTTAAGTTTCGTCCTTATTGATATTTGTTCGTTGTTTTTAAATGCTATATAAAATTAGGCTCGGTAGACTCCGGTGGGCAGGGCACCTAGTTCGCATGAGCGAAGAGGAACCTGCTCGGAAAGTTCTTTGTGGTACATTCTATGTCAGACGACAGCGTGGTAGACCATGCTTGTGCTGGATAGATGGCGTAGACCAGGACGCCCGGAGCCTTGGGGTGCGAAACTGAATGGCGTCGGCTCGAGACCGGGATAGGTGGAGAGACTTGTTGAAGGAGGCCAGGACCGGACCCCGGTTGTCGAGCCGATGATGATAAAAATATTTCAATAACCATTTTGGATACTATGCTAAAATGTCCCGAATATTTGATATGCCCTTCAAAAATATGTTTTCCTATCTGTTTTGTCTGAGAATTAATTATTATGCGGTCGTAAATTTTTTTTTAATAAAGTATTTGCTCTGTCAATAAGTTTTGACTGTATTCTCAGTTCTTTTTCGACCATAAGTCACAAATCTTCTACATCCTTTGAAGGTATTTTTAAGAATCCCTTAATTTTATACGCTACTAGTAAATTAGACGATTCTAGACCCTCCAAAACATTTTTGCAGTTTTCACACTTTTTTTAAGTTTAAAAACCACAAAACCTGCGATATATTTTACCACATGGCTGGTAAACTCGGTCAATGTGCCGGGGTCTGGAAAATAGTCGTGTTCCTCTAAAAATTCTTAATTATCTTCTCGACTTATGCCAACGATGTTCTGCAAGCGATTTTGTCTAGAGCCTTCCAAATGATCATTTTTAAGAGGGTTTGAGGAGCTTATGCTAAGAATTTGTATGTTCTCTAAGGGCAAACAGTTTCCAATGCCACCTTCTCTTATCCTGCATCTTATTATCAGTTTTTTGTATGCAGATTTAAACTGTTTTACATATGGATTATCATTGTAACCTAATTGTGAACGCACTGATCCAAAAAGAGCTCAATATGATCCTAATTAAGTTTATAATAAGGTACATACTGCAAGACCCCACTTAGTAGAGTATTTACTTATGTTGATTGTAGCTACTCCATTTATGTATTTTATGTACATAATGTGTACATATGTATAAATTTAAATGCAAATCGCTTGCCAACCGTCTTCATTCTTTTTTTTTATCGACTTGAACGACTTCAAAAAAAAAACCCTTTGCCAAGTGATGATTTTTATCAACAAGACGAGCGTTTTAAATTATTCTTGGCATGTTATTTTCATTTATACATATATATATAAAACGTTATAATCTTTAAATATGTAAATTTAGTTTTAAAATAAATAATAAAGCGAAAACTTTGCGTTTTCTCGTCCTTTTATTTATGTGTCGTTAGCTAAAATGAGGACGACAGATACCATCGTTTCTTACGCCTTTAATGCATTAGTCGTTTTGTTTCATTTCGTTTCCATAATTCAAAATAGGGAATTTTACCATATTGTCAAAAAATAATTGACAACTCACACTACGCGCATGCTAACGCTCGTATCTGCACTAAGCCGGAATTGCTTCGTCAAATTGCTTCAAAGGACAAGTACGAAGCAAAAACCACAGGAGATATTGAAATGGAAAGTGAAGACGATTCTGATGATGGAAATAAATCGCCTGGTGATGGTTAATTTGCCTTTTTTCATGTTTTAAGGAAATAAAATAAATAAAAATTAAAAAAATTTACTGCGAAAAATACTGTTTTTTTTTATCGACATACTGCTATTTTCAATTTTTGAGGAAAAAGTACTGTATTTCGTCCAAAACAAGATAGGAGCGTTACGCATGACAGATTGAAATTATGTATCGCGCTTTTTTCAAACTGTCAAACTCAAAATCTTGTAAAAGCATTTTGTAAATAATATCTTTTTTTCCTGTGAAATTTGAAATTTCCGTGACTAAAAAGTTTAATAATACACTATACACAATTTTCGCGCACAACATTAATATTTCCGCTCTTGTTTTTAATAAATTTTCAACAATTATAAGAAAAATGTTCAGCTGTTATCCGCGAACTGCTGATTTTGACACAGCCCTGCAAACGCGAAAAAGATATATCTTTCTTACCTAAAAAGCTATATGGCGACGTTCTACGACGTTTGACATTTGTATACGACGTTGAAACGACACTGAGCTGTCGAAAACGACAAACGAAATGCAAATTTGATCTCGTCGTTTTTTTTTTCGAGTCGTTTACGACAACGGTAAAAGGTATATATTTTTTTCGACTCAATTTCTATTAATCACATAATTTAGCATTTTGTTATGTTCATTTATCCTAAATAGTTAATTTGTAGACTCTACAAAACAAAAACGCTGTCGACCGCGTTTTTAGAAAACACACGGCGACACTGTCGAATTGGTGTGGGCACTCTCTTATGCCGCAGAGTAATTCAAATTCGATCCCAACAAATTTCCTATGTCGCTGTCGCGGTGTCGCGTTGGTTTGGGCTGCCTTAAAAATAAATTTAAATTCTTTAATTTGAGCGATATAGTGCTGAGGAACGGTTTTGTTGTAATCAAAGGGAGCTAGAACTTTGCAGCGTAAGAATTCTTATGGCCTCCCGGTCATTCTTCCTCTTTTGAAGAAAATAGATTAGCGGTTCAGAAGAAGCTAGAAATTGTAAGAAAAGTCACCTAAATCTGAAACTTCAGAGTATTTAAAACTAGTGACTGGAATTTGGCGAATGATTTTTAAACGGTTGTATGAACTTGCACACCAAGTTTCAGCTTTGGAGGAATCACCTTATTTCTCAACTTTTTATTAACATTTAAGACCTCGCCCTCGCCGTCTCCCCCACGGACGCGGCAGCTGAGGAACGGTTTTGTTGTAAGCAAAGTAGCACCTACAAAATATATAAAATTCAGCTTTTGAGAAATCACTCATTGAAAAGTGTCGCTGCTTCCTTGACTATTAGGCGAGCTAGAACTTTGCAGCTTAAGAGTTGTTATGGCCTCCCCCTTATTCTTTCTCCTTTGAAGAGAATAGATTAGCGGTTGAGAAGAAGTTAGAAATTGTAAGAAAAGTCATCTAAATCTTAAACTTCAGAGTACATAAAAATAGTGACAAGGATTGAATGGGGTTTAAGTAGAATGAATTGGTCAGTTCCGGAGGATGAGTCTGACGAGAAGAGCAAGAAGGCTCTGAACAATAAATTAGTGATTGCGAATTTGCGATGGCTGAGCTAGAGAGAGATAAAGAAAATGAAGTTGAGAATGAGGTAGTGGGAAAAAAACTTTAGGTAAACAAAATACTAACTCTTGTTTATCGGACGGCTTAGGGTTTAGGAGAGGCAGCAGGTTAAGCTTCATAAAATAATGTTAGCCATAGGTGGGTTAGTTCGATAATAGAACCTACCTCCATTATATTTTGATTTGCGTTTTAGACATCTGTCAAATCAATTAGTCGGTATAGTTTTCTTCTATTGCGCAGTGATTGAAATAACTCGTTTTGTTTATTTGGAATACAGATTATTCCTTAGTTTGCAGATTATTTCATAGTTCCATGTTTTAATTGACAATAATAAAAACATAATTTAAATAACAATTTATTTTTATTTGCAAGATTTTGGACGTTTATAGCGGATATTCTCGTTTCTCGTTTAGACTCGAGTTTTTTTTGTTCAGTTTAGAAACAACTTAATAAGGGCCAGCTGTACAATCGTAGTTCAACGTAGTTCAAATTTTCAAACCACTAATTTCAGTAGCAAATCTGTCAAAATCGGTGGGTTAAATACTTGACCACGATTGTACAACTGGCCTTAAGAATTTATAAAACATCTGTGAATATGGGCCAAAGCATATACGACATACGTAACGTACATCATCGCGCAAATTTTTAAAAATCCATTTTTTTTTTGTATTAGATATACAAGTATATACTTGAAAGATAACATTTGAAAGCGTCATACTATTTATTTATATATAAACAACATTTGTAATATTATGCCGAATGATTTTTTGTTCATCAAGCGAGGTTGTTTAAGCAGTCTTGGTGTGTAATTTTATTTCAACAAAATTAGTTTTGTGACAGAGAATGGTGATTCGCATAAAACTAATTTTGTTAAACGAAACTACTCAGATTGAGTTATCAATCTCTGGAGGGTTAATTTTTCAATGCTAGTATGACTGCAATTACCAAATACAATAAATAACCCTAGAAACGTGGTAAATTTTAACATTAGCAATGGATTAAAAATTTGCGCCATGATTATCATAATTAGTCTTTCATGTACATATATATTTTAACATATTATAATCTCATTTCAGAATCGAGAGTTGCAGATTATGAAGAAATTAGAGCATTGTAATGTTGTAAAGTTGTTGTATTTTTTTTATTCCAGTGGTGAAAAGGTAAGGAAATGCGTATCTAGTTTTCCAATTCTTTCAATGTTTTTGTAAATAATATCTTTTCTGCCTGTGAAATTTGAAATTTCCGTGCCTAAAAATTTTAATAATACACTATACACAATTTTCGCGCACAACATTAATATTTCCGCTCTTGTTTTTAATAAATTTTCAACAATTATAAGAAAAATGTTCAGCTGTTATCCGCGAACTGCTGATTTTGACACTGCCCTGCAAACGCGAAAAAGATATATCTTTCTTACCTAAAAAGCTATATGGCGACGTTCTACGACGTTTGACATTTGTATACGACGTTGAAACGACACTGAGCTGTCGAAAACGACAAATGAAATGCAAATTTGATCTCGTCGTTTTTTTTTCGAGTCGTTTACGACAACGGTAAAAGGTATATATTTTTTTCGACTCAATTTCTATTAATCACATAATTTAGCATTTTGTTATGTTCATTTATCCTAAATAGTTAATTTGTAGACTCTACAAAACAAAAACGCTGTCGACCGCGTTTTTAGAAAACACTGCAAGTTTGCCGCCGTCGCGGCGACACTGTCAAATTGGTGTGGGCACTCTCTTATGCCGCAGAGTAATTCAAATTCGATCCCAACAAATTTCCTATGTCGCTGTCGCGGTTTCGCGTTGGTTTGGGGCTGCCTTAAAAGTTAATTTAAATTCTTTAATTTGAGCGATATAGTGCTGAGGAACGGTTTTGTTGTAATCAAAGTAGCAACGAAATTACTCATTGAAAAGTGTCGCTGCTTCCCGGACTATTAGGGGAGCTAGAACTTTTCAGCGTAAGAATTCTTATGGCCTCCCGGTCATTCTTCCTCTTTTGAAGAAAATAGATTAGCGGTTCAGAAGAAGCTAGAAATTGTAAGAAAAGTCACCTAAATCTGAAACTTCAGAGTATTTAAAACTAGTGACTGGAATTTGGCGAATGATTTTTAAACGGTTGTATGAACCTGCACACCAAGTTTCAGCTTTGGAGGAATCACCTTATTTCTCAACTTTTTATTAACATTTAAGACCTCGCCCTCGCCGTCTCCCCCACGAACGCGGCAGCTGAGGAACGGTTTTGTTGTAAGCAAAGTAGCACCTAAAAAATATATAAAATTCAGCTTTTGAGAAATCACTCATTGAAAAGTGTCGCTGCTTGCTTGACTATTAGGCGAGCTAGAACTTTGCAGCTTAAGAGTTGTTATGGCCTCCCCCTTATTCTTTCTCCTTTGAAGAGAATAGATTAGCGGTTGAGAAGAAGTTAGAAATTGTAAGAAAAGTCATCTAAATCTTAAACTTCAGAGTACATAAAAATAGTGACAAGGGTTGAATGGGGTTTAAGTAGAATGAATTGGTCAGTTCCGGAGGATGAGTCTGACGAGAAGAGCAAGAAGGCTCTGAACAATAAATTAGTGATTGCGAATTTGCGATGGCTGAGCTAGAGAGAGATAAAGAAAATGAAGTTGAGAATGAGGTAGTGGGAAAAAAACTTTAGGTAAACAAAATACTAACTCTTGTTTATCGGACGGCTTAGGGTTTAGGAGAGGCAGCAGGTTAAGCTTCATAAAATAATGTTAGCCATAGGTGGGTTAGTTCGATAATAGAACCTACCTCCATTATATTTTGATTTGCGTTTTAGACATCTGTCAAATCAATTAGTCGGTATAGTTTTCTTCTATTGCGCAGTGATTGAAATAACTCGTTTTGTTTATTTGGAATACAGATTATTCCTTAGTTTGCAGATTATTTCATAGTTCCATGTTTTAATTGACAATAATAAAAACATAATTTAAATAACAATTTATTTTTATTTGCAAGATTTTGGACGTTTATAGCGGATATTCTCGTTTCTCGTTTAGACTCGAGTTTTTTTTGTTCAGTTTAGAAACAACTTAATAAGGGCCAGCTGTACAATCGTAGTTCAAAGTAGTTCAAATTTTCAAACCACTAATTTCAGTGCAAATCTGTCAAAATCGGTGGGTTAAATACTTGAACCACGATTGTTCAACTGGCCTTAAGAATTTATAAAACATCTGTGAATATGGGCCAAAGCATATACGACATACGTACATCATCGCGCAAATTTTTAAAAATCCATTTTTTTTTGTATTAGATATACTAGTATATACTAGAAAGATAACATTTGAAAGCGTCATACTATTTATTTATATATAAACAACATTTGTAATATTATGCCGAATGATTTTTTGTTCATCAAGCGAGGTTGTTTAAGCAGTCTTGGTGTGTAATTTTATTTCAACAAAATTAGTTTTGTGACAGAGAATGGTGATTCGCATAAAACTAATTTTGTTAAACGAAACTACTCAGATTGAGTTATCAATCTCTGGAGGGTTAATTTTTCAATGCTAGTATGACTGCAATTACCAAATACAATAAATAACCCTAGAAACGTGGTAAATTTTAACATTAGCAATGGATTAAAAATTTGCGCCATGATTCTCATAATTAGTCTTTCATGTACATATATATTTTAACATATTATAATCTCATTTCAGAATCGAGAGTTGCAGATTATGAAGAAATTAGAGCATTGTAATGTTGTAAAGTTGTTGTATTTTTTTTATTCCAGTGGTGAAAAGGTAAGGAAATGCGTATCTAGTTTTCCAATTCTTTCAATGTTTTGGATTTCTTTCAACACCCATAAGAACGACCTTTATATCAAATCAAGTATGTATGAAGTTCATGAAGGTTTATAATATGTACTTACATGGGTTTATAAGCAGAAGCCACGTAGTCTATAGTCATATTAAAAGGATTTTCTAAATTATTTGAGGTTTAACTTTGCACCAAGTCAGTAAAAAAAAGTATTTAGTACAGGAAAACGGGAAATTAGCTGTGCATTTTGTGCTCTCAGTAATATTTTTTTATATGAGTGTCGTAAAGGGGTGCCTCCTGAGTATAATTCTTTTTCGGAATCCAGACCCCTTAGTACGTGGCTCTGGATTCCGAAAAAAATGCCGCCATTTTAAAATAGTTTCAACCTAATTAGTCTGACAAAAACCTTGCTATACACAAATTTGTAGAAAATAAAACTTCTCATTTCTTGTACACACACTTTTTACTTGCTCAATAGTACAAGTTTTGGTTTCTGTTCACCGAGCTACAGTCCAATTGATAATTCCCTAGAGGACAAATTTAAGCTTTTGTTTTAGCTCAGCTATAACCGGTACCTACCATATAAAGGTTCTAGTTTTTCCAATTTTGTTTTTTTCAAAAACGGCTCTCACGATTTTGATAAAACATGATGTACGTTTTATTTGTAAAAGTCTTTATATAACTGCATTTCAGGTTTTGGTTAAAAATGCACATTAAGGAGATTTGGCGTAAACGGTTCTTACAAATTTGGCCATAACTTGATAATGGCTAAGCAGATTTCTTTTAAATTAGGTAAAGATTTTCAGTTTGACATTCAACACAAGATAGCATTCTCAGTTTTTTGCTAAATAACCGTTTAATGATAGCTACCATACAAAATACAACTTGATCTCACGTTTAGGCCATTTTCTGATATTTTTACCCTTTGAACATAACTTAATAAATTGATTTTTTTTTTCAATTCCATAGTTTCCTACAAGTATAAGTTCGTGCGCCCAGTCGTGCATTTTATTTAATATGTCTTCAATAGTATTTTAAAAGTTATAAGCAAATAAAAATCAATGTTTTACTTGCGAGTTGCGGAACTTTTTTGTTTTTTATATATATAGTAAAAAATGTCAACGTCAAAGTGGTAGACAATTTTATAACAATCAAATCTTTGTTTTCACTTTTTTATTTGGTCTTTTCTAAAATAGTACGATGAAAATAAAAATAATGAACTTCCTCTTGTAGCAAATGTGAGTGCCATATTGTGTTAAAAAACACCCTTAAAATCTATACCAGACATAAAAAAAAACGACTCAGCCATTATCGTATTATGGTCGAATTTATAAAAACCGTTAACGGGATATCTCCGTTATGTGCATTTTTTACGTGCGATTAAAGGTACTATAAAGCAAGTTATGCATTCGTGCAAAAAAAAAATTGAGATAACAATCAAACATGACATTACGATTACAGCAAAGATGAAAAAAGTTGGTCTAGAAATTCTGTCTGTTTGTCTGTCTGTCTGTCTGTCTGTGTCAGCACCTACAGCCTAAACGGCTTAACTAATTTACTTCAAATTTGGTATGTAGGGTTTGTAGACCATTTCTTAGATTTAATTTTTTCTAGCTAAAAAAATAACGATACCTGATAATAGTATTGGTAAAGCTTAGTTTTCTCGAAAACGGCTCCAACGATTTTCCTGAAAAAAATTATTGATGGTTTCTGCCTGATTTGCTTTTATTAAATCGCAAAAAATAAACTTTGGCAAGCCATTTAACGGTACCTCCCCTAGAACCGTTATTTTTTTCCTGAGCTATCTCATAAACGGGTTGATCGATTTCAAACAAAACAAAATTTTTGGAAATGTTTAGATGACTTGAACAAATATCAATACCAACACTTTGCAAAAAAGCTTAATTTTAGTTTTAATTAATTTTCTAATTTATATTTTTGTAAATTCAATATTTGGAAAACGGCTAGACAAAAAAAATAATTTTTTGTGCATGAAATGCAAACAATTAAGGACTTAAAAATGGTGCTCTTCAAATTTGTAAAAAAAACTTTTTTATAAAAAATATTAAGTAAACAGCGATTTATTTAAAAGCCGCTCTAACGATTTTGGAATAATTATTTTGGTAAATTTATATTTAGGCAACAAAATTTTCTGCATACTTTGATTTTGGCTTGAATCTATGTAAAAAAAAGTTTAAGCACTTTCGTGAAAAATTCATGATTTTTTTTTCCTTTGTATTAAAAAAAAATTATTAAATTTTATTTTATTTTCGTGGCAACTTGCCACAAGAACAACTACATCCAACCCAGTCGTGCACCACAAGAGCCAGTTCGCGCCACCCAGTAGCGCACTTTATTTTCAAACTTTCGCTTGTAACTCACAAACCCTTGACCCCAAAAAAAAATATTAAGGCCCAGTTTTTCAGTATTGGGTTAACCCTGACTTAAGTTAACTCACAAAGCAGTTTTTAAGTACAGGACAAACTCTGATTGGAAACGGCATATTAATGCTGGCATGTTTATCGAAACATCCCGTTTTCAATGAAAAAAGAAAACAAACACAATAAAGCAAATTGCTATACATTATAATAAAAACAATAATTTAACCTAATGGTTACATGTACAAATTATATTCTGCTGGAAATATTTCAGACATAATGGCAACTAAGACAATTTTGTGAGTTAAATATTAATATTGAGTTTATAAACACAGAGAATTCATGTGTAAGTTTCAAACTTTGCTCGTAGGATGTCGTTACTATCGACTTGTTTTTACTCTTGTAGCAATAATTCTTGAGTTAAAAGGCAAGATAAATAAAGAAAAACAAATACAAATGTAAGCAGAAGAATTTTGTTCGATTCGGTTCAAGTATATTTCGTTACAGAGAACTAGGGAAATAATAATTACTCGGTAAGCTCATTTAACGACATCTACTTCGGTGAGTTTGAAACCATCTGGTGGTTCCTGCGGAAATCATGTAGCTCTCTTGACCCGTTTTTTCAGTCCATGGAAAAGGTGAGATATTGGTACGGTGATTTATGTTATAGGTTTTGAAATTGTTTTGATTTTGAGTAAATCCCTTAGTTACCAACTTCCATATGGAAAGCAAGGAGAACATCGGATACCTCACCCAAGGGAAGTGGCCCATTCCCCCCACCAGGCTTTATGCCAGGCTGTTATCTCCGATATGTCTGTCTTCGCTAAAAGAGAAAGAAAAGTGGGTCACTGTTTCCTTTTTCCTTTTATCTCCACAGCTACGACAATGAGTATTTTTCGGAATGCCCATTTTTGCTGCATGCTCTCCTATTGGCCAGTGACCCGTGCTTACTGCAATGATTCTGGCTATGTCTGACCGAGTTCTACATGAGAGTTCATTTGTGCGGGACTTGTCATAGCTGGGCCACATCTTCCTTGAGGTGGCACAGTTAGTCAGCCCATTCCATCTACGATTGGATACAGAAAGATTATGAGACAAGAAAATGCCCTTCACAGCCCCCAGCGGAATACTATCTTCTTCGGCATGTGAGCTGTGAAAGGCCGATCCTTGCATGGCAAGCTCATCAGCCCTTTCATTTAACTGAAAACCACTGTTGCCTGGGACCCAGATCAAAGTGACCTTCAGGCTATCATTAAAACCTGCGATCTCGTCTAGACATTGTTGAACGAGTTTAGAGGATATTGAGGCAGCATCAATACCTTTGATGGCAGCCTGACTATCTATAAATATAGCAGTATTACGGTTTTGATTTGGATCTTGCTTTAGTATTTTGCATGCTTCTTTGATTCCAAACAGTTCCGCTTGGAAAACGCTAGCGTAGTCTGGCAGTCGAAGTGACTTAGATACATTAAGTGTTTCAGAGAAGACCCCTGCTTCAACACCGCATTTCATCTTTGAACCGTCAGTGAAAATGATTGTGTCGTAATTTTTCGTTATATCTTCATCCTCCCATTCCTTTCGGGTAGAGAATGCAACGTTGAAACTTTTGCAAAGACTCAGAGAGGGAGTGCGGTAATCGGTATTAGTCTAAATGAAACCCGCTGGTAGCAATTTGGTAATATTGCAGTGACCGAAGGGTCTGTCGGTTCAACAACTAATTTCCTTTAGTCTGTGAGCAGTGCAGGATACTAAATATTTTATATGTAGGTCGAGAGGAAGAAGATGTATAATAACGATCAGGGCATCGGAAGGTCAGGATCGCAGCGCTCCTGTGGTCCCTACGCTAGCTCTTCTTTGTATCTTTTTGAGCTTATCGGTATTGTAGGCTTTGCTTAGGGCAGGCCACCAGACAATCGATCCATAGGTTAGTATTGGTCGTACTACTGTGGTGTACGTTCATAGAACCATCTCGACTGGAGGCCCCAGTTTTTACCGAATGTTTTACTGCAGGCATGAAAAGCTATGCTGGCTTTTTTAACCAATGTTCAATTTCCAGTTTAGTTAAGGATCAAGAATTACACTTAGATATTTAGCACGGGTTGAGAGTGAGAGAGTGTGACCGTTGAGGCGAGCAAGAGTGAAGGTAGGTATCTTATATTTGTTTGTAAAGAGCAACAGTTCTGTCTTGCTTTGATTAATCCCCAAACCGCAGCTTACAGCCCATTTGTTAACTTTACGATGGGGCCTATAAGTGATTTCACTTATCACAGATAGGAACTTAGCAGATGCCAGCAAAACTAAGTTGTCGGCATACGCCACAACCTTCACCCCCCCTTCCTCAAGTTCCACTAGAATTTTGTTCATTACAAGAAGCCATAGTAAAGGAGAAAGAACTCCTCCCTGTGGTGTCCACTGTTTAAGTATTTGATCGATTGTGTATTACCTACCCATTCTCTTAGAGAAGCATCAACTCCGAAGTCGATGAGGGATTGTAGAATAGATTCAGTTAGGAGTTATTAAAGGCTCCTTCTACGTCTAAGAAAATTGCCAAAGTATATTCTTTATAATGTAATGTGCTTTCAACTGTGCGCAAAATTTCGTCAAGAGTTGTCTCAGTAGACTTGCCTTTGAGGTATGCATGTTGTGATTTTGATAGAGGGGAAATAGTTAGGATTTCCCTAATGCGATTATCTAGGATGCGTTCTAGGGCCTTTAACATAAAAGAGGTCAGACTAATCGGGCGAAAATCTTTTGCCGATTCATAGCCCCGCCAGGCAAGAATCGGCCTTCACATCTCACATGCCGAAGAAGATAGTGTTCCGCTGGGGGCTGTGAAGGGCATTTTCTTGTCTCATTATCTATCTGTTTCCAATCGTAGATGGAATGGTGTGACTAACTCTGCAACCTCAAGAAAGATGTGGCCCAGCTATGACAAGTACCGCACAAATGAACTCTTATGTAGAACTCGGTGAGACATAGCCAGAATCATTGCAGTAAGCACGGGTCACTGGCCAATAGGAGAGCATGCAGCAAAAATGGGCATTCCGCACAATACTCATTGTCGTAGCTGTGGAGATGAAAGGGAAAAGGAAACAGTGACCCACTATCTCTGCTGCTGCCCTGCCTTGGCTAATCCAAGATGCCAATTATTCGGTCAGTACTTTATTGACAATCTTAACGAACTTTCAGTTGTGAGCATAGGTAACCTCATTGGCGTTTTGAATGCAACCAAATGGCTATAAAACGTAACAAACCGTATCAATATCTCACCTCTTCTATGGGTAGACAAGATAGATCAAGAGAGCTTCATGATTTCCGTAGGAACCACGTTTTTAGCCGTGTAGGTGGTTTGTGTCTACGGCGGACATCATGTTTTTACCTAAACCGAATCGATCTCACGAGGAAACTGGTTCTACCCTAAGCCACCAAGCACTCTGCCTGTTTAGGTTTTCGGCGAAGACAGACATATCTTAGGTAACAGCCTGGCATAAAGCCTGGTGATGGTATGGGCCAATTCCCTTGGCTGAGGTACACGAGGATCTCTTGTTTTCCTATGGTAAATGGTAATAAAGGGATCATCTCCCAACACAATTCCACACTTTAATACACCATAGTCAACAAAATGCTATCCCAACCTCCAAATAATGATAGGTATCATGAGTTTATGGTATCAAAACGGCGCACCAAGCGCTAATTGTGTTTTTTTTTATTCTAGTACAATAGCCGCCATTCTAGGTAGGAATGGCGGCTATTCTACTGCCATATCCCAGAAGGCAAAAATAGCATATTCTCACAGAGAAGCTAAGTAATTATACCGAGCGGATCAATATAAAAACAAACAGCTGAACAATTTTTTCGATGATAACGTAGTTGTTATCAGGGAATAACTTCGAAATTTCTGATTACAATTGTTCGACAGTTTCGAATTATCAAATAAGTTATATCAGGCGAATTCAAAAACATAAAGGTTCAAAGATTTGAAGAAAATAAAAAAAAAATATTGATTGCTTGCACTTACTGCTGACAACAGATATTTCTTACCTTGCTTCAAATAAATAAATAGAAATCTTTGAAACTTTGAAGCATTGCTCTCCAAAAATATAAGACCCTTCAAAGAAGAATTTACAAAAACGAACTACTACCAGGATGATACAAAAAGCTGAGCATCCTTCAGCAGACTAGATATAAACAATGTTTTGAAAAATTAGCAACAATCTTTAAAATCTCAATGAAACTAAAAAATTTAATTTTTGTATTGATAAAAATAAACCATTATAATTTATTTACGTTATTTTATTTTTTTACTAAGATTTTAATCAATAAATTTATCTTATCTTATCTCATCATATCTAAAACATAACTGCGACCCCTATACAAAAAAGGTTAAGTATGGCTGCATAGAGAAATCATGTGGAAGTTTCAAACTTTGCTAATAGGATGTCGTTGCTATCGACTTGTTTTTTGTTTACTCTTGTAGAAATTATTCTTGAGCTAAAAAGCAAGAGAAACAAAGAAAAACAAATACAAATGTATGCAGAAGAATTTCGTTTGGTTAGGTTTGAGGGATTTTCGTTACAGGGAATTATTGCAATAATAATAACTCGATAAACTCATTTAACGACACTTACTTCGGTAATAAGAATGAACAAATAAAAACATTAAAAAGACTAAAAATAGTCGAATTAAAATTTATTTAGTGGAGTATTTATGAATGAAATTCAATATTAAAGGTTTTGTGGCCTTTACTCCAAAAGCTTTGCGTTTCGCTCTAGTTTGATGGTGGGCTCATCAGCTAGATGACATCAAACCCAATCTAGTACGCAATAATTGTCGATGATTACCGACTGTAAATTATAAAATTTACAGAGAACACTCTTTGTGAATTATATTATTCTAAAGAACTTTGATGAAAGTTAGACATTAGAAATTATGATGGTAAATTTGAAACCATTTCAAACCAACTCAATGGTAATAGCATTGAGTTCATACACATCATAGAGGAATCAAGATGGTTTCAAACTCACCGAAGTAGATGTCGTTAAATGAGCTTATCGAGTAATTATTATTTCCCTAGTTCTCTGTAACGAAAAATATTTGAACCGAACCGAACAAAATTCTTCTGCATACATTTCTATTTGTTTTTCTTTATTTCTCTTGCCTTTTAACTCAAGAATTATTTCAACAAGAGTAAAAACAAGTCGATAGTAACGACATCCTACGAGCAAAGTTTGAAACTTACACATGAATTCTCTGTGTTTATAAACTCAATGGTAATAGCTAACACACAAAATTGTCTTAGTTAAGATTTTGTCATTGCTTGCGTTCGCGTGCACAACTATTGTGGTTCGCATACTTAACTGTTGTTGTAATTCCATGTTAAAACACAACTGATCGACCATATAGCTGCGGCGGGGAAATACATCTGAAAGTATCCTAAAATTTTAAGTATACTCACGAAGCCAAGGGAGGACTGGCAAACAGCTGACTAGGAATATGTGTTTGTGTGTCTTTTGACACCTACCCGGATTTGGTCGTTCGCAAACTCATACGATACAGGCGTATCCAGATAGCTCTTTTGGTGTGCACCCGAACGTGCGCAATATGTCTGAAATATTTCCAGCAGAATATAATTTGTACTTGTAACCATTGGTTACAACCTGTACGACCTTTAGCATGGTTTGTTTAGGGTCTGTTGTCATCTGGGGCCATCGGCTGGCTGGTGACGTCGGCCTTGTCTCTGACTTGGTCGACATCCATCCCCAGGTTAGGGAGGAGAGCTTTAACTTTGGCACTCCTGGTGCCGAAACGGAGCCTAAAATTGGCAGTCTAAAGTGCAGCTAAATTGTCATCGCTTATTGCCATCAGGAATGTGGCGGTGTTGTTGACTGGTTCCTCAGCTTTTATGACTGGCCAGTCATGCATTGGAACTTGCGGGTCTAAGCGTTGTAGACCCCTTATAAGCTCTTCGCTACTGGGTATAATGCTCATGACCGGTAGCCATATGAGAGCTTCAAATTCGTGCTCCGCTACCTTGATTGTTTGACCAACTGTTCCTCTGGCATTCAACGCCACCATGTACTTTGTTTTACCTTCACTTATGCTCTCACACGTGCACTATAACATCATGAATTGCCTGACGTAGAGCTGGCCTACCGTGTTGAAATAATTCGGCTGGTATACCATCAGCTCCCGGGGCTTTGTTTTTCTTTAGCCGGCCTATAGCCTTCTCAACCTCTTCTATGCTTGGTGACGGCAACATAGGGTATTCGTCTTGAAGCAGTGGAGCCTCCACTTCTGCAGTAAGTTGACCATTTAGCAATTCATTAAAGTACACTTCCCATCGCTCCAGTATGCTTTGTGGATCGGTGATCAGATTTCCCTCCGTCCTTGCAGTATGTGCAGCGTGGTGTGTACTGCGTCATGTTTCGGACGGATTGGTAGAACTTCCGCGCCTGGTGCGGACCTCGGTCTTGGCTTTTTTCTATTTCACAGATTAAGTTCTTCTACCAGGCTGATTTTTTCTGTCTGTGAAGCCGTTTTTCTATTCTTCATCGCGTGCCGCATTCTATGAGATTGTTGCATTGCTCGGTACGCAACATTCTTACGTTCAGTCGCTAGCTTGCATTCATCATCAAACCAGTCGTTCCGATTTCTACGACTGCTGCCTAAGATGGAGTTGGCAGTACTAATGACAGTATTTTTAAGGCGTGTCCATTTCTCATCTACGCCCAGCATACTTGCTCCAGAACTTACTCTCCCTAAATCAAGTGATTCTAGGGCGAGTCCTAACGCATTACCAAAGGTGTTACTGGCTTTTTCATTGCGCAGGGCAGCCGTGTTGATTCGAACCTGATAGGCGGATGTAATACGTCTTCGCAAGACAATCCGCCCTCGGAAAACCATACCAACAAGATAGTGATCCGAGTCGATATTGGCGCCTCGGTACGTTCGTACCGTCATCAAGTTCGAGTAGTGGCGACGGTCTATCAACACGTGGTCTATTTGGTTACGAGTGACTCCATCAGGTGATACCCAGGTGGCTTTGTAGATATCTTTTCGCGGGAACCTGGTACTCGCAACGACCATGTTTTTCGATGCTGCCAATTCTAAGACTCGAAGTCCATTGTCATTAGTGTTCTCATGCAAACTATGATAGCCTGCGTAATGCGTGAATACCGGCTCCAAACCTATTTTTGCATTCAAATCCCCAAGGATGATTTTTACGTCATACCTTGGACAGGCATTGAGGGCCCTCTCGACTTGTTCGTAGTAAGTCTCTTTTTCTTCGTCTGAGGACTCCTCCATAGGTCCGTGAACGTTAATGAGGCTGATGGTCGTAAATTTTCCTCGCACGTGAAGGGTGCATAGCCTTTTGCTTATAGCGTTAAAGCCGATGATGGTAGACTTCATTTTTTCGCTGACTAGGAAGCCTACCCCGAGCACATGGTGTTTTGTATGACAGCTGTAGTATACGTCATATTCTTTCTTCTGTAAAACACAATTCCCTGTCCATCTGATTTCTTGAAGTGCTGTTATGTCAGCTTTATATTTTTACAGGGCATCAGCTAGCAGCTGAGCAGCTAGAGCTCAATAGAGCGATCGTACGTTCCATAAGAAAATTCGTAAATCGTTTTGCCGTTTTCGTTGCTTGGGTTGTCGTCGTGAGATCAGTCCGTTTCCGAGGCTTGTTGTCGGGTACGTAATTCGAAGTTTTACGGAACAGGGAAGTAACCTGTTGCCAACCTGAGGAACCAGCCTGATCATATTAGCCAAACGAAGAGGCTATGATCACACTTCCATCAGTCCCGAATAGTTACGACACGTGCATGTTTTCGTATGTTACATGTTATTTCCCCATTCGTCTGTTTTGCCAAAACAAAAAAGCCGCAAAGTTTTCTTGAAGCTCTTTAAATAAGTGCCTAGTAAATCTATGGCTTGTTTCTGAACTTTCATTGGAATAAAATTTAAAAGTCTTTAAATATTTAAATCTATTCTATGCAATATCAAACAAACACAGAAAAAGTTTGGTGAAACATAGACACCATAAGGAAAACATTATATATTTAAAAACGTTATAAAATTAGTAAAATGCCTTAGTTACCGCGGAGTCTTCTTAAACTTTCATTTTGTTCCTGTTCAAATGACCTCTTAGAAAACCCAGTTTATTACTTTTTCTATGCGCATGCGGCCCACGGCCCGCAGGTTGAGTATAGCTGCTATATGTGTATAAATTCAATGACTGCTTTTAAATTAAGCAACTTCTGCGACCTACGTCGATTTTGTTTTTGTTGCTTCCGAGTCTCAGCATCACTTTGTAACGAAGCGTTACAATTTTCCCTTATTAAATATCATTTCGTCCGCCCCCGGTACATATTATAATAGACAGAAAACAGCATTTCTGATACGATTTTCTGCATTCGTATCAAAGTACCTTTTTGCAGACCGTCCGACCGCCGAATAGTACTAATTAATACTATATTCACTTCTATTGTAGCAAAAGGTACTTTTTGTTTGTTTCTCATACAATTCACACTCTCTTACTCCAGGAAATATTACAAGTAGAGGTGGAAGTTGTATGAGAAATTTGTCTTCCGCATCCCGTGTTGAGATACCAATCCAGTATATTTGGAGCAGTAAAAGATCGGGCTGATTGGGAACTTAGTAGTACCCTAACAGTGAACAGGTTGGTGCAGCTTCGGGCTTTTCAAGCTATAGCGGCCTTCCTCTTTTTTCTCAAAGAATTTTTAGGTATTATTAGCTTCCGTCCTATTTCCTCGGTGAATCCTTCAGGTTTGCCTTGGACAAGGTTCCAACGGTGGTTCCACTTGCTTCCGTCTAAACTTCCTCGGTAGATCCATAAGAACTACCTTGGACTGGGTTCCAGCGGTGGTTCCAAAAGTGCTTCCGTCTTATTTCCTCGGTAAATCCTTCAGGTTTGCCTTGGACAAGGTTCCAACGGTGGTTCCACTTGCTTCCGTCTAAACTTCCTCGGTAGATCCATAAGAACTACCTTGGACTGGGTTCCAGCGGTGGTTCCAAAAGTGCTTCCGTCCTATTTCCTCGGTGAATCCTTCAGGTTTGCCTTGGACAAGGTTCCAACGGTGGTTCCACTTGCTTCCGTCTAAATTTCCTCGGTAGATCCATAAGAACTACCTTGGACTGGGTTCCAGCGGTGGTTCCAAAAGTGTTTCCGTCCTATTTCCTCGGTAAATCCTTCAGGTTTGCCTTGGACAAGGTTCCAACGGTGGTTCCATTTGCTTCCTTGATTCGTGCTCGCAAATTCCGTCTGAACTAGCTTGGACAGGGTTCCATCGAACGGTCCCCTATTAATGTTAGGCCGATACCCTAAAGGTGTAAAGGGTTAGTATAATAAGTATGAATTTTTGTTAGGTTAAGTTATATGAAATACCGTGTTAAGAGTAAGACAGAAAAAGAGTTATATGAAATACCGTGTTAGATTTTTATATGACTTAATAAAAGGTATATTTATTTATAAACTTAAGACATCGGAGTTTTTGATCCCGAAATACCGAAGTTTTACTGTGCTTTCTTCGGACAGACCCTGGACCCGACGAGCTACCTCAGCCTCGACCAAAAAGCACATCACAAATTGGCGCCCGAGCAGGGACCTTTTGAGGGTTCAACCTTGACCCGATTACCGACCGAACTGGCATCTTCTACAGGCACCACCGACCGCACCGACCGTACCGACCTGATTGACCGTTTATCCCCGGCAGGTCCTGTAGACGATTCAACCAGCACTTCGAAAATCCTGTACGAACCTTTAGAAGGCACCACCAGATTCCGTTCTCCAGAAGAAACACCGCCGTCCAGATCTAACTCCTCAACGTCCAGCTCAACTGCAGACAGCGAAGAACTCAGCGACATGGAAGGGATTAACCCCTATAAAAACCTAGGGTTCATCTACTTTTTGAAAAAGCCGGAGCTGACCGAAATATTACTCAGCCGAAACTTGGACACCAGCGGAAACGTCCAAGCCTTAAGGAAGCGTCTAAGCCTGCACTTAAAGGAGCTGCGGATGCATAAATCTACGCAAAATCTCTGCGCCGAGCTGGAAGACATGGTGGAAGAAAGAGAAACGGCTGACGATGAGAGTGGCGACAACGGAGGTTTAACCGTTCCCGCACCAATTACATTTGGGAAGGACACCAAGTTGGCTTTACCTCAGTCCTTTCCCATTCCAGTCACTACGGAACCAGCAACTACCGTGACATCAGTAACTCTACCAGTTCCTGCTTCAACTCCAGTACCGATTCCAGTACCAGCAACCTCCGTCACACCTGTTTACCACAACCACTTTGATCCAGCGGAACGCCCCTGTTATCCACCCCCGCCTCCTAACCGATTACCGCTCAGTTACCAAGCAGACGTTATGAACACTGTTAGGAAATGGGGCCTTCGATTTGATTCGTCTGGTAATGCATTGGAGTTTATGGAGCGCATTGAGGAACTAACTCAATGTTACGACATTCCTTTAAGCGACGTCTTGCGAACCATACCGGAGATCTTTCGCGGAACAGCGCTGGAATGGTGGCGAATCAAGAAAGACGACATATCGAACTGGGAAGATTTTCGTCGAGCATTCCTGCAGCAGTTCTTACCCGCCCGATATCGCCATCGCCTAGAAGACGAAATTATGCGAAAGAGGCAAGGACCACGTGAAAAGGCAAAGGATTTTATCAGGTCAATGCAATACATGATTCGCCAGCACCCCCAACTATCCAGAGATGACAATACTGATCGCTTGTACGATAAGTTACGACCAGAATACAAGCTTTACATCAAGCGGAGGGAGTTTTCCAACATCGATGAGTTGCTAGAATTAGCAGAGGAGTATGAAAACATTAGGCAGGAAGAACGTCCTGTCCGCCCGTTGCCCAACGCCACTCCTGGGCCTGTACCTCGAGCCCCGCCTGTCCAGACACACGACCGACCGAACGCCCAACAATGTAGTGTTCCATACGACCGACAGACACATTGTTGGAACTGTAAACAGCGGGGCCACCGAAAGGAAAATTGCAGGAGGCCATTTACCCTTTTTTGCTCATTCTGCGGAGAAGATGGCAGATTAACCAGGGATTGTCCTTGCCGAAGAAACCCAGTTGCTGTGGTCAGCGCGCCCCCAGGAGGCGACCCGAGGTTTTTCATCCCTATTCAAGTTGGAGAAAAAACCTTCGATGCCTTGCTCGATACGGGCTCTACGAAAACCTTCGCCGGGCTAGCTTTGCGCAATGAACTCAGGCAATTGGAAATCCCTATGACAGAATATTCCAAGGCTATTCACCTAGCGAATGGCAATCCTGTAACGACAACGGAACATTTCAACCTGACGTTGCATTTGGTGGGCGAACCTCTATCTGCTGAAATAACTTACCTGCCAGGCCTAGATGAAGAGGCCATCATAGGGATGGATGTGCTAAATAAGGCGCACTTTAAATCGTTTGTGGGAGGATGCCTAGTAACGGGGAGGAAAACGCACCAAACGGCAAAGCCTGATTCGTCGTGTGTCGTTTTAGAAGCCCCACGTGAATCCCAAAAACAACACCTGGACGAGTTTTTGGCTACTGAGTTACCGTTGTTCGATGAGATTCGAGGGTTAGCGCATGTCTCCCCGCATAAAATCCGACTCAAGACCGATCAGCCGTTTAAACAACGGTATTACCCCCGAAACCCCGCAAGGCAGCACTCGTCTCCGTCTTCACCACAAAATTGCATAAGAGCATCGACTGCACCAGGGCACTTCATCAGTCAACAGTTGTCCTCCGAGCCGAGTAGTAAAATATTTGTAAACAAAAGATTAACCCAGCCCTCAGCTACAAAAATGGATAACAGGAAAAAGAGTAGTGTCGAGGAAGAACAGAAACCGACGTCTAGCCGTCGACGACCAAGTCGGTCCCGCTCGCCGATTCGTATTGCACCAAATCGACTGCAGGTATCTCCGACGCAGCGTGCACCACCGAAGTCAAAACCCCACCAGCTACCAGCGAAAGAGGAGAAGCAGTTCTTGAGGCAACGAACAGTACCCCGCCAGGTTGCTCCTCCACCGCGGGATCCGGAACCATTGATTTTCGAGGTACGAGCCAAGAAGAGAACAAGTCGCTTGCCCTCCATCACACACGACCTGAGCGCAGCTAAAGCGATCGAGCCGCCACCACCAGCCGAAGCACGTCTTGCCTTGGTTCGCCAGCAGCGAAAGGAAGCAGACGAGAAGTGGGAGGCAACGAAAGCAAAGTTACCAGTGCCAAAACCATCACTCGTCGCGCCACCACCCGCTACATGCGCGTTTGCCATCCAAGCTCCCGCAAGAGCCAGCGTACCCCATCGATCAGTTGACCAGCGTCTTCTCAAAATGATTAAGGGACGCAGAGAAGCAAATGAGAATTGGGCGGTACTAAAAGTCGATCCGCCAGTCCCACAGCCACCGCTCCCAGCATCCGCCCCCGCTGTATGTGCTCGTTTAGTTACGAATCCAGTTCCTGATCCGGTCCCAGCCCCAAAGCTAGACTATGTTGATTGGTCCAGTTTCGACCGTCAAGTTCCAGCTCCGCCCGAAAATCCGGAGAACTACGATTGGTCCGCTATCGACGCTCAAATACGTTTAGACGAGACGGCGGTGCCCAACATCAATAACTTTCCGAAAAGAGCGGTGGTGACCGAAGTTCTGATGCTGCCAAAGTTATCGGTCGCTCCCGCCACCATCACAAGCAACACAACCCAGGGGTCGATAAAAGAGGTCGCTACCCTAGATCCTGCTTACCAAGCCGACAAAAAACCAGTAGATCCTTTCGAGGGGATCATATTAAGAGGCCCCCTAAACCGAGTCTCCTTCATCTATAAGCCATGGGGCCGAGTAGCAGTATTTTTGAACAAAAAGGGCACCCAGGCAACACTGAGATACAAGGGGCTGAAGAAGATAGTAGACGTCCATCACAATTAAACCCGAGCCGTCGATTTATATTATGAATTAAATTAAAAATTACAAATTACGATTATGGTTAAGAAAAATTGAAGAAGATTATTTATTATTTAATTATTATTTTAAAGAAGAAATTGAATTAAATTGAAAAAATTTTGAATTACAAAAAATATAATAATAATAAGAAGAAAAAAAAATATATATGTATATAAGCGTTGTTAAAACTAAATTTTAAGCTAACCGCTGAAAAAAATTATTAATTAATTAAATTTTTTTTTGTAAAGAAAGGGCTGACTGTAACGAAGCGTTACAATTTTCCCTTATTAAATATCATTTCGTCCGCCCCCGGTACATATTATAATAGACAGAAAACAGCATTTCTGATACGATTTTCTGCATTCGTATCAAAGTACCTTTTTGCAGACCGTCCGACCGCCGAATAGTACTAATTAATACTATATTCACTTCTTTTGTAGCAAAAGGTACTTTTTGTTTGTTTCTCATACAATTCACACTCTCTTACTCCAGGAAATATTACAAGTAGAGGTGGAAGTTGTATGAGAAATTTGTCTTCTGCATCCCGTGTTGAGATACCAATCCAGTGTATTTGGAGCAGTAAAAGATCGGGCTGATTGGGAACTTAGTAGTACCCTAACAGTGAACAGGTTGGTGCAGCTTCGGGCTTTTCAAGCTATAGCGGCCTTCCTCTTTTTTCTCAAAGTATTTTTAGGTATTATTAGCTTCCGTCCTATTTCCTCGGTGAATCCTTCAGGTTTGCCTTGGACAAGGTTCCAACGGTGGTTCCACTTGCTTCCGTCTAAACTTCCTCGGTAGATCCATAAGAACTACCTTGGACTGGGTTCCAGCGGTGGTTACAAAAGTGCTTCCGTCTTATTTCCTCGGTAAATCCTTCAGGTTTGCCTTGGACAAGGTTCCAACGGTGGTTCCACTTGCTTCCGTCTAAACTTCCTCGGTAAATCCATAAGAACTACCTTGGACTGGGTTCCAGCGGTGGTTCCAAAAGTGCTTCCGTCCTATTTCCTCGGTGAATCCTTCAGGTTTGCCTTGGACAAGGTTCCAACGGTGGTTCCACTTGCTTCCGTCTAAATTTCCTCGGTAGATCCATAAGAACTACCTTGGACTGGGTTCCAGCGGTGGTTCCAAAAGTTTTTCCGTCCTATTTCCTCGGTAAATCCTTCAGGTTTGCCTTGGACAAGGTTCCAACGGTGGTTCCATTTGCTTCATTGATTCGTCCTCGCAGATTCCGTCTGAACTAGCTTGGACAGGGTTCCATCGAACGGTCCCCTATTTATGTTAGGCCGATACCCTAAAGGTGTAAAGGGTTAGTATAAGAAGTATGAATTATTGTTAGGTTAAGTTATATGAAATACCGTGTTAAGAGTAAGACAGAAAAAGAGTTATATGAAATACCGTGTTAGATTTTTATATGACTTAATAAAAGGTATATTTATTTATAAACTTAAGACATCGGAGTTTTTGATCCCGAAATACCGAAGTTTTACTGTGCTTTCTTCGGACAGACCCTGGACCCGACGAGCTACCTCAGCCTCGACCAAAAAGCACATCACAACTTTGCAACTAAATGCAACAACTTCTCCCCATATCCCATACAAAAACAAACAAATCCTAACAAAAATCAACCACCCATCTACGAACGACAAAGATGGAATAAAACAAATACGCAGCATAAAGAAAAACACAAAGCGTACAGACCGATAGAGTGTGCAACACGAACTGCCCGAGCAACTCCGTCTTCCCCGGACACAACATACGTTTCTCCTCGTCAAGCTCAATTCAACGAGTGAAAAACAAACGAGTTGCACGCAGGAGTTGCTTAATTTAAAAGCAGTCTTATGCTATCATGAATGAAAGAATACAAGATTACGACACTTGGTTTTTTTTCAGCTTTTTGTTGTTGTTTTTTTATCACTTTGACGTAAGCACAAACAGAAAAACAATTAAATGGCGGCATCTTGTAATGACTTAACCCAAACCTTTGAAGCAAAGTGTGAAAGGTGCTTACGTAACAAGTGAAAACTACGTCACAAGTGAAACAACAACAAAGTGAAAATGCCAAAGTGTCGTAATCTTGTATTCTTTCATTCATGTAATGCTATTACCTAGTTTATATGCATGGGCAAAAGATCGAGTTTTAGTTGAAACGAAGTTTCAATACAGGTTGAGAAGTTGAGTTAAGTTCGAAAAAGTTGAAAAAATCTTAAAATGCAGTATAACGATTGAAAACTTTGCAAGTATAACGTACACAAAGTTTCATCAAAATCGTATTAGCCGTTTTCGAGAAAATTAGGAAAAACTAAAACGTTTATATTAGGTACTCGCTATAACATTCATACTCCGTTTTCAAATCCTTTGAACGAGTTGATGGTAGAATGAGTGGGCAAGTCGCAGTGCAGGCAAGTACCTATGTAGTATGATTTAAATCGAGTGCACAAGAGACTTGCACGAATTGTTTTTTTTTTAATATTATGACAATTTAGGTAGGGTACGTTTGACTCATTAGGAAAGAAGTAGTTTTTTGTTGGTGGTTGGGTGAAAGCAAAATAATATTTCTTTCATCCGATAGTGTAAGATGCGTTAAGTTTTGAGGATGCCCCAAACCAACGCGACACCGTGAAAAAGACAGCAGCTGCAGCAGTCACCGCGACATAGGAAACGCAAGTATGCCCACATCAACGCGACAGCGATAGGACTACAGTTCCATACAATATATTTTTTATTTAACTCAAATTCTATTAATCACATAATTTACCTATTTTTATGTTTTTATATCGTTTATTTATCCCATATAAACTTAAAATTAATTTTCAGACTCTTTTTGTCGGATTACAAAAAGATTTACTAACCGCGACAATGACAAAAACGCTGTCGACCGCGTTTTTAGAAAACGCTGCAAGTTTGCCGCCGTGTCGCGGCGACACTGTCGCGTTGGTGTGGGCACTCTCATATGCCGCTGTGTAATTAAAATTTGATACCAAAAAATTTCCCATGTCGCTGTCGCGGTGTCGCGTTGGTTTGGGTCTGCCTTAAATATTATCTGAAGTTAGGCGTTCATGAACGAAATGAACAATGTGACGCCTCGCCACTGAGTGTGGCGCTGCAGTAGTGAAAAAATAAAAATTTCATGTTTATTTACGTTTGATAACATTTTAATTCCCCACAAATTAAAATAAAAACTTTTTAATGTTTCGCTATAACAGTTGTTGGAAATCGAATCGAAAATAACATTCACTACGGTGCGGTGAATATTTATCAGACATTTCTTGTGGGTTTTCGCCAATACTTATTTTTAACTTAAACCTATAAAAAGGTATAAAGGTATATATATTTAATTTTCCAGTTTGTCGTAAAATTAAAAACAATAAATTGACAGTTATCATTTTGAGGATGACAGATTCAAATGACATCGCGGTTTTGTCTGACAGAAAACATCTTGCAAAAATGTATCTGTCATATGTAAAATGCGGCCATATTCAATATGTCATCATTAAAGGGATGCTTTGGACGTTTGCTGTGCGATAAATATGGAGGCATTGCGTGGCAGTAGTCAAGAAATAATTTTTTTTATTATTTACGTTTGATAACATTTTAATTCACCAATAATCAAATTTTTTTAATGTTTTGTTATGACAGTATGTTGTTGGAAATCGAATCGAAAAAAATATTCACCATGGTGAGGTGAATATTTTTGTGACATTTCTTGTGGGTTTTCGTCAGTATTTATATTCAATTAAAATTTGAAGCAGTAAACTGACAGCTTATACCTTTATACCAACTCCAATACCCATTCGTTCTGCATTCCCTCAAAAAACACCAACAAAAAACGTAACTTTCAATCCACCCTGTCTTTCAATTCCTCCTTCTTTTAATTCGTCTTCTACTTATAAATTATAAATACCCTAACTTCATTCGTTCAAATACTCTCAACCAACCACATCCCTCTTCCAGTGCTAATATTTCCCCATTCTTAGCAATTTTTCCGCCAATGGTTATTTGCCCAAATCTTCACCACAATTTCTTGATCCTCCTTCTTTAAATTCGTCTTCTACTTATAAATACCCTAACTTCATTCGTTCAAATACTCTAAACCAACCACATCCCTCTTCCAGTGCTAACATTTCCCCATTCTTAGCAATTTTTCCGCCAATGGTTCTTTGTCCAAATCTTCACCACAATTTCTTGATCCTTTAAATTCTCCAGTGGTAAGAATTACATATATAGATATTTTGAATCTAAGTACTGCATCTTATTATCATCTTGCTCTTGCAGATGTGCATACAGTTATACATCTTTATATATGAAGTTTCCAGGCCAATCTCATCTGCGAAATTGTCTTCAAGTGATTGTGCTGGTATAAACTTTGACTTGCAGCTAGTGACCACTGCATGACCGTTATCTTTTTTAGAAAGTTATATGGTTTGAATCGTTCAAATAACATTTCTTCTCAGACTTTAACCAAATTCAATTTGAATATGTTATATAACTTATTACGTTTTGTGAATTAGAATTAAATCTTTAATGAAGATAATGCTCCAAAAGCGTTTGACAAGTTTATTAATAATCTCCAAAATTATGTCAGAAACTCTTTTACCTCAGCTGTACAAAGAAAATCAAAAACCAGGCTAAAGCCTTGGGTAAGTAACTTCATTTTGAAAAAATTAAAACAAAAAATAAACTACTAAACTAAATGCGGTTGAAAAAATGAGCAAGAAAATTAATAAGGACATTTTTACTTGTCGCGATAACTACTTCCGTTCCTAATTCCAAGACGCACAGGGTAACACCCAAAAGGAGTGGAGTGGTATCAATAACATAATTAGTAGTCCTTGTCATAATCAGTCCAAACCTATTGTTCTAAATGATGAATATAACGACATTTTAGCAGTAGCCGAAGTATTTTAGTTGTAGTATTTTAAATTTTTGTTTGCTTCAATTGGAAATAATTGCTTCCAAACGCCTTCTAGTGAGATCTGCAGCCGTTGTATATGGTCACAGTTTGTTGGAAATTCCTCGACGGCTTATAGTTTTTTTTTTCGAAGAAATTACGGGGTTAGAGGTTTTGAGTTCAATCTTTTCACTCAATGGTTCGAAATCTTGCGGAAGCGATGGCATCAATAACCTAACACTTAAGAAAATCGCACCAAACTTAGTTGATATACTTTATAAATTTTGTCAGCCCATTACAGTTTCGGTTTAGAGAAGGTCGCTCTACTGAGGATGTTCCTTTATATTTCTGTTCTTTTATCAAAAAAGCTTTAGATGAACGTAAATTTTGCGCTGGTCTATTTGTTGATATTACGATAGCATTTGATACAGTAGGTCATGACATTCTTTTGGATAATATTTATGACGCAGGTTTTTGAGGCTTCATTTATAACTGGTTTGCATAGTGTTCAAGGGACCAGAAACAAAGAGTTAATATTGGTAATTTGCTACGTGAACCTCAAGTTGTATGTTCCATAAGGAACTGTATTGGGTCCGGTTTTGTTTTTGACATATCCGCTGATCCTCAAATTATTTACAACTTTTTTGATGATTTCTTTTGACAAGATTTTTCTCCAAGTAACCTCGAAGTAGATCTCGATTTCTTAAGATATATGAATAGCTGCACCTAAAATTCTTTAACATCGATTGATATAAATGTCACACTTTAGTGATAAATGAAATTCACCTGCTTAAGGATTATTACTCGTCAGGTCCTGACAGGATCCCCCCCTACTATCCTTAAGAAATGCATTTCCAAAATTGCTCAACATCTAGTTCTTATCCTCCAACTATCCATGGATCAACAATTTTAACATAAGCAAATCATTTAAATGTTAAAGAGAATTGTAGTGTTAAAGAGAATTGTAGTGTAAGTCACTTACAAAAATGTTTGGTTTTATCTTTCAGCGGGACGAGGTATTTTTGAATTTAGTACTCGAATTCATACCTGAAACCGTATATAAAGTTGCTTCCCAATATGCTAAAACTAAACAAATTATACCAATTGTTTTCATCAAAGTAAGTTTATAACTTTTTGCATGTGAATTTTAATATTGTTAGTTTATTTTTCTAGCTCTATGTGTATCAAATATTCAGAAGTTTGGCTTACATACATTCCTTGGGTATCTGTCATCGTGATATTAAGCCACAAAATTTATTGCTGGACCCTGAAACTGCAGTGCTTAAACTATGCGACTTTGGAAGCGCTAAACAATTACTACATGACGAACCAAATGTATCGTACATATGTTCTAGGTATTATCGTGCACCTGAATTGATTTTTGGGGCAATCAATTATACCACACAAATTGGTAAGTAAAGTTTTTGTATATATTTAAAACGAAATGACAAAAACTTTCAATGAACGAGCAACTTAAAATTCTTCTTCTTCTTCTTCTCCAAAGATGCTTATGATCTCCAATTGAACTGATCACGATTGAGAATATGTTCCTAGCTCATGCAATGTATTTTATTCTTGTAAGGTTATGTTGATAGAGAAGATCAATTCGCCCCACTCAAAAACACCAAGGCCAATTCCTCATCTTACCATACTCGTATACAATCGTAACTCCACCAAAGTTTCGTCATAATACTTCCAACCACCCACTTTCAATCTGAAAACATTGTTTCTTAGTCACTAGGATTTGTTCTTTGATTTCATCAAAATGAATATCCAGAATTTAATTTATGTAGGTGGCTAAGTGCAGAGACTAGGGCAGTGGCAGAGAAATTGGAATACGTTGTATTCATCCTCTTCACTGCATCCTTTCTCTTTATAGGTCATTTTCAGTTAAACGCAGTTAAAGTGATATAACAAAAGGCACGAGGCGTGACTTTTGCAGAAGAACCCAAATTTTGAATTGAAACAATTATTAGAACCCTTTTTTCGTGATTATATCGCTATAATTTAACTTCGTTAATAAATCAAATATTATATAAAATGTTAACATATAGTGATTTATTATTATATTGAAACTTAAAAATGAAAATAATCCTACTTTCTCTTGATGCAAAATTTCTAAAAAAAATTTCTATTAATAATTGGATAATTTCATAAGAAATTAGTGCTAAACAACTATAATATGTCGGAGGAGTAAATGTCTCTCTTGGCCACATTTATTATTGTCACGAAAAATTTTATGCCATGTTATTGAAAATAGCTGTGTCAATTTCAAAACAAAATTTCGTTGCAATCGTTCTAGCCATTGTCAAGAAAAACGTAATTGGAAAATATCGTTAAACGAATTTTAGTGGGCTTCGTTTATACTATTTCAATAAGACCCATCATGCTTTATTACACATGAGGAGTTTATTATGCACATGAGGAGTTCGTTTTTGCAATCGTTTTAGACATTCTCAAGAAAAATAAGCTTTTCGATAAAGATTGGCAAATGCAATTGTTTTCAGACCTACATTAACCGACACAAATTATTACGGGCATAACATCCTAAAAACACTACCTACCAAATTCGAAACAATTTCGTTCAACCGTTTAGGCTCTGAGTAGGTAACTATACAAACAGACAGCAACAAAGAATTGTGGGACAGAATTATATTTTATCATTATTTATCATCGTAATATCATGTTTGATTGTTATGTCAATATTTTTTGCACAAATCCAAAGATTATAGATTTTGTAATGGCAATACTTTTTTAATGGCAATATTGGCAATTGAATCTTTCATTGCACATTCTGAGAGAAATTATAGCTCGTGGAGTGGAGTCGGCCTGTAGAAAAACTCAGTTCTTCTTTTGTTATTCTTTATTGAGTTGCTTCGTTTGAAATAAGCAATAAACTCAACTCATTCTTCACGCGTTTGTCAAACGGGAAGAATCGAATAGATTTTTTTTTAATTTGGAGCGCGATTTGAACTGAAAAGACGATATGAAGATTGCTAAAGTCCGTATGATACTTCTTTGTTTTATTCATTTTTAATGCTTTAAATAGTACTAAATTTTCAGTCTTACGAAACAGCATGCTTTTTTTAGAAAGAGAAAATTAAAATTTATTAGAACTGAACAAACCAAATTAAAAGAAAAAAGGAAAAAATCAAAAAAAAAAAACATTTATTTGTTCCTTCCTTCTTTTTCTTGATTTGTATTTGCAAAACTTCCAGGCTGTATTTTTACCAAATTTGTATTTAAAGCAACCAAAACTAAGACGGTTCGTTGATATTACACGTTTCCATTCCTCATTTTGACGCAAAGTTTGACGCCGGAGAGCGAAGTTTGACGCCGGAAAGCCAAGTTGTGGAGGTTGTGGTTGTTTTTTTTTTTTTTTTTGTTGAAAAAAACAAATATTATTGTTAAATATCATTGGAGAGTACGGAGATGTATCGCGCCCCGGAAGAAATATCTGCACCGGTTGCTGATGCTAAACAGGCTATTCAGGAACTGCGACATGCCTATATCAACAAAGGCGCAAATTTCTTTAAAATTGCAGTGCAAAGAAGGAAAAATGCCCAGGAGATTTGTTCACCAAAGTTCATAAACAATGCTCAAGGCCAACTTCTTGCGGATGACGTCAAAATTATTCACAAATGACGAGAGTAGTGCGAAGGACTAAACAGTTCCCGAGGCGATACTTTCCAACAAACTACGAAGAAGTGCCCGATATCACAGTTGAAGAAGTTAGTGCGGTGTTGAGTGTGTATTGGATGACCGCTTGCGAAAAATAATAAGGCTATCTAATGACCAGCGCGGGTTTGTCTTGGGCAAATCAACCACAGATGCAATCCAGTGTGTTACGTGGCCAGCCATCAATTTTACAAAAAAAAAAGTAGATACTTACATAAGTATCATAAGGTGTTTTTATAAATGCACAAAACCCCAGATAGGGACCAATTGAATTTGATTTAAATAAATTTATTGAATGCATACTTTATATTTTTTTTTTGTTTCACAAGCAGCGAAATGTGCAAACCTTCCTTTTCTTGGCGTTTTTGCTTTGGCGTGATAATAAATTTAAAAGGAAAAAGAAAAGAATGAGATTTAGGTGAAATTATATTATAATTATAATAATAGATTGTTGTTCTGCGAAATTTCAAATGCTGGGCCAATTGAGTTTTGTTTTAATTTTTTTTCACAGTTCGTTTATTGTTGGTTTATGTTGGTTTATGCATAAAGCTAACACATTATTTTGTGGTTTCTCCTTATCACTAGAAAGAGAAAATCCTGAGCCCAGGTGCTTTCATTCATTTTCGAAGTTAGAAAATGTGTAAATGAAAAGATATTTAGTTTCAGCGGAAGTAGTTATGAGGAAGAAGGAAATGTTGGGAAATTCTAGGGCTATTTATGTTAGACGTTAATAATTTGAATTAGAAATAGGATATGATAAGTAAAAGAGTGACATGATACCTAGTAGATGTGTGAGGGAGGCTGTCGATAGATAAGAGATCAAGGGGGTAGATTTCCATGATAAGGACGGGAGATAGCACCCATACTAAGGGTATTCATCTAACGACGTAAATTCACATTTAATGTGAAAAAATAACTTTCCCTCATACGTTTTCATGAAGGCACCTTAAAAACTGTTGACGTAAATTGGCATAAATCGTATTATGACGTCACTATCATCTCAAAACTGGACAAAATGGCGATGATAGATATTGAGTGAGCTAATTTGAATTTTTGTTTATCATTTGCTTTTATATAATTTTTATTCATTCTCACTTTCTTAATTTTTGGAACATTTGGTATAATTTGCAATTCAATTTTCCTACCTTTCTTTTTTCTCTCAGAGCTAACTCAGAGCACGCTCTGTGCGTTTTCAGCAAATCGGCAGAGCACACAGAGCAAAATGAGTTTGACTTGTTTAGAAACAAAATAAAATACTTCAAACAGTTAAAATGGCCGGGGGAGTTTGTTTTTCTGGTGGCAAATGTAATTAATTTGTTACGAATACATTATTAATTCAATAATTTTGATTTAAAATAATAAATGACAGAAATTGCTCAAATGTGTTTATTTTTTAACTCAGAGCAATCAGAGCATATTCTGCTAAGAGCAGCTCAGAGCGTGATCTGTGGGCTCGGGCTCTGCTTTGTGCTCTGCTTAGAGTTAAAAAAGAAAAACGCCAATTGTTCAATAATGAAAACAAAGATCAGGCACCGCCATAAGTAATTTCATGATCATTTTTATCATTGAGATCACCTAGTTATTAGTTGAAGATTTTTCCGGTGAATGTTTTAAATTGTAATTTAAATCGAAATTAAATTTCAACAGTCAAATTCGCGATAAATTATTTTTAAAATGTTGGATATATTTATATTCCAGTAAAAAATTATCAAAGAGGTAATAATATTCAGTTTAAAGTTTGTGATAAGTGAAAATTATTTAAATACCTACATTTCCTTTGGGTATGTTGTTAAAGTTCCAACAGGAGAAGAACAATTCGTTGAAGACGTTGGCATACGAATACCTGTTATATGTATAGGTATTTATATCATATATAAGATTTAAAAGCAGATTTTAAGCAGAGGTTTGTACTTAGTTTAACGCAAATATTTAGCAGAACCATATTATTAATTATGAATTTAATTTAGGTTTGGGTTCAAATTAGTAAAATTTTTAAAACCTCTTGCAACGAACTAAGTCTCTGTTGAGGTTTTATTTTTCTTCACCTTTGCCAGTGGGGCATCCGTTTTAAAGCCTTTTCCTTTTTCGATGTGAACAATACAAAAGGCCTGGTACAATAGTCAAGGTTTTAACATATTGAATACATATATATGTATAAGGCATATATAACAAGGACCAAAATTGCATTGTAAGTACATGTAGGAGCTCCGCTGACCATCAAGATAACGACAGCAAAAGTGGAATAATTATATCATATAAAATTCAGTGAAAATTTAATTATTTTTTTTTTTGATTTTTAATTTTAATTTGAATTTTAATTTTTTATTGAGATTCTTAAAGGAAGAATAAGATAATATAGATATTTTTGTTTCCTTAACTTTAAATGCAAACTATTGTTGCGGATTCATTTCTTACCGTGTCGGGGTCAGTGCTGGCATGCTTGACCGGCCTACTGCTCGTCGGAGGACGTAGGTACTTGACCCCTATCGGAACCGCGCATACAAAAATCATGCCAGTCTTTGCGTCATGGTGTTAAGGACGAGCGAGAAATTCGCCTCTACCCACCCAACCATGGTTGCCGTACTCGCCTTGATAACCCCTTACCTTGCCATCTTCGCCTTCACTATCTCATCTTAAACCCTTTCCATTTTAATGATCCTCATCCATAATCCTAAACTTTAAATTAAACCATTTTTAATATATACTTAGTTTCAACTAACATTTAATTTTTTTATTGGACATTTTATCATTTTATCCAACAATTTGAGCTCTGATCTTCCAGTAACAAAAATTATTTTTTATTTTTTTACAGATGTAAGATAATTTAAATGCAAAATTAGATAAAAAAAAATACAATGAGTTTTATTAAAACCTAAAAGAACAAGTTATTATATTTTACTTTTTGTACTTTAGTATATCTGTTTATATAATTATGTGAACCTATTTATGTGCAGATTTATTATTTGCATAAGCACTAAATATAAATAATCAAAATGTCCCCTGACTTGTTTTATAGATATAATATAGATTGTTACAATTTAAAAAGACACAGGATATAATTAACTCACCAATTCCCGGTGTATGTTACAGCGACAGCGATGATGTGGCCACAGCATGCAAACTGATACTTCTCTTGTACCTGTATATTGTATTAAACGTTTTAGATTATTATGAACCTATGAAATTTTTGTCTTGTTAAAACTTGCCGAAAGTGCTCATTCTATGCTGTACTTTGAAGTTTAGTTTAAATTACTTTGAAATAATTTTACTTTAAATTTCTTGCAATGAAATCATTATTAAAAATAAAAAAAAATAAAACAATTGTTCGAAGCCGGTACTGGGAATCGATCTCGTGGAGGTCGTAGCTTTGTATATAATTAGGATAATTTCCTTGTTGGTTTATCTTTCACAATTATTATTTTTTTTTTATTCCGGCCTTTTGCGCTCGTTTCCCTTGGGGTCAGTTTTAACTTTTTAGATATTTTTTAAACTTTTCCGCTTGCTGAATTTACTTTAAATGAAACTTTTTCAGATACAGGCTTTTTCTTTATATTAAAACTTTCCCTTAATTTTCTATTTTCACAGCTTCTAGGTACTTTATATGGCGTCGGTTAGTGATTCTCAGTATTGGAGTATTAGAGGGAAGCTTATCCAAATGGTTTTTCGAAGTTTCCTCTCAAATATGGAAAAGTACCTCCAACTACCAACGGTTTGAATTTGTATGTGTTTTGGATGAACCTTTCGTACTCGTAAAGAGCTGTAAGGGATATTCTCACAAACATGCAGTTTGTTACAGAGGGCTTTGCGTTTTGAGGATCTTTCTAAAGTCATCAAAAATTCAAATAGAACCCACGCAATCTCTGTTTCTTTTGACCCTTCAAAATAAAACGTGGGAGCCGAACCTACTAATTTAGCCGGGCGAAAGAACATATAGAAAAGACCATATCAGATAAATGTTGTATTGTCATGCCTGATTCATTTGCACTATTGCCTGATATCCTTAGCATGGAAGAACCAATATGTTTACCAGCTAATGTTTCAAGGTCGTACAAGCAGTTTCCTACAACACGAAGGACACGAGCTTTCAAAAACTTGGGAAGTAATTTCGCATTTTTGCCTTGGGCAAAATTACTTTGGGTGAAATTCCTGTAGAAAACTTCTTGTCCTACCCTATATGAACGCATATTGTAAGTTGCTTTTGATTTTTCGTGTGCCTTTTGTAAGTTCTTGGTCAACTTCTGACGTGCAAATACAATTTTTGCTTCCTGTGGTACTATAGTCAGTTCAGGATCAGGAAGTGCTTTTAAAATTCTCAACATTTTATACGACGAACCATGATTTATCATACTTTGCCCGAACATTGCAAAATATGGCTGACAACCAATTAAATCATGAGAATCTGACCTTAAAGCACAAGCTATGCTTGAAAGATGAGAATCCCAATTATCTTGTTCGCCCTGTACAAAAACTCTCAGTTTATTTAAAAGATTTTGATTCACCCTCTCCGATATGTTTGCCTGTGGGGAGTAAAAAGCTGTTCGGATATGTTGCACACCAAAGTTGGTCAAAAATTTAGCAAACTCAGATGAAATTAATTGTTTGCCGTTGTCTGAGCATGGAAGACATCAGCTTCCAGAAATTTGATGTATTGGCTGAAGTTGCTTTCAGAAGCGCTTTCAAGAAGGTATACTGGGAAAAATGATCAACAGTTATAAAAGTGACAACGTTTTGGAGGACGCATACCTCACACTGACTCACATTATCTCTAAATTCTGCCGCCATTTTGGGCCAATAATATTTTTCCCGAATTCTTATATAGGTTTTTGAGAAACCACTATGACACGACAGTTTAGAATCATGGGCCATTTCAATTACTTTGTGAGTCAAAGTGTGAGGTATCCAACACCGCCACAAAGAATCTTCGTTTTCAAGTTCCTCACTCCTGAATCTAACTCTTTTGTAAATTTATTTGTCGGGTACAACTAGATCCGGAAGTGAGGCTTGATTTTTAATAATTTCATCTCTTCGTGGCTGGTACTCAGCAGAATCGAACTCTGGCGAGTCAATGTCAATTTCTTCAGCTACCGTGTTGATACAAATCTCTTCCATATCCCCTCTTGAAAGAGCATCCGGCACACTGTTAAGGGAACCCTTCCAAATTCTATATTAAACCGCAAGCCTTGCAGCTCCAAACTCCATCTTGGGAGCCGACCAGTCAAATCTTTTAATGACATAAGCCATTTCAGACTATAATGATCAGTAATGACGCGAAAAGACAAGCCTTCGACATACGAACGGAATTTTCGAATGCTGAGGACTGCTGGCAGACATTCAAGCACTGTCACCGTGTATTTTTTCTGGACCTTGTTTAACTTTTTTGACATAAAAGCTATGGGTTTCTCATTGTCATCCGCATCCAATTGGAAGAGAACTCCTCCGACTCCTTCAGAGGACGCATCACACTGAATGGCGAACTCCTTTTTAAAATCCGCTTGAGTTAACACCGGAGCGGAAACTAGAGCTTCTTTGAATTTTTGGAACGCTTCTTTGGCTGCAGATGTCAATTCGAAACTCTTTTGCTTTCTAAGGCAATCGGTTAATGGAGCTGAAAGATCTGAATAGTTCTTGATAAAACGCCTGTACCAACTGTCATACCAATAAATCTCACTTGCCTAGCCGTTTTTGAAAGAGGGAAGTTAACCATCGCGTCTATCTTTTCAGGATTAGTTTTTAGCGTGCCCTGACCGACGATGTATCCAAGAAACTTGATTTCTCGCATGCAGAACTTAGACTTATTGATGTTAATGGTTAAGTTTGCGCTGCGAAGGCAGGCTGCCACATCTGTCAATATTTTTATGTGCTTTTCAAAATCCGGTGTGCATATTAAGAGATCATCTAAATAAATGAAAACATGTTGTCTAAGTCGGGCCGGAATGACTCGGTCCACACATTCTCTGTGCGGCGTTACATAACCCGAACGACATCACATCAAAATGATACAGCGACCGTCCAGGTACAGCGAATGCCGTTTTTTGTTTTGACTCTTCAGCTAACGGAATCTGCCAAAATGCATCTTTCAGATCTAGACCCGTTATGAAATGAGTGTCTTCTAATCTACTGATGATACCTTCAATATGCGACAGCGTATACGCATCGTTAACAGTCTTGCTGTTAAGTTTTCGACTATCCAAACACAGACGTACTTTTCCTGGCTTCTTAAACATAACAATAGGAGAACACCAAGGTGAATTACTTTCCTCAATAACTCCTAGCTTTAACATGCGATCAAGCTCTTTGAAAACTTCCTCCTGCTTCACGGGCGAAAGAGGGTAGTGCTTTGATTTAATTGGCACTGCATTACCAGTATCGATGGTGTGTGTTTTCATATGCGCTCTACCAAGACCTAAATCAGCGAAATTTGGAAAACGACTTTTCACTGAATCTAACTTGATTTGCTGAATTGAAGTTAATTTGATAAATTCAGACTTTTCACTTTCTTCTTCTTCAAACACATCATTACTATCAATTTGGCTCACTTGAGGAGTCAGGTGAAATTCGTTCCAGAAGTTCATACCCAAATAAACCTTGTGCGTCAAGTTAGGAATTACATAGAAAGTAATGGTCTTCGTTACATCATCAAGTGTAGTTGGGATATTACAATATCCGACAATATCATGGGATTTACCGTCAGCTGTTTTGACGATATTTTTGTACGGTAACATTTGAATACCATTTCTTTCTATGAATTCGTAACTTGCTGCTCCCAAAACAGAAATAGATGCGCCACTGTCCAACAAACCAGAAACAAGTTCATCTTTCAGTTTCAACTGGGCGTGCATTCTACAGTCTGTTTTGGAAGTTAAGATTGTTTCGAGTATGCACCTCTGGAACTTCTTTCGCTTCTAATATCTCTCCCTACACTTTTTTATCTGAACACTTACAGTAGGATTGCCAAATATTTCGGAACGCCTCCTGTAATAGTCTTTTTTTCTCTCGTGAAGAGATTTCAAAGAAAATACTTTTACAGGATGACTTTCCGAAATAGGAATTTCTCTTTGCAGAATTCTGAGAGGACCATCAAACAGTGAAACCTTACCGACATCATCATTTGAATAATCTTTAGACACTACAACTAAACTCGGACTACTATGAGCTCTGTCTTCTAATTCTGTGTCCTCTGGTCGGAGAAGCTGCCTTGGAATCGATTCTCTCCGACTGTTTTGTCGATCCCTTGACGGTTTCCCTGGTGTTTTTGGCATTCTGGGGTACTCACGCCTTTTTCGCCACAGAGAAAACAGAACAGCTTTCTTTCGTGTGACGGACACTGAAAGAAAGAATGATCATTTTTGTCACAGTTCCAACACAAAAGAGAAGAAGATGGTTGACGATAACCACCAGACCTGCTGTATGCTGCGACTTCTTCCGTTACGTCATCTTGCTCAATCTTTTCCTCCAAATGGATTTCATGAACGGTTTTGTTGCTTTAGATTTGAGTTGATCCAAGCTCGTAAAACTCGCTGCTAACAACACTTCACCGATCTTTTCACGAGCGTTGCTTTTGATGATTTCAATCAGCTTCATTGAATCGAAAGGTTCATTTAAACGGTCATTCAGACCAACGACTGAGCTGAAGAAATCATCAAAAGATTCCTTAAATCCTTGCTTACGAGTGAGCAGGCGCATATAGACGTCGACATCGTTTTCTTTGCGGTCGAATTCTTGCTTTAAGGTGATTTTAATTTGGTTCAAGCTAGCAGTGGGATTTTTGCGCAAAGAGGACCAACAAATCGTTGACTTTTCCTCCCAATAACGAATGGAAATTGGTACAAATTTGCACATCACTGTAGTTTGACGAAGCTTGCAACCTTTCAACCTTGAAGAGAAAATCGGAAATGTTGTCGCTACCGTCATACTTTATGTTCCACCTGTCCAAACGGCATGATTCAGGCGCATACAATGAACCTCGTGAACCGGAAGGTACACCGTGTGCCATGTCCGGAATAGGTGGAAACATATTTGTTGGCAAATAATTCACTGCTCCTCTAACAAATTGTGGATTAAGGGTGGGTCTTCATGACAATAGAATTTAAAATTCATGTAAACGTATTTCAATGTGGTAGTTCGATATTCTTTTCTCTTCATTATTGTTTTTGATACGCTCAACTACTCTTGTTCTCTTTTCAAAATGGGTTTGTTGTTTTGTCATCCTTTCGATTTGAATGGGAATGATGAGTTCTATGCTTTCTGTTTATGGAAGGGTGAAGGGATATTTTTCAATTTTGTTTTCAAAACACATGAGTAGGTATAGCTAAAATGTGAGTCATTTTTTTTCTCTTTTCGTTTAGTTGTTTTTTCTTCACTTTCACTTGCTGTTGCTGGAACTGGAAAAACAGTAACAAAAAAATGTGAACTCGTTTGTAATTCGATCGAGATCTTGATGGTCAGAACACATCAAATGAACATGCATAAATATACGTTACACATGTAGGTAGGTAGGTACATTGAAATAGTTTTTTTTTAGGAAGCTTTATGTAAGATAAGTGTGAGGTAGGTCAATATAACTATTTGACCTGTTTGAAAATTACTTTAGGGTTTATTGCAAAGGGGTGAATTTTGAAAACTTTCAAAATTGCGAAAACTAGATCCAAAAATGTGATTTTCAGAAATTAGGTGCTTCCCCCCATTTTTCCAAATTTAAATTTTTTAAAAACTCTACAAGGTTGTGGTACCCTAATACGAAGTTTTTTCTCTTTTTATTTTGAAAAAAAAAATCGAAACTGTGGATAACTTTTTAACATTCACAGATTTTGATTGAAGTATATTAGTTATTTGGCAAACAACAATTAAAATTGCATTTTTTTAATTATTTTCCATTTATTTTTTCAACAAAATCAACCCCAAATAATTTGGAAAATAATGGGTAAAATCTGATAATTTTCATTTCTGATTTATTTTTACCTAATGCTTTTATTTAGGTGCCAGAGTGAAGAAAAATGAGTATTTATATTGCAGGCTAGGTACCTACGTAGATCGTTATCATGATACCCTTTCCCTCGGCACATGCCAAAGGCCCCGCAAAGACATTTCAGTCACACACATTCTTATTTGCAATTACCTACCACTCCATGTCCGTCAACACTCGAAATGAAAAAAAAATCGCTTCTAAATAAAAATAGGAACATAGATATACAATTGCAATATACACATTCCCTCTTCCCACTATCTCACAATTTACTAATCGTGTCCAACCACACCACCAAAAACAACGATCATCATCATAAACATATGTATGCTTGTGTAGCCACCAAGAAAAACAAAACAAAAATCGATTTTCTTTTCCTTACTGGCGCTATCCAATTGACAACGAAAAGTTTTATAGATAGGTTCCGATAACCTATTATGACGTTCTTTGTATGTGTAGGAGGTCATCTCCAATATTTTTGTTTCTTTCCGTTGTAGGATAACAGAAGAGGAGGTATCTCCAATTTAGGTTTAATCGCAAACAAAAATTGAAGTGCCCAAGCCCAAGTGCCTACGTCAATTATTCTGATACAGAAACATAGATCTCAATTTCTTCTTCCTTTTGACACCTCAACCTTGAAGATTCGATAAGATTCACTCATTTTATAGACGATTCTCTGAGACTCTATTTCTATATAATTAACGAATAAAATCTTTTTCAGCATTATTCCCACATCCATAAGTTTCCTTCCAAAACCAAGTAGAAAAAAAAACAAAAATATCATATACCTACTTGGACGACAGCGACGACGACGATACCTACGAATCGTACGTACACCAGCGTTGCCGAAGTTAACCAATCGTGCTTTTTTGACACGACAATTTTTTCTTGTGGCACAGTGGCACGAAACATTTCAATATCGCACACTTTATCATTGCCTATATCTTACTTTAATATTGATGGAAAATTATATAATAAATTACAGAAATAAAGTTTTATTTTTTTAACAGAAGATTTATAGTTTTTTCATGGCAAGCAGTTTTTAAAATGTGACACGGCATTTTCTTTTCTCGGCGGCAACGCTGATGTACACCATTCACCATACCATTTGTGTTTTGTGTATCATCACAAAAAAAAAAAAGTTGATTCTAAAGAGAGTGCGAACAGCGAAAATATAATATTCTCTTTCGACGGAAGTTTCGTGAACTAAATATCGTTGTGTGCGTATTTTGATTAACAAAATCGTTAAAAAGATGCTTTTTCAAAATTAAATATAAAATTGTTTATGCGTGTGATATTGTTTTCTTCACTTGGAACTTTAGCAAAAAATATTGAAATAAAATACAAAAATAATAATAAAGTTGTACATGGCATTTCAACCTGGGAAAACTACCATGTGTATAGATACTTTGAATTGTAATTTTTTACGTCTAAACAATATAAAATTGCAAAAAAATTTACAGCAGGATTTACAAAAATAATAAGAGATTCGAATAAATTAAAAACAAAAAATATTAAGAATAAAACATGCCAGCCCCAACGGGGGAAAGAAAAAAGTAGTATTGTTTGTGTATATATAAGTTTTTCAGACGTATAAAGTGGAAAAAAATAATTTTTTGTTTTGTTTCAAATAAAGTATCTACTTTCTGTTATAAAAAAAAAAATATTGTTTGGCTCCGTTGAAAATTTAAGAAACTGCGCCAATAAACGAGCTTTAAATTAGTGTGAACTTACGTCCATTTTGTAGCTCAAATAATTTTTTTTTTTTTTTTTTTTTATCCTATGAAAAGCATACATTCATTGACAGTTGAAAAACATTAACAACAAAATAAAAAAACAAATCACACGAGAGCCCCTTGAGGGAATGCATAAATCAGCCAAAACAAAGGGGACAAAATGTGTAATTCCTTCCCTAAAAAGCACAAACTTTTGTAAAACATAAAATTGAGGACATTTGTTTTAAGATATGTTCATGGACTAAATAATAAATTTTATTTCATCAAAATATCTTTTCAAATGTAGGAGATATATTAAGTTTTGTGCACGTAGTACCCTACATTTACGAGGAAGACCCACCCTTAAGGGGCTGCCCAAGTTCAGAAAATTGCTGTTCGGAACGAGGGTTACTCAGGCTATCAATTTTACCTCTAACCTCACTCATGAATTGTTCCATTTGTTGGAAAAGACGGACTTGGTTTACCATTATTAATTTATCTATTCGAGTGGCCAAGTCTTCTTCACTCTCAGTCGCAACACCAGCCGGACCTGCTGGCAAAATTTCTTCAACATCATTGACCTCTGAGTTGGACTGGTCATTATGGGTTGACATGATGTCTACCGAATGTTCAAATTCAGAGTCAAGAGAGTCTTCAAAACTAAGACGATTCACCGTCTGCTGGAATCTCTCAGAACTCTGCAAAAAGGTTCCTTCGCTTAAGGCCCTTGAAACAGAACGAGTAAAATATCGACAATTGCGATGTTGATCGCTCATATGAGCTTCCAAACAAAACAAGGTATCGCAAAATCAACCACGCAATACAAAAATCAGACAAGAAAATAAAACACCTAAATGACGTTTCTTCACCAAAAGTTACAATTGAAAATTCAAAACAAACCGAAAGAAACAATTATGAAGCGAACGAAAAAAAAACAAATTTGGTATAAAAAAATATATATAAAGGAAAAGAAATAAAAGAAAAGAATATAAAAAAAAACTATCTCTAAACTAATTTAAAAAAATAAAATGTATGAACGCGATAATTAAATGAGAGTGATGAGGTGATTTAATGAAATAAAAATGAAAGATGATTGGATTAAATGAAATGATAATGAAAATGATAAAATGTATCGATGACTAATTAAACCTATGCACTAAAACAAAACTAAACACTTATCTAAACCTAACTCTACCTAAGACTATCTAAAATAAAAAAAAGAACTAACCCTAACTATTATCAAAATAGTTTACAAGAAAGACTTGAGAAAATTATCTCTTACAAATTTCAATAAAACTAAAACTAAACTAAATCTGCCTAACACTAAGTTTACTACTATCTATAAATAAAAGTTTTAAAATAGTGGACTAAAAACGAAAATGAATCAATGACCAATAAAATAATGAATGAATAGCATGAATTATGAATTAGTTAGGTAAGGTTAGGTTTATGTGGCTGTCAGGAAGACTACTGACACACTTAGACCACAGATAGGTCCGTTGTGATACCACGAATGAGCGAGGGAGTATTTCTTTAATTAAACCAGTTGGAGCTTCTTATGAAGCGGTATAAAGATAGAATATCAACGTTCGACATATCGCTTGGATCGTCGAAAAAGAGATTACCCAGGTGTAATTTACGTCTTTGGGAGAGAGCTGGGCATGAACAGAGAAGATGGGTGATAGTCTCCTCCTCCTCCTCGTCCATGCAGCTTCTGCAAAAATCATTAGAGAATACGCCAAGTCTTATGGCGTGTCTTCCTATGAGGCAGTGTCCGGTTATGACACCAATCACGGAGCTAAGATGTAATCTGCTCATAGATAGCAGACATTTAGTACGTTTCTGATCTAATTTTGGCCAGATTTGCTTTGTCGCTACGCAGGTAGTAGTGTTTGTCCATCTTGAATTTGCTTTCTCTATGGCATTTAGTTTTAGCATGAGTTTGCTTGTAGCGATAGGTATACCAATATTCACCTTGTTAGGTAAAATCGGCAATAGGGTTCCATTTCTGGCGAGTTCATCGGCTTTGCAGTTTCCCTCAATGTCTCTGTGTCCCGGCACCCAGAAAAGGTGAATATTGAACTGTTCTGTCATCTTCATGAGAGATTATCGACAGTCGCGGGCAGTTATTGAGTTTGTGGAAACAGCACTGATTGATTTAAGGGCTGCCTGACTGTCTGAAAATATACAGATATCCGATACAGATATCACGTTTTCCCTTAACCAGGATAATACCTCTTTGATCGCCAGAATTTCCGCTTGGAACACACTACAATGGTCAGGTAGACGGAATGAGAGACTTAAATTTAGTCTGTCTGAGTACACGCCACCACCAACCCCATCTTTAGTTTTTGAGCCATCAGTGTAAAAATGAACTGATTCATCTTTCAAGAAACTCTCATTTTCCCAAGTGGATCTTGGTGGGATGGTGACTTGAAAATTCTTGTCAAAAACTTAATTTTGGTCCGAATGTTTTCAGAATAATGGAGTGACCAATTGAGTTATCGGTCCATTGAGAGATGGCTTTGAGACGAACGGCTGTGCTTGCGGCCGTTTGTTTGCTAAAAATATCAAGGGGTATGAGATAAAGTAGAATGTCAAGAGCAGCTGAAGGTGTCGAACGGAGAGCTCCGCTAATACACATACAGGCTGACCGTTGGACTTTACTTAACTTGTCACGATATGTAACTTTGTCAAGAGCAGTCCACCATACTGCTACCCCGTAAGTTAGTATCGGTCTGATGACCGCTGTGTAGAGCCAGTGGGTTATGTATGGGGATAAGCCCCATTTATTTCCGATAGCTTTTTTGCAAGAGAAGAGTGCTACTGTGGCTTTCCTAACTCTTTCCTGTATATTTGCTTTCCAATGTAGTTTTTTGTCCAGGATAAGACCTAGATATTTAGCTTCATCTGAAAATCTTAGTGGAGTTCCCATAATTGATGGGGGACTTATTTGGGGAATTTTATATTTTCTTGTGAAGAGGACAAGTTCAGTTTTGTTTGGGTTTATACCCAGTCCGCATTTTTCTGCCCATTTGAGCATAATATTTAGAGCATTTTGCATTAATTCAACGAGAATTTGAGCATGTTTTCCCGATATTGCAATGGCAACATCGTCGGCATACGCGATCACTTTGAAACCTTCTTTTTCTAGGCTTTTTAACACCTCATTTACGACTATGTTCCATAGAAGTGGGGAAAGGACTCCGCCTTGAGGTGTACCTCTGCTGACAGATCTTCTTTCATGAGTACCACCTAAAGATGAATTAATAATTCTACTTTCTAACATAAGATTAATTAGGTCATTCAGTGAACCATGTATATCTAGTTTCTTCAGTGACGCTGTGATTGCTTGATAGCTGACATTATTGAAGGCGCCTTCAATATCGAGAAATGCAACTAGAGTGTACTCTTTATGATGTAGTGAGTATTCGATGGTTCGTACCAGTGTATGTAAAGCCGTTTCTACCGATTTTCCCTTACAATAAGCGTGTTGTGCAGTAGATACCCGATTAGGATCTATAGCATTGCGCAGATGGATATCGATCAATCTCTCTAGGGTTTTGAGAAGGAACGATGATAGGCTGATTGGTCTGAGATCTTTAGGGTTAACCTGGGAGCATTTACCGGCTTTGGGTATAAAGACAACTTTTACCTCTCTCCATAAAGAGGGAATGTAAGTAAATTTTACGCAACCAATTAGGATGATCTCTAGGATGGGTGTTATGATATAAGAGGCAAATTGAAGCTCGGCAGGTATTATGCCGTCGGGTCCGGGAGATTTGTAAGGATCAAAGCTGTTTATAGCCCATTTCAGTTTATCCTTAGAAATCAGACCAACAATATTTGTATGTGTGTTGCTTGATAATAATGAATCAATGCTATTTATATTTTGTGAGCTACCTGGAAAATGGGTGTCTAGTAGCAGGGTGAGCAATTCTTCGCAAGAATTGGTCCAAGAGCCGTTAGCTGTCTTTAAGGAGCTAGGCATTGTAGGATTTTTTGATAGAATTTTTCTTAATCGTGAAGCTTCTGAAGTTTCTTCTATTTTTCCACAGAAGTTCCTCCAGGAGGTTCTTTTATTATTCCTTAATTCTTTTTTATAAATTTTTAGGGATTCTTTATAAAATTCCCAGTCCAGACTATCTCTAGAATGTTTAGCTCAGTTAAAAAGTTGTCTGCACTTTTTCCTGAGCAGTTCTAGACCCGAGTTCCACCAACGTGGTTTCTTTTTTCCTCTTATTTGAGTAAGGGGACAAGAAATGGCAATTGATTTATTGAGAGCTAGGGTGAGATCTTTGACTTTATCATCAAGATCATTTTTATTAGAAGGGATACTTAAGAGTGATGGTTTAACTAATCTTACTAAAGTTTCTCTATATAGTTGCCAGTTGGTTTTCCGATAATTTCGGAAGGCTGGCTGTTTTTTAGATTCTTCATCAAGACAAAATTGGATGTATCTGTGATCAGAGAACGAATGTTCCTTAGAAACTCTCCAGTTTTTGATCTTGTGATGAATCGTATCGGAGACAAGAGTGATATCTAGAACCTCTTGTCGGTTTTTGGTAATGAATGTTGGTTCATTGCCAATGTTACTTACTATAAGGTTAGTACTTAGAATAAAATCAAAAAGTGACTCACCTCTGTCATTTATGTCTGTACTTCCCCAGACGGTATGATGGGCATTAGCGTCACACCCGATTATAAGGCAGACTTTCTGTCGTTCTGCTTCCCTGATTAGTTCCTCTAGCTTGTCGCCAGGAAGAGGGCCAAGGTGGTCATGGCCGAGATACGCTGATGCTAACCAGTACGCCCCGTTATTTGTTTGTAGTCTAACTACGGTTACATCGCGATCGCTATAATCAGGGAGTAAATATACATTAATACTACTTTTTACTAATATGCAAGATCTAGGGTCACCTTTATTAGATGCATACAGCATATAGTATCCGGGAGTCCTGAGTCCTTGAACAGTGGAATTTACAATCCAAGGTTCTTGGATCAGGACGATGTCTTCCCCTTTATTTTGTAGACGGAGAAGAAGGGAGGCCGAAGCCATTTTGGAGTGATGGGTGTTAATCTGTACTAACTGCACCATCTTGGTTGCAGCTAGGTGGATCAACCCCCACCACAGTTTGGTCGAGATCTGCATCGGAGTCGAAATCCGATTCAAGAAGGTCGTCCTCATTTGCGGAGTCAACAAAATCCATGTCGGAGTGTTTGTCGACGTTAGGAGCCTCTTCAACAGATGGCGGTTTTATGTAAATGGAGGGCGACACAGTGGAGGAGGTGCATGGAGTATCTACCTCCATCGTCTGAAGGTCGATACCCGATGCATGTTCCTTCTCTGTAAATACATCCTGTGATTTTGATGGCATCGTGTTCGATGTGTTTTCCTCGTCTTTTTTATATACTTTTAGAGTTATGGTAGACCATCCAAACCTAACCACACCTTGGGTTTCAGCCAATGGAGCCAATGAGTCCTTATTTATCACCACGACGGCTGATCTATAAGAACCCCGTGGATCTTCAAGCTTTGCAACCTTCCAGTCGTGAGTAGGCAAGGATGGATTACCATACTGAAGCATCTTGAGGATGATTTCTTTATTGGAGAGATCGGCCGGGACATTAGTGCGGGCTCTCGGTCTGCACGGGATATTCTCCTTTGCCACAACCTCGAGTTTTGCATTTGGCCATAGGCCCTCTAACCTGCTGACAGCGAGTTTATACAGGTCACACGATCTCTCACTATCAAAGGCAACTAGCTTGACTCGACCTTGATACCATCCCGCATCCTCAAAAGTTGCAGGTTCCCCTGGATTTTCCAGCATGAGGGTCCAGTATGAGGCTTGGAGTTTGTTCAAGACCATTTGCCAATGATCGGGAGAGATCGCGCCATCTGCATTACTGCCGTCGATGACAGCTAGAATTGTTTTGTCTTTTAGCACGGCACTTAAGGACAGATCTTTCCTGGTGAAGGATGGAGCGCCAGCGGTGTTCGCCTTTGGCCTTTTGGGTTCCGGAGTGGTTCCCTCGGAAGACCTTAGTCGCTTAGACGTTAAGTCGTTGCAGGTCTGAAATTTGGCAAGTGTGTTTTTGGCCCAGGCAAGTTTTTCGGATTGCTTTGAGTCTAGTTCAGATGCTGGCAAGTCACCGACCACCTTCACTATCCTCGTAGCGTTCCTAAAATCTTTTCTCATTGTCAATTTCTTCCTCTTCTCGTTGGGAGTAGGTCTACATGACGTATTATCTCTGCCAGCGAGGAGGGGAGCCTCCGTTGTGTTCGGAAGAGATCTACCTTGTCTTGTGGTGGGACCAACAGTCGTGGTCGAACCTTGAGCCAGAGTAGTAACCCCCGAATGCACGAGAGGTTTTGTACTGGCGGTTTGTGTGGAAGTTCCACTAAGGGCTGCGTTTTTCACAGCAGAAGAGAGGTTGGCAAGACCCTTGTCAGCTTTTTTAAGTTCTACCGAGTTCGGAATTGGTATGTTACCAGCGGGCAGATTGCTATTTCCTCCGCAGGTATTAGCGTCTAGACTGTGGGACGCTCCACAACCCCGGGGTGGCTTGTTAACCTTTCCGGGAATTGTGGTCGTCACACTAGTCCTACCGCTATTTAAAACTATGTCAGTTGAAATGGCCAAAGTTTGTTTTTTGTTAGTGTCCTTGTTGTTATTATGAATTAAGAGAAATTAAAAAAAAATATTTTGCATATCACAAAAAAAACAATAAAATATTTGTTTATCGTGGAATACAAATCGACTTCACCGCATATATCGACAAAATTAACAAATGTAGGTATTATCAAAAAAAATCGCAAAATTAATAGGAAGTAAAACGCATTTTACTTAAACACTCAATGCAAAAAAAATAAATGTTCTTGAACCTTCTTTTGTTTATAAAAAAACTAAACCATATATGGAACTGGATGATCACCTACTCTGGAAAAAAGATGAAATATCGAAAACGAAAGATGGAAAAGTTCTACGAGCCGAGATAGAAGAAAAAAAATTAAATAAACTACGTTAACTATTAAAATTACTCTACGAAAAAAAACATGCTATCATTTCTTGGGCAATTTGCAACCAAAACTTGATTACAAATCGAGTCTAGAAAATTCGCTTATGTTGATGGAAGGTGTACTTGAAAACTCAACATGAATCATCTGTGGCTCTTCCATCATTATTTTTATGCATATGATGCCTTCGCATATCTGGGCATTAATGCCAGCATTTAATCTGCCAGCTTTATGACTCAGACTGCTTAACACCATGTCTGTGTATTTCAGAACTGACATGCCTCATCGCAAACGCAGAGCCAAGGATACTGGGACTTATGAGGAAAGTCAACTCCTCAAAATAAAAATCAAAACAAAGTAAGGAAAAATTGAAGATAAAAGAAATCAAAAAAAAAAAATTAAAAGGATTAACAAAAACAAATTAAAAAAAGAAACCAGAAGCTAAAATTATAATGAATCAAAAAAAAAAAAAATAAACAAAAAAAAACTAAAATGAAAATTTAAAACTGAAAAATTACTAAAGAAAAAAAATCTAAATCAAATGAAAACAACACAAACTACCTATCTGAACCTTACAGATTTGATACTTTGCAGTAGCGAAACCTCACGTTGCAAGCGCCCGGCTAGCTCAGTCGTTAGAGTATGAGACTCTTAATCTCAGGGTCGTGGGTTCGGGCCCCACGTTGGGCGCCATTGTTGCGGATTCCTTTCTTGCCGTCGGGGTCAGTGCTGGTATGCTTGACCAGCCTACTGCTCGTCGGAGGATGTAGGTACTTCACCCCTATCGGATCCGCGCATACAAAAATCATGTCAGTCTGTGCGTCATGTTAAAGACGCGCGAGAAATCCGCCTCTACCCACCCAACCATGTTTTATAGATATAATATAGATTGTTACAATTTAAAAAGACACAGGATATAATTGACTCACCAATTCCCGGTGTGTGTTACAGTGACAGCGATGATGTGGCCACAGCATGCAAACTGATACTTCTCTTGTACCTGTTTATTGTATTTTAACTTTTTAAACGTTTTAGATTATTATACCTATGAAAACTTTGTCTTGTTAAAACTTGCCCGAAAGTGCTCGAAATAATGCAAATAATTCACCATAAATGAATATGCAAATATATATACATAAAAATTCTGTGCTGAAGTTTAGTTTAAATTACTTTGAAATAATTTTACTTTAAATTTCTTGGAATAAAATCAACATTAAAAATAAAAAAAAATAAAACAATTGTTCGAAGCCGGTACTGGGAATCGATTTTTTTTTTTTTAAATTCAATTTTTTATTTTCAATTTAACTTATAACTACTTAACTGCTAGACAAAAACTTTAAAAACAAGCTTACACAATAACTTAACTAACTTACTGGCCCCATGCGGGCGCTCTAAATTATACTATAACTATATATTAAAAATGCCTTTCGGCGTAAAAACTAACTTAAATTAAAATTCAATATTACTTTAAACTAAACTAGAAAATTATTAAAAACTCGTTTTTCTATGACATTTTATATAAAAACTTAAAACTACCCTTTACCTAAATAAAACCAAATTAACCTAAATAAAACTAAAATATACGGAATAACTATACGTAAATAACTTAAAACTACTTAAAAATACTTAAAATAACTTAAAACTAGAACAGCCACCAGCAGCTTTTTTATTTCGCAGCAGCTTATGCAAATGCACACACATTCATACATATGCATATATGAATATATATGCATATGTACTAACGCCAAATCTACATATCCACAAGCAAATGAAGTTTTTTTTGTTTTTATAATTTTTTTGGTGCCACCACTGTCCTATATAATGTCTAAATATTAATACCTAAAACTACGTAGGTCGGCCAAGGCAACACAACAACTTTGGTCAAACATCAATATCAAAGTGGTCCCCCAACCACCAGAATTGTTTTACTTGCTTAACCAAGTCCTTTCTGTCCCGAAGGGGCACTGCTCTACTGAACAGCAGACGCTCTGCTCCGTTCCCAGAGCCGACGTCTCAATCATACAGAAGTCGCCGATCCACAGTTCTACGGCCGACGTGGTAGATTAACGGAACCGCCAATCTATCCTGTATCAGCCTGTCTAAATAGAGGAATGTCTCGGGCGGGATGAAACCGTTAAGACGAACGCTCTCACTACATTCATCATTGGGGTAGTAAGCCCCGAAAATGAGTCCATTGGCTGAGGTCATCGCTCTTGCAATGTTACCCCGAATCAGCTTAATTAAAAAGTTATCTATCCTGTTTATATTGGCCCCGTTGTATAAGACCTCGTTGGCATAATAATGTTTGTACTCCGACTCTGGTATTCTGTGTAATCCAAGACAGGTCCTAAGACACTGCCCCTCAAACACCCCAATCTTTTCCATTTGAGATGGGGCAACGTTAAACCACACAGGGCACCCATAGGCAATCATCGGGAAGAGGGAAGTTAACCATCGCGTCTATCTTTTCAGGATTAGTTTTTAGCGTGCCCTGACCGACGATGTATCCAAGAAACTTGATTTCTCGCATGCAGAACTTGGACTTATTGATGTTAATGGTTAAGTTTGCGCTGCGAAGACAGGCTGCCACATCTGTCAATATTTTTATGTGCTTTTCAAAATCCGGTGTGCATATTAAGAGATCATCTAAATAAATGAAAACATGTTGTCTAAGTCGGGCCAGAATGACTCGGTCCATTAGACGACACATTCTCTGTGCGGCGGTACATAACCCGAACGGCATCACATCAAAATGATACAGCGACCGTCCAGGTACAGCGAATGCCGTTTTTTGTTTTGACTCTTCATCTAACGGAATCTGCCAAAATGCATCTTTAAGATCTAGACCCGTTATGAAATGAGTGTCTTCTAATCTACTGATGATACCTTCAATATGCGACAGCGTAAACGCATCGTTAACGGTCTTGCTGTTAAGTTTTCGACTATCCAAACACAGATGTACTTTTCCTGGCTTCTTAACCATAACAATAGGAGAACACCAAGGTGAATTACTTTCCTCAATAACTCCTAGCTCTAACATGCGATCAAGCTCTTTGAAAACTTCCTCCTGCTTCACGGGCGAAAGAGGGTAGTGCTTTGATTTAATTGGTACTGCATCACGAGTATCGATGGTGTGTGTTTCCACATGAGTTCTACCAAGACCTAAATCAGCGAAATTTGGATAACGACTTTTCACTGAATCTAACTTGATTTGCTGAATTGAAGTTTATTTGATAAATTCAGACTTTTCACTTTCTTCTTCTTCAAACACATCATTACTATCAATGTGGCTCACTTGAGGAGTTATGTAAAATTCGTTCCAGAAGTTCATACCCAAATAAACCTTGTGCGTCAAGTTAGGAATTAAATAGAAAGTAATGGTCTTCGTTACATCATCAAGTGTAGTTGGGATATTACAATATCCGACAATATCATGGGATTTACCGTCAGCTGTTTTGACTATATTTTTGTACGGTAACATTTGAATACCATTTATTTCTATGAATTCGTAACTTGCCACTCCCAAAACAGAAATAGATGCGCCACTGTCCAACAAACCAGAAACAAGTTCATCTTTCAGTTTTAACTGGGCGTACATTCTACCGCCTGTTTTGGAAGTTAAGATCGTTTCGAGTATGCACCTCTGGAACTTCTTTCGCTTCTGATATCTCTCCCTACACTTTATTACCTGAGCACTTACAGTAGGCTTGCCAAAGATTTCGGAACGCCTCCTGTAATAGTCTTTTTTTCTCTCGTGAAGAGATTTCAAAGAAAATACTTTTACAGAATGACTTTCCGAAATAGGAATTTCTCTTTGCAGAATTCTGAGAGGACCATCAGACAGTGAAACCTTACCGACATCATCATTTGAACAATCCTTAGACACTACTATGAGAACATTGATCATTCCTTATCTCAGCTCTGTCTTCTAATTCCGTTTCCTCTGGTCGGAGTAGCTGCCTTGGAATCGATTCTCTCCGACTGTTTTGTCGATCCCTTGACGGTTTCCCTGGTGTTTTTGGCATTCTGGGGTACTCACGCCTTTTTCGCCACAGAGAAAACAGAATCGCTTTCTTTCGTGTGACGGACACTGAAAGAAAGAATGACCAATTTTGTCACAGTTCCAACACAAAAGAGAAGAAGATGGTTGACGATAACCACCAGACCTGCTGAATGCTGCGACTTCTTCCGTTACGTCATCTTGCTCAATCTTTTCCTCCAAATGAATTTCATGAACGGTTCTTTTGCTTTAGATTTGAGTTGATCTAAGCTCGTAACACTCGCTGCTAACAACACTTCACCGATCTTTTCACGAGCGTTGCTTTTGATGATTTCAATCAGCTTCATTGAATCGAAAGGTTCATTTAAACGGTCATTCAGACCAACGACTGAGCTGAAGAAATCATCAAAAGATTCCTTAAATCCTTGCTTACGAGTGAGCAGGCGCATATAGACGTCGACATCGTTTTCTTTGCGGTCGAATTCTTGCTTTAAGGCGATTTTAATTTGGTTCAAGCTAGCAGTGGGATTTTTGCGCAAAAAGGACCAACAAATCGTTGACTTTTCGTCCCAATAACGAATGGAAATTGGTACAAATTTGCACATCACTGTAGTTTGACGAAGCTTGCAACCTTTCAACCTTGAAGAGAAAATCGGAAATGTTGTCGCTACCGTCATACTTTATGTTCCACCTGTCCAAACGGCATGATTCAGGCGCATACAATGAACCTCGTGAACCAGAAGGTACACCGTGTGCCATGTCCGGAATAGGTGGAAACATATTTGTTGGCAAATAATTCACTGCTCCTCTAACAAATTGTGGATTAAGGGGATGCCCAAGTTCAGAAAATTGCTGTACGGAACGAGGGTTACTCAGGCTATCAATTTTACCTCTAACCCCACTCATGAATTGTTCCATTTGTTGGAAAAGACGGACTTGGTTTACCATTACCATTATTAATTTATCTATTCGAGTGGCCAAGTCTTCTTCACTCTCAGTCGCAACACCAGCCGGACCTGCTGGCAAAATTTCTTCAACATCATTGACCTCTGAGTTGGACTGGTCATTATGGGTTGACATGATGTCTACCGAATGTTCAAATTCAGAGTCAAGAGAGTCTTCAAAACTAAGACGATTCACCGTCTGCTGGAACTCTCAGAACTCTGCCAAAAAGGTTCCTTCGCTTAAGGCCCTTGAAACAGAACGAGTAAAATATCGATGATTGCGATGTTGATCGCAATGTATGAACGCGATAATTAAATGAAAGTGATGAGGTGATTTAATGAAATGAAAATGAAAGATGATTGGATTAAATGAAATGATAATGAAAATGATAAAATGTATCGATGACTAATTAAACCTATGCACTAAAACAAAACTAAATACTTATCTAAACTTAACTCTACCTAAGACTATCTAAAAGAAAAAAAAGAACTAACCCTAACTATTATCAAAATAGTTTACAAGAAAGACTTGAGAAAATTATCTCTTACAAATTTCAATAAAACTAAAACTAAACTAAATCTGCCTAACACTAAGTTTACTACTATCTATAAATAAAAGTTTTAAAATAGTGGACTAAAAACGAAAATGAATCAATGACCAATGAAATAATGAATGAATAGCATGAATTATGAATTAAGAGAAATTAAAAAAAATATTTTGCATATAACAAAAACAACAATAAAATATTTGTTTTATTTTACTTTAAATTTCTTGGAATAAAATCAACATTAAAAATAAAAAAATATAAAACAATTGTTCGAAGCCGGTACTGGGAATCGATTTTTTTTTTTTTTTTAAATTCAATTTTTTATTTTCAATTTAACTTATAACTACTTAACTGCTAGACAAAAACTTTAAAAACAAGCTTACAGAATAACTTAACTAACTTACTGGCCCCATGCGGGCGCTCTAAATTATACTATAACTATATATTAAAAATGCCTTTCGGCGTAAAAACTAACTTAAATTAAAATTCAATATTACTTTAAACTAAATTAGAAAATTCTTAAAAACTCGTTTTTCTATGACATTTTATATAAAAACTTAAAACTACCCTTTACCTAAATAAAACCAAATTAACCTAAATAAAACTAAAATATACGGAATAACTATACGTAAATAACTTAAAACTACTTAAAAATACTTAAAATAACTTAAAACTAGAACAGCCACCAGCAGCTTTTTTATTTCGCAGCAGCTTATGCAAATGCACACACATTCATACATATGCATATATGAATATATATGCATATGTACTAACGCCAAATCTACATATCCACAAGCAAATGAAGTTTTTTTTGTTTTTATAATTTTTTTGGTGCCACCACTGTCCTATATAATGTCTAAATATTAATACCTAAAACTACGTAGGTCGGCCAAGGCAACACAACAACTTTGGTCAAACATCAATATCAAAGTGGTCCCCCAACCACCAGAATTGTTTTACTTGCTTAACCAAGTCCTTTCTGTCCCGAAGGGGCACTGCTCTACTGAACAGCAGACGCTCTGCTCCGTTCCCAGAGCCGACGTCTCGATCATACAGGAATCGCCGATCCACAGTTCTACGGCCGACGTGGTAGATTAACGGAACCGCCAATCTATCCTGTATCAGCCTGTCTAAATAGAGGAATGTCTCGGGCGGGATGAAACCGTTAAGACGAACGCTCTCACTACATTCATCATTGGGGTAGTAAGCCCCGAAAATGAGTCCATTGGCTGAGGTCATCGCTCTTGCAATGTTACCCCGAATCAGCTTAATTAAAAAGTTATCTATCTTGTTTATATTGGCCCCGTTGTATAAGACCTCGTTGGCATAATAATGTTTGTACTCCGACTCTGGTATTCTGTGTAATCCAAGACAGGTCCTAAGACACTGCCCCTCAAACACCCCAATCTTTTCCATTTGAGATGGGGCAACGTTAAACCACACAGGGCACCCATAGGCAATCATCGGGAAGAAGGAAGTTAACCATCGCGTCTATCTTTTCAGGATTAGTTTTTAGCGTGCCCTGACCGACGATGTATCCAAGAAACTTGATTTCTCGCATGCAGAACTTGGACTTATTGATGTTAATGGTTAAGTTTGCGCTGCGAAGGCAGGCTGCCACATCTGTCAATATTTTTATGTGCTTTTCAAAATCCGGTGTGCATATTAAGAGATCATCTAAATAAATGAAAACATATTGTCTAAGTCGGGCCGGAATGACTCGGTCCATTAGACGACACATTCTCTGTGCGGCGGTACATAACCCGAACGGCATCACATCAAAATGATACAGCGACCGTCCAGGTACAGCGAATGCCGTTTTTTGTTTTGACTCTTCATCTAACGGAATCTGCCAAAATGCATCTTTAAGATCTAGACCCGTTATGAAATGAGTGTCTTCTAATCTACTGATGATACCTTCAATATGCGACAGCGTATACGCATCGTTAACGGTCTTGCTGTTAAGTTTTCGACTATCCAAACACAGATGTACTTTTCCTGGCTTCTTAACCATAACAATAGGAGAACACCAAGGTGAATTACTTTCCTCAATAACTCCTAGCTCTAACATGCGATCAAGCTCTTTGAAAACTTCCTCCTGCTTCACGGGCGAAAGAGGGTAGTGCTTTGATTTAATTGGAACTGCATCACGAGTATCGATGGTGTGTGTTTCCACATGAGTTCTACCAAGACCTAAATCAGCGAAATTTGAAAAACGACTTTTCACTGAATCCACCTTGATTTGCTGAATTGAAGTTAATTTGATAAAATCAGACTTTTCACTTTCTTCTTCTTCAAACACATCATTACTATCAATGTGGCTCACTTGAGGAGTTATGTAAAATTCGTTCCAGAAGTTCATACCCAAATAAACCTTGTGCGTCAAGTTAGGAATTACATAGAAAGTAATGGTCTTCGTTACATCATCAAGTGTAGTTGGGATATTACAATATCCGACAATATCATGGGATTTACCGTCAGCTGTTTTGACTATATTTTTGTACGGTAACATTTGAATACCATTTCTTTCTATGAATTCGTAACTTGCCGCTCCCAAAACAGAAATAGATGCGCCACTGTCCAACAAACCAGAAACAAGTTCATCTTTCAGTTTCAACTGGGCGTACATTCTACCGCCTGTTTTGGAAGTTAAGATCATTTCGAGTATGCACCTCTGGAACTTCTTTCGCTTCTGATATCTCTCCCTACACTTTATTACCTGAGCACTTACAGTAGGCTTGCCAAAGATTTCGGAACGCCTCCTGTAATAGTCTTTTTTTCTCTCGTGAAGAGATTTCAAAGAAAATACTTTTACAGGATGACTTTCCGAAATAGGAATTTCTCTTTGCAGAATTCTGAGAGGACCATCAGACAGTGAAACCTTACCGACATCATCATTTGAACAATCCTTAGACACTACTATGAGAACATTGATCATTCCTTATCTCAGCTCTGTCTTCTAATTCCGTTTCCTCTGGTCGGAGTAGCTGCCTTGGAATCGATTCTCTCCGACTGTTTTGTCGATCCCTTGACGGTTTCCCTGGTGTTTTTGGCATTCTGGGGTACTCACGCCTTTTTCGCCACAGAGAAAACAGAATAGCTTTCTTTCGTGTGACGGACACTGAAAGGAAGAATGACCAATTTTGTCACAGTTCCAACACAAAAGAGAAGAAGATGGTTGACGATAACCACCAGACCTGCTGAATGCTGCGACTTCTTCCGTTACGTCATCTTGCTCAATCTTTTCCTCCAAATGGATTTCATGAACGGTTCTTTTGCTTTAGATTTGAGTTGATCCAAGCCCGTAACACTCGCTGCTAACAACACTTCACCGATCTTTTCACGAGCGTTGCTTTTGATGATTTCAATCAGCTTCATTGAATCGAAAGGTTCATTTAAACGGTCATTCAGACCAACGACTGAGCTGAAGAAATCATCAAAAGATTCCTTAAATCCTTGCTTACGAGTGAGCAGGCGCATATAGACGTCGACATCGTTTTCTTTGCGGTCGAATTCTTGCTTTAAGGCGATTTTAATTTGGTTCAAGCCAGCAGTGGGATTTTTGCGCAAAAAGGACCAACAAATCGTTGACTTTTCCTCCCAATAACGAATGGAAATTGGTACAAATTTGCACATCACTGTAGTTTGACGAAGCTTGCAACCTTTCAACCTTGAAGAGAAAATCGGAAATGTTGTCGCTACCGTCATACTTTATGTTCCACCTGTCCAAACGGCATGATTCAGGCGCATACAATGAACCTCGTGAACCAGAAGGTACACCGTGTGCCATGTCCGGAATAGGTGGAAACATATTTGTTGGCAAATAATTCACTGCTCCTCTAACAAATTGTGGATTAAGGGGCTGCCCAAGTTCAGAAAATTGCTGTTCGGAACGAGGGGTACTCAGGCTATCAATTTTACCTCTAACCTCACTCATGAATTGTTCCATTTGTTGGAAAAGACGGACTTGGTTTACCATTATTAATTTATCTATTCGAGTGGCCAAGTCTTCTTCACTCTCAGTCGCAACACCAGCTGGACCTGCTGGCAAAATTTCTTCAACATCATTGACCTCTGAGTTGGACTGGTCATTATGGGTTGACATGATGTCTACCGAGTGTTCAAATTCAGAGTCAAGAGAGTCTTCAAAACTAAGACGATTCACCGTCTGCTGGAATCTCTCAGAACTCTGCAAAAAGGTTCCTTCGCTTAAGGCCCTTGAAACAGAACGAGTAAAATATCGATGATTGCGATGTTGATCGCAATGTATGAACGCGATAATTAAATGAAAGTGATGAGGTGATTTAATGAAATGAAAATGAAAGATGATTGGATTAAATGAAATGATAATGAAAATGATAAAATGTATCGATGACTAATTAAACCTATGCACTAAAACAAAACTAAACACTTATCTAAACCTAACTCTACCTAAGACTATCTAAAATAAAAAAAAGAACTAACCCTAACTATTATCAAAATAGTTTACAAGAAAGACTTGAGAAAATTATCTCTTACAAATTTCAATAAAACTAAAACTAAACTAAATCTGCCTAACACTAAGTTTACTACTATCTATAAATAAAAGTTTTAAAAAAGTGGACTAAAAACGAAAATGAATCAATGACCAATGAAATAATGAATGAATTTAAAAAAAAGAGAAATTAAAAAAAATATTTTGCATATAAAAAAACAACAATAAAATATTTGTTTTATTTTACTTTAAATTTCTTGGAATAAAATCAACATTAAAAATTAAAAAATATAAAACAATTGTTCGAAGCCGGTACTGGGAATCGATTTTTTTTTTTTTTTAATTCAATTTTTTATTTTCAATTTAACTTATAACTACTTAACTGCTAGACAAAAACTTTAAAAACAAGCTTACAGAATAACTTAACTAACTTACTGGCCCCATGCGGGCGCTCTAAATTATACTATAACTATATATTAAAAATGCCTTTCGGCGTAAAAACTAACTTAAATTAAAATTCAATATTACTTTAAACTAAATTAGAAAATTCTTAAAAACTCGTTTTTCTATGACATTTTATATAAAAACTTAAAACTACCCTTTACCTAAATAAAACCAAATTAACCTAAATAAAACTAAAATATACGGAATAACTATACGTAAATAACTTAAAACTACTTAAAAATACTTAAAATAACTTAAAACTTTTTTATTTCGCAGCAGCTTATGCAAATGCACACACATTCATACATATGCATATATGAACATATATGCATATGTACTAACGCCAAATCTACATATCCACAAGCAAATGAAGTTTTTTTTGTTTTTATAATTTTTTTGGTGCCACCACTGTCCTATATAATGTCTAAATATTAATACCTAAAACTACGTAGGTCGGCCAAGGCAACACAACAACTTTGGTCAAACATCAATATCAAAGTGGTCCCCCAACCACCAGAATAGTTTTACTTGCCAAGTCCTTTCTGTCCCGAAGAGGCACTGCTCTACTGAACAGCAGACGCTCTACTCCGTTCCCAGAGCCGACGTCTCGATCATACAGGAGTCGCCGATCCACAGTTCTACGGCCGACGTGGTAGATTAACGGAACCGCCTATCTATCCTGTATCAGCCTGTCTAAATAGAGGAATGTCTCGGGCGGGATGAAACCGTTAAGACGAACGCTCTCACTACATTCATCATTGGGGTAGTAAGCCCCGAAAATGAGTCCATTGGCTGAGGTCATCGCTCTTGCAATGTTACCCCGAATCAGCTTAATTAAAAAGTTATCTATCCTGTTTATATTGGCCCCGTTGTATAAGACCTCGTTGGCATAATAATGTTTGTACTCCGACTCTGGTATTCTGTGTAATCCAAGACAGGTCCTAAGACACTGCCCCTCAAACACCCCAATCTTTTCCATTTGAGATGGGGCAACGTTAAACCACACAGGGCACCCATAGGCAATCATCGGGAAGAGGGAAGTTAACCATCGCGTCTATCTTTTCAGGATTAGTTTTTAGCGTGCCCTGACCGACGATGTATCCAAGAAACTTGATTTCTCGCATGCAGAACTTGGACTTATTGATATTAATGGTTAAGTTTGCGCTGCGAAGGCAGGCTGCCACATCTGTCAATATTTTTATGTGCTTTTCAAAATCCGGTGTGCATATTAAGAGATCATCTAAATAAATGAAAACATGTTGTCTAAGTCGGGCCGGAATGACTCGGTCCATTAGACGACACATTCTCTGTGCGGCGGTACATAACCCGAACGGCATCACATCAAAATGATACAGCGACCGTCCAGGTACAGCGAATGCCGTTTTTTGTTTTGACTCTTCATCTAACGGAATCTGCCAAAATGCATCTTTAAGATCTAGACCCGTTATGAAATGAGTGTCTTCTAATCTACTGATGATACCTTCAATATGCGACAGCGTAAACGCATCGTTAACGGTCTTGCTGTTAAGTTTTCGACTATCCAAACACAGACGTACTTTTCCTGGCTTCTTAACCATAACAATAGGAGAACACCAAGGTGAATTACTTTCTTCAATAACTCCTAGCTCTAACATGCGATCAAGCTCTTTGAAAACTTCCTCCTGCTTCACGGGCGAAAGAGGGTAGTGCTTTGATTTAATTGGTACTGCATCACGAGTATCGTGGTGTGTGTTTCCACATGAGTTCTACCAAGACCTAAATCAGCGAAATTTGGAAAACGACTTTTCACTGAATCCAACTTGATTTGCTGAATTGAAGTTAATTTGATAAAATCAGACTTTTCACTTTCTTCTTCTTCAAACACATCATTACTATCAATTTGGCTCACTTGAGGAGTTATGTAAAATTCTTTCCAGAAGTTCATACCCAAATAAACCTTGTGCGTCAAGTTAGGAATTACATAGAAAGTAATGGTCTTCGTTACATCATCAAGTGTAGTTGGGATATTACAATATCCGACAATATCATGGGATTTACCGTCAGCTGTTTTGACTATATTTTTGTACGGTAACATTTGAATACCATTTCTTTCTATGAATTCGTAACTTGCCGCTCCCAAAACAGAAATAGATGCGCCACTGTCCAACAAACCAGAAACAAGTTCATCTTTCAGTTTCAACTGGGCGTACATTCTACCGCCTGTTTTGGAAGTTAAGATCGTTTCGAGTATGCACCTCTGGAACTTCTTTACCTTCTGATATCTCTCCCTACACTTTATTACCTGAGCACTTACAGTAGGCTTACCAAAGATTTCGGAACGCCTCCTGTAATAGACTTTTTTTCTCTCGTGAAGAGATTTCAAAGAAAATACTTTTACAGGATGACTTTCCGAAATAGGAATTTCTCTTTGCAGAATTCTGAGAGGACCATCAGACAGTGAAACCTTACCGACATCATCATTTGAACAATCCTTAGACACTACTATGAGAACATTGATCATTCCTTATCTCAGCTCTGTCTTCTAATTCCGTTTCCTCTGGTCGGAGTAGCTGCCTTGGAATCGATTCTCTCCGACTGTTTTGTCGATCCCTTGACGGTTTCCCTGGTGTTTTTGGCATTCTGGGGTACTCACGCCTTTTTCGCCACAGAGAAAACAGAATAGCTTTCTTTCGTGTGACGGACACTGAAAGAAAGAATGACCAATTTTGTCACAGTTCCAACACAAAAGAGAAGAAGATGGTTGACGATAACCACCAGACCTGCTGAATGCTGCGACTTCTTCCGTTACGTCATCTTGCTCAATCTTTTCCTCCAAATGAATTTCATTAACGGTTCTTTTGCTTTAGATTGGAGTTGATTCAAGCTCGTAACACTCGCTGCTAACAACACTTCACCGATCTTTTCACGAGCGTTGCTTTTGATGATTTCAATCAGCTTCATTGAATCGAAAGGTTCATTTAAACGGTCATTCAGACCAACGACTGAGCTGAAGAAATCATCAAAAGATTCCTTAAATCCTTGCTTACGAGTGAGCAGGCGCATATAGACGTCGACATCGTTTTCTTTGCGGTCGAATTCTTGCTTTAAGGCGATTTTAATTTGGTTCAAGCTAGCAGTGGGATTTTTGCGCAAAAAGGACCAACAAATCGTTGACTTTTCCTCCCAATAACGAATGGAAATTGGTACAAATTTGCACATCACTGTAGTTTGACGAAGCTTGCAACCTTTCAACCTTGAAGAGAAAATCGGAAATGTTGTCGCTACCGTCATACTTTATGTTCCACCTGTCCAAACGGCATGATTCAGGCGCATACAATGAACCTCGTGAACCAGAAGGTACACCGTGTGCCATGTCCGGAATAGGTGGAAACATATTTGTTGGCAAATAATTCACTGCTCCTCTAACAAATTGTGGATTAAGGGGATGCCCAAGTTCAGAAAATTGCTGTACGGAACGAGGGGTACTCAGGCTATCAATTTTACCTCTAACCCCACTCATGAATTGTTCCATTTGTTGGAAAAGACGGACTTGGTTTACCATTACCATTATTAATTTATCTATTCGAGTGGCCAAGTCTTCTTCACTCTCAGTCGCAACACCAGCCGGACCTGCTGGCAAAATTTCTTCAACATCATTGACCTCTGAGTTGGACTGGTCATTATGGGTTGACATGATGTCTACCGAATGTTCAAATTCAGAGTCAAGAGAGTCTTCAAAACTAAGACGATTCACCGTCTGCTGGAACTCTCAGAACTCTGCCAAAAAGGTTCCTTCGCTTAAGGCCCTTGAAACAGAACGAGTAAAATATCGATGATTGCGATGTTGATCGCAATGTATGAAATCGATAATTAAATGAAAGTGATGAGGTGATTTAATGAAATGAAAATGAAAGATGATTGGATTAAATGAAATGATAATGAAAATGATAAAATGTATCGATGACTAATTAAACCTATGCACTAAAACAAAACTAAACACTTATCTAAACCTAACTCTACCTAAGACTATCTAAAATAAAAAAAAGAACTAACCCTAACTATTATCAAAATAGTTTACAAGAAAGACTTGAGAAAATTATCTCTTACAAATTTCAATAAAACTAAAACTAAACTAAATCTGCCTAACACTAAGTTTACTACTATCTATAAATAAAAGTTTTAAAATAGTGGACTAAAAACGAAAATGAATCAATGACCAATGAAATAATGAATGAATAGCATGAATTATGAATTAAGAGAAATTAAAAAAAAATATTTTGCATATAACAAAAAAAAACAATAAATAATTTGTTTATCGTGAAATACAACTCGACTCCACCGCATATATCGATAAAATTAACAAATGTAGGTATTATCAAAAAAAATCGCAAAATTAATAGGAAGTAAAACGCACTTTACTTAAACACTCAATGCAAAAAAAAATAAATGTTCTTGAACCTTCTTTCGTTTATAAAAAAACTATACCATATATGGATCTGGATGAAGATAATATGTTGGCACATGTACTACACAACATTGTCCTCGACACTCTTTAGCAATATTTTTTCCATTTGCGACTCGAGCAACTTGATTCTGCTTTCTAAGAAGACAACTGTTGCAGAAATTTCCTCTGGTTTGGCCTTGAGGGCTGACAGATCGGCATAAAGCAACTGAAAGTCAAATTTTTCACCTTTTGGGTTGTTATAATGAAAAGGGAAAGTTTCCTTAAGTCCTCGTTTGTTCATAGGTTAGGTTAACATGTTGGCGGAACCTTGGCTAAGAATTTTAGGAGCCTTAAATGCTATGACTTACCTTAAATGTCCAGACACAATTATTAATATACACAGAAAATTTACCAATTCTATTCGAATATTTTCACATTTTCTTTAATATTTTTTTATAGAGCTTCTCTAAGGCAAACCACTTTGACAGAACGCAAAATGTCAGTCAGGTTGATGATATATTCTGAGAGTTTCGGGCTAAGTGCTCTTTCTTTTCTTGCCGATCCGTGAGCTTTTTCACTGTCAATGATTCCCGTGCTGCACACCTAGAACTTTTAGCTATTTGCGTCAGATTTTCACAAGCTTGGTCTTTATTAAAACATCTGAAATTGTTTTTGTTGCTGCTGGGCTGTCAATGAAAATAATTATATCGTCCCACGGTATTGCTATCTTCTAGGCCACTTTGCTTTCTTCGTTACCTACGATTGGAATAATTTGCTGTTATTCGGTAGTCTGCGATGATTTTTTATTTTTTGCTCACACTCAATGGATGATGAATTAACACAGTACGTCCCTTAGGAAGATTCGATGGAGATCAATAGGAGATACCGCTGCACAATGGTTTTGAATGTCTAAACATTACAATGTAAAGGAAAAACAGAGCAGAGTATTGCATTCCAAATCAAATCTTAAAATAATATTTAATTTAATTATGATCTTTATTTATCAATTTTGTTCTTAAAAATAGTTTGTAAAGCACATCTATTTATAGAATCGCAATAACGCCGCCATCTGTCAGAGAGACAACTTATTGTTAAATTTTTTTTTTTATTAATAAAAAAAAAATAATTACTTAAATAAATAACTTGCAAAAATACAAATGAGTTGTTCAATCGTTTTCTAGAACATTTCATCAACAACGTTTTGTCTATATCGCAAAGTATATCTAACATATTTATAGAAATTAATCCAGTTTTCCCCATTTAGTATATTAAGCATTTCGTTGCTTGAGAGACTGTTTTTGCCGTAAACGTTACTCCGAATTTCCAGGAAGATAGGGCACCTTCCTAGAAAGTGCTGCACAAACCCTTTTTCATTAGGTTACATAGCCCACGAAGTTCAGGCAGATCAATCCTGTTTGGGATAAAGTTGAGCATTAATTTCTCTGATCTGGTTTTAAACATAAGAGAAATCAAAGTTGTTTGGTGAGCAGGGCTGAAATAATTACTATTGCGCAGGTTGTGGTTGAGATTCACATAAATGACTCGTTGACTTGAAATCTCGGCTTGTAATTCAAAATCAGATTTCCAATTGGATTATGTGGTTTGGTGTCGTTACGGGTAACTTGAAAGTTCTCTTCAGAAATTATCGGTAGGGTTGTTCCACTTCAAAAAAATTCTTGTGACCTCAGATTTAAGGCGAATAAAGCATGATTGCTTGTGACGTTGCCTGAAATACTCTTTATTTCGATGCTGAGCTTAGCTCCTTTTGTACCATAACAGTTTTCCATGTTGCGTTCAAGGCATTTTTCGATTGAGCGAGCCTTACTTTCAGATGTTTTCTCATATTTACATTACTTGTAAATTTCTTGTATCATGCCTAAATAATTGTATTCATTTACAACCTCAATATTCTGGTTGGATAGCTTCTACCTTTCGTTTTGACAGTTTCAGCCTCCTGCTTGCCAGAAATTTTTTTTACATATTTCTTTGTTATACAGCTTAACTATTAAAGATCTTCTATCGATGGTACCAAAAGCTGCCTTGAAATCTATACACAAAAAGCGTACACCGTTAAATATTCTTTTCGGCACCTGTTATAGCCTTAAGCTTTTCATGCAATTTATAGTTTATGAACACACTCATTATATACATAATTGTGAACTACTTAAATTCAATAAAGTCAGTCGTTGAACAGATTCAAACATATTTCCGCCGAAAGAAGTTGTTGTGTGGTTCCTTGTGTAGGATCCTCAACCAGGCAAAAGACTTGAACAGCCGTTGCAGATACTCAGCCCAAAAGAGTTGCATAAGTCGATTAATTGTTTCCTTCCGTATTAACGACCCGATCTCTTGATCTGTGTTCTTGATTCTACATTTTTTCTTTAGTTTCTTTTGATCCTTTTCTGGCATTGAAATCGCTGACAAGTAGTAAATTCGTTAAGTCATTTTTAAACAGACTGTCAACAAGTTTGTTGAACTGATATTCCCTATTGCTGCAGTTGATATAGATTGGAAGTAAAGTAAGTTTGTGATGATTGATCTTTAGCTCAATATAAACTGTCTCATCATCATTATTTAAAACGCATTCGATGTCTTTTCATGTTGGTTTAAAACTCAGTAGAAGACCTCAACTCGCACTTACTCTAGATTTTTTGTTGTGTTGGTATCCATTTTACTTTAAATTCTTTAAAATACGATTCATATTCCTTACAATATTCTTCTATAATATGTGTTTCTACTAATTGAATATATCATATTCTTTTATAAAATTTGTAAGTTCATTTTATTTTTTCGTTCAGAGCTGATCTTGAGTTGTCAAACATAAAGTTGTGTTTCTTTTTTCGCTCAGAGCGTTCGGATCATGACATTTGTATTTCTTTTTTCATTCAAAGATGGTTCTAATCATGTTCAGATCGCGCTCTATTACCTCAGGATAAATTGACTGATTATTCTGAGTGAAATGCTGAACAATTATCAAAAATATTGAAATGGCGGATGAAGCTAGCCATTTTGGAGATAGTTTTTGTTTAATTAAATACAAGTGAAATATGTTATTTATTATTAATCAATTTAATTTCAAGGTTTAAATGAACCAAATGGATAAGAATAAATTAATAACTTTCAACTTATATTTTGACGTTGTGTGTGAAAGAGTCAGAACGAATGTCAATTTATGACGTTTGTGTTGTGTTTCAAAAATAAATCTGAACGCTTGGACGTCAGACCATGTTCAGTTCAGAGAAAGCTCAGATCATGCTCTGAACGATGATAAGACTCTGTTCAGGATAATCTCTATTAATATTGATCCCAGTTCGTTTTAATTGCTTTGACTGTCTTAGCACTTGTAAAGCTGTGTTTTAGCTGTAAATCTTAGCTAAGAAAGTCACAATTCCATTTTTGTTAGTGCTCAATTCTTCGATTTGTTGGGAAGATATTATTGTTTTGCAGTTATCAAGGTTCTTGCACAATTGTTTGACTTCCATCAGTTAATCAGTGTTTTTCTTCTCCATTTTAAAGATGAGGTTTGATTTGCCGGTGATAAACTTTATCTGTTCGATTTCGTTTTGAAGAGTATTACACTTTTGTTCAAGTTCTTCTACTGTCGACTTCAACTCGTAATTTTTATTCTTCAACTCGGTCAAATGACCTCGAAGCTCCACTATATCGGCTTTTGTTGCAAGGTCCTTTCGCTTCAAATCGAAACATTTTTCAAAGTCCGCAAAAGACATGGAACCAACAGAGTTCGACATATTTTTTCCTTTTTCGGGGTCGAATTTGTGACGGGTGACGTTTCTCCAGATTTTCTGTTTTCTCTTTGGGAAAATACGATTACTGCGTTTTCAAGATGTTGATATTTAGGTGTATGGTTTATATTGCGGTTTATTTATAATTTACGTATGTGATAGTTTATTTCTATTAAGTTTATTTTAATGTAAAAGGAGTAAAATCTTGACGCTCACTTGTTCCTACGGTGTTTTCAGAATTTCAAGATTTTTGTGGTTTGATTTTTTGTTAATTAATTGCTTTAAAATGAGCAATAAATTATCATAACTTAACAAAGCCAACAAAAATATGTGTTTTTTAGGACATACAAATATCGCAGCTGTTGACAAAACAAATGAATTGTCAAAAGAAAACTTGAAATTTTTGGTGTGAACAGTTACCCTTTTTTAATCAGTGGTTTAAAAATTTGAATCACGTTGAACCACGATTGTACAACTGGCCCTAAGCAACAAAGTTCGATATCGCATCCTTGTCTATAGAATTAGAGGCACTAAAAGTGACGAATAAACAGTTATCCGATAAATTGTCTGCTATGACCGAGCGATGCGAACTTCTTGATTCCCTACTGGAAATTGTTTCTCGCTAGTCAAATGAAAAACAGTATACACCTTCCTCTAGAAGGAGAAACCAATGCAGTTGATCTTGCTTAACAAAATCCATAGAGGCTTCTCAAATTAAAGGATGGCGATGAACTTTTCTGTTAAAAAGCTCGTGAGATGATCAACAACCGTTTGAACAGACGTACTGTATTCATGGAACTGCACTCGTCAGAAACCGTGAATAAAATTATGTCGTCTTTGAGCCAACTGAAAGGAACGGGTTATAGCATTTTCAGGGAGCAATCACTCATGTTCCGACCAAAAAAAGAATCACTGAACGAATTCAAACTCAAACTTTTGGAAATTAATCCCGAAGCTAAGATATTTGTTAAAGACGATAAATTGCAAATTAATAATTTCAAACTTCGTTACAAATTTACACGAGTGCTACTTTTCAATTCTTGTTTTGTAAACAAAACGTTTGATGACAGTTCATTTGACTTTTTTGACTGCAGCGAGGGAACTAAGTTGGCTCCGGTGCACATTCAAAGAGAGACACCAATCATCATCGTCATCGTGCAACTTCTCACTCGTACCTAAAAGTAAATGGTTTGACATTGAATGTTCTAATCCTCGCAAACTTTCGTTCAGGGACTTGAAGTTATTCCGTTCGACAAATACCTCATCTTATAAATTATCATCCCTATTCTGTTAAACGTTGGCAGGAGGAACTATTCGTCGAAAATAAACTTTCGAAGGGAAACATTCCCCGTCGGTAACTCAGTTCCCCATTCTCATAAACGAGCTAATCGGTTAGCTCTATATTTTGTTTTATATATTTATTTATTAATTTATCTCAAAAAAGTGAAGGAAACTTCAATAACCTATCCAGGCTACAACCGCAAATTTCTTTGGAAAAGGAAGAAACAGGGTCATATCGGCGGAGATTAAATACATAGCAAGCAATATTGTTATAAACAACATTAAGTTTTCGTTTAGTCGCGTAGTTCAAGTCAGAGAAAATTTCACATCCATACATTAAAACGGGAGGTAAAACAGTTTTTGCTAGTACGAGTATAATATTTTTGGAAATGAAGTGACTCGAGGCTTCCATAAATCTTTCTTATTGCACTATTTAGATGGTCATTCCATGTTAGGGTACAATTGAAAACCAATCCCAGATTTCTGGCGGTCCTGACATAATCAATGGATGTATCCCCTAGTTTTAATGAACTTAATGTTGATATATCAAACGTCTAACGATAAATAGGCAAGGCTTCCGATTTGGCGGGATTCAAGCATAGGTAATTTTTCTTTGACCAAAGTGAGATGAATACCAAATCCGCATTCATTAAATCAACTACTTGATTTTTCGCCGTAAGAGGTCGATTGATGAAAAGTTGAACATCGTCAGCATAGAGATGAATTTGACAGTTTTTTTTATAATAAGTGGAAGTTCATTTATATATAACGAAAAAAGGATTGGTCCAAGTATGGACCCTTGTAGCACACCGTTTAGAACATTCATCAAGCTGGATGAGCGACCATTTGCGCTCACATACTGTTGTCTCGCACTAAGATACGAAAAGATCAAGTTACTTGACTCTACAGTAAATCCATAGAAACTTACCAACTTTTTGCATAGAATTGAGTGGTTGACAGTGTCGAAAGCCTTTGTAAAATCTAAGAGGATTAAAAGTGAAATGTGATCCTGATCCATTGCATCTCTTATTTCATCGGTTACAAGGAGTAAGGTGGACTTGCAACTCCGTTGCGGCCGCAAACCGGATTGGCAGGCACTAAACAAGTTGTTGGAAGACAAATAATTTTATATTATATCTGCTTGAAGATGGCTTTTACAAAAACCTTTGAAAGGAACGGTCAAATGGCTATAGGGCGGTACTCTGTAACAGTACCTGTAGTTTTCTCAGGAATGGGAATGATTTTTGCTTTCTTTCATTCCAAAGGGAAATCAGAGGTAGTCAAGATGCTGTTAAATATATGAGTTATTAAGTGCAGTAAATACGGAAGTAACAGCTTGATAAATTTGGGGCTTATTAAGTCGAGACCAATAGCATTCGATTTTATTTAAAGTATTGTATTTAGTATTTAGTATTTAGTATTTATTGTTATTAGTATTCATTGTACATATAAGATATAAATATTATACATCTTTTAAGTTGCACATGCTTATAATATGTTACAGAGTACATTTAAATAATTTACAAATCAAAATAATAATTGGAATTCAATTTAAAAATGAAAGAAAGAAGAGAAAAAAAAAGAAAATAGGAGAAAAAAGAAGAAAAAACTTATTAGAAATTTTCGGCTGAACATTGAAAAGGCCTTCTTTGCGAAAGTGTTTGTGTTAGTTATAAGCTTAATACTGAGGGGAATTTGGTTCCAAAGTTGAATGGCGTGAATGAAAAATTGTCTAGAGGTCACAAGTTATTTATGTCTGGGTAAAATTTTTTGTAATGTTCAATTACTTCTAACAAACTTGATTTGATCAAAAAGATACTTTGGTTCTTTTGACTGTATTATTCTTTGTAACAATATCAAGGTTCGATATTTCAAAAGGCTTGGTAATGAGCAGCCTGCTATTTATTTGGCATAGTCGGAAATGTGTTCGTATCTTTTCAGACCATAAACAAATCTTGCGCAGCTATTATATGCAACAGTCAATTTTCTTTTGGACTCATAGTCCATATTTGAAAATAACTCACGTACGTAAAAATGGGCAAAATTAATGATTTAACTTACCTTAGCTTTACATTGGTTGGTAAATATTTTGCTGTAGGACTTAAACCTCGAAGTGCACCATATATTTTAGCAACTGTCCTATTAATATGTACATCCCAATCTAGATTATATTTAAAGAAAACTCCAAGATTCTTTATACTTTCCACATATTCTATTGGGATCAAGTTAAGAAAAAGAGTCGGAAACTGATCTTCACACCTATTTCTGCTTAAAACCATCGCTTTTGTTTTGGTTGGATTAAGGTTCAGCTGATTTTCAACTGTCCAGTTTGAGATTTTACATAATCCCTGATTCATGAGACTGGTGTTCCGTATTATATCTGATTTTGAAAACATCTTATAAATTTGAACATCATCGGCGTATATGTGATATTCGCAATCTGAAAAGCATTCAATTATGTCGTTTATAAAGCAGGAAAATAAAAGCGGTCCTAACACAGAGCCTTGTGGAACACCCATGGGAACATTTAATGTACTCGAGCAATTATTGTTGTAAAACACATATTGCGACCTATAAGAAAGGTATGATGAGATAATATTGCACAAGGAGTTCTCAAAAAAAATGTTGTCTTGAGTTTATTCAACAATATGTTATGATTAATGCTGTCAAATGCCTTAGAGAAATCTAAAAACACAATTAATCCCATCATTTCACAGTCGAACCCGGCCCGTATATCTTCAGAAACCTTGATCAGAGACGTAGTGCAGTTATGTCTAGCCCGGAAACCAGATTGGTGTTCAGTAATTAATTTTGTATGATTTAGAAAATCCTTTATCTGATTACTCATTACTTTTTCAAAAACCTTGCTCAGAAATGGTAATATAGCGATTGTTCGATATTCAGTTTTCCTTGAGAAGGTTTCGGCAATGGCAAAATTTTAGCAACTTTCCAAAGATCAGGAAACACAGAAGTGGTCTAAATCGTATTGAAAATGTACGTTATTTGTTGGAGCAAAACCGGTAGAAGAATCTTTATGAATTCTGGTTGGATGTTATCAGAGCCAATAGCCTTTGACTTAATTTTTAGGATTTCAAGGCCTACCGTCGAAGTGTCAAAACAAGAAAGTTAAAAGGTGTTGCTTTGGTTGTTTATAGAATTTGAAACAATAGAAATATATGATACATTAGATTGCGGTTGGACGAATTTTGTATTCAATTCTTCTATATTTATTTTATCTGAAACAGATTGCTTACCACGACTTAATCCAGCCTGACGAACATTCTTCCAAAATGTTGAACTAGAATCCCTTGGGTTGAATCGGTTTTTAAAAAAATTCTTTTTGTTTCTCCTAATAAGATTAGTTACTGCATTGCGGGCAATCTTGAATTCATCATATATAACAGAACATTTAACTCTCACGTGATTGTTAAAAAGGTTATAGATATTATTGTTAAAACATTCAATCTGTTTATTTACATCACATGTGGCATAAATAGGTGACCAGTCAATTCTTATACTGTCATTCAACAGATGTTCTAAATTTATACCTGAATAGTCATAATATATTGTAGATGTCTCCAAATCAAGAGTAAAAAGCGCATTAAATGTCATAAAAATTAAGTCATGATGTAAGAAAGCGGATGCCAAAAGTTGATCATAATGCAAAGTTAAGTTTGGATTTGATACTAAAAAAACATCAAGCAAAGAAGGTACACAATTTGGTTTAAAATGCGTGGGCTGTTTAGAATTAATAAAATTTAAGCTTAAGGAATCAACCATCTCGATAAAATTTTTATTTCTGTTATCTAACAAATTGAGATAAAGATCTCCGCAGATCAAAATGTCTGTGTACAGAGGCACTAACTCCTCTAGAAGACTTCTTACTAAGGTGAAACGCGCTACATCAGGTCCCATGTATATGCAACCAACTAAAAATTTTCCACATTCACTATCTATTTCAATGAATAAGTATTCTATTGAATCATCGTGTAAGGATTTTTTTACTAAATGAAAATTATATGAATTTCTTATATGAAAATAGCTACTACTCCTGCTAGTTTATTATATCTATCAGCGCGAACAAGTTGAAAATTGTTTAATTTGAAAAGATCACCACACATCTCCGGCTTTAACCAAGTTTCAGAAATACATATAATATCAACCTTGCTACTATCAAAAAGTATACGCAAATTATTTTTTATACTTTGAGCATTTAAATGACAAACATTAATGCCTTTCTTTTGTTTGCATAAAATATCGACCAAGACTTTGCATTCAACTACGGAACCCCCCCTAACGCTAGAGCCAGCAAGGGCATTTAACAAAAACAACAAAACCAACACAAGCACTTTCAAAAAGTTTAGGAAAAAAAGAAGATTCAAAGTTGAATAAAGATATAAAAAGAAATTTAAAATAATTAAGAGAAGGTAAAAAAGATTTAGTTAAGAGAGAGATATTACAATTTTCTTTAATCATTTGTGTTCTGAGCTCCATCTCCATTCACTAGGTCTGCTTCTTGACATCTCAGTGCAATCGCATTCAAAGCTTCTTCGTCGTCTATCATGATGTTTTGTTGATTTTTTCGCACTTTGACAAAAACAGTTCCATTCCTTGTAAATACAGAGAACATTTTCTTTGTGCGCTTCAGTTTCACAGCATGATTTAGAAGAGAACGGTTTTTTTTAGTCAGGCTCTCATTCAAGTAAATGCTTTTGTCTGAATCTATGCTATGTCGCGCAGAGAAACTGGTTTTGACACTTTTTTCTGGTACTCAGCTACCGACTTCAGAATGTTGTTTTTATCTTGTGGAGAGCTAAACTTCAGTATTATGGGTGGATCATTACATCCATCACGTTGGTGGGAGCGAAAAATCGATCGCAAAACAGGAGGCTGGCTATCAATGGTGTGACATAGGTGTTTGAAAATTGATTTAATGTTTTCGTTGTGCAGTTGCGGAACTCCAAAGAGAATAGCATCCGCAGCAAGGTCTTTTCTCTCAAGTACATCACATCGTTTTATGACATCAGTAAGCATATTTTGGCTATAGGTTGCAGTTGCAGGTTCCTTATTATGCTTTTCAATTATTTCAACTCGCTTTTCCAAGTCGTTGAGTGATTGATCATACTTTTTAAGCTGAGTGGTCCACTTCTGTTCCATACATGTTTTTTGGTCCATAATGTCGGTTCGAAGCTTGTTTATTTCTGTTGTGAAGCGGGTGATAATTTCCTCAGTATTATTCTTTAAACATTCCAGAAGGTCATTTGCATTGAGGACATTGTCGATATAAGTTGGAGTTGAATGTTCTGTTTCACCTTTGGATGTGTTTGAGGGCTTCACTGTAGAAATTGGGGTACTATCAGTTGTTGGTGCATTTTTGGCTGTGCCGTTGGGCTTTTGTGTTGAAGCTGGGGAACCAGTGGCTGGTGTATTTCCATTTTTTTCAGCACGGAACGAGTATATTTTGCCTCAAGAGAGGTAGAGTTGGGAGAATTCTTTCCCATAGCAAAAGAAAGAAAGGAGAGAGCGAAGAGAGAAAAAAATTAAAAAAGTCACTAAATCAAAAGGCGAGAAAAAATTTTACGCAACTCAATTTGTTCTATTTTTTTTTTTATTTTTTTTTAGATTGTTATTGTTTTATCTTTATTTGTTCACACTTAATTCTGCAATGCGCACTTAAAAATTAGGCCTGGCTTTGCACACCTGTTTTTTCGAATGTAGACTTAAAAGAACAACTTTAAATGAAAATTTTACCGGAGAATACAAGAAACACGTCTAATCACTCTGACATTCTCTGACTCTGTCCAAACAATGTCTTCCTCATCTAGTCTTACAAAACTAAAAGCTTTGTTGACAAGAGCTGATTCATCTTCAATCAATAAGTTACTTGGTATTGCTTCACTTGGGGTCTGAGGCATGGAAGTGATTTTCTTTTTGAGGGCATCATTTAAGCTGATCTAATCATTCCGACCACTTGATTTCGAAGCCTGCAGTAAGTTTGGTGAAAAAATTCCACTCTGTATCGTCTCCATTGACTGTAGGCGGCATCTCTTCTTGACATCACAGCAGAATGAGGCAGCCAAGGTGGAATCTTATGTTTCGCGAGACAAGTTTTCACGCCCCGTCGCGTGAACATGCAAGTCAAACAGAGAAGTTATGCTATGTTCTAGAAAAGTAATCTGCTGGTTTACATTTGGCAAAAGATAAATTGAGTTCCAGTTTATATTGTTAAAGTCATGCAGCAGGCTAGGTACATTTATATTTTTAAAATCACGGCAATGAAATTTTTGTAGACCAAACTGACATGCCATATCCAAGCAAGTAAAGACCAAATCATGCTTGGAAAAACCGGGTGGTTGAAGCTGACTATAAAGCAAAACCTCTTCGACATCACTATTTAAATATAAGTCTAGTAAATAACTAGCTGAATCGATGGAATAAGTTGGTGAATAGAGGTTTATGGAATAAAGATTGAGGGCCTCAAAAGTGGAAAGGAAATTTTTAGATGAACGTTTGTCTAACAAATTACAATTAAAGTCACCACATAATAATGTATGAGAATAAGAGCAAGTAATCGACTCTAACGAAGTAACCAACGGTATAGTACTTACGTAGTTGTATGGTCTGTAAACCGATCCAACCAAAACGTTGTCAGAGCTACATTTTTCACTGCTGAATAAATATTCAAGAGGACATTCTTCATCCGATTTGCTTTTAAACTTGCAGCTCACCCCATCACGCACATACAGAGCACAACCCCACCCACTCTGGACATTCTATGAGCTCGAAAAAGCTTTTAACCCTGCAAACGATAGACTTCATCAGGTATATTTGGTTGGAACCATGTCTCAGAAATAGAAATAATAGCAATTTTAGACTCCACAAACAAGTATCTGAACTCCCCTAATTTATTAGTCAGACTCTGCGTGTTTAAATGACATATAGGTACATAAACCATTATATTGGGCTCGTAAAATTCAAATCATATTATATAAGTTCGTATTCATGTTATTGCCAGTGAAACCCTTAGTATTATTAGCGTTATAGAAAACTGTCACTTTTAATTCATTAATATTTTGTTGCGTTTGTCGAGTTGAAAAGACGTAACTTGAGCAAAATATAAATACAAATGTAATTGAAGGGTTTTTGGTGTAAGAAGGGTGCAAGTGACATTTGCATTTGCAGTGGTAACTCATTCGTTCATTTAAAATTTAAATATTTCGATTTTTCGTTTCAACTTACCCCCTTATACCAACAATGTAAGCGGTAAATCAGAAATAAACACTGTTAAGTTACAAAGACCATCTTCTAATTAAAAAAAAAATGGAAAAATGCACTTACCCCCATAATTCACCCAACGCGACGCTTCAATTATTTTGAGTTGTTTTCTTGATTTTAGCAACATTATATAATTAGGTACCGATGTACGTGTCTTACTTCAATTGTTACACTCCCCAATTTAATTTACAATCTCGAAAAAAGCCGCAGCGGTATGCTATTTTTATAATTTTGATTCATTTTTCAAACAATTTGATGAAATATTAATGACGTTTCAATCAAAGTTAATATTCGAAAGATTCGAAATTAAGGTTGATAAAATAGTTCCCCCGCCGTTTAACAGGACAGTCCAGGCAAACTAAGATAAAAATATACTAAACAAGGGTAAAATTGTTCCAGAAGCTTTTTTAATTGATTTTTAATCATCGGACAAAATCCAACCATAGAAACACCTTGAAAATGCATTTCAAAATTTGTGGATTAAATCATATGGTGCCTTTGATAATAGGTTGTAATTTTTATAACGCTGTGGTTTATGTGTTTTATCTATGTGTTTCTTTTACCATAATTTCTTACTGACAGAATACCAAGTTCAGGAATTTTTCATAAATAAGAAAAATTGATGCACTTCGATTAACACCCTTTAATTTTTTTCCCAATCAACAAAAGAAAAAACCGAGGTTAGTGTCAGCGTAAAGGCATATTCAAAATTTAACAATTAAAATTTATTTCAGACAAACGGGACATTACCCTGGCTGGTAGAGGAAAATTTAAACGATTTAAGTTGATGTGAGGAAAGTTGATGTACCCCGATTAACACCTGTAACTTTTGTCTCAGTCAACAAAAAAAACTCTAAATTAGTCTCAGCGTATAGGGGTGTTTAAGGGTTATCGACTTAAATTTATCTGAGCCCGATCGAACTCTAAATTAGTCTCAGCGTATAGGGGTGTTTAAGGTTTAGCGACTTAAATTTAGTTGAGCCCGATCGGACATGCTTGCTTTAAGAAAGACTTTTGAACTATTATAATCCAAATGAGAAAAATTGATGCACGCAATTTAAGACCCTTAGACTATTTTTCCAGCCAATACAGACAAAATCAAGGTTTATATCAGAGTTTAGGATCCCAAAATTGAAATTTAGAATCAATGCTTTTAGGTTTCAAAAACCTTTTTATCTTTGAGATTTTTAAAGTGCTCTTAAAACACAAGCTTTTATGTCTCAAACCATTAAAATTGTTATGAATTTTAAAACAAAAATTTAAAATTACGATTTTAGGTTTCAAATCATGTAAAGTTTTTTTTTATGCTGAAAATCATTAACAGTGTATTGAAACTTTAAATCAAAATTTAAAATCACCAATTTATTTGGTGTTTAAATTGGTGGGATGGCATAAGGTCCGCGGACATAATGTTCACGCACATTATGGTTGCTTTAAATAGACACAATGTCTACGGACATTAACGATTAAGAGAGTCATAAGTACCATACACACAATAGGTGGTATGCAGAATGCTTTCGCTTAATGTCAGTAGACAAAGATGTAAGATTAAGCTAGATGTAACCGAGAATGAGCGTTTGCAATGAGTCAAAGCTGAAATTGTTAATGCAAAAACCTTTGTCTCAGTTCATTGTCTCATTCTCATACTTTTGGTTGTAAAGATGAGTTCACTGAGCGCGTATAGTGAGGAAGAAACTGAAATACAAAAATCATAATAACTGTTTATAATAAAATTTTAGTTCAGTTTATTAAAAACAATGGAGTTGTGCTAACAAAAAGAAGAAGAAAAAAGTGTATCATATGCATTTTATTAAAAGTTCAAAAACTATTTTTTACAATATTTCAAGCATGCAGAAAATTTTGTTGCATATTCAAAATACAAGTTTACTAAAAAATGATTCCAAAATTATTAGGGCAGTTTTTAAATAAATCGATGTTTACTTAATAATTAAAAAAAAAGGTTTTTACAAACTTCAAGTAAGTTATGTATGAAAAATAAAAATTTTAAGTCAAGCCATTTTCAAAATATTGAATTTACAAAAAAACATAAATTAAAAAATTAATTAAAATCTAAACAAGCCTTTGTGCTAAACTTTGGTTCCGAAACTTGTTTAAGTCATCTAAACTTTCTAAATTTTTGTTTGTTTAAAATCGATAATCCGTTCACGAGATAGATCAAAAAAAACTAACAGTTCTATACACTGTCCCGTTAATATGCTTGTCAAATTTCTTTTTTGCAAGTCAACAAAAGGCAATCAGATAAAAACTATCTTTGTTTTCGAGAAAATCAAATCCACTTATATAAACCTCTAAACTAAAACAAAGAAGAAAATTCAATTAATGTTATAAATTTTCATTTTATTAAAGATGTTCGCAGGTTAAAAGTGTGCAATCGAATGATTATGTTAAGCTTCACAAAAGATAAACTGTTCATGATACAAAACTGCTTATCGCAAACAGTGTGTTGCATTGAACATTGAATCGAGCGCGTCTTATTAGAGTAGACGCTGATGGCAATTCACTTTCGGTGCTTGGACGGTATGATGATGACGTTGCTGGAGTTGTTGCTGATATTGTGGCTGTTATCGCCTGTACTACTTAGAGTGAACACGGGCTTCAATCGATCGATCGATACAGTTGTTGAACGTCCAGAGTTGTCAATGACAAAATATTTTTCATGTCGTGAAATGACACGATATGGACCTTCATACGGTGGAGTAAGAGCACTGTGCGATGCAACAAGACGAATCAGAACGTGAGAACAGGTGGCGAGATCTTTGAAGATGAAAACTTTTCGTTGACCTTGACGTGAGTCAGTAGAGGGTGCAAGTTCCACGAACTGAATCCAAAACGTTCGGCTAGATCTTTGAGCGATAAATGATTAGATGGTACAAGAAATTCACCAGGTAATCTTAGCGGCTCTCCAAAAACGATGTCGGCTGGAGTGGCTTCCAAATCATCCTTCCATGCTGTGCGGATGCTAAACAAAACTATCGGCAAAGTGTCGATCCAAGAAGAGCTTTCGTGACAGTGAATTGCGGCCTTCAATTGTCGGTGGAGACGTTCGACCATACCATTTGAATGTGGATGGAATGTCCTAGTATGTATGTGTTTACTGCCGATTAGTTGACTGAAGGCATTGAACAGCTGGCTCTCAAACTGAACTCTTTGGTCGGTGGTTATCCACAGTGGCACACCATAACGGCATATCCAACCAGCGAATAATTTACGAGCCACGCATTTGGCTCCTGTATTTTCCAACGGAAAAGCTTCTGGAAAACGAGAAAAGTGGTCGATGATTGTTAAGCAAAAGCGATATCCTCTTGATGGAATATATAGTTCGATTATGTCGACATGTATGTGCTCAAATCTACGAAATTTGGTTGGGTTGGCAAGCAATACAAGCACGAGACCAGCGGCGACAATCTTTTCTTAAACTTGGCCAGACTTAGCGCTGCGAGACCAGTTTAATAGATGCATTGGCTTCAGGGTGACTTACTGTGCAAAGATAAGAAGAATTTCTGGCGAAGCTCAGAAATGGTCGAGGAAGCGGACCGTTGACATCACAGTAAATCGGTATATCACTTTCAGGAACACTTACATGCTGAAGACACAATGCGTCTTGTGGAGGGTTCTGTATCCGATGTTGGATTTCACTGTCAGCTGCTTGGGCTTGAGCGAGTTCAGTCGAGGAGATGACAGTAGCAATAGCTTCAACACGTGACAATGCATCGGCTACAACATTATCCTTGCCGGATACATGTCGGATGTCGGTCGAAATTTGGTCAATAAAGTCCAGACGCTAATAAACTCCAGAGGCATGCAGAAGTGGTTTGTGATCTGTGTAAATCGACACTTCACGGCCTTCCACAAATGCTTGAATTTTCGCACAGCTGCGTGAACTGCGTGTAGCTCTAAGTCTTAAGGGCTTCGTTTACTCGGAGATGGTTGTAGTTTCTGGCTGAAAAATGCGAGTGCATCCCAAACTTCACCACGTCGTTGTTGAAGTACTGCTCCTACGGCATTCAGAGACGCATCTGTAAAAACAGCCCATGGTAAAGTTGTGTCTGGGTAGACGAGTAGCGTGGTGTTGCGAAGCTGTTCCTTGCAATTTACAAAAGCGGCTTCTCGTTCTGTCTTCCAGTTTACTTTGTCCGAACTTTTAATATTAGAACCCTGAAGACACTTGTGTAGAGGAGCTTGGTATGTTGCAGCGTTTTTCTGAAATTTACCGTAAAAGTTAATTATACCTAGAAACTCATGCAATTGTTTGATGGTATACGGCTGGCCAAAATTAAAAATCGCTTCTACCCTTTCTAACGGAGGGCGGATCCCTTTAGTGGACACGTGGTATCCAAGAAAATCAACCTCAGATTGACCAAAGCAGCATTTTGCGGTGTTGACAACGTGTTTATTAGAGATGTTCGCAGGTTAAAAGTGTACAATCGAATGATTATGCTAAGCTTCACAAAAGATAAAGAAGCATCGTTATCTGTTTTATCAAACTGTACATTACTGCAAAAGTGTAAACTGTTCATGATACAAAACTGCTTATCGCAAAGAGTGTGTTGCACAAGTAATGCTTGTAACGGCGAAAACAGTGTGGTGCACAAGTAATGCTACATCAAGGTTTTTTTTTTATAAAAGTACCGTTATTTTTTGAGCTAAAAAAAATCAATTTCTCCGCTAAGAAATGGTTTACAAACCCTATGTACCTTATTTGAAGCAAATCGGTTCAGCCGTTTAGGCTGTTGTTGCTGATACACACATACGATAGACAGACAGACGTCATCGCAATGCCATGTTTGATTGTTATCTTAATTTTTTTTCTTACACGAATGCACGCATAATCGCAAGTAAAACTTTTCAGAAGAAAAAGAGTTTCATTGTGGACGCCTAGTGAAACCCAGCACATCAGAGGCGGCACTTCTGATTGCTTGTTGACAATGTCTCTACTGGTCATCTGTACATGCTGCTGTTGGTGGACTTGTTGAGATATTGGTAGAAAGGTGGTCAGTAAAGGTCCTTGTGGTCTCTTACCTTCTATGTTTGCCCCACGTCGAAATGCTGGAAGCATGTTTGATGTCTATCGAGATGTGATCAAATTGATTGACGGTATTTTGATCACTGCTCCGCCAAGGAGCGTACGTCGTACTTCGGACACATATCGTAGGTGTACTCAAGGAGGTCGTAGAATTCGCCCTTGGTTGTATCAACCTTTCATTCGTTGTGGGCGTAGACACAGATCAGCTTGACGTTCTTAAATTTTGCTTTGATATTACGACAGTACATTCCACGTACAGATCCGAAATTCGTTGTCCTTGTTTCGTTTGCTGGGGTCGTCAACATTTAAACCATCCGTATCCGAGGCTTCTTGGTGTTTTGGAACTATAAAAGTTTTCCGTGGTAGGGAAGTTACCCCGACGCACCATCCTCCCCATCCTAGAGGATGCAACGGGAGGTTGGAATGGTTCCCCCGCTACTGAAGGGAAATTAAAAGGAATGAAACAGAGAGAGAAAGAACTGTATTAAATAAGCCCCATGCTCATGGGACTGAAGTTCAAAAACATAACAAAAAATATGACTTCCAAATTTCGTTCTGCGAAAATTTTCGTTCCGCGAAATTTCGTTGTCTCACATTAGGTGTTATTATGTAACGGGCGATAAGATGTCTCCTCCACTTTAGAAGGGGAACCAAAAAGACGTGACGGAAGGCGAGAACGAAAAGAAGCCAAAAGTTAAATTTGCACTGTATCGGACGGATCGCCAAACAGACGAACGAAACTTGAACTTGATTGAATCTCGGCAGTAGTGAACCAAATCAATGAAAAATTGTTTTTACCTTCTTCATACCTTCATCTCACTTCTATGTAACGAGAGACTACCCTACATTGGATCCTCACATAAAAGATGAGTCCCTTTGACAGGAGAAAGAGAAAGAGTGTCAACGTCCTTTCGTATCAGAGGTCACTAACCCCCAATAGAATCGTTTCACCTCTCCTTCCTCTCATCACAGAAACTCGACGTATGTGGGTGGTAACACGTCCTTCATATCACACCTAGGATCATCAAACCTATATTAGTTAAGTAAGAATGATGAAATCGTAAATTCATGGTGACCTTTTTGACTGGGGATCTGTTTGCCTAAGAGTTTGCGACAAAATAAGAAGAGATATTAACCCCTCTACACATATATGGTAAGTAGGTATCACTGTCTAGACAATCAGTTTCCCACAAAGATTACTGAAAAAAGGATCCTACACCTGCTAACCTCGACTTTTAGTACCTATTGCTAGGCACGTCCAAGCCGAGACCATCAGGGTGACTACCACTCGACTGCCGCTTCAGGTCAGAATAAAACTCGCCTTGGCCAGCTCATCGGTTCAAGGAAGTAGGTCATGCTGCAGGAGTCAATATCCGGTGCTACAATTAGTTGACCTGGAGTCTAGGAGTTGGTTGACTCAAAAATAATTCAGATGCTAATGCTAAAGAGCAAAAAGAGACCGAGAAGGTGTTTCCGAAGATTCGAAGAAGCGTCAAAAATAGATAGGAAAATGATAGCCATAAAGCTAACGTGGAAGTTACGTAAGTAGGACAAGATGATTGTAGTCCTTTCGGATGTCTTCCACCAAGACCCAACCTTGTTCCATCATATCCGAAAATTTTTCTGGAACCCTAATGTTGTTGGTAGAAACAAATGGTTTTGTCCCTATCACTTCCCTATTAATATACCTGCGACGAGAATTTTATATAGGTACATCCCTCAAAAGAAAGTACCATATGGTAGTCACATTACCTCTACATGATTATATATACCCACTACTAGTTGTCACAATAGTGGCTTCAGTTGTTGTTGCTGTGGGGGGGGGGTGAAAATTCACCTCAGGACATCACGAGATAGATCCCAGCCACGACTCCATCACCTCAAGATCTCACAGCTTCATCCTAATCTGAAAATTCTAAGAAAATAAGAATATCTTCCCTGAGATTAAATCTTAATCTTATATTTACCAACGACGTGAAATTTAAAAATGAAATGAAAAATTATTGATTTAAGTTCAATTCCTAAAACAATTTTTATTCATAAACTTAAAATCTAACAAGAATTATCATATATCTAAAAATATGTAATCTCAAAAAAATGGCCTCCTTCAACAAGTCTCTCCACCTATCCCGGTCTCGAGCCGACGCCATCCAGTTGCGCACCCCAAGGCTCCGGGCGTCCTGGTCTACGCCATCTCTCCAGCGCAAGCATGGTCTACCACGCTGTCGTCTGCCATAGAATGTACCACAAAGAATTTTCCGAGCAGGTTCCTCTTCGCTCATGCGAGCTAGGTGCCCTGCCCACCGAAGTCTACCGAGCCTAATTTTTGTCACGATATCTGCTTCAAGGTAGATTGCGTACAATTCATGATTGTACCGTCTCCGCAATCGTCCTTCCTCACATATGGGGCCAACAATTCTCCTTAAGACTTTTCTCTCGAACGCGGCTAAGAGGTCAGAGTGCCTTTTGCTAAGCACCCAAGTCTCGGATCCATATGTGAGTACTGGCAGGACCATGGTCCTGTACAGCAGTAGTTTTGAAGTTATGGTGAGATTTCTGGATTTGAAGAGCTTTGACAGACTGTAGTAGGCTCTGTTGGATTTGAGAAGCCGCCCGCGTATTTCTTCTTCTATATTGTTATCGGCTGCTACTATTGACCCAAGGTATTTAAAGGATTGCACCACTTCAAATTCGTGCTCCGCTACCTTGATTGTTTGACCAACTGTTCCTCTCGCATTCGACGCCACCATGTACTTTGTTTTACCTTCACTAATGTGCAGCCCCAGATTTTGTGCCGCCTGCTCGATCTGGATGAAGGAATCGTGTACAGCTTGCTCGGTTCTTCCGATGATGTCGATGTCGTCTGCGTAAGCCAGTATCTGGCTGGACCTGTTGACGATGGTCCCTCTTGTTGCCGTGCCAGAGTCACGGATTGCTTTCTCCAACGCCAGGTTGAAGAGGAGGCAGGCCAAACCATCCCCTTGTCGGAGTCCATTAAAGATGTTGATTGGTCTGGATAGCAATCCGGTTATTTTTACTTGGCTTGTTACGTTGGTCATGGTCAACCTACATAGTCGTGTCAATTTATTTGGGATGCCGAATTCTCTCATGGCTTTGTAAAGTTCTACCCTGGCTATGCTATCATAGGCGGCCTTAAAGTCTATAAACAGGTGGTATGTTGGGATGATAAATTCTAGACATTTTTCCATCGCCTGCCTAAGGGTAAAGATCTGATCAGTTGTTGATTTGCCTGGAATGAAACCACACTGATATTGTCCGATGATGGTTTTAGCGTATGGGCTTATCCGGTCTTGTAGGATAGAGGAGAGTATCTTATAGGCGGTACTCAACAACGTGATACCTCTATAGTTGCTGCACGTTGTGACATCTCCTTTCTTATGTATGGGGCATATTATACCTTTTCGCCAGTCTTCTGGCATTTCTTCATGCTCCCACACGTGCACTATAATACCATGAATTGCCTGACGTAGAGCTGGCCCACCGTGTTGAAATAATTCGGCTGGTATACCATCAGCTCCCGGGGCTTTGTTTTTCTTTAGCCGGTCTATAGCCTTCTCAACCTCTTCTATGCTTGGTGACGGCAACATAGGGTATTCGTCTTGAAGCAGTGGAGCCTCCACTTCAGCAGTGAGTTGACCATTAAGCAATTCATTAAAGTACACTTCCCATCGCTCCAGTATGCTTTGTGGATCGGTGATCAGATTTCCCTCTCCGTCCTTGCAGTATGTGCAGCGTGGTGTGTACTGCGTCATGTTTCGGACAGATTGGTAGAACTTCCGCCCCTGGTGGGGACCTCGCTCTCGGCTTTTTTCTATTTCACAGATTAAGTTCTTCTCCCAGGCTGATTTTTTCTGTCTGTGAAGCCGTTTTTGTATTCTTCTGAGCTCTTTATATTCTTCTTTGCGTGCCCGCGTTCTATGAGATTGTTGCATTGCTCGGTACGCAACATTCTTACGTTCAGTCGCTAGCTTGCATTCATCATCAAACCAGTCGTTCCGATTTCTACGACTGCTGCCTAAGATGGAGTTGGCAGTACTAATGACAGTATTCTTAAGGCGTGTCCACTTCTCATCTACGCCCAGCATACTGGCCCCAGGACTTACTCTCCCTAAATCAAGCGATTCTAGGGCGAGTCCTAACGCATTACCAAAGGTGTTACTGGCATTTTCATTGCGCAGGGCAGCCGTGTTGATTCGAACTTGATCGGCGGATGCAATACGTCTTCGCAAGGCAATCCGCCCTCGGAAGACCATACCAACAAGATAGTGATCCGAGTCGATATTGGCGCCTCGGTACGTTCGTACCGTCATCAAGTTCGAGTAGTGGCGACGGTCTATCAACACGTGGTCTATTTGGTTACGAGTGACTCCATCAGGTGATACCCAGGTGGCTTTGTAGATATCTTTTCGCGGGAACCTGGTACTCGCAACGACCATGTTTTTCGATGCTGCCAATTCTAAGACTCGAAGTCCATTGTCATTAGTGTTCTCATGCAAACTATGGGTGCCTGCGTAATGCCTGAATACCGGCTCCCGACCTATTTTTGCGTTCAAATCCCAAGGATGATTTTTACGTCATACCTTGGACAGGCATTGAGGGTCCTCTCGACTTGTTCGTAGTAAGTCTCTTTTTCTTCGTCTGAGGACTCCTCCGTAGGTCCGTGAACGTTAATGAGGCTGATGTTCGTAAATTTGCCTCGCACGCGAAGGTGCCTTTACTTCGTATTATATTAATTCCCAATAAGAAAATATCTGTATCTCAATATCTAAACTATTTTTAGTTGTACAAGAATCTAACTCAAATCATACACAAGTTGCAAAAAAAATTCTATTGTAATTAAATTTCATAGAAAATAATCCGTTAAAGAGAACCTCTACTAACGTATTTCATAGTAGTAGAGACAAAAAAAAGTATAAATATATTTAAGAAAATTTAATATAGCGATTATCGACAAATATTTGCCTTGTTCAGGCAGCAGAAGGCTTGAGGTTGGAAGATTTCGGTCCGCGATAAAAAGAAGATTTTATCTACCCTTGAAAATATGATGGCTCTCTTTTTAACGAACTTGGCCGCAGTTTAATTTTTCTGTGCGGACACTAATCTACTACAGCTGTTATTTTCTGTGAATGGTTTCTGAATGAACTCATTTGGTGAGTCGTAAACCTATTACATTTTTTTAGCGGACACTCTTTATATTTTTATAATACAATGATTATAAACAATTGCTTCTAATGGTTTTTAACCAAAACTAATTCGCGTGTAGCTTCTACTGTAAAGTAAGTAAAGTTTGAATATTTTTATTTTTTTCAGCTAAAGTATTATTTTTCTTTTCTTTTTAGATGTTTCAAGTGTAATTAAGGTATACGTAAGTTCGGTAAGTATTTTCAGCTACTCCGTAAACTTTTCAAGCGGTATGTATATGTTTTTAGGTTATAAAGAATTGATAAAAGTATAAGGTAAGATTTCTAAATAGTTCTACAAGCGGTTCAAAATGGTTTCTACAGTAAGTATACTTCTAAAAAAAAATACCAGCGTTATTTGTCTACAAAATTTCTTTGTATCACTTTACCTGTGTAACTTTCGAGTACTTGATCCTCGGTTCTTGATATTTATAGACATTTTGAGTTTTTTTGACTTATTGGTACTCTTCTATCTGACTTCAACTTTTCTTGCCTTTCTTGTAACACTAAATTTCTTCTTTCAGATTATCTATTTGGGTCCAGCTGTAAAGCTAAGAAGTTTTTTCTAACCTTTAGTTTTCTTCTGGCTAATATAAATCTTTCTGTTTTCTCCTTTAACTTTTAATCACTTTTATATCTAAACTACTAATATTATATCTGAGAGTTATTGGTGACTGTTCACAATACTTGCATTTGTCTACCTTGATCATTTTCTTGTATTCTTTTTTTTCTTCTCTGATTACACGAAAATTTACTGAAACTCATTTATTTATTGCTGCTAACATAAAAATTGCTATATATATTTAGTTATTATACGTCTACTTCATAAAATTTTACTTGACTTTGAAAAATACCTTTCTGTACCAGCACACTTCTGACGTCACAAATCCACTGCCACTAGGTCGTGAATTCACTCTTACACATATCACTATTATCATCCACCATCTTATACTTCTCCTGTATATGTTCTGTTATAGTAGTGGTGCGTCATTCTCTGCGCTCTTTTTTTCAGGTTCGCGCTTAAATTTTTGCGCATGTCCATCTAACTTTTCGGTCTCTACCACGTACATTTAATTTTTCTCGATTGCGAATTAAAGTGTATTTTATTCTACTATCTCCCGATAAATGGATATCCTCTACGTAGATTGTATGATAATTGTGTTGGTTTCAATTTAACCATACAAACTGCGTAAGGTATGTTTGGCTAAATTTGGTATTAATAATATACTTTTCAACAGTACTCATTGTATTGAGAATAAATAAAAAAAATTTCAAGTTGGTCAGTAATGTGATGAATGGAAATGGTAAATGTATTATGTGATTGATTATATGCTGTCGTGATGTTGAGGTAGATTTTTTTCCTACAAGGACCAGACTCTTAGATAGCTCCAAGAACAGGGAGCCGAATAACTGCTCCATATAGGCCTGAGCTTCGAATATGTCGTAGTAGCCCGTATAAGGTGTGCACTAAGTAGTTTAAACAAACTGGAAAGTAGAAGCCACCGTTGATTCAATCTGAGAAATTCCTGCGCTGCCGTCTTTATGAAATGAGAAAGTGAAAACGTTGGTCCCCTTCAATCCAGAACTAACAACGAACAGAAAAGAATTGGTTGATAGTTGTAACTTGTAAGTCGCTAGGCCGTGGTTTTTCGGAGCTGTCAGTTCATTTATTATTTTATAAAGGATTCATGAACTGGCTTTTATTATAGAGAGGATTAAAATAAAACTTATATTTGCAGACATTAATTATTATCCTAATGATGACGATAACCTCAGTACAAGGGTCATTGCAGGTTCATCACATTCCTGAAGAGAATTGTTATGCAAAAATCAGGATGAAAGTGGTAGATATAGTCAACGATACTGATACTATTTTACAAAATATTATGAACCCTAGAGATATGATGCAAATTTTAAACAACACAAAATCTAAATAAAATAATAACAATTAATAAACCAAACAGACAGAAAAGAGGATTGATTGACATTGTTGGTAGAGTCCAAAATTGGCTATTTGATACAATCGACGACTTACATAGATCGAGAAGAAATTTTTATAACAAAAATCTAAAGAAGCAAATAAAATGAATGAGCATTATAATACATTTTTGTTTGATCTAAAACTTAGGATATAAAATAGTAGAACTTAAATATTAGAATCATTTAACACAACAAATGAATTTATTTGCAATTTATGTATATAATAAAATTTTAGTTTTGGAGCAGTATGCTTATATATTTAGAAAATAAAGTAAATAAAATTCTTGATAACATAATGACTGCTAAGAATAATATAATTCATTCAAGTATATTTACATTAGAAGAATTAAAAACTTATAACATAGATGTTCATACAATCAAACTTTTAAGGGCGCGAGTAATGGAATACAATAATCAATTTCTTGTACAATCAGAAAAAAAACCAGCTAAAACTAGGAATTACAGTCACATTTCAAGCAAACTCGGAAATCTTATTTCAAGTACAAAAAATCTTATTTTGAGCTCATTTTTAATGTGCTGAAAAACTAAGCCACAAAAACTTAATTTAAGAATTTTAAATTTTAAAACGAGTACGAAATTCTTAAAACGAGAAAAATAATCTTATTTAAAGATTGAAACCAACTTAAAATTAATACGAAATTGTTAAAACGAAAAAAAATCTCATTTTAAGATTGAAGCCAGCTTAAAATGACTACGAAGTTCTTAAAACAAGAAATCTTATTTAAAGACTGCACCGAGCTTAAAAGGAGAACGAAATTCGTTCGGATTTTAATTGACGGTATCTCCGTACTTAGCTGTCTGATTTCAATTTTGAAAAGCTTTTTAGTTAGTTGTTTAAATGCAAACAATTTTTATGTTGACACATGTTTCGCGAAAACACAGAATTTCTGAGATATTCAAAATTTAAGCAAACGACAAAAAAAATATATTCAATTATTTAAATTTTATTTATTCCCATAGTACAGCACCAGTTTATATCACGTGTGCCGTTACATATTTCCTGAGTTTTGCTTTTGGGCTTCGTTCAACACCCATAGCGGTTTCAAAAATAGTTGGTCACATGATCAAAGTTCTGTTAGTTTGGCCGCCATTTTCGAAAATGGCTGCCAAATTGATCGTTTTTTGGTTAAAAGATATCCCCGTACCTAGTTATTCGATTCCAATTTTTAAGAACTCATTTTATTTGATGCTTAAACCCAAACACATTTAATTCAGATAATTTTTTGCTAAATCAAGTGATTCATAAGATATTTGAGTAAATTTAAAAATATAATAAAAAAACTGTATTCAAAGCGATTTTTTTAACTTGTTTACTTGTACTAAATTTAAAATTATCTCGGTTTACTTTCTTGGTGGAACTTCTAACACACAAAAAGTGGGCTGTTTTAAGGAAGCTTATCGCAATTAATGATAAATTTTTACTCAGGGTGATTTTAACAGTAGGCACCGAAACTGGGTTTGCAAAAGAGCAAAGAAGTGGGGAAATCTTTTATAGGATTTTCCCTTATGAGATATCCTGTATACTTGCTATATCCAAACGGACCCATATATTTTCCAGCAAATAAAAAATCTTCGCCATCGACACCAGATTTGATCATAACGAACTCACCAGAAACCGTTACCCAGCCTTTGATGGTAAGCGCTTTGAGCTCGGATCATATTCGTATAAACTGTGATATTTCTCTTAATAGTAAAAGAAAAGATGTGCAGTATTTTGATTTTAAGAAAGCAAATTGGGATAGGTTTAGAACAAAAGTAAAACAACAAATACGAAATACGCCCTGCGATCTGCGATATTAATAGAATAAGTAGTCAACAAGAAATTGATGAAAAAATCGAAAGTAACACAAGTATTATACTTGAAAGTGTTGATGAATCCGTGCCGAAAAAATCAATAGCTACTAGAAAAAGCTTAATTCCGGGATACATTTTAAATTTAATAAAACAAAAAAATGGATTAAGAAGTCATTGCAAAAGATACAGACCTTTAAATGATTTCAATGATATGAACAGTTTCACGAAACAAATAACTTTCGAACTTTCTAAACTCAGAAATAAATCATGGAACGATAAACTAGTTCTCTTGATCCGAATTCTAAACCATTCCGGAAAAAAACATGATTCTAAAACAAAAAAATAAATTTGTTGCCCACTTGGAACAAAACGGCCAATTACTGATAACTAATGAAGAAAAGGCATAGTTGTTTGCAAATTCATTTGAAAAAAATTCAAACCCACTAGTTATTGAACCTAGCTCAGTCACAAGCGTAGTAGATGAATCTATCAATATTATTAATAATTGCCAAGAAACACCACCAACAGACGTCCTTGTTTCCAATGATGATACTCAATCTATTATCCGAAAACTGAGCAGCAGGAAAGCACCAGGAATAGATACTCTAAAAAATATCTACTAATGAGTTACCAGTTACCACTTATTGGAGTAACATTTTATGCCTTATTCTTAATGCATGTCTGAGGCTGCAATACTTTCCTATAAAATGGAAAACAGCTAAAATAATACCCATTCTCAAGGCAGGTAAACCTACTAACAATTTAAACAGTTATGGTCCTATAAGTCTTCTTGGTGGCCTGAGTAAAATACTACAAAAAGTAATAAAAATTAAACTTCTTGATTTTCTTGAGTCCTGCAATATTATGCCAAAATATCAGATTTAGACAAGGTCATAGCACTAGCCATCAGGTATCGCGCGTTTGCAAGAACATAAATTATAAAATGAGCGCAAAACAACCCACTGGTCTTGTTTTGTTGGATGTTGAAAACCTTTTAATAGCATCTGCCACTGGCATGATGGTGTTCTTCATAAAATGAAGCTCTTCGGTTGTCCCTTATATTAAATTAAAATTGTACAATGTTTTCTTGAGAACCGAAAATTTCAAGTTAATTTAAATAACATATGTTCAAGTTTAATAAATATAACCTCAGGAGTAACCCAAAGCTCTGTGTTGGAGCCGCTGTTATATATAACATATGTTGATGACTTTCCTGTAGTCTGGAATTGTGAAAAAGCTACGTTTACCGATGATATAGCTGTATATAGCTCAAGCAATTTTGGCCATGAAATCGAAAATTACTTGCAGTATGCCCTGAACACATCTGTAAAGTATTTTAAGAGACTGTTTAACCTCTTACCACAGAGCATCAGGAGACTTATTGACAGTGATTCGAGTAATTTTGGGACCGTTTTGTTTAAGTATATGGCTGCAAATGAGAACAAATGAGAATTGACTTTTTATTTATTTAATTTTTTTTTCTCAATTGTTTATTGTTTTATAATTAGTTACAATTTCTCTATTTATCATACTTTTTTCCTGTATTAGTTTTACGATTTATTTCATTTTCTTTTCAAAATGTTGTTGAAAATTGTCAGATTCTATAAATTAAAATTGTACTACCTACTCGAGCAACTAAAGATTTTATAGTCTATGTAAGAGATTTGAATTTGTTTAATAAATATCTAAAATATGTAAAATATCTAAGTTTGGAAGGTAAAACTTAACGCCGAAAAAACCCAGGCTTGTCTTTTCAATAGGAAAATAAAAGCCTGTTTTCAAACACTCACATTAAAAAACTTCAAATTGCACAAAATAAAACTTTGAAAATGATGGTAAATCTACCCTGGCATTTTACCACACATGAAAAAACTGGTGTACTAAAAATTACAGAGAAGAATGAAATTCTCAATCAAAGGTTTGGCAAGCATGCAATGATTCAGAATATATGTTAGTTAAAAGTTTAATTTATTAATAATAATATGCGATTGTGAAAACAATAGTTTGTTCTTTATTTATGTATTTATATTGTAACGTGTTACACAAATAATTAAAGGGTGCTGAATGTTTTCATCTCTTGAGGTAAACGCCATCTACCTGTTTGGTACATCTACTAAATCTCTACACCTACTACATTGCCTACTCGATATTGTTCTAGCAAGTTCAAGAACCTTCCATGAGCCAAGCATTTCTGTATAAAAGAGGAAGCGGATGCGGACCGACAGTCAGTTTGAATTTGAAATCAGTCGTGTACAAGTCGCTAATTTGAAAGTGATAAATTTTGAATTTTAAATAAAGAAAGTAAAAAGAAAATAAAGAGTGTTTTGAAATATTAAGTGGAATTAAAAGTAAAAAGACGTAAAGTGAGTGGTATTAAAACGGAAATAAGTTTTATTTAATAAAACGAACCTAGATAAAACCTAACATTGGTGTCAGAAGTATAATTAAATAAAACTTTAGTGAAAAGTGATTCTGTTGAAAGTAAAATATGGGTAAGCTTCTGAAGGATTTAAACGCTGTTGAACTAAAAGCAGAACTAAACAAACGGGGTCTTCCTACTGCTGGAACGAAAAATGACCTCATTATTCGTCTGCAAGAAGCCATGAGACGACACGGTGAAAATCCAGACACATCCGTCTTGGAAAAGGAAATGGCAGAAGAACAAGTAAGTACCAACACAGATTTGTCCAATATGTTGGCACTTCTTCTCGAACGTTTCGAAGATCAAAGAAACGAACAAACGAAACTTCTCGAACGTTTAGAAGATCAAAGGAAAGAACAAAAGAATGAACAAACGAAACTTCTCGAACGTTTCGAAGATCAAAGAGAAGAATAAAAGAATGAACAAACGAAACTTCTAGAACGTTTCGAAGATCAAAGAAACGAGCAAAAAGAGCTCTTTGAAGGACAAAGGAACCTTCTTGAAGGCAAACCAAACTCACTACTTTAGAGAACAAGTTTGTTGTTGTAGATGAACGTGTTGAAGGAGTTGAAAAACATTTACTCAAAGTAGACACAAGTTTGCAGAAGGTTGAAGAAAAATTCGAAAAAGTTGAGGATAAATTCAATTATTTGTCAAAAGAATTCGCCAAGGTTAGAAAATTGAAGGTGCGAGAAAGTTCTGGTGAATCTTACAAGAGAAAAAAAATGCATCCGCCAACTTTCAATGGGCAAACTTCTTGAGTTACTGCAAACAATACTAGCAGAGATGCATGGCAACTTTAGTGCACTTTCACAAACCATTGAAAAACGCTTTGGAGATGGCCATATGCAAGAAGTCTTTAGAGTTCAACTAAACACCAGAGTTCAGAAACGGGGTGAAACTCTTCAGCAGCTTCAAGCAGACATCGAACGACTAGCTCCCTTGGCATATCCAACTGCGGGCGAAGAAATCTTAAACCAATTCACCGCAGAGCCTTTGTTCGTGCCTTGTGTGACATCTGTAGGAAATCACCTTTGCCTGCACACATACACATTCACACACACGTATACACACACATCTCACATAGATACATCCCATACCAACATACACACACACCCCACCCACCATCTCTGCATATTCTTGATAAAGTTCTATTCGAACGACCCTCAACTGAATATTACCTACTTCTGTAATATTGTATTTCCTATACTTCAAGTAATAGTAGAAATCAAGAAAATAGTGTCGACGCTAATATCTAATACACTCATTTCTACTTTCCCCTATACAGCAACCATCTTCCAAAATAAATTCTAAGTGTCAACATTCAGAATACCATCCATCCATACAGACGACGTACCCGCCATCTATGAGTAAAAATATAGTAACAGAAAAGTCGAGACGACCTCTTTGCTAAAATTCAAGCCATCTATAACAAAAAGATTCAAGAAAAATATAAAGAAACAAGTCATTGAACCAATGTCCAATACAGGTAAACATTTCAGTATTATTGTTATATAATTGTGTAGTCCATGTATAAATAGTAAAGTTTTGTAAGAAATAGTAGAATTCGTAATACCCGTTGTGTATATTCATGTATCTCTAAAAGAAAATTTACCAACCGTAGAGGAAAGTACAAAAAAAAAAGAATTAATAAAATATGAGACAGAAAAAACTCAGTATCTTGAAGACTCTTAACGAGTAAAGAAATAATATTCGATGTGTAAACATCTTATTTCCAATTAATTAGACGCCATAAAAGTATTTTTGTTTAGAAAAATGTCATAAGTTGTCAATCTAGGGAAATAATTAGTGAGGAGATTGAAAAATCTCCAAAAGTAACTAAACGTTGACCCTAAAGTAGTAAAGGAACGAAGCGATACTTTAAAACACACCCATAATACTGATGACGTAGCTAGTAATTGTCGTCGAACCAAAATGGCCTATTGGAGGAAGTGCGAAACTACACGAACACAGCCAATCAGAAAAAAGAAGTCTTCTTGGCAGACGCAAATAGTTAAAACTTTCTTTTCCAATTTGCAATCGCAGCGAGGAACAATTTAAAAAGGTTAATAAGTAGAAATAGTTAAAGACAGTCTAGTGTACAATAAGAAATAGAATTGATTGAAAAAATATTCGGAAAAAAATCCAACCTCGTGTAAGTAAAATTACAATCCAAAAATGAAATAATATTTTTTATGCTGGAAAAATGATGACATCGCAACAGGAGAAATTCCGAGATAATTTTTTATGGACAAGAACTAAAAGAAGCGCAATTCCGAGAAAGTTACGATTCCACATGAAAGCTGGAAGAAAAATCTAAGGAACTGATGCCGAAAAAAGTCACGATCTCCATAAAATTGACGAATCCAGGTAAATTAAAAAGTTTAATTATGCTAAGAAAAAAAACATAGAACGTGGGTAGGCGACGCTAAATAATTCATGAAAATTCTTCAGTAACTTGATAAAAACAAACAAAAAGAAGAAAAACGAGAAAATAAGTAAACACAATCCGGCAGAAAATAAAATCTGGATAGAAAAGTGATAATTGACATTTGCTCCAGGCAGCGAATCCGAAAAATCATTTGTTGAAAAGGACACGCTTGTCCCATGCGCTCACGCAATTTCAATAATTGCACGAACCGATTCGCTACCGGGATTCATTCTAGGGTATAACTTTTGAAAAACGTACGCAACATCAAACAGCAGACTCTGGACACAAAGCCGACGGCTGACATCGGAATTCTCACAGTGGTGTGAGAAACGAATTGTTGCGGCGCAAGGAATTTTTGGCACCAGGGTGAGGGAATCATTGGCAGCTGGTGTGGCGAGTCAGACAGACGCAGTACAGAACGCATTGTGAGAGTCACATGCGACAGAAAGGAGAAATATTGCCTCAACATCATAATCTAAAAACGCATTGTGAAAGTCACATGCGACGGAAAGGAGAAAACGTCTTGTACAGTCATACAACAAATGCATTGTGAAAGTCACATGCGACAGAAAGGAGGTATACTTCATCAGAAGCAGTAAATTAAAAGCGCATTGTGAAAGTCACATGCGACAGAAAGGAGAAATCCATCGTGAGCAACAACTTGAGAACGCATGGTAAAAGTCACATGCGACAGAAAGGAGAAATTTATCAGAAGCAGTAATCCAAAAAGCGCATTGTAAAAGTCACATGCGACGGAAAGGAGTTATACTTCAACGGAACAACGATCCATAGACGCATTGTGAAAGTCACATGCGACCCATCCATCAGAAGATACTTATACAGACGGACGTCCACGAGGTCATCCATATACATTGCATTCAATCGAACCATATACAGTGGGACTGTACCTACTTGATGTCATCCAAAATCAACATCTTAGTGCATAATTGTGAAGAAGATTCATCAGAGTCAACAGGACCATAGAAGCTGCAAAGGAAATCAAGTAAAGGTTAAATGTAACAAAATTTAACCCAGAAGGTATCACAACTTTATTTATTTTATTTCTATTTTTGTGTTGAAATACGTATTTTAAAAGAAAAAGACACAGTCAAATCATAACGTATGTAAAGTAAGCCACATATTAGTGAAGTTATCGTTTTTATAGAATAGACATTGAAAAAGTTTAGCAATAAAAAGAGTACCTACCTATATATGGTATCTCTATGCAGCAGTGCGAGGTAAGGACATACGATTTAATCGTTTGCCTGCCGTATTATCTACTCAACTATAAAAGCCTATATCGTAGCCTTTAAAGTACTCGTGTTGCTGGGCCTAGATAAACGAATAGAGCTAATACATGGAGCATATACATATATGCATAAATCATCACATCATAAATAAAAATTTCAATTCCGTTAAAGTTTCTTTCGTTTAGATGAAATCAATTAAAATACTTCATAATTTGTATGAAAAAAGATACCTATTCGGGTAAAAGTACAAATAATATTTTTTTTGTTGTTAGTTAGTATGTATTTATGAATAATCATAAAGTTTATTTTGAATCATCTTGTGTCGAAATACTGCTTAGTGCATTTAAATTTCAATTTGGTAAAAATTAACGAGGAATTCTGGCAAATAAACGAATACTTTCTAGAACCCGACCCCTACAAACAAAGCAAAGAAAAAAAAAGAGTAAATATCCAATCGGGAGTAAAATTGAAAAATAGATAGTTTGAAGATACCTATCAGTATCATTGATAGCTAAGCAAAGTGCACTTTTCTAGGCAGTAAAATTTTTTTTGTCGCTATATATTTTTTTTTTATTATAAGTACCATAAACTATATTGTATGTAAAAACGGCACTACAAACTGGAAGCCGAATTGACTTTAAAATTTTTTTTTCTATGTCTTTTAGCTTGTTTCGTTTCGGGAAAGAGGGTGGAAGTGTGGGACACTTATTTGTTTGACCCTCCCTGATAACTTTGTCTGTCCATTTTTAAAGTTTAGCTTGTTTTTTCGAGATTAGAATATTCGATCGGATATCGATATTCTGCAACATTGATTTACTTTTATCTTCAGTACGTTCTGAAGTTATTTTGTTTTTAGAATCCCTTCAGTAAAGAGACAATCTTTTAGGTCACTGAACAAGTTGGAATTTGAAGTTCAATTAAAGTAATTTATTCATCATCATCATCGGCTCGACAACCGGGGTCCGGTCCTGGCCTCCTTCAACAAGTCTCTCCACCTATCCCGGTCTCGAGCCGACGCCATCCAGTTGCGCACCCCAAGGCTCCGGGCGTCCTGGTCTACGCCATCTCTCCAGCGCAAGCATGGTCTACCACGCTGTCGTCTGCCATAGAATGTACCACAAAGAACTTTCCGAGCAGGTTCCTCTTCGCTCATGCGAGCTAGGTGCCCTGCCCACCGAAGTCTACCGAGCCTAATTTTTGTCACGATATCTGCTTCAAGGTAGATTGCGTACAATTCATGATTGTACCGTCTCCGGAATCGTCCTTCCTCACATATGGGGCCAACAATTCTCCTTAAGACTTTTCTCTCAAACGCGGCTAAGAGGTCAGAGTGCCTTTTGCTAAGCACCCAAGTCTCGGATCCATATGTGAGTACTGGCAGGACCATGGTCCTGTACAGCAGTAGTTTTGAAGTTATGGTGAGATTTCTGGATTTGAAGAGCTTTGACAGACTGTAGTAGGCTCTGTTGGATTTGAGAAGCCGCCCGCGTATTTCTTCTTCTATATTGTTATCGGCTGCTACTATTGACCCAAGGTATTTAAAGGATTGCACCACTTCAAATTCGTGCTCCGCTACCTTGATTGTTTGACCAACTGTTCCTCTCGCATTCGACGCCACCATGTACTTTGTTTTACCTTCACTAATGTGCAGCCCCAGATTTTGTGCCGCCTGCTCGATCTGGATGAAGGAATCGTGTACAGCTTGCTCGGTTCTTCCGATGATGTCGATGTCGTCTGCGTAAGCCAGTATCTGGCTGGACCTGTTGACGATGGTCCCTCTTGTTGCCGTGCCAGAGTCACGGATTGCTTTCTCCAACGCCAGGTTGAAGAGGAGGCAGGCCAAACCATCCCCTTGTCGGAGTCCATTAAAGATGTTGATTGGTCTGGATAGCAATCCGGCTATTTTTACTTGGCTTGTTACGTTGGTCATGGTCAACCTACATAGTCGTGTCAATTTATTTGGGATGCCGAATTCTCTCATGGCTTTGTAAAGTTCTACCCTGGCTATGCTATCATAGGCGGCCTTAAAGTCTATAAACAGGTGGTATGTTGGGATGATAAATTCTAGACATTTTTCCATCGCCTGCCTAAGGGTAAAGATCTGATCAGTTGTTGATTTGCCTGGAATGAAACCACACTGATATTGTCCGATGATGGTTTTAGCGTATGGGGTTATCCGGTCTTGTAGGATAGAGGAGAGTATCTTATAGGCGGTACTCAACAACGTGATACCTCTATAGTTGCTGCACGTTGTGACATCTCCTTTCTTATGTATGGGGCATATTATACCTTTTCGCCAGTCTTCTGGCATTTCTTCATGCTCCCACACGTGCACTATAATATCATGAATTGCCTGACGTAGAGCTGGCCCACCGTGTTGAAATAATTCGGCTGGTATACCATCAGCTCCCGGGGCTTTGTTTTTCTTTAGCCGGTCTATAGCCTTCTCAACCTCTTCTATGCTTGGTGACGGCAACATAGGGTATTCGTCTTGAAGCAGTGGAGCCTCCACTTCAGCAGTGAGTTGACCATTAAGCAATTCATTAAAGTACACTTCCCATCGCTCCAGTATGCTTTGTGGATCGGTGATCAGATTTCCCTCTCCGTCCTTGCAGTATGTGCAGCGTGGTGTGTACTGCGTCATGTTTCGGACGGATTGGTAGAACTTCCGCCCCTGGTGGGGACCTCGCTCTCGGCTTTTTTCTATTTCACAGATTAAGTTCTTCTCCCAGGCTGATTTTTTCTGTCTGTGAAGCCGTTTTTGTATTCTTCTGAGCTCTTTATATTCTTCTTTGCATGCCCGCGTTCTATGAGATTGTTGCATTGCTCGGTACGCAACATTCTTACGTTCAGTCGCTAGCTTGCATTTATCATCAAACCAGTCGTTCCGATTTCTACGACTGCTGCCTAAGATGGAGTTGGCAGTACTAATGGCAGTATTCTTAAGGCGTGTCCACTTCTCATCTATGCCCAGCATACTGGCTCCAGGACTTACTCTCCCTAAATCAAGCGATTCTAGGGCGAGTCCTAACGCATTACCAAAGGTGTTACTGGCATTTTCATTGCGCATGGCAGCCGTGTTGATTCGAACTTGATCGGCGGATGCAATACGTCTTCGCAAGGCAATCCGCCCTCGGAAGACCATACCAACAAGATAGTGATCCGAGTCGATATTGGCGCCTCGGTACGTTCGTACCGTCATCAAGTTCGAGTAGTGGCGATGGTCTATCAACACGTGGTCTATTTGGTTACGAGTGACTCCATCAGGTGATACCCAGGTGGCTTTGTAGATATCTTTTCGCCGGAACCTGGTACTCGCAACGATCATGTTTTTCGATGCTGCCAATTCTAAGACTCGAAGTCCATTGTCATTAGTGTTCTCATGCAAACTATGGGTGCCTGCATAATGCCTGAATACCGGCTCCCGACCTATTTTTGCGTTCAAATCCCCAAGGATGATTTTTACGTCATACCTTGGACAGGCATTGAGGGTCCTCTCGACTTGTTCGTAGTAAGTCTCTTTTTCTTCGTCTGAGGACTCCTCAGTAGGTCCGTGAACTTTAATGAGGCTAATGTTCGTAAATTTGCCTCGCACGCGAAGGGTGCATAGCCTTTCGCTTATAGCGTTAAAGCCGATGATGGTAGACTTCATTTTTTCGCTGACTAGGAAGCCTACCCCGAGCACTTGGTGTTTTGTATGACAGCTGTAGTATACGTCATATTCTTTCTTCTGTAAAACACCATTCCCTGTCCATCTGATTTCTTGTAGTGCTGTTATGTCAGCTCTATATTTTGACAGGGCATCGGCTAGCTGTTGAGCAGCTCGAGCCCTATAGAGCGATCGTACGTTCCATAAGAAAATTCGTAAATCGTTTTGCCGTTTTCGTTGCGTTGGTTGTCGTCGTGAGATCAGTCCGTTTCCGAGGCTTGTTGTCGGGTTCGTAATTCTAAATTTTACGGAACAGGGAATTAACCTGTTGCCAACCTGAGGAACCAGCCTGATCATATTAGCCAAACCTTTTTTAAAAGGCTTGTTACTAGCGGCCGCCGCAAAGAGGCTATGATCACACTTCCACCAGTCCCGAATAGTTAGGGCACGTGCATGTTTTCGTATGCTACATGTTATTCCCCCTATTCGTCTGATGGCTGACTGCAATTTATTACAGTAATTTATTACCTGAAGAAAATATCCTATGTAGGTATATATTCTTTCGTATATAATTTTAAAGCAGATATTTTGAATAATTTAGATACACAAGCGGTAGTTTAGGTAAAAATGAATTTCAGTAGTTTTTTCATTTAAAGATAGTATGAAATAGGTATAGTGAAAATTTAGTCCACGAATGAAAATAAATTTATTTTCATTAAATTTTTTTTAGCATTCAGTATTAATCAATACAAAGTTGAATAAGTTTCTTTTTTTTGAATAACTAAAGACAATTAGTTATATTTTCTTCGGTTAATTATTAAGTTTTTGATTATTATTGATAATAATGTTATGTAGTAAGTTTATATAAATAAAGTTGTATTCAGGTTTTAAGAAAATTTCTCTTTTGATCATTTTTATTGAAGTTTCACGTTATCATGAAGTTGATAGAAGGGAAGATTTTCGGTTTTAGATTTATTTCAGCGATCAATATGAAGGTTTAAGGATTTAAGGAAAGGAGCCGGGATGGAGATACTTACCGGGACTTGGTTGACAACAACATAAGGGGAGAGTAATACTCTCCTTTTACAACAAGGGCGGTTTCGGAGGAAGACAAGGTGCAGCCGGAATCACATGGGTAAGCGGGCAAGTTTTTTCTTTTAGCTTGTCGCTTCAGGTTGGGTTATGATAGGCACCAGGAGGACGACAACATCTGTCACTCCAGTTAAGGGGATTGTGGGGGTTTTCGGTTCTTCTATTAGTGAAAAAGATGTTTTTATTCGGTTAGGTAGTTAGCTTGATATTAGGGTGACTTCTTATCGGATGAAAGTGGGCGAGTTGGCGCGGAACGGTAAACAGGCACCCAGCATTGCCCTTAGAGGATCTCCTGATCGGTTGCCGGGGCACAGTTCCGCTAGGTAGAGGTTGTTGAATTAGATTTTTTTTTTCTAATAGTTAGCCTAGAGCCCCAGGAGAGGTTTTTAACCAAAAACTTTTATTTTTTTTTTGCGGTCCTCTTTACAGAATAAGGGATCTTAAAATTTTATCGAGCGTTGTAGAACCAAGGACGGGTAGGGTGAGAATATGCTCGAGGGGCATGTTCATCGGTGACCCCTAACACAAAAAAATTTACTTTTTTTTTTTCAAAATCATTTCACTTTTCGTTTTCACTAACTATAAATACTTCCTGTGTATCGGGCCCCAGCTCACAACAAAATTTCATGGCAGCCAAACTTCAGCTAGGTCGCGGTCTGTAAACAGATGTGACACCAGCTAGCGCTCACAGAGCAAGATCCCCCCCTCATTCGGAGCTAAGCAATTGAGCAAATATCAGGCCAACTGCGGTGGTTGAGCACTAGCAACCTTTGTCTTGCGCTGCTCGGACGTGCCTCAAGTTTACGAGGGGTACTAAGAGTGGATGATCATAGACAAGGGATCAGGATTCTTTGGAGGGTGTACCTAAAAATAATTTTCTGACAATAAGTCATGCTTAGTTACTTTCTTTTGTGAAGGTATAGTAGACTAATATTCTGCATTTTGATACTTAAAGGTGATAGCGTTAGATTTTTGTTTTAGTGGTATACAAACGTATATAAAGGTTCTACGTCGGACAAGTATCTAGTCAGAGTCATGGAACGAGACGTAACGCCTGACTCGGCTAATTACTTTGGATGGAAATATTCTAGAGTAAGGTTGTTTGTTTTTCATCCAAGAATGTCACTAGTACAGGTATACATACCAGCTTAGTATACCCGACGTTCTGAAGATTACTAAGGGAGTTGAGGTGATTTCTATTATCAGGATAAAAGTTGTGATTTCTGATGGTAGTAATACTTTCGATTTTCCGAGATTATCTAAAGAGCGTCGTTAAATAAATATTATGTATAAGAATCCTGTGAGAGTTAAAGAACAGAGTCGATAAGGAAAAAATAGAAGAGCATAGAAGGAAGATGGTATGACAGTCCATGTTGAAAGTTTTTAAAGAGGTAAAAGTGAGTCGAGAATAGAGTTAAGTAGGACTTTTATATAATTAATTTAACTTTATTAAATTATTTAACAGGTTAAAAGAACAAATGCCAAGATCTTTGATATCCTTTATTTAAATCCATTAAGATGAACTTACAGCAGATGTCCTTACATCATTGACTAGCTTCTTTCTGCAATCGCGTGAAATATGCACGCGACACTACGCTCCATGAGTCCATGAATCGATCCATACACATTGCAAGACACTTCTGTTCGGAAGAATCTAGAGCTGAGCCAGGTTTGTTTATGCACTTTTCAAAACATTTGCTAGACATTTTCTGAAGAAGTTCCTGTGTATTTGCTACGGCTAGCTGTTGCCGTACTTGTTTCATAAGTTCTGCTTTTTGTGAGCTGTCGAGCCTATTTAATGCGGGATCATTTAGAGCATCCATGTCCATATTTTTTTTGTTGTTTTTCGTAGCTTTTAGGCAGTAAACTTGTATTGTTTTTAAAAATACAAAATTGTATTATCAGTCAACGTTTTCAGTTTTTTTTAATTAATGAAAAGAGGTAACAAAATGTATGTTATCAGCTCGTGTCGGTCGAATAATAACCTTAATAATAGACCAATGTCTTGAAGATATTTTTGGAGATGTAAAGATTCTAGGTGCAGTTTAAGATTCTGTTTTGAGTTTTTGTGCGTTCTGAGACGACACATTTTTGGCTTACTCTTTCTTCGAGGTTAGAGTGTACTGTGGAGAGGACTATCTTTACGGTCATCTTTTCGTTTTTTTTTGTTTTCTCTCTCTTTATCTTAGTTGACATATATCTTTCGTTACATAATTGACGCTTCACACGGGGTTGCGAAATTTCGCATGAGCGGAAATTGTCGCCAAATGAAGTTCCAAAGTATAGCTTTTTGAGTGTGATTTTGGAGTTCCGGTCCCACTGGCGCGTTGTTGTTGTAAAGTCGTTTGGATATGTGTTAACTCTCGTTTATTTTAACACTCTCATATAAAATTTTATAATTTTATATTTATTTTCGTTACATAATTGGCGCCCAACGTGGGGCTGCGAAATTTCGTAGGATGGAAGTTTCGCCAGAACGGATCTTGAAAGGACGATAATTTTTCTTATTGTGTTTCATGATTTCGGTCCCACTGGCGCGTTGTTGTGTAAGATGGGTAATATTTTTTGTATTTATCTATCTTCTTTTTCTCTCTCTCAATAATTAAATTTTCGTTACATAATTGGCGCCCAACGTGGGGCCCGAAACGGAAGGAATATATAGTTAGAAAACGTAAGATTTTGAAAAGTATTGTTTTCAAATTTCATAAAAAATTTTTTTTCAAAAATTTTTAAAACATTTTTTTTTTTGGTAAGAAAGTTTAAGTTTTCTTGAGTCTTAACATCAGAGGAAGTGGATCCGGAGCGTCGACCGGTGATTAGTGATATGTTTCCTGACACACGTCAGCAGCGACGACAAGATTTCGTTTTTCTCAACTCATTGAAAATAAACATTATAGAGTGTTTTAGTTAATTCAGCTGGTAGCGTAACGACAGGGCGACTGTAGTTGGGTCGATAATTTTCACTCGGTAGCAGCAGCGTCTTGGGTTATTCTATTAGCTAGAATTCGTTTAGTCATCGATCTACGATGATACGTCTCTTTTGACCGGTGGTTGGTGATATGTTTCTCGATGCACGTCAGCTGCAAAAGGACAACACCACTGATAGGCGATGACAGACTTTCAGCAGAAATAATTAAATAACATCATAATTGGAAATAGTATAAAAATTAGTCAGAGGGAAGTTGTATCAAAGGACACTTAAGGTTCATTATCCTCTATTGAACGATGTCTTCTTCGATAGGTCAGTAGTAGTGGGGTAAAGTGGGATAGTGCAAGAACAAACCTTAATGATTAATCATCATGTAATTTTTTTTTGTAAATAGTTTAGAGAAGAATAGCTATGAATCTTTTTTTTTGTAAAAGATTCAATTTTTTTTTTGTTGTCAACCACGGACGTCGAAGTAAGTAAGTAAGTTCCGACTCCGAACCTTGTATGATTATATAGTTAATTTTTTTTTTTTGTTGAAAAATTTGTTTTTGATTAAGTTCAAATAAATTTTCAGTAGTTATTTTCTTTTGATATATTAAGTTTTGCCTGGTGGCGTTATTTTTTTTGATTAGTTTTGCCTGGTGGCGTTATTAGTTTTAGTTTCAGTTGCCTGGTGGCGTTATTTTTTTTGATTAGTTTTGCCTGGTGGCGTTATTAGTTTTAGTTTCAGTTGCCTGGTGGCGTTATTTTTTTTAATAACTTGCCTGGTGGCGTTATTAGTTTTAGTTTCAGTTGCCTGGTGGCGTTTTTTTTTTAATTACTTGCCTGGTAGCGTTATTAGTTTTAGTTTCAGTTGCCTGGTGGCGTTATTTTTTTTAATTACTTGCCTGGTGGCGTTTTTAGTTTTAGTTCATTTGCCTGGTGGCGGTATATTATTTAGTGTTTTTGATCATTTAAGATTTAGCAATAGGTTATATATTTTTTTTTGAGTTTATATAAGTTTGTTGATAAACAAAGTTTAAGTAAGTTTTTTTTTGAAGTTTTGAGATTTAAAGTTTAGGTTATTTTAGAAGCAGCAAGTTTAGTTTAGAGTTAGATTTTTGTTTTGGAAATACGGTGTAAGGTTAGTATAGTTTTGGAGAATAATTATAGTAGTAAGTTAAGTAGTAAGTTTTTTTTGGAGTTGAGAAGTAAGGAAAGTTGGAAGCAATATTCCAAGTAGATTTAAGCCAGTAAGAAATAAATTAGATTAGTATTAGTAATAGTTTTATATTTAAGTTATATTCAATTTCTTTTTACTATCATTCACTATATCTGAAATACAAAAAAAAATAAAGAAAAATCTACATGGGAAAGTCCAAACTCAACACCTCATCTAGTAAGAAAACAGGTTATAAACCAGCTAAGGTCGATCCACCTAATACTCGATATAGAAAGAAATTTAGTTTATATCATAATTTACCGATGGATCCAGTTCCAGTTAATAACGTCAGCTTAGCTGAAGAAGTGGAAAACCGACCGAACACGTCACAGGGTAGACCGTCTAGAGGTATCCAAGCTTCAGCCAATAGCATTACGGCGATCCTGGAAAATGAACAACCAACTCCGGATGAGACCAGAAGAAGGACGATCAGCTACAATTCAGAACAAGGAGATCAAATGGAGAAATACATTCAAGACGTAGTAACCGCATCTATAGGATATAGTAGAGCAGAAGATAGAAAGGTATTACAACAATCGTTGGAGCAAAGTCAAGCTAAAGTGATGGAACAGATTGGCCGAGTGATAAAGGAAACAGTACAGAATGCCTTAAGCCAACCTATTAGTCGCACACAGCAGACTAATCCGCAACCAACTATGCCAAATAATCAACAAAGTAATCCTTCAAGAACTACACCTCCTATTGATCTGAGTGAACAACCTACTCCTCGACCACAAGAAGATTGGAGACAACATGACTTACTACCTACAAACAGAGTTGAAAATGTACCGAATTTCGATAGAGACTATCCACTACCGACAAATCACCAACCAACACATAATAATACGAATAATCCGAACGAGGTAGAATTTTTTCAGAGGTTGAATCGAATGACTTTGGACGATTCATCACCTCAAGTAAACGCTGGAATACCACTTCCTTCGCCAGCCACTACATACGTTCGTTTTCCACATTACCATAAGTGGGGGATAAAATTCAATGGAAAAAATATGACGGTGGACGAGTTTCTATTCAGGTTAAGTCGAGTGAAGGACAGTTACGGAACCACTTGGGGAGAAGTTGTAGACCACTTCCATCACTTCGTGACTGGTCCAGCCGAAGAATGGTTATGGAATTCCTTGGCCATCTTTGAAGTTAGCCTTGATTGAACAATACCGAACATTGGAAACCGACTCTGAACTGTCTAGGCAAATGTCCGATCGCAAACAACAACCGGGCGAGACTTTTGATAATTTCTACCAAGACATCTTAAAGATCAACTCAAGAATGAGATCACCTTGACCGAGCGAAGAACTAATCGAGGTCATCAAACAAAACGTCAGAAAGAGGATGGGAGAACTTCTTCTCATGTTCAAATCAACTCGATTAACAGATCTCGTTTATGCATGTCGAGAAATGGAACGTTTTTGGGGTCACCAAGATACTAACCGAGGCCGTGTTCAAATGCCATATGTGGGACAAGTCCGTAAGCAAGTCAATGAGATCGAAGTGCCTATGAACGAAGTTGCTAGAATTGACTCTGCAAACGCCGTTGAAGCTTTCCATCGTGACCAACACCGAGAAGTGAAGAGGAGTTTCGACAGTCTGAAACGTTGGAATTGCCAAGAAAGTGGACATTCTTTCAGGGAATGTGAAGACCCTCGAAGAAGATTGTTCTGCTACAAATGTGGTATGCCAGACGTCGTCACCCCCAAATGTAAAATTTGTGCGGGAAACCGGTATCAGAGCTAGAACTCAGCCGAGCGAGAACTGGTGATGATGGGTTCCTCGGAGAGACCATTGTAGATAATAAAGACGCCAAAATTCTATTATCTCCCCAACACTCTGAACCCAAAAACATTAAAATACTAAAATCTCAAATCCCAATAAAAATACCTAAACTAAGAACATTGAAGTCATTACACCAAAGACAACTAGAATATGAAATAGCTAGGAAAAGAATTTACACTTTCCCAAACCACCAAACAAAAATTCAAAAACTTAGACAAAGAATTAGTAAACAAAGAAAATTACATAAAGCAATAGCAGCAGCAAATCTATCTAGTCCTTCGGACGATCCTCGTCTATACGTCACAGTAGATTTGTGGGAAAAGAAATGGTTAAAAGGCCTACCGATTAAGAAATTTGAGCATTTCCACAGCCCATGGGAAGAAACAGTCTGTAGTTGGAGTTATCACTACTGAGGTGCAGTACAAGGGCAAAATTCACACGATGGATTTATTCCTCGTACCTTCACTAACCCAAGACCTGTACCTAGGAGTCGATTTCTGGGTGTTGTTTCAAATCGCGCCTAATATTATTTCTTCGGTTGGCTCGATTACCGAGACAACTGCTGAACTGAAAAAGTTTTCAGAATGCGTCCTATCCCAACAAGAAGCCGCCATCCTGAAAAGCACTATTGAAGAATTTCCGTCATTCGCCGTTAAAGGTCTAGGACGGACTCATTCAATTGAACATATTATTGATACGGGACAGCTGATCCTATAAAGCAGCGTCATTATTCCATATCACCAGCAGTACAAAGCCTGGTATACGCGGAATTGGATTGCATGATCTCCTTAGGCGTTATCGAGGAAAGTTCAAGCGCATGGTCCTCACCAGTTGTTCTGGGAAAAAATCGCCTGTGCTTGGACTTCCGAAAAGTTAACAGTGTGACTAAGAAGAATACAAGTCCAATTGCGAATATAGAAGGATTGCTAGCCCGTCTTTCAGAAACACGATATATTTCTAGTGTGGATTTGAAAGATGCCTACTGACAAGTACCCCTGGAGAAAGACTCACGGGAAAAGACAGCTTTCACTGTTCCAGGAACACCATTGCATCAGTTCAAAGTGATGCCGTTCGGACTTTCTAATGCCGCGCAAAATCTGACGTACCTAATGAATAAGGTAATTCCTCAACATCTTCGAGACCAAGTTTTCATCTACCTGGATGATCTATTAGTTACATCCAAAAACTTTGAAGAACACATTTCGATTTTGAAATCTGAAGCGAAAAATCTCTCAGCAGCCAGATTTACTATTAACGTCGAAAAATCTAGATATTGCTTTGAAGAGCTACAATATTTAGGCTATGTAGTAGGCCAAGGGTATTTGAAAGCAGACCCGGACAAAATTTCATCTATTGTCGATTTTCCTGTGCCAATGACTATACGTCAAGTACGCCGTTTTCTCGGTATGGCAGGTTGGTACAGGAGATTCATTGAGAATTTTTCTGCAGTTGCCGGACCGATGTCCGACAGGCTCAAAAAAGGACCAAAATTCGAGTTCGGTGAGGAAGCACTGAAGTCTTTTAATCTGATTAAGATAGCGTTAACATCAGCGCCCGTTTTGACTAACCCTGATTTCGGCAAGGAGTTCATCATTTGTTGTGATGCATCCGCAACCGGAATTGGTTGTGTCCTTTGTCAAAAAGATCAAAGCGGTGCTGAACTTCCTATCTATTATTATTCGCAAAAATTGAACGCTGCGCAACGCAACTACTCAGTGACAGAGAGGGAGTGCTTAGCGGCAGTCAAAGGTATACAGAAATTCAGACCATATATTGAGGGGTATAGATTTTTGATAATCACTGACCATGCGAGTCTGAAGTGGTTAATGAGTCTGAAAGACCCAACAGGAAGATAAGCGAGATGGAGTTTGAAGTTACAAGGGTTTGACTTTGGGATAAAACACCCGAAAGGCACTTTAAACGTAGTGCCAGATGCTTTATTTTTATTTTTGTTTAGAAAAATGTCATAAGTTGTCAATCTAGGGAAATAATTAGTGAGATTGAAAAATCTCCAAAAGTAACTAAACGTTGACCCTAAAGTAGTAAAGGAACGAAGCGATACTTTAAAACACACCCATGACACTGATGACGTAGCTAGTAATTGTCGTCGAACCAAAATGGCCTATTGGAGGAAGTGCGAAACTACACGAACACAGCCAATCAGAAAAAAGAAGTCTTCTTGGCAGACGCAAATAGTTAAAACTTTCTTTTCCAATTTGCAATCGCAGCGAGGAACAATTTAAAAAGGTTAATAAGTAGAAATAGTTAAAGACAGTCTAGTGTACAATAAGAAATAGAATTGATTGAAAAAATATTCGGAAAAAAAACCAACCTCGTGTAAGTAAAATTACAATCCAAAAATGAAATAATAATTTTTATGCTGGAAAAATGATGTCATCGCAACAGGAGAAATTCCGAGATAATTTTTTTTTGGACAAGAACTAAAAGAAGCGCAATTCCGAGAAAGTTACGATTCCACATGAAAGCTGGAAGAAAAATCTAAGGAACTGATGCCGAAAAAAGTCACGATCTCCATAAAATTGACGAATCCAGGTAAATTAAAAAGTTTAATTATGCTAAGAAAAAAAACATAGAACGTGGGTAGGCGACGCTAAATAATTCATGAAAATTCTTCAGTAACTTGATAAAAACAAACAAAAAGAAGAAAAACGAGAAAATAAGTAAACACAATCCGGCAGAAAATAAAATCTGGATAGAAAAGTGATAATTGACATTTGCTCCAGGCAGCGAATCCGAAAAATCATTTGTTGAAAAGGACACGCTTGTCCCATGCGCTCACGCAATTTCAATAATTGCACGAACCGATTCGCTACCGGGATTCATTCTAGGGTATAACTTTTGAAAAACGTACGCAACATCTAACAGCAGACTCTGGACACAAAGCCGACGGCTGACATCGGAATTCTCACAGTGGTGTGAGAAACGAATTGTTGCGGCGCAAGGAATTTTTGGCATCAGGGTGAGGGAATCATTGGCAGCTGGTGTGGCGAGTCAGACAGACGCAGTACAGAACGCATTGTGAGAGTCACATGCGACAGAAGGGAGAAATATTGCCTCAACATCATAATCTAAAAACGCATTTTGAAAGTCACATGCGACGGAAAGGAGAAAACGTCTTGTACAGCCATACAACAAATGCATTGTGAAAGTCACATGCGACAGAAAGGAGGTATACTTCATCAGAAGCAGTAAATTAAAAGCGCATTGTGAAAGTCACATGCGACAGAAAGGAGAAATCCATCGTGAGCAACAACTTGAGAACGCATGGTAAAAGTCACATGCGACAGAAAGGAGAAATCCATCAGAAGCAGTAATCCAAAAAGCGCATTGTAAAAGTCACATGCGACGGAAAGGAGTTATACTTCAACGGAACAACGATCCATAGACGCATTGTGAAAGTCACATGCGACCCATCCATCAGAAGATACTTATACAGACGGACGTCCACGAGGTCATCCATATACATTGCATTCAATCGAACCATATACAGTGGGACTGTACCTACTTGATGTCATCCAAAATCAACATCTTAATGCATAATTGTGAAGAAGATTCATCAGAGTCAACAGGACCATAGTAGCTGCAAAGGAAATCAAGTAAAGGTTAAATGTAACAAAATTTAACCCAGAAGGTATCACAACTTTATTTATTTTATTTCTATTTTTGTGTTGAAATACGTATTTTAAAAGAAAAAGACACAGTCGAATCATAACGTATGTAAAGTAAGCCACATATTAGTGAAGTTATCGTTTTTATAGAATAGACATTGAAAAAGTTTAGCAATAATATATTACATCAAGAAACCGAAATTCAATCAAAAGAGTACCTACCTATATATGGTATCTCTATGCAGCAGTGCGAGGTAAGGACATACGATTTAATCGTTTGCCTGCCGTATTATCTACTCAACTATAAAAGCCTATATCGTAGCCTTTAAAGTACTCGTGTTGCTGGGCCTAGATAAACGAATAGAGCTAATACATGGAGCATATACATATATGCATAAATCATCACATCATAAATAAAAATTTCAATTCCGTTAAAGTTTCTTTCGTTTAGATGAAATCAATTAAAATACTTCATAATTTGTATGAAAAAAGATACCTATTCGGGTAAAAGTAAAAATAATATTTTTTTTGTTGTTAGTTAGTATGTATTTATGAATAATCATAAAGTTTTATTTTGAATCATCTTGTGTCGAAATACTGCTTAGTGCATTTAAATTTCAATTTGGTAAAAACTAACGAGGAATTCTGGCAAATAAACGAATACTTTCCAGAATCCGACCCCTACAAACAAAGCAAAGAAAAAAAAAAGAGTAAATATCCAATCGGGAGTAAAATTGAAAAATAGATAGTTTGAAGATACCTATCAGTATCATTGATAGCTTTTTTTTATTATAAGTACCATAAACTATATTGTATGTAAAAACGGCACTACAAACTGGAAGCCGAATTGACTTTAAATTTGTTTTTCCATTTCTTTTAGCTTGTTTCGGGAAAGAGGGTGGAAGTGTGGGACACTTATTTGTTTGACCCTCCCTGATAACTTTGTCTGTCCATTTTTAAAGTTTAGCTTGTTTTTTCGAGATTAGAATATTTGATCGGATATCGATATTCTGCAACATTGATTTACTTTTATCTTCAGTACGTTCTGAAGTTATTTTGTTTTTAGAATCCCTTCAGTAAAGAGACAATCTTTTAGGTCACTGAACAAGTTGTGATTTGAAGTTCAATTAAAGTAATTTATTACCTGAAGAAAATATCCTATGTAAGTATATATTCTTTCGTATATAATTTTAAAGCAGATATTTTGAATAATTTAGATACACAAGCGGTAGTTTAGGTAAAAGTGAATTTCAGTAGTTCTTTCATTTAAAGATAGTATGAAATAGGTATAGTGAAAATTTAGTCCAGGAATGAAAATATATTTATTTTCATTAGATTTTTTTTAGCATTCAGTATTAATCAATACAAAGTTGAATAAGTTTCTTTTTTTTGAATAACTAAAGACAATTAGTTATATTTTCTTCGGTTAATTATTAGGTTTTTGATTATTATTGATAATAATGTTATGTAGTAAGTTTATATAAATAAAGTTGTATTCAGGTTTTAAGAAAATTTCTCTTTTGATCATTTTTATTGAAGTTTCACGTTATCATGAAGTTGATAGAAGGGAAGATTTTCGGTTTTAGATTTATTTCAGCGATCAATATGAAGGTTTAAGGATTTAAGGAAAGGAGCCGGGATGGAGATACTTACCGGGACGTGGTTGAGTAATACTCTCCTTTTACAACAAGGGCGGTTTCGGAGGAAGACAAGGTGCAGCCGGAATCACATGGGTAAGCGGGCAAGTTTTTTCTTTTAGCTTGTCGCTTCAGGTTGGGTTATGATAGGCACCAGGAGGACGACAACATCTGTCACTCCAGTTAAGGGGATTGTGGGGTTTTCGGTTCTTCTATTAGGGAAAAAGATGTTTTTATTCGGTTAGGTAGTTAGCTTGATATTAGGGTGACTTCTTATCGGATGAAAGTGGGCGAGTTGGCGCGGAACGGTTAACACCCAGCATTGCCCTTAGAGGATCTCCTGATCGGTGGCCGGGGCACAGTTCCGCTAGGTAGAGGTTGTTGAATTAGATTTTTTTCTCTAATAGTTAGCCTAGAGCCCCAGGAGAGGTTTTTAACCAAAAACTTTTTTTTTTTTTTTGCGGTCCTCTTTACAGAATAGGGGTTCTTAAAATTTTATCGAGCGTTGTAGAACCAAGGACAGGTAGGGTGAGAATATGCTCGAGGAGCATGTTCATCGGTGACCCCTAACACAAAAAAATTTACTTTTTTTTTTCAAAATCATTTCACTTTTCGTTTTCACTAACTATAAATACTTCCTGTGTATCGGGCCCCAGCTCACAACAAAATTTCATGACGGCCAAACTTCAGCTAGGTCGCGGTCTGTAAACAGATGTGACACCAGCTAGTGCTCCCAGAGCAAGATCCCCCCCTCATTCGGCGAGCTAAGCAATCGAGCAAATATCAGGCCAACTGCGGTGGTTGAGCACTAGCAACCTTTGTCTTGCGCTGCTCGGACGTGCCTCAAGTTTACGAGGGGTACTAAGAGTGGATGATCATAGACAAGGGATCAGGATTTTTGGAGGGTGTACCTAAAAATAATTTTCTGACAATAAGTCATGCTTAGTTACTTTCTTTTGTGAAGGTATAGTGGACTAATATTCTGCATTTTGATACTTAAAGGTGATAGCGTTAGATTTTTGTTTTAGTGGTATACAAACGTATATAAAGGTTCTACGTCGGACAAGTATCTAGTCAGAGTCATGGAACGAGACGTAACGCCTGACTCGGCTAATTACTTTGGATGGAAATATTCTAGAGTACGGTTGTATGTTTTTCATCCAAGAATGTCACTAGGACAGGTATATATACCAGCTTAGTATACCCGACGTTCTGAAGATTACTAAGGGAGTTGAGGTGATTTCTATTATCAGGATAAAAGTTGTGATTTCTGATGGTAGTAATACTTTCGATTTTCCGAGATTATCTAAAGAGCGTCGTTAAATAAATATTATGTATAAGAATCCTGTGAGAGTTAAAGAACAGAGTCGATAGGGAAAAAATAGAAGAGCATAGAAGGAAGATGGTATGACAGTCCATGTTGAAAGTTTTTAAAGAGGTAAAAGTGAGTCGAGAATAGAGTTAAGTAGGACTTAGTAATAGACCAATGTCTTGAAGATATTTTTGGAGATGTAAAGATTCTAGGTGCAATTTTAGATTCTGTTTTGGGTTCTTGTGCGTTCTGAGACGACACATTTTCGGCTTACTCTTTCTTCGAGGTTAGAGTGTACTGTGGAGAGGACTATCTTTACGGTCATCTTTTCGTTTTTTTTTTGTTTTCTCTCTCTTTATCTTAGTTGACATATATCTTTCGTTACATAATTGACGCTTCACACGGGGTTGCGAAATTTTGCATGAGCGGAAATTGTCGCCAAATGAAGTTCCAAAGTATAGCTTTTTGAGTGTGATTTTGGAGTTTCGGTCCCACTTTCGCGTTGTTGTGTAAGGTCGTTTGGATATGTGTTAACTCTCGTTTATTTTAACACTCTCATATAAAATTTTATAATTTTATATTTATTTTCGTTACACATTAATCTCCAGAGAGCAGTACGAACAGCTGGAAAACGAACAATTCCAGAAGCATTAACTTTCGCCTTGACTGTGGAAGCAGCTACATCAGAAGAGACTGCAAACAAGAGCAACGCCCCACCTCGTCAAGTTTCACCAGCAGGGAAACGAGTAAGAACCAACTTCGAGGGGCAGAAGCTGGTTTCTGGTATCTATGGCCCCAGAAACATCATCCAAGTCTCGCAGACTAAACGAAACAATAAAAGTCTAACTGTGGAAGCAGCTATTAACAACAACTAATACGTGGTTACCATCGACACCGGTGCCACCGCTTCCATTGTCAAGAGACTTGGTTAAGATGGCATGGCTACACAACACCAACAGCTATTGTCTGAAGACTGCAACAGGAGAAGTCCGTCTTCGGATCCGCTTGGCGTGACTAGAGTTTGAACATCAATTTCTAGTGGCAGATATATGCGATGAGTGCATTATTGGAATCGACTTTATGAAAAAGCATGAAGTAATTCTCGACATTGGTAACCAAGTTCTTAAATACCGAAATATAGAGATTCCAATGGTTTATGGCAATCAAAACTCATCGTCGATAAGAGTAATCATCAAAGAAGATATGTGCCTACCTCCTTCGTCAGAAGTCTTTGTTTGGACAAACATCAAAGATGATTCTGGGAGCCATCGATACCTCATGGTGGAACTAGACTCTGAGCATTGCTCCCAAAATTACATCGTGGGAAAGACGCTGGTGGCACCTCAAAATAACATGGTGCCCATACGAATACTAAACATCGAACCATATGAGATCAAGCTCAGAAAAGGAGAAGTTGTTGGTAAATGTGACCCTGTAGCGGCAATAACAAAGATAACCGAAGAACATCCTGAAAAATCAGTGAATCCAGATAAAGTCATTGCTTTGAAGAGAAAAATGTTTAAATGCTGTAATCTCGATCAACAACAGCTAAGAGTTGCTGGAAACCTTCTACAAGAATTCGCTGATGTTTTCGCTTCACAGGAAGGGCAATATGGACGAACACAACTTGTACAGCATCGAATCGATACTGGTGATGTAAGGTCGATCCGTCAACCAGCAAGGCGCCAACCTTTAGCCAAACAAGACGAAGTTACTAAAATGATATTGACAATGCAGACAGATGGTTTAATCGAGAATTCAAAAAGTCCTTGGGCATCACCAGTCGTATTAGTCAAAAAGAAGGACGGAAGTACTCGATTGTGTGTGGACTACCGAAAGTTGAACGATGTCACCAAGAAGGACAGTTATCCTCTGCCTAGGATAAGCGATACTCTGGATGCGATGGCTGGAGCTCAATGGTTTTCAACATTGGACCTGAAGAGTGGTTACTGGCAGGTTGAAATTCACCCAAAAGATCGGGAGAAAACTGCATTATAGACAGGTAACGGTTTATGGCAGTTCAAAGTAATGCCTTTTGGCCTGTGTAACGCTCCTGCAACATTTGAGCGTTTAATGGAATGCGTGCTACAATTCCTTACTTGGAAAGCCTGTCTAGTCTATTTGGATGATGTCATTGTGTTTGGGAAAACATTTGACGAGCATTGTGAAAACTTAAAAGGGGTATTCCAGAGATTGCGAAAAGCTCACCTGAAGCTCAATCCAGAAAAATGTACGCTGTTCAAGTCTGAATTGAAGTAAAAAAAAAAATATATCAATAACAAAACGAAACAAAATAAAAAAAAATAGCATTGGTCTTATAACTAATGCAATTGATACACAGGCTACGTCATCGTTGATAACAGATTGTTGACAAAAAAAAATGTTACTGTTTTGCATTAACATCCCCGGATTCGATTCTTGTCACTACTAAGGCATAACACTAGTGGTGACGTGTGTCAAATAGCATTCTGTGGTTTAACTCAGTAATATTTTTCTTATAGTCTTTGTCTGTTTTAGTTTTTGTTATTCTTTTATTTGTAATGGCTGGTAATTTCAGGGTAGATTATTGTAATATTCGTGGGCTTAGAGCGAATTTTCTTTCTGTGTACTCCCATACTGCTTTAAACAGGCCAGCTGTATTGGCACTAAGTGAAACCCAAGTAGGTGAAGATTCCGATCCTACTGAATTCTTTATTCATGGGTATAACTTGGTGCCATTATTCTTTTCCCACCATTGTCTCGCCATATACATTAGGAATGATGTTGCTTATCAGTTTTTGCCACAATATGGTCTCTGCACCAATTCTTTTTTCAATTTTATGTGGTTTAAATTTTCCGTGAATAAGCAAATCATTCACTATTGCTTCCTTTATCGAAGCCCCAATCTAGGCAGAGTGTCAACTTCTCGTGAATATGATGTTTTGTCTGATTCCATCCAAAGAATTGTTTCGTCCTATCCTTGCACTGAAATCGTTGTTACGGGCGATTTCAATGTACACAATTCTTCATGGCTTCAACATTCGGGCCCGGCAACACCAGAAGGAGTGTGTGCTGAGATCTTCGCTGAGTTAAACCACCTAACTCAGTTGGTCAACGAGCCCACTCGAATATCGGACGTGGTAGGTCGAGCAGAAAACACTCTTGACTTGTTTCTTACCTCTGACCCTGGTAAGTACACTATTAGTGTTCTATCTCCTCTAGGCACATCTGACCATTGTGTCATATCAGCAAATTTCTCGTGTAAAAACACTCCAGTTAAAGAAAGAGCTCCTAAGAGAACCGTTTGGCAATACGAGAAATCCAACTGGGACGGTCTCAATAATTATTTTAGGATCTTTAACTGGTCACTATGCTTCCTCGATAGTGACGTTGACGCCAGCGCTGATATGATCACAAGTTTGATTCTCATGGGAATGAGAACTTTTATCTCGAATAGGGTTAAAAGCATCAGACCTAAGGAAAACGCATGGTTCGATGCGAGCTTTAAAGAGGTTATTAGGGTCAAGAAGGTAAATTTCCGTTGTCTTAAAAACAATCCAACTGAGGAAAACCGGAATAAGTTCAAGCAAGCCAGGAAGGCCTGCAACGCCCATATTCGACGGACCAAATTTCTACATGACCAAAAATTACGGCAAAAAATACTGCAATGTCCCAAAGGCAGTAAAAATTTTTGGTCATTTGTAAAAAATATGAGGAATTCTTCCTCTTCCTCGGTTCCTACGCTCGTTGTGAACGACACTCCATTTGTTAGCTCTCTAGAGAAAGCTAATCTCTTTGCTAGGCAGTTCGCCGCCAATTCAACGCTGCCAGTGAGTGTTATGACTCCGCCTGTACTTGAGCGAGTTAGTGATTCTATGGGGCAAATCTCTTTTTAACACTCGTACTGTAGCGAGAGTCCTAAAAGATCTTAGCACACATAAATCCGCTGGACCGGATGGTATCCCCGCTATTGTTCTAAAGAGGTGTTCTTCAACGCTGGCAAAACCACTGCGTAAGCTTTTTCATCTGTCCTACTCCTCAGGTCTCGTTCCGAGCGGATGGAAAACTGCATTTGTCCAGCCTATTCCCAAAAAAGGCGAATCTTCCTCACCGTCTAATTACCGACCGATTGCACTTACGTCCCTTCTTTCCAAGGTCATGGAAACGCTGAATAATTATCAGCTCAAGAAATATCTCGAAGATCGAAAGCTTATTAATGACCGACAATACGGCTTTCGTAGCAATAGGTCCACTGTTGATCTCATGGTTCATCTCATCGAACAGTGGAACAAATCTTTACATCGTTTTGGAGAAAGTAAGATTATTGCACTTGATATTTCAAAAGCATTTGATAGGGTTTGGCATCAGGCTCTCTTATCGAAAATGCGTGCTTTCGGGTTTCATGAATCCCTCCTTCATTGGATTAGTAATTACCTATCGAATCGTTCAATACAAGTTGTATTGGATGGATTCAAATCTGAAAACCACAAAATAAATGCTGGTGTGCCCCAGGGCTCTGTTCTATCTCCAACACTCTTTCTCATTTTTATTAATGATCTCCTGTCTGCAACTTCTAATCCAATACATTGTTTTGCTGACGATAGTACTCTTAGCTTCTCATATTCGTTTTCAGATTCACATCCCTCTTCTTCGGATGTGGAACTGCAACGAGAAAATATGATAAGTTCATTAAATTCCGACCTAAACAGCATTGTACAATGGGGATTAAAAAACCGCGTGGAATTTAATGCTTCGAAAACCCAATGCTGTCTTCTATCGTTAAAGCGAGATATACCCCCCATGCCATTATCCATAGATGGCACTTGCATCGAGGAGACTGAAAATCTCGATATTCTCGGTATGTGTATCACCAACCACATTTTGTGGAACGATCACATACGCAATGTCGCCAAAAATGCCGCAAGATGTTAGGGTTCTCTAGTGCGATGCAAGAAGTTTTTCTCCCCCTCTGATCTGGCTATTATCTACAAGACTTATATACGTCCAAAGCTTGAGTATAACTCCCATATCTAGACTGGTGCTCCTGCAACTTACTTAAGCCTCTTGGACAGTATTGAACGTAGAGCATTTAGATTGATTGGTGATATTACCATCATAAGATCATTTACGTCGCTTGAACATCGTCGAAATGTTTCTTGTCTCACCCTCTTTTACCGTTATTTTAATGGTTTTTGCTCTAGTGAAATAGCCAGTTGCATTCCTCCCCTTAAACAGTTCAACCGTAATACTCGCGCTTCTATGAATGCTCATCAATATACCCTCGAGCCCAACTTTGGTCGTACTGTCAAGTACAGAGATTCGTTCTTTAGCCGTACTACGCGAATGTGGAATGCCTTGCCACACTCTGTCTTTCCCAGCCATTGCAATATTCAGGAATTCAAAACTAATGTGCACCGACACCTCCTTTCAACCCCTCTCTCCCTCTCCTAGTGCTCACACTGTGTCTACATAATAAGGGTAGTATTATCCCTTTGAGTGTGCGCTCATTATAAAAAAAAAAAAAAAATTGGGGCATATCATCTCGTCTCAAGGGGTAAGAACTGATCCCGAGAAAATTGAAGTTGTGAAGAACTGGCCAAATCCACAAGACAAGCATCAACTTAGAAGTTTTCTTGGGCTAGCTACATATTACCGACGATTTGTGAAGGATTTTGCCAGAATTGCCAAAAGCTTGCACCAACTCACAGAAAAAGGAAAACAATTCAAGTGGTCAAATGAGTGCGAGAAAAGCTTTAAGGAACTTAAAAGACGCTTGTGTGATGCTCCAGTGTTAACCTATCCAACTCCTGCAAAACAGTTTATAATCGATGCAGATGCAAGCAATGTCGGAATAGGAGCCGTTCTCTCCCAGGTTCATGACGGTCAAGAAAAAGTTGTAGCATACTTCAGCAAGGTGCTCTCAAAGACAGAGAGAAATTACTGCGTAACCAGAAGAGAACTTCTTGCTTTGGTTTTGGCCACAAAACACTTTCATAAATACATCTATGGACAGAGGTTCCTTTTACGGCCGGACCATGGAGCGCTAAGATGGCTTTTGAATTTTAAAAATCCAGAAGGTCAAGTAGCCAGGTGGATCGAGAGACTTCAGACATATGACTATGAAATCCAACATCGAAAAGGAAAACTACACTCGAATGCAGATGCCCTGTCTCGTCGGCCATGTAACCAAGACTGCAAGCATTGCACTCGCCAGGAAGAAAAGGAATCTATTGCCATACAACGAACAAGAGTTGAACCCATCGGCGGCTGGAGTAACGAGGAAATCAGGAATGCGCAGCAAGAAGATTTGGACATCGAACCCATTCTTGCATGGAAAGAACATGAAGAGAAACCAGAATGGGGAGACATTTCTGATAAAAGTCCTACCCTCAAAGCCTATTGGGCACAATGGAATTCCCTTCATGTGCAGGAAGGTTTGCTCAAACGAAGATGGGAATCCTCAGATGGCAAAACCTATGTGATGCAGCTTGTTGTACCCCGGACAAAGGTTAATGACATTCTACGTGAGGTGCATGATGGATCTTCTGGAGGCCATTTGGGTATCAACAAAACTCTGGAGAAAATTCGAGAACGTTTCTACTTGCTGCATGCAAAAGATAATGTAGAAAAGTGGTGCAGAAAGTGCGTCACTTGTGCAGCCACCAAGGGACCAGGCAGAAAACTACAGAGTAACATGCAACAGTACAACGTTGGAGCACCTTTTGAAAGAATTGCCATCGATATTGCAGGCCCATTTCCTGAGTCTAACAGTGGAAACCGATTCATTCTTGTTGTCATGGATTACTTCAGCAAGTGGCCTGAGGCGTTTGCCATTCCAAACCAAGAAGCGAAGACAGTTGTGGATCAGATTGTGTACAATTGGGTCAGCAGGTTCGGTGTTCCTATAGAGCTCCATTCTGACCAACGAAGAAACTTCGAATCCAAAAGCTTTCAAGATGTCTGTTCGCTCTTTGGCATCAAGAAGACGAGGACAACACCACTTCATCCGCAGTCTGACGGAATGGTTGACCGTTTCAACAGGACTCTCAAAGAACACCTTTCCAAAGTAGTAGGTGACTTCCAACGAAACTGGGACCAACACATTCCTCTATTTTTAATGGCATACCGAAATGCGGTGCACAGCACAACTGGTCACACTCCATCAGAAATTGTATTCGGTACAAATATCCGGTTGCCTAGCGAAATTAAATTCGGATGTCCAACGGGCGAAAAACGAAATGAAGAGGAATACGTGGATTGCCTAAAGGAAAAACTGACTGACATCCATGACAGGACAAGGACTAAAATAAAGCTAGCCAGTGACCGAAAGAAAACACGCTATGATGCAAACATCACAACGAAATCTTTCCATGAGGGAGATGTAGTGTGGCTGTATAATCCTCATCGACAAAAGGGACTGGCACCAAAACTTCAACAAAACTGGGAAGGACCTTACCGTGTTGTTACAAGGATCAATGATGTGGTTTATCGAATTCAGCGAGGTCTAAGAGGCAATTCAAAAGTTGTTCACATTGACCGGTTATACCGCTACAGTGGAGAAGATGGTGAAGAAATTGTACGGGACGAACAATCTTAGGAGGGCAATGTAACGTGTTACACAAATAATTAAAGGGTGCTGAATGTTTTCATCTCTTGAGGTAAACGCCATCTACCTGTTCGGTACATCTACTAAATCTCTACACCTACTACATTGCCTACTCAATATTGTTCTAGCAAGTTCAAGAACCTTCCATGAGCCAAGCATTTCTGTATAAAAGAGGAAGCGGATGCGGACCGACAGTCAGTTTGAATTTGAAATCAGTCGTGTACAAGTCGGTAATTTGAAAGTGACAAAGTTTGAATTTTAAATAAAGAAAGTAAAAAGGAAATAAAGAGTGTTTTGAAATATTAAGTGGAATTGAAAGTAAAAAGACGTAAACTAAGTTGTATTAAAACGGAAATAAGTTTTATTTAATAAAACGAACCTATATAAAACCTAACAATATGTATATTTGTTGTTATATATTTAATTATTTTTTTAATTTTTATTTTACTATTTATTTATTTATTTATTTAACTATTAACCTGTACAGTGTATATTTGATGTCTATTTATTATCAATATTTAATTGTTCATCACACATTTGTTTACTTATTTCTTTTATTTATTTATTTCATTGTTTATTTATTATCTATTTATTTGCAAATTTTTTATTATTATTATTTTAAAAATGTATTATTATCATATAAAAATGATATGTTTGTCTGCAAATATTGCAATTCTCTTAGTTTTTAAATAATTTTATCTAGTGATATTTAAAAAAAAATTCAGTTGTACGATATAATTAATGTGTCAAATCTCTGAGCAAGCTGCATATTAACAAAAATTTTGCAAAACTTAATCTATGAAAAAATAAAATCTATCTATCTATTATATAACATATCAACTAAACTTAAAATTATAGAACCAATTCCTAGCTCAAAGTATTTAATGATTTAAGAAGGATAGGAGCAAGTAATAGAAATTAATGAAAACACATAATTATAAATGCGATGAAAAATTGATGTTTAATACCCTTAAGAAGAGTAGGTACAATTGTGTTTTTATTAATTCACGTCATTTAGTATATAATAATGTGACAAGCTGACAAGTATCGAAGAAATAGAATTTTGTTAATCAAAAACATTCAAAAAGAAGTAATTTACCAAAATTGTGATCAAAGAATCATAACCTTAAATGGAATTTGATTAATTATAACAAATGTGTAAACGTTAAACAAAACAAACTAACCAAAAACGAAATTAAAATATCAGATAAATATTACTATCCATCTCATAAGCACAATAAAAACTTTTAAAAAGATTTATGTAAAATAGTTTTATTATATAGTTCAATTTAGGCTTTTATGAATGATTACAAAGTATAAAGAGAATTATTATATTGAAAGGGAATAATTATAACGGCGGGAGAGACTGCTTGAACTTAACTTTAACACTGCTTTACTGCTTGACGACTGCTTAACACTACTTTACTGATTGACGACTAGACGACTTCACCGTGTGTCTTCTTTTTATATATCTGAATGTCACACTCGACAGTGTTGCCACTTGTGGTTATAACTGCGCTACCTTACATTCGGTCATCCTGACAATCGGAGTCTGACCCAGACGACAACAACTCTTCATTTGCATTGAAATATTTCCATAGTTTCATATTATCGGCGCTCGTAGACGTTACCATTGGACCTTCAACTTGAGCTGCTTTTCTGACATCGTAACGGCCATTGCGTTTAACTTTTGTAACCTCGTATGGACCAAGGTAAGGACCTGCTAGTTTCCTGCCGGCGACAAACTGTGTCCTCTTAACTGCAACTAAATCGCCTTCTTTGTAGCCAAACTCATTCTTACGCTTCCGGTCGTAGTGTTTCTTGTAGACTTTCTGTGCTTGGAGGATTTGTTCCTTGGCTTCTTGTCGCATTTTCTGTCTCTCATTATCGAAATCAGAAACTATTTCCTGTTCAAGAAACGTAATAATTTTATCGCTGACTTTATTCTGCATCTTGACACCAAACAGTAGTTCGAACGGCGACTTCTTTGTTGAGCAATGAATGTGCGAATTTATCGCTTTTTGAACCTGCGGCACAAATTTGTACCACTTGGATGAGTCCTTGTCTGACAGCTTGCAGATAATAGATAAGATGGACCTATTGAGCCGTTCTATTTGTCCATTGCCTCTTGCAACTCCCGTCGTAGTCAGCACATGTTCAATAGCGTTCGATGTTGTGTACTCCTTAAAAGCATTGGAGGTAAATGCAGCGCCTCTGTCACTTACTATCCGAATAGGCTGACCAAAGACGTTTGACCACTCTTCTAGTTTCTTTAGGACTTCATCACTCCACGTCGACTTCGTAGTAAACAACCATGCAAATTTCGAAAATCCGTCGATCATGGCAAAAATAAATTTGTACTGCTTTGCCGTAGAATCCATAGGCCCCAGATGGTCGACGTGCAGCGTATGTAATGGTGTATCTTCTTTGTCTATGATGTATAAGTGCCCTTCTTGTTTTCCCAGCTTTTTGTTGTTTATTATGCACCTAACACAGGATTTGACAACTTGCTCAACTTTACTTTCCATATGCGGAATCCAAAAATGTTGCTTCAATGCATGCATCGTTTTTTGAACGGCGTAGTGACCAGCATTATGTGCCTCACTAATCATTTCTCGCTCCATCGACTTAGGAACAACTAGCAGATCGTTGCCATTGACATTTTTATAAACGATTCCACCTTTCAACTTGAAACTTTCGTACGGCTGACTTTTAAGTATCTCTAGTATCGCTTTTACGTAATCGTCTTTCTGTTGAGCAACTTTAAGGCGTGCTGAAATTTCGTCAACGAGGTAACGGCTGAGACAATCTACGTGTTGCATTTTACCTGCAGTCCGATGCTCAACCTGATAGTCAAAATCTTGTAGATATAATATCCATTGTGCTACCTCACGAGGAACATCCCTCTTCTTTACGGTTTGCGTAAACGCTATGCAGTCTGTTACCAATTTAAATTTGATACCAAGCAGGTAATGGCGAAATTTTTCAACAGCGAGATAAGATGCTTTGACTTCTAGGATATAGCTGTGACGCTTTGAATCACTTGAAGATGTTTTTTTACTCCAAAAATACACGGGATAAAGCTGTTCGTCGAACTTCTGAAGTAACGTGGCACCAAAACCACCTTTAGATGCGTCTGTGTGCAGCTCTGTTGGCGCATCTCTCGAGTAAATTCGTAAAACCGATTCCTGTGATAAGACATCTTTTAACTGGTTCATCGCATTCAGCTCAGCAGCTTCGAATTTAAAAATAACATCTTTTTTCAAAAGGTCCGTTAATGGACGAGCGATGTTGGCATAGCCTTTAATAAATTTGCGAAAAAAACCGGTCAATCCTAGAAATGATTGCACACCTTTTATATTTTTTGGTGGAGGAAAGTGTTTGACGGCATTTGTTTTCTCTATTCCCGGCCAAATTCTACCATCTTCTACTGAATGCCCCAAAAAATTAATTTTACTTTTAAGGAAATGGCTTTTCTTCCATTTTATCATCATCATCATCATCATCGGCTCGACAACCGGGGTCCGGTCCTGGCCTCCTTCAACAAGTCTCTCCACCTATCCCGGTCTCGAGCCGACGCCATCCAGTTGCGCACCCCAAGGCTCTGGGCGTCCTGGTCTACGCCATCTCTCCAGCGCAAGCATGGTCTACCACGCTGTCGTCTGCCATAGAATGTACCACAAAGAACTTTCCGAGCAGGTTCCTCTTCGCTCATGCGAGCTAGGTGCCCTGCCCACCGAAGTCTACCGAGCCTAATTTTTGTCACTATATCTGCTTCAAGGTAGATTGCGTACAATTCATGATTGTACCGTCTCCGGAATCGTCCTTCCTCACATATGGGGCCAACAATTCTCCTTAAGACTTTTCTCTCGAACGCGGCTAAGAGGTCAGAGTGCCTTTTGCTAAGCACCCAAGTCTCGGATCCATATGTGAGTACTGGCAGAACCATGGTCCTGTACAGCAGTAGTTTTGAAGTTATGGTGAGATTTCTGGATTTGAAGAGCTTTGACAGACTGTAGTAGGCTCTGTTGGATTTGAGAAGCCGCCCGCGTATTTCTTCTTCTATATTGTTATCGGCTGCTACTATTGACCCAAGGTATTTAAAGGATTGCACCACTTCAAATTCGTGCTCCGCTACCTTGATTGTTTGACCAACTGTTCCTCTCGCATTCGACGCCACCATGTACTTTGTTTTACCTTCACTAATGTGCAGCCCCAGATTTTGTGCCGCCTGCTCGATCTGGATGAAGGAATCGTGTACAGCTTGCTCGGTTCTTCCGATGATGTCGATGTCGTCTGCGTAAGCCAGTATCTGGCTGGACCTGTTGACGATGGTCCCTCTTGTTGCCGTGCCAGAGTCACGGATTGCTTTCTCCAACGCCAGGTTGAAGAGGAGGCAGGCCAAACCATCCCCTTGTCGGAGTCCATTAAAGATGTTGATTGGTCTGGATAGCAATCCGGCTATTTTTACTTGGCTTGTTACGTTGGTCATGGTCAACCTACATAGTCGTGTCAATTTATTTGGGATGCCGAATTCTCTCATGGCTTTGTAAAGTTCTACCCTGGCTATGCTATCATAGGCGGCCTTAAAGTCTATAAACAGGTGGTATGTTGGGATGTTAAATTCTAGACATTTTTCCATCGCCTGCCTAAGGGTAAAGATCTGATCAGTTGTTGATTTGCCTGGAATGAAACCACACTGATATTGTCCGATGATGGTTTTAGCGTATGGGGTTATCCGGTCTTGTAGGATAGAGGAGAGTATCTTATAGGCGGTACTCAACAACGTGATACCTCTATAGTTGCTGCACGTTGTGACATCTCCTTTCTTATGTATGGGGCATATTATACCTTTTCGCCAGTCTTCTGGCATTTCTTCACGCTCCCACACGTGCACTATAATATCATGAATTGCCTGACGTAGAGCTGGCCCACCGTGTTGAAATAATTCGGCTGGTATACCATCAGCTCCCGGGGCTTTGTTTTTCTTTAGCCGGTCTATAGCCTTCTCAACCTCTTCTATGCTTGGTGACGGCAACATAGGGTATTCGTCTTGAAGCAGTGGAGCCTCCACTTCTGCAGTGAGTTGACCATTTAGCAATTCATTAAAGTACACTTCCCATCGCTCCAGTATGCTTTGTGGATCGGTGATCAGATTTCCCTCTCCGTCCTTGCAGTATGTGCAGCGTGGTGTGTACTGCGTCATGTTTCGGATGGATTGGTAGAACTTCCGCGCCTGGTGCTGACCTCGCTCTCGGCTTTTTTCTATTTCACAGATTAAGTTCTTCTCCCAGGCTGATTTTTTCTGTCTGTGAAGCCGTTTTTCTATTCTTCTGAGCTCTTTATATTCTTCTTCGCGTGCCCGCGTTCTATGAGATTGCTGCATTGCTCGGTACGCAACATTCTTACGTTCAGTCGCTAGCTTGCATTCATCATCAAACCAGTCGTTCCGATTTCTACGACTGCTGCCTAAGATGGAGTTGGCAGTACTAATGACAGTATTCTTAAGGCGTGTCCACTTCTCATCTACGCCCAGCATACTGGCCCCAGGACTTACTCTCCCTAAATCAAGCGATTCTAGGGCGAGTCCTAACGCATTACCAAAGGTGTTACTGGCATTTTCATTGCGCAGGGCAGCCGTGTTGATTCGAACTTGATCGGCGGATGCAATACGTCTTCGCAAGGCAATCCGCCCTCGGAAGACCATACCAACAAGATAGTGATCCGAGTCGATATTGGCGCCTCGGTACGTTCGTACCGTCATCAAGTTCGAGTAGTGGCGACGGTCTATCAACACGTGGTCTATTTGGTTACGAGTGACTCCATCAGGTGATACCCAGGTGGCTTTGTAGATATCTTTTCGCGGGAACCTGGTACTCGCAACGACCATGTTTTTCGATGCTGCCAATTCTAAGACTCGAAGTCCATTGTCATTAGTGTTCTCATGCAAACTATGGGTGCCTGCGTAATGCCTGAATACCGGCTCCCGACCTATTTTTGCGTTCAAATCCCCAAGGATGATTTTTACGTCATACCTTGGACAGGCATTGAGGGTCCTCTCGACTTGTTCGTAGTAAGTCTCTTTTTCTTCGTCTGAGGACTCCTCCGTAGGTCCGTGAACGTTAATGAGGCTAATGTTCGTAAATTTGCCTCGCACGCGAAGGGTGCATAGCCTTTCGCTTATAGCGTTAAAGCCGATGATGGTAGACTTCATTTTTTCGCTGACTAGGAAGCCTACCCCGAGCACATGGTGTTTTGTATGACAGCTGTAGTATACGTCATATTCTTTCTTCTGTAAAACACCATTCCCTGTCCATCTGATTTCTTGTAGTGCATCGGCTAGCTGCTGAGCAGCTCGAGCTCTATAGAGCGATCGTACGTTCCATAAGAAAATTCGTAAATCGTTTTGCCGTTTTCGTTGCGTTGGTTGTCGTCGTGAGATCAGTCCGTTTCCGAGGCTTGTTGTCGGGTTCGTAATTCTAAAATTTTACGGAACAGGGAATTAACCTGTTGCCAACCTGAGGAACTAGCCTGATCATATTAGCCAAACCTTTTTTAAAAGGCTTGTTACTAGCGGCCGCCGCAAAGAGGCTATGATCACACTTCCACCAGTCCCGAATAGTTACGGCACGTGCATGTTTTCATATGCTACATGTTATTCCCCCTATTCGTCTGATGGCTGACCGCCTCTTCCATTTTATGCGCAAATTATATTTGGCCGCCTCTGTCAGAACCATTTTCAACTTTTGGATACATTCGTCGTTCGTCTGTGCATATATAATTATATCGTCCATGTAAAGCTGCATAACGTCTTGGACTATCAAATTCTGGAATACACAATTTATAAAACGTATAAAAGTAGCTGGTGAATTACACAATCCGAACGGTGCACGATTGAACTCAAATAGACCTTCTCTTGTGACGAACGCTGTATATTTACGGCTTGAATCTTCGATCGGCACATGGAAAAAAGCTGTTTTCTAAGTCCATCACAACGAAAACTTTTGCAGCTTGCAGCTTATCGAGAACATCTTCCATGCGCGGTACTGGGAAACAGTCTTTGAGTACCATACTATTGAGCTGCCGAAAATCTACACAAATCCTGTAAGTGGAGTCTTTTTTCTTAACCACTACGACTCTGCTGGCGAAATTGGAGGTGGATTTACGAACGATGTTGTTGCACAGCCAGTCATCAACTTGGTTCTTCACTGCATCACATTCGACTGGTGGGTGGCGGCTTGGCTGGTGGTGAAACGGCTTTATGTTCTCGTCTGGGATGATTTCTAACTGCACTGGACAATCGAAAATAGATGCAGCTGGTTTGTAATTATCAATCAGCGATTGAATCAACGGTCTGAACTGCGGAGGAGTATCAACATTAATATCAGTTTCAATCACATTGTAAATACTTATCTGATTTATTTCACCGCTTTTTGGCTGGTTAAAAAGTTAAAAAATTAAAGCCATTCTCGTCAAACGTGCAATGAAACTTCGAAGCGAAGTCAAACCCAAGTAAAGCATCGTATTCCATGTTGTGGTCAGGTACCACGATGAACTTTTGTTCCGTCTCCAAGCCATCAACGTTCACGTTCGCGAAAAAAACACCCACTGGCAATGTTTGCTTATTACCGAGGCCACGTAACACAGAAAAACATTTTCGCAGTTCAACATTGCGCAGCACTTTGTAAATTGAGTTTTTAATAATTGTGACATCTGAGCCCGTGTCAACTAAGCACGTTACTTGTACAGTATTTAATATGATGGTTTTTAAACGTCTTACATCTTTCACAACTCGCACGTTCTTTGTAATTTCTGGACAATTATTTGACATGTGTCCATAACCATCGCACTTAAAACATTTAGTTTCAGCTGTACAATTTTTTCGCATATGATCAGCGGAACCACAATTAAAGCAACGAATTCTTTTAGCACTAGAAATATTTCTTTTTGTTATATTTGCACTTGCACTGTGATTGTACGGTTTATAAGGTTTTTCATTTTCACTCATGCGCTCGTATATTTCAAACTGTTCTATTAACTCTTGATATGTTTTACAACTGTACATATTATACTTGTATTCGTTTTTTATATATAAACCGTTCACTATGTATCGAATAACCGATTTAACCTCTACATCACCCAGCGCACCAATTTTTTTCATGTGCAAAACGTATTCGTGAAAACTTTCATCCATCTTCTTATGTCTGTCAGAGAGTTTTTTATGGATTTCTGCGCTGTTTAATGTGCATTTAAACTCAGCAACCAGAGCATTCTTTAGCTCTTCATAAGACTTAACAACAACAGAATCCAAAAACAATTTCGCTGTGTTTATCATTTTTACTCGTGCATGTACATATTTTTGTTTCTCCGTTAACTCGTATGCTTCTGCGTTTTGTTCAAAATTTGTAAACCAATGTTCGACTGGGACACTCTCACCATCAAAGTCTGGAACAATTTTCGCGAAACCATCTGCTGCAATTTTTGGTTCTTTTGGTTTGATTTCGTCTGCCTTTATTTTTAATGTGAGCAGCTGTATTAGGTTTTGTAGGCTTTCGTTATTTTCTTCTAGTTTTGCTTCCATTTCTTTGACATTGACTTCACCACTGGCACAGTCTTTTAATAATTCTTTCTCTTTTGTTTTTTCGTTTTGCATACGTTCAACGGTACCGCTATTTGCTGCTTGTAAACGTGTGTTGTACATTTTTTGCCTTATATAAAATTCTTTACGACCGGCGTTTTTGCATAGGTTAGTGTATGTGTTAAAAAAAAAAACTAAGCAATATTCACAAATTCTTTAAGCCCATCTCGGTTGAGCCCCCAAATGTAAAATAGTTTTATTATATAGTTCAATTTAGGCTTTTATGAATGATTACAAAGTATAAAGAGAATTATTATATTGAAAGGGAATAATTATAACGGCGGGAGAGACTGCTTGAACTTAACTTTAACACTGCTTTACTGCTTGACGACTGCTTAACACTACTTTACTGATTGACGACTAGACGACTTCACCGTGTGTCTTCTTTTTATATGTCTGAATGTCACACTCGACAGTGTTGCCACTTGTGGTTATAACTGCGCTACCTTACATTCGGTCATCCTGACAATGGGAGTCTGACCCAGACGACAACAACTCTTCATTTGCATTGAAATATTTCCATAGTTTCATATTATCGGCGCTCGTAGACGTTACCATTGGACCTTCAACTTGAGCTGCTTTTCTGACATCGTAACGGCCATTGCGTTAAACTTTTGTAACCTCGTATGGACCAAGGTAAGGACCTGCTAGTTTCCTGCCGGCGACAAACTGTGTCCTCTTAACTGCAACTAAATCGCCTTCTTTGTAGCCAAACTCATTCTTACGCTTCCGGTCGTAGTGTTTATTGTAGACTTTCTGTGCTTGGAGGATTTGTTCCTTGGCTTCTTGTCGCATTTTCTGTCTCTTATTATCGAAATCAGAAACTATTTCCTGTTCAAGAAACGTAATAATTTTATCGCTGACTTTATTCTGCATCTTGACACCAAACAGTAGTTCGAACGGCGACTTCTTTGTTGAGCAATGAATGTGCGAATTTATCGCTTTTTGAACCTGCGGCACAAATTTGTACCACTTGGATGAGTCCTCGTCTGACAGCTTGCAGATAATAGATAAGATGGACCTATTGAGCCGTTCTATTTGTCCATTGCCTCTTGCAACTCCCGTCGTAGTCAGCACATGTTCAATAGCGTTCGATGTTGTGTACTCCTTAAAAGCATTGGAGGTAAATGCAGCGCCTCTGTCACTTACTATCCGAATAGGCTGACCAAAGACGTTTGACCACTCTTCTAGTTTCTTTAGGACTTCATCACTCCACGTCGACTTCGTAGTAAACAACCATGCAAATTTCGAAAATCCGTCGATCATGGCAAAAATAAATTTGTACTGCTTTGCCGTAGAATCCATAGGCCCCAGATGTTCGACGTGCAGCGTATGTAATGGTGTATCTCCTTTGTCTATGATGTATAAGTGCCCTTCTTGTTTTCCCAGCTTTTTGTTGTTTATTATGCACCTAACACAGGATTTGACAACTTGCTCAACTTTACTTTCCATATGCGGAATCCAAAAATGTTGCTTCAATGCATGCATCGTTTTTTGAACGGCGTAGTGACCAGCATTATGTGCCTCACTAATCATTTCTCGCTCCATCGACTTAGGAACAACTAGCAGATCGTTGCCATTGACGTTTTTATAAACGATTCCACCTTTCAACTTGAAACTTTCGTACGGCTGACTTTTAAGTATCTCTAGTATCGCTTTTACGTAATCGTCTTTCTGTTGAGCAACTTTAAGGCGTGCTGAAATTTCGGACGTTACTGGAAAAACATCAACGAGGTAACGGCTGAGACAATCTACGTGTTGCATTTTACCTGCAGTCCGATGCTCAACCTGATAGTCAAAATCTTGTAGATATAATATCCATTGTGCTACCTCACGAGGAACATCCCTCTTCTTTACGGTTTGCGTAAACGCTATGCAGTCTGTTACCAATTTAAATTTGATACCAAGCAGGTAATGGCGAAATTTTTCAACAGCGAGATAAGATGCTTTGACTTCTAGGATATAGCTGTGACGCTTTGAATCACTTGAAGATGTTTTTTTACTCCAAAAATACACGGGATAAAGCTGTTCGTCGAACTTCTGAAGTAACGTGACACCAAAACCACCTTTAGATGCGTCTGTGTGCAGCTCTGTTGGCGCATCTCTCGAGTAAATTCGTAAAACCGATTCCTGTGATAAGACATCTTTTAACTGGTTCATCGCATTCAGCTCAGCAGCTTCGAATTTAAAAATAACATCTTTTTTCAAAAGGTCCGTTAATGGACGAGCGATGTTGGCATAGCCTTTAATAAATTTGCGAAAAAAACCGGTCAATCCTAGAAATGATTGCACACCTTTTATATTTTTTGGTGGAGGAAAGTGTTTGACGGCATTTGTTTTCTCTATTCCCGGCAAAATTCTACCATCTTCTACTGAATGCCCCAAAAAATTAATTTTACTTTTAAGGAAATGGCCTTTCTTCCATTTTATGCGCAAATTATATTTGGCCGCCTCTGTCAGAACCATTTTCAACTTTTGGATACATTCGTCGTTCGTCTGTGCATATATAATTATATCGTCCATGTAAAGCTGCATAACGTCTTGGACTATCAAATTCTGGAATACACAATTTATAAAACGTATAAAAGCAGCTGGTGAATTACAGAATCCGAACGGTGCACGATTGAACTCAAATAGACCTTCTCTTGTGACGAACGCTGTATATTTACGGCTTGAATCTTCGATCGGCACATGGAAAAAGCTGTTTTCTAAGTCCATCACAACGAAAACTTTTGCAGCTTGCAGCTTATCGAGAACATCTTCCATGCGCGGTACTGGGAAACAGTCTTTGAGTACCATACTATTGAGCTGCCGAAAATCTACACAAATCCTGTAAGTGGAGTCTTTTTTCTTAACCACTACGACTCTGCTGGCGAAATTGGAGGTGGATTTACGAACGATGTTGTTGCACAGCCAGTCATCAACTTGGTTCTTCACTGCATCACATTCGACTGGTGGGTGGCGGCTTGGCTGGTGGTGAAACGGCTTTATGTTCTCGTCTGGGATGATTTCTAACTGCACTGGACAATCGAAAATAGATGCAGCTGGTTTGTAATTATCAATCAGCGATTGAATCAACGGTCTGAACTGCGGAGGAGTATCAACATTAATATCAGTTTAAATCACATTGTAAATACTTATCTGATTTATTTCACCGCTTTTTGGCTGGTTAAAAAGCGGTAAAAAATTAAAGCCATTCTCGTCAAACGTGCAATGAAACTTCGAAGCGAAGTCAAACCCAAGTAAAGCATCGTATTCCATGTTGTGGTCAGGTACCACGATGAACTTTTGTTCCGTCTCCAAGCCATCAACGTTCACGTTCGCGAAAAAAACACCCACTGGCAATGTTTGCTTATTACCGAGGCCACGTAACACAGAAAAACATTTTCGCAGTTCAACATTGCGCAGCACTTTGTAAATTGAGTTTTTAATAATTGTGACATCTGAGCCCGTGTCAACTAAGCACGTTACTTGTACAGTTTTTAATATGATGGTTTTTAAACGTCTTACATCTTTCACAACTCGCACGTTCTTTGTAATTTCTGGACAATTATTTGACATGTGTCCATAACCATCGCACTTAAAACATTTAGTTTCAGCTGTACAATTTTTTCGCATATGATCAGCGGAACCACAATTAAAGCAACGAATTCTTTTAGCACTAGAAATATTTCTTTTTGTTATATTTGCACTTGCACTGTGATTGTACGGTTTATAAGGTTTTTCATTTTCACTCATGCGCTCGTATATTTCAAACTGTTCTATTAACTCTTGATATGTTTTACAACTGTACATATTATACTTGTATTCGTTTTTTATATATAAACCGTTCACTATGTATCGAATAACCGATTTAACCTCTACATCACCCAGCGCACCAATTTTTTTCATGTGCAAAACGTATTCGTGAAAACTTTCATCCATCTTCTTATGTCTGTCAGAGAGTTTTTTATGGATTTCTGCGCTGTTTAATGTGCATTTAAACTCAGCAACCAGAGCATTCTTTAGCTCTTCATAAGACTTAACAACAACAGAATCCAAAAACAATTTCGCTGTGTTTATCATTTTTACTCGTGCATGTACATATTTTTGTTTCTCCGTTAACTCGTATGCTTCTGCGTTTTGTTCAAAATTTGTAAACCAATGTTCGACTGGGACACTCTCACCATCAAAGTCTGGAACAATTTTCGCGAAACCATCTGCTGCAATTTTTGGTTCTTTTGGTTTGATTTCGTCTGCCTTTATTTTTAATGTGAGCAGCTGTATTAGGTTTTGTAGGCTTTCGTTATTTTCTTCTAGTTTTGCTTCCATTTCTTTGACATTGACTTCACCACTGGCACAGTCTTTTAATAATTCTTTCTCTTTTGTTTTTTCGTTTTGCATACGTTCAACGGTACCGCTATTTGCTGCTTGTAAACGTGTGTTGTACATTATTTGCCTTATATAAAATTCTTTACGACCGGCGTTTTTGCATAGGTTAGTGTATGTGTTAAAAAAAAAAACTAAGCAATATTCACAAATTCTTTAAGCCCATCTCGGTTGAGCCCCCAAATGTAAAATAGTTTTATTATATAGTTCAATTTAGGCTTTTATGAATGATTACAAAGTATAAAGAGAATTATTATATTGAAAGGGAATAATTATAACGGCGGGAGAGACTGCTTGAACTTAACTTTAACACTGCTTTACTGCGTGACGACTGCTTAACACTGCTTTACTGATTGACGACTAGACGACTTCACCGTGTGTCTTCTTTTTATATGTCTAAATGTCACACTCGACAGTGTTGCCACTTGTGGTTATTACTGCGCTACCTTACATTTATTTAAAAAAAATAATGATGGAAAATGTTTTTCAATTATGTATTTGCATTAAGTCGCTACTCCAATGAGTCAGCACATTGTAAAGTCGCTACCAACTCAACTGAGTATGAGTGGGAAAGCATATTGTAAATTCAGATGAATGAAATAACACCAAAAGCAAAATCTTACAAAATTCCTGCCAATTACTTGCGTATATGCTGTCAAGAAGAAAAGACACCTAACAGCGACGTCGTGCACAAAACTTCACCATAGACAGCTATAACTTTGGGGTGGTAATAGACTTTGTGTACCTAGGATCCGCTATCAACTCAGTGAATAACATTAGTGCTGACATTCAACGAAGAACTAGTCTTGACAATCGCTGTTTCTTTGGGCTAAGGAGGCAACTGCAAAGTCCTCTCTCGAGCAACTAAAGTGTCCCCTTATCATCCGGGTCTTTATTTATGGTGCAAAAGCATGGACATTACTGAAAGTGGATGAGAATGCTTTAGGCTGCTTTGAAAGAAAAAATTTCCGTGTGATTTATGCTCATATCTGCATAAATGGGGAATGGAGAAGAAGGTATAACAACGCACAAAAGTGAAAAGCAAACGACTAGTTGGCTCGGTCACATAGAGTGAATGGACAGTAATGCTCCAGCCCAGATGGTCCTCGAATCCAACCCCGTGGGACGGCGCTGTATAATAGGATAGTGTAGCAGGTGGCACACGCAAGTGGAAGAGGACCGCAACCAACTTGGCGTGCGAAACTGGAGGCAACTAGCTAGAAACCGAGGCGCCTGGAAGAAGCTTGTTGGTTGATTCCTTGGTCCACCATGGACTGTGCCGCCACGTGACTTAAGTAAGTAAATTCAGATAAATAAAAACGAAATACAAGTTGAGTCGCGATTTGACACCGAACGAACAATGTTGTTTGGGTTTGGTCCTTGACACTAGAGTTTGTTGTTTGGAAACAACTAATTCGAAAGATTTACTACAATTAGTTATTTACTTTATTTTTTTCATTTTTATTCTTCACAGTAAATCAACAAGTGCGATATGCTAATGCTAAGATATGCTGAGAACCTTTATAAAGGGGCTTAGTTCAGGAATAAACACAAAACTTTATTCAAATAGATAAAACCGTTTTTGAGTTTTAGCTTTTTCCATCAAGCCTTTGAAGCAGGAGGACAATTTAAAAAATTCTGTTAAGAGTTAAGCATCAATTGTTATTTTTCAATTTCCGAAACCCATTAATTGTTGCAAGAAATATGCTTGACCATTTTTTTTATTGCACTCGCACGTTTGTAGTCAAATAATTTCTGCATTGTGACCATGGAAAGGAAGATTAAAGACGTATGCGTTCAATTCATAAGCAGGTGTGGAACAGAAATTAACTGCAATGTTTAACAAAAATTACCTGATAAGCAGTGCTCCATGAAGAGCTTTCAACAATTTTTTTTCACTTTCTACCCAGCACTATTTAGAAAAATGCAATAATTTTTAACAATTTGATTTCTTTATTTTTTTCTTTTAAACCTTCCCTGTATTGGAGAGAAATAAAATTCAAATTGGTCAAACCGTTATCTAGTTTTAGCGAGATTAACTAAGTGTTTGTTAGGGTTCTGATAAAATATGGAAGTTTGTTCATTAAACGGCATGAAGCAATATAAAAAAAGTTACGGTACGAAGTTGGACGAAACAGGGGTATGTAAACCATGTTTAAAGAATTGACTCGCAAACAAAATTGAAGACGAGTCTGATATTAAGATTCCCTGATCTATTAAAGAATTTTTTTAACAATTCTTTGTTGCAGTTTAAACAGCGAACTTGAAGATATGAGAGACGTCATCTGTAAATTAATTTCAATACAAGTTTTCGAAATAATAAAAGCAACAGAATTTTGTAAACCTAAGTCTCTTCCTAGCAAATGATGCTTTATTGTAATCTTGATTAAAAAACACCATAACAGATCTTCTACATGAGCTCAGAAGAACAAGTATTGCGCAGAAAATAAGAAAAACCCATCTAAAATTCAATGATAAGAACTTCATAATTAAATTCACTGAAAATTGCATATAATATAGATATGGGCTGCAGGTCAATTTATAAGTATATTCATATATATATATATATATATGTACAGAGGTCAAAAAACATTAAAATATATATAATATAGATCCTTAATAGGCACTTCACTGAAAAGAAAAGTGAAATAATTTTCCACCAGTGATTTCCCATTTGAAGTTAATTCAGGTGAAGTTTGTTTCCTGCACCATAAAAATAATTTAGAGTTGACGAAATTGGAAGAAGCCTTTATGACTGATCCAATTCAGTATTTTCAAAAACGAAATCTGGATGAATTATAAGTCAATCATAATGACAGCACAAAACTCATTTTGAATTCTTCAGAATTATATTATAAATATAATAAGTACATTTTTAAGGTTTCATGAAGATTGGTCTTGTAGTTTCCATAGCTTCTGTAGTTTCCATGGTTTCAGCAATCTTTCATTTGATTCACTTACATATTAAGGTCCTTGGTTTGCATTAAAAAAAAAGTTTTAAACTTTAAAAGAACATCTGTTCTGTTAAATGTCGTTTTCGTTGCATTTTTGTTTTTTTTTTTTAGTTATATGATTTTATTGTTATCCAAGTTGTGTTCATTACTGATGTGTGGTTTTTTTCTATTGTCTCTTTTTAGATGTGTGGAGTGCAGGTTGTGTGCTTGCTGAATTGCTTCTGGGACAACCAATATTCCCTGGCGATTCTGGTGTCGATCAATTGGTCGAAGTGATAAAGGTATTGGGTACACCAACACAAGACCAAATTCAGGAAATGAATCCAAATTATATGGAATTCAAATTTCCCCCAATTAAAAGCCATCCATGGCAAAAGGTTTGTTGATTTTTTTAATACCCTTCATTACATTACACTTTTCTTCAAGAAATATATATTCGTATAAATATTGTTCGGTCGAGTTTTGTCTACAATTGTCTAAACATTAATTGAAGATATGAAAATAAAAAACCGATGCTTTTCGACTCGGCAGAAAATTGTAGTTCTTAAATATGTAGTCGCAACTAAAAATTTTTTTAGTAACGCCATTTAGCCCTGGAAAGTTCGACGATAAAAAGGCAAAATTACCAAATAATTACAACAAAGCTGGATTTCGTCGAAATCTCTTATTTTGATGTCTTTTTTTCGGAAACTAAGAAATGTTTGCAAAAACGTTAAGGTAAGACTCAGATAGGCCTAACTAAATTCAACACCTTTTGCGTTCTTGGGAAGTGGTATAATTTTAGCAACCTTCCACAAGCCAGAACACTCCTGACATCAAAATCGTATTAAAAATAAATTTAAGATAAGGCAGTACAATTGGCAGAATCATATGCAAAAATCTTGGATGAATTTCATCAAGCCCAACTGAATTTGACTTTATAGGGAGAAAACTTTTCAAAACATTAGCATTATCTACAGCGCGAAACCTAAAACCAGGGTGATCAAACAAAAAAGAACTCAACAATGCGACCAAATCTAATGGTAATGAAAGAAAGTATGCATTGAGAATATTAACATCAACATTCACAGCTGGATGGACTTATTAATACCAACTAACAACTTAACGTAGGATTTTCAAAAATTGTCGCCCATTTTAAGGGGTGCTAAGCTCCTGATATAAAATTTTGGACTTTTCTTTTAATTTCAGCCAGGCATGGAAAAAGGACTTTCCGGGTTGTATCGAAAATTGGAACAAAAGTGTATCGAATCGTACTTGATTTTTCAATAACAAATTTTTATTTATAAACAAGACAAACATTTTGAACAATCTTATTAGAATAAAATATAAATTTAATATAATAAATCTAAACAGTATTAAATTTCACATACTAATAATGCAAATATTTTCCTCAAAAAGAAAAGGAAATATAATACTAGTAGCGGCAAGTGAACGGAATATAGAATACCAAAATATAAACTAATTTTTAAAACTAAAAAATTAAATTTTATTCATAGTCCAGTCAATAGAGGGGTTGTAGAGTGCGTAAGCAGTGACCTAATATATTCCTGTAGAATATTGTTCAGGCTGCTTAAGTAGTGAACATACTAAAAGTCTTGATACCTAGGAGGTGAGCCCGAGGAGGTGGAGGGAAATTAAATTCCCCTTTTGGGGACTTACACTTATATCACGAAAATGGTACATCGTAGGGAAAAATTTCCTGAGACTAAATTAAAACCCATTAAATTTCCTACAATTTGTGTTATTAATAAAATTTTTCCAATTCTCAACCGTTTCCGAGTTAAACGCATCGCAAAAGGGACGAATTACAAAAATATATATTTTCCTATATTTTTGATGAAACATTGCGTCATATCATCTAAACTGTTAATCTGACAAAAACAATTTTTAAAAAAAGTTATAGAGAATTAAATTTCCGGTGTGAAACTAACTCTTAAAATTGGGTTGTTTCCTTCAGAAACCTGGTCAGTATGATTCAAGAGTTCAATTTTTCAATTTCAATTTTATTAATAATCGATTGCTTTACACAGTAAGATATAATATCTTATAAGATAGTGAAAAGCTAGTTTAAAAAATTTTAATGGAAAATACAAAATAATAATTTATACAAATTAATTAAACTTTAAGATTATAACTGCTTAAAATTTTAAGTGGAAAAATACAAAATAATAAATTTACGAATAAATCAAATAATTGGACTTTAAATTTTAAATTTATAAATTATAATTGCTTGAATGTTCCTTGTTTATTAAAAAAGAAGAAAACCACAATCAAATTTTGACGACAAATATCTCTTTATCTTTTTAGAGGTTAGTTGTGATCTAATTAATAATAAAGATTTTATTTATTTTTTATATAATAAAATAATTCTTATTTTCGTTGCGCTGAAGGCGATGAGATGGAGGTTTTCTTCGTAGAAGGTAGAAAAATAAGTGGGTGAATGGCAGAGAGCACATTGCCGATGACAGGTGACAAAACAAAAATGTGTCAAGCTGACAGGTAGATTTTAGTACAAACAATTAGTGTTGCCATTGTAGATCTGTACTCTGTCCGCTGTTTTTTGTCCGCTTATCGCTTATGAGTCCGCCACAATACTCCCCTTCCAGTGCTAGTGATACGTTGAACTAGGCTCACGAAATCTAACGACACGTCCATATCGTGTTGTATATTTTTGGGCTTGGCTTCTTTCAGGAACTGGTTCAGCAAGTGGTTGAATTGTTGTTGCAGTGGCAGCAGTATTGTCTTCCAGGATATGCGCAGGCCTTAGTCGGTCAATGGAAACGTTCTTCTTCTTCCCGTTGATTTTGACTTCATAGAACTTTTTCTTCGTGCTTGTCACGAGAAAAGGTCCATCGTAGGTATGAGCTAAAGGTTTCTTAACCGCATCGTGTCGCAAAAAAACATATTTGCAACTAGCCAGGTCATTCAGTATGTAAACGCTTCTCGAACAATGATGGCTCGCGTCTTCTGGTTTTATTTGGCTCATGGTCTTACGAAGTTGCTTCACGAAGTCGGGTGCATTAATGTCTTCTTTCAATGAACAGAAAAACTCACCCGGGAACTTCAAGGTCGTACCATATAACAATTCAGCTGTTGTCACATTTAAGTCTTCCTTAAACGCAGTCTGAATGCCAAGCAAAACTGATGGCAAAACGTCAGTCCAGTCATCGGTGTTGTAACACTTTAAAGCCGCTTTGAGAATGAGGTGGTATCTATCAATCATACCATTAGCCTCCGGATGGTAAGCAGTTGTCCTTAGGTGGGTTATTCCAAGAAGTTTCATCAGGTGTTTAAAAAGGTCGCTCTCGAACTGACGCCCTTGATCGGTGGTTATTCGCTGTGAAACGCCAAACCTGCTAATCTATCCTTCGTACAAGGCTCTAGCTACGGTCTCAGCTTGTATATCTCGGATTGGTATGGCCTCTAACCATCTTAAAAATCGATCCACACATGTAAGAAGGTAACGAAACTCGCGCGATATTGGTAATGGTCCCACTATGTCGATGTTGAGGTGTTCGAATCGCTTGTCAGTTCGTGGGAAGGTTGCAGTTGGTGTACTAACATGCCTCCACACCTTGGACCGGTTGACAGGCGATACAATTCTTTGCCCATGTCTGATAATCCCTGCGCACTGATGGCCAAACGAAACGTTCTGTAACCAGGTTCACAGTTGTACGTATACCAGGATGAGCCAAGTGGGATCTGTAAGAACAGGACACTTTTTAATATTTTGCAATTTGAAGTACCTTTTAAAAATTGCTGCAGCTCTTCGTCTCGCTCCTGGTCTGCTGCTAATTTTTCAAAGTCGATGGTGTTGTGGGCAGAAATGTCTGAAATCCGTGAAAGTGTATCAGCAATTATATTTTCACTTATAGCAATAAATCGTATGTCCGTCGTAAATTGGCCAATGAAGTCCAAGTGCCTAACCTGCCTGGGTGATGCTTTCGCTGGATTCTGGTTGAAAACATATGTCAAAGGCTTATTGTCCGTGAAAATACAAAAAATACGACCTTCTAGCATAAAGCGGAAATGTTTCACGGACATATAAGCACCGAGAAGCTCTCTGTCATACACGCTGAACTTTGTTTGTGATTGGGTCAGCGTTTTGGAAAAAAAAATCCAAGAGGTTCCTATTTGCCATTGGAAAGTTGTTGAAGTGCTCCTCCTACAGCTACATCGGATGCATCTACCATCAATGCTAGCTGCGCATTTGATTTCGGATGTGAAAGTAGAATTGCTTCGGCGAGAGCTTTCTTACACCTTTCGAAACTCTCTTCTGCTTCTGGGGACCAATCGATTATCGTCTTGTCGTTTTTCTTGTTTCCCTTTGGAATAACTTTTTGCAGTATGGCTTGGTTAACGGCAGCATTTTTTAGAAAGCGCCTGTAAAAATTGATAGAACTTAGAAATCGTCTTCAGTCACATACCTTTTCTGGCTTTGGATAATCAAGGATAGCTTGGACTTTATTTATCGGTGGCTCTATCCGGAAGCATTGACTGTATGCCCTAAGAATAATACTTCTTCTTGTGCGAAGCGACTTTTATCCACGTTTAATACCAATCCATAATCACGCAAGCGTTCAAAAATTATACGGAGATGTACTTGATGCTCTTCAATATTTTTAGAAGCGACAAGAATGTCATCAATATATGAGAATGCAAACTCCAAACCTTTGAGCACGTTGTCTATAAAGTGCTAGAATGTTTGCGCTGCATTCCTCAGCCCAGTTGGCATAAAGAGGAACTCCCATAGACCAAATGACGTGATAACAGCTGTCTTCGGTATGTCATCAGGCTCTACCGGTATCTGATGGTAAGCCTTCTGTAGGTCCAGCGTTGAAAAAAATTGTTGCGTCTTCCAAAAAGTGGGTGAAGTCCTGCAAATGACGTATAGGATATCGATATGAAATGTAGTTGGCGTTGAGCCGCCGACAGTCCCCACAAGGTCTCCACTCTCCATTTTGCTTTGGGACCATATGCAGTGGACTTGCCCAAACACTTTTTGAAGGACGGCAAATACCTTGTTCCATTAGGCTTTCAAATTCACGTTTAGCTGCTTTGAGTTTGTCCGGTGGAAGTCGCGTGAACTGGTGGTCCGGTTGTTGGAATATGATGCGTAACACCATGCTTCATAGTTCTTTCTGCTAGGGTAGAACGAGTCATATCCTTGAACTCATGAAGTAGGTTCTGGAAAGGCATCTCTCGGTTGACATTGGTTAGTTCGGTCGATGGACTGTTGGTGAGGTATCCGATTGTGGAGATGGAAGTTTGCTGATCTATAATGCGACGTTGCTTTAGATCAACTAAAATTCCGAAAAACTTCAAAAAGTCCGCTCCTATTATCGGTCGTGATACGTCGGCAACCACAAAATTCCACTTGAAGGAACGTCGTAATCCAAGGTCAAGTACGAGGGCTTTATTACCGAAAGTTGAAATTGGAGTGTTATTTGCGCCATACAATTTGGATCGTCTTTATTTAATTTCTTTTGGTGTATTGTTTGGCGGAACAGCAGAAATATTAGCGCCCGTATCTATAAGAAAAGATAAATTAGATTTTTTATATTTCACAAAAAGGCGACAATTATTAGGGCCAGTGATTGTCGCCACGTAGGACTGACCAATTAGTTTAACGAAGAGTTGATTGAGTATGGATTTTTTCAATTTCTTGCATTTTCTCCATGCTTACGGTGGTACCAACAATAATTTGATTTGCTGTCGTCATTATGTGTCAAAGATCGTTTTCTGCTGTTATTGCGACTTTGGTTAAAAAAGTTCGAACGAGATCGGCTGCGAGAACGAGGTGAGAAACATGATTTCAATTCAGTAACGGCACGTGTAAGCTCTAATATCTGATGTTCAATATTAGTTCCGTTACTTGCGGATGGCAGTGACATCTGATCTTGTTGCGGTACTTTCCCGTTAACACAAAAAACTTGCGGTCCTTCACTAAGCTCTGCCACTTTATCAGCTAGTTTTGTTAATTTATTGAGATCTTCCGTACTAACAGAAATAAAAGAACGCATGTTTGATGGCAGTCGTTGCAACCAAAGAGATTTTAACAGCTCATCATCCATTTTTGTACCGGCAAGGTGTCGCATTTCCCTTAATAACTGAGACGGCCTTCGATCTCCCAACTCGATCTCTTGCAACAGCTTTCGTAGACGATGATGGTTTGAGTCCGTAAATCGTGAAATAAAATTCTTCTTCAGATGTTCGTACTTATTGTCGGCTGGAGGATTAAGCAAGACATCGCTCACCTGGCTTAGAACACTGCTTTCTATCGCAGCCACGACGGTGTGATATTTTCTAATATCTAAGCAAACACGTGCCATAAAGAACTGCGACTCAACCTGAATAAACCACAGCTCAGGGTTTTCTTTCCAGAAAGGAGGAACTTTGACGGTCACTCATGCCATTGCACCCTCCGTTAACGATGAATTTAGTGGAGGTTCACCAACTGGGTTCTCCGTAGTTGGATTCGATGCAGAATCTTTTGACATTGCAGAACTTTTGGTCTCTGCTGCTGTATTCTCCTCTGTCATGAACGTTGATTAATGCTGCTTTGACTCGCGCTTGCTTTCGTCGGGGTCACCACTTTAGAAGTTAGCTGTGATCTAATTTGATTAAAAGAAAAAGATTCCTCTAATTAATAATAAAGATTTTATTTAACTTTTATTATATAATAAAATAATTTTTATTTTCGTTGCGCTGAAGGCGATGAGATGGCGGCTGTCTTCGTAGAAGGTGGAAAAATAAGTGGGTGAATGGCAGAGAGCACATTGCCGATGACATGTGACAAAGCAAAAATGTGTCAAGCTGACAGGTAGATTTTAGTACAAACAATTAGTGTTGCCATTGTAGATCTGTACTCTGTCCGCTGTGTTCTGTCCGCTTATCGCTTATGAGTCCGCCACATCTTCTTTTTCACAATTTTTACGCCTTCACCTCTTCTGATATCGCGCGGAAGGCAATTCCATAGTCGAATACTATTTATAAAAAACTGACGTTCGGATGTTAAGAACGAGTATCGCAGAGGTATGAGTTGTCCAGACGTTGGTGTTGGGTGTCCTTTCTTGTTGACAGCATACATTTGTTTTTGCTCTTCGTTCTCTGTGTAGCTTCCTTCTGAATATCTAAGCGCCAGTGATGTTAAAGTTTTTTCTTAAGCTAGAGCGTCATGCAGCCTAGATGCCGCTAGAGTGGATAAGATCGTTTCACAGAAAGCTGCAAAACTACCTCTCTTAGCTCTTCTTATTTCTTTATTGTAGATGGTAAGCTCCTCAGAGGGTTTTTGCCGATTTCCAGTCCTTTTAGCCTCATTAAATAGTTTTTTACCTTGGATCTTTGTTTCGAAAGAATATTGTTCCACCACGGAACATTTTTTTGCTTCTTAGTGGATTTTAGCGGGCAGCTAGTTCCATAGGCATCACTAATTGCTTCGTTAAAAACGCTCACTGAGTGTTCTAGTTCAAGGTGATTATTAGTCGTTCTTGCTGGACCTACTTGCTCTTAGTAGGGTATTTGTATACAGGTTCCAGTCTGTTTTCTTTTGATTTCTTCCAGAGATATTCTCTGTGAGAAGGACCTTCTTAGAAAACACTATTATCCTCTGGTCTGTCATTGAGATTTCATTTGGGTCTCTCCAATCCTCTATTTTAATACTAAGGTTCGCAGAACCGAAAGTCATATCTAGAACTTCTTCTCTAACACTAGTAACAAACGTTGGGGTATTCCCTATATTGAATATATCTAGATTTGTTCAAGAATAAAGTCTAACAGGTACTCACCCCTTTGATTGGTATCGCTTCTACCCCATAGCAAATGGTGAGCGTTTGCGCCGCATCCAATCATCAGTGGTAGCTTCCTTCTCTTGCAGTACTCTGAGAGTCTTCGTACTTCTGCGGGTGGAATGTTGTCATCGTCTCCAGTGAAGTAGGCTGATGCTATGACCATTTTCCTTGTGGTGCCCTCGTTGGTAATCTAGGCTTGGACTGGAACCAAGTCCCTCGTCATAAAATCTGAAAGACATATAAATTTAACATTTTTACTTACTATTATACATGCTCCGGGTGAGTATTGCCTCGTGTCCCATATTACCTGTGAGTCCTGTTTATTCAGACCTCTTACTCGCGCTGATTCAGGTCTACAGGGGGAGTCTGTAGACCTGAATCAGCGCGAGCCCTAAGTTTTCTCTGACGAACTTTCTAGCTATGACAGCCGAAGCTGCCTTAGCGTGGTGGAGGTTTATCTGGGCTACTGCTGGGCTGATCCCGCGTACGGGCATTCTGCCTAGGTAATGGGGCCAACTGCCCCCTCATCTGCAAGCAGATGATTTTCTTCCTCTTCGGTAGGATGAACTTCTTCCAGTTCATCGGGATCCAGTCAGCAGATTGTTGACCTGCACAGTGCACAGTCGACCACTAGCAACCCATTTCTGAAGTGGAACCCTTCAAACTTGAGCGTATGCTCATGTCCAAGGGACTTTTCGTCGATAATGGCTTCCTCAAGTAAAAGCAGGTCTTCTGAACTTAGTGTCTCTTGAGGGAATTCGTTAGGCAGCACGGCTATGCGCATGGTTTTCGTTGCGCTTGCCTATGACTGCTGCTTAACTATTCTCGGCATTTGTGCTTGGGCAGTATGTGAACCCGCTGTCAGAATATCCGCCATCTTAATTTTCTTGGTCTCTTGCCTTTGGGGAGGGAGAATGTGTTTGCTGTTCCTCTTACCCTTTGGACTTTCTTTTAGACCACTGCTTTCTGCAGATTTTCTTTCATCAACCTTTTTCCTGGCTTCTTGTGAGGTCATGCCCTATACAAAGAATCTCAGGAACCATTTTGTGCCGGCTTCACTTAAGCTAGCCTTTTTGGCACTGGTCATCCAAAGCACCCGGTTGGACCAGTGTTGGTAGTGGCATACTATAACGGCTACGGTTTTTGGCTGATCAATGCCCACGACAGATTTTTATGTAATTACAGCCTGTGAAGGTGTAGGTGTTGTTTCTTCACTCTTTGCTTTCACATCTACTTTCGCTGGTCTTGGAGGAATGATTCCTTGACTTTTGAATGTTTGACACGTCGTTTCTTCGTCCGGGAGGTATTCTCCATTGACGATTAGACGATACTGCCCGGTTTTGCACTACACTAGGAGGCATCCTCCCTTGGTTTTTGCTTCATCCCGGGCTCGGATCTTCGCCATGGAGGTTTTTCTACATCCGATCTGCAACTTCATTCGAGGAACCATCCCGTTGAATAAATTTTTTTTTTAATATTTACTAGGCTTTTAGCCTAGTATGCAGCTGAAGTGAAATGAAAAATCTTATACAAAAATTACAGAGTGAACTCATATTCTTTCCGTTTTGTGGTACTCAGCTTCACGGTGAAACGGTGGATAACCAGTTCAAATCTCCACTACTCTCTACATTCTTTTCAACTACAATTTAAACTCTCTACACTCTTTACGCACACACTCTCTACACTCTCTTCGCACACTCTCTACACTCTCTTCACAATTTAAATGACCGGGACAATAATTGCTTTCGAAATTTTGACGTTTCTATTTTGTTCGTGTTTTTTTTTTTTTTTTTTTGGTTATTATTATTATAACATGGAGTTCTGTTCGTTATATTTGTTTTTGTGTGTTTTAAATTTTTTTTTTACAAATGGCGGAATCCTACATTAAAATTTGTCTGATACCTTTTCGTTCACATTTCATCTGTGTTTTTGGAGACGACGGAGAATTTCCTATACTCTTGTACCTTTAGTCGGCTTATAAAAATCACCCTGAAATCGGAAAAAAACTATGATTGAAACACATTTTAGCTACTTTTTTGCCGACAACAAACGCATGTTAGCATCGAAAAAAACAAAAATCTCATAAAGAAGTGGTTTTAGTAATTTTGTTTTTTATCAAAAACTAGAAGACATAAAACGATTCGGTTTCTTCTATTCGATGCAAAATTTATATGAGCATCAATACTGTCGAACGTACTGTAAAAGCTTTTTCAAATTCGTTGTTCATAAAAACAAATATCAAAAAATGTAGAGATGGCATCACTTTCCATATTTTCCATGAAAAAGCAATTCCAGGTTCCACATCCGAATCCCGCAATCTCAATTTCACAAACATGAATGGCATGACACACTTTTGCACATGAATGAGTTTAAAGTTCCAAGACAAAGTTTTAGAAGCCGTACAAATAATTGATCCTCAAAATAAATCCCCAAGACTTTTTTTTTTTTACTATCAGATCCTGTTCATAAGGAGCTTAGAGCAAGCTTCAGCTTATGAACAAAGATTTGCCAACACATTATATGTGTTCCATTGGCTCATCACTTAGTGCTGGTGTTAGTTGTTAGTAATGTAAAACAAATGACTACAATAACACAAGCACTATAATACAATTAAACATATAATTTAACAATACAAAATACATAAAACATGAACTAAAAGCGTGGAGCACTGGTTTTAAGTACATTCTTAAGATTTATTTTATTGTCATTAAAATCAATCATTTTAGAATTTAAATTGAAAAGCCTGCACATGCGGGTAAGTGGTTCATTTATACCATAATTAGTCCGATGGTGTGGACAATATAGGAGCTCAAGGCTACGCAGATGGTCAGCATCCCCACGATAGTTGAGTCCAACACAAGTAAGTAGATCAGGTGCATCTAATGCGCCCGAAAAAGTTGGTGGAAGGTTATAAGGATCTGTACAGGGAAGACCTTTTAAGGCAAAACGAACAAAATTATGCTGAACTGCCTCTATCCTAGATCTATGAACATCATAGAACGGAGTCCATACCTGCGATGCGTATTCCAGATGCGGACGAACAAAACAATTGTATAAAGATAGGGTAACATAAGGGTCTTGAAACTCTTTGGACCATCTTTTTACAAAACCTAACATTGAGTTAGCCTTTTTAACAAGAGAGTTGATGTGCTCTGTGAAATCTAGACTTGAATTGAAGACGATTCCAAGATCTTTAAAACTAACAACACGGCACAATGTATGTTGTGAAATATTATAGTCAAATATGATTGTTTCTTTGAAAAAGTCATAGTTTGACATTTCGCTGGGTTAAGGTTAAATCCGTTCTTGCTGCACCAAGTACAAAAGCTATCAATGTCGGCTTGCAGATTCACACGATCACCGCTTGAGCATATAGATTTAAAAATCTTCATATCGTCAGTAAAAATCAGAATTTCACTATTGCGAATTCATGATGTTACATCATTAATAGCAAGAATAAAAAGAATGGGACCTAAATGACTTCCTTGCGGTACTCCAGAGTTGGCAGTAAAAGGGTTTGAAAATGTTTTTCTGAATTTCACCTGGTAGGATCTATTTTGAAGATAAGAATATATCCAATCAATAAATCCAGCAGAAAATCCAAAGGCCTTAAGTTTAAAAATTATAATGTCGTGTGAAAGTTGGTCAAAAGCTTTTGAAAAGTCGGTATAGATGCAATCTAGTTAATGTCCGTTCTCCAAAGCATTGGAGCACTTGTGTAAAAACGTTTGAAGGTTCGTTACCGTTGACCGCCTCTGCATAAATCCATGTTGTTGATTACAGATAATATTTTTGCAGAAAAACGTCATACTATTACAAACCACTTGCTCAAATAGCTTTGGAATACAAGAGAGTTTGGCAATCGGTCTGTAGTTCTTTATGTCAGACTTACTACCCTTTTTAAAAACGGGTGTAATAAATGATTTTTTCCATACACTGGGAAATTTCCCCGACTTAAGATAGCTCGAAAAGAGGTTGAAGAGGAAAAGCTATAATGGAGCTACATTTTTTCAGTATAATTGGAGGAATGCCATCTGGGCCTGGAGAGTAGTCATCTTTAAGCAATGAAAAAAATGTAAAATGTTGTCATGTTCCATCGGAACGTTGTTAAAAGTTACTTGAGGACAGTCACGCAAATATTCAAAGAACTCGACATCAATATCAACACGAGTGTCAATAAAAGAGTTACTAAAATTTTCTGAAAACGCATTACAGATATCAGAAGAGCTCATTAACGAAGAATCATTATAAACAAAGTTTATTGGATATCCGTCAGACTTCTTTTTTGAATTTACAAAACTCCAAAACTTCTTTGGATCAAGTTTCAATGAAACCTCCATTTCCTTTAAATAGTCAGAAAATAAACTTTAAGAAACGTTATTAAACTGCTCAAAACGCGAAATATACACATTATGATCCAAAGTAGAAAGACTTTTGATAAAAGTTTTCCAAGCCTTATTTATTTTGTTACGAAGAGATGTGAGCTCCTTTGTAAACCATGGATGTGAAACTTTGGAAGTTTTAGACAGTTTAGTAGGAACAGATTTTGCTTAGCAGTTATTGAAAATAGTATAAAATTCAGTAACTGCAACGTCAATATTAGTTAAAGAAATATCTGAAATACCAGAGGAACTTAATTCATCATAAAGTAATTGGAAATTAGCTTTACGAAAATCAAGAGAATATGAACAGTCATGCGACTGAGTGTTATTGAGCAAATGGCAGCTCAAATCCAAAAATATATTAAGGGGAGGATGGTAGCTGTCTATATTAGATAAGGCTGTGGCAGATTCTACCACAACAACACTAGCAGCATCAGATGAAAAGACTAAATCGAGAATTCGATTTTTAAAGTTTTTAATACAGTTTACTTGCTGTAAGTCAGTACAAATAACATTATACAAAAGAAGAAGCTCCTGTTGAGAGGAAGTAGGGGATGCTTCAAAATAGGACTCGTCTTCTGAGGGGATCCAATTAACGTTAGGCAAATTGAAGTCACCCACCAGTAAAATATTACTATTAAAGCCAGCTGTAACAATTACATGATCCAAAGCTAAGGAAACCTCAGAATAAATTGCTACTGGACTTTTAGGAAAAATATACACATTCAGAATAAAAAAAAATTTGGATTCAATTGAAATTCTAAGGCAAATAAGTTCAACTGATATATTAAAAGGGAAAGAGACAAGATTAGATGTGAGGTGATTAAGAACAGCAATCAAAACACCACCACCAACTTCTTTGGACTTATCTACATGACGATCTCTTTTGAAAACATTGAACTCTTCGTCAAAAATTTCCTTGTCTAAAAAGGTGTCATTGAGCCATGTTTCAGTAAGAACAATGATATCATGCGGAAATGCCTGAGATTTTTTGAAAATTTCAGCAGTTTTGCTGCGAATCCCTCTAACGTTCTGGTAGAAGAGGGATAGCCTATTTAGTTTTTTGAAGCAGGGATTTCCGAAGATTTTCGATTAACTCTTTGCTTAGAACGCACCAAAAATTCCTTAAAAAGAGTATCGGTAGGCCAATAATTGCTAATACAAAGAGCATCAAATAGTGATGAGGGAGCTGTTATTTTTAAAGAGGATACGAAGCTATCAGGTTTACTGATTTTAGTGCATTTAATGCATGAAGAAGAAGAGATACATTTGATGTCCACCAGATGTTGGAGTATATCACTGGATTGAAGTTTGGGGTCCAGTCGGGACACAAAGACTTACTCCGCTTATATAATGGTTTCCAAATTTGATTGAATAAGAACTTGTCGATGACCTTGATAATGAATGGAGGGCTCTTCACATCAAAATATGATAAGTACAAATTTGAAATTTGAAGATTTTTGGAGCGCTACCTTTAATTTAAATCGCATTAAATGCTCCAATGTTTCCCCTTTCAAAAACATTTGTTGGGTCCATTTTATGCTTACCGCATAAAATGCGCTCTGCGAGTGCAGAACGCATATTTTCGCAAGTAGCTTTGATAAAAGATAAAAAAAAACTCCGTACTGACATTCACAGTCAATTCTATTTTAATGGTTTGTGAAATAATAAGGAATAGCAGCGCTATGGAGTGGGCTCCATCCAAATAAATGTTTATCAAAATACAAATAATGTAAAAAGGCAATACACATTGTTTGCCTTCCAAAATTATTACTATTTACCTGAATTTAAAATAAAATTTTGGGTGCCGTAAAATAATTCCAAAAATAATAAGCCTTACTTTCAAAAGTTGGCCTTATTTCACTTTTGAAAAGTTAAATAAAGCCAATTTCCAACACTTGGTCTGATTTCACTTTAGCAAAGTGCTATAAGGCCAACTTATTTTGGGAAAAAATGCCAACTTAGTTCATACCAATTCAAGTTTGTAACACATGAAGTTTTCATTAAATTGAGGATTGTTTCAAAAGCATGTGCGTCTTACAAAAAGAAAACATTAAAGTTATCTGGTCAATTAAACAGAATAGAGATGAATTTGGTAACCTTATATGTTTAACTGATAGCATTACTGTTTGTAAGATTGAACATTCCATTTTAAAGTGAAAGTGTAGGTAGGTAGGTAAAATGGCGGTTTCGAAGAACAACTGTACCGAAGAAACGCAATTAGCGACAAAAAGCGCCGTTTTGATACCATAACTCGTTTGACCTTATTTTGTGTGATATAGTGGTAGTGACTGTTAAGCTAAGGGGATCAGTTTTTGGTCTGTGCCCGCAGTCCCAAGGGAAGAACTTAGCTCACACTGTATGCTGGGTGGTTCCATTGTGACTGAGAGCCGGCCAAATAACTTTACTCTAGGTCTATATGAGGCTAAGCCCGTTCAAAGTCAAAGCACACCTACCAGGTATAAATCAGTGCTTTGATGCTTTCGCTAAAAAAAAAAAAAGAGTAAGTGCTGGTCCGAAAAGCCAGTCTTAAAGGGAAGTTCCAGAAACTTAAAAGGTGAAAGCTGAAATGGAGAGCAAGTGAGTGCTTTGAAAAGCTAAGGGGACCAGTTTTTGGGCTATGCCCGCAGTCCCTTTACACTTGATCTATATGAGGCTAGGCCCGTTCAAAGGCAAGGCATACCTACCAGGTATAAGTCAGTGCTCTGATGCTATCGCCAAACAAAAAGTCCGAAAAGCCAGTCCTATAGGGAAGTTCCAGAAACTTCAGAAGTGAAAGTAGAAATAAAGATATTGAAATAAAGATATTTATTATTATAATAAAGATATTTGTTAGAGCCAACTGGTGCTGTAAAAAAAAGCGGTAAAACCATTTATCCTTTTGTTCGACAGCACGTTTAGGTTGTCGAGAAACAGGCTACCGAATGCCTGGAGGCAAGACCTAGCCGGGGCCGGACAGTAGCAGAGGAAATGCTCAATAGTTTCCTTTTATAGCGGATTTCTACAGCTACGGCAGCAGCTATTGAAAGGTATGCGCAGTTTAGCCGCATGTTCTCCTATTGTCCAATGGCCAGTAAGAATTGCAACGATCCTGGCCGTGGCTATACCGTTTCGTTGTATTAAATCATTCGATCTGTTTTTGTCATAGGTTGGCCATATATTTCTAGATATTTTACAGTTTGCCAATCTTGGCACCTCTTTGTTGATTCTGAAAGGAAATGGTCATATATTCTGCCCTTCACGAAACCTAGTGGAAGATCCACTTATTCCGTCTCAGAGACGAGAAAGGCTGATTCTTTTCTAGCAAGATCATCTGCTCGCTCGTTGCCTTGGATGTTGCTATGGCCTGGGACCCATATGAAAGAAATTTGTATACTTTCACAACCTGAAGTTTGTCGGAGTAAACACCCGCCCCAACTCCATCAACCATCTTTGAGCCGTGCGTCAGTGAAAATTGTGGTGTCATATTCTTTTGTCGCCGTATCATTTTTCCATTCGTCTCAATTAGGAAAAAGCACATTGAATCTTTTATCAAAGTCAAGACAAGGGGATTGGTAGTCAAGTTAAAGTGCAACAACATAGTTTTACACACGTCGAGTCGCGTTCGGCGCTGAAATATGCATAGGAAGCATAAATAGTAATTTAATGTAGTCCTTTTCATTTATCAGGTGAGCAGCATATTGGTGAGCAGGAAAAAAGATCATGTTCGGAGCGAAAAAAAATTTAACCATGAAATCGAGCGAATTTTCAATTTTCACACCACAAATTGATACTTTCATGGTTAAAAATTTTTCGCTCCGAACTTGATCCTTTTTCCTGTCCACCAAGTTACTCGATGAATTGAAACAAGTTTGTCCGAATCGGTAATTGTACATAGACAGATCAAACAACCTTACTGGGCAGAGTTCACTCTCCGAAACTTAAATAGAAACAAAATGTTCAAATTTATAGCTTTTCGAAAATGACATTAGGCCGAAATTCACAAAGATGCATTCTTTGTGTACTTTGTGTACTCATGCGCAAACGAAGTATTATGTCTTTTGAAAGAAGGACCACTTCAGTGCATTTAGGACATGTATCTACATATGTATACATTTTTAATATTTGGTCTATTTCACTGAAATGTAATCCAATAGACCGAAATTTATCAAATATAAGCGCAAAAGCACCAACTTGGCGATATTTCACTTTTGTAAAATATAGCAAAGCAAACTTTCAAAAGTTGGCCTTATTTCACTTGGCGTTATTTCACGGCTCCATTATTTTATGTTGAGGATCTATACAAAAATTTTCTTATGTTAAAATAACATATTAAAATGTGTTTAAAAATTCATAAATATGAATTCAAATTAACTGCAATATTTGTATTTTACAACATATACAATTATTTCTATTGTAAAAAAGTTCCTATTTTATAAAAATAAAGTGAGATTTAAAATAAGACTAAACAATTAAAATAAAAAATTTATAGATAGATAAAGTAAATATGTATCTAAGTTTATTTTTTTGTTATAAAGAAAGAATTAACAAAAAAAATAACAAAATATGAATTCCAAAAAAAATTATATGCGTATTGTTTTTTTCCAAAACGTATGCAACATTTTTTGGAATTTACTGCTTTGGACTTTTCAGAAACGACAGCACTGATGAGCATTGATTGCGATAAGCTTATTTAGCATTTTGAAATTTTGAAAAAAATTGGCCAAGCTTTATTTTTAATTTTTTTTCAAAAACTTTTGTTATAAATAACTAACCTTGAATTCAAAAAACATGTTTCTGGCTTCCAAAACTGTATTTTTATCATTTTATGTAAGTTTTTTCTAAAATTGTCCCTATTGCCCAAAAGTGGGGAGATCGACCACCTTCCATATATGGTTCGCCAGTCTTTTAGCAGTATCAAAAAAACGGTTGGATTGTGGGGGTTAGCAGCCATCTTGAAAAATGCCTTGAAATAAATAACAGAAAATATGACTTTTTATTGCCTAGATCTCATAACCGTTAGAGAATTGAAAAAAACGTGACCATAGTCTGAGTAAGTTTTTCCTTACAACGCACTATTTTCGTAGTATGTATAAGCGAAAGCCCTGAAAAGGGAAAAGGGTAGCTTTATACCACTCCCCCTCTGGCTCATCTCGCGGACGTCAGGACTTTTAATTTATAAGTTCCTTAAGCAGCTTGAACAGTATTCCAAGGAACTGACTTGGGTGCCTTCTCACGCACTTTAAAAACTCTTTACTGACTGCACTATAAACATAAAATAAATTCAACTTAATTTTTGTCAACCTCTCACTTCATCCACGTTAATGTTATACAAAAGAAGTTAATTACTATATAAAAAATGAACAATCAAATAAATGCTTTGATTACCTTATATGTTTTTAATTTCATCTAGGTATTCCGCATCCGAACACCTTCAGAGGCTATAAGTCTAGTATCAGAACTACTTGAATATACACCTAGCGCTAGAATAACTCCACTTAAAGCTTGTGCGCATCCTTTCTTTAATGAGCTGCGTGAGGGTCCTCAAGTCTTACCAAATGGTCGAGAATTTCCACCGTTGTTTGATTTTACTGAGCATGGTATATATACTAATTTCAACTTGGAATCCAATGAAAATATTCATAGTAATTTAATACTTTTTTTAAGAACTTTCAATACAACCAAGCTTAATCCCACTATTGTTGACACAACGGCAACATAATGCTTCAAATCGATCGGGATCACGCGCTTCAACTGTTTCTGACTCCTCAACTTCGAATCCATCAAATTGCAGTGAAACCGCAGAGGCAAAAACTATGTCAACAGGTAAGACAATAAATACCAAGCGTTAATTTTATTAAAAAAAAATTAACTTTTAGAGCCGAACTAATTTGGTGAATTATCTTCCCTGGACAATTAACAAAACAAAAGACGTCTTGTTTATTTTTATGGTTAAACTTTTTTATTAACAATTTCTTTGTATTAACACTTTACTATTAACATAATAACAAAATAATTAACAGAAAGAACCTGAAATCGCAGTTTATTGAAATATATGTACTATACAGTCTCTTGAAATATATACTACTTACTCCCTTGTTTTATACACAAAGTAGCAAAAAAGTGGCGCAACTTGAAGTTTTGCATTATTTTCAAGTAAGTTAAAAATAAAATTTTGTTGACTGTTTTATTAATTAACATACAAAATTTGTGGTTTATGTAAAAAAAAAAAAAAGATAGTAAAAACATAAATAAAGAAAAGTGGGCAAAATCTTCGCAACTGAACATGTGCATTTGTATTTTAATTTATTTTTTTAACGAGACTTTATTCTTTCAATAGTGGGCATTGTCTTCCCGAACTTCTATTAAGGTTAATTCGCCTATGCATGCCTTGGATAAGGTTTGTTTCAATGATATCATCCAGAGCATATCTCAGCCCACTGTGTGTTTTTGGAAGGGTGGTTCGCCTCCTTATCATTTTGAACATCAGATGAGAAGGTCCTGTACATGTTCGATGGGATTCATTTCTGGACTCATAGTACACCAAGCCATCACACCGATTTCCACTTCTTTTAAGTAGTCGGCAATGCACCTAGCAACAGTGTGTATTGTCCAGCTACAGCAAAAAGGTATTTAAATTGTAATTTAATAGGTAAGCAAAATGCAACACAACACAAAAAAAAATTAATAAGTTGTCCGCTTTTTGCTTCATTTTTGTTTCATCGGCCTGTTCTTCTTTTTCTTATTTTTCCATTTTTGTTACAATTCAAAATTGCTTCTAAAGTGAAGTGGTTGCTTGCCCCATGAGCCAGAACGCCAGATTTTAAAAGCTTTGTAAAAGTACCATATTACATGTGATCGCTGCCGTTGATAATTGCTACGTAGAAGCCAGGAGGTTTGCACTTACAAATTGTATATTTTGTAACGGATGGTTGGAGTAAACCATCAGTGTGCGAGAGACGATTCACACTTACGAATTTTTCCCATGTAAACGAGGAGCTTACATCTTTAAAACTATATTGTGCAACAGGAAGTTGACGACAATATGAACATGTTCATCTTTATTATAGGAGTTTCGTCTGCATCCATAATTTACTAATGCCTAATTAATGTAGCACCATGCCATTTTAAATGGTTTTTGGGACATTAATTTTGAAACTTGTATTTTTCGTCAAATTAATCCCAAAAGAGAAATAAACCGATTAATCAACTACAAGAACATATTTTCAATAAAATTTTAATTCATAATATGTACTATTACTACTTTTTCAAAACAAAATAAAAAGAATTTTTTACAACATTGTGGTGCAGACAAGCATAAATCATTTTGAAAGCAATATGTTGTTCTGCAGTTGCAGAGACATGTAAGGCCACCATGAATCTGCACGAAAGTCTACAGGTTTTAAATTGTTAAGTTTATTACGAGCCTTTCCTTTTAATTAGATTGGAATTGACGGAAAGGACTGGTAGCCGATTCCGAAAAGCACGACGGATCGCATTGAAAGCGATATCACAATGTCGACCATATCCGCTTTAGGTTATTCTTAAAGGGTCGAAAATTATGTTTCCATTTTTCATTTAAATGTCAGCTGCTTCCAGGTACTTTCCATTCTTATTTCCAACATTCTCACTGCAGTTTCAGAAGTTTCCGAAAAAATGACAGTTGATCTTCGAGATAAATAGTTTTTTAATGTTGGAAAAATTGTTTACAAGTAGGTATTTCGTGCGAGTTTGTCTAAATGAATGATTGTTTAATTGAATTGTTAAATTAAAGTTTGTGCTACTTATGGATTATATAAGGCCCCTAGCTAATCCTCCATGCTCTCGTAAAAACTCAACAAGTAGTGTTGAATACTGTTGTGCTGTTGTGTGTTTTTGGCTCCTAAATAAAAATTATAAAACTTAATTAAGTGTTTTTTTTTTAATACTGCTCCACAAATGTATCAAATTGTTATCAAATTATGAATTATTTCAATAAATGTATTCAATACTTACTGTGAATCTACCACCAAACACAACTCCAACCAATCGACAGAAATTAAATGACATTTGGAAAGTTCTTTCGCTTTCTTTAAAATGGCAACAGAAAAGCGAATCGGTTTTGGGAATAGAAAAGCACATTGAAAGCGATCCGCAATCCCGCATTCAACGAGATATACGAACAGCGTACCAAAGTGATTCGCTGACTGTTTACACGCGCTCTAAAACAAATCGTTTACACGCTACAAGTTCTTTCGCTTTCTATAAAATGGCAGGAGAAAAGCGAATCGCTTTTGGGAACAGAAAAGCACAAATACGCCATTGAAAGCGATCCGCAACGCTTTTTGGAATCGGCTTGCTGAACTTGTCCAAATAACCATTTCAAAGTATCATTAATGGCTTGGGCTATTCGAAATCGTCTCTGAGCAAGTCGTGCTTTGGATTCCACAACGAGCACGCTAGGTATCAAATCTCAGACATCAGGACTTTTAGGACGCAGCTTTAACAATATTCTAAAGGACTGACTTGGGTACCTGCTTACGCACTCTACAACCACTTTACTGACTGCACTATAAACACAAAATAAATTTAACGTAATTATTGCCAGCCACACACTTCATCCACGTATTACGGAGTTGATTCAATGAAAAACCTACAATCAAATAATAATTGCTTTATGTTTTTTTTAATTTCATCTAGGTATTCCGCATCCTTGAATACTCACATAGCGAAAAAATAACTCTACTCAATGGTTGTGCACATCCTTTCTTTAATGAGCTACGTTAAAGCTCTCAAGTCTTACCGAATGATCGATAATTCCCAGCGTTGTTTGATTCAACTGAACATGGTATATTATTGGAAGCACCCTATAACCTCTAGATGGTCCTTAGCCCTTATATATTCATCTACTACTTATTTTTATGTCATTCATATGTCATTTATATTATTTATAATAAATACTCCTCTTCTTACAATTTCTGTAAGGTAAACCACGTTTTATTATTGTTCTGCTTATAGGTTATGGGCCTATAAGCCTATAATTTTTAAGAAAATTATTTTTTTATAAATTTCATTAAGGGCGGTGTTGAGCCAGAACATCTTCAATTCAACTTTATTTAAATCTGGCGACTTTATTCGACCAAAGCCATTGTACTCTTAAATTTACTAATTCTCTTATATAGCTTACTTACCCGCTATTTCAATACTGTATAAAAGCTTAGGTAAGGTTAGGTTAGGTTTATGTGGCTGTCAGGAAGACTACTGACACACTTAGACCACAGATAGGTCCGTTGTGATACCACGAAATGAACGAGGGAGTATCTCTTTAATTAAACCAGTTGGAGCTTCTTATGAAGCGATGTAAAGATAGAATATCTACGTTCGACAAATCGCTAGGATCGTCGAAAAAGAAGTTACCCAGGTGTAATTTACGTCTTTGGGAGAGAGCTGGGCATGAACAGAGAAGATGGGTGATAGTCTCCTCCTCCTCCTCATCCATGCAGTTTGTGGAAATAGCACAATTGATTTAAGGGCTGCCTGGCTGTCTGAAAATATGCGGATATCCGATGCAGATATCAAGTTTTCCCTTAACCAGGATAATACCTCTTTAATCACCAGAATTTCTGCTTGGAACACACTACAGACGGAAGGAGAGACTTAAATTTAGTCTGTCTGAGTACACGCCACCACCAACCCCATCTTTAGTTTTTGAGCCATCAGTATAAAAATGAACTGTATGGGGATAAGCCCCATTTATTTCCGATAGCTTTTTTGCAAGAGAAGAGTGCTACGGTGGCTTTTCTAACTCTTTCTTGTATATTTGCTTTCCAGTGTAGTTTTTTGTCCAGGATAAGACCTAGATATTTAGCTTCATCTGAGAAACTTAGTGGAGTTCCCATAATTGATGGGGGACTTATTTGGGGAATTTTATATTTTCTTGTGAAGAGGACAAGTTCAGTTTTGTTTGGGTTTATACCCAGTCCGCATTTTTCTGTCCATTTGAGCATAATATTAAGAGCATTTTGCATTAATTCAACGAGAATTTGAGCATGTTTTCCCGATATTGCAATGGCAACATCATCGGCATACGCGATCACTTTGAAACCTTCTTTTTCTAGGCTTTCTAACACCTCATTTACGACTATGTTCCATAGAAGTGGGGAAAGGACTCCGCCTTGAGGTGTACCTCTGCTGACAGATCTTCTTTCATGAGTGCCACCTAAAGATGAATTAATAATTCTACTTTCTAGCATAAGATTAATTAGGTCATTCAGTGAACCATGTATATCTAGTTTCTTCAGTGACGCTGTGACATTATTGAAGGCGCCTTCAATATCGAGAAATGCGACTAGAGTGTACTCTTTATGATGTAGGGATTATTCGATAGTACGTACCAGTGTATGTAAAGCCGTTTCAACCGATTTTCCTTTACAATAAGCGTGTCGTGCAGTAGATACCAGATTAGGATCTTTAGCATTACGCAGATGGATATCGATCAATCTTTCTAGGGTTTTGAGAAGGAACGATGATAGGCTAATTGGTCTGAGATCTTTAGGGTTTACCTGGGAGCATTTACCGGCTTTGGGTATAAAGACAACCTTTACCTCTCTCCATAAAGAGGGAATGTAAGTAAATTTTACGCAACCAATTAGGATGATCTCTAGGATGGGTGCTTTGATATCCGAGGCAAATTGAAGCTCGGCAGGTATTATGCCGTCGGGTCCGGGAGATTTGTAAGAATCAAAGCTGTTTATAGCCCATTTCAGTTTATCCTTAGAAATCAGACCAACAATATTTGTCTGTGTGTTGCTTGATAATAATGAATCAATGCTATTTATATTTTGTGAGCTACCTGGAAAATGGGTGTCTAGTAGCAAGGTGAGCGATTCTTCGCAAGAATTGGTCCAAGAGCCGTTAGTTGTCTTTAGGGAGCTAGGTATTGTAGGATTTTTTGATAGAATTTTTCTTAATAGTGAAGCTTCTGAAGTTTCTTCTATTTTTCCACAGAAGTTCCTCCAGGAGGTTCTTTTATTATACCTTAATTCTTTTTTTATAAATTTTTAGGGATTCTTTATAAAATTCCCAGTCCAGACTATCTCTAGAATGTTTAGCTCGGTTAAAAAGTTGTCTGCACTTTTTCCTGAGCAGTTCTAGTCCCGAGTTCCACCAACGTGGTTTCTGTTTTCCTCTTATTTGAGTAAGAGGACAAGAAGTGGCCAATTTCTAACCAGTATGCCCCGTTATTGGTTTGTAGTCTAACTACGGTTACATCACGATCGCTGTAATCAGGGAGTAAATTACATCTTGGTTACAGCTAGGTGGATCAACCCCCACCACAGTTTGGTCGAGGTCTACATCGGAATCGAAATCCGATTTAAGAAGGTCGTCCTCATTGCAAGATGTTTCATTTGCGGAGTCAACAATATCTATGTCGGAGTGTTTGTCAACGTTAGGAGCCTCTTCAACAGATGGCGGTTTTATATAAATGGAGGACGACACAATGGAGGAGGTGCATGGAGTATCTACCTCCATCGTCTGAAGGTCGATACCCGAGGCACGTTCCTTCTCTGAAAATACATCCTGGGATTTTGATGGCATCGCGTTCGATGCGTTTTCCTCGTCTTTTTTTATATACTTTTAGAGTTATGGTAGACCATCCAAACCTAACCACACCTTGGGTTTCAGCCAATGGAGCCAATGAGTCCTTATTTATCACCACGATGGCTGATCTATAAGAACCCCGTGGATCTTCAAGCTTCGCAACCTTCCAGTCGTGAGTAGGCAAAGATGGATTACCATACTGAAGCATCTTGAGGATGACTTCTTTATTGGAGAGTTCGGCCGGGACATAAGTGCGGGCTCTCGGTCTGCACGGGATATTCTCATTTGCCACAACCTCGAGTTTTGCATTTGGCCATAGGCCCTCTAAACTGCCGACAGCGAATTTGTACAGGTCACACGATCTCTCACTATCAAAGGCAACTAGCTTGACTCGACCTTGATACCAACCCGCATCCTCAAAAATTGCAGGTTCCCCTGGATTTTCTAGCATGAGGGTCCAGTATGAGGCTTGGAGTTTGTTCAAAACCATTTGCCAATGATCGGGAGAGATCGCGCCATCTGCATTACTACTGTCGATGACAGCCAGAATGGTTTTGTCTTTTAGGACGGCACTAAAGGACAGATCTTTCCTGGTGAAGGATGGAGCGCCAGCGGTGTTCGCCTTTGGCCTTTTGGGTTCCGGAGTGGTTCCCTCGGAAGACCTTAGTCGCTTTGACGTTAAGTCGCTGCAGGTCTGTAATTGGGCTAGTGTGTTTTTGGCCCAGGCAAGTTTTTCGGATTGCTTTGAGTCTAGTTCAGATGCTGGCAAGGCACCGACCACCTTCAATATTCTCGTAGCATTCCTAAATTCCTTTTTCATTGTCATTTTCTTCCTCTTCTCGTTGGGAGTAGGTCTACATGACGTATTACCACTGCCATCGAGGAGGGGAGCCTCCATTGTGTTTGGAAGAGATCTACCTTGTCTTGTGGTGGGCCCAACAGTCGTGGTCGAACCTTGAGCCAGAGCAGTAACCCCCGAATACACGAGAGGTTTTGTACGGGCGGTTTGTGTGGGAGTTCCACTAAGGGCTGCGTTTTTCGCAGCAGAAGAGAGGTTGGCAAGACCCTTGTCAGCTTCTTTGAGTCCTACCGAGTTCGGAGTGGGTACGTTACCAGCGGGCAGATTGTTATCTCCTCCGCAGGTAGTAGCGTCTAGACTGTGGGACGCTCCACAACCCCGGGGTGGCTTGTTAACCTTTCCGGGAATTGTGGTCGTCACACTAGTCCTACCGCTATTTAAAGCTTTATCATTTAGAATGGCCAAAGTTTGTTTTTTGTTAGTGTAAGTTTTTTCTAAAATTGTCCCTATTGCCCAAAAGTGGGGAGATCGACCACCTTCCATATATGGTTCGCCAGTCTTTTAGCAGTATCAAAAAAACGGTTGGATTGTGGGGGTTAGCAGCCATCTTGAAAAATGCCTTGAAATAAATATCAGAAAATATGACTTTTTATTGCCTAGATCTCATAACCGTTAGAGAATTGAAAAAAACGTGACCATAGTCTGAGTAAGTTTTTCCTTACGACGCACTATTTTCGTAGTATGTATAAGCGAAAGCCCTGAAAAGGGAAAAGGGTAGCTTTATACCACCCCCCTCTGGCTCATCTCGCGGACGTCAGGACTTTTAATTTATAAGTTCCTTAAGCAGCTTGAACAGTATTCCAAGGAACTGACTTGGGTGCCTTCTCACGCACTTTAAAAACTCTTTACTGACTGCACTATAAACATAAAATAAATTCAACTTAATTTTTGTCAACCTCTCACTTCATCCACGTTAATGTTATACAAAAGAAGTTAATTATATAAAAAATGAACAATCAAATAAATGCTTTGATTACCTTATATGTTTTTAATTTCATCTAGGTATTCCGCATCCGAACACCTCCAGAGGCTATAAGTCTAGTATCAGAACTACTTGAATATACACCTATCGCTAGAATAACTCCACTTAAAGCTTGTGCGCATCCTTTCTTTAATGAGCTGCGTGAGGGTCCTCAAGTCTTACCAAATGGTCGAGAATTTCCACCGTTGTTTGATTTTACTGAGCATGGTATATATACTAATTTCAACTTGGAATCCAATGAAAATATTCATAGTAATTTATTACTTTTTTTAAGAACTTTCAATACAACCAAGCTTAATCCCACTATTGTTGACACAACGGCAACATAATGCTTCAAATCGATCGGGATCACGCGCTTCAACTGCTTCTGACTCCTTAACTTCGAATCCATCAAATTGCAGTGAAACCGCAGAGGCAAAAACTATGTCAACAGGTAAGACAATAAATACCAAGCGTTAATTTTATTAAAAAAAATTAACTTTTAGAGCCGAACTAATTTGGTGAATTATCTTCCCTGGACAATTAACAAAACAAAAGACGTCTTGTTTATTTTTATGGTTTAACTTTTTTATTAACAATTTCTTTGTATTAACATTTTACTATTAACATAATAACAAAATAATTAACAGAAAGAACCTGAAATCGCAGTTTATTGAAATATATGTACTATACAGTCTCTTGAAATATATACTACTTACTCCCTTGTTTTATACACAAAGTAGCAAAAAAGTGGCGCAACTTGAAGTTTTGCATTATTTTGAAGTAAGTTAAAAATAAAATTTTGTTGACTGTTTTATTAATTACCATACAAAATTTGTGGTTTATGTAAAAAAAAAAAGATAGTAAAAACATAAATAAAGAAAAGTGGGCAAAATCTTCGCAACTGAACATGTGCATTTGTATTTTAATTTATTTTTTTAACGAGACTTTATTCTTTCAATAGTGGGCATTGTCTTCCCGAACTTCTATTAAGGTTAATTCGCCTATGCATGCCTTGGATAAGGTTTGTTTCAATGATATCATCCAGAGCATATCTCAGCCCACTGTGTGTTTTTGGAAGGGTGGTTCGCCTCCTTATCATTTTGAACATCAGATGAGAAGGTCCTGTACATGTTCGATGGGATTCATTTCTGGACTCATAGTACACCAAGCCATCACACCGATTTCCACTTCTTTTAAGTAGTCGGCATCGCACCTAGCAACAGTGTGTATTGTCCAGCTACAGCAAAAAGGTATTTAAATTGTAATTTAATAGGTAAGCAAAATGCAACACAACACAAAAAAAAATTAATAAGTTGTCCGCTTTTTGCTTCATTTTTGTTTCATCGGCCTGTTCTTCTTTTTCTTATTTTTCCATTTTTGTTACAATTCAAAATTGCTTCTAAAGTGAAGTGGTTGCTTGCCCCATGAGCCAGAACGCCAGATTTTAAAAGCTTTGTAAAAGTACCATATTACATGTGATCGCCGCCGTTTATAATTGCTACGTAGAAGCCAGGAGGTTTGCACTTACAAATTGTATATTTTGTAACGGATGGTTGGAGTAAACCATCAGTGTGCGAGAGACGATTTACACTTACGAATTTTTCCCATGTAAACGAGGAGCTTACATCTTTAAAACTATATTGTGCAACAGGAAGTTGACGACAATATGAACATGTTCATCTTTATTATAGGAGTTTCGTCTGCATCCATAATTTACTAATGCCTAATTAATGGAGCACCATGCCATTTTAAATGGTTTTTGGGACATTAATATTGAAACTTGTATTTTTCGTCAAATTAATCCCAAAAGAGAAATAAACCGATTAATCAACTACAAGAACATATTTTCAATAAAATTTTAATTTTATTTTATTTTTTTTTCATGTAATATTACTACTTTTTCAAAACAAAAAAAAAAGAATTTTTTACAACATTGTGGTGCAGACAAGCATAAATCATTTTGAAAGCAATATGTTGTTCTGCAGTTGCAGAGACATGTAAGGCCACCATGAATCTGCACGAAAGTCTACAGGTTTTAAATTGTAAAGTTTATTACGAGCCTTTCCTTTTAATTAGATTGGAATTGACGGAAAGGACTGGTAGCCGATTCCGAAAAGCACGACGGATCGCATTGAAAGCGATGTCACAATGTCGACCATATCCGCTTTAGGTTATTCTTAAAGGGTCGAAAATTATGTTTCCATTTTTCATTTAAATGTCAGCTGCTTCCAGGTACTTTCCATTCTTATTTCCAACATTCTCACTGCAGTTTCAGAAGTTTCCGAAAAAATGACAGTTGATCTTCGAGATAAATAGTTTTTTAATGTTGGAAAAATTGTTTACAAGTAGGTATTTCGTGCGAGTTTGTCTAAATTAATGATTGTTTAATTGAATTGTTAAATTAAAGTTTGTGCTACTTATGGATTATATAAGGCCCCTAGCTAATCCTCCATGCTCTCGTAAAAACTCAACAAGTAGTGTTGAATACTGTTGTGCTGTTGTGTGTTTTTGGCTCCTAAATAAAAATTATAAAACTTAATTAAGTGTTTTTTTTTAATACTGCTCCACAAATGTATCAAATTGTTATCAAATTATGAATTATTTCAATAAATGTATTCAATACTTACTGTGAATCTACCACCAAACACAACTCCAACCAATCGACAGAAATTAAATGACATTTGGAAAGTTCTTTCGCTTTCTTTAAAATGGCAACAGAAAAGCGAATCGGTTTTGGGAATAGAAAAGCACATTGAAAGCGATCCGCAATCCCGCATTCAACGAGATATACGAACAGCGTACCAAAGTGATTCGCTGACTGTTTACACGCGCTCTAAAACAAATCGTTTACACGCTACAAGTTCTTTCGCTTTCTATAAAATGGCAGGAGAAAAGCGAATCGCTTTTGGGAACAGAAAAGCACAAATACGCCATTGAAAGCGATCCGCAACGCTTTTTGGAATCGGCTTGCTGAACTTGTCCAAATAACCATTTCAAAGTATCATTAATGGCTTGGGCTATTCGAAATCGTCTCTGAGCAAGTCGTGCTTTGGATTCCACAACGAGCACGCTAGGTATCAACTCTCAGACATCAGGACTTTTAGGACGCAGCTTTAACAATATTCTAAAGGACTGACTTGGGTACCTGCTTACGCACTTTACAACCACTTTACTGACTGCACTATAAACACAAAATAAATTTAACGTAATTATTGCCAGCCACACACTTCATCCACGTATAACGGAGTTGATTCAATGAAAAACCTACAATCAAATAATAATTGCTTTATGTTTTTTTTAATTTCATCTAGGTATTCCGCATCCTTGAATACTCACATAGCGAAAAAATAACTCTACTCAATGGTTGTGCACATCCTTTCTTTAATGAGCTACGTTAAAGCTCTCAAGTCTTACCGAATGATCGATAATTCCCAGCGTTGTTTGATTCAACTGAACATGGTATATTATTGGAAGCACCCTATAACCTCTAGATGGTCCTTAGCCCTTATATATTCATCTACTACTTATTTTTATGTCATTCATATGTCATTTATATTATTTATAATAAATACTCCTCTTCTTACAATTTCTGTAAGGTAAACCACGTTTTATTATTGTTCTGCTTATAGGTTATGGGCCTATAAGCCTATAATTTTTAAGAAAATTATTTTTTTTATAAATTTCATTAAGGGCGGTGTTGAGCCAGAACATCTTCAATTCAACTTTATTTAAATCTGGCGACTTAATTCGACCAAAGCCATTGTACTCTTAAATTTACTAATTCTCTTATATAGCTTACTTACCCGCTATTTCAATACTGTATAAAAGCTTAGGTTAGGTTAGGTTAGGTTTATGTGGCTGTCAGGAAGACTACTGACACACTTAGACCACAGATAGGTCCGTTGTGATACCACGAAATGAGCGAGGGAGTATCTCTTTAATTAAACCAGTTGGAGCTTCTTATGAAGCGATGTAAAGATAGAATATCTACGTTCGACAAATCGCTAGGATCGTCGAAAAAGAAGTTACCCAGGTGTAATTTACGTCTTTGGGAGAGAGCTGGGCATGAACAGAGAAGATGGGTGATAGTCTCCTCCTCCTCCTCGTCCATGCAGTTTGTGGAAACAGCACAATTGATTTAAGGGCTGCCTGGCTGTCTGAAAATATGCGGATATCCGATGCAGATATCAAGTTTTCCCTTAACCAGGATAATACCTCTTTAATCACCAGAATTTCCGCTTGGAACACACTACAATTGTCGGGGAGACGGAAAGAGAGACTTAAATTTAGTCTGTCTGAGTACACGCCACCACCAACCCCATCTTTAGTTTTTGAGCCATCAGTATAAAAATGAACTGTATGGGGATAAGCCCCATTTATTTCCGATAGCTTTTTTGCAAGAGAAGAGTGCTACGGTGGCTTTTCTAACTCTTTCTTGTATATTTGCTTTCCAGTGTAGTTTTTTGTCCAGGATAAGACCTAGATATTTAGCTTCATCTGAGAAACTTAGTGGAGTTCCCATAATTGATGGGGGACTTATTTGGGGAATTTTATATTTTCTTGTGAAGAGGACAAGTTCAGTTTTGTTTGGGTTTATACCCAGTCCGCATTTTTCTGTCCATTTGAGCATAATATTTAGAGCATTTTACATTAATTCAACGAGAATTTGAGCATGTTTTCCCGATATTGCAATGGCAACATCGTCGGCATACGCGATCACTTTGAAACCTTCTTTTTCTAGGCTTTCTAACACCTCATTTACGACTATGTTCCATAGAAGTGGGGAAAGGACTCCGCCTTGAGGTGTACCTCTGCTGACAGATCTTCTTTCATGAGTGCCACCTAAATATGAATTAATAATTCTACTTTCTAGCATAAGATTAATTAGGTCATTCAGTGAACCATGTATATCTAGTTTCTTCAGTGACGCTGTGACATTATTGAAGGCGCCTTCAATATCGAGAAATGCGACTAGAGTGTACTCTTTATGATGTAGGGATTATTCGATAGTACGTACCAGTGTATGTAAAGCCGTTTCTACCGATTTTCCTTTACAATAAGCGTGTCGTGCAGTAGATACCAGATTAGGATCTATAGCATTACGCAGATGGATATTGTTGGCAACACCCTTTTATCCAACTACTAAAATTGTCTAAAATTGTATAAAGACTTGTTAAGTACTAAATTACAACCATCTTGATATTAGCCTTTTCCGAATTAAGATTGCTAGCTTTTCCTTAACTTGTTAATTATTAAATTAGGATTAAATATTATTTGTTAAATAATAAAGTATTAAAATATAAATTCATTGTGTTTCAATTACGGAACACAACAAAGTGGCGACGAGGATTTTGCAAGATTGCAAAGATTTTTAGAGATTACATTTGTATCTCTCCAACTTAACCTCATTCCATCATGCCGGAAGAACGAAATCCCCCAGGGGCCGCAGGCATCCTAAATCAACAACCGCCAGCTCAACCAGCACAAATCCACCCAGGCATGGACCCCATTTTGGTTCAGATTATCTCTCAAAACAGTGCCCTGCTTGAGAAGATAGCCAATATGTCAATGGGAGCAACACCTACGGAGTTGAAAATGGATGCTCTAGCGAAGAACATCAACGAATTCCACCATGATCCTAAAAATGGTCAAACATTTCCAGTGTGGTATAGGCGCTATGAAGATCTTTTCGCTGAAGACGCCAAAGAATTTGACGATGCAAGCAAGGTAAGACTTTTACTTCGCAAAATTCATTCCATAGCACACGACAAATATGTAGACTACATTCTACCAAAGCTACCCAAAGAATTGAGTTTTGCGGAAACAGTGGACAAGCTATCAAAGTTGTTTGGTTGCACCGAATCAGTATTCGCGGCTAGGTTCAATTGTCTTCAAATGACAAAAAGCAATGTTGACGATTATGTCACTTTTGCAGCCAAGGTTAATCGATGTTGCGAAAATTTCGAACTAGAGAAATTTACTATAAATCAACTCAAATGCATAGTTTATGTGATGGGTCTCAAATCACCAAAAGATGCAGACATACGCATCAAACTTCTTCCTCTTTTGGATAAAGAGAAAGACCTCACAGTCGACAATCTAGTTTCCGAAATTCTTCGTTGCAAAAACCTTCAAAAAGACACCATCATGATCGAATCTGGAACCTCAAAAGTTCAACACATCGCCGCAAAACAGACGCAACCAAACCATAGTCCATCTAGTCAAGCCAAAGGGAAAATCAACCACGAGGTTAAAAGCACAAAACCCAGAACACCTTGTTGGAATTGTGGCAGTATGCATTTTTCGAAAGATTGCACTTACTTACAGCACAAGTGTCGAGAATGCAACAAAATTGGCCACAAAGACGGTTATTGTCCTTGCTCTAGTAAGCCACTAAAGCAAGAGATCAATAAAACGAATGGTTTCAAGAAAAAGCACACCAGGCGAGCACCTTCAGCCAAAAGCAATCGTGTTTTTGCTGTCAATCAACACACTTTGGCACAAAATCGGAAGTATGTCAACATCAACATCAATGGCAGCAGCGTGAGACTTCAAATTGACACGGGTTCAGACATCACGATCATTTCAAAATCAATGTGGTCATCAATCGGATCCCCAGTCATGATCAACACGCATCACACAGCCAGAGATGCTTCATCGAATCAAATTCCAATCATCGGGGAATTTGAAGCTCAAATCACATTCGAAGGAAGTCATCATCTCAGTACAGTCTACGTTTCCAAACTCAGCAATCTCAATATATTTGGAGTAGATTTGATGGAAAAATTTCATCTATGGGAAAAACCAATTAGTGTTTTTTGCAAAACAATAAACACTGACAGAGTTTCTGCCATAACCTCAATCAAGAACAAATTCCCAGAAGTTTCCCGTGACGGTCCGGGTCACTGTACAAAATTTAAAATAAATATTCAATTAAAAGACAATATTAATCCTGTTTTTATTCCAAAAAGACAGGTAGCATATTCCGCCTTGCTATCAATAGACAAGGAGCTCAACCGACTGCAGGATGCTGGCATCATCACACCCATCAATTACTCACCTTGGGCAGCTCCAATAGTCGTTGTCAAACGAGCAAATGGGGCTATTCGCATCTGCGCAGATTATTCAACAGGGTTGAATGCCTGCGTGGAACCCCACAGTCATCCGCTGCCACTTCCTCAAGACATTTTTGCAAAAATGTCAAATTGCAAATGTTTTACGCGCATAGATTTGTCAGATGCCTATCTGCAAATGGAAGTGGACGATGAAACCAAGCAAATACTCACCATACACACACATCGCGGGCTTTTCACGTTCAACAGGCTCACACCAGGAGTCAAAGCAGCCCCCGGCGCTTTTCAAAAGGCAATGGACACTATCCTTGCGGGTATACAAGGAGCATCGGCGTATATTGACGACGTCTTGGTAGCAACAGAGACGGTAAGCGAAAACATCACGGCAGTAGAAGGAGTACTTAGAAGATTTGCAGAATACGGTCTCACAGTCAATTGGGACAAATTCAAATTCTTCTCAAAAGAGTGCAAATATTTGGGACACATCATCAGTCACGAAGGACTTCGACCCGATCCACAAAAGCTTACCGCCATCAAGCAACTACCACCACCAACAAACATCAATGAACTCCGATCGTTTCTGGGAGCCGTAAATTATTACGGCAAATTCATCAATGAGATGCGTTCTTTACGAGCACCTTTGGACGACCTGCTCAAAAACAACACAAAATGGTCATGGTCAGAAGAATGCAAGCAAAGTTTCGCAAAGTTCAAATCTCTCTTGTCATCTGATTTGGTTGTCACCCACTACAATCCAGCTTTGCCGATAGTCGTAGCTGCAGACGCATCGATCGTTGGAATTGGTGCCCGTATATCTCACGTCATGACTGATGGAACAGAAAAGGCTATTTACCACGCTTCTCGCTCACTTACGGGAGCTGAAAAAGGTTATAGCCAAATTGAAAAAGAAGCACTGACTTTAATTTTCGCAGTCACAAAATTCCACCGCATGATATACGGACGAAAATTCATCCTCCGCACCGACCACAAACCACTGCTGTCGATTTTCGGATCGAAAAAGGGGATACCAACTCACACGGCGAACAGACTTCAACGTTGGGCATTAACTTTAATGTCTTACGATTTCGACATAAAGTACATATCAACACACGACTTCGGATATGTTGACGTTCTCTCTCGCCTCATCAGCAATCAGATGAAACCTGAAGAAGATTTTGTTGTGGCCAGTGCTAGAGTTGAACTGGATGTCCAAACAGTTCTGCAGGACAACGTTCAATCCCTACCAATCAACTTTCACATGGTAAGTCAAGCTACACAAAAAAATAAAATTTTGCAACAGGTTACACACTACATCCGCAACGGTTGGCCTTGCAAACTAAACGACTCCACCTTATCAGCATTTTTCAACCGAAAAGATGCAATGTCAATTGTGGATAATTGCCTGTTATATGGCGAACGCATCGTCATTCCAGACACATACTACAAGCGAATTCTAACTCAACTTCACAAAGGTCATCAAGGCATAGTTAGAATGAAAGAAATCGCGCGATCATCTGTGTATTGGCCCACAATAGATGCGGACATAACAAATTGGGTTCGTCAGTGCCACGGTTGTGCCACAGAAGCCCGAACTCCAGCAAAAACCCTACTGTCATCATGGCCAATACCGACGTCACCTATGCAACGTATCCACATTGACATCGCAGGCCCAGTCAACTCAACATATTATTTGGTAATCGTAGATGCTTTCTCAAAGTATCCAGAGATTTATCAAACAGCAAACATCACTTCAGCTACCGTCATCCAAAAGCTCACAGAATTCTTTTCACTTTTTGGCCAGCCACATGAGATAGTATCCGACAATGGTACTCAATTTGTGAGTGCTACATTTGAATTGTTCTGCAAATCCAGAGCTATCAAACACACTCGCACAGCTCCGTATCACCCTCAATCCAACGGGCAAGCAGAGCGCTTCGTGGATACATTGAAAAGAGCTCTAGCCAAAAATAAAGACGGAGGGACGGATGGTGAACATCTTCAAGAATTTCTTTTGGCCTACCGCTCAACGCCAAACCGAAATGCTCCAGATGCCAAGTCACCAGCCGAATGTTTCATCGGAAGAAAAATCAGAACGATCATCGATCTTTTGAATAAACCCGAAGAATATTCATCCAGACGAAACACACAGATGGAAGACCAATTCAACCGCAGCAACAAAGCAAAGCATCGCAGTTTCTGTGCAGGAGATCCAGTCTACGCAAAAGTTTTCAAAAGAAATAAAAACTTTTGGGTTCCAGCTGTTGTTGTCAACAAAAAAGGAAACGTCAACTACAACGTAAACCTGCAATTAGATGGGCGAACATGCTTAAGGCGAATGCACACTAATCAACTTCGTTTTCGTTACGCTGAAAACGGAATGGGTAACAAAAATTCTAATGCATTAAATGAATATTTTGATCTCTTTGACAGGTACAATTCTGTCACACCAGATGCAAGTAATCAAAACAGTCAAAATCTAAACTCACCAGCATCACAACCTAGAGTTAAATCACCACCACCTAGTAGTCCAAATCCAGTTCCGACATCACCTTCAACTCCACCGATTCAAGACTCAACGGAAGTAAACGAAGAGCCTCAAGATATCATTACTCGCTCTCCTCAAACAGTCAGACCAGATGAAAGTCAGCAACCCATTTCAACAGGGTCCTCTTCTCGTAAATCCACAAGAGCTCGACGTCCACCTGGTTGGCACATAGATTACACCCAAGACTACGTCTAACATAACAAGGGGGATGTTGGCAACACACTTTTATCCAACTACTAAAATTGTCTAAAATTGTACAAAGACTTGTTAAGTACTAAATTACAACCATCTTGATATTAGCCTTTTCCGAATTAAGATTGCTAGCTTTTCCTTAACTTGTTAATTATTAAATTAGGATTAAATATTATTTGTTAAATAATAAAGTATTAAAATATAAATTCATTGTGTTTCAATTACGGAACACAACAGATATCGATCAATCTCTCTAGGGTTTTGAGAAGGAACGATGATAGGCTAATTGGTCTGAGATCTTTAGGGTTTACCTGGGAGCATTTACCGGCTTTGGGTATAAAGACAACCTTTACCTCTCTCCATAAAGAGGGAATGTAAGTAAATTTTACGCAACCAATTAGGATGATCTCTAGGATGGGTGCTATGATATCCGAGGCAAATTGAAGCTCGGCAGGTATTATGCCGTCGGGTCCGGGAGATTTGTAAGGATCAAAGCTGTTTATAGCCCATTTCAGTTTATCCTTAGAAATCAGACCAACAATATTTGTCTGTGTGTTGCTTGATATTAATGAATCAATGCTATTTATATTTTGTGAGCTACCTGGAAAATGGGTGTCTAGTAGCAAGGTGAGCGATTCATCGCAAGAATTGGTCCAAGAGCCGTTAGCTGTCTTTAGGGAGCTAGGTATTGTAGGATTTTTTGATAGAATTTTTCTTAATCGTGAAGCTTCTGAAGTTTCTTCTATTTTTCCACAGAAGTTCCTCCAGGAGGTTCTTTTATTATACCTTAATTCTTTTTTATAAATTTTTAGGGATTCTTTATAAAATTCCCAGTCCAGACTATCTCTAGAATGTTAAGCTCGGTTAAAAAGTTGTCTGCACTTTTTTCTGAGCAGTTCTAGTCCCAAGTTCCACCAACGTGGTTTCTGTTTTCCTCTTATTTGAGTAAGAGGACAAGAAATGGCCAATTTCTAACCAGTATGCCCCGTTATTGGTTTGTAGTCTAACTACGGTTACATCACGATCGCTGTAATCAGGGAGTAAATATACATCTTGGTTACAGCTAGGTGGATGAACCCCCACCACAGTTTGGTCGAGGTCTACATCGGAATCGAAATCCGATTTAAGAAGGTCGTCCTCATTGCAAGATGTTTCATTTGCGGAGTCAACAATATCCATGTCAGAGTGTTTGTCAACGTTAGGAGCCTCTTCAACAGATGGCGGTTTTATATAAATGGAGGACGACACAATGGAGGAGGTGCACGGAGTATCTACCTCCATCGTCTGAAGGTCGATACCCGAGGCATGTTCCTTCTCTGAAAATACATCCTGGGATTTTTATGGCATCGCGTTCGATGCGTTTTCCTCGTCTTTTTTTATATACTTTTAGAGTTATGGTAGACCATCCAAACCTAACCACACCTTGGGTTTCAGCCAATGGAGCCAATGAGTCCTTATTTATCACCACGATGGCTGATCTATAAGAACCCCGTGGATCTTCAAGCTTCGCAACCTTCCAGTCGTGAGTAGGCAAAGATGGATTACCATACTGAAGCATCTTGAGGATGACTTCAGTATGGTAATCCTGACTCAAAAATTGCAGGTTCCCCTGGATTTTCTAGCATGAGGGTCCAGTATGAGGCTTGGAGTTTGTTCAAAACCATTTGCCAATGATCGGGAGAGATCGCGCCATCTGCATTACTACTGTCGATGACAGCCAGAATGGTTTTGTCTTTTAGGACGGCACTAAAGGACAGATCTTTCCTGGTGAAGGATGGAGCGCCAGCGGTGTTCGCCTTTGGCCTTTTGGGTTCTGGAGTGGTTCCCTCGGAAGACCTTAGTCGCTTTGACGTTAAGTCGCTGCAGGTCTGAAATTGGGCTAGTGTGTTTTTGGCCCAGGCAAGTTTTTCGGAGTGCTTTGAGTCTAGTTCAGATGCTGGCAAGGCACCGACCACCTTCAATATTCTCGTAGCGTTTCTAAATTCCTTTTTCATTGTCATTTTCTTCCTCTTCTCGTTGGGAGTAGGTCTACATGACGTATTACCACTGCCATCGAGGAGGGGAACCTCCGTTGTAATTGAGCCAGAGCAGTAACCCCCGAATACACGAGAGGTTTTGTACGGGCGGTTTGTGTGGGAGTTCCACTAAGGGCTGCGTTTTTCGCAGCAGAAGAGAGGTTGGCAAGACCCTTGTCAGCTTCTTTGAGTCCTACCGAGTTCGGAGTGGGTACGTTACCAGCGGGCAGATTGTTATCTCCTCCGCAGGTAGTAGCGTCTAGACTGTGGGACGCTCCACAACCGCGGGGTGGCTTGTTAACCTTTCCGGGAATTGTGGTCGTCACACTAGTCCTACCGCTATTTAAAGCTTTATCATTTAGAATGGCCAAAGTTTGTTTTTTGTTAGTGTTTTTGTTGTTATTTGTCACTGGCGACTTATCCTCTTTCGAGGCCAAGCCATCGCCGGCAGTCGTGACTCCTACCGACTTTTGAACCGATAACCCAGTTCGATTTTTATACTTTTTGTTTACTTTTTCCATAATTTTTTCAAGTCTTTATACTTGTGTTTTGTTTTTGAGTTATGTTCGTTTGTGTGGCTCTGTAGCTGGATTGCTAGAGAACCCCACAATTAAGCACCCCCACCACGACAAGGTCAACTCATAGGGGGTGTGTATAAAAACTTAAATTGTAATAAATCTTGTCTTAAGTCTAAATCCAACGTTCTTTTTATTTCGCTACAATTTCGAGGTCGTTTCATAACAAAAAAAAAACATTAATCTTCCTACAACGCAAGGAGAGGTGATAATGTCTGTGATAGGTCTAGTGATAATGTCCGTCCGAGTTTAAGTTTTTTTTTGTATTGTTTATTAACTAACTTCTCCTGGCATAATTAAAGTTTAATGTGGTAGGTGAGATCGGATTGCGTGGACAAGTACCCACAGGGAGTTCATTGCCGAGCACCCGCAAGCATGCCAGCCCATGGCAATCCAACCAACCAACATCAATCGAGATTTTGCCAAAAAAAAATCTCCATCTCCCACCTATTACAAATAACAGTTGGCGGTCTGTAAAAATCTACGAACGTTCATTTTTGGCGCCCAACGTGTGGCACGAACCCACGACCTAGCGGGTAGGTAAGCTAAATAAGAGAATTATTAAATTTAAAAGAACAATAGCTTGATTAAATTGCAAAAATATGGTGATTGGTCGAATAAAGGCGCCACATTTAAATAAAGTTAAATTGTATATGTTAGGAAGATGTTCTGGCTCAACATTCCGCCGCCTTTGAAAGTATAACTTCCTACAACACAAGTAGAGGTTGACAGTTGGCGGTCTGTAAAAATCTACGACCGTTATTTTTCACAAAAATGGTTAAAAAATCATTAAACAATATTTTGAAAACCTACAGTGAACAGTGTTATTAGAGAAAAGACAAAAACAGTGCATACACATTACACATATAGAAATACAAAAGTGACTAAAATTCGGTTTCGGCAAAAGTGCATAGATAAAAAAGCTAAAAGCATATCATCCAGAAGATAAACGCCAACAGACGTCAAAAGAATAGCAGATCTAAAGGGAAATAAAATTATATTAGGAAAGATAAGTATCCTCTCCCTCCCAGGTACTTCACAAATCTAAGCTGCGCACTTAAATCGACTATCAAATTAATTGTTAAAAGATTTCTATTTAACAAACTACTAAAATACTACTAAAATCAAAATAAAAAAAAAATAAATAAAAGCGCATCTTCGACTAAAATTTGCATGCATACAAATATTACTTTCATTACAAAAAGTAAACATCTATAAAATATATACACATTTTTATTGTATGAATTTTCATATACCAATACGTATACATTTTGAATCGATATACTAAAATATAAAATATTGCTGCATTCAATTGGATTTGGGTAATTACATAAAAATCATAGATTATACGCCAATCGTTTATTGGAACTACAATTTTAAAATCCACAAAAGCTTTTTTCCTTGATCGATCGTATTTTAAAATCCACAAATCCATTCTTTGTCGCCGCACAGCTTAAGACTTTTTTGACCATATAGACCATTCGCCTTATGTTGTTAAGCTTTTCGCCCACGTACATAAATCTTTGTTCATCTTGCATTATTTCGTCATCATTCGTTATCATTCAGCTTACTTTCGAATCTCTTTCGAATCGCTTTGAAATTAAGCTATTTCGTTGTTAAAGTTGTTGCTGATTTCGGGATTCTATGCTGTTGTCTTGACTATTAACACTGCATACGTTGTTGTTGTTGCTTTTGATCAAATATCATGGCATAGATGTACATTCCACTTACATATACAAAGCATTTGGTTCCTTTCCGTTGTCGTCGCCGGAGTGAGTGCTGCATTGATCGTATGCAATGAATATAAGCTTTCATAGTCTAAAATCTATGAACATTGGAATTCTTATTTTTTTTACTGCAGTTGAAATAGAATATCATATCGTACATAAAGTTGTTTGAATACAACTATACATAACTTTATCGTTCTTGAGTTTATATACGTAAATTATAAACCACTTTCGTCGCCATTTAGTTTATCGATCGTTTCGCCAGCTGGATTTAAATCAATTATTTGCAACAGTGTTGCCACTTTACTACTTTTGATTTCTTCTATTTCCTTTTTATCTGTTTGCATTATAATCTTAAATAATGTCAAGTGAGCCATTCATTGAGGAACTAAAGCAGTTGCGCTCTTCAACTAAGAGCAACATAACTAAGATACAAAATCTTATTGAAGCTAAATCATGCCGTCTAGGAATTGTGAAATCCTATTTTAAACAACTTTTAACATGTCGAACCCAACTAGAACGATAAGTACCAACGGATTCGTTGCGAGGCGAACTAGAACCTTGTAGACGGAATAGCACCGCTGAAACAACTTTTCAAGTTTCCATCATACAAATAGTCATTTGCGAAATCTAAAGTTACCACGATTCAATGGAAAATATTCTGAGTACAAAAACTTTATTAGTTCTTTCCAAATTCTTGTCGATAATGAACCGAATTTAACAAAGATAGAAAAATTCAGTCATCGTTTGACTTGTTTGAGTGATCAGGCTCTAATTACAGTTAAGGCTTTTCAAGTAACTGAAGAAAATTACCCAAAAGCACTAGCACGGCTAAGGAACGTTACGATAACAATTGCCTTATATTTTTGCAATACATCTCCGAACTTATTGAACAGCCAAAGGTTATTAAGGCGTCTGCATCGGAGCTTAGAGGCTTAGTCGACAATATATCCGCTGTTTTCTATTCCCTTTAGTCAAAAGGTACACTAAAAGATATATGTAATGCCATTATAATACATATTGCCATGTCCAAAGTAGATCCAGAAACACAGTCGAAGTGGGACGCAAATTTGGATTATAAGACGCTACCTACTTGGACTGAGTGCTCTGCGGTTCTGAGCAAAAGGTGTCAATACCTGAGGCTCGTGAAGGCAAGCAGTTAAGATTGCATTCTGATCAACGCATTTCTAGCAAGCCAAAACCCTCGCATTCTGGTTATCGTCCTCAATTGTCGCTAGCAGTTTCATAAACAGCCTGTATATATTTTTGAGATAATGGCCACTCAATTTTAAATTGCTCAACTTTTATTAAGCTACCGGAAATGACCAAATTTATAAATGTCAAAAGTAAAAAAAGTGGGGAAAGTGTCAATTACTTAAAAGAGACATAGAGCTCTTGAGCTATATTATCAATGACGGGGGAATTAGTCCATCAATAGAATAAATAAGGGCAGTCAAGGAATTTCCTGTACCTACCGACAAGAAGGCGCTGCAACCACTGTCGGATTTGTTGGTCAAAAATCTTAAGTTTAAAATAGGGGTGGAGCAGTTACTATCATTCGATCAGCTCAAATTGGCGTTAATAAAAGCACCAACTTTGAAATTGTACAATTCCAAGGCAGACACTCCAAAAAGACGGCGAGGATCAGCAACTACACGCAATCCAATACATGAGCCAGAAGACGTTACCAACAGAGGAAAAGTTACATTCATATGAACTAGAGGTTCTGGCGATAATTGAAGCCCTCAAGATAGAAATCAAGATAGTGACCATAAAAAAACAACACTTTCCGTTAAGAGAGCCAAGGTGTGCAAGAGTTCAACTACGAAATAGAGCATCGACCAGCAACGAAAATGAAGCATGTAGATGCGTTGAGTAGAGTGTCGTGTATGATGTTAGAGAATTCATTGAACCACCGCATTGGAGAGGCACAATCAGCGGATGAATGGATCAAAGCAGTGAAGAACATGCTAGAAACACAAGAGTACGAGGACTTTTTCATGAAAGCTGGAATTCTACATAAAGACCCCATCAAGGAACTCATTGTTATTCCAACTGTTATGGAACAGGAGATCATCAGGACCTGGTAGAGAAAACTTTCTTTATACCTAATTTGACAGCAAAGGTAACCAGTGTTGTGAAAAGCTGCGTTAAGTGCATTATCACTGAAACAAAGTCCGGGAAGAAAGAAGGGTACCTGAATCCGATAGACAAAGAGGATAGACCACTGCAAACATTCCATATCGATCATGTCGGGCCCATGAAGATAACTCGGAAAAAGAACAACCACATCTTGGTTATAATCGACGCTTTCTCGAAGTTTGTATTGCGAAGAAGTTATTGACAGGTTGAGTAAGCAGGCTACGACATTTGGACAACCGAGAAGAATTGTATTCCATCGAGGGGCCGCATTTGCATCAAATGCTTTCGAGGATTACTGCAAGGGAGAAGGGATTCAACATTTGTTAATAGCGACAAGGTACCACGGGGAAACGGATTTTGTTGTTTTGACAGTTCAATTTTTTTCTCTTGTTATTTTAGTAAATTTCATTTCTCTTTTTGTAATATTTAGCAACAAAATTTTAATAATACATGCTATCAATATTTGAAATAATATTTTTAAAAACAAGTCTGAATTGTTTTTATTAATTAATTTCCCTTAAAACAACAAAATGATTTTCCTCAGATATCAAAAGGAATCGCTTCGCTTGATGCCACTCGAAAAGAAGAATTTTAAACATTAACTGCCAGTGTCAAGAATCTTGTTTAAAATATAGAATGCATATTGATTTATCCATATTTGCTGTATTATTTTTATTTTCATAAATGTTTCTGGATGTTTTTTAAATGTCTTCCAAATATTACAGATTGTTTTTTAATACGCAACACGGCATTTATAGTTCCTGATTATTTTACGTTTGAAACTTGTTGAGGGCGCCCTGAAGGCAAGACATTCGCCTGTAAAAAAAAGGAAGAAAAGGGATTTATTTTTTTTGATAAGAACAAAAAAACCAAAGAAAAATACTTGCCAAAGTGGCGAAGAATCCAAAATTCATAAAAGAATGAAAATTGCCTGATAGTCCATATACATTAGTAACCAATCTGTCAAATCAAACAATTTTACTTTGTTGGATCGTACAACAAAGTGACTAAAAAAAGCTCTGTGTTGAAATCGACCCTGGCGGGAAAAAAAAGTAGCTTTTAGGAACGTACCATAGATAGCCTCATGCGGTCAGTTTTTTTACTAAGTCGCAGATAAGAGTGAAAAATAAATAAAATAACAAATAATGAATAATGACAAAAATAATGGTAACAAAAAAGACCAGTACCAAAATATTTAATTATGGTTGGGCCTTAAGATTTGGGCAGCTGTTGTACTAGTCAAGATAGGTAGGTAGTTTAGCTTCAATATTACCGAAACTCCATCTTACGGTTGATAACTAAAACAAGGGATTGGATTTGTCAAATTGAACACATAAAAGGAAATTCAAATTGAGTTCAAAGTCCACCTATCCTACCAATACGTTGGCAGTTTAAAATAACTAAGAAGATGAAAAATCGGATGATCTCAAAAAACGGTAGCCAACAAAATACCGATACCTACGGTCCAAATGCAATAACTGGTGACATGACCTTTTATTACTGTCTGAAACGTTCAAGGCGTAGCATAGTGATATGTTTAATTTATGCCAATCTGCCGTTTAATTTAAATTAATAGTTAAGTCGATCAAGTTAGTTATTGTGCATTGTCTTTCCCTACAAAATTGGAAGCTTAATTAAAATAAGAAAACTAAACTTTTTCATACGAAATAATATAAAATAGTTATAAAAAAAAGAGGTAATCTGAAATGAAAAGTGATATATTTTGGGCCAAATGTGAATCTGGTTTTTTTATGTTAGGAAGCAGACAGAACCAACCGAACAATTTAAAGAATAAATACCTACCTACTATATTGTGAGATCTTGGAAGACATTTCTTTTTAAACTATAAATTATTTTGTGAAACGGTGAGTGAGCAAATATACAAAGTTTTCATTTATTTTTATTACAAAGTGCATATAAAATCATGTACATAATTGTGTAGGACTATCTAGACTACACGGTGATTCGGCGGTCATAATTACCACCAGGAGCCTTGGCCGCCGCCGTTTTTGTGTGTGTGAGGTTAAAGACATCCATCCTCTTGAGAAAACTCAGGCCGTGGTTCTTTCTAGAGCCATAATCAACTCTGGCTGACTGGAAAAGAATGGTACCACAATCCAGATCGGAACAAAGACATATTCCCGATATCCATCAAGTTTTTCTCCGAGTCAAGGCGGCACGTGAGTCTGGAAGTAAAATTTACATTTAATTATATTACATTACAATACAATACATATTATTAATCAAATTATAAGTGATTAATTTCATAATTTTCCAATCATTCAACTAAATACCTAATTTTATATTCATTTTCTTCGTAATTCGGCTCTGAAGACCGAAATTTGATGGCAAAGTGCCTATAAAATTACATACACTTACGAAATACCTAAAATAGAAACCTAAGTTTCTGCAATTCATAGCATAGAGTTATGATTGCTGATAATTTTCTTATCTGAATATTTTCATGGATTTTTCTTCAAAACTGTCATAGACATAGATAAATAATTTTCGAATTTAAGTTTCCTTTAAAATTACATAAATTACATTTTGTTAGTGATAGTTTTCAGTTTCCTTTTCGTTTGGTGTTGTGGCGTGTTAAGCCTTGTAGTTATATGTTTAATTTATGCCAATCTGCCGTTTAATTTAAATTAATAGTTAAGTCGATCAAGTTAGTTATTGTGCATTGTTTTTCCCTACAAAATTGGAAGCTTAATTAAAATAAGAAAACTAAACTTTTTCATACGAAATAATATAAAATAGTTATAAAAAAAAGAGGTAATCTGAAATGAAAAGTGATATATTTTGGGCCTAATGTGAATCTGGTTTTTTTATGTTAGGAAGCAGACAGAACCAACCGAACAATTTAAAGAATAAATACCTACCTACTATATTGTGAGATCTTGGAAGACATTTCTTTTTAAACTATAAATTATTTTGTGAAACGGTGAGTGAGCAAATATACAAAGTTTTCATTTATTTTTATTACAAAGTGCATATAAAATCATGTACATAATTGTGTAGGACTATCTAGACTACACGGTGATTCGGCGGTCATAATTACCACCAGGAGCCTTGGCCGCCGCCGTTTTTGTGTGTGTGAGGTTAAAGACATCCATCCTCTTGAGAAAACTCAGGCCGTGGTTCTTTCTAGAGCCATAATCAACTCTGGCTGACTGGAAAAGAATGGTACCACAATCCAGATCGGAACAAAGACATATTCCCGATATCCATCAAGTTTTTCTCCGAGTCAAGGCGGCACGTGAGTCTGGAAGTAAAATTTACATTTAATTATATTACATTACAATACAATACATATTATTAATCAAATTATAAGTGATTAATTTCATAATTTTCCAATCATTCAACTAAATACCTAATTTTATATTCATTTTCTTCGTAATTCGGCTCTGAAGACCGAAATTTGATGGCAAAGTGCCTATAAAATTACATACACTTACGAAATACCTAAAATAGAAACCTAAGTTTCTGCAATTCATAGCATAGAGTTATGATTGCTGATAATTTTCTTATCTGAATATTTTCATGGATTTTTCTTCAAAATTGTCATAGACATAGATAAATAATTTTCGAATTAAAGTTTCCTTTAAAATTACATAAATTACATTTTGTTAGTGATAGTTTTCAGTTTCCTTTTCGTTTGGTGTTGTGGCGTGTTAAGCCTTGTAGTTCAATTTCTTCGTAAAACAGATACCTAAACAGAGCTCTATCTAGGTAGGAGGAGAATCGGGATTTAAAAATCAAAAGATCCTAAAAAGGATACCGGCTGTTTATTTTTTTTATTTAAAAGAGGAAACCTATGATTATTACCTGTCTTTATATTAGTTTTTCTACGTTAAAATTATTTGTCAAGATTTTTGTTTCTCTTTCTACTTAACAACGTTTTTTTTTACAATTCAATTCAAAATTTGTTGTGACAGTTTTCTACCTATGTGTAGTAATAATTATAAATGAACCTTATTTGCTTTAGATAAGAATAAACTCCTATGTATATCAATTTCTTTAAGTTTTTGCGTTTTTATGGGGTTTGTAAACAATATGAATTTTTGAGGTGAATTTTCACAGTGGTGCCTAAGGTAAGCTGAACTTTTCGATGAAGATGGTGTGACTGGAAAATGGAAATCCACAACGAGGGGAGATTTAAATATGGCCGAAAAATCTCCAGGTTGGGTGGGTCATGGCCAGTTGCAACAACATCAGCAGCGCCTCCTAGGTGTGGTGAAGTCCGACCGCTGTCAGTTTTGAAATTTATTTTTCTTTTAGGCCTGATTAATGTTTTTGTTGCTGGTGAGGTTGAGGTTCAAGGACAAGAATCCATCCCGTCCGACGAGTTCCAGCTGAGCATCGCAAGCAGGCCGCGTTCCCTAAACTGAAACATTCTTAACCCTTTTCTTACCACATCCTCTACTACCTCATCTAATTCTTCTTCTCTTTCTATCTCACTCTACCACTACTTCTTGACCTCCTTTTGCCACGCAACAAACTTCCACATGATTTCTCTATGTTATAAACTCAATGGCGCAAAATTATAGTCAACCTATATTTAAGGAATTGACGTCACACCACTTAACATTATTTCAATTTTAGAACTGTTGTCTAACTTTTACTAAAGAATAAACACTTTTTTAACTTCCAGGTATTTATTCCACTGAAAGGGGTTGTTGATGAATTTATACAGTATTTGTGCGTAGTTACATTCCACAAAAGCGATTTCAAGTGAGTGAGCTGTCAATCAATCAGAGATTTTATTGTGCTGCATTAAAAATATAATGCTAAGGTTTGCTGTTTTTAAAGTTAGACAACTTCATTAAGAAAATGTATACTTTATAATACGGAAAAACGTATTTTTAACCAAGTTTCACATTGAATTGCTTTTAGTTTCGAGTTAAATTGACTATAATTTTGCGCCAATGGTTAAAGTTATTAGCAAAAACAATCTTACAATTATGAAAACAATGAAAAATGATTTTATAATTTAAAGATTTAATGATTTTTTTACATTTGCGTGTTTTTAGCATCAGTAGTAAAACGAGACTGTATACCTTTTAAACTTATTTTCTGGATTCAAACTGATGTGTTTGAAACATGTGTTTTGAAATTTATTTTAAAAACGGACAAAATATTCTATGTTATTATTGTCATCGATTCACTTCCATATTTTGCATCAAATAATATGAAAGGGACTAATGTCGATTTCAATGGTGTGAAAAGAAACTGTTTTTCGTTTTTCTTTTGCAAGTAGGTTTTGAACTGATAGTTCAATTGAAGGGAATTCGTTACCTTCTTTTCTTTTTATATCGAAACAAACAAACAAACGAAAATCCAAATACAAATATAGTATTTCTCATTATAAACCTAACTTTAACTTGTGAGTCAACAGTGTAGAAACAGCCTAACCAACAAATAAACAAGTTTATGAACAGACCCAAAAAGTTTGAATCTTGTTTAAAAACTCTAGAAGTATAAATATAAAATGCATATTGATTTAATTTTATTTTTGTGACATCAGATTTATTTTAATAAATGTTTCTGAATGTTTTTAAACGTATTGTAAATATTACAGATTGCTTTAAAACACTCACTTCTTTTGTTTTATTAAATAAAATTCCAATATGTAACACGGCAATCAGTTCATGATTTTTTTTTTAAGTTTCACGTTTCCCCTTAAACTCATGAGCTGTGGTGGATTTCATTCATGAAATGAGGTAGAATTCTCCCGAATAAGGATATATTCATAAATGCACGCTAAGCTATGATCACACTTGTATTTTCAGCTGGTACTCTATTTTAGCACGCCATTCTCGTAATAGAAGCAAAATCGTAACTTATGTATTTATATATTAATTGGAAACATATTTTTATTTCGAATATTAAGAATATTTTAGTTTTTTTCATATATTTTTGGGTTCAGGAGACGGATGCTTTAAAATGCTTTAAAAATTTGTTTGTATGTATTATGTTAATGGAAAATAAATTTGTTTCTAAATCTAATCTAAACAAAATTAATATTTGCTTTTTGTGCGAATAACTGTTTGATAATTTCTTAATATTAAGAGTTGTAATGAAATTTAGACTTTTTTTCAGTTTGGAATGTTTCTTCTTGTAATTGGCACTTTAAACAAATTATTTCAATTATTTCTTGTATATTCTTGTATAATTTATATTGAACTAGATCCCAACACCAAAAATAATGTTTCAAAAATGATAGCGCTGCGTGAATGTTTGCATATCGTGTACTAGGAAACCACATTTTAATGTCAAATAGTGTGCAGTGAAACATTTGACTACATGCCGTATACTAGCCATACGTAAGCACAAAATATATGTGCATTCTTATGTAACCACATCGAATGCAACCCTTTTGGTTACATTTGCACATGTGTCTTTTTGGGTAAACATTCGGTGTACCTACTACCGAAATATTCGTGAATATAACAACATCGCTAAATGTTGCGCTAATAATTGGTACGGGACGTCAGAGACACATTCACATGTGGTATTTTACATTCCGTGTACTACATCCTTAAGTTTTGCTTTTAGTATTTTTGTTGTATATGATTCAACCTTCTAAATATTAGGTACTAATATTTCAATGGAGGGAAATTTCTTACCCCAAATTTCTTTTTATACCGAAACAAACAAACGAAAACGCAACTAGTGAAGTAATGAGTTACTGGTGTAGGAACTGCCTAACCAAAAAATAAACGAGTTTGTGAACAGACCCAAAAAGCTGATGATTTTGAAAAAAAAGGCGATAAAATGAATCCACCACTCAGCTTAGGTGAGAGTGTGTGCAGTTTTCCTTTGTTCTCACGCACACTTTCTCACCTAAGCTGAGATCAGCTGATGTCGAAGCTTGTAGGTAACGTCAAATAATATGACAGGATTACCCTCTCTGTTAGCTCCTCTGTGATGAGACCAGACGAACAACCAACAGAAACACATAGAAGACAAACAGTGGAAAACCAGACTAGGTTCGTGACAAAAGGACGAAGTAGAGTGGAGTAATAATCGAGCAAGCATCGAGAACGGTCACGATTTGTTTAAGCTAGCGGTTTATAGTATTTGATTAATAAAGTAAATTAGAGAGTTAAAAAGTTTAAATAAAATAACGTAGTAACGCGAACATGTAACGGGAGGGATTGGATGGTCCCGCTACAAAACAGAAAAAAAATTTTTAATCCATACTCGAGATTTTATTAATCAATATGATAAGAAATCATAGAGGGATGATTTAATTTGAATTAAATCCCGAATATGAATAAAAATTATTGTTTAACTTTAAACACGAAAGTTGGGATTGGTTAAGAGTGTAAACAGATGTTAAAGTCCAAAAGAGAATGGAAACGAAAATCAAACGCTGGATGAGACTAGCTCAATGACACTCAAACTCTATAATTAAACCCATTGACGTACTAGATATGGACCGCCAGTCGGTTGAAATTTTCATACAAACGGCCAAAAAATTTTGTTCCAGCTAAAAGCTGCCAAAATACGCCATCATCTTTTAGTGTTAAATACGTGTACTAATTTCGCGTTTAAAATTTAAATAAAACGACGACATATTCATATTCAAGTAACTCAATGCCATGTAGAGTGGATTTGTTTTGTAAAATAAAACTAGTCTGATTACAATTTCCACCTAAATATATTAATATTAAATGAATAATTAAAACAAGCGTAGCACTGCTACGCAGATTCCCTGCTAGTAGTTGATGGCGCCCCTAGTTATGTTGGAACACGCGTGAAGTTGGCTACTGGCGGTCCATATCTAATACGTCAATGATTAAACCATATTCCTTTACTGCATTCTCTGTTTGTGTAGCGAAAGAAAATTCCAAACGGATCCTATTTCATAAAAAAATTCGAGGGAATAGTCGATTGAGAAAAGAGAAGTACGAAGTGATGCTGTTGACCATCACCTGCTCGACAGCAGACGATGGTCTAAAGGATCTCCTCCCCTGTAGCTGTAATATACGTTTTCCTAAGGCACCACGGATTATTGAACCTTACGTCTGATTTATAATCTATGCGTAGTCAGATGGTCTCCAAGAGGTTTAAAATAAGTCTCCACCTATCTTGCGATACTCTGAGAAAATGTTGATCTGACTTCCGAATTGAGGTTACCAGTAAAGCGAAAAACTCTTGAGAAAGGGTGTGACTAATGTGGAGGAGTTTTCAATTCCCCTATCTTTTATATTCTGTAGACTAATAATTTTTCTCAAAAATCGTCCATCAAACTGGTTCCACGATTGTTGGATCCGAAACCTATCCATCCTATCAACTTATAGTACCTTCTCCTAAGATAGGGCACGTCCAAGCCTGGATAGATAGGGTAACTACCACCACACCGCTGCTTCAGGTCTGCAAGTTTCGCCGAGGCCGAGCAACATCGGTACAGGGAAGTGGGTGGTGCTGCAGGAGTGATAGTTGGTGTCACATTTATTAGACCTGGAGTCTTGCTGGTTGTTGACTCTGTTAAAGTTGAAAGAAGCTATGCTGAAAAGCAAAGAGGCCGAGAAAGAATAGTGAGTCAGCAGAATAATGTTCGAAAAAGTGATAAAAAAGGTGGAACCACGTTTGTTGACTGAAAAGTCGAGATAGAGATGTTATAATCTCGAAGGATTGCCTAACCCTACCCTGCTATGGCCTATTTCATTCTTGTAGTTTACTAGGACCCTATTGTGATGGGAGAATCAGATGATGATGATTCCTAGTACCTAACTTCCCTACCAAGGTGACTTAATGGAGACTAGTCCATTAAGGACACCACCCAATGATACTTCTACTGGTACTGAGTTTATTATAGAAATATCCCGCAATATAAACAAAAATCGAGAATTCTGGAATGGACTGTTTTAATCTTACATTATTGTGTGATGTTGACGCGCTGTGGTTGTTACTCCCTCATCAGGATGGGTCCAGCCACGTCTCTTCACTTGAGCTGTTAATTACGCATGTCATCTGTAAAAGTCTCCAACAAGAAAGAGAAAACTTCCCAGAAATGTCATCTTACTCAATTAAGCCGACAATAGAAAAATATTAAAAAGATCTCAATTCATGAAAACTCTTAACAAATTTTTATTCAATAATTATTCTTAAAACTAACAAAAAGGTAAATTTTTACTTTTCCTTAATCAATACTTAATGTTTTCTGAACAATAAAGAAAATTTATTTTTAACTTTAAATTATGATCTGACAGCAGATAATTTTTCCTCATCACTTAAGATTCTATACTAACTATTCGCTACTATTCAAATTTATTTTTAACTTTAAATTAGGATCTGATAATGAATAATTTTCCCTTATTCTTAAATTTCTATACGAATCGCTATTATTCAAAGAAAAAAATTTGTTTTTTTAAAACCTTACTCAACATTTCAAAAAAATTAATAAAAAATTTTCTTCCAATAAGATGTGAGAACCTTCAAAAAAAAAAACTTTTTCTTGAGGCCAAAATCTTTAAGTATTAATAACCGATTTTCTGAAGCAAAAAGTTGCTAGTGCAAAGTCTGGATATGAGGATTGGCGAATCGAAACGCTCTCCCTCTACTACGTATCAAACGATCTATTTCGACAAATAATCGTTTTAATTTTCACAAAAGCCTAATCGAATTTCAAAAATCGTTTTAACTGAATTGTATTTTCTGTTCAATTTTATTGTGGCAGCTTATCTCTATATTAATTAATAATATTAGATAAGGTAGACGTTTCTGCAGGTGTCAAGATCAAAAAGAAAAGTAATTCTTATCCGCGACTAAAGTTTTGATTAGTATCTGTAACACGAGCTAAGCCGATAGGTAGGTACCTATTTCACGCGATACTTAATTTTTCAAATTTTCGAACTATCGAAGTTCTTGACATTCAAAACAAAACTAATCTTTCAGAAGAATATTTACGTAGGACGTCTCCACTGTGTTAAAAATTCCCACCCGAAATTTCAAAGAAATATTATCAAAAATATTCAAAACATATTATCAAACAACAATAAAATTTTTGGATCTGAAGGATCGTAAAGAAAGCTGGCAGGTCCATTCAAACCATACCTTAGCTGAAAAAAATTGGTTAGTTTATAAAAAAAATCAATTTGGATCAATATTATTATGTATTGAAAATGAATAATAACCCTTTTCACAATTCGTTATGTCTTTATTGAAAGCGTGGTAAAGTGAGACTGTCTATTGCAGTTTACAATTATATCGTCTTAGTCAGATAAGCTTATGATACCATAAGAGTTACAGTTATTATATAACAATATAATATAATGCTATTGTTGATACGTAACACTTCTCCCATATAAGAATAGAGAGACATACAACATTTTTGTTTTTTTTTTTTTTTTTAAATTCATACATAAAATAAAAATTTTATATAACAAAAATGTAAATTAAAAAAAATTCATTAATAAGATATAATATTAAAAAAAAAATGTAATTCATTGATCTTTTTTTTCATATATCAATTCATTCAAAATTCTATTTAATAAAATTTTATATATATTAAATGTTTACATAAATCTATGTATAAACACATTTCCACGAGTTTCCTTAAATACTATTTAATCTCCTCTTTTCGTAAGCCTCAAAATTGAATCTTTGTGGTACCTTAACTATTCTTTTTGATTTTCGTATATTTTCTCTTATATCTTGTTTTCTAATTGGCTGATCAGGTGGTGAACTTGATTCAGCTCTTTGTCTTTTAAAAGAAGATGTTAATTCATTTTCATTTGGTTTCTCATATTCTTTTCTTAAATCAAAATTAAAATTTTTAGTTATTCTTGGCTTTAACTGATCGCCATGAGCTGTTCCTTGAAATCCATCTATTTCAACAAGATAAACGACCTAAGACATTTTTTTTACTATAATACCGGGAATCCATCGTACCAAAAGGTTACCAACATTATTCGAGCGATACCAAATTAATTCGTTTTCCTTAAAATCATAATATGTTTTCGAAATTAATTTTTGTATATTATGTGATTGCACATTTCTAATTTCATTCTTGTAATTTTTGTTCGCAGTATTTTTGTATTTGCTGCCGGATTAATTGTTTGTCAAAAAACTCAAAGCAGTTTTTGGCTTAAAATTAAAAATAGCCTCAGATGGTGATATACCAGTTACAGTGTGTAATGAAACATAATAGATGGAAGACCGAACATACACATAATGTCACGTTAACTAGGTCCGAACCTCCGGGGATCCTAATCAAAAACGATTAGTGGAAATTTTCGTTTTCGCGAAAATTTACATTCGGCGAAATTTTTTTGCCTTACCGAAATTTTCCTACGAAAATTCGTTGTCCTAAGTTGGGTGCTACTTATGTGATGAAACGAAAGCAGAAGCCTCACTCTAACTGCGCGTCCATGGGGTCGAACTTCAAAAAAAGAAACCGGAACAAAACCATGACCGGAAATTTTTGTTCTACGAGAGTTCGTTGCCCTAAGTCGGGTGTCATTCATATGAATAAAAAAAGACGGCAACAAAAGCACTTATGAAAACATCGTGCCCATTGAATTACTTCTAGATACAGGTAATATTAGTCTGTCCCCTCAGTATAGGTTTTATTACTCGAGAAACGATATTTTAGGCGAAAGTCACTAATATTCCTGTAGTATCATACATACAAATTTTGGGGAAAATGATACTTCAAAGAATCAAGTGGAGGACAGTTTCTATCCCCTCCCTGAGCGACCATTAGATCATTCAGAGAGGGGTAGATCCGTTCCCCAGTCAACTCTCCAAAACATCACTCCCAGGTATGCGTAGCTGTTATACATACTGGTTGTTGAACCCTTGTTAATTGTTAAAAGAAAACTTTAATCTGTCTGCTCAGATAAGACTGCTGAGCAAATATAGTCGGTCACTAATAGCATCCTCTTTTAAGTAAGCTGAGATCTAAAAAGTTTCGTTTTAGGAAGGTATTCAATCCCCCTGACCTTAATTGAGATTAAAGCTAAAGATTAGATCAACTCACTTAAACGAGATAGTTAACGACAACTAAACAAAAGAAAACTTGGCTTCCAATCCACTACCTACCACATCTCCACAGGACAAACACTTAAACAATACCTCAATCGTTTAAGCATTTGCCCGGAGGAGTAGGGTACTACCGCTCGACTGCTGCTACAGGTCCTACAAAAAATTGCTTCAGCTGGCTCAGTCAACAAGGAAGTGAGTCATCGCTGCAGAAGCAAGTAGTGGGTTTACATATTATTGGACCTGGAACCTAGATGTTGGACGACTCAAAAAATTTAAAATGCTAAGCTGAAAAGCTAAGGGCCGGTGGGCCATTCCAGAAGAAAAAGATAATATGGTATAGAAAAGATTACTAGAAGAATAAAGAAAATCGCATGACTCGGACTTGGTGATAATAGTCCGTTCGAATTACTTAACCCTATAAACCCAACCTAATGTTCCTTGACATCCGATGAATTTTCCAGGAACCCTCTTCAATGCAGGGGAAACAGACGTAGTTATTTCCCCCTTTGTCGCCTAACTTCCCGTCCAAAAGTCGCGAAAGGACCTTTGATTCCTTGCAACCCTCCCCAATGACGTCCCTGCTGGCGTGAATTTTGTGCAGACACATCCCTCTATCGAAGATCCAGTGCCTACCCCCTTAGTGTGTTATGCCTTAGAACTGTTGGTCATCATCTCGACCATTTAGTTACTGCTGCTGTTGCTGTTGTTGTTGCTGTTGTTGTTGCTGTTGTTGGTTTTGTTTGTCATCTCGTTGTTGCCGCTAGAGCCGAATATTATCGACCCCTGGTTCCGGTTCCAAATCTTCAGTCATAGCCCCTCACCTTTGTCGCTTCTAAACTAACATTATTATAATTATCTGAAATTCAAAATGCGAAAAAAAACTTCCTCAGAACTAGGTTACTAACACCTCACAACTCAGGTGATAGTAAATGAAAGTACTGTATACGATTTAACTTTCAGAATGAACAATTTCTTTATTATCTTAATTTTTATTATACCTAATGATCTCAAGTTTATAAATTTCCTTAATCGAAAGAAACTTTCTTCCTCTATTCTCATATAAATTACTTAAATCTTTACTCGACTTCAATTTATCTCTATGAAAACTAATCCATAATAGTTATTCCAAACAAAAAGAGAAAAAAAATGTATATTTTTACAAGTGGATTTAAAGTTCATAATGAACAAAAAAAATAATGATAATAACCGACAAAGTGTCGTATATGCTTATATTCATAAGGATATATATGAACTATAAATATGAAATCTCAAAATAAATAAGAAACAAAACTATTAAATTTCCAAGCAGAAAAACTGCTACCCAAGATAAAATCTGAAATTTGATAATGTCCTTGAACGATTTTACAAAGAAAATCTCAAGACGAATATTTAAAGATGAATAAAAAAAAAATTAATGGGACCTTGTTCAGGTCCAATGTAAGCGAGGACGGAAATATACTTTCTCCTCTTCGTGTTATGGTATGAACGTGAAACACACTTATACATTTATTAAATATATATGATCCAGTTATGTACCAACGAAATTCAATAAAGACGTCAGTCATATTCATCATCTCTTAAAGACTAGTCGTTTTACTCTGACAATAACATGGTGTCAGATGTGTTTTTAAATAAATAACAAATGTCTGGACCAACTCTCAAGACGGAAGACCAAAGTGACAAAGATATTGAACTAGACAAAAATTTAGTAAGCGAGTCAAGTAAAATTGCACTAGATAAAAATTTATTCAGTGAGCCAAGTGAAGAAGCAGCAATGAATATTGCCCCTCCCCGTGCTGTAAATGTAAAAGACAATCAGGCGGACAATTTTATAATATTTCGGAAGCAATGGGAAAATTTTGAAATTGCCGCTGATCTAGCAAAAAAACCAGAAACTCAAAGAATTGCAATTCTTAAAACGTGTATTGGCGAAGATTGTTTTAGAATTTTATTACAATTGAAAATCTCTACAGAGGCCGGTAAGACTACTGCAGGAATTTTGGATGCACTAGAAAACCATTTTAAGCCAAAAGTTAATATCAGGTATGAAAGGTTTGTATTTAATACTACAAAGCAAACTGAAAACGAAGGTATAGATTGCTACGTTTGTCGTCTACGTGAGCTCATTAAAAGTTGCTCATTTCCCGCAGAGCACGAGGAAGATTTTATTTGCGACAGATTGATACCAGGTGTCATGAATACCGAAATGCAAAAAAAACTTCTTATGGAAGACGAATTAACTTTTAAATCTGCAATAAATATTTGCCGTTTGATAGAAAAAACAACAGTAAGAATGAAAGCTCTTACACATGAAGACAAAGACAACACATTTGAAGCAAATCAAATAACATTATGTATCGAAACATCAATTCAGCAATGCAACAAATTATAATCATCAACACACTAAGAAAACACATAACAGGAATAACTGCGACTACTGTGGAGCTCTTCATGCTAAAGGCAAATGCCCAGCATATAGAGCAATATGTAAAAAATGCGGTAAAATGAATCACTTTAGCAATGTTTGTAGGAGTCAAAGTACATCATATGTAAAAAAAAGACAAACGAAAAATCAAAATAGAGTAAATGAGATTCACAATGCAGCAACAAGTGAAGAAGAAACAGAGGATGATGACATTTTCCTTGTCACTTGTAATGAATCATCTAATAAGAATCTGATAATGCGAAACATGAACTTTATATCCAACAAAAACAAAATTCATACAATTGAATGTATAATTGACACAGGTGCGTCTTGCAACATAATTAATATGAAAATTTTAAAGCAAATAACCTGCGGTTCTGTTAAAATAGACAACACGAATAAGAAATTAAAAAGTTACAGTGGACATTCAATTATTCCAATTGGTGCAGTTAATTTAGAATTTGAGTCTAATGGGAAAAATGTTTCTATAGAGTTTCAAGTAATTAATGAAAAATTTAAAACTATAATCGGTGCCCGTAGTTCACAAGACCTAGATATTATTCGCGTTAACCATATTGAAGACAAGTAAACAAATCAAACTACGACTTTAATTCTAAAAAAATATGCTGATGTATTTAAAGGAGAATGTATTTTGCCAGTTCCTCTGAAGTTGGAAGTCGATCCAAAGGTACGCCCATCACATCAACAACCTAGAAGAATCCCAGTTGCGTTGCGGTCGGATTTACAGAATAAACTTGAAGATTTGGAAAGAAAAGGCATAATAAGTAAAATTGAACACCACACGCCCTGGATAAGTAATCTTTTATTGGTTAAAAAGAATGATAAGCTGCGAATATGTTTAGACCCAACAGAACTTAACAAAGCATTGTTAAGAGTACACTACCAAATACCTACAATAGAAGAAATGTTACCCAATTTAACTAACGCAAAGATTTTTAGTAGGCTTGATGCCAAAAATGGATTCTGGCAAGTTCCATTAGACAGTGAAAGCCGTGAATTAACCACATTTTGGACACCTTCAGGAAGATATTATTGGAATCGCATGCCGTTCGGAATAGCACCTGCACCTGAATATTTTCAAAAGTTACAACACGAAATATTACATGGGTTGAAAGGCGTGGAGGTTATCGCGGATGACATTTTGGTTTATGGAAAAGGATTGACCGAAGAAGAAGCACAAAATGACCATGACCAGAATTTGGAAAAGGTTTTAGAAAGGGTAAGGCAGTATAATTTGAAATTAAATTCAAAAAAGAATCAAATAGGCTTAAAGAAAGTAATATTCTTTGGCCATTTACTCACCGATCAGGGTCTCCAAGTTGATCCAGATAAAATTATAGCGATACGCGATATGCCACCACCAACAGATGTTGCAAGTACACAACGATTTCTCGGTATGTGTACTTATTTATCTAAATTCCTACCTAACTTGTCTAAAATTTCAGCACCATTACGAAAAATTTGTCGTGAAAATGAAGAATGGAAATGGACATCCCAAGAAAAGCAATCATTTAATGATATGAGAGAAATGTTAACAAAAGTTCCTGTCTTGCAATATTTTAACGTCAACAAAGATGTCCAGATACAATGCGATGCTAGTAAAGATGGTGTTGGTGCCGTACTTCTTCAAGAGGGACATCCAATATCTTATGCGTCCCGAACCTTGACTAAAACCGAACAACATTATGCGCAGATTGAAAAAAGAATGTCTTGCCATCTTGTTTGCCTGCAAGCGATTTAACCAATACATTTGTGCTAAAAAAATGTATGTATGGTCGAGTCTGATCATTTGCCATTACAAACAATTTTTAAAAAATCAATTTTGAAAACACCTAAACGATTGCAACGCATGCGGCTGAGCTTACAACGTTATGATGTCAAAATTGTATATAAAAAAGGAAAAGAAATGTATTTGGCGGATACACTATCTCGAGCCGTAGCTCCTAGTAAGTCGGAAAACCTGTCCAAAAATTTTGACATATATACGATAGAATCATTGTTTTCAGAAACTAGCCAAATTAATGCGATTGAAGACCTTCATATCAAAGACCATCGATTAGAAATCATTAAACAAGAAACATTACTGGACCCAACTTTACAAAAGCTCACGAAAATTGTTAGTAATGGATGGCCACCTGAGAAACGCTGTTTGGAAAATGACATCATTTGCTACTGGAACTATAGAGAAGATATTACTCTTCAAGATGGAATACTTTTAAAAGGTGATCGCATAATCGTTCCAAGTAAGTTAAGAAAATCCATATTACAAAAAATACACTATGGTCATCAAGGGATGGGTGCATGCTTAAGAAGAGGTCGAGATTCTATTTTTTGGCCAAATATTAATAATCACATAAGAGAAATATGCCTGAAATGTGAAATCTGTCTTAAAAATAGACCAAATCAACAAAAACTTCCGCTTCAGTGCCCTGTTTTGCCTGACTTCCCATTGCAAAGGGTCGGATTAGATGTTTTTGAATTTTTTATTAATTCCAAAAAGAAGTACTTTTTAGTAACAGTCGATTATTTTTCAGATTATTTTGAGGTAGATGAATTGACAAATATAACTGCTTCTTCTGTAATAAGAACCTGCAAAAAGAATTTCAGTCGTCATGGAATCCCACAAATTGTCGTGTCAGATGGAGGACCCGCTTTCATTAATAAAGAGTTTAAACAATTTGCATATGATTGGGAATTTCAACATTCAAGGAGCTCACCCCATCATCAAGAAGGAAATGGAAAAGCAGAGTCAGCTGTTAAAATAGCAAAATTGCTGTTAAAAAAAATCAATGCAATCAGGGAACTGTTTTTGGAAAATGCTTTTGGAGTACCGCAACACAGAAAATCAAATAGACTCAAGTCCTAACCAACGCCTCATGTCAAGGCGCACTAGAGGTGCTGTTCCGGTTATAAATGAGAAATTGATACCAACGGTACAAGCTGATGTAAGAAACAATATAATTCGTCATAAACAACAAACCAAGAAATATCATGATCGTTCAAGTAAAAATTTACCGCAGTTAGAATATGGTCAAGATGTGCTGGTCCAACTTAAACGTAAACCTGGTGACAATTCTTGGACTAGAGGCAGTATAAGCGATATCAATTCGGATCGGACAGCGACTGTAGAGGTAAATGGCGAACAATATCTTCGTAATCGCAAGCATATTTTGCAGGTTCCAGAAAACTCTATTCGAATTGAAACAAACAACAATGAACTCACAGCAGAAAACAGAAACAGCCAGCAAGAAAAGAATCGTGAAGTAGAAAACTGTAATGGGGAAGAGGAAGGGAATCCAATTGAAGAAAATTATGGCCAGTCTAATAATGAGCAACAAAATGTATTAGAACAACCGCTACTAGAGAAAACAAAACAGGCATCAAACAGAAAAGGGCCCCGAAGACAAGTTCGCCAACCAGATCGATTTTGCTATGATAAATGGTAGTAATGATTTATAGATTATTTCTAAACTTTGATCGAAGCTAAAGATATGTTTAATTATGTTTGATTACTCCATATAATAATATTCTATGAAGTGTTTAATTATCTTAATGAAATTTGAATCTTATTTTTTTATTTTTTTTTATTTATATTTTGAATTTCTTAACTTTAATTTAGTTTTGAATTTAAGAAGAGAGGATGTTATGGTATGAACGTGAAACACACTTATACATTTTAAAATATATATGATCCAGTTATGTACCAACGAAATTCAATAAAGACGTCAGTCATATTCATCATCTCTTAAAGACTAGTCGTTTTACTCTGACAATAACACTTCGAACGAATTCGATTAAGTGAATAGAGACCCACGTATGACTATTAGTCGTTGTGGACCCAAAGAAAAAGAATCCCCAAATCCCAACAAAATGAAAAAGTGTAATCAATCCGATACGTACCAAAATCTTGGTCGTTCGATTTCGTAACACACCAATATGAAAATGTATTAATAAGCAAAAAAGTTAAAAAAAAGGTAAAAAAAATATTTTAATAGGAGTTAAAAATGGACAATATAGTTAAACATCTTATAATCATGTAAATAAAAAGGTAAGTATAAATTAATTATGGGTATTACCCTATCATAAACCTACCTAACAAGTCAAAAATCAATTACAGGTAAAGATAAAAAAAAGGTAAATAGTTGTTAAAGTGATAATTTATTTTTATTATTAACTTTTTTTATTTGTTTCAGGATTAGTTGATGTAATGTACGTTCTTCGTCGGAAAAAAAATTATGTACAGGTGGACAACATTGATTGGCAATCATGCACGACACGGTGCGTTCGATACGAATGAAGCCAGAGCTATAAGCGTTGGATTTATCGTACACCAATTATCATCACCAAACAGGTAATGTTTTTATTAGTTAAGTACACAAGGGTAATAATGTTTTTATATCTTTTTTTTTTATAGGCATGAGTTTTCGGACAAAAATAAAAATGAATCTTGGACAGCGGTACTTCTTCACAAATGAAAAGTAGGTACCAAAGAAATTTTATGATAGTAATTAAGACATTCTGACTTTTTTTCTTTTTTTTTTTGTAGGTATGACTACCGTTAGCATTTAGACGTAAATGTACCTTTATTATGATGCTTAGGTACGATTTTAAATGAACACAAAGAATAAAAAGATTGAATACACAAATATGTTTATGACTTTCCGTCAATAGATTATAAAGGAAATTTTACAAGGGACTTTAGCTAATGAGTTGTCAAATATATATAATTCGATAATATAATGTTTTGTCTCAAGACCATATAACGTGACTGTTTAATTTATTTTATTTTTATTGAAAATTTTGGTTAAATACGATGAAATATACTTTTTTTGATATGTAATAAATATAGGTAATTATTAAAATTCCATACCTGAGTTTCTGACCTTACAGAAACAAACTTTTACTACACAATATACTCGTACTGATGAATTCTGGATCCTTTTTACGATTTCCATATTTTGTTTTGTCCTAGACTGGAATGCTTTGCATTTGGTCTGCTCCTTAGTGACAATTTTCGTTAGCCGCTTAACGATGTATTGACACTTGGTCCAAACGGATTCCTTGGCTGAACCAAAAATCACATGCACCAATGTAGGTGCTTTCAGATAAAATTGTTTCGATATAGTTGAATTCAATAGTGACGTCAGAATCAAAAATTTTTCTGCGATGTTATACTTCAATTTAGCACTTGGGATAAAAGCCAGGCGGCTATTATCCAGGGGTGGACAGAACTTGGGATCAGCGATCATATGTGGATTTGAGGTGCTTTCTTTTCGTCTAGGCACACCCTTATCCACGACGAATCACTCTGACCACACCCGATGTGCGAATAGCTGCCTGTTAGAAGAAATTTTCTTTTAGTAACTTGTATAAAAAAATGGGTAAATTTATGAGTATGTTTATTATTATTTATAAAATCTCAATAACTACTACCACCATCTAACTTCTACACTATCAAACGTAATTTTTAGTGAATACTTAGATATATCCTCGTGTCTGGCTTTTCTTTTTTTTGCGTTTTCATATCTTTGGTGCTTCCGCCAACTTTCACAGAACACATGTTAAGAAATTTGTTCGACCGGACACACACAAAAACTTATTTTTTTTCTTTCGAGACCATGTCCCTTCAATTACCTGGCTTTATTTAATGGAACACAACCACTCTCTGTAACAATCATCCACTTTCATTAGGACGAACCAAAAATCACTCCCTTTATCGGCACTTGTCCAAACGACTTTTGGCCAATTCCAATTGGATTCTTTTCTTCTGATTTTTTTGCGATTATGACGATTTTAGGACTGATTGAATTCGTGGTTCGTGCGTCGCACCAAGTTGCTTCGAATGTATTTTCAATGGGGAATGCAGCGCCGGAATGGTCTGCTTCCCTGCCCGCATGGCAATACGCGTGAAAATTTGTCTAATGTGTTTTGCATAAAAATAAATTTGATGAGCACAAAAAGTGCTCTGCTTAGTGACACTTTGGGAATCAATTTAGGTAATTTCGTGTAATGATTGATCTTATTTGGACCAAAGAACTCTTACCTTTAATTCTTTTTTTCTTGATTATTCTTTTTTTTCGATTTTTGGCTCCAATTTTTCTTGTCGCTTGTCACTTGGTTTTTGTGATCACTTTTTATCGTATGAATCAAAAGTTTTTTTATTCTCAAAATTTAAGTTTACTTTACTTTATATTGTTCACCTTATTTTTAGCTCTCGATGTCTTCTTTTTGGCGGATAAAAATGAAAAGAATTTTACTATCAAATTTTTACAACCATTGGACCGATTTTTACAGTTGGACGATTGGTTTTTTTACGAAGCTAGTTGTCAGTCGATAAGAGCGAACCGTGCCGTAGATAAAATTGCTCCTTTCCGCCTGATCTAGTACCGGTCAGAATTCTATTACTATCTTATGATCTGTTTATATGAAGCGTCTCGTGAGGTATTAATTGAACTTTAAATATACATTCTGACTGTAGCTACAAATATTTATTGCTTATGAAGATTATGAGTATTAGGTAAGTATTTATGAGATGAATTAAATAATTTTTATTGCCTTTTTTCAGATTTAGTCTTTAATGATGCTTTGAGTTGAACCTCGGGTAAGTAAAAAAAAAAACTTGTAATCAGAGATAATTCGGTTGTTAATCCAAAAATAAATACTCAGAACTAACTAAGGATTAACAGTAAGTAAATATCGACGTCAACAATCCTCAACAATGTTTATGGATTTACGTATGTAGTTTTTAACTTATGGAATTTTATCGGAACTTAGTTGTGAGTTAACTCGTAATTCAATAAATATTGGGTTTCTTGAGAAAATTTCTTTACTCGCCTAACTTTTGGTTCAGCAATTGCTTACAATTGAAACACAATTATAGTAATGACCACACAACCCGTTCGTACGTCTTTTTCTAACTAACTTGATATTTTTACTAACCTTCGGATCAACATTTGACTTGTGAGTTCAAGCGAATAACGTTGATAGCTACTGAATACAACTTGAACCTAGGTTAATATTACTAGCTAGAGTTTCTATTACTTTTGTTCACTGCATTTTCTACTCCTGTCAACACTAATTCATTTATTATCTGTTTTTTTGTTCGGACTCAACAACAAAATTTTAACTAACTCTTGCTTATTACTTTATTTACTCATTTTCAACGATCTCTTTTTCGTACCTAACTCAAATAAACTAAACTGAAGGTCTATAAACTAGTTTATCACATCTAGATTTCTTACTATCTCACGTGGAGACTATTATCTTTCTGACTCATTTTTCCACAATAATCTTAAATCTGGGTCTTTTAACTATAATCTATGGTGGGTAATATATTTATTTGAGAAATTATAAATTTCGGACACACACATAAACTTTACCACGTCCAAAAGGGGACAGCTCGATTTCTGCTCATTCGTGCGTAGTACAATTTCTCCATGACCCGCCATTACAGTGTTCTACCGATCGTTGAGTTTCCGCGTCTTCCGCACCAAGTCCATCCTGTACTGTGATACTCTGGTCGCTTAAATGAATCTGCCTCCAATTGCCTCCAATTGTTTGACGTTGCTACCATAAGTCCGCGAAAAAACTTTTTGCTACAGGGACTATGCCCTTTTCGTATTTTACCTCACATTCCAGCCGAGGTGATAATAAAATAAATTTTAAAAATGTGGTAAGTATTGGCGCTGATCATGGTGTAATTTGCTTGTGCTGAGATATGTTGTTATTTTCACCAAGATATTTAAGAATTCGTGAAAAATTAAATGTTTTGATAACAAAAAAAAAATTTTAAAATGGTTTGAATTTTAAAATACCTTTAATATATTATTCTCATAATAACATTGGTCTCTGTCGTGGTGACTGAGATGGCTTTTCCTACAAATCATCTTCGTTGTATATAGTGCTCACTAGTACAACGACGATGAAAAGAAAAGACTTTGTCCTAAAAAAAATTGCATGTTCACTATAAGACTCTGAAGATTACACCCACGACCCTTTGTCTCATGCACAGCAGAGAGAGCCGGCTATGATGAATTGTTTTCAACAGCTTACAACATTACTTTCTTAAATCTTTAGTGTGGACCACCATTTCGAATCCCTTTTCGTCTTTGACTCGATATAGGTTATTTCCGGTGATTTTTGTTACGTATCCTTTCAAGAATTTCGGACCTATCTTGGTGTTTATATGCTTAGCTGCGCTGCTGAGCGTGAAATTCCTACGATATACCTTATCACCAACTTGATACGATGTTAGCTTGCTTCTCAAGTTGTAGTTGGGTTCATAATTCTCATGAGCTTGACTCAGTGCGGTCTTCAAGTAAGCGTGGAGCACTCCCATTTTGGCCGCCTTAGGTAACCAATTAATTTCCGCTTGATTCAACCCATCCAGCTCCCTCAACAACCGATAATCTGAACCGTGTTTAACCATTTGCTGTCCGAAGAGTGCTTCATAGGGAGATATACCTATGACGCTGTGTACGGAGGTGCGTAGAGCACTGCTGATTTCAGCTAAATGAATATCCCAATTAGTCTGCTTTGGGTCTATATACGCGCGTATAGCGCTTAAAATGGATCTATTGACCCTCTCACTAGCGTTCGCTTGTGGAGCATATGATGCTGTTTTGACATGTGTAATGTCGAAATTGCTTAAGCAGGTCCCAAAATCTTTACTAATAAACTGCGATCCGTTGTCAGATAACAGCGTCTCAGGAACCCCGAACATTAAAAATACTTCTTCCGTAAGGAACTTAATTAACTCGTTTGAATTCGCCTTTTTTAACGGTTTTATCAACACAAATTTTGTTAACTGATCAAGACTATGAAAGTGTTTCCCCTTCAAGATCTAGGGTATGGCCCTAGGAAATCTACATATAAATGTTGGAACGGCCTGTCCACTGTGAAAGCTTTACCCATCTCCGTACGTAAAGTACAATTAGGAGCTTTGGTCGTTTTACATACGTCACAGTTATTTACGTATAGTTTTACCTGACTACTCATGGCTGGCCAATAAAATTCCTGTCGAAGGCGGTATAATGTTTTTGCAATACCTCCATGCGAAGATCTGGGCGGACAGTGAGCCTGCTCTATCAACTTTCCAGTTAGCTGCGATGGAACCCAAAGCTTCAATGTCAAATCTTCCTGGAGAGGATTACTATTAGAGTGTTTGACTCGCTTATACACAAAGTTATCAGATACCTGTAAATCCGGTAATCGGTCTTTATTGTCACTGACGTGAGTAATTATCTGATTATATTCTTTCGACTTGAAAGATGGATCTTCTAGATCGATATGTAAGATATTATCTACATTTGTCGTCACAATAGCAGAAGTGGGTTTCTCAACACCTAGCGCGTCTACCTCATAGACCCTCGACAATGCGTCTGGCACATGGTGCTGAGAACCACGTCTATGGATTACCTCAAAGTCAAAACTTTGAAGCTTTAGGCTCCAACGAGCTAACCTTCCCGTTGGGTCCTTCAAACTCATTAACCACCGTAGACTCGCATGGTCCGTTATCACTCGGAATTTATATCCTTCGATATAAGGACGGAGTTTATAAATCCCTTGGACAGCACCCAAACATTCTCTCTCAGTCACGGTGTAATTACGTTGGGCTGAATTCAGTTTTTGTGAGTAAAAGTATATAGGTTTTTCTTCCCCTTCCTAATCTAACTGACATAAGACACACCCTATTCCTGTGGATGAGGCGTCGCAACAAATAATAAATTGCTTATTGAAATCAGGATTAATTAACACTGGTGCTGACGTTAAAGCTTTCTTGACAGCTTCTAATGCTATTATGGCTTCAGCGTTAAACTCGAATTTGTTTTTCTTCTTCAAAGTGTCTGATATGGGTGCGGTTAAAGTAGAGAAATTTTCAATAAACCGTCTGTACCATCCGGCCATTCCTAGAAAACGACGGACTTGCCGTACAGTAGTTGGTACCGGAAATTCCAATATCGCCGACACTTTGTTAGGATCAGTTTTCAAGCAACCTTCATCAACATCGGCTCGACAACCGGGGTCCGGTCCTGGCCTCCTTCAACAAGTCTCTCCACCTATCCCGGTCTCGAGCCGACGCCATCCAGTTGCGCACCCCAAGGCTCCGGGCGTCCTGGTCTACGCCATCTCTCCAGCGCAAGCATGGTCTACCACGCTGTCGTCTGCCATAGAATGTACCACAAAGAACTTTCCGAGCAGGTTCCTCTTCGCTCATGCGAGCTAGGTGACCTGAATACCGAAGTCTACCGAGCCTAATTTTTGTCACTATATCTGCTTCAAGGTAGATTGCGTACATGATTGTACCGTCTCCGGAATCGTCCTTCCTCACATATGGGGCCAACAATTCTCCTTAAGACTTTTCTCTCGAACGCGGCTAAGAGGTCAGAGTGCCTTTTGCTAAGCACCCAAGTCTCGGATCCATATGTGGGTACTGGCAGGACCATGGTCCTGTACAGCAGTAGTTTTGAAGTTATGGTGAGATTTCTGGATTTGAAGAGCTTTGACAGACTGTAGTAGGCTCTGTTGGATTTGAGAAGCCGCCCGCGTATTTCTTCTTCTATATTGTTATCGGCTGCTACTATTGACCCAAGGTATTTAAAGGATTGCACCACTTCAAATTCGTGCTCCACTACCTTGATTGTTTGACCAACTGTTCCTCTCGCATTCGACACAACCATGTACTTTGTTTTACCTTCACTAATGTGCAGCCCCAGATTTTGTGCCGCCTGCTCGATCTGGATGAAGGAATCGTGTACAGCTTGCTCGGTTCTTCCGATGATGTCAATGTCGTCTGCGTAAGCCAGTATCTGGCTGGACCTGTTGACGATGGTCCCTCTTGTTGCCGTGCCAGAGTCACGGATTGCTTTATCCAAGAGGAGGCAGGCCAAACCATCCCCTTGTCGGAGTCCATTAAAGATGTTGATTGGTCTGGATAGCAATCCGGCTATTTTTTTGGCTTAATACGTTGGTCATGGTCAACCTACATAGTCGTGTTAATTTATTTCAAGCAACCTTGCCCAACAATATATCCTAAGTACTGCAATTCTTTGAAGCAAAATTTCGATTTTTGTACGTTAATAGTTAAGCCAGCCTCTGTTAAATGTTTTGCTACCTTAGCTAAAACTGAAATATGATTGTTAAAATCTTTAGAGATGACCAATAAGTCATCGAGGTAAATGAACACCTGGTCTCTCAACTCGCGAGGAATTACCTTGTCCATTAAACTTGTCAAACTTTGCGCAGCGTTCGAAAGTCCGAACGGCATCACTTTGAACTGATACAGTGGTCTACCTGGGACTGTAAACGCTGTCTTCACCCGTGATTCTTTCTCCAGGGGTACTTGCCAGTAAGCATCCTTCAAATCCACGCTAGAAATATAACGTGTCTCCGAAAGGCGTGCTAGCAATCCTTCTATATGCGCAATTGGATTCGCATTTTTCTTCGTTACGGCGTTAACTTTGCGAAAGTCGAGGCATAGTCGGTTTTTGCCGGGTTTTCTCACCAGTACGACTGGTGATGACCATCCGCTCTGACTTTCTTCTATAACACCTAACGAGATCATACGATCCAACACCGCGTACACGAGGCTTTGTACTGCTGGTGGTATGGGATAGTGACGTTGCTTTATGGGCTCTGCGTCACCTGTATCTATAGAATGTTCCATCAAATGAGTCCGTCCGAGACCTCAAACGGCGAATGACGGAAATAGCTTAATAGTGTTTTGAAGAATAGTAGATTCCTCTACAGATAGGAGACATTCCGGTTTGCTTGCCTGACCGGTCGTTGTCTCGGTAACTATGACTTGAGGAGCTATTTTAAATAACTTCCAAAAATCTATACCCAAATATAAATCCTGCGCTATAGATGGTACTATGTACAATTCGATCGGAAGAACTAGATCTTTGTACTTAATATTCGTAGTAACCCTTCCAGCTACACGCTGTTTTGTTCCATCAGCAGTAAATATATTGACTTCGAATTTTCTATATGGAATTTTAGTATCTTCAATATACTTCGCGGCACCGTTACCGAGGCAACTAATGCTCGCTCCAGAGTCGAGTAGACCAAGCCATTTATTGTTACATAGTTCTACTTTTAAATAGTCTCTTGGATCATCTTTCAGGCATTCTACTTCGGCTATGTTTATCGCTCTATATAATTTACGCTTGTGAACAAATCTATGTCTTAACTTTTCTACTTTGCTTAAATGTTTAGGGTAGGTATATATACGTTTACGCGCTTCAGCGTAATCAATTTGTCTCTGATGTAGAGATTTAAGTGGTCTTAGTCTGGGAATTGAAATATTTTTGGAACTAGTACTGATAATGTTTTGGGTTTCTGGGTTTTTTAAGATTGAAATTTTTTTATTAGTTATAGGAGGAGATTCTAATTGGGACTTCCCGAGTTGCCCATCATGGTCAGCTCCCTCTCGGATGAACGCTGACTCATCATCTGGTTTCCTTACACTTCGTACAATTAGGCGACAGTATATCTAGCTGTCCGCATCGGTAACAGAATATCTTATGCTGAGGTTCTGTGCAGTCCAGGAAAATGTGTCCGGTTTTGCGACAATTCCAACATATGGCTTTGTCGAAATTAATTTTGGAGTCCTTGGTTCTATTTCTTTGGAAGGCCTCCACCGCCAAAGACATATCCTCCAATTAAGGTTCCGTTTGGATCTCTATTTCACTCACCTGCTTCCTCACTTGATTGTTATATATAGGTGGTATCCTAGGACGCATTGGCTAATGTTGGGTGAGGTACCTCTATATTTCTCTGTATCCTCGCGTCTCTGTTCGCTGAGGTGTTACTATATTGGATCCGATTGAGTTGCTCATAAAAATCTGGTTCTGTATTCCGGTTGGCTTCTCTTCGAGTCGTCGAAGCTGCTCGCTCTGGCCATACCCTCGGAAATTCTGGTAGATTAGGTCTTGTGTTTACAGTCGGTTCTCTTAAGTTAGCCAAATTCGGTCGGTTTGGCGTTGGTTGGTCACAAAGAGGAACAGAAGGCGCTGCAGTTTGTCTCGGAATGCTGAATTGCGATAAAGCATTTCGCATAGCCTCGTTTACTTTTTCCAGGAGTACCGCTTGACTTTGTGCAAGCGACTCCTGTAGGGCTTTTCGGTCCTCTGCTCGATTGAGACCAACCGCTGCCAAAGCAACTTCCTTGATGTAATCCTCATAATCTTCGTCCGCTCTCAAAGGTGTTCGACCCGCATGTGGATGCCTTTCTGGGGTTCTCAGAGTCTCATCCGCCAGGATGTGTATTTGATCTGCCTCCCGACGATCGGTACGGGACGGGCCTGCTTCATCCAAGTGACTCTCGTCCACTGCTTCACCAGGTTCCATCGTCATATTGTGAAATATGTCTTGGTTTTTGCGGAACCTGGTATTGTGTGGCTCTGGTGTTGCAGCACGATGTCCTGTCGGTGGTTCCGGGTCTGGTTGATGCTTTTTTTTCTTGTCAAAACAAAAGTTCTTGACGTAAAAAGTCTAGTAATATTTGTAATGAGCGAGAAAAGGTGTACTCGATCAAAAAAAAAAATAACGAACTAAAAGATCCTTATATCTAACTATCTTAAATACCTACTATATCTTATCTACTACCTAATATATCTTACTACCTAATCTTAACATAAGACTTTCTTTAAGGTAAACCCCTAAATAAATTCAAAAAAAAATAACTCAAAAGAAAATACTTAACTATATCCAAAAATAATAAACTTGACCAATAGTAAAAAAAAAAGAATTAAATATACCCTAATACCAAATTTTGATAATTCAAAATATCTGAATCTATAAAACTAATACTCAAAAAAAATTTAAACTTGATCAATATCTATATACTAAACTTGTGCTACCAGCAATTTAAATACTAAACTTGTGCTACCAGCATACTAAATGAACTAAAAGGGTGCTACCAGCATACTATATCTAAATGGCTGCTACCAGCATACTAAATTATTTTGCTACCAGCATACTATATCTAAATGGGTGCTACCAGCATACTAAATTATTTTGCTACCAGCATACTAAATGAACTAATAAAGAAAAAAAGACTTGATAAACTTATCATCAAATATATTGAAAAAAAATTTAATTTCCACAATAATAAACTTAATTGCCACCAGGCATGTATATAACTAAATAATCTTGAAAATTATTTTCAAAAATCCAAAAAAAATTAATTAATATATATGTCTTAAATTTCATAATAGATTCGGAGTCATGACTGGAATCTTTGTACCTCCCAACGAATTCTCCGACAACAACAACCACAAACAAATTTCAGGGGTAGGACACATGGACTTCCTTTATCTTCTAAACGTTAGCTGTCTCTTCTCACTATCCCTTCTCTTCATCTTATTCATCAGACCTACTGAAAAATAATTCCCTTAGCGGACAACAGACTGGAAAAACTTGTAGAAATGAATTGATTGAAAAGCTACTAACGAACTTTATCGAATACTAATGATGTTACAACTGTTATTATTTGTATGGATTTTTCTTTTCTTGTATATTTACTATTTGGCTTACGCAGCTGACGTAAATAGGACATAAGGAAGAACAAACGGTAAGTAAAAAAAAGACTTGATGAAAGTCAGAAGTGATTCGTGTTAGAAGCTACAGCGGTTGGATAAAATTACATCCAACCCGGACATCTAATTCTTGAAAAATCTCCTACTATTCATGATCAATTTCCAGAGAGTGAAGGAGTAATTGATCTGGTTATCGCTACAGACGTGATCAGGACCTAGATCCACCAATCACCGGCCGACACATAAGTCGACTACCCCCCGATGGTAAATCTCTAGAAAGATTATCTAAACACAAAAAAAACTAAATCGATATTATTTTCAAAAAAAAATTTTGAAAAAAAAAAACTTTAAAAATTTTCTATACCATTCAAAAAAAAATTTTCTGGAATTTTTGAAAAATAAACTCCCTCGGGCCCCACACGTATGGGCGCCATTTATGTAATGAAACATAATAGATGGAAGACCGAACATACTTATAATGTCACGTGAACTAGGTCCGAACCTCCGGGGATCCTAATCAAAAACGATTAGTGGAAATTTTCGTTTTCGCGAAAATTTACGTTCGGCGAAATTTTTTTGCCTTACCGAAATTTTCCTACGAAAATTCGTTGTCCTAAGTTGGGTGCTACTTATGTGATGAAACGAAAGCAGAAGCCTCACTCTAACTGCGCGTCCATGGGGTCGAACTTCAAAAAAAGAAACCGGAACAAAACCATGACCGGAAATTTTTGTTCTACGAGAGTTCGTTGCCCTAAGTCGGGTGTCATTCATATGAATAAAAAAAAAGACGGCAACAAAAGCACTTATGAAAACATCGTGCCCATTGAATTACTTCTAGATACAGGTAATATTAGTCTGTCCCCTCAGTATAGGTTTTATTACTCGAGAAACGATATTTTAGGCGAAAGTCACTAATATTCCTGTAGTATCATACATACAAATTTTGGGGAAAATGATACTTCAAAGAATCAAGTGGAGGACAGTTTCTATCCCCTCCCTGAGCGAGCATTAGATCATTCAGAGAGGGGTAGATCCGTTCCCCAGTCAACTCTCCAAAACATCACTCCCAGGTATGCGTAGCTGTTATACATACTGGTTGTTGAACCCTTGTAAATTGTTAAAAGAAAACTTTAATCTGTCTGCTCAGATAAGACTGCTGAGCAAATATAGTCGGTCACTAATAGCATCCTCTTTTAAGTAAGCTGAGATCTAAAAAGTTTCGTTTTAGGAAGGTATTCAATCCCCCTGACCTTAATTGAGATTAAAGCTAAAGATTAGATCAACTCACTTAAACGAGATAGTTAACGACAACTAAACAAAAGAAAACTTGGCTTCCAATCCACTACCTACCACATCTCCACAGGACAAACACTTAAACAATACCTCAATCGTTTAAGCATTTGCCCGGAGGAGTAGGGTACTACCGCTCGACTGCTGCTACAGGTCCTACAAAAAATTGCTTCAGCTGGCTCAGTCAACAAGGAAGTGAGTCATCGCTGCAGAAGCGAGTAGAGGGTTTACATATTATTGGACCTGGAACCTAGATGTTGGACGACTCAAAAAATTTAAAATGCTAAGCTGAAAAGCTAAGGGCCGGAGGGCCATTCCAGAAGAAAAAGATAATATGGTATAGAAAATATTACTAGAAGAATAAAGAAAATCGCATGACTCGGACTTGGTGATAATAGTCCGTTCGAATTACTTAACCCTATAAACCCAACCTAATGTTCCTTGACATCCGATGAATTTTCCAGGAACCCTCTTCAATGCAGGGGAAACAGACGTAGTTATTTCCCCCTTTGTCGCCTAACTTCCCGTCCAAAAGTCGCGAAAGGACCTTTGATTCCTTGCAACCCTCCCCAATGACGTCCCTGCTGGCGTGAATTTTGTGCAGACACATCCCTCTATCGAAGATCCAGTGCCTACCCCCTTAGTGTGTTATGCCTTAGAACTGTTGGTCATCATCTCGACCATTTATTTACTGCTGCTGTTGCTGTTGTTGTTGTTGTTGTTGATGCTGTTGTTGGTTTTGTTTGTCATCTCGTTGTTGCCGCTAGAGCCGAATATTATCGACCCCTGGTTCCAGTTCCAAATCTTCAGTCATGGCCCCTCACCTTTGTCGCTTCTACACTAACATTATTATAATTATCTGAAATTCAAAATGCGAAAAAAAACTTCCCCAGAACTAGGTTACTAATACCTCACAACTCAGGTGATAGTAAATGAAAGTACTGTATACAATTTAACTTTCAGAATGAACAATTTCTTTATTATCTTAATTTTAATTATACCTAATGATCTCAAGTTTATAAATTTCCTTAATCGAAAGAAACTTTCTTCCTCTTTCTCATATAAATTACTTAAATCTTTACTCGACTTCAATTTATATCTATGAAAACTGATCCATAATAGTTATTCCAAACAAAAAGAGAAAAAAAAATGTATATTTTTACAAGTGGATTTAAAGTTCATAATGAACAAACAAAAATAATGATAATAACCGACAAAGTGTCGTATATGCTTATATTCATAAGGATATATATGAACTATAAATATGAAATCTCAAAATAAATAAGAAACAAAACTATTAAATTTCTAATCAGAAAAACTGCTACCCAAGATAATATTCTGAAATTTGATAATGTCCTTGAACGATTTTACAAAGAAAATCTCAAGACGAATATTTAAAGATGAATAAAAAAAAAATTAATGGGACCTTGTTCAGGTCCAATGTAAGCGAGGACGGAAATATACTTTCCCCTCTTCGAACGAATTCGATTAAGTGAATAGAGACCCACGTATGACTATTAGTCGTTGTGGACCCAAAGAAAAAGAATCCCCATATCCCAACAAAATGAAAAAGTGTAATCAATCCGATACGTACCAAAATCTTGGTCGTTCGATTTCGTAACACACCAATATGAAAATGTATTAATAAGCAAAAAAGTTAAAAAAAAGGTAAAAAAAATATTTTAATAGAAGTTAAAAAATGGACAATATAGTTAAACATCTTATAATCATGTAAATAAAAAGGTAAGTATAAATTAATTATGGGTATGGTCGTGAGAAGGTGCACCCTATCATAAACCTACCTAACAAGTCAAAAATCAATTACAGGTAAAGATAAAAAAAAGGTAAATAGTTGTTAGTGATTATTTATTTTTATTATTAACTTTTTTTATTTGTTTCAGGACTAGTTGATGTAATGTACGTTCTTCGTCGGAAAAAAAATTATATATAGGTGGACAACATTGATTGGCAATCATGCACGACAATACAAATGAAGCCAGAGCTATAAGCGTTGGATTTATCGTACACCAATTATCATCACCAAACAGGTAATGTTTTTATTAGTTAAGTACACAAGGGTACTAATGTTTTTATATCTTTTTTTTTATAGGCATGTGTTTTCGGCAAAAATAAAAATGAATCTTGGACAGCGGTACTTCTTCACAAATGAAAAGTAGGTACCAAAGAAATTTTATGATAGTAATTAAGACATTCAGACTTTTTCTTTCTTTTTTTTTGTAGGTATGACTACCGTAAGCATTTAGACGCAAATGTACCTTTGTTATGATGCTAAGGTACGATTTTAAATGAACACAAAGAATAAAAAGATTGAATACACAAATATGTTTATGACTTTCCGTCAATAGATTATAAAGGAAATTTTACAAGGGACTTTAGCTAATGAGTTGTCAAATATATATAATTCGATAATATAATGTTTTGTCTCAAGACCATATAACGTGACTGTTTAATTTATTTTATTTTTATTGAAAATTTTGGTTAAATACGATGAAATATACTTTTTTTGATATGTAATAAATATAGGTAATTATTAAAATTCCATACCTGAGTTTCTGACCTTACAGAAACAAACTTTTATTACACAATATACTCGTACTGATGAATTCTGGATCCTTTTTACGATTTCCATATTTTGTTTTGTCCTAGACTGGAATGCTTTGCATTTGGTCTGCTCCTTAGTGACAATTTTCTAGCCGCTTAACGATGTTTTGACACTTGGTCCAAACAGATTCCTTGGCTGAACCAAAAATCACATGCATCAATGTAGGTGCTTTCAGATAAAATTGTTTCGATATAGTTGGATTCAATAGTGACGTCAGAATCAAAAAATTTTCTGCGATGTTATACTTCAATTTAGCACTTGGGATAAAAGCCAGGCGGCTATTATCCAGGGGTGGACAGAACTTCGGATCAGCGATCATATGTGGATTTGAGGTGCTTTCTTTTCGTCTAGGCACACCCTCATCCACGACGAATCACTCTGACCACACCCGATGTGCGAATAGCTGCCTGTTAGTAGAAATTTTCTTTTAGTAACTTGTATAAAAAAATTGGTAAATCTATGAGTATGTTTCTTTATAAAATTTATAAAATCTCAATAACTACTACCACCATCTAACTTCTACACTATCAAACGTAATTTTTAGTGAATACAAAGATATATCCTCGTGTCTGGCTTTTCTTTTTTTTTGCGTTTTCATATCTTTGGCGCTTCCGCCAACTTTCACAGAACACATGTTAAGAAATTTGTTCGACCGGACACACACAAAAACTTATTTTTTTTCTTTCGAAACCATGTTCCTTCAATTACCTGGCTTTATTTAATGGAACACAACCACTCTCTGTAACATCCACTTTCTTTGGGACGAACCAAAAATCACTCCCTTTATCGGCACTTGTCCAAACGACTTTTGGCCAATTCCAATTGGATTCTTTTCTTCTGATTTTTTTGCGATTATGACGATTTTAGGACTGATTGAATTCGTGGTTCGTGCGTCGCACCAAGTTGCTTCGAATGTATTTTCAATGGGGAATGCAGCGCCGGAATGGTCTGCTTCCCTGCCCGCATGGCAATACGCGTGAAAATTTGTCTAATGTGTGTTTTGCATAAAAATAAAATTGATGAGCACAAAAAGTGCTCTGCTTAGTGACACTTTGGGAATCAATTTAGGTAATTTCGTGTAATGATTGATCTTATTTGGACCAAAGAACTCTTACCTTTAATTCTTTTTTTCTTGATTATTCCTTTTTTTCGATTTTTGGCTCCAATTTTTCTTGTCGCTTGTCACTTGGTTTTTGTGATCACTTTTTATCGTATGAATCAAAAGTTTTTTTATTCTCAAAATTTAAGTTTACTTTACTTTATATTGTTCACCTTATTTTTAGCTCTCGATGTCTTCTTTTTGGCGGATAAAAATGAAAAGAATTTTACTATCAAATTTTTACAACCCTTGGACCGATTTTTACAATTGGACGATTGGTTTTTTTACGAAGCTAGTTGTCAGTCGATAAGAGCGAACCGTGCCGTAGATAAAATTGCTCCTTTCCGCCTGATCTAGTACCGGTCAGAATTCTATTACTATCTTATGATCTGTTTATATGAAGCGTCTCGTGAGGTATTAATTGAACTTTAAATATACATTCTGACTGTTTATAGCTACAAATATTTATTGCTTATGAAGATTATGAGTATTAGGTAAGTATTTATGAGATGAACTAAATAATTTTTATTGCCTTTTTTCAGATTTAGTCTTTAATGATGCTTTGAGTTGAACCTCGGGTAAGTAAAAAAAAAAACTTATAATCAGAGATAATTCGGTTGTTAATCCAAAAATAAATACTCAGAACTAACTAAGGATTAACAGTAAGTAAATATCGACGTCAATAATCCTCAACAATGTTTATGGATTTACGTATGTAGTTTTTAACTTATGGAATTTTATCGGAACTTAGTTGTGAGTTAACTCGTAATTCAATAAATATTGGGTTTCTTGAGAAAATTTCTTTACTCGCCTAATTTTTGGTTCAGCAATTGCTTACAATTGAAACACAATTATAGTAATGACCACACAACCCGTTCGTACGTCTTTTTCTAACTAACTTGATATTTTTACTAACCTTCGGATCAACATTTGACTTGTGAGTTCAAGCGAATAACGTTGATAGCTACTGAATACAACTTGAACCTAGGTTAATATTACAAGCTAGAGTTTCTATTACTTTTGTTCACTGCATTTTCTACTCCTGTCAACACTAATTCATTTATTATCTGTTTTTTTGTTCGGACTCAACAACAAAATTTTAACTAACTCTTGCTTATTACTTTATTTACTCATTTTCAACGATCTCTTTTTCGTACCTAACTCAAATAAACTAAACTGAAGGTCTATAAACTAGTTTATCACATCTAGATTTCTTACTATCTCACGTGGAGATCTTTCTGACTCATTTTTCCACAATAATCTTAAATCTGGGTCTTTTAACTATAATCTATGGTGGGTAATATATTTATTTGAGAAATTATAAATTTCGGACACAAACATAAACTTTACCACGTCCAAAAGGGGACAGCTCGATTTCTGCTCATTCGTGCGTAGTACAATTTCTCCATGACCCGCCATTACAGTGTTCTACCGATCGTTGAGTTTCTATATTGAGATCAGTGATCCACCCCTGTGATACTCTTTGGTCGCTAAAATGAATCTGCCTCCAATTGCCTCCAATTTGCTACAGGGACTATGCCCTTTTCGTATTTAACCTCACATTCCAGCCGAGGTGATAATAAAATTTTAGAAATGTGGTAAGTATTGGCGCTGATCATGGTGTAATTTGCTTGTGCTGAGATATGTTGTTATTTTCACCAAGATATTTAAGTATTCGTGAAAAATGAAATGTTTTGATAACAAAAAAAAAAATTTAAAATGGTTTGAATTTTAAAATATCTTTAATATATTATTCTCATAATAACATTGGTCTCTGTCGTGGTGACTGAGATGGCTTTTCCTACAAGTGCAGGGTGTATTTCGATACTTAAACAAAAAGTTATCTAATTGTGTTTGAAGCGAAAGAGATTTATACTTATCGTCTAAAAGGTACTTTTTTAATCCCGACTTAGCGGTCTGTACTGCTCTTTCAGCGCTTCCATTCGACTGCGGGTGGTATGGTGGAGTTTTAGATACTTAAATATTATTGGCCTTGCAAAGGACTTCATATTCATTTGAATTAAACGGCGGGCCATTATCTAAAACAATTTCAGTGGGAAATCCGAAAGTGCGGAAAATTGAAAGTAGGACTTGGCTAACATGTAAAGCGGAAGTTTTCTTCATAACAAAAATTTCAATCCATTTCGAAAAAGTTTCGAACAAAATATATAACGTCTCACCTTTCAAATAAAAAAAATCCACATGCACGCGTTCGAATGGATATTTAGTAGATTGCCAATTTTCAAGACTTGTGACACCGGGTTTGTAGCTTGTTTGTTGACACACGTCACATCCCCGTACAAACACCTCAATGTCTCTATCTATATTAAACCACCAAACTGACCCTCTAGCAATTGACTTCATCCTAACAACTCCAATGTGCCCTTCATGCAAAACATGTAATATTGTTGTCTTTAATTTTTCCGGGATTACTAAACGATTACCCCAGAACAAGCAGTTCAAATCCACACAAAAATCAAATTGTTTATTGAAATATTTCTTAATATCTGTATTATGTATATTTGTTGGCCATTTCCCTGAATTTACATACTCAATAATGTTTGCTAAGACATCGTCTTTTTGGGTTTCACACTCTATATTTTCTTTATTCAATTGAATATTTCCCGATATGTTAAAAAAATTTATCATATTTTCCTGTACCTTCATTCAAAGGCAATCTAGATAATGCGTCCGCATTTCCCATTTTGGAGGCCTCTCTTTATTTGATTTCGTAATCATATTGTGACATAAAAATTGACCACAGTTGAAGTCTTGCCCCTGTCACCGCGTTCACCTTTTTTGCCCCAAAAATCATTTCCAGAGGTTTATGATCACTGAAAATTACAAACCGTCGCCCATATTTGTGGAATTTTTTTAGTGAAAATATGATAGCTAAAGCTTCCCGCTCTATTTGTGAATACTTCTTTTCAGAATCAGAAAGTGAGCTAGACGCAAACTTAATGGGAAGCTCTTTATTATTTTGATCTATGTGAAACAAAACACCACCGACTCAGTACGAGCTAGCGTCTGCTACAATACCAAGCGGTAAAGAAGTGTTGTAGTAAGTTAAGAGATTGTTTTCATGTAGATACTTCTTGCTGTCCTGAAATGCTGTTGCACAGGAATCGTTCCAATTAAAAGGCTGATTCTTTGCTGTAAGTTTGTAAAGAGGAGCCAAGCGACTTGACAAGCTTCTAATAAAACTTCCATAAAAGTTGAGGAGTCCCAAATAAGCTTTTAGTGATGTTAAATCAGTAGGGGTTGGTGCTTCGAGAATAGCACGCATGTTATCTCTTTTAGGACGAATTCCATTCTGAGTAAGTTCATATCCTAAACACTCTACTTGTCGCTTAAAAAATTCACATTTTTCTAGTCCAACTTTCACATTATATAGTTCAAGCCTTTTTGAAACACCGTATAAATTATTTTTACAATCCTCATACGTTTTACCCCCAACAATAATATCGTCTACATATCCCTTAACCATTCGTAATCCTTGCAGAATACTATCTATAACACATTGAAAAATCGAGGGCGATGATTTTAGACCAAAAGGTAGGCGTGTGTATTGAAACAGACCTCTATGTGTATTGATGGTTAGATAAGCTTGAGAAGACTCTGACATTGCTATCTGTTGAAAAGCTCCCGCCAAGTCTAAAATACAAAAGTTGAAAAGCTCCCGCCAAGTCTAAAATACAAAAGAATTCACAACCTGACAAACTAGCAAGAATATCGTCTATCCTTGGAAGCGGATAATAATCTGCATTCACAACCGGATTTATCGTATTTTTGCAATCTATACATAATCTTATAGACCCATTCTTTTTTTCCACTACAACTATTGGCGAAGCCCAAATTCTGTACCTTACTGGCACTAAAACACCAAACTTCAAAAGCCTGTCTATTTCCAGGCCAACTTTATCTCTTAGACCTTATGCTATAGTATACGCACCATGGAAGACCGGTTGTGCATTATCTTTTAAGACTATATTATCAAAATGCGTTTTAATGACCCCGGAATAATCTTCATCAAATAGTAATGGAAACTTTGTCATAATTTCTAATTTCATATCGGATTCAACCGTTACCTTGTTGATTGAAAAAAAATTTCGCCATCGTACAAACAAATTTCTAACCAATCTCTTCCCAACAATGGTACAAAATCAGTTTCGGCTTCAATCACAACCAAATATAAATTATGAAACATGTTTTTATCATGAAAATCTCTCATCCTTACAGGAAACTCACCAACTGCAACCACCCTTGAGCCATTTACTACTTTAAGTCTTTCATCAACACGTTTTAAAACACAATCATTAAAAAAATGTCTAAGGGTTATCTTTGAAATTACTGAGAGGCATGCGCCACTGTCTACTTCCATTATTAGTAATTTAGAATTAACATCTGCTTGTACATTTACTGATTTTAATTGTTCACCATTAATTCTACCTATATTACATAAGTTTAAATTTGAAAGTAAAAACTCGTCATCTACTTCATCTCCTTCATCTTCATAATCAATATTGTTCATATTTCTATTCACACAATTTCTATTCGTAAAACGGTTCTTATATGAACTTTTATTAAAACTACCTGTACTATTGTAGCGTCTCTGTCTTTTACATGCATTTGCCAAATGATCCCACTGCTGGCAATTATAACATTGTATTTGCGGTAAATTACGACGATCAAATTGCTGTCCACTATTACATTGTTGCCTGTTTTTGCTGCTGTTGCTGCTGTCACTCGTAACTGGCCCTCTTGTTCCTCTTACATTTCGGTGTTGGTAACGGATATTTTGCTCTTTGTTAATCCAATTTTGGTTTGGTTGTTGTGTCGAACTTGTCTGGATCCAATTTTGGTTTGATGATGGTGTCGAACTTGACTGGATAGCCCTTACATCTTTTGTTGTCATTTCCATCAAAAGCGCGGCTTCGCAAATGTGCGTAAATTTTTTTGTCAGAGGCATGTCGATTAACTTTTTTTGAATTTGCTCGTCTTTGATCGACCAAATGAGTTTGTCACAAAGTGCTTGGTCTAAGAAACTATCAAACTCACATGTTTCCGCTAGCATTTTAAGTTCTATTATGAAATCTCTGAGTGTTTCTCCTTCTGCCAATATACGACACATAAATTTATACCTCTCAGCTCTTACGTTTCGAGCAGGTTTAAAATGACTCTTTAACAGTTTTGTTAACTCTTCATAAGAATAATCCGTTGCATGTTTTGGCGATAAAATTTTCTTCGTTTTTTCATAAAAATCCTTGCCTGCTATACTAATTAGATATGAAACCTTTTTTTCGTTTCCAATATTGTTCAAAATAAAAATGTGCCCAATACGCTCTAAATATTCAACAAAATCATCGTCACCCACAATAAATGCTTCGATATTACCAATGGGTGCTGTATAAACAGTTGTAGCCATAACTGTTTGGTCTCTGGAGTCTCTGGAGTCATATAATATAATTGCGTTTTTGTCTTATATATTTTTTTCCCACTAAAATTAGTTAAGTTAAAAAACAAATAAACTTCTTTTCTTTCATAAAAGCACGTCAACTACTTTTTCTCATAAAATAATAAATGGTTAAACTTTTTTTTTTTTTACTCGTCGCCAAATATTATTATAAATGAATAATAAGACCTCTTGACAATTCGTTATGTCTTTATTGAAAGCGTGGTAAAGTGAGACTTTCTATTGCAGTTTACAATTATATCGTCTTAGTGAGATAAGCTTATGATACCATAAGAGTTACAGTTATTATATAACAATATAATATAATGCTATTGTTGATACATAACAAATATAATTATCAATATGTAAATTTTCTGCAAATATAATGTTCGTCGAAGGGAAGGTGCACCCTACCAGTTTAAAACCAGATAAATGAAATTAGCTTTGACAGGTAAGTTAATTTTAGTTTTCTTTTAATTAATTATTTTCAATAATTTTCTTCGTAGATTTCGAGACCACAGACATAAGTTCAAGGATGGGACCAGTGTGTATGTACGTAAGTTTTAATATTCAACAAAACTACAAAAAAAATTAAAATTTAAACTTTAAAATTTCGTTATTTTATATTTCAGATCGACTCTGAATCACTAAGCATAAAAGAAAATATTGACTTTATATAAAAAAAAATGTTAAAAATGTGCTTTAATGTAATCACCGACAGTGAGTAGTACTCAGAACAAATGTTTGTAAGTTTGTAACTGATCTTAATATTTTTTATCTTTCATGGAGAGTTCAAGCTTATTTTAAAAAACCAAAAACCACTTACACACATATTAAAAATGTTTACTTTTACATACCTTTCCTTTAGTATGACAAACAAATACTTTTATCTGACGTTGATTCAAGTCATCATAGGCAACATTAAGTTATGTTTTGAAAACCTCTATTTATGATTTGAATAAACTTCACTCACAAATGTTTCTTTTATTTTCAGCAGAAGGCTATTTGTATCCTTTAGAGCACAATACACTTCACGTAGGTATTACTTATTTAAAAAAAATCTGAATTTAATTTTCTCTAAGTTTACTCTATTTTCTGTTCTTTTTCTTACAGGATTTAACCATAAGCCAAATATAGGTACTTATTTAAACACGAACGTAAGTAGTATGGGGTAAGTATTTCATCTTTTCTTTTTTTTTTTCTTTATAGATTTCTAAAGGGTGATTGAGTGTTGCCTTCACCAAGGCGAGATTCTCACCACTTATGATTTTTAAATTTCTATTTTTTTTTTTCAGGTATTTACAAACATAATTTGATATTCTTTTTTTTATCAACTTTCGCTAAATTTCGTTTACTAAGAAAGATTCAAGTTCCTTATAACTTTGCTTTTTAAAGATATTATTTTTAGGATTGTTTCATACTGTAATAACTATTTTATATTTCATGTAACTAAGGGATAGATTGATGTACATGAACACCATATACAATTCAAATGAACAAAAATCTTTTCTTCTGATGATTTTTGTGTTTCGTTATTTTTATTTTCTTAAAGACAAAAAAAATGTTTAAACTTATCTTGTGAGATAATATAAGGGATCATCTACTCAGATAAAAAAAAAGTTTCTAAAACTTCCTACAACGTACAAAAAGAAATATTTTAACTTTATACCTTTATATGTAATTTTTGCTGAATTCCTTTTCTGCCTAAAAATGACGCCGACAGAATTTTGTTGTATTGAGTCCCGTTAGATATTTTTATGTTAGTCCCGTTAACTTTTTTTGCTGGATTCCAACGGTGCATGTTCGCAGTTAGCTTTTGTGGTGACTGTACTGGCCGCTCAGTACTTTCACCATGAATAATTCCAAACACAAATTTCATCAGAATAATTGTTGACTTCTTTGCATAAAAATTATGAGATTGTCCTTTATATCCCCAAGGTCGGCGGTAAATATTTGAAGATTGTTTTTTTTTTTTCTTTGTTGCTGTCCCTGAACTAGGCATTCCGATCCCCTTTCGATCCCAATCCTCTTCTGCCTCATATTTACTACTTCTGTCTCTTTCTAATTTTCTACCACCTCCTTTTGCCTCGCAACAAATGGCGCCCGGCTAGCTCAGTTGGTAGAGCGTGAGACTCTTAATCTCTTAATGATGGACTAAATTATTCGAGACGACCAGCTTCTTTCTTATTAGACTATCCTTTTCTAATCTTTGTCTTATTGGATAAAATTTTAGATGACCTCAACATGTTTATTAGGTCTTATGACATTTTTCTTTTGAAATTCCCACAACGTTTAAAGGGTTCTACGAATTTGTCTAATTCTACTTTGATAATTTTATGAGTACGTTTGCCTACTCAAAATTACCTCATTTGTCAAATTATACTAATTCTCTTGCGGACATTTTTTTCTCTCTTTCTTTTTTATTTTGTTGAGAGTATGAATTTCTTCAGGTTTCAGTCATTTCTAATTTCATCTTTTTAAATTATTATTTACCTATCTTTTTCGATGTAAGTTTAATCTTAATACTCTATCTCAAAAATTTCCATTTAACATTTTCTCCTCAACGTTTCCATGTTATGTCATAGGAGTCACTCATGGTGGCCTCCATCTTCTTCATTGTTCTACTTCTCAAATTGTTTACCCCACGCTACTATTTCTAACTTCGCTTTGTCCTATTAGCAATGGGGTGGAACATATTTTTGGCGCGCTCCACTTTACTCCTTTAAATATTTGCACATACGTTCCAATCCACTTATCAGCACAGCTGATTGGACATGGATGAATTAATTTGAAGAGTATTCGGATTCCACAAAGGTTGTGATATGTGCTAATAATATTGAGTGCGTGTCTGAACTACTAGGTTACTACCACAGGTCATCCACTTCCAGTTCGTCCGTCCCCTCCCGTAAAAAAAATGTTTCACCACACTTTCCTATCTGTGAACACGTGTGAGCGGTGAGTTCATTTGACATTTTGCAACGACGCGAACAAACATATTTTTATAATTCTTTTTTGTAATTACTTCCTTGTCAGCCATAACCCGTAAGTATTAATTAATAACAAAAGAGTTAATCGTATGAATAAATTGCAATTGATGAACTAACTATCATTGTTTTTATTTTCAGATGATTTCGACAAAAAGTTTAATATAATTTTTCATTTTATAAACACGAAGAAGAAGGTATCTTGGACAATTGGACAGAAGATGGTAACTTAACCGAAGGGCGAAGATAGACTAAAGAAACTAAAGCTCGAATTCTTTTGTCCTATTGTAAGTTCAGTATAAACATAATTTAAACTAATCCATAATTTATTTTGTTCCCAGGACTGGAATACATACATATATCATATAAACATTTCTTTACAAAGCAGCATCCATCGGAAAGACCATTTGGGAATGCCAAACGCGAAGATCTCCTTTGCACCGAGTTAACTTACACCCAACTCACTCTGCTAAAAAATATAACTTTGATGGCAGTTAGTTATGCGGCAAGTGTGATTAAAATCGCTGGTGCTATCTTTTTGACCAGTCAGATATGTACCTACCAGGAAATGTCTTGCACCATGAACGTCCTCACAGCAGCATCTTAAGTAATAATAACCCTAAGGGTTGTAAAACTAATTATATACTCTATTCAGTGTATGAAGAAGGGATAGCAAATTCAGCTAACAACAACAATTTTATTCTCACCATTCAATGTGCACAAAGTCGGTGTTGTGGAATCCTACGCTACTCTCAACAGCCTCGTACAAAAGGTTAGGAATTAATTGATTATTTCATAAATAAGGCTTATTTTGTTTATTCATTGTTCTGCATAACAGATTGGGTCGGTTATTTTTGGCGGCCGATGGTAGAAGATGTAATTCAAAATCGCATCGTTGTTGGTACCTTTAACCGTAACTAAAGTTCTTGCTAAAATACTTAAAGATAATAACATACAATCTTTTTATGCGAGTATCCAAAATGTAAAGACCAAGTAACTGATCCAAACGAGACGTGGAGAACAACGAAAAAGTTGAAGAAAGACAATCATACTCAGCATTAGCACTCATCTCATTAATTCCTTTTTTGGAGAAGGCATATCAAAGACTTTTCTTAGTGCATTATTTCAAAAGGAAACAACGCTCACGCTCACCTGCCGCTATGAAAAGTAATGTACGTTTTTATTCTTAAAAAAAAGTATTTGTTTGAAGGTAACAATTAAGTCACTAAAAAAGTGAACCGAACAAATCTTATACAAAAGAAAATCGATTCGATACAATAAAGAACGTCGACAACTCATGCTTATTTTTTTAATGAAAATGAAACTTAAATTGTTCATTAAAGCCGATCTTGTTCATTAAAGCCGATCTTGCTTATTTATCATTTTTGATTTTATTATGAATGAAAATAATTTTTAAAATGTAACATAGGCGAAAAATATATATTTTTTATGTATTTTATCATAATTAAATTAGTTCACAAATAATACAAATAAAAATGTCATATTTAACTCAGTTGTTTTTTTTTATTATAATTTGTTAATACATTTAGAGGCGAAAAAATCATAAGATGGTTTTGTTTAATTAAGTAAAATCCTATTCATTTTTTTAAATTGTGTGCATTATAATAATTATTGAAGAAAAAAAAAAGCTAAAATCAAATTTATGTTTTAAAATGGACTCGATTCAATGTTAACATTTTATTTGTTTTCCACATTTTTCTCAACAGATTGGTAAACAGAACTTTCTTTGACAGACTTGATTCCTGAATTCATGTCATCGGTTAGTTCTTTCCACAGATGCTGGGAAAGCTGACTCTGACATTTTCCGTGTATAATAGTCATCCATTATTTATGTATTTAGTTATACGACCGCACTATTATTGTATTAAAAAAAATAATTTATTTAATTTTATTTTAATAAAAAACTTGCGAGAGAAAAATGCAAAAATATTCACTGCAACTCGCACACAAATTGCTTCTCGGGCTCGCGAGAAGTTCGGAAAATACTTCTTGTTCCTTGTGGTGCTACTTCCTTTCTCCGAAGGTTAAAATGGGCTTATGTATCATGTAGTACACCCAGCCCCTGAACTGTTGGACACCAATCGCTCGCCATTCGTTCTCAGGCATGAAATGTGTTTTTGGAACAAGTTTCACAAGTTCCTTTGGTAGGAAACGTGCCTGTATTCATATTCATCATCATAATATTTGTGGGAATAGTAAATTTTCTTGGGATTCATTCTGTCGTCCGCTGTTTTGACGTTGGGCAAATTTATTAAAGGATCTGGCGACAGATGTTTCCTTAGACTGCTTTTAAATTTAGCAACTTCTGCGTTGCGACTTACGTCAATTTTGTTTTGTGTTGCTTCCGAGTCTCAGCATCACTTTTAAACTTTGCAACTGAATGCCTCTCCGATGTCACTCCGCACGGAACGGCATGAAGCACAACTGCAAATAGATAACTTTATATTTTATATTAAAAAAGATAAAATTTGCAAACTAAATACAAAATTTCAGACTGTCATTTAACTGTCAGATGCCACAGTAAAAAAGACTTAAGGGGGTAACTTGTGGTGAAACACTAAGCTATGGTGCGTTCACACTATGTGCTAATTTTTATTTATTTGTAGTTTTAACAATTTCGTGAAGTTTTACATCATTTCTTATTAAAATCGTAGTTAGAAAAATGATTTTAAGAAGAAAAATGTTTATTTCGAGTTTATTTCCCGCTCCAACGGATGCCAACGGATTATTTTGAAAATTTTATTTGAAAAATTCAACACAAAATGGAGCCTTTTTAATTTTTCACCAATCGGCAGTGTTGCATGAATGTAGTGGTAGGCCAAACTTCATCGGCAGTGTTGCATGAATGTAGTGGTAGGCCAAACTTCACAGAGTCCCATTTGAAATGCAACGGCGCACGTACACAGAAGTTTAATACTGCCGATTTGAAAGTTTGTAGGTAAAAGTGGGTGGAGCCTCCTGAGTTGATGTTCTATTTATTTATTATTCTATGGTTACTACGAACCAATACAAATTTTCGACTTGTACCTAGTTTATATGCGTCTTTGAACCCAGGTTGAACTTAGGTTCAACCGTTTGTAAATGGGGATGAGTTGGAACGAAATGGAATTCAACTCGATCGCACTCGAGCAGTGGTGTTGAGTCGAAAATTAAATGAAATACCTGGGTTGAAATGTTGAGTACACAATTATTTCTTCATGTGATCAAATGCATATTAACGAATGAATGTTTGTTGTTGAAAAGTATGCACATAACTTGTAAGAGCAATAAAAATGTTTTTTTTTCTCGAAAACTCAATCTTTTTGCCTTAATGCCTACAAAGCAACGCAAGTATTCTCACGTCATTTCAACTTTTTCGCACTTAACTCAACTCCTCAAGCTTTCAACTAGTTTGCTGAAATACCTGTGTTGGAATTTCGTTTCAACTAAAACTCGATCTTTCGACTCTGCATATAAACTAGGTATTGGTTTACAAGCCTAGGTGAATGAATATTCGTTCAAGTTGTTTTAGGTGTTGGTCACTGTCGAGGTGTGTAGGTAATTTTCCTACAAACAGAGCATTTAACAATAACTTTGTGAATTTAACGTACAAATAAAACAAACCAATATACTAAAGTCTATTTCGAGTGTTCAGTGTTTTTATTTTAGAAGTTGGATTCCGGAAGGAAATCTCAGAGGGAGATTTTCCTACATATAAGGCGTCTCCCGAACCCGAAAATATATGAAAAAATTAAAATATTCTTCAAAAAAACACGAAATGAAAATATGTTTTATTAATAAAGTAAATTAGAGAGTTAAAAAAATTAAATAAGTAACGCAAACAGAGCATTTAACAATAACTTTGTGAATTTAACGTACAAATAAAACCAATATACTAAAGTTTATTTCGAGTGTTCAGTGTTTTTATTTTAGAAGTTGGATTCCGGAAGGAAATCTCAGAGGGAGATTTTCCTTAATATAAGGGTCTCCCGAACAAGAAAATATATGAAAAAATTAAAATATTCTACAAACACGAAATAAAAATATGTTTCCAACAAATATATACACGAGTTACGATTTTGCTCTTATTACGATAATGGCGTGCTAAAATAGTACCAGCTTAAAATACAAGTGTGATCACAGCTTAGCGTGCATGATCACATCCTTATTCGAGAGAATTCTACCTCAACTCGTAAACGAATTGAGTTTAAGGGGAAACGTGAAACGAAATATTATCTAATAAAAATAAAAATCTATCGTTTCGTCTGTCCCTCCGGTTACTCAATGTTTACATTTTTTGCATTTAGCGTCTGTGAATTATATTAAGAGTTGTAATGAAATTTAGATTTTTTTCATGTTGGAATGTTCTTTCTTGTAATTGGCACTTTAAACAAATTAACTGTTTGATTATATCTTAATATTAAGAGTTGTAATGAAATTCAGTTTTTTTCAGTTTGGAATGTTTCTTTTTGTAATTGGCACTTTAAACAAATTATTTTAATTGTTTCTTGTATATTCTGGTATAATTTATACTGAACTAGAACACAATACCAAAAATAATGTTTTAAAAATTATATCGCTGCATGAATATTTCCATATCGTGTACTAGGAAACCACATTTAAATGTCAAATAGTGTGCAGTGAAACATTTGACTACATGCCGTATGCTAGCCATACGTAAGCACCAAATATGTGTGCATTCTTATGTAACCACATCGAATTGCAACCCTTAAACCCATTTGCACATGTGTGTTTTTGGGTAAACATGCCGTGTACTACCGAAATATTCGTGAATATAACAAGATCGCTAAGTGTTGCGCTAGTAACACAAATACACCATTGGTACTGGACGTCAGAGACACATTCGCATGTGGTTTTTTACATTCCCTGTACTACATCCTTAAGTTTTGCTTTTGGTATTTTTGTTGTCAATGATTCAACCTTCGAAATATTAGGTAAGACTAGTAGTTTAATGGAGGGAAATTTTTTACCCCAATTCATTTTTTATTTCCAATTTTCTTTTTATCGAAACAAACAAACGAAAACGCAACTAGTGAAGTAGTGAGTTACCGGTGTAGGAACAGCCTAACCAAAAAATAAATGAGTTTGTGAACAGACCCAAAAGATGATTTTGTAAAAGGCGGGAAAATTAATCCACCACTCAGCTTAGGTAAAAGTGTGTGCAGTTTTCTTTTGTTCTCACGCACACTGTTCCTACACTGGTGACTCACAAGTTAAAGTGAGAGATCTTTTATTAAAGTCACTTCTAAACCAGGCAAATGCTTAAATGCGACTGAACCGTATTTTACTCAAATTTAAAGTGACGACCATACAATAATCATAAACAACTGTCCAATTTCAGGATGAGAAAATCATCCGATATTTTAATTTGGATGATGATGAAATTTATAGAATAATAAAAATACTGTAAAACAAATTATATAAGAAAGCAAAAGAATTCGTGATATTTGTTTGATTTATTTATGTTTGAGTTCAAATTTATTTAATTCTTGTTATGCACTTGAACTATTTTTTAAGAAATATTTAATTTTGTCGCAATTGTCAATTGTCCAGTTACGATTTCCACATTTCAAAAAAATTAAATTAACTACAACTATACGAAACCAGGAAGTTTCCTGTAAAACTTACCGCAATTGTTTTTTCATGACAAAAATTGTACCTATATTCAACAAATATTGATTTTATTAAGTTTTCCACTCTAAAAGTTAAAATAATTCCTAATTTTTCAATCTGTCAAATCTATTATCTATTCTACTTGCTCGAAAAATGAAAAACAGTGTTTTTTTAGCACCATTGAAATCGACATTAGTCATTTCAATATTATTTGATACAAAATATGGAAGTCAATCGATGACAAATAACATACAAAAATTTTTCCGTTTTTTTACCGTTTCAAACAGTAAAAATTTTACTTAAGCAATTTTACCCCAGAAAATAAGTTTAAAAGGTATATATTCTATTTTTACTACTGATTCTATAAACGAGCAAATATAAAAATAAATCATGTTTCATTGTTTTCATCATTTAATTATTGTTTTTCCTAGTAGCTTTAACCTAACTATAGTCCACGAATGCGTAAAGCTGTATTTGATCTTGCACTTGTGTCGTGTCTTAAAAAGTCAAGATAAGTAAATAAAATACAAGGATACCCGATACTGACAAATATTCTTTAAAATTCCTTAAAAAACACGAAATAAAAATACAAATTGCTTGTTTGCTTCTATTACGAGATATGCGGTCTAAATTACATAGTACCAGCTGAAAATACAAGTGTTGTTGCACTTTTTCACCTGGTAAGGGGGAGGGTTATTGAATGGTTAATTTATTTTATTCACAATTCACGATTGAAAACGAACACAATAATGACCTTTCATACTTGGACAATATACAATATTAAAAACTAATAATTATCCACACTATATAATAAATAACCTACTTAAAAAGAGAAATGAAAATTTAAAAGAAAAGTTAAATAAAAATAAAAGCATTGAATGCCCAGGAATGATAAGTGCAGGTGAAAAAAGAGAGAAACAATTTTTCTCCATACCATATGTTCCAAGGCTTACAGACAACAGAAGTCTGCATAAAGTAATAAATAAAGAGAATGTGTCATTCGCACACAAATCAAACCTTACACTTAAATCTATTATTACGAACACAAAATCAAAAACAGAAAAACATCAACAACACAACGTAGTATATGAAATTGAGTGCAGAGGTAAAGAAAACGAGAAATGTGATCTGGTATACATAGGCCAAACAAAGAGAAGTTTAGGTATAAGACTTGCGGAAGACGAAGCAGATGTAAAGAAAAACAAAGAGGCAACAGGGCTTTCTCAACACGTAGCACAAAGTGGACACTTGATGGACTTCGAAGGGGCAAAAATTCTAGACAGGGAGAGGAGATTAAACACAAGACTTACATTAGAAAGCCTACGTATACAACAAAAAATAAAACGGACCATGAACACAAAAGAAGACACCGATATTATTAAACAAAGCTATGCGTTAGCATTGTAACTAAAGTACCTGCCTGATTCTGTGATAACTTTTAATTTAATTTAATTTATTATTTTGATTGTCTTTTTCTTTTTGTCATCATAAATCGTTTAATATATGTTAATTTATTTTCAATGTTGTGTCGTAGCCATCGGATTAATGCAATAGTGGGAGTGAAGTAGCAGATTAATACGATTTAGTAATAAGTAAGATAATTTGTTTTTGAAAAATGTACCTACCTACCAATTGGTTTTATTTTGTAACAGATTGAATAGTAAATATCCCCTGAAGAAGTAAGGAATTCTTACGAAACGTTGGGAGAATAATGGAATAGAGTTTTTTATTCGCATTAAACTTCAAAAAGACCAAAAGAGCCAAAACATCACCATCTTTAAATTATAAAAATAATTGGTCAAATACACAAAACAATAATTTATTTTATTATTACAATAAATTAAACCACGAAACTGTTCCAACGCAAATTATGGAGTAAACCGAATTCCAAACAAGACAATTAATATAATTCGCGCCGACACGACCGAATAATCTTATCAACTAATTTGACAGATGTGAGATGGGCCAAATCAGAAGATAACGAAGAATAGGTAGGTAGGTACACGAAAGAGATCACCAAAAGTGCAACAAGTAACACGTTAATAATGCTAACTTCCCGTCTAGCTCAGCAGATCGTAGGTTCTTTGGAAGAATATTAATTTTTAATGGTAAAAAATAAACAAAGATAAATTATAATTATTGATTATCGACCGAATCAAAAATTATTCGATATTTGAACACTGGGCCGTGTCCAAAAAGGTTTGGGCGCCAGAAATTCCTTATAAATACAATTTCAAACCTTGGTACGAAGTATTTAAAATATTTGAGCGAAGCGAAATAACCGAACAAAATAATAACACCAATTTTATATTCTCAAATTGAGATTTTAAAATGTTTTATTAAGGAAACCTTGGATAACTCAGGATAAAAATAAATTATTGACAATAAATAAAATAAAAAGGTACCAAACAGTAAATCTGCCTTTTTGCAGTTTAAATTAAATAAAATTTTACGGGGCTCACGGGGAACCGTAAAGCCGAAGAATGGAACGTTGGAAATAAAAGGGGCAAACAATTAAACAAATTAAACCACGAATATTAATCGAATAAAAACACGGTCTACCGCTATAGTTAAAACCAAAATGGCCACACACTTGAAATATACTACAACACTCTACACTCTACATATCTTTTATCTTTTATTTTCTTCTTCAATCTCCAACTTTGATTTTCACGTCTCGACTCACTCTCTACTTTATCTTCAAAAATTTCTACTTTTCTACCAATCTAATTTTCGAATTTTTCTACTTTTTAATTTTCTCGACTTTTTCTTTTTTTTCGATTTGATCCACCCCTTGTTAATCTTGCTAAACCAGAAGTGATATTTTTTCTCTAACCCCAATTGATTTGTCATCCCTCGGCCTTCTCATTCACTCACACATACATACAACCATACAATCTTTTTCGTGGAATTCGGTCACGGGTATAGCGGTAGCGTGGAGGCTTCTCTTTCTTTCCAGCCCCACCGTTGTTGAATTCCTAACGAAACTTTACTCTCGCTTTACATTCACGGAATTCACCAAGTTGTTAGAGTTGTCCCAAAACTTGACGAATTCTGCAAGGTCGACTTCGGACATTACACCCAATAAACAATTTTTTTCAAGAAAAATTAAGAAGAAGAAAATTCAAGAAAAAGATTCCTGCTGGGCATACTCCCAGTTACTTAATTATCTACTTGTGGTTCGAAACGCGAAACAATATTTTTCATCAAACAATTTTGAAGAAGGCATCATTTGAAAAGCTCGAAATCTACTTTAATAATACCTACCGATAGACCTTTTAAACTACAAGTTAAAATTACGGTAAAAAAGTTAATGTTCAATTCTTCCAAAATATTAATATATTAATTCAATTTTATCCAAGCATTGCTGCCAATTACTTAACCAGAATCTTGCAGCCGCAACGAAAAGAAAAGATTAAATAATTAGACTTATTTTTACAAATATTATTTCAAATATTGAATGCATTTATTATTATTATTTTGTCAATAAATATTACAAAACGATAACCGAAATTTACTAAATTAACAAAAGAAAAAAATTGAACTGTCAAAACGATAAAACTTACCTCGATTTGTTATTGGTCGTCGTCACCAACTTCACACGGATTCACAGACGCGAAATGCAAAAAATGTGGTAACCGATAGATTTTTATCTTTATTAGATAATCTTTGGTAATAATAAAAGAAATAACAATAATAAAATAAAGACGCTTCACCTAAGCAAAAACAAGAAAAAATAAAAATTATTATAAGATTTTTCTTTACGCTTTCAGTTCTTTATTTGGTTCAAAAACAAAAAAAATGTTCATTGGAATTTCAAAATGTACGTACCAAGACGTTAAAAATGCTAAATGGGACCATATCTTCTAAGCTGCTTAACCGATCTGGATGGTTGATACCATTCCAGACTCAGCATTGGACCGAGCTACTTTGTGCCAGTTTGTTTGGTTCAAAAACAAAAAAATGTTCATTGGAATTTCAAAATGTTGGTTCGATGTTCGAGAGTGAATAGACGCATTTTTATCGCCTCCAGCTAAAACAATTAAAATTCGTGTGTATCATTTTTACCTCCACCCCAACCGATTTCAAAAACCATAACCCGCCTTGCTTATCACAACCCAATGCGCACATATGTCTTTCTCTCGAGGTGCTTTATGAGTAACTTAAGCTACAAACTGAATTATTTGCTCTCAAGGGAGAAATGAATAAAATCCGTAACAAAATGCACTTGATTCAAACAAAACTAAAAGAAAACATCGACCATATTAGTTGTGTTCGTTGAGCCCTGGGGTCGTCCTGAAGTCGCCCCAAAGCGTTTTTTGAAAAACCTCAACTCGCCCTGGGTAACAAATTCTCTGTGTTTTGAGACCTGGGGTCGCCCCCAACTCGCCATGAAGTAGATCTAGCTATTTTGCTGGGTCGAGTTGAGGTAAAAAAATTGACATATTAATGCTTGAAACATAAAATTGACGAATTTCGCCTGCTATTCATAAACTCTGGTGTTGATATTGTTTGTGTATCTGAAACCTGGTTTTTGCCATATTTTTCGAATGTAGTTTACAACATGGATGGTTACGAGCTCTTTAGAGGGGATCGAATTGGTCGTGTGGGCGGAGGTGTGGCAATTTATGTGCGCAGTGGCCTACGAAGCGATGTAATGTTCACATCAAATACTAATAGATCGTTTGAGTATCTTTTTCTTAATATTATGGTTGGTTTGGGTGGTCTGTTGCTTTGTGTTATTTACAGACCATATAAACATCTACAGCCTTATTTATTAGATATCACTAATACTCGGGTTTAACCTCGGAGTAGTTAAACCTAGTCGTAGCACTCACTCCATCTTTACACCACGTCAAACAAATCCTTCTTTATAAAAAAAAATGTTATCGAAATTAGTTAAAACGTCCCATCTAAGACTCTGATTATGATAAGCGTCAATGTAACCATGTGATGTTCACTGTGCTACAGAGAGAGAATACATATGCTGCTAAAGGGTTATGGGATCGAGTGGAAAAGAACTATACTTGAAAAAAAAGTCAATTTAGTTGTTTACATTCTGTTAGTATGTTTTTTATTTCTTATTTTTTATTTATTTATTTTTCTAATAAAGTTTATAAATACTCAAACGTATATTTTCTTAACCAAAACCTGCTTCAAAAGTCGTCAAAGGCATTTCGTTTGTAAACTATGTAACAAATTACACACACTTGAAATTATTATTTTTTTTCGTTTCACAATGTCATGTCAAAATGACATTTAGATACTAAAACGACTTTACTACGGCTTTAAACCTCATATGAACCAGTTTTAGCTTACTTCGCCTCCAATCCTTGTTTTTAATTTTTATAAATAAGCTTTTCAGGATTAGAGGCTTTGTAAATTAAAACGAGTTTATAAATAAGGCTGTATGATATGTTGCCTATTATTAGTATACTAGAAGGAAAAGCTTGTTTTACACCCAATAGGCCAAAATAATTGCAACACTAAAAACTCAAAATGTTCGTAACCCTAGAATAATATCAATTTTACCGTTTTTGTCAATAGCTTTTGAGAAAACCATTCTCAAACAAATGGAAACATACCTAAGCCGAAACAAACTTTTAAGTTCCATCCAGTCCGGTTTTCGTGCCAGAAGAAGCTGTAAAACTGCTCTTTTGCTAACTGTCGACGATATTCACAAGAGCCTGGATAGCAACTCTCTAACGTTCTTGACGCTGCTAGATTTCTCAAAAGCATTCGATACGATGAACCACTGTATTCTCTGCAAAAAACTGTTAGATAATTTTCTATTCTCCTCATTGGCAGTGAAACTTTTGGATTCTTACATGAATGGTCGCCAGCAATGTGTTGCAGTGGGAAACAAAAAATCAAGATTTCTTAGAGTTCCTTCTGGAGTGCCTCAGGGATCAGTTCTTGGGCCCCTTCTATTTTAACTCTATGTAAATGAACTTCCACAACTTACAAAATATTGTACTGTACATATGTTAGCTAAAGACGTACAATTATATTATAGCTGCCAATTGGATATGATTTGTAGTGCTATCGAATTCATAAACAAAGACTTAGAGATCATTGAACAGTTGGCAATCAAATACAATTTATCGCTTAATCCAGCAAAATCAAGCTTAGGTAGAGTCTTCAATGATACTCTTACCTAGACAGATCATGCTGCAGTTGCAATTGGGAAAGTTTACAATGGTCTTCGGTTTCTGTGGTCTACTCAGAGCACTTTGCCCTATAAAACTAAGATGCTACTTGTTAAGTCCCTGTGTTGATTACAGTACAAGGCGTAAATTGAACGTCATATACAACAACTTAGCAAGATATATTTTTCAAAAACGACTTTTCGAACACATATCAAGCTACTCTCTCCAAATATCAGGCATAACCTTCAACAACCTTATTAAGTTCAGAACACTAATCCTTTTGCACTGTATTATGCAATCTAAACAGCCGGAGTATCTTTATAGCAGACTAAATTTTGCTAGCTCTCAAAGAACAGCAATAATTATCCAACTTAGAATTGTTTACAATCTGAGCGCACTTTCCTTGTCTATGCCACTTTCCTATGGAACTGTAACACTTAGGCGAACCACTAGCACGAACACATTCAAAATCAATCTATTCAACCACTTGGCCAGTGACACATAATATTTTTGAGATACATTTTGTTTATTAAAATTGTTTAAAGCCTAGTATGCAGCTGAAGCCTAGTATGCAGCTTCAAAAACACAGACGAAATGATAACGAAACGGTACCGGTCAAAATTGTTATGTAGAGTTTCACCATTTGCATAAAAAAATATTTTTCAAAACACAATCAACTGTTTCACCGTGGAGCTGCGTACCACAAAACGAAAAGAATGACGGAAAACTTCGTTTATGATTTCACTGTGTCATTTTTGTTTCATATTTTTCGTTTCACTTCAGCTGCATACTAGGCTTACGATTTCACTGTGTCATTTTTGTATTGGATTTTTCGTTTCACTTCAAGCCTAGTATGCAGCTGAAGTGAAACATTACACGAACACTGTTGGCCATGAATTTCCGAACGTGCAACGATCTTTTGAGGTAACTAGATAGTTTGTCAACAACGGTCCCTGTCTACTCTTCAAGAAGTGTACCAACATGTGCACCGGCGGAAACAGAAAAACGTAGGGCAAACACAGCACGAGTTTCAAACTTCCAAAAGAATATAAAATGCTACAACTGTAATGAGATGGGGCATATATTATCGAAGTGTTCCCAACCATCACGAAGGGCGCGATGCAATGTTTGCAAAAAAGTGGGCCATGAGTCGAAAAAGAACGTAGTAAGAACGTAGTAAGAATATTTAAAGCAGTTCAAAAGATTCGGAGGAGCCATCGCAGAATCAAAAGAAGTAATCGATTTAGATCTGCGAATGGATAATCAAGAAGTGCACGTAACGTTCCAAATCGTGCCAGACGGAATTCTACTTCAAGGGATACTTTTGGGTCCCGATGTGCTCTGTAGGAAAAACAACCGCATGATTCTTGAAGCCGGTGTACTGCAAGTTCACTCGAAAACATCTGGAATTCCCAAAATCGGTGACCAGTTAACTGGGAGTCAACGCAAAGAGGTGCTAGATTTCATCTCTAGATTTAATGGTTGCTTTGGTGAGGATCTGTCTCACTTGAGTCGTTGTAACACAAATACGACTAACAACCCTATTGTTGGAAAACGATACCAGGTGCCGTTTGCCCTTAGGTATAAGCTGACTGCAATAACTGACAATCTGCTAAAGCATAATATTATAGTCCAAGCAAGTCGCCACATGCAGCATCGGTGGTCTTAGTTCCGAAATCAAACGGAGAGAGTCGGATGTGCATAGATTATGGTGCAATTAACGCAGTTACGGTGAAGAGACAGTGCGTGATGCCTGTTGTAGAAGAACAGTTGGCGCAATTAACAGGTAACAAATTTTTTTCTACCTTAGATATGATAGCGGGGTACTATCAAATTCCTTTGACGGAAGAAAGCAGGGAGCTGACAGCATTCTTAACTCCAGATGCGCTGTTCGAGCACAACGTCATGTCATTTGGTTTAGTCAACGCACCAATGGTCTTCCAAGAGGTTATTCAAGAAGTATTCAAAAATCTATCGTGCCGTAAAAATGTGGTGAACTACGTCGATGAACTAATCATAGCTACCGATACATTTGACAAAGGTATGAAGGTGTTAGAGGAGGTGCTAAAAGCGATGCCACGGGCTAGACTTACGCTTAGACCGTCAAAGTATGTTCTAATGGCAACGAAAGTTAATTTTCTGGCACACGTCATTGGTCCTGAAGGCATATGGCTAGAAGAAAATAAAATGAAATGTATTGAGGAATTTCCAAGACCCACGAACGCAACGGAGGTACGTCAATTTCTTTGCGTCACGGGGTTCTTTTGAAAATTTGTCCATGAGTACTCTCACATTTCTCAACCGCTTACGAAACTCCTGAAAAAGCAAGTCAATTTCCAGTGGGAACATGCACAAGAGGAAGCATTCGAACGTCTTAAGACAGCTATCACTAATGAACCAGAGTAGGAAGAAGTGCGGTTGGGCCTGTGAACCAAATTATGTAAATTTTAATCTGATAAGAAGTAAAGAGAATGAAACGGTGTGTTAGTGGTGATGGTTTTATGAATTAATTAGTTTTATTACACTGATTAGAAGGTGACCCTTCTTTGAGTGGGAAATCAAAGTGTTTTTATTTTTTATTGATTTTTTTTATTTTAAGGATGTTGTGTGTGAATGGATTTTTGGTGGTTGCTGCTCAGGTAGGTCGAATAGAAAAGATAAAATTTTCGATTTTTACCTTAAGGATGTTGTGTGTGAATGAATTTTTCTTGCGTGGTTGCTGTTTAGGTAGGTCAAATAGAAAAGATAAAATTTCCAATTTTTATGTTAAGGATGTTGTGGGTTTTATGAATTAATTTTGTTACACTGGCGAGTAGGTGACCCTTTATGTGTGGGAAAGACGAATTCCAAACCAAAGTGTTTTTCTTTTTTATTGATTTTTTTTCTTTTAAGGATGTTGTGCGTGTGAATGGATTTTTAGTGGTTGCTGCACAGGTAGGTCAAATAGAAAAGATAAAATTTTCGATTTTTATCTTAAGGATGTTGTTTGTGAATGATTTTTTTTTTTTTTTTGTGTGGTTACTGTTTGGGGTAGGTCGAATAGAAAAGATACAAATTTCAATTTTTATCTTAAGGATGTTTTGTGTGAATAGATTTTTTTTAAATTTTGCTAAGTAACTGATGCATTTTAAAACAGTTTTATTGACTTTTTTATCTTGAGGATGTTGTGTTTTGAACTCTGAAGAGGATGATTGAAATGCCGATCATGTTAAAAATGGTTTTGTACTTGAAGATAATGGTAATGAATTTCATTTCTCGTAGACAGGCTGGCGTCCCTTGTATGTGTGAATATCATATATATGATATGAGGAAGGCAGAAATAAAAGATTTTCCGAGAGAGGATCTTGAATTTAAATTTGACAACTACCTAACTGATGCATTTTTTCGTTTTTAAAAGTGTAAAGTTATGTAACCTGTGTTGCTGTTTTCTTTTTTCTTATAGGGTTATTGACTTTGTGAGTATTGAGGGTAGAATTAGATTTGTAGAATTAAAAACAATACGTTGCGCATGCTTAGAAGAAAAGACGATTGTCAAACCAATGTTTTTCTATTGAACATTTCTTATTGTGGATGTTTTGGTGATCCTATTTCGGTTGACCTGTGAATGTATATACTGAAGAGTAGATAACCAATATTATGGTCAGACTATAAAAGCAAAAAAAAACTAAAAAAAATGTCATTTTTAGGTAAAATTAAAGCCGCTGTAAATGTGCGCAACACAGATTCGTTAGGCTCAGGTGTGAAAGCCATTATGAGCATTTCGAAATTAATAAAAAAAAAAAAAATTCGATCACCCACGCCAAGAGGTGCAACACTAAATACGGGGAGCAAATATTGCTCGAACTGGAGGAATATAAGGTAATATAATTTAATCTTGCAGCATTGCAATTTAATAAAAAAAAATTATTTTCAGGTTTTCCTCCCAAAAAGATGCAATACGCAATTAGATGACGAGGACATACAACAATTAAAAAATTGTTGTCTTGAGGTGGTTGGGCTATGGAGAGATGTCGGTTGCTGTCGACTTCAACCTCAAAGAAGAGCAGCAGCAAGAAGAACAACAACAACACCAGCAGCACCAGCAGCACCAGCACCAACAACAACAACAACAACAACAACAACAACAACAACAACAACAACAACAACAACAACAACAACAACAACAACAACAACAACAACAACAACAACAACAACAACAACAACAACAACAACAACAACAACAACAACAACAACAACAACAACAACAACAACAACAACAACAACAACAACAACAACAACAACAACAACAACAACAACAACAACAACAACAACAACAACAACAACAACAACAACAACAACAACAACAACAACAACAACAACAACAACAACAACAACAACAACAACAACAACAACAACAACAACAACAACAACAACAACAACAACAACAACAACAACAACAACAACAACAACAACAACAACAACAACAACAACAACAACAACAACAACAACAACAACAACAACAACAACAACAACAACAACAACAACAACAACAACAACAACAACAACAACAACAACAACAACAACAACAACAACAACAACAACAACAACAACAACAACAACAACAACAACAACAACAACAACAACAACAACAACAACAACAACAACAACAACAACAACAACAACAACAACAACAACAACAACAACAACAACAACAACAACAACAACAACAACAACAACAACAACAACAACAACAACAACAACAACAACAACAACAACAACAACAACAACAACAACAACAACAACAACAACAACAACAACAACAACAACAACAACAACAACAACAACAACAACAACAACAACAACAACAACAACAACAACAACAACAACAACAACAACAACAACAACAACAACAACAACAACAACAACAACAACAACAACAACAACAACAACAACAACAACAACAACAACAACAACAACAACAACAACAACAACAACAACAACAACAACAACAACAACAACAACAACAACAACAACAACAACAACAACAACAACAACAACAACAACAACAACAACAACAACAACAACAACAACAACAACAACAACAACAACAACAACAACAACAACAACAACAACAACAACAACAACAACAACAACAACAACAACAACAACAACAACAACAACAACAACAACAACAACAACAACAACAACAACAACAACAACAACAACAACAACAACAACAACAACAACAACAACAACAACAACAACAACAACAACAACAACAACAACAACAACAACAACAACAACAACAACAACAACAACAACAACAACAACAACAACAACAACAACAACAACAACAACAACAACAACAACAACAACAACAACAACAACAACAACAACAACAACAACAACAACAACAACAACAACAACAACAACAACAACAACAACAACAACAACAACAACAACAACAACAACAACAACAACAACAACAACAACAACAACAACAACAACAACAACAACAACAACAACAACAACAACAACAACAACAACAACAACAACAACAACAACAACAACAACAACAACAACAACAACAACAACAACAACAACAACAACAACAACAACAACAACAACAACAACAACAACAACAACAACAACAACAACAACAACAACAACAACAACAACAACAACAACAACAACAACAACAACAACAACAACAACAACAACAACAACAACAACAACAACAACAACAACAACAACAACAACAACAACAACAACAACAACAACAACAACAACAACAACAACAACAACAACAACAACAACAACAACAACAACAACAACAACAACAACAACAACAACAACAACAACAACAACAACAACAACAACAACAACAACAACAACAACAACAACAACAACAACAACAACAACAACAACAACAACAACAACAACAACAACAACAACAACAACAACAACAACAACAACAACAACAACAACAACAACAACAACAACAACAACAACAACAACAACAACAACAACAACAACAACAACAACAACAACAACAACAACAACAACAACAACAACAACAACAACAACAACAACAACAACAACAACAACAACAACAACAACAACAACAACAACAACAACAACAACAACAACAACAACAACAACAACAACAACAACAACAACAACAACAACAACAACAACAACAACAACAACAACAACAACAACAACAACAACAACAACAACAACAACAACAACAACAACAACAACAACAACAACAACAACAACAACAACAACAACAACAACAACAACAACAACAACAACAACAACAACAACAACAACAACAACAACAACAACAACAACAACAACAACAACAACAACAACAACAACAACAACAACAACAACAACAACAACAACAACAACAACAACAACAACAACAACAACAACAACAACAACAACAACAACAACAACAACAACAACAACAACAACAACAACAACAACAACAACAACAACAACAACAACAACAACAACAACAACAACAACAACAACAACAACAACAACAACAACAACAACAACAACAACAACAACAACAACAACAACAACAACAACAACAACAACAACAACAACAACAACAACAACAACAACAACAACAACAACAACAACAACAACAACAACAACAACAACAACAACAACAACAACAACAACAACAACAACAACAACAACAACAACAACAACAACAACAACAACAACAACAACAACAACAACAACAACAACAACAACAACAACAACAACAACAACAACAACAACAACAACAACAACAACAACAACAACAACAACAACAACAACAACAACAACAACAACAACAACAACAACAACAACAACAACAACAACAACAACAACAACAACAACAACAACAACAACAACAACAACAACAACAACAACAACAACAACAACAACAACAACAACAACAACAACAACAACAACAACAACAACAACAACAACAACAACAACAACAACAACAACAACAACAACAACAACAACAACAACAACAACAACAACAACAACAACAACAACAACAACAACAACAACAACAACAACAACAACAACAACAACAACAACAACAACAACAACAACAACAACAACAACAACAACAACAACAACAACAACAACAACAACAACAACAACAACAACAACAACAACAACAACAACAACAACAACAACAACAACAACAACAACAACAACAACAACAACAACAACAACAACAACAACAACAACAACAACAACAACAACAACAACAACAACAACAACAACAACAACAACAACAACAACAACAACAACAACAACAACAACAACAACAACAACAACAACAACAACAACAACAACAACAACAACAACAACAACAACAACAACAACAACAACAACAACAACAACAACAACAACAACAACAACAACAACAACAACAACAACAACAACAACAACAACAACAACAACAACAACAACAACAACAACAACAACAACAACAACAACAACAACAACAACAACAACAACAACAACAACAACAACAACAACAACAACAACAACAACAACAACAACAACAACAACAACAACAACAACAACAACAACAACAACAACAACAACAACAACAACAACAACAACAACAACAACAACAACAACAACAACAACAACAACAACAACAACAACAACAACAACAACAACAACAACAACAACAACAACAACAACAACAACAACAACAACAACAACAACAACAACAACAACAACAACAACAACAACAACAACAACAACAACAACAACAACAACAACAACAACAACAACAACAACAACAACAACAACAACAACAACAACAACAACAACAACAACAACAACAACAACAACAACAACAACAACAACAACAACAACAACAACAACAACAACAACAACAACAACAACAACAACAACAACAACAACAACAACAACAACAACAACAACAACAACAACAACAACAACAACAACAACAACAACAACAACAACAACAACAACAACAACAACAACAACAACAACAACAACAACAACAACAACAACAACAACAACAACAACAACAACAACAACAACAACAACAACAACAACAACAACAACAACAACAACAACAACAACAACAACAACAACAACAACAACAACAACAACAACAACAACAACAACAACAACAACAACAACAACAACAACAACAACAACAACAACAACAACAACAACAACAACAACAACAACAACAACAACAACAACAACAACAACAACAACAACAACAACAACAACAACAACAACAACAACAACAACAACAACAACAACAACAACAACAACAACAACAACAACAACAACAACAACAACAACAACAACAACAACAACAACAACAACAACAACAACAACAACAACAACAACAACAACAACAACAACAACAACAACAACAACAACAACAACAACAACAACAACAACAACAACAACAACAACAACAACAACAACAACAACAACAACAACAACAACAACAACAACAACAACAACAACAACAACAACAACAACAACAACAACAACAACAACAACAACAACAACAACAACAACAACAACAACAACAACAACAACAACAACAACAACAACAACAACAACAACAACAACAACAACAACAACAACAACAACAACAACAACAACAACAACAACAACAACAACAACAACAACAACAACAACAACAACAACAACAACAACAACAACAACAACAACAACAACAACAACAACAACAACAACAACAACAACAACAACAACAACAACAACAACAACAACAACAACAACAACAACAACAACAACAACAACAACAACAACAACAACAACAACAACAACAACAACAACAACAACAACAACAACAACAACAACAACAACAACAACAACAACAACAACAACAACAACAACAACAACAACAACAACAACAACAACAACAACAACAACAACAACAACAACAACAACAACAACAACAACAACAACAACAACAACAACAACAACAACAACAACAACAACAACAACAACAACAACAACAACAACAACAACAACAACAACAACAACAACAACAACAACAACAACAACAACAACAACAACAACAACAACAACAACAACAACAACAACAACAACAACAACAACAACAACAACAACAACAACAACAACAACAACAACAACAACAACAACAACAACAACAACAACAACAACAACAACAACAACAACAACAACAACAACAACAACAACAACAACAACAACAACAACAACAACAACAACAACAACAACAACAACAACAACAACAACAACAACAACAACAACAACAACAACAACAACAACAACAACAACAACAACAACAACAACAACAACAACAACAACAACAACAACAACAACAACAACAACAACAACAACAACAACAACAACAACAACAACAACAACAACAACAACAACAACAACAACAACAACAACAACAACAACAACAACAACAACAACAACAACAACAACAACAACAACAACAACAACAACAACAACAACAACAACAACAACAACAACAACAACAACAACAACAACAACAACAACAACAACAACAACAACAACAACAACAACAACAACAACAACAACAACAACAACAATCACAACAACATCAACAGGAACAACAACAACAAAAACAACTGGAACAGCAACTGGAGCAGCAGCAGGAACAACAACAACTACAACAACTGCTACATCAACAACAACAGCAGCAACAGAAACCCCAGAAATCCGGGAGAAAACAGAGGCATCATGCAGAGGTAACTGCCATCATTGATCCCGCTTTATATTATGAAAATGATATTTTGCTCACTTCACAAAAACATTTTTTTAAATAAATAAAAAATAATAAAAAATTAAATTAAACAATGTTTTTTTTTTCTTTAAATTTTTATTTCAGCGAATTAAAGTGTTGGCTGATTTTAATACCACAATTAAGCGATTTAATTTAAAAGGGCGGAAAATTTATTTTAAAATTAACCCTATTCCGAGCCATGAACTGTAATCGGAATTTCAAGGGGTCAGAATGCTATGACAATCACAAAATGTGCGGGTCGTCAGGAAAACAATCTATCTGTGAGCAAATAAAAAGATGCCTTACTTGTTTGAAATCCTACGGAGGAAGTCGACAACATGTTTGTGGTAAATTATTTTGCAAGAACTGTAAAAAACATGTACCCGAAGACCATATGTGTTTTATTTTACCTGATACGAGAAAACCTGACCTGAAAAATTTCTTGTATATATTTTATGATCTTGAAAGTCGTCAAGAAAAAGTAATTGGGGAAAAAATATGGAATGACGGAGATGAAGCAACAACAACAAAAGCTTTTATTAAAAAACATGAGCCAAATTTATGCGTGTTTCAAAACAAATGCAGTAATTGCGTGGAGAACCCTGATATGTATTTCTGCCAACATTGTAAACTGTCATTAAACGTGCTAGAAGGAGAAGACGTTGTGCCTAAATTTGTTCAGTATATACTCGAAATTCGGAAAAAATTTAAAAAAGTGGTCGTAGTTGCTCACAATGGTCAAGCTTACGACCATCAGTTCATTTTGAACTATGTTTTGGAGAAAACACAACTAACCCCCGAATTAATTGTGCGAGGAACGAAAATAATATTGATGCAAATAGGAAACGTGAAATTTATCGACTCAATAAACTACTTTCCTATGACTTTATCGAAACTCCCAAAAGCATTCGACTTGCCGCCGGTTTTAAAGAAAGGCTACTTTCCATATCTCTTCAACACAAAAGAAAATGAAAATTACAAAGGAACACTACCGGCAATAGAATATTACAGTGCAAATACTATGAGGACAGAAGAACGAGTTATTTTCTTAAAATGACATTCAAAAAATCAAAATGATTATTTTGATATGAAGCACGAGCTTGTAGAATACTGTAAAAGTGATGTAAAAATTTTTAAAAATTAAATCAGAGGTATGAAAGAACTATTGCTAAAACTGACAGATTGAAAAATTTCAACTACGAGGTCATTTAAATGTGGTCTTGTATTTTTCAAGCTCATCTTAAATCATTTGATAAAGAACAACTAAATTTCTTAAACACCCATCAACTGATTCAAAGTTCCCCACTGATTTCCCGCGACGCTTTTTATGGTGGACGAACCGGTAACACTGTAAGTTTATACAAATGTTAGAAAGGCGAACAAATCAAATACATAGATGTATGTTCTCTATACCCTTGGGTTTGCAAGAACGGAAAATTCCCAATTGGTCATCCTAAAATTCACATTACTGGCGATGCAATCTGTTCAACAACGAAATTGGATGGGGTAAATGGACTCGTCAAGTGCAAAATTTTACCTCCTGAAAACCTGCTGCATCCGGTATTGCCAATGAAACAAAATGACAAGCTCATGTTTTCATTGTGTAGATGCTGTAGTGATGAAAAAAACAACGAGCGATTGTGTACTCATACTGATGAGCAAAGAGCAATGGTCGGGACTTGGGTAATTGACGAGGTCCTAAAAGCTGTTGAAAAAGGCTACATCATACTTAACATTTTTGAAATATGGGAATATAATGTAGTCCAATAAAACCCAGACAGAAATTCTGATGACGGACTGTTTACATCTATGATGAACAAGTTCTTAAAAATCAAACAAGAAGCATCTGGATGGCCAGCTGAATGTTCCTCTCAACAAGAGAAAGAGAAATATATTTCTGATTTTCTTGAAAAAGAAAATATTCAGATGGAATTTGCAGAAATATGTGTCAATCCAGGAAAGAGGTCACTTGCAAAGCTGATATTGAACTCATTTTGGGGAAAATTTGGACAACGTGAAAATCGACTTCAAACCGTCGTTCTTAATAACCCTTCAACTTTATTTCATCTTCTTACGCATCCATCGATTGAAGTACTTCATATTCTCCCCATAAATGAAGAAAACGTTGTCACTAACTTCGAGATGAAAGAAGAAGCAATCGATTCTTTATCGACAGTAAATGTTTGTGTTGCTGCTTACACGACTGCTTTAGCTCGACTTAAACTGTATAGCTACCTGGAGAGGTTAGAGGAAAGAGTTCTTTATTACGATACTAATTCGGTGATATATGTAAGTCGACAGGGGGAATTCGATCCTCCTACTGGACAATTCATCGGTGATATGACTAACGAATTAGAAATGTATGGCAGTGGAAGTTATATAACAGAATTCGTCAGTGGAGGCCCTAAAAACTATGCCTTTAAAGTGCTCAGTACAAAAGACAAGATAGAACACGTTGTCTGCAAAGTGAAAGGAATTTTTCTCAATCATGAATCATCGCAAATAATCAACTTTGATTCCATTAAAAACGCTGTTTTAAATTCGTCTTCTTCCTCAGATAGTGAAAGCATTATTATTAAATCTAATAATATTCGGCGGACAAAAGACCATCAAGTGCTTACCATACCAGAAGAGAAAACCTACAAAGTCAAATCGGAAAAACGCCGTTTTCTTAAAGATCATAGCTCTTTACCGTATGGATTTAAAAGACAACGTTGTCTTTCAACAACTTCTGTTTAAAATTATGAAATAAAAAAAATTATTTAAAATTGTTGTACTTTTTTTTATTTGAAAAAATTTTTTTGTGACATTGAATGCTTTTTTTTTCTTCACTTGTTTTTAGGAAAATTGTTGGGGTCTTTTAAATTTTCTGTTAAGCTTTCCCAAACTTTAAACAATTCTGGTGACTCCTTGATCAAGTGGATTATATTCAATTATACGATCATGTAGCATAAGACAGTAAGCTGAAGTGTTTACAGGAATGTTTTGTGATGTTTTCATCTCCAAACGTATATCGATGGGGCCTGTTTTCATAGTTTCGTTTTGATGTCTGCAGTCAATAACGAAAATTGGAGTGCGTGATTTAAATAGATCCCAAGAAAGCAGAGGCTCAGTGATGGTTTTATTGTAGTAAGTTTTTTGAAAATCAGTGTACATTTTGTAAAACAAACTATATTTTTTTTTTATCAAAAGAAACATTGAGATCTTCATGTGGATAAACATCAGAGTTAAGATATACTTTTAAGTCTGTTAGATTACAATGATCAAACGTTGTAGGATCAGCAGATAGTTTTTTTATTTTTCTCAGTTTGCAGCGCAAAGACAATATATCTAGGTTTTTCAATTTGTGTTGTTGTCTTTACATTCCATATGTGATGGTCAGAGGTTGGCAGCATATGGTATTCATAAAGATCCCAGTTTCGGAAAGCAATTTTCATAGCATTGTTTTTATTTATAGATTTGTATAAATTCAATTTCATAGAGTCTGATAATGTCACGTGTGGTACTTTCCATTGTACCTTATGAAGTTGTACTTGTACTTTTTCATCTGTTTGTGAGATTAGATCGTTTTCATACATTCTGGCTCGAGTTATAATAAGATCATGTCGAGCGTTCGGAATAATTTTTTTATAATCTTCAGCGAACCCCAAAAGGTTATTTAATGGTATACAGTAATTAAAATAATATGGCTTTAAAATATTAATAGGAGAATCAGGAGACCAGGATGCATTTAAAAGCATGTCACTCTCATTTTTAGTTAAAGATAAATAGTTTTGGAGCGTTGAAGTAATTCCAACATTTCGATTGCAGTCAATTTCCTTCCCGTTGAGTTCATAACGTATTTCATCAAACAGAAAAGACATTGCGTTGTTTGTTAGTTTTGTGTTAACTATTTCTCTTACGTCGTCTTTTCCAGCTGTCGTCGATAATGAGCCTTCAACATATAAAAAACTTTCTGAAGGAAGGACATTAAGATTTTGATGTTGTATATGTGGTGACCACCACAAAATACCTAACATGACGGCAAATAACAAAAATACGGTTTCTCTCAACTGGTGACAAACAACAGAAATACGGTTTCTATTATCACGCCATAAGAAAACCCTGTTTATCTTAAGCCAGAGATAAAAAACAATGTACAACAGCTAAGCAGACTCTCATTACTTCAATTCAGTCTTTTGCGCATCACTCAAGTCGTCGGGTTCAACTCACTGCTAAAGAAACAAATATAAATATTCCAAACTTTTATTGAATTTTAAATTAAATGAAATAAATATAAAACTTAAAATAACGTAGTTGATTTTTTTATTACACAAACGCAATCACTACATTGGTGACCCTATACGACACACCTTCGGAACAATTTTTTTGTTAACTAAAAAAAATAAATTAGTTTTTTTCTCTCAGTGCTCGCGATAAGAAATACTTATTATATTTTCAATCAAAATAATTGTTCCCTCGCGTTTCTGACCCCCTGAGTGCCACATTATGCCAAATTCTACAACTCCTCCAGTTGGTTCATCATCGTCTGACGCTCCCACATTAGTTTTACGACCAACTGATGTCAGAGCTCCACCATTTTCTGCAGAAAGACCAGCGCTATGGTTTGCTCAATTGGAAGCCCAATTTACAATTCGAGGCGTAACCTCAGAAAATGATAAATTTTATCGCACTATTCCTCTGATAGACACTCGTTCTGCGTCTGAAGTTGAGGATTTGATTATCAACCCGCCTGCTGATATGCCGTATCAAACATTAAAAAACACGCTTATATTACGTTTTTCAAAGTCTAAAGAAGCTAAAATTATACAACTATTGGATAAGGAACACTTAGGAGACCGTACGCCATCTCAACACCTAAGACGACTCCGAAGTTTAGTACCAGATATCGATGAAGAAGTGCTTAAAGCTCGTTGGTTGTCGCATCTTCCATCACAAACACAGGCCTGCCTCGTGGCGCAGTCATCATCGTCCGTCACAGCACTTGGCGATATTGCAGACAAATTGCATGAAGTCTTTTCTCCTCACAGCGTTGCTGCTGTAGCAACCTCCGACATTCACCAACAGCTGTCTGATATCGCCAAACAAGTAGCCGCCCTGTCATTAAAAGTTGCCGCCATCCACAGTTCAAATCAATCAGCAAGATCGGGAAGCCCATCAAATTACAATAATAGATCTAGGAGTAGTAACCAGACAAGTACCCACTAATGCAAAACTATGTCGGTATCATTCTAGATTTGGAAAAAAAGCCCGAAAGTGCCTACCAGGTTGTACATTCTCGGAAAACTCAACCGAGAGCCGTTAATGGCGGTACACGACTCTCAGTTAACCTCCTCACGCCTTTTTGTTACGGATAGGTCGTCTAAAGACTCATTTTTGGTTGACACAGGCTCTGAGGTCTCCGTATATCCTCAACGACAAACAAACAAATCATCGCTGACACCAATAGCTTACCAACTTTATGCTGCAAACGGTTCTCTGATAAACACCTATGGCACAATCACCCTTAACCTCAGCCTAGGATTACGCAGAGAAATGACATGGCGTTTTATTATTGCGGATGTTACACGTCCTATCATTGGGGCTGACTTTTTGAGCCATTTTTGTTTGCTAGTCGACCTTAAACAACAACGCGTCATCGATGAGACTACCGGTTTATCAGCAGTTGGAAGACTCACTAAAGCACAATTTGCATCAGTGCGAGCTATTCAAGCTGACGTAGAAGCACCTTACTCATCACTCCTTATGCAATTTCGTTCAATCACTCAACCTGGTCTAGCGATCAGACTAAAACAGTATTCAACTGAACATCACATAAAAACCACAAACGGTTTCAAGTAAGGCCAGACGTCTCGCACCTGACCGATTAAAGATTGCCAAGTCGGAGTTTGATAAAATGCTTAAGCTTGGTGTTGCGCGTCGCTCAGACAGTCCATGGTCCTCGCCACTGCATCTTGCACCCAAAAAATCTGGTGATTGGCGTCCATGCGGTGATTACAGGCGTTTAAACGATCGCACAATACCCGACTCGTACCCCATACGTTACCTAGAAGACTTTGCAGCTAATTTACATGGGAAGAAAATTTTTTCAACAATTGATTTAGTTCGTGCTTTTAACCAGATACCGGTGGCTCTTGATGATATACCAAAAACGGCAATAATCACACCTTTTGGACTCTTTGAGTTCCAACTTATGACGTTTGGTCTGCGCAACGCCGCACAAACGTTTCAAAGATTTATGGATGAGGTCACCAAGGACCTGCCATTCGTTTTTACATATCTCGATGATATTTTGGTCGCATCAGACAGCCGGACACAACATCTCGATCATCTCAGCATTTTGTTTCAACGCCTCCAAGACGCAGGACTAATAATCAACGTTACAAAATCACTCTTCGGGAAAGGTGAGGTACCATTTCTAGGACATCAAGTGTCACCAAGCGGCATTTTTCCTCTCTCTGAGAGAGTTTCTGCAATTATGGATTTCCCACGTCCTCAAACGGTTAAAAAACTAAGAGGATTTTTAGGTACTATACATTTTTACCGAAAGTTTATCAAGGGTAAACTACTAGCACCGATGAATAAAGAGCTCGAGGGATCCAATATAAAAAGCTCAATGCTGACTGGTCAATATTCACAGATGCATCTGAAGAAGCAATTGGGGCAGTGTTGCAGCAACGTTGTGATAAAGATTGGCAACCTTTAGCCTTCTTTAGTCGCAAACTTTCTGATTCTGCCAAAAAACAGTCCACATATGACCGAGAACTTCATGCGATTTATGAAGCAGTGCAACATTTTCGGCATATCTTTGAGGGACGACACGTAACCATTTACACGGACCATAAGCCATTAATTCATGCATTTAAACAACAGCCAGATCGTGCTTCACCGTGGCAGTTCAGAAGACTAGATTTTATAGGGCAGTTTACAACTGACATCAGACACGTCGCTGGCACAGATAATATTGTTGCAGATACTCTTTCAAGGGTTGACGAGATAGCACTAGCTGTTTCGACAGAAACATTAGCAAATACTCAAACAAATGATGAACAACTTCGAGAAATTCGCAACAATCCAAGCTCATCTCTGCAACTTCGTCTGCTGACTTTTCATAATCCTGAAGTTCAACTATATTGCGACGTTTCATCAGGATCAATCCGCCCATTCGTACCTCAGCAGTTAAGAAAACAAGTTTTTGATTCGTTACACTCGTTGGCGCATCCCGGCCAACGCGCTTCACGAAAGCTTGTCGCTCAACGCTACCTATGGCCATCAATGAACAAATATTGTGCAAAATGGACTAAGGGCTGCATCCCATGCCAAGCAAACAAAATCACGCACCATACTATTTCACCGATAATGAACTTCGAGCCACCCTCTCAACGATTCGAGCACATCCACATTGACTTGATTGCTCTATCATCTTCAAAAGGATTTAACCAATGCCTGAGCATCATTGACAGATTTACGCGATTTCCAGAGGCAATTCCTTTATAGAATGGAACTGCAGAAACAGTCGCTCGAGCCTTGGTTTCATCATGGATCTCCCGTTTTGGCGTTCCACTTCGAATTACATCGGATCTTGGCCGTCAATTTGAGTCAGACATTTTTAAAGACCTTATGAAAATTCTGGGATGCAAACACATAAAAACAACTCCATACCACCCACAAGCCAACGGTCTCGTTGAGCGTTTACATAGACAGCTGAAATCCGCTTTATTGTGTCATGGAGAATCTTGGTACTATGCTTTACCTGTAGTACTTCTGGGACTGCGTGCTGCATGGAAAGAAGACTTAGGAGCGACCCCCGCAGATCTGGTATACGGTGAACCAATTCGACTACCAGGTGAATTTCTACGTCCATCAGCTAGAGACACTCCATCCCCAGAACTAGTTCGCATTTTGCGCAATCATTTCAGGGAGCTAACACCAAAACAGATGTCTCGCCATGTCCAACGTGCGATTTTCGTATTCAAGAATCTCACAGATACGTCACATGTTTTTGTTCGACACGACCACATTCGGCAATCATTCGCTACACCTTACGATGGTCCATACCTAGTCGCTGAAAAACATGAAAAATATTTTACCGTCTTCATAAAAGGAAAAAACACTCCTATTTCCATCGATCGGCTTAAACCTGCATATATTTTGCAAGATGCTTTAGATAACAACGAGCGTCCATTCTCAGCATAATATCGATGACCAGGCAACAAGTGAACAACCTTCCACTAGCTCAACCGCAAGAAATAGACCTCGAAAATCAGTACGCTTTGCCGTAAAATATAAAAGTTTTATTTTTTATTTTTTTACGTGCATATATTCTTGTTCCAATATTTTTTTTTCCATTTAAATATATTTTTTTTTTCTCCGCAGAAGGGGAGATATGTGGTGACCACCACAAAATACCTAACATGACGGCAAATAACAAAAATACGGTTTCTCTCAACTGGTGACAAACAACAGAAATACGGTTTCTATTATCACGCCATAAGAAAACCCCGTTTATCTTAAGCCAGAGATAAAAAACAATATGTACAACAGCTAAGCAGACTCTCATGACTTCAATTCAGTCTTTTGCGCATCACTCAAGTCGTCGGGTTCAACTCACTGCTAAAGAAACAAATATAAATATTCCAAACTTTTATTGAATTTTAAATTAAATGAAATAAATATAAGACTTAAAATAACGTAGTTGATTTTTTTATTACACAAACGCAATCACTACATATACAAATCTGTATGATGTCATTTCTCTCAAAATTGTTTTGATATGATGAATAGGTATGATATTCATATTTAGAAATGCTTTCATTGATTTCAGGTTCTTGAAAAATGTTTAACATATTTTGGTTTTAATGTTTAAGGGTGTATCCTAATGATAATAAATAGTCCTGATTATGTTTTGTAAGATGATGACGATGACGTGTTACCACATCTGAGTTTGAAGATTGATTGAGCAAACTAGTATTTTTAACACTGCTTTTATAAGAAGTTGAGTCAGTTATATTTCCATACACGATCATTATTCTGGTTGTAAATGTATTCGAACCGTTATTTTTTCTCCTCTGAAATTAATGTCTTTACCGTCTTGATCGACGAACTTTAAGCACAACGATGTTATTCGTTTGACGTTCACAGGTAAATAAATAACATTCCTTGGAACTTCTATGATTTTATAGCCAGGACTTACTTTAACTGCAAATTCATGTAAAATGTGTGCGGATTGATTATTTACATACGCTCCATCTATTATATTACATTCAACGCGAATGGCATTAACTCTTTTTATGTCAACGTAAAGATCCGATTCATGTAATAAGTTTGACTTCAACAATTTCTTACTAAACCGTAAAAGAGACCCAATAGAATTTAGTTTAGAGAAGTCAATGTCTTCCGAGCTGTAAATTTCACATTTCAGAGTGTTGTTTTTTGCCTTTATTTTAATTTCACTTTTTCTTATTGCACTTTTCTTTTTTTTGTTTATTTCAACAAGTTTTTTTTGTATTAAATTATTTATATCTTCTATCTCATATGAACCTATAGAAAACGAAATAACGCTATCACCTATATGCAGCAAGTTATTAAACTCATCAGTTTAGTACCAGATATCGATGAAGAAGTGCTTAAAGCTCGTTGGTTGTCGCATCTTCCATCACAAACACAGGCCTGCCTCGTGGCGCAGTCATCATCGTCCGTCACAGCACTTGGCGATATTGCAGACAAATTGCATGAAGTCTTTTCTCCTCACAGCGTTGCTGCTGTAGCAACCTCCGACATTCACCAACAGCTGTCTGATATCGCCAAACAAGTAGCCGCCCTGTCATTAAAAGTTGCCGCCATCCACAGTTCAAATCAATCAGCAAGATCGGGAAGCCCATCAAATTACAATAATAGATCTAGGAGTAGTAACCAGACAAGTACCCACTAATGCAAAACTATGTCGGTATCATTCTAGATTTGGAAAAAAAGCCCGAAAGTGCCTACCAGGTTGTACATTCTCGGAAAACTCAACCGAGAGCCGTTAATGGCGGTACACGACTCTCAGTTAACCTCCTCACGCCTTTTTGTTACGGATAGGTCGTCTAAAGACTCATTTTTGGTTGACACAGGCTCTGAGGTCTCCGTATATCCTCAACGACAAACAAACAAATCATCGCTGACACCAATAGCTTACCAACTTTATGCTGCAAACGGTTCTCTGATAAACACCTATGGCACAATCACCCTTAACCTCAGCCTAGGATTACGCAGAGAAATGACATGGCGTTTTATTATTGCGGATGTTACACGTCCTATCATTGGGGCTGACTTTTTGAGCCATTTTTGTTTGCTAGTCGACCTTAAACAACAACGCGTCATCGATGAGACTACCGGTTTATCTGCAGTTGGAAGACTCACTAAAGCACAATTTGCATCAGTGCGAGCTATTCAAGCTGACGTAGAAGCACCTTACTCATCACTCCTTATGCAATTTCGTTCAATCACTCAACCTGGTCTAGCGATCAGACTAAAACAGTATTCAACTGAACATCACATAAAAACCACAAACGGTTTCAAGTAAGGCCAGACGTCTCGCACCTGACCGATTAAAGATTGCCAAGTCGGAGTTTGATAAAATGCTTAAGCTTGGTGTTGCGCGTCGCTCAGACAGTCCATGGTCCTCGCCACTGCATCTTGCACCCAAAAAATCTGGTGATTGGCGTCCATGCGGTGATTACAGGCGTTTAAACGATCGCACAATACCCGACTCGTACCCCATACGTTACCTAGAAGACTTTGCAGCTAATTTACATGGGAAGAAAATTTTTTCAACAATTGATTTAGTTCGTGCTTTTAACCAGATACCGGTGGCTCTTGATGATATACCAAAAACGGCAATAATCACACCTTTTGGACTCTTTGAGTTCCAACTTATGACGTTTGGTCTGCGCAACGCCGCACAAACGTTTCAAAGATTTATGGATGAGGTCACCAAGGACCTGCCATTCGTTTTTACATATCTCGATGATATTTTGGTCGCATCAGACAGCCGGACACAACATCTCGATCATCTCAGCATTTTGTTTCAACGCCTCCAAGACGCAGGACTAATAATCAACGTTACAAAATCAATCTTCGGGAAAGGTGAGGTACCATTTCTAGGACATCAAGTGTCACCAAGCGGCATTTTTCCTCTCTCTGAGAGAGTTTCTGCAATTATGGATTTCCCACGTCCTCAAACGGTTAAAAAACTAAGAGGATTTTTAGGTACTATACATTTTTACCGAAAGTTTATCAAGGGTAAACTACTAGCACCGATGAATAAAGAGCTCGAGGGATCCAATATAAAAAGCTCAATGCTGACTGGTCAATATTCACAGATGCATCTGAAGAAGCAATTGGGGCAGTGTTGCAGCAACGTTGTGATAAAGATTGGCAACCTTTAGCCTTCTTTAGTCGCAAACTTTCTGATTCTGCCAAAAAACAGTCCACATATGACCGAGAACTTCATGCGATTTATGAAGCAGTGCAACATTTTCGGCATATCTTTGAGGGACGACACGTAACCATTTACACGGACCATAAGCCATTAATTCATGCATTTAAACAACAGCCAGATCGTGCTTCACCGTGGCAGTTCAGAAGACTAGATTTTATAGGGCAGTTTACAACTGACATCAGACACGTCGCTGGCACAGATAATATTGTTGCAGATACTCTTTCAAGGGTTGACGAGATAGCACTAGCTGTTTCGACAGAAACATTAGCAAATACTCAAACAAATGATGAACAACTTCGAGAAATTCGCAACAATCCAAGCTCATCTCTGCAACTTCGTCTGCTGACTTTTCATAATCCTGAAGTTCAACTATATTGCGACGTTTCATCAGGATCAATCCGCCCATTCGTACCTCAGCAGTTAAGAAAACAAGTTTTTGATTCGTTACACTCGTTGGCGCATCCCGGCCAACGCGCTTCACGAAAGCTTGTCGCTCAACGCTACCTATGGCCATCAATGAACAAATATTGTGCAAAATGGACTAAGGGCTGCATCCCATGCCAAGCAAACAAAATCACGCACCATACTATTTCACCGATAATGAACTTCGAGCCACCCTCTCAACGATTCGAGCACATCCACATTGACTTGATTGCTCTATCATCTTCAAAAGGATTTAACCAATGCCTGAGCATCATTGACAGATTTACGCGATTTCCAGAGGCAATTCCTTTATAGAATGGAACTGCAGAAACAGTCGCTCGAGCCTTGGTTTCATCATGGATCTCCCGTTTTGGCGTTCCACTTCGAATTACATCGGATCTTGGCCGTCAATTTGAGTCAGACATTTTTAAAGACCTTATGAAAATTCTGGGATGCAAACACATAAAAACAACTCCATACCACCCACAAGCCAACGGTCTCGTTGAGCGTTTACATAGACAGCTGAAATCCGCTTTATTGTGTCATGGAGAATCTTGGTACTATGCTTTACCTGTAGTACTTCTGGGACTGCGTGCTGCATGGAAAGAAGACTTAGGAGCGACCCCCGCAGATCTGGTATACGGTGAACCAATTCGACTACCAGGTGAATTTCTACGTCCATCAGCTAGAGACACTCCATCCCCAGAACTAGTTCGCATTTTGCGCAATCATTTCAGGGAGCTAACACCAAAACAGATGTCTCGCCATGTCCAACGTGCGATTTTCGTATTCAAGAATCTCACAGATACGTCACATGTTTTTGTTCGACACGACCACATTCGGCAATCATTCGCTACACCTTACGATGGTCCATACCTAGTCGCTGAAAAACATGAAAAATATTTTACCGTCTTCATAAAAGGAAAAAACACTCCTATTTCCATCGATCGGCTTAAACCTGCATATATTTTGCAAGATGCTTTAGATAACAACGAGCGTCCATTCTCAGCATAATATCGATGACCAGGCAACAAGTGAACAACCTTCCACTAGCTCAACCGCAAGAAATAGACCTCGAAAATCAGTACGCTTTGCCGTATAATATAAAAGTTTTATTTTTTATTTTTTTACGTGCATATATTCTTGTTCCAATATTTTTTTTTCCATTTAAATATATTTTTTTTTTTCTCCGCAGAAGGGGAGATATGTGGTGACCACCACAAAATACCTAACATGACGGCAAATAACAAAAATACGGTTTCTCTCAACTGGTGACAAACAACAGAAATACGGTTTCTATTATCACGCCATAAGAAAACCCCGTTTATCTTAAGCCAGAGATAAAAAACAATATGTACAACAGCTAAGCAGACTCTCATGACTTCAATTCAGTCTTTTGCGCATCACTCAAGTCGTCGGGTTCAACTCACTGCTAAAGAAACAAATATAAATATTCCAAACTTTTATTGAATTTTAAATTAAATGAAATAAATATAAGACTTAAAATAACGTAGTTGATTTTTTTATTACACAAACGCAATCACTACATATACAAATCTGTATGATGTCATTTCTCTCAAAATTGTTTTGATATGATGAATAGGTATGATATTCATATTTAGAAATGCTTTCATTGATTTCAGGTTCTTGAAAAATGTTTAACATATTTTGGTTTTAATGTTTAAGGGTGTATCCTAATGATAATAAATAGTCCTGATTATGTTTTGTAAGATGATGACGATGACGTGTTACCACATCTGAGTTTGAAGATTGATTGAGCAAACTAGTATTTTTAACACTGCTTTTATAAGAAGTTGAGTCAGTTATATTTCCATACACGATCATTATTCTGGTTGTAAATGTATTCGAACCGTTATTTTTTCTCCTCTGAAATTAATGTCTTTACCGTCTTGATCGACGAACTTTAAGCACAACGATGTTATTCGTTTGACGTTCACAGGTAAATAAATAACATTCCTTGGAACTTCTATGATTTTATAGCCAGGACTTACTTTAACTGCAAATTCATGTAAAATGTGTGCGGATTGATTATTTACATACGCTCCATCTATTATATTACATTCAACGCGAATGGCATTAACTCTTTTTATGTCAACGTAAAGATCCGATTCATGTAATAAGTTTGACTTCAACAATTTCTTACTAAACCGTAAAAGAGACCCAATAGAATTTAGTTTAGAGAAGTCAATGTCTTCCGAGCTGTAAATTTCACATTTCAGAGTGTTGTTTTTTGCCTTTATTTTAATTTCACTTTTTCTTATTGCACTTTTCTTTTTTTTGTTTATTTCAACAAGTTTTTTTTGTATTAAATTATTTATATCTTCTATCTCATATGAACCTATAGAAAACGAAATAACGCTATCACCTATATGCAGCAAGTTATTAAACTCATCCACATTTGGTATAGAGTTATATGTTTGGAAATCTATGAGTCCGCACACATAATTGGATTTCAATACAATTGGAGGGAAATACTCAGCATAAAGAATAGATTCATTTCCACTTACTTAAAGTTAGTGTTAACGACATGTTGATTAAAAGACGAATGGCACAATTTAGACTTTTCCACATCATTTTATTCATTTCTTATTTTCAGTTTTGAAAACATTTTTACATTGTTCTAATAAAAACCTTAAGCATAAATGCCCGCATATAAATGTATCAAAGTCTTGTTCTTGAATATAATTATAATTTATTTTATTACCAAGATAGCTAATTACTTCACTTGGCGGTCTTAAATTTCCAAAACTATCAAAATATTTTTCAATTCTATTTTTATTATTTCTTATATATGCCACCCAATGAGTTCCAATGCCAGCTTCACGATCCAAATTCTAAACACCACATTCCCTACCCAATGGTGCTTTTGGTAATGAGTCTCTCATAAAAACTCCTCTAAAATATTGTAAGTGTTTCTTTCCAAATCGTTCAATGTCGAAATTGTTTAAGGGTCGATTGGGTAGCAGTTCAATTAGTTTTTTGGGGTACATGTGTTTAGGAAAAGACCAAGGCCATTTTTATATGGTTGTAAATATAACCCATTTCCTTGAATAGGAACTGCTTCCATAGCCTTATTATGCCGTTTGTTCTCTTCAAGCTGCATTTTAGCTGCTCGTACATCATTCAGAGCTTTTGCGACACCAGCTGCCCCACCCGTTAAAGTTCCAACAGCTGATAAACCAGCTAGAATCGGAGCTAGAAGTGGTACAAAACCACCACTTTTTGGAAGGGTAATTATTTTCGGCGTTTGAATATGTTGTTTTTTCTTGTTTTTGAAAACATTTTTTACAGCCTTCACAGCAATATTTGCTATAGATGTTGTACCACAACAATTGATATTGTTTTTAATTGCGTTCCTTGCTTCGCTTATGTCCTTCTTGAACAAATTTTTCTTGCAAACCTTTTTTGTCTTTGTTTTATTAGTTCTTTTACTACCCATCCCAAACTTCGTTTTTGCTTTCATCATGTTGGTGACTAAGAGTCCGCTTAGTTTTTCAGAGGCTGATGAGTCACTTGCTTTGAATCTTTTTCACGCCTCATCGGTAAGAATTTTATCGGCAGAGTGTCGATCCGACAGAGAGCTACTTTTAGAATATGCAATATCGTGTAGGCGACAAGCCTCGTCCAGTTCATTGTCCCTTTATCACCCCTTCTTAAACGTTTTTCTAATTTCGTTCCGGGACCACAGTAATTATAGGAGGGAATATGTAGTTCAAACGGTAGTTTGTCGATAACTTTATTCAAAAGCCCTTCTCCTTCAATTGATTTTCTTTTTTTATGACACTGATTTTGAGTTTTATGATCAATCATATTATTATGGTAAACGTACCTTCTTAGTTGAGGTTTAAAACATGACGTATGAAAGCAAGTATATAAAAACGAAATGTTTTGTTAAGAAAGCTGTTAGTTGTCATTATGCGCTTCGTAAAGCAGTCAGAAGTCATCAAAGTAAAAATTTTTGATTCGAATATAAAAGTCAAAAGAAAGCATGGAACATTGTTTCCAAACAGTATTCGAGGAATTATCGTAGGACCATCAAACTGCGGAAAAACAAATGTAATGCTAAGCATTCTCCTTGATCCTAATGGATTGAAGTTTAAAAATATTTATATTTATTCCAAATCCTTACATCAACCCAAATATCAGTATCTGAAAAAGCTGATTACATCCATCAAAGGAATGGAATACAATGAGTTTTCAAATAATTGTGAGATAATGTCTCCATCGGAGGCTAAAAATAACTCAATGTTTATATTTGATGATGTAGCATGTCAGACACAAAATAACATAAGAGATTATTTTTGCATGGGTCGACACAATGGGGTTGACAGTTTTTATTTATGTCAGTCCTTTACCCATATACCGAAACATTTAATTAGAGACAATGCTAATTTTATCATTCTTTTCAAACAAGATGAATTGAATTTGAAGCATGTTTACAAAGATCATATAAACTCGGATATGACATTTAATCAGTTTAAAGAGTTGTGTTCACACTGTTGGGCAGATAATTTTGGTTTTCTGGTTATAGACAAGGAAAGCAGTATTGAAAAAGTACGTTACAAAAACAGTTTCAATAAAATTGCAATACTATAAATATACATTTATTATTTAAAAACAATACATTCTGACAACAACACTGTTTGGGGGAGCTTGTTCTTCATTATAATCGAAAAAAAAAAAAAAAAAAAAAAAAAAAAAAAAAAACATAATTTACTTTTACGCCTAAGCGTTCTAAGCTACAATTCAAATCTTTTGATGAAAACGATGAAGAAGAAAAATATAACAATCGAATAGGATCACCAACACTAGAAATGAATAGTGTAGATAATTCTTTTTTGTTCAGTTCACCAAAAAACTTAGAAACCCCAAATAAAAGATGTTTTATTTGGGTCAAAAATATTTTCGATCAAAAATATTGTCAGAGTCTAATCGTGATACAACATATGGTCCATATTTTGATGCAAATACACATTCCATAAAAATGGGGAGATGCAGTTTTGCGATGAATGATCATGATATTATAATTGGCGACGAAACTTTCACTCGAACTCCGGGGCTCATTGAATTAATGCTTAAGAAAAATCCACGTAAACAAAAATATACTAATGATGACTTAGAACAATATGGGAAAATCTTACATAAAACTAATGCACATAGAATTAATCACGACAGTTCTTCTCGAATCAAGGCCAATAGAGGTGTAAAATATACCCACATAATTAAGGAACTTATTGACAGGCTTAAAAATGAAAACGGAAAAATAGGCAAATCCTATTCTGATATTACTGAGATGAAATATACAAACAAAAATATTGGATATGTATACTGGAATGATCCTAATGAACTTGTAAGTCGACTTCGACTTTTAATGGCATCCAAAAACGCTGGAAACAACAACCATCAGAATGAAATCAATTCTATTATTGAAGAACTAAAGGAGTCCAATATTATATATTAACATTATTTAAAAGCCAAATCCTTTACATATAAGCAATGAACGTTGACAAGTTCGGTAGGAACTCCAACACTTTTTTAAAAACCAGAAACCTTGTTGGTCCTCCAGGAATAGGATTGAAACTTCTACCGTCGGTGATTTTGATATGGATGGTAAATATATAAACAATATTGGTAAAAAACACGAGTACTCACACCAGGCCGCCCCCAAAGGATATGTTGATGGACAAATAACCCTAAAGGAAGCAAGTGTTAGAAAGCACATCGATTCCTCTTTGGAAGAAATCTTAAGAACTATAAATAATTAAATTAGTATACTTAGAAACCACATAGACTGTTCTTTAAAGGAAGCACTAACAACTATGAAGCAGGAAAATATAAACTTACAATCGCTTTCGAGAGAACCTTTAGATTTTACGAATGATGCTACTAAAAAGTATGTTAACGAACAAATTAAAAATAAGATTGAAAAGTTCATTGAGCGGCGTATTTTATATCCGACACCGACAGCAACAGCATTGGTAGATCGCAAGTAAAGTCTTACTAATTAGTAACCAAACAAAACTGAAGCCGAAAAGATCTTTAAAATGGACTCCGGACTAATATTAAAAAACATTCGTGATTTTTTAAAATTGAAAGGCCATTCAATATTAGAAGAACACAACGAAGAGTTTTTAAATTGTATTTCTTTGCTTAAACAATTTGAAAATACAACCTACATTGAAACAATTCATGGACATCACTACTCTAATTGTTGTTGGTCATCCAACCATTGTAAACAAGGACCAGACACTTGTGCCTGTTACATTATAGAAAAACGTTTAGTTATAATTAAGAAACTAATGTTATTATTATTATTGCAATAAAAAATAAAAAAAACATATAAGTCTTCATTTTTTATTAAGCTGAATTCACTCTTTGTAAATATGAGTAAGCGAAAGGTTGTCGAAGAGTTGCATAAGACTGCACGTAGAAATTTTAAACGTCCTCATGTTATTATCAAGGGGTATGATGATTTATGACAAGCTGATTTGGTTGAAATGATACCTTATAGTGAACAAAACAAAAGTTTCAATTATTTAATGACAGTCATTGATGCCTTTTCCAAATTTGCGTGGGTCATACCAATGAAAAACAAAAAAGGTATAACTATTTCAAAAGGAATGGAAGAAATATTTCTCCATTCTTCTAGGATTCCTAAAAATTTACAAACGGACGATGGAAAAGAATTTTTCAATTCAAACTTCAAAACCTTGATGGAAAAATATAAAATTAACCATAACTCTACATTTAGTTCATTAAAGGCTTCAATTGTTGAGAGATTTAATAGAACTTTCAAAAATAAAATGTGGAAAGAATTTAGTTTTAATGGCAGTTATAAGTGGATAAATATTTACAAAGAAATACTGCATGAATACAATCACTCTTTTCACCGAACCATTAAATGTAAATCTGCAGATGTTAACAAACAAAATTCAAAGTCGCTATTACTAATTTTCAAAACCAAAAAAGAAAAACTAAGCAAACAAAAATTTAAAGTTGGTGACAAAGTAAGAATCAGCAAGTACAAACATGCATTTGAAAAAGGTTATACACCCAATTGGACTACTGAGGTTTTTAAAATAAGAAAAGTCTAATTAACAAAACCAGTCACATATCTTCTTGAAGACTACCAAGGGAAACCAGTTCAAGTTGGTTTTTACGAACCTGAACTGATGAAAACTAGATGCGCAGATGTATTCCTAGTTGAAAAAGTTTTACAAGCGAGCGGAAATAAAGTTTAAGTGAAATGGTTGGGATTCTCTCCAGAACATAACTCTTGGATCAATAAAAACGAAATTCTGTAAAATAAAAAATAAATTTGATTTTTTAAAACATTGGAATTTGTAATTTTATTTTTATGACATGTTCACATTTTTCTAAGTTTGTTATTATATACAAAAACATTACACGTTATTTAATTTTCATAAATTTAAGTTCATACGTTGCTCCAACTTGTCTAGTTATTTCAAAGACATATCCTCCTCCACCAATTGCTGCTATGCTGCTTGTTGAAAGATTTGAATATCTGGCCGGTAAAAAAACCTGTAAATAATTTAATTAATAATAAAAATAAATAATAATAAAAAAACTTACCTTATATTCTCCAAGATCTGCTACAATCCGATCTCCCCACCGTGTTTTTACTTCTTGTAATGAAAAAATATTATATCTAAAATTCATTTGCAAACCAGACAGTTTTTTCGTTGGCTTGAAACCGGTGTTCTCGTTTATTGAGTTTGCCTCTCTCACAGCAAAATCATCCAGGGTAAAGATTGAATATTCCACTTCCTCGAAATGCATGATGAAGACGATGAAGAATAATGTTTTCTCTTGATAACTTCTTGAAACCAACTGTGCTCATCATAAACACATATCTTCCTTTTTATAGAAGACTTCCTTCTCTCTCAAATATTGTATACAAATTTCTGAATAAAATATAATTGACGTTTTGGGGTTAAAAACCTGATTTACGTTTTGGGTTAAGAACGTAAAACGTAATTTACGTTTTGGGTTAAGAACGTAAAACGTAATTACGTTTTGGGTTAAGAACGTAAAACGTAATTTAAGTTTTGGGTTAAGAACCTAAAACGTAATTTACGTCCTTCAGACAAAAAAAAAAATAAATAAAAAAACTGTTTGGATTGGAATTCGTCTTCTGCTTTCCTCACATCATTTTTATGATATTCACACATACAAGGGACGCCAGCCTGTCTACGAGAAATGAAATTCATTATCATTATCATTATCTCCAAGATAAACACATTTTTAACAAGATCGCCGTTTCAATCATCTTCTTCAGAGTTCGAAAACATTAAGGTAAAAATCGAAAATTGTATCTTTTCTATTTGACCTACCTGTGCAGCAACCACTAAAAATCCATTCACACGCACAACATCCTTAAAAGAAAAAAATCAATAAAAAAGAAAAACACTTTGGTTTGGAATTCGTCTTTCCCACACATAAAGGGTCACCTACTCGCCAGTGTAATAAAATTAATTCATAAAACCCACAACATCCTTAACGTAAAAATCGAAAATTTTATCTTTTCTATTTGACCTACCTAAACAGCAACCACGAAAGAAAAATTCATTCACACACAACATCCTTAAGGTAAAAATCGAAAATTTTATCTTTTCTATTCGACCTACCTGAGCAGCAACCACCAAAAATCCATTCACACACAACATCCTTAAAATAAAAAAAATCAATAAAAAATAAAAACACTTTGATTTCCCACTCAAAGAAGGGTCACCTTCTAATCAGTGTAATAAAACTAATTAATTCATAAAACCATCACTACTAACACACCGTTTCATTCTCTTTACTTCTTATCAGATTAAAATTTACATAATTTGGTTCACAGGCCCAACCGCACTTCTTCCTACTAACCAGTTCTCGCACTTTTCGACATGAAGAAGGACTCACAATGCAGTGAGTCCGAAAGTAAATTTGCCAGCCACGAACTAGAAATCTTAGCTAGCGTTGAGACTCTGGAGCGATATAGAGACGGAACATCGTCAAGCGATCCAACGACAAAACAGATACGGAAGGATTACGTTATCCAATACGGACGTTTACATCGCAAGGTTGATTTGAAGGAAAAGTTAGTGGTACTAGAGCTGGTGAGATGGAGAATAGCCAGATCTTGTCATGATGAGCCGGACATTTTTGGATTGACAAAACCATCCAACGAATTACGAAATATTTTTAGTTTCCCAGAATAAGGCGATATGTGAAGTCGTACATTGCAGCATGTCCAGAGTGTTGTTTGAACAAAGTCAAAGGTGGAAAGTCAGAAAGCCAACTTCACGTCATGGAGGTTATACCGATTCCGTTACGAAGCGTTAACATCGATCATTTGGGTCCATTCCCAAGAAGCAAAAGAATTAACTTAAACATAATCGTTGTTGTCTATTCTTTCAGCAAATACGTTCCCAACTAACAATTTTACTTGTGTAAGGTTCAATTTCAAAAAAGAGGGACGATACAATCGCTTTTTATAAGGTCGCTGTAAGGTTTGTCAAAGTTAGTCAGACAAAATCTAAATGTAAAGGCTTGTATAAAGCTTTATACTCGAAATCAATGAAAAGGCTTGTTAACCGAAGCAATTCGAACTGTCAAAATAGAAAATACTCGCAAGCCATACGGAGGGACGATACAATTGCTTTTCATAAGGTCGCTGTAAGGTTTGTCAAAGTTAGTCAGACAAAATCTAAAAAGGCTTGTTAACCGAAGCAATTCGAACTGTGAAAATAATTTCTTCCAAATTAAAAACGTGTGATTTAGAATTTTATTTATTCAAGTCCATCATTATTTTATAAAATATTTATATCTTATATGTACAATAAATACTTATAACAATAAATACTAAATACGTCGAATTTATTATATATAAATGTACGATAACCCATATGACTTGTATAGAGTTATCACAAGACTTCTTTAAGGTTGCTTAATATTTAATGCGGCTATATGCAGTCGTTGTTACATTCCCCGCGCCAGGTAGTAGTTTTTTTATATTGGTTTCGTCAAAATGTCATGTGTAGAGACATATTTAGTTTTCACCATTTAATAAATTTTAATATTAAACGATACACAACAACACAATAACACAACACTTTATTTTGCACAAAATTTCCTTACGATAGCTATTGCTCGCATTAAAGTATATAGATACACGATAAAATTGCCTACATTGATTTGTTTCTTGATAACAGCTATTGCTCACATAAACAAAGTATCTCTTCTCTTAGTAGTTAATAACAAACTAAAGAAAACTATAGTTCCCTTAAGAAAGCTATTGCTCGCGTACATAATTATACCACATTTAAAATATGACAGGTGGCTTGTTTGTTAATGACAGCTATAGCTCTCATAAGAAAAGTATCTCTTCTTTTAGTAGTTAACAACAAACTAAAGAAAACTATAGTTCCCTAAAGAAAGCTATTGCAAATATTGCAATACCACTTGGAAAATATGCCACGTGGTGTGTTTGTTATAGCTCACATAAAAAAATTATCTCTTCGCTTAGTTGTTGATGACAAACTAAAGAAAACTAATTTCCTTATGAACACAACTGCTCGAATAAAAATATTATCAAAGGGATATTTTGCGCCAAATAGGCTTTCTGATGCAGTTAATATAATAATTATAAATTAAAAAAAACTGCTTATGCTGAATTTAAATCGAACTGTATAGCTACATATCTATTCCTGTAGTACAAAGTAGGTACCTACACAAAGATTAAAAATATAAAGATGGGAAACAATGGCTGATAACGGCATTTGCCTACGAACCCGAACTGTCATTTGACTGATTAAGTTGCAAAAATGTGCGTTAAAAACTCACACCAATGCAACTTAATCAGTCTACCACAGTTTTCCCCTGTGGGGAATTAATTTGTCTGTTATTTTTAAAAATCGCCAGTTATTTTTAAAAAAGGATGAATTTCGTGGGATGCGTTCCGGATTGAAACTTTCAAACTGCGCTTTGTCCTTCCGCATTCTTGAAAAAATTTTGTGAATACGTGTCGAAATTCACGGGCTCACTCATTCATATATTTAATATTTATTATAAAATCAAGGTCTAGCCTGTGTCAATATATTATATTATTATTTGTTATTGCTTGTCAGTGGTTTTGGTATGAAACATATACAAATACCTAAATATTGAAGATATTGCTCTACACGACGCAGTATATTGAGCAATTTATTGCAGATGCTTTAATAGGACATATTCATAGATGTTTGACAAATTCTTTTTATACTATGTTTCCATCAAGCACTTAATCTTGATTTGAACAGATTTATCCATAATCTTCTTTTAATTCATTAGATTTACCATACAAATTTAAATCCTTAATCTTCATGATTAAAATTTTTTACTTTACTGGTCGACTCGTTTATATAGACTTGTGTAATTTTAATGGTACATATTCATAGTTGTTTTTAAACTACAGTTTTTCTTAGCCTGGGTTTAAGCAATTTAAATATTATAAACTCGAGTTTTTATAAAAACAGCTTTAACAGTGTCTATAATTTCGGTCAATAATTCAATTATTGCGTATTGTTGCGTAAGACATAAATATTTGACAAACATTTATGTTTTAATCATGAATGAAATTCCATCAATTAACAAGTTATGAAAAATCGGAATATCGTATAAGTGGTTAAAGCCAAAATATAATTAATTTTTTTTATTGAAATAAATTTCTTCATAAAAAATTATTTGAGTGACCATACATCAGAGCGTGAGCATAAAATATTTAAAATAACAAAAATATTCACGAAAAATACTTTCAATTTTGTTAGATCCAGGAACGCGACATTATATGTGAGAATTATGAACGAAATCCACCACAGATCATGAACCTCATGAATTTGGCCTGTCTGGCATCATTTTCGAGTTGCGCTCGAACCAAGTGACATCAGCTTGTACTCCTCCGTCTCCTCCCATTGAAAAAAACTTTTTACACTCGCTTTTCTATACGTGAATACGTATGAACAGCTAAATGCAAAATTGTAAGAATGTATGGTCTAGCCCAATTTGACAGTTCCATTTAAAATCCGCGGGCACTCATACAGAGTTAAATGTGAGACTATGTTCTATTTATTTATCATTCTATGGCTCGACCTTAAAAAAGTGAAAAATGTTTCTGTCAAATGAATAGAAAACTTTTCACGATATAAACGTTTTTATATATTTTCTATGATTTATCAAACTAGCTGGTATAGAAGAAAATTCAATTCAAGATGATACAGAGAATCCGGTTATTGTATAAACTACAGTTCGTTTCCTTAAATTTATTATTTTAAGAGTAATTTTAGTTGATATGGGGTCGTTCACATGATTTAATTTTTTCACAGGTCATAAGAGAGGTTATGCTTTTCTCTAATTTAGAAGTATACTTACAAAGATATAAAGAAAAAAATATGTACGAAATATATTTTGTTTAATTTTATTTTTTATGAAGAAAATAAATTAAACATTTAATAATGCACGTATAAACGAATGAAACTTTCCACTTGAACTAAGTCCGCCAGTAAAGTTTTTTTCTACGGGAGGAGACGGAGGGGTACAAGTTGATGATCTGTGGATCAGACCAGAGTGGCGAAGAGTGCTCTACTCTACGCCACTGTGAAATGTCAGAAGAAGTTAGAGCAGAAATGTCAAAAAATGTGATATGCCAGTAAAAAAAATTGCGTTTCGTTTTGTGAGCTCGTTGTATATGCAAACCTTTTTTAAAAGAAATTTTAATTTTATATTTTTTAACGGGGGGTGGGTGTGAATTTCCCGTCTGCTCACGGTGGTGAGTACGAACAAGAAGAATAAAGTTGTCAACTCTTCTTACTACTATGCAGAGGCTGAGGTGCTCTACCGTACTGCGCGCAGTACGGATAGAAGAGTCTTGGAAGTTTTGGATAGAAGACTATTTTCTGGAACCCAGACCACGACTCTCCGCTGGCTTAATAAAAAAGTTTACCTCATCTTCTTTTGCTACGCAGCTGTCAGTCTTGTCTCCTTCTTTTATACTCTTTTTTTTTGACAGATACAATTTATTGGTGATGCCAAATTACTATAATCTAATTTTATTAAAAATAGGGAAAAATATAGTATTGCCAGAAGGGCTTAATTTAATTTCAGTAATAATGATTAAGTCTTATACATTTTTTTACTTTTTTAAGGGCCAGTTGTACAATCGTAGTTCAAGGTTGTTCTAATTTTTAAACCACTGATTTCCATAGATAATCTGCCAAAATTGGTGGGTTAAAATCTTGACCCACTATTGTACAACTGGTCTTTAAAGTATTTTTTAGTTTTATATTACCTGCACCTCATAAAAAAGCTCGTTCAGAAAATATAACTCTACCCTAACAATATTCTTCTTTAAAAAAAAAAAAAACTGATTGAAAAACAATTCAAGCAAATCTAAATACGTCTACGGATGAAATTGCCTCCCTAAATCTTGCTTCTTAAATTGTACTCTTTTCTACTGAGAGCAGTTTAGAACAGTTAAGAGTAGCTAAATAAAACTGAACTTTATGAGTACTCTGATTTAAAAGATACCAGGAGAACCTATAACGCACATAACTGTTAAACTAAAAGAAAAGAACTGTCAAAACAAATAAATTCACCTCGGTTCCCCTCTCAATTTTACACGGATACGAATCGAAATTACAAAAACAACAATGTAAACAAATGGTTGTTGGAGGGTAAAACGTACGAAAGTTTCCCATCTTTATATTCTTAATCTTTGTACCTACATGATTTCAACTGGTTAAAATTCGATCTTCGTTCTGTATACATAACATTGGCCTAGTGGATGAGTGTTTGACCAAAGATTATCTAACAAAGATAAAAATCTGTAGTTACGTCTGTCCCTCCGGTTACCCAATGTTTAGATTTTTTGCATTTCGCGTCTATGAATACGTTTCCCCTTAAAATCATGAGCTGTGGTGGATTTCGATCATGAATGGAGGTAGGATTTTTCCGAATAAGGGTGTGTTCATAAATTGTGTTCATAAATGTATGCTAAGCTAAGATCACACTTGTATTTTCAGCTGGTACTATTCATAGTATCTCGTAATAGAAGCAAAACAGCAACTTGTATTTTTACGAAAACGCAACTAGTGAAGAGTTACTGGTGTAGGAACAGCCTAACCAAAAAATGAACGAGTTTGTGAACAGACCCGAAAAGCTGATGATTTTGAAAAAGGCGGGAAAATTAATCCACCACTCAGCTTAGGTGAGAGTGTGTGCAGTTTTCCTTTGTTCTCACGCACACTTTTTCACCTAAGCTGAGATCAGCTGATGTCGAAGCTTGTGGGTAACGTCAAATAATATGACAGGATAACCTTCTCTGTTAGCTCCTCTGTGGTTTGACTCAGTCGATTTCAGCTGTGAAAAAGTGCGGACCTGTTGACGACTTTCACAGTGTATAAAATAATTTCGGTGTGTGCGATTTGAATTAAATTCATTTATACTTTAAGTGCACTCATTGCACAAATTTTACTGGCAATTTGCCAGAAAATATAAAAGGCAATTTAGCCTATAGTGGGTAGCGTGGCCGACGTCAGTCGATCTTCAGCTTAGAAAGTGTACAGACGCGTTGACGACTTTCTCAGTATAAAAAAATAATTTATAAGTGTGTTCAATTGAATTAAATTCATTAATAGTTTAAGTGCCCTCACTGCACAATTAAGTGGCAATTTGCCAAGTAAAATTAAGAGGCAAGTTAGCCTAGTGGGTAGCGTGGCCGACGTCAACAGTCGTTCAGCAACCGTGGAAGTGTGCACATCGTTGGCGACTTTCATAGTGGAAATTTTACGTAGAGGCGCGAGTGCTAATAGTAGTGATTTAGATCTACAAAAACCAAGTGGCAAGTTAGCCTAGGTGGTAGAGAGGCAGAATCAGTCGTTCAGCAACCGTGGAAGTGTGCACATCGTTGGCGGCTTTCACAGTGTAAATTTCAAGTAGAGACGCGAGTGCGTATAGTAGTGAGTTAGATCTACCAAAACCAAGTGGCAAGTTAGCCTAGGTGGTAGAGGAGCAGATTCCAGAGTGGAAGGTCGTGGGTTCGATTCACACCCCGGGCAAGGCCTTTTTTTAAATAATTTCTGGCAGGAGGTTTCAAAGAGAAGGAAACAACAGCAGCAACAACAAGAAGAGCAGATGGGAAAACCAACGGGGACATCGAAAGATGGTCCCCCAACAACAAGGAAGACAGTTGGAGGAACATCAGGTGATGTGTCATCCGACAGTCAAATAGCGGGGCCATCAGGCCAAGCTGAAAGAGAAACTGTATCAGGGCAGTCCTAAGCCCAAAAAGCAGCAACAACAGCAGCAGCAGCAGCAGGACCAGTTAAGCCCAAAGTGGCAACAACAACAACAGCAACGACAACTACAACAACATCGTCATCGGCACGTGCCGAGGTCGGTACCAGCAGCATGGCAACTGCAAAGACATCGAGCCCTATTAAAGGGAAAAAGCCAGGACCGGCATGTGTCGATGAGCAAGATCCTCTGAAGAGAAGGCGCTACATTAGGTACAAACCGAACCTGATAGTAAAGAAGCGTACCTCTGATGTAGAAGCAGCCAAGAAAACAGAAGGGCGCGGGCGCTCAGCCAAGGCTTCGGCTCAGGCCAAAATACAGAGGCAGCTAGATAGCTCCTCTAACGATGAAGACAATAGCGAAAGCAATGACAACGAAGAAGGCGACGACGAAGCTGAGACGGATGACAGGCACGTCGAAGAGGCTGATGGAGCGATCGCAGCCGACAAGCCAAACGATCAGGACGCCAGGCTAACAGGCGAAGAAAACGCCGCTGACGCAGATGCTGATAACATCTCATACATGTCAGTGGAAGGAGAAGGACGTTACGTCAGTGGCGAGATAGTCGAGCTGTCTGACGAGGAAGAGGACCAGCAAATCGAGGCGTTAACGGAGCAGATCTCTTCGCTCATAGAGCTGGTTGAAGCGCTCAAGAAGAAGCAGGAGGCAAGACGGGAGAAGGAGCGCATAGTTGCTCTTGAGCAGCGCACCCGCCAACAAGCGCTCCAAGAGCAAGCTTCGCAACAAAAGGAGCCTCCTCAGGAACAAAAACCACTCCCAGACCAGCAGCAGCCTCAGAAGCAGCAGTCGAAGAAGCAGCCACAGAAACAGCTTCAAAAGCCACAACAACCGTCTCAGCAAACACAGCATCAGCCTCAGCAACAGCAAGCAAAACAAAAACAACAACAACAACAACCACAACAGCAACGACAACAGACACAGAAGCAGCAACAGCAGCAGAAACAACAGCAACAGCAACAACCGCAACAGCAACAACCACAGCAGTCACAACAGCAGCAGACCCAACAGCAGCCAATGCAACAGCAGCAGAGACAACAGCAGCAATCACAACAACAGCAACAACAGCAACAGCCACAAGCAAAGAAAGGTAAGGTGCCACCTATTAATACTTATAAAATGCATTTAAAAGACACAATAGAAATATGTAGGTCGGTCATAGGCAACAATTTCATAATTAAGCGGCTTAACGCAGACAGGCATTCCATTCAGTGCTCATCTTTAGAGCACTACAAAAAAGTGAAAGACCTTCTGTCTCAAACTAGAACAGAATACTATAGTTTCACCCCGAAGGAAGACAAGCTTCAAACAGTCCTCCTGAAGGGTATCGAATCCTCTACGGATCCGCAGGCGCTCTTAGCTGAGCTCCGTCAAGTGGCGAGCGACGATCTCGAGTTTATCGGGGTCAGACCGTTCACCACAGTCAAAGCCAGACGGGAGAAACGGAATTTACCATTTTTCCTGGTTCAACTCTCGCCCCAAAGCAAATTGAGTGGTCTAAGGAATATAACAGTCCTGGATTACCAAGTTGTACGATGGGAAAAACTAAATAAGCAGAAAGACATGCTTCAATGCATGAACTGCCAAGGGTTCGGACACGTTGCAGTTAACTGTGGTATGGACCCAGTCTGCGTTAAATGTGGAGATACCCACAAAACAGTGGAGTGTAAACTCGGGCAAGATAGGGTCACAGACATGACCCAGTTAAAATGTGCGCTCTGCCGAGGCTCCGGGCACCCCGCAAACTATCGGGGATGTCCGAAGTTTCAGGAGATAAGGCAAAACAAAGCCCAAAAGAAAACAGTTGAGGTGAGACCCCCTGAAGTACGCCAGAAAACAACTCCCGTTAATCCCGCAATTTCTTACGCCCAAATCGCGTCTGGAAAGGGAAACACGGTACAGCCTCAACCACAGGTAGCCAAACAGGTCCAAGTGCCTACGGCTCCTGTGCCAGAGGCAGATCTGATGCAGGTGTTGCTGACCATTCATGGTCAGTTAACCGACGTGCAAAAACAGATCAGGGAGCAGGCGGCTAGGGTGGATTACCTCTACTCTATTCTGCCGGCAACGCGAAATGGTTAAAGGCGCGCTGCCTGAGCGACCCTTTAAGATCCTAGCTGTGAATGTAAATTCGCTGATTAGGACCGAACGTAGAGCAAATCTCTTTCATTTGCTGCAAGACCAAAGTCCTGATGTGTTTATGGCTAGCGAAACTAAGCTAAATCAGAAACACAAACTGACTAATAATAATTACAATATCGTGCGAAGGGATCGGCCTAACTCCTCTCAAGGGGGTGGGGTCGCAATCTTCATACGAAAGGGCATTAAATTTAAGGTTATATATAATAGTGAAGTGCGAAGATTTGGGCAGTTAGAAGCCTGCGTCATTTGCATTCCGCTCCTTCAGGGGAAAAGAATGTACGTGATCGCGGCGTACGCACCCGAAGCACCTCAGCCTGTTTATTTTATCGCAGAACTCGAAAAACTTTTCGAATGCTTAAGACTGCACTTGGATGAAAATTATTATCTAATGGCAGGAGATTTGAACGCCAAACATGAAGATTGGGGAAATCAAATTCAAAATCCGAGAGGGTACCATTTATTTAATTGGATGGGTCGTCACAGTGTTGAGTGTAGGATCGATCTTTTTGCGACAGATAGACCTTCGTTTCCTAGGAGCGGTGGCTTTCTGGATCTTTTACTGCTTGACTCACGACTTGTTATAACTGACGCAACAAATCAACAGACAAGAAACTGTTTACGAACAATCGAATACGACAGCGATCACTGCGGACTTGCCACCGTAATACAGCTTCCGAGCGAACTAGTGGAATTGGATGAGTATGTGCCTGTGCACTCTTACAATTTCAGTAAGACGCGCTGGCCACGCTTCTCCAACGCCTTGGCAAGAGAAATACGTTCCGATGACATTTCTCCACCAAATGACAGAAACCTGACGAACCTCGAGATCGACGGGTTTCTGACTCAAATGGATACGACTATAAAACGAACAATGGACAAAACAATCCCAAAATATAAGGAACAAGACCCAAACGGTTTATACAAGAACGCGACAATCGACGCACTACACCGACAAAAAAGTGGACTGCTGACTAGGTTGAAACTTCTTTATAGACGTTTCACGGACACACGTGATCTGGAGATTAGGACATTGAAGTCGTCGATCAAAAACATTAACGTTCTGACTAGACAAAACTATAGATTATCTATTAATTTATATTGGGATAACAGAATTCGGGCTGTTAATTCTAGCGACCCTAGTATGTTTCCCCAAATAAATAAGATATTTAGAAGAAATGATCAAAACGATCTTCCAGGTCTTAAACTCCAGAGGACAACAGATAACGAAGACGTACTAACGATTGCGGGAATTGATCCGGAAGGTGCCGTTTTCGATGACAATTTTTATATGATAGAAGATCCTCAGGAAAAGGTAGAAGCTGTAGGGGCTGCTTTCCAGCAAGTGTATAAGGTGAATGCTAGCATTCGTCCGAATCATGACCTGGAGAACAGAGCCTTGCTGCACAATTTCTATCTTGGAAATAACATAACGCAATGGCGATCTGAGAATACTGGTTTCACCGGGTTCAATGACGAAAATTTGGCAAACGCCACCATCGCCGAGCAAAATGGACCCAGTTCATTGTTAATTTCGAAGGTAGAACTTCATTTAATTTTTCAAACATTAAAGAAAAAGAAATCTGCGGGGGTCGATGGTATACCCAACATTGTGTTACGACATCTCCCTGAGGAAGCCATAGACATTTATACCACACTGTTTAACAACGCATTGAATAATGCATATTATCCAGTGAGTTGGAAGACAGCTGTGGTCCATCCTCTCCCCAAAAAGGGAAAGGACAGCTCCAATCCGGCAAATCTTCGGTCGATAAGTCTTCTTCCAAGTATCAGTAAGGTATTCGAAAAGATTCTCAATAGAGCTCTGTTCAAGTGGGCTGAGGACAAGAATATTATTCCAGACAATCAGTTTGGCTTTAAGGCGGGACATGACACTATTCATGCCGCGTCTAAGTTAGTTTCTGATGTTCAATGGAACAAAGCGAAAAATCAATGCACGGGTGCCGTTCTTGTTGATTTAGAGAAGGCTTTCGACACCGTATGGTTAGAGGGTCTTTATCTGAAATTAACTAGATTTGGCATAAGTAAACCACTGTTATATATGCTTCATGACATGCTCAATGGTAGAAAGTTTGTTGTCAAAAGTGGCAATGTAACTTCTACCACAACATTTGATATTAAAAACGGTCTACAGCAAGGAGCTGTGAACTCGCCGATTCTTTTTAGTATTTACACCAGCGATCTGATAGGTAGTCTCACTCATGCGATTGCGTATGCCGATGACCTTGTAGCGTACAGGACGGGTCCAAAAGTTGAAGTCATCAGAATTCTCTTGCAGCGTGACTTCGACAAGATTCAGCGATATTGTGATGACTGGAAGTTAAAAATTAACTTTCAGAAATCAGAAACTATCCTGTTTAGAACCCCTTTGTCTAGGGCTTCTAGGGATACAAGAAAGAACTGGAGAAATCTAGTGATCGTTGGACCAAGTGGACATCCACTGGCGAGTAAAGATGTAGTAAAGTACCTTGGTATCTGGCTAGATCAGTATCTATATTTCAATCGACATATAGATGCTGCTCTGGCCAGAGCTAGGGGAGCGTTTGCTCTGACAAGACGGTTGTTTTATAGCAGCCGCCTTGAAAACAGAGTGAAGGTGATTTGCTACATGGCCCTCATCCGGCCGATGATTGCCTATGGGTGCCCTGTGTGGTTTAACGTTGCCCCATCTCAAATGGAAAAGATTCGGGTGTTTGAGAGGCAGTGTCTTAGGACCTGTCTTGGATTACACAGAACACCAGAGTCGGAGTACAAACATTATTATGCCAACGAGGTCTTATACAACGGGGCCAATATAAACAGGATAGATAACTTTTTAATTAAGCTGATTCGGGGTCACATGGCAAGAGCGATGACCTCAGCCAATGGACTTATTTTCGGGGCTTATTACCCCAATGAAGAATATAGTGAGAGCGTTTGTCTTAACGGTTTCATCCCGCCCGAGACATTCCTCTATTTAGACAGTCGGGGGCTGATACAGGATAGATTGGCGGTTCCGTTAATCTACCACGTCGGCCGTAGAACTGTGGATCGGCGAATCCTGTATGGTCGAAACGTCGGCTCTGGGAACGGAGCAGAGCGTCTGCGGTTCAGTAGAGCTGTGCCCCTTCGGGACAAAAGGGACTTTTGTAAGCAAGTTCAAAAATACTGGTGGTTGGGTGACCACCTTGATATTGATGGTTAGTCATAGTTGTTGCCTTGGCCGACCTGCGTATTTTTAAGTATTAATAGGTTTATTTTATGTAGGACAGTGGTGGCACCAAAAAAATATAAAAAAAAATAAATGACATTTGTTGGTGTGTATGTGCATTTGGCGCTTTTAAATATATATATATAAATATATATATATAATTATATATATATAATTATAAGCGTGTGCACATACGCATTGGCTGCTGCGCCAAAAAAAAAAAAAAAAAAAAAAAAAAAAAAAAAAAAAAAAAAATTCTGCTGGTGGCTGTTCTAGTTTTAAGTTATTTTAAGTATTCTTAAGTAGTTTTAAGTTATTTAAGTAATTTACGTATATTTACGTATATTTTAGTTTAGGTTAATTTAGTTTTATTATTTAGGTAAAGGGTAGTTTTAAGTTTTTATATATAAAATAAAATGTCTCGGAAAACGAGTTTTTAAAAATTTTCTCGTTTAGTTTTAAGTAATTTTGAAGTTTAATTTAAGTTAGTTTTTACGCTCAAAGGCATTTTTAATATATAGTTATAGTATAATTTAGAGCGCCCGTATGGGGCCAGTAAGTTAGTTAAGTTATTCTGTAAGCTAGTTTTTAAGATTTTTGTCTAGCATTTAAGTTAGTTATAAGTTAAATTGAAAATAAAAATGAATTTATAAAAAAAAAAAAAAAAAAAAAAAGCGTGAACGACGACGAAGTGGAGGGTCGTGGGTTCGAGCCCCACCCTGGTCAGGGCTTTTTTTTAAATAAGTTCTGGGAAAAGGTGAACAAAAACAGAGAGGAACAACAAATACAGATGGTAAAGCCAACGGGGACATCGAAAGATGATCCCCCAACAACAAGAGAAGCTGCCGGAGCATCAGGTGATGAAACGGCAAATGCTAATATAGCGGGCCCTTCCAATGCTCAAACATCAACAGCTATAACTATAGCAACAACAACGACTTAGTCATCGGCACGTGCCGAGGCCAATAAAAGCAGCTTAGCAACTGCAACAACATCAAGCATTCCGAAAGGCAAGTCATCAACACCGGCACGTGCCGCAGCAACAACAAAAGAACACAAAAAGAGGAGGCGTATCATTAGATACAAGCCCCATCTTGTAAACCGCCCTGACAGGAGCACAAGAGCGAAGTTGGCTAAGGCATCGGCTCAAGCTAAAATGCACAGACAGGTTGAAAGCTCCTCCTACGAGGATGACAACGAACATGAAGATGAGGGCGATGACGAGGCAGAGGCGGACGACGAAATAGCAGGAGAAGTCGCCAAAGGGGCCGTCAACGAGACCGACAAGAAGACAGATGAGCAAAACGTCGCTACGGCAGATGCCGAAGACATTGCTTACATGTCCGTAGAAGGTGAGGGGCACTACGTGAGTGCCGATTTAGTAGATCTTTCACCTCCAGAATCAGAAACTGAGGAAGAAAAAATAGAATTGCTGACAGAGCAAATCTCTGCACTTATGGCAATGGTAAGAGCACTGAAAGAAAAACAAGAAGCGCGTAGGGAAAAAGAGCGCCTAGTTGCTCTTGAAAGCGAAAGACAAAAAACGCTCCAAGAGCAACAAAAAGCTGAACAAAAGCAGCAGTCCCTCAATTCCGGAAATTCAGCACAAAAAGAAGCAGCAGGCGCAGCAACTGCAGCCCCAGCAACAGCATCAGCAACCGCAAGCAAATCAACAAAAACAAAATCAACAACAGCAACAACAACAACAACAGCAACAGCAAAAGCAACCGCTACAACAACAGCAACAACAACAACAACAACAACAACAACAACAACAGAAACAACAACAACATCAGCAACAAAAGCAAATACAACAACAAACAACAACCACTACAGCAACAAAAGATACAGAAGCAACAACATCAGCAGAAAATACAACAGCAACAACAACCGCAGCAGATACAACAGCAGCAGGCACAACAGCAGCAGGCACAACAGCAGCAGCAACATCAGCAACAGCCACAAGCAAAAAAAGGTAAGGTGCCACCAATTAATACTTATAAAATAGAATTAAAAGATACTATAGAACTATGTAAGTCGGCCATAGGCAATAATTTTATTATTAAAAGATTGAACGCAGACCGACACGCTATTCATTGCTCTTCGGTCGAGCATTATAAAAAAGTTAAAGATCTTTTGTCACAAACGAAGACAGAATTCTACAGTTTCACCCCGAAGGAAGAAAAGCTGCAAACAGTTCTCCTGAAGGGTATAGAATCCTCTACGGATCCGCAGACGCTCTTAGCTGAGCTCCGTCAAGTGGCGAGCGATGATCTCGATTTTATTTGGGTCAGACCGTTTTCCACAGTTAAGGCCAGACGGGAGAAACGGAATTTACCATTCTTCCATGTTCAGCTCTCGCCCCAAAGCAAGTTGAGTGGTTTAAGGAGTATAACCGTCCTAAACTACCAAATTGTAAGATGGGAAAAATTAAATAGGCAGAGAGACATGCTTCAATGCATGAACTGCTAAGGGTATGGCCACGTTGCAGCTAACTGTGGTATGGATCCAGTTTGCTTCAAGTGTGGAGACTCCCACAAGACAGGGGAATGTAAACTCGGGAAAGATAGGGTCGAAGACAGGACCCAGTTAAAATGTGCACTTTGCCGAGGTTCTGGGCACCCCGCAAACTATCGGGGATGTCCGAAGTTTCAGGAAATGAAAAACAACAAAGCCCAAAAGAAAACAGTGGAGGTAAAACACCCAGTAGTACGCCAGACAACAACTGCCGTTAATCCCGGAATTTCTTACGCCCAAATGGCGTCTGGAAAGGGAAACACGGAACAGCCTCAACCACAGGTAGCCAAACAGGTCTAAGTGCCTACGGCTCCTGTGCCAGAGGCAGATCTGATGCAGGTGTTGCTGACCATTCATGGTCAGTTAACTGATGTGCAAAAGCAGATAAGGGAGCAGGCGGCTAGGGTGGATTACCTCTACTCTATTCTGCCGGCAACGCGAAATGGTTAAATGCGCGCTGCCTGAACGACCCTTTAAGATCCTAGCTGTGAATGTGAATTCGCTGATTAGGACCGAACGTAGAGCAAACCTCTTTCATTTGCTGCAAGACCAAAGTCCTGACTAAGCTAAACCAGAAACACAAACTGACTAATAAAAATTACAATATCGTAAGAAGGGATCGGCCCAACTCCTCTCAAGGGGGTGGGGTCGCAATCTTCATACGAAAGGGCATTAAACATAAAGTTAAGTGCGAAGGAAGTTTGCATCGTTTGCTTGCATCGTTTGCATTCCTCTCCAGCAGGGGAAAAGAATGTACGCAATCGCGGTGTACGCACCTGACGCAACTCAGCCGGCTAATTTCATCGCAGAGCTCGAAAAGCTTTTTGAGTGCTTAAGACTGAACTTGGATGAGAATTATTATCTCATGGCAGGGGACTTGAACGCCAAACATGTAGATTGGGGAAATCAAGTACACAATACTAGAGGGAACCATCTTTTTAATTGGATGGGTCGATACAGTTTTGAGTGTAGGATCGACCTTCTGGCTACAGATATACCGTCTTTTCCGAGAAGTGGTAGTTTTCTGGATCTACTCCTGCTTGACTCAAGACTGATAATAACTGACACTGTAGGTCAACATACAAAAAACTGTTTACGAACGATTGAATACGACAGTGACCACTGCGGACTTGCCGCCGTAATACAGCTCCCGAGCGAATTTTTAGAGTTGGTTGAGTATGTGCCTGCGCACTCTTACAATTTCAGTAAGATGCGTTGGCCACGCTTTTCCAACGCCTTGGCAAGAGAAATACGTTCCGATGACATTTCTCCACCAAATGACAGGAACCTGACGAACGTTGAGATCGACGGGTACCTGAATCAAATGGACACGACTATAAAACGAACAATGGACAGAACAATCCCAAAATATAAGGAACAAGACCCTACTGGTATATACAAGAACGCGACAATTTACGCACTACACCTAGACTTCTGACTAGGTTGAAACTTCTGTACAGACGTTTCACGGACACACGAGATATGGAGATTAGGACATTGAAGTCGTCGATCAAAAATCTTAATAATCTGATCAGACAAAATTACAGGTTATCTATTAATTCATACTGGGATAACAGAATTCGGGCCGTTAATTCTAGCGACCCTAGTATGTTTCCCCAAATAAATAAGATATTTAGAAGAAATGATCAAAACGAACTTCCATGTCTTAAACTCCAGAGGACAACAGATAACGAAGACGTACTAACGATTGCGGGAATAGATCCGGAGGCTGCCGTTCTCTATAATAATAATATTTTTATAATAGAAGATCCTCAGGAAAAAGTAGAGGCTGTAGGCGCTGCTTTCCAGCAAGTGTATAATGTGAATGCTAGCATTCGTCCGAATCATGACCTGGAGAACAGAGCCTTACTACACAACTTCTACCTTGGAAATAACATAACGCAATAGCGATCCGAGAATACCGATTTCACCGGGTTCAATGACGAAAACTTGGCAAACGCCACCATCGCCGAGCAAAATGGACCCAGTTCATTGTTAATTTCGAAGGTAGAACTTCAGTTAATTTTTCAAACATTAAAGAAAAAGAAATCTGCAGGGGTCGATGGTATACCCAACGTTGTGTTACGACATCTCCCTGAGGAAGCAATAGACATTTATACCACACTGTTCAACAACGCATTGAATAATGCATATTATCCAGTGAGTTGGAAAACTGCTGTGGTCCATCCTCTCCCCAAAAAGGGAAAGGACAGCTCCAATCCGGCAAATCTTCGGTCGATCAGTCTTCTTCCAAGCATCAGTAAGGTATTCGAAAAGATTCTTAATAGAGCTCTGTTCAAGTGGGCTGAGGACAAGAATATTATTCCAGACAATCAGTTTGGCTTTAAGGTGGGACATGACACTATTCATGCCGCGTCTAAATTAGTTTCTGATGTTCAATGGAACAAAGCGAAAAATCAATGCACGGGTGCTGTTCTTAATGATTTAGAGAAGGCTTTCGACACCGTATGGTTAGAGGGTCTTTATCTGAAATTAACTAGATTTGGCATAAGTAAACCACTGTTATATATGCTTCATGACATGCTCAATGGTAGAAAGTTTGTTGTCAAAAGTGGCAATGTAACTTCTACCACAACATTTGATATTAAAAACGGTCTACAGCAAGGAGCTGTGAACTCGCCGATTCTTTTTAGTATTTACACCAGCGATCTGATAGGTAGTCTCACTCATGCAATTGTGTATGCCGATGACCTTGTAGCGTACAGGACCGGTCCAAAAGTTGAAGTCATTAGAATTCTCTTGCAGCGTGACTTCGACAAGATTCAGCGATATTGTGATGACTGGAAGTTCAAAATTAACTTCCAGAAGTCAGAAACTATCCTGTTTAGAACCCCGTTGTCTAGGGCTTCTAGGGATACAAGAAAGAACTGGAGAAATCTAGTGATCGTTGGACCAAGTGGACATCCACTGGCAAGTAAAGATGTGGTAAAGTACCTCGGCATCTGGCTTGATCAGTATCTATATTTTAATCGACATGTAGATGCTGCTCTGACTAGAGCTAGGGGAGCCTTTGGATTGACAAGACGGTTGTTCTATAGCAGAAAAGATTCGGGTGTTTGAGAGGCAGTGTCTTAGATGCTGCCTTGGATTGCACAGAACACCAGAGTCATAGTACACACATTACTATGCCAACGAGGTTCTATACAACAGGGCCAATATAAACAGGATAGATAACTTTTTAATCATGCTGATTCGGGGTCACATTGCAAGAGCGATGACCTCGACCAATGGACTTATTTTTGGAGCTTACTACCCCAATGATGAGTACAGTGAAAGTGTGCGTCTTAACGGTTTCATCCCGCCTGAGACATTCCTCTTTTTAGACAGTCGTGGGCTGATACAGGATAGATTGGCGGTTCCGTTAATCTACCACGTTGGCCGTAGGACTGTGGATCGGCGACTCCTTTACGATCGGGATGTTGGCTCTGGAAACGGAGCAGAACGTGTTCGGTTCAGTAGAGCTGTGCCCCTTCGGGACATAAAGGACATAGTTAAGCAAATGAAAAAATTCTGGTGGTTGGGTGACCACCTTGATATTGAAAGTTGACCACATTGTTGCTTTGGCCGACTTACATAGTTTTAAGGTAAATATAGAGTAGGTTAAACAGTTACGGTGGCACAAAAAAAAAAAAGTTGCTGGTGGCTGTACTAGTTTTTAAGTTAGTTTAAGTAGTTTAATTAGGTATAATCTAAGCTTTTATATAATTTATGTATAACGTAGCTTATAGTAGTTTTATTTAGTTTAGTTTAGTATTAATTAGTTATAATAAGGTAAAGGGTAGCTTTAAGTTTTATAAAAAAGTGAAAAAAAATGATAATGAAAATGAGTTTTTTTTATAATAATTTTCTCGTGTTAAAGTTAAGTTAGTTAAATATAAATGATTTTACGCCGAAAGGCATCGTTTCAATACGTTATAGGTTAATTTAGAGCGCCCGCATGGGGCCAGTAAGTTAATTAAGGTAATATGGAAGCTAGTTGTTTAAGATTTTTTGTCTAGCATTAAGGTAGATATAAGAAAATAAAAAATAAAAAATGAATAAAAAAAAAAAAAAAAATTGAGTGCCTGCACGGTGATCCGGAGGTTTCAGGTTCAAAACCCCAGCGCTTCTTCAAATAGTTTTTATAATTTTTTTTTTAATTATTTTTGATATTTCAACCAAAACTCATTATAATTGGTTAACGTTCAAAGCTAAAACCCAGTGTACAACGTGATATTGTTTATATATGCAATTTTATTTATTTATGTTTAAGCTATTTGCGACATATTTAAGGCACTTATAGGTTAGAATAGAAGACGTTTTTAGGCAATTGATAGTGTATCAAAATTTAAAAGAAACAAAGCACAGGTAACGATAAACCTACATATTTGGATCAGTCGGGAATGCTGTGGCCACACCATCACCATCAACTGCATCAATAAATTTACAAAGAACACCAAGTAAAGGGGTGAGTTATTTTTTCTTTATCTTTTAAATTCTGAAATATATTGTTAGTGCCTATAAAGTGATTCTGGGTTGGGGACTAATGTTTTGTTTTGATAAACGAGTCCATTGCAAATAGATTGAATTTTCCTTGCAGTAATAAATAAATAGGCACTTATAAACATTTAAAATTAATGAAAGTATACTAAGCAATATTTGAGTACAGATTTGTTTACAATAATAATAAGTTAAAAATTTGGTTTATTAACAAAACATAAAATAATTGTATCGAATTGTTGGTGAACATAACAAATACAGATGTTGATAGTTGCATTAAAAAAAAAAAATGTCCAATAAAAAAGTTGATTGTTCGTTGAACCTAAATAAATATTAAAAATGGTTTAATTTAAAGTTTAGGATTATGGATGAGGATTATTAAAATGGAAAGGGTTTAAGATGGGATAGAGGAAGCGGAAGATGGCAAGGTAAGGGGTTGTCAAGGCGAGTACGGCAACCATGGTTGGGTGGGTAGAGGCGAATTTCTCGCGCGTCCTTAACACCATGACGCAAAGACTGGCATGATTTTTGTATGCGCGGTTCCGATAGGAGTCAAGTACCTACGTCCTCCGACGAGCAGTAGGCCGGTCAAGCATGCCAGCACTGACCCCGACGGCAAGAAAGGAATCAGCAACAACTTGTGAAAAGACGTGATTTTTGCTCTCAGGAATAAATTAGAAGAAATTCAAATTCAACGATTGGAATAATTATTTGAAGAAAAAGAATGTCTTATTTGGTCATGACTTCCCCAAGAAAGGAAAAGGTAACTGTACATTCAGTCCATTTTCTCCAGTAGCTAACTTTCGACATGGTCCTAAATAGGTACGATATTTCTTACGGGTCACAATTGCGTGGCCGTAAACAGATGTATTATGGCTTGTAGGTCACAATAGCGTGGCCGCAACTATAACCTAGCAATGATTATGAGTCATAATTGCTTGGCTGTAATCAAATACTATATTTTTGTGAGTCACAATGGCGTGGCTGCAACCGCAACTTGTTGGTCACTACAGCGTGGCCGCAACCTCAATGCTGGTAAGATTATGAGTCACAATTGCATGGCTATAATCAAATACGATATTTTTTTGTGGTTCACAATGGCGTGGCCGCAACCACAAGTATTATGTAGCTTGTGGGTAACAATGGTGTGACCGCAACTTCATTACAGTTATGATTATGAGTCACAATTGCGTGGCAATAGTCAAATACGATATTTTTGTGGGTCACAATTGCGTGACCACAACCATGGCTTATAATTAATATTAATGTGACCAAAATCATTTGCAGAGTAGTTTGAATTCACGCCCATAACCAAAAATGCTTCAAAACGTATTTTAGCCATCATGAAAGACAACTGATCAAGGTATTATTTCACAGGAAAGAAGAAACAGCATGCAGAAAGAAAACAGCAAGCTAGTTATATGAGTGTTTATGAATCTGGCTGTGCAGATGAAATAATGCAGCATGAATGTACTGGATCATACCTTCGAAAAGACTTGTGCAGTTGGCGTGAAATAAAACTAGCTGCACTACGTCGAATATTGGATTTTACGCAACAAACCGAGTTTTTGAACGCTGATCAATACGCTATTAAGACAAAGCTGGACATGCTGCATAAATGCTGGGGTGAATATAACAACGTATGTTACTAACTACTGTCAAAGGGAAATCTGAATGATGATTCTATGCTAGAACAGGGTGAATGCATTTATTTCACCGCCAAAGCAACTTTGCGATCACGATTGGACATTTTGGTACCACAAATAGCAGAGCAAACAAATCATTCAGACAATATTCTACAATTCGCAATAAGCGTATTCCTTATTCACTTTATTTATTTATTTATTTATTTATTTCAAGAGGAGCTTAATTTTAAGATACAATCTTTTAATAATTAAGTTTGATATGGAATCAACAGAATATTGATTTAAATTTATATAAAAGCAAAGTACAATAATGCAAACAGTAGGTATCAAAGACTGTAATTAATACATACAAATTTTGAAAAACATAAGTCCATCAAAAAGCCTAACAAGTGTAGCTTGTAGATATCTGCAGGTGTCCGCGTAAGAATGATTTTGAAAAAGGTTGTTAATGTTTTGTGCTTCAAAAAATTATCAAAACTAATGCCATACAAGCTTTTGGAATGAGCTGAAATATGATCGCGTCTCTTGAGACCAAAAACGTACCGGGCAACATTGTTGAACACAACATTGAGTCTTCTTTGTGATACCGCATCTAACGAACAAAAAATTTCACTGCCGTATGTAAGAGATGGTATAATTAAAGTTTTTGCCAGCATTTTTCTGGTTTCGAAGGGAGTATGATTTTTTGTTAGCGAAAGAGTTCTCAGGGCCCCATACGTTTTACCAACAGCTGCATTCACCTGATCCTTCCACGTCAGTGACCTATTGAACCATATTCCTAAATTTTTTGCTTTATCTACGTATTCAACTGGTGTTTCATTTACCTGTACAACCGGAAAGTATGCCAGATCAAGTGGTTTTTTTGAGATCACAAGACATTTGGTTTTTTTTGGATTAAGCACTAGACCCCACTGGGTTGATCACACTGAGATCGCGTTAAGATCTTCATTCAATCTAAGAACACAGTCTTCAATCAAGCCCAAATCACAACTTATTACTAGCTGGACGTCATCAGCGAACATTCTTACGTCGCAATACTTTATAATACCGGGAATATCGTTGACATATGATGAAAACAAAAGTGGCCCCAAGATTGAACCTTGCGGCACACCTCGTGTAAGGTAAAGGTACTCAGACATCTGGTTACCAATGACCACTGCCTGGCTACGGCCAGAAAGGTACGAAAAAATAAGGTTGACAGCCTCCGGAGAAAATTTAAAAAGTGACAAAAGTTTGTTACACAAAATGATGTGATTTATTGCGTCAAATGCTTTTGAATAATCAAGAAGAACCAGGAATGTGACTTTATCATCATCCAAGGCTTTCCTTGATTTTTCAGTCACATCCAATAGAGCAGTGATACAACTGTGTTTCGCTCGAAAACCAGACTGTTTTGGACTTAAAAGGTTATTAGAGTTTAAAAACTGACATATCTGCCTATGCATGAGCCGTTCCACAACTTTGGAAATGAAAGGTAGAATTGATATTGGACGAAATTCATGGTTGCTTTTGTTTTTTGGAATCGGTATGATTTTTGAAATTTTCCATTGGGAAGGGAAAATACTTTTTGTAAAAACGGTATTAATGATATGTGCCACAAATGGTAATATATGTGGAAGAACCGCTTTAACGAAAATTGGGTTCATATTATCAAGACCTGTAGCATTTGACTTGATAGAAATAAAACTTTCCACAACATCTTCTGGACCAACCCTTGAAAAACTGAAGGATTGTAAATCGGGTGACAAGGAATCCTCAGTATAAAATGAAGAAAAGACTTCTTCAGAATATGTTGGTTGAGGGACGGATGAAATGAACATTTCATTAATATTATTACAATCAACTTCACTGACTGATTGTGTAGTTTTCCCTATACCAATTTCACGAAGATTTTTCCACAACTTCCGACTGTCTAAAGAAATGTCCAGTTTCTGATTATGCCATCTTATTTTTTAAGAATTTATAAGGGACACGTACTTGTTTCGAATCCGCCTGTATTGTTGGCGATCTGAGGCAATTCTAAAGCGCTTCCATCTTTTGTTAATTTGATTTCTTAAGTTCATGCAGTTCCGGATCTCATCAGAAAACCAAGGATTTCTTGGGTACTTGATAGTTTTTGTCTTGAGAGGAACGTGGGCCTCAAACAGGTTGTTAATATTATTTTGAAGGTATTCAACCTGTTCATCGGGAGTAATTAAATAATAAATATTTTGCCAGGGTATTGAACGGAGTCCAGACTCTAAAGCAAGGACATCCAAGTTCTTAAAGTCGCGAAATTGAAAAGTTGTTGGTGATCTGGTTAGCTTGAAATTATAAGAAAGATATATAAGATCATGTCGCGAAAAACCAGGTGCAGATAGCTGATCGTAAAGTTCTACCTTTATAATTTCACTCACAAAGAACACATCTAACAATGTACTTGAGTTTTGTGAGAAATGGGTTGGATTAATAACATTTACTGGACGCAAATTAAAGGTTCTCATGTTAATAACCAAACTGTCATCAACTAATAAATTACAGTTTAAATCTCCACAGAGTACAATATTTTCAAAACTAGTTGAATGCTCTTCCAAAAGAGAAGTTAATGGTGAAATATCGATATTCGAATAGGGTCTATACAACACACCTACAAGAAGCTTTTCAAAAGGCCCAGAAATTTCCACGAAAAGATATTCAAAGGGTAGATAAGGAGTGGAACAAAACCTGACCTTACAACGAAGGGATTCCTTAACGTATAAAGCAACACCACCACCTACACGCCCGTAACTATCAGCCCTAAATAATTTGTAACCCTTAACATTATAAAGCCGATCATCGATATCAGTATTAAACCACGTTTCAGATATTCCTATTGCATCAACCCCGGAATCCACAAACAAATCCTGAAATTCATCGAGCTTTTTGAATAAGCTCTGAGCATTTAAGTGACACAATTTAAAACCTTCATTCCGAGAAACTAATACTTTTATCATAGCTTTTGAAACATTTACGCCTTGCTCGCTATTGGAAACTATATCTAAATTTTGCTCAACCGGCATCATAATTGAAAAAAAGAATAATTAAACCAGTCAAAAGAACAGACAGCATTTTAACATAATTTATTACATAGGGGTTTGTTGCTACACAGCTGCTAGAAAATTGAGGAAAAAATAAGAAAATTAATAGCAATAATAGGAAAGTTCCTATTAATGAAATTAAATTAATTAGTATTTTAAATTTTAAAAAGATTTTAAATTTTGAAAAGGAAAAGGTTAAGAACATTTTAAATGTTTTATAAATTATCATAAAAAGTCGTTACAATATTCATAAGACTGAACTGCATTTTCGACATCGTGCTATGATATTAGATCTGCTGGCAACGCTGATATGTTGTCGATGTTTTCGATGTTCTGCAAATATTCGATGTTGTTTACTTCAGTGGCCTCCTCGCGCATTTGACATTTGATATAAATTATTCCATGAATTGTAAACACAGAAAATAGTTTTTTCTTTTTCTTTAAATCAAGTGCGAGATGCAAAATTTGTTGATTTGTTTTTGTGAGACATTCGCGTAAGTAGATCGGTACATCTGATTCGATTCCCACATCGCGTAGTGAAAGTTGTCTTTTATTCGTTTTCCGAAATTCGGCAATTTTGCGTAGATTTAAGTTTCTTTCATACGACGAGAAGAATTTAATTATAATTGCAGAACTAAGTGCATTTCGTTTCGGGCGAGTTCGAAAAATATTTTTAAAATTGGGTGCTACGATCTTGAGTGAGATACAAAGTTGGTTGAAAATACAATGTAAGTGTGATTGGTGAGCGGGAATATTATATAGCACAGCATCCATCGCAATTTTGTTGTTTTCCTGAGCTTCGATTGTTTTTTTTAATAAAAACAATTCGGGTGCGATATTGCCGGTAGAGATATCATTGTGTTCGCTTTTTTTGAAGTTATCAACATCCATTGTGACGTTCGATATACGCTATTTAATTGTTGTGAGCGTTGAAGTAATTAATTTCAATTCGGAGTTGAAAGTTTCGTTTTGTTTTGTGTATTTGTTTTGTTTTTCTTCAACTTCTAAAAGGCGAGTGCTGAAGTTCTTAATTTCAGTTTTTATTTCATTAATTTGGTAATCGATTTTTGTTAATATTGCATTTTCAATGGCTGACATTTTGTTTGACAATTGTGTTAAGTTTTCTGATTGTTTTTTAAATTGTGTCTCCATTTGTTTTGAGAAGTTATTTTCATTGTGGCTAGGATATGATTGAGCTTGCCTACGGGGTCGGGAAAGGGGTGAGCTGGCAGTTATTTCGGGAGTTTTATTTGATATTTTTCCAGCAACTTGTTGCTGTTCCACTTCAGGTTTATTTTTGTTTGAGGACATTGCGGTTAATAAATAACACTATATATATTTTACCTTTGAAGAAGTGAGAAATAAAACTAGATTTTTACTCAACTTTAATGTTTATAGCCCTAAAAGACTGTATTTTAAAAAGATGTTTACTTAAACACAACACCACTGTATTTTCAACGTTATAGGACTTTTAAATGCTAGACAGTTTCTTAATAAATTTGCGCTTGACTTTGACACGTCTGTTATCTATTGTTCCATTTCACTTCTTATCTTAACAGATATCTCTGTCAATCAAGTTACACAATACCAAAACGAAAATTTATCGATGCTTTCGACTTTTATCGCATCGAAAGTCAAACGACACTCGCAATAAGGGCTATGTTAGATTGCATTTGATTGAGGTATTCGTTGTAAAGAGGATCACAAAGTTCTAAAAAAATTGTACTGGTATTCAGATAGTTAGTAAAGTCGAAACCAGAATTCGAATTAAGGTAAATTTGTGAAAGTTTGTTTCTTTTATTTCTCAAAGACTGTAGCTCACTATTGTACCATAGGGGGATGAAGAGGTGGGACAGATTGAGAAAGACAGCTAAACACGCTAAAGTAAAAATTAGATAAAGCTAATTCTATATTTGGGTTTTGAGCGATGCTGTCGAAATCAACGGAGGCTAATAAGTTGTTAAGTTTACGAAAATTGAAAGACAAAGGGCTCTCAGTTAGGGTTGAATTATGGGGAAAATCATAAGAGAATATGAAGAAAAGGGCAGGGGTGAGATATGCCAAATCAACTAAAGTTGCCAACATTTTCGCCAGGTGGGCTTTTCGCGATGCATTTATTGAAGAGGTACATAATAATGCAAACTTGACGAATGCGCAGCGCCTAAAGAAGTTATTTGCATGTCCAGCTAAGCGTTCAGTTGGTGAATGGTCAGTTGCCAATGATGAAAATTATCTGCTGGCATGGTCATTACATTACGGCAGCAATTTGATAATAACCACTAAACAATTAGGGAGCTTACATGCAGGAGGTCAGTTCATTGTTTCCTGTACGTCAACGGTCTTTTGAAGATTTTGAAGATTTGAAGATTTGAAGATCTGCGGGAGGTGTTGGATACCGTTCGGGTGAATCGTAGGCATTTATTATCATTGTTGTCTTCAGAGCAGTTGGTTGATTACCAATTCCTGCATCAGATTGAACAGTTGTTAGATACAGAAGGAAGGTGTGAATGGGAAATGCGTCACAGCGTAAACGAGCTGCCTACTTTGTCAGAGATGTTTTCATTTCTGGAACAGCGTGTCAATTGTCGTGCTTGTTTGGAAACCATCACGAAAGATTTACGCATAAAAGCAGAAAACTCACGAGAAGTTCTACGCAGCGTTCCAAAGCCTTCTATTCAGTTCAGTTCTTGCTCTCATTATTGACGGTTCTCATTATACAGACTTTATCTATATTCTTCTTATTGTCTTCATTATGGACATACAATGTTCTGAATGTAATTTCTTAACTTCCAAAAGTGATTTAATTCATTGTGGAATTTGCCTATCTGGCTTTCATTTTAAATGCACTAAAATGAGTGCTTCTGATCGTGATTCAATAAATTCTAATGAAAATATTTTCTGGAAGTGCGGGTTATGTAAAAATATTTCTTTTCTTAACTGCATACCTTTCATTAAAAATTTATATAATTTTTTTACTGAGCGTAAGTCTGATTTCGATAGCCTTGTAAATCCTATACGTGTAACTCGCTCTCAAATTAAACCATTAAAAACGGATCAAAACAAAAACAACAAGCAATTAAGTTTGCAAAAAGACAAAAACAACAATTCTTCCTCTCCACGGTTTCCGTTCTCGTCACTACCAAAAATTACTCCCTCTCCGTCACCCTCATCAAGATTTGTCTCTAACAATAACAAACCTATCGCAAGACCTAAAAAAACGATCCCTTCAATACACCACAGCACTTATCAAGTAAACCTCAAACGAAGTTAGTTAACGCTCAAGCTCAACGCTCAGCCACACAGTTTATTGGCCGCAAATATCCAACTGATAACTGAAAGTGCTTCGAGTGCAATTTTATGGGTCATTCCCTGTTTCATTGTAATGAATTTAAGGCGATGTCAACAACCGAACGACGGGAATTGGTGCAGAAGAAGCGATAGTGCGAATTGTGCTTCAGTTCAAAGCATTTAGAAAAGTACTGTCCTCGGGAACTATGTCCTCGATGTCCAGGGCAAAGGCATAACAGCAAATTGGAGTAACAACTTTCAAGATGAACCAAAGAAACTTTTAATTTTAAAAGAAACAGTTTTTATTCAATTTATAAGATGTAGCAAATTTTCATATGAACGCTTGAAATTACATTTATTACTGTAGTGCTTTTTTTTAAGTTGGTTATCTGGATGGTTCTCAACAATGTATCGGTCATGATTCAAGACTTTGGTGACGATATATGGGCCTTGTACTTCGGATCAAGTTTATGTGAATCTCCTGTCGCTTGAGGAACATGATCAATGACGATGAGATCACCCTCGGAGTATTTGTGTATTTATATGTCTTTTTATCGTACCGTTCCTTGCATTTGCGTCTTTCTTCCATGATGTTGGCGGCTGCACTATGTGTCTTAGTCATAACATCGTCAGAATCATCTTGCATGTCATCTTGTATTGATTGTATTAACTGGTTTTGACTGACATCCCTGGGGTTGAAGTTGAATACCAGTTCGTTCGGACTATATTTCGTATTTGAATTTGGCTGAGAATTCATGTTAAATTGAATACTCGGCAATGCTGAATCCCAATCCTTATCAGTTTTGGTTGAGCATTTAAGTGTTGCCAGAAGGGTTTTATTTACCCGTTCGGCTTGGCCATTAGCCCTTGGCGTGTGTACAGCGGTTTTAACATGACGTAAGCTATGGTGGGTAATAACATTGCTGAATTCTCGTGACGTATATGCCGTACCTCTATCAGATGTAATTCGTAGTGGTTGACCAAAGATTGACATTATCTCATTCAACATATTGATAACTGGTGCAGTCTTCGTGTTTCTCACAGCCTTGAGTATAACCCAAGTAACAATTTAATTTTCATAAAGGCCAATAGAAGCAATTTTTTATTTCTATAACAACTGTAATCAATCTTATAGAAATCTATTTGGCGCACATAAGCGAAGTTATAACTCTTCATAAACAGTTTGGATAAGGCCTGGTGAAGACTTTGCAATGGAAACAATATTTTGCTACGAAAGGCTTTTTGATTCGCTAAATAGTTGTCACAAGACTTTCTTAAGAAGGCAATAGTTTCTTTTAAAGTGTTTCGCTAAGGACTAACAGAAGTCATAACGGAAATCTTACCGAATTAAAAAAATTCAAATAAAATTTAATTACATTTTTTTAACGCCTTTTTTTCTTTTATTTTTTCTTTATCTTTTATTTCGATTAATTTTTTCTGAGACCAATATTTTCTTCCTTCAAGTGCTGAGTTTCTTCAATGTCTTTTCTGAAAACTAGATATTTAATTGTATTATTATTGAAAAAACTTACTTGCCTCAACCAGGGATCGAACTTGCGACCCAATGCACCCCAGTCAAACACTCATTCATTTCAATTAATTTTTTATTTTTTCATTTCCTTATTTCTATCTCAATGCTAGACTAACTTACTGGCCACATGCGGGCGCTCTAAATTAAACTATGACTATACTTAAAAAATGTCTTTCGACGGAAAATAACTTATTATAAGAATTCATGATTACTTATAACTAACGAGAAAATTTGTAATGGGAAAAGGATATTAGATGCCAAAGAAAAACAAAAGCTCCCATATAACAGTGCGCCAAAAAGGAGCCGAAACTTTCAGACCAGCTTCGCCTGTGTTCTGAAAATTTCGTCCTTGCGAAAATTTCCGCACCTGCGAAAATTCGCTGCTCCACGTTGGGCGCCATTCATGTAATGGGAAAAAAGGATATTGGAAGACCGAAAATACACATAACGTCGCGTCAACCAGGACCGAACCTCCAGGAATCAGAACCAAAACGATAAGTTGAAAATTTCGTTTTTGCGAAAGTTCCCGTGCCTGCGAAAACCCGTTGGCCTCATGTTGGGCGTCATTCATGTAATGAAAGATTAAAACCAATAAAACTCAACACAAAATATGTGATCTTTTAGGATCGGACATCAGAAAGAAACCTTAATCAGGAATTTCCTTTTGGTGGTAAATCGCCGCTTCGCTTGAGTGTAGTTTATGTGACAAAAATAGAAAGCCCCTGCACGAGAAACCTTCGTTGATCTAATCACACACTGAATGAAGTTTACGCTTTTGTCTAGATAAACTTAGACTCTAGTGAAGTTTTCGATAATTTCTTACCGATCTTTATTTCCGAGAAGGTGAAGTGGATCCTTATGAGAACACTTTTTGTGAAGGTAACTTCAAAGTAAGAAATTCCAATTGCACGACGAAAAGGTTTTTAAGAGAGTACCCGAAAGAAATCCTGTTGCGTTGGGGTCGGGGACTCCTTAACAAGAGTTATTGTCTCTCAGCCGAATCCTTCCTGCTAGTTGGTATATTAGTCTGATCCCTCGGTATAGGTCTTATTACTCTAGAAATGATTCTTTTGGATGAAAAGTACTAATGTTCCCGAAGTATCCTACATACATTTTTTGGGAAAATGATCCTTCAAAGAATCAAGTGGGGGACGGTTTCTATCCGCTATCTGAACGAGCATTAGATCGTTCAGAGAGGAGTAGATCCGTTCCCCAGTCAACTCTCCAAAACATTACCCCCTGTATGCGTAGTTGTTATACATACTGGTTATTGAACCCTTGTAAATTATTAAAGAAAAACTTCAATTTGTCTGCTCGGGTAAGACTGATGAGCAAATATAGTCGTCCACTAATGGAATCCTCTCTTAAGTAATCTGAGTTCTAAAAAGTTTCGTTCTAGGAAGGTATTCAATCCCCCTGACCTTAATTGAGATTAAAGTTAATGATTAGATGAACTCACTTAACCGAGATAGTTAACGACAGCAAAACAAAAAAAAACTTGTCTTCCAATCCACTACCTACCACATCTCCACGGGTCAAACACTTAAGCAATACCTCAATCGTTTATGCATTTGCCCCGGAGGAGTAGGGTACTACCGCTCGACTGCTGCTACAGGTCCTAAAAAAAATTGCTTCAGCTGGCTCAGTCAACAAGGAAGTGAGTCATCGCTGCAGAAGCGAGTATTGGGTTTACATATTATTGAACATGGAATCTAGATATTGGACGACTCAAAAAATTAAAATGCTAAGCTGAAAAGCTAAGGGCCGGAGGGCCATTTCAGAAGAAAACGACAGTATGGTATAGAAAAGATTACTAAAAGAATAAAGAAAATCGCATGATTCGGACTTGGTGATAACAGCCCGTTCGGATTGCTTAACCCTATAAACCCAACCTAATGTTCCTTGACATCCGATGAAGTTTTAAGGAACCCTCTTCAACACAGGGGAAACAGGCGTAGTTATTTCCCCCTTTATCGCCTAACTTCCCGTCCGAAAGTCGCGAAAGGACCTTAAACGTTCCTCGCTACCCTTCCCAATGACGTCCCTGCTGGCGTGAATTTGTGCAGACACATCCCTCTATCGAAGCTCCAGTGCCTACCCCTAAGTATGTTATACCATATAACTGTTGGTCATCATCTCGACCATTTAGTTACTGTAGTTGTTGTTGTTTTTGCTGTTGTAGTTGTTGTTGCTATTTGTCATCTCGTTGTTGCCACTAGGGTCGAATATTCTCAACCCCTGGTTCCGGTTCCAAATCTTCAGTCATGGCCCCTCACCTTTGTCGCTCTTAAACTAACATGATAATAATCATCTGAAATTCTAAAAGCAAAAAAAAACTTCCCAAGAACTAAGTTACTAACACCTCATAAACTAAGTGATAGTAAATGAAAGTAATGAACGCAATTCGACTTTCAGAATGAACAATTTCTTTATTATCTTAATTTTAATCATACCTAACGATCTTAGGTTCTTAAATTTTCTTAATCGAAAGAAACATTCTTCCTCTACTCTCATATAAACTACTTGGAACTTTGTTCAACTCAAATTTATCCTTACGTGAACTAATCTATGATAGTTATTCAAAAAAAATGTAAATTTTAGAAATGGACTCAAAGTCAAAAAATAAAAAAATTTAAAGATGACAATCGACAAAGTGTCGTATATACCTATATTCAGAAAGATATAATTATGTGAACTGTAAACATAAATCTCAAAAAAAAACTAAAAAAAAAAATAAATAAATTTAATAAGTCTCTAAGCAGAAAGACTGCTACCCAAGATAATATTCTGGAACTCAATAATGTCCTTGAATGATTTCACAAAGAAAATCTTAAAACATATATAAAAAAAAATAAAAAAAAAATTAATGGGACCTTGTTCAGGTCCAATATAAGCGAGGGTGGAAATACATTTTCCCCTCTTCGAACGAATTCGTATTGATAAAGAATTAACAGATTCGATCAAGTGAATAATGACCAACGTACGACTAGTAGTCGTTATGAATCAAACAATCCCCAAATCCCAACAAAATCAAAAAGAGTAACCATTCCGATACGCACCAAAATCTTGGTCGTTCGGTTTCGTAACACAACAATATGTAAATGTATTAATAATCAAAAAAAAAAATAGTTATAAAATATAATTTAAATATAATTTAAAAATGGGCAATATAGTTAAACATCTTATAATCATATAAATAAAAAGGTAAGTATAAATTATTTGTGGGTATGGTCGTGAGAAGGTGCACCCTATCATAAGCCTACCTATTAAGTCAAAGTAAATTACAGGTAAAAATTAAAAAAAAAAGGTAAATAGTTGCTGAAGTGAATATTTATTTTTATTGTAAACTTCTTTTATTTGTTTCAGGATCAGTTGATGTTATGTACGTTCTTCGTCGAAAAAAAATTATATATAGGTGGACAACATTGATTGGCAATTATGCACGACACGATGCGTTCAATCCGAATGAAGCCAGAGCTATAAGCGTTGGATTTATCGTACACAATTGTCATCACCAAATAGGTAATGTTTTTATTAGTTAAGTACACAAGAGTACTAATACTTTTATATCTTTCTTTTTTGTAGTTACGTGTTTTCGGACAAAAATAATGTAAATCTTGGACAGCTGTACTTCTTTACAAATGAAAAGTAGGTACCAAAAAAATGTTATGATAGTAATTAGGACCTTCAGACTTTTTCTTTTTTTTTTTTTATAGGTATGACTACCGTAAGCATCTAGACGCGAATGTACTTTTATTATGCTGCTTAGGTACGATTCAAATGAACACAAAGAATAAAAAGATTAAATACACAAATATGTTTATGACATTCTGTCAATAAGTTTTAAAGAAAATTTTACAGGTGATTATAGTTAACAATTCGTCAAAATTATGTTTCAAGACTGTAATAGTTTATCTCAAGACCATATCTAATGTCTGTTTTAATTATTTTTTTTATCGCAAATTTAGGTGAAATACATTAAAATATACGCTTTTTGTTTGTATTAAATATAGGTAATTATTAAAATTCCATACCTGAGTTTCTGACCTTACCAGAAACAAATTTTAATTACACAATTTACTCGAACTGATGAATCCTGGATAATTTTGGTGATTTCCATATTTTGCCTTGTCCTGAACTGGAATGCTTTGCTTTCATATCTGCTCCTTAGTGACAATTTTCGTTAGCCGCTTAACGATTTATTGACACCTTGTCCAAATAGATTTCCTGGCTGAACCAAAAATCACATGCACCAATGTAAATGTTTCCAGATGAAATTGTCTCAGTATAGTTGGATTCAAAAATGACGTCAGAATCAAAATTTTCTCAGCGATGTTACGCCCAAAGTTAGCGTCAGAAATAAAAGCTAGACGGCTATTTCCCAGGAGTGGACAGAACTTTGGACCAGCGATCATATGTGGACTGTGGGCGCTTTCTTTTCGCCTAGGTACACCCACATCCACGACGAGTCGCTCTGGCCACACCAGATGTCCAAATAGCTGCCTGGCTTTACTTAATGGAACGCAACTACTTTCTGTGAATATCATCCACCTTCCTTGGGACGAATCAAGAATTACTCCACTTATCAGTGCTTGTCTACTTCGACTTTTGGTCAACTCCAATTGGATTTTTTTTCTGTTTTTTTAGATTATGACGATTTTAGGACTGATTAAATTCGTGATTAGTGCGTCACACCAAGTTACTTCGAGTGTATTTTCAATGGGGAACGCAGCGCCGAATAGGTCTGCTTCCCTGCCCGCATGGCAATACGCGTGAAAATTTTTCTTTATTTCTTTTTCTTGATTACTCCTTTTTTTTTAGAGTTTTGCTCCACCTTGTCTTGATGCTTGTCAACTTGATTTTTGTGATCACTTTTTATTATGCAAATCAGATGTTTTTTTTTCATAATTTAATATTTTACTCGCGTTATATATTCACCTTGTTCTCAACTTTTGATGTTTTACTTTTGGCGGATAAAATCAGAAAGAAATTTACCATGAAATTTTCGCAACCCTTAAGCCGATTTTTACAATTGGAGAATTGGTTTCTTTACGAAGCTCCACCTTAGTAGATAAGTGTGAACTTGGTCGTAGATAAATTTGCTCCTTTTCCCTCTGTTCTAGTACTAGCCTAAATTCTATTACTATTTCGTGATAGGTTTATATGAAGCGTCTCGTGATGTAACAAATTGAACTTTAATTATACATTCTGACTAATTTTAGCAAAAAAAAGTATTTATCACTTATGATGATTATGCGTGATAGGTAAGTTTTTATGAGATGAACTATATAACTTTATTTTTTTTTTCAGATTTAAACTTTAGTGACATTTGGAGTTGAACTTCGGGTAAGTATGGCAAAATTTAATTGAAGATAATTCGTTAGCTGAATCAACGAATGAATATTCGAAATTAACTACGGATTAAAAGTAAGTAAACATCGAAGTCGATAATCCTCAACAATATTCATGGATTTGCGTAAGTAGCTTTTAACTCATGAAATTTTATCGCGATTACTTGTGAGTTAACTCATAATTCGATAAATATTGAATTTATTGAGAGAATTTCTTTTCTCGACTAAACCCTTGGTTCAGCAATCGTTTATAATTGTAACTTCAATAATTTCTTAACTACGTTACCCGTTCGTACCTCTTTCGCAAACTGACTTGATATTTTTACTAACCTTTGGATCAACATCCAACTTGTGAGTTTACGTGAATGGTGTTGATAACTACTGAATATGACTTGAAACTAGATTAACATTACTAATAAGAGTTTTATTTGCTTTAGATTACTAAATTTTCTACTCCGGTCAATGTCAACATTTCTATCTTATGGTTTTTTTGTTCAGACTCAACAACGAAATTGTAACTAACTCTTAATTATTGCTTTATCTACTCATTTTTTCCAATTTCTTTTCTGTATCAGACTCAAATAAACTAAACTGAAAGTCTTAAAACTAGTTTCTCGCCTGCAGATATATTTCTGTCTTATGTGGAGACCATTATCTTTTTGACTCATTTTCCGCAATAACCTTAAATCTGGGCCTTTTTGTTATAATATATGGTAGGTAATATATTTTTTTGAGAAATTATAAATTTTGGACACACACATAAATTTTACCACGTCCAAAAGGGGACATCTTGATTTCGGCTCATTCGTGCCCAGTACAATTTCTCCATGACCCGCCATTGTGGTGTTCTGCCACTCGTTGAGTTTCCGCGTCTCTCGTGCCACAACTATCCACCACTGTGATACTCTTTGGTCCCTAAAATGAATCTGCCTCCAATTGCCTCCAATTGTTTGACATTGCTACCAAAAGTTCGCAAAAAATATTTTTGTTACATGGACTATGCCCTTTTCCTATTTACCCTCACATTCCAGTAGAGGTGGTAATAAAATTTTAGAAATGTGGTAAGTATTGCGCTAACTGCGGTGTAATTTGCCTGTACCGCGATATTCTGTTATTTTCACCATGATATTTGAGTATTCGTGAAAAATTAAATGTTTTAATAGTAAACATTTTTAAAATGGTTTGAATAATAAAATACCCTTAATATATTATTCTCAATAATAACGTTGATTTCTGTCGTGGTGACTGAGATGGCTTTTCCTAAAAATCTTCTTCGTTGTATGTAGTGCTCTCTAGTACAACGACGATGAAAAGAAAAGGCTCTGCCCAAAAAAAATAATTAAATGTTCACTTTAAGATTCTGAAGATTACACCCACGACCCTTTGTCTCATGCACAGCAGAGAGAGAGCCGGCTATGATGAATTATTTTCAACCGCTTATAGCCTTACTTCCTCAAATCTTTAGTGTGGACCACCATTTTGAATCCCTTTTCGTCTTTGACTCGATATAGGTTGTTTCCGATGATTTTCGTTACGTATCCTTTCAAGAATTTCGGACTTAACTTGGCGTTTATATGCTTAGCTGCGCTGCTAAGTGTGAAATTCCTTCGATATACCTTATCACCAACTTGATACGATGTCAGCTTGCTTCTGAAGTTATAATTATGTTCATAGTTCTCGTGAGCTTGACTCAGTGCGGTCTTCAGGTAAGCGTGAAGGATTCCCATTTTGGCCGCCTTAGGTAACCAATTAATTTCCGCTTGATTCAACCCGTCCAGCTTCCTCAACAACCGATAATCTGAACCGTGCTCAACCATTTGTTGTCCGAAAAGAGCTTCATAGGGAGATATACCTATAACGCTGTGTACGGAGGTGCGTAAAGCACTGCTGATTTCAGCTAAATGAATATCCCAATTAGTCTGCTTTGGGTCTATATACGCGCGTATAGCGCTTAAAATGGATCTATTGACCCTCTCACTAGCGTTCGCTTGTGGAGCATACGACGCTGTTTTGACATGTGTAATGTCGAAAATGCTTAAGTAGGTCCCAAAATCTTTACTAATAAACTGCGATCCGTTGTCGGATAACAGCGTCTTAGGAACCCCGAACATTAGAAATACTTCTTCCGTAAGGAACTTAATTAACTCGAGCGATGACTATGAAAGTGTTTCCCTTTCTAGATCTAGAGTATGGCCCTAGGAAATCTACATATAAATGTTGGAACGGCCTGTCCACTGTGAATGCTTTGCCCATCTCCGTACGTAAAGTACAATTAGGAGCTTTGGTCGTTTTACATATGTCACAGTTATTTACATATAGTTTTACCTGGCTACTAATGGCTGGCCAATGAAATTCCTGTCGAAGGTGGTATAACGTTTTCGCAATACCTCCATGCGAAGATCTAGGTTCCAGTTAGCTGCGATGGAACCCAAAGCTTCCATGTCAAATCTTCCTGGAGAGGATTACCATTAGAGTGTTTGACTCGCTTATACACAAAATTATCAGATACCTGCAAATCCGGTAATCGGTCTTTATTGTCACTGACGTGAGTAATTATCTGATTATATTCTTTCGACTTGAAAGATGGATCTTCTAGATCGATATGCAAGATGTTATCTACATTTGTCGTCACAATAGCAGAAGTGGGTTTCTCAACACCTAGCGCGTCTACCTCATAGACCCTCGACAAAGCGTCTGGCACATGGTGCTGAGAACCACGTCTATGGATTACCTCAAAGGCAAAACTTTGAAGCTTTAGGCTCCAACGAGCTAACCTTCCCGTTGGGTCCTTCAAACTCATTAACCACCGTAGACTCGCATGGTCCGTTATCACTCGGAATTTATATCCTTCGATATAAGGGCGGAATTTATAAATCCCTTGGACTGCAGCCAAACATTCTCTCTCAGTCACGGTGTAATTATGCTGGGCTGAATTCAGTTTTTGTGAGTAAAAGTAAATAGGTTTTTCCTCCCCTTCCTCATCTAACTGACATAAGACACACCCTATCCCTGTGGATGCATCGCAAAAAATAATAAATTGCTTACTGAAATCAGGATTGATTAACACTGGAGCTGAAGTTAAAGCTTTTTTGACAGCATCTAATGCTATTATGGCTTCGGCGCTAAACTCGAATTTGCTTTTCTTCTTCAAAGTGTCTGATATAGGTGCGGTTAAAGTAGAGAAATTTTCAATAAACCGTCTGTACCATCCGGCCATTCCTAGAAAACGACGGACTTGACGTATAATGGTTGGTACAGGAAATTCCAATATCGCCGACACTTTGTTCGGGTCGGTTTTCAAGCAACCTTGTCCAACAATATAACCTTAGTACTGTAATTCTTTAAAGCAAAATTTCGATTTTTCTACGTTAATAGTTAAACCAGCCTCTGTTAAATGTTTTCCTACCTTAGCTAAAACTGAAACATGATCGTTAAAATCTTTAGAGATGACTAATAAGTCATCGAGGTAAATGAACACCTGGTCTCTCAACTCGCGATTAATTACCTTGTCCATTAAACTCGTCAAACTTTGCGCGGCGTTCGAAAGTCCGAACGGCATCACTTTGAACTGATACAGGGGTTTACCTGGGACTGTAAACGCTGTCTTCTCCCGTGATTCTTTCTCCAGGGGCACTTGCCAGTAAGCATCTTTCAAATTCAGAGATATAACGTGTCTCGGAAAGGCGTGCTAGCAATCCTTCTATATGCGCGATTGGATTCGCATTTTTCTTCGTTACGGCGTTAACTTTGCGAAAGTCGAGGCATAGTCGGTTTTTGCCGGGTTTTCTCACCAGTATGGGATAGTGACGTTGCTTTATGGGCTCTGCGTCACCAGTATCTATAGAATGTTCCATCAAATGAGTCCGTCCGAGACCTCGAACGGCAAATGACGGAAATAGCTTAATAGTGTTTTGAAGAATAGTAGATTCCTCTACAGATAGGAGACATTCCGGTTTGCTTGCCTGACCGGTTGTTGTCTCGGTAACTATGTCTAAAGAAGATATAACTTGTGGAGCTATTTTAAATAGCTTCCAAAAATCTATACCCAAATATAAATCCTGCGCTAGAGATGGTACTATGTACAGTTCGATCGGAAGAACTAGATCTTTGTACTTAATGTTCGTAGTAACCACTCCCGCTAAACGCTGTTTTGTTCCATCAGCAGTAAATATATTGGAATCGAATTTTCTATATGGAATTTTAGTATCTTCAATATACTTCGCGGCACCGTTACCGAGGCAACTAATGCTCGCTCCAGAGTCGAGTAGACCAAGCCATTTATTGTTAAATAATTCTACTTTTAAGTAGGCATTTGGATTATCTTTCAGACATTCTACTTCGGCTATGTTTATCGCTCTATATAATTTACGCTTTTGAACAAATCTATGTCTTAACTTTTCTACTTTGCTTAAATGTTTAGGGTAGGTATAATATATACGTTTACGCGCTTCAGCGTAATCTATTTGTCTCTGATGTAGAGATTTAAGTGGTCTAAGTCTGGGAATTGATGTAATTTTGGAATTAGTATTAATACTGTTTTGGGTTTCTGGGTTTTTTAAAATTAAGATTTTTTTATTAGTTGCCCGAGTTGCCCATCATGGTCAGCTCCCTCTCGGATGAACGCTGACTCATCATCTGGTTTCCCTTACACTTTGTACAATTAGGTGACAATATATCTGGCTGTCCGCATCGGTAACAGAATATCTTATGCTGAGGTTCTGTGCAGTCGAGGAAAATGTGTCCGGTTTTGTGGCAATTCCAACATATGGCTTTGTCGGAATTATATTTAGAGTCCTTATTTCTGTTTCTTTGGAAGGCCTCCACCGCCAAAGACATGTCTTCCATCTCAGGTTCCGTTTGAATCTCTATTTCACTCACCTGCTTCCTCACTTGATTGTTATATATAGGTGGTATCCTAGGACGCATTGGCTCATGTTGGGTGAGGTACCTCTCCATTTCCCTACATGTATACATTAAGTCTGCTAACCTCGTCGTTCTGAAAGTAAGCAGAAGTTCACCCATCCGGCGTCGAACATTCTTCGAATTCAATTTTAACAGAGCATCATAAAAAGTATCGAAACTTTCTCCAGGAATTTGTTTCCTTTCTGCCATCTGTCTTGAAATCTCAGAATCAGTTTCCAGGCTGCCGTAATGATCTAAGAGCGCTAGCTTTAGTGCAATCCATGAGGTTTGTGGATTATTTTTCAAATAAATCCAGTACCAGGCCTCTACTGGTCCACTCACAAAGTGATGGAAATTCGAAACCACTTCATCCCAAGTTGCGCCATAACTATCCTTTACTTTGTCCAATCTGAACAGGAATTCGTCCACTGTCATATTTTTCGAATTAAAAGAAATTCCCAATTTCTGATAATGTGGAGATCGGTACATTGATGCAGCAGGTGATATCATAGGAATTCTTGCGTCTCTGTTCGCTGAGGTGTTACTATATTGAATCCTGTTGAGTTGCTCGTAAAAATCGGGATCTGCGTTCCGGTTGGCTTCCCTTCGAGTCGTCGAAGCAGCTCGCTCTGGCCATATCCTAGGAAATTCCGGTACGTTAGGTCTTATGTTTACAGTTGGTTCTCTCAAGTTAGCCAAATTCGGTCGGTTTGGCGTCGGCTGGTCACAAAGAGGAACAGAAGGTGCTGCAGTTTGTCTTGGAATGCTGAATTGCGATAAATCATTTCGCATAGCCTCGTTTACTTTCTCCAAAAGTATCGCTTGACTTCGAGCAAGCGACTCCTGTAGGGCTTTTCGGTCCTCTGCTCGATTGAGACCAACCGCTGCCAAAGCGACTTCCTTAATGTAATCCTCGTAATCTTCGTCCGACCTTAAAGGTGTTCTCCCCGCGTGTGGATGTCTTTCTGGGGTTCTCAGAGTCTCGTCTGCCAATATACGCCCTTGATCTGCCTTCCGACGTTCAGTATGGGACGGGCCTGCTTCGTCCAAATGGCTCTCGTCTATTGCTTCGCCAGGTTCCATCGTCATATTGTGGAATATATCTTGGTTTTTGCGGAACCTGGTATTATGTGGTTCTGGTGTTGCAGCACGATGTCCTGTCGGTGGTTCCGGGTCCGATTGTCGCCATTTTTTCTACTTGTCTGAGGAACCTTTTTTCTTTCCCATTGGGATTAGTTTTTAAAATAAAAGTTTTTGATGTAAAAAGTCCAGTAAGAATTGTAATGAGCGAGAAAAAAAGTGCTCGATAAAAAAAAAATAACGAACCGAAAGATCCTTATATCTAACTATCTTAACTACCTACTCTAACTTATCTACTACCTACTATATCTTACTACCTAATCTTAACCTAAGTCTTTCTTTTGGGTAAACCCCTAAATAATTAAAAAAAAAAATAAACTCAAAAGAAAATACTTAACTGTATCAAAAAAAATAAACTTGACTAATTCTCAAAAAAAATTAACTATACCTTAATACCAAATTTTGATAATTCAAAAATATGTGAATCTATAGAAACTAATACTCAAAAAAAATTATACTCAATCAATATCTATATACTAAATTTTGTGCTACCAGCAATCTATATACTAAAGTGTTGTGCTACCAGCATACTAAATGAAAACTAAATGGGTGCTACCAGCATACTAAATCTTAAAGTATTGTGCTACCAGCAATCAAAAAAAACTAAATTGGTGCTACCAGCATACTAAATTCTAAATTATTTTGCTACCAGCATACTAAATGAACTAATAAAGAAAAAAGACTTGATAAATTTGTCATCAAATGTGTTGAAAAATTTAATTTTCGAAAATAATTAACTTAATCGCCACCAGGCATGTATATAACTAAATAACTTGAAGATTATTTTCTAAACCAAAAAAAAATTAATTAATATATATATGTCTTATATTTCATAATAGATTCGGAGTCATGACTGGAATCTTTGTACCTCCCAACAACTTCTCCGACAACAACAACTACAAACAAATTTCAGGGGTAGGACACATGGACTTCCCTTATCTTATAAACGTTAGCTGTCCCTTCTTACTATCCCTTCTCTTCGTCTTATCCATCTATCGCTACAGACCTACTGAAAAATAATTCCCTAAGCGGACAACAGACTGGAAAAACTTGTAGAAATGAATTGATTGAAAAGCTACTAACGTACTTTATCGAATACTAATGATGTTATAACTGTTATTATTTGTATGGATTTTTCTTTTCTTGTATATTTACTATTTGGCTTTCGCAGCCGACGTAAATAGGACATAAGTCGACCATTCACCGGTCGGAAGAACAAACGGCAAATAAAAAAAAGACTTCATGAAAGTCTGAAGTAATTCGTGTCAGAAGTTGGATAAAATTACATCCAACCCGGACATCTAATTCTTGAAAAATCTCCTACTGTTCATGATCAATTTCCAGAGAGTGAAGGAGTAATTGATCTGGTTATCGCTACAGACGTGATCAGGACCTAGATCCACCAATCACCGTCCGACACATAAGTCGACTACCCCCCGATGGTAAATCTCTAGAAAGATTATCTAAACACAAAAAAAAACTAAATCGATATTATTTTCAAAAAAAAATTTTTGAAGAAGAAAAAAAAACTTTAAAAATTCTCTATACCATTCAAAAATTTCTCCTGGAATTTTTGAAAAACAAACTCCCTCCGGCACCACACGTGTGGGCGCCATTCATGTAATGGGAAAAGGATATTAGATGCCAAAGAAAAACAAAAGCTCCCATATAACAGTGCGCCAAAAAGGAGCCGAAACTTTCAGACCAGGCGAAGAAAATATGTTCTGAAAATTTCGTCCTTTTGGGAAAATGATCCTTCAAAGAATCAAGTGGGGGACGGTTTCTATCCGCTATCTGAACGAGCATTAGATCGTTCAGAGAGGAATAGATCCGTTCCCCAGTCAACTCTCCAAAACATCACCCCCTGTATGAGTAGTTGTTATACATACTGGTTATTGAACCCTTGTAAATTATTAAAGAAAAACTTCAATTTGTCTGCTCGGGTAAGACTGATGAGCAAATATAGTCGTCTACTAATGGAATCCTCCCTTAAGTAAGCTGAGTTCTAAAAAGTTTCGTTCTAGGAAGGTATTCAATCCCCCTGACCTTAATTGAGATTAAAGTTAATGATTAGATGAACTCACTTAAACGAGATAGTTAACGACAGCAAAACAAAAAAAAACTTGGCTTCCAATCCACTACCTACCACATCTCCACGGGTCAAACACTTAAGCAATACCTCAATCGCTTATGCATTTGCCCCGGAGGAGTAGGGTACTACCGCTCGACTGCTGCTACAGGTCCTAAAAAAAATTGCTTCAGTCAACAAGGAAGTGAGTCATCGCTGCAGAAGCGAGTATTGGGTTTACATATTATTGGACCTGGAATATAGATATTGGACGACTCAAAAAATTAAAATGCTAAGCTGAAAAGCTAAGGGCCGGAGGGCCATTTCAGAAGAAAACGACAGTATGGTATAGAAAAGATTACTAGAAGAATAAAGAAAATCGCATGATTCGGACTTGGTGATAACAACCCGTTCGGATTGCTTAACCCTATAAACCCAACCTAATGTTCCTTGACATCCGATGAAGTTTTAAGGAACCCTCTTCAACACAGGGGAAACAGGCGTAGTTATTTCCCCCTTTATCGCCTAACTTCCCGTCCGAAAGTCGCGAAAGGACCTTAAACGTTCCTCGCTACCCTTCCCAATGACGTCCCTGCTGACGTGAATTTGTGCAGACACATCCCTCTATCGAAGCTCCAGTGCCTACCCCTAAGTATGTTATACCATATAACTGTTGGTCATCATCTCGACCATTTAGTTACTGTAGTTGTTGTTGTTTTTGCTGTTGTAGTTGTTGTTGCTATTTGTCATCTCGTTGTTGCCACTAGGGTCGAATATTCTCAACCCCTGGTTCCGGTTCCAAATCTTCGGTCATGGCCCCTCACCTTTGTCGCTCTTAAACTAACATGATAATAATCATCTGAAATTCGAAAAGCAAAAAAAAACTTCCCAAGAACTAAGTTACTGAACGCAATGAACGCAATTTGACTTTCAAAATGAACAGTTTCTTTGTTATCTTAATTTTAATTATACCTAACGATCTTAGGTTCTTAAATTTTCTTAATCGAAAGAAACATTATTCCTCTACTCTCATATAAACTACTTGGAACTTTGTTCAACTCAAATGTATCCTTATGTGAACTAATCTATGATAGTTATTCAAAAAAAATGTAAATTTTAGAAATGGACTCAAAGTCAAAAAATACAAAAATTTAAAGATGACAATCGACAAAGTGTCGTATATACCTATATTCAGAAAGATATATGTGAACTGTAAACATAAAATCTCAAAAAAAAACTAAAAAAAAAATAAATAAATTTAATAAGTCTCTAAGCAGAAAGACTGCTACCCAAGATAATATTCTGGAACTCAATAATGTCCTTGAATGATTTCACAAAGAAAATTTTAAGACATATATAAAAAAAATTAAAAAAAATGAATGGGACCTTGTTCAGGTCCAATATAAGCGAGGGTGGAAATACACTTTCCCCTCTTCGAACGAATTCGTATTGATAAAGAAATAACAGGGGCCCAACTATGTAACTCGATTCTACAATTAAAATATTCGAATTCGCAAAATCCGAACTCTGTAATTCTATAAGAACGCTCTAATAAACGAAAGTCGAATGAAAAAAATTTCCTTTCGCAAATTTGGCACTACCTAACTCGAAAGTAGATGTCAAAACCATTCGAATTCGCATAATATTGTTCGCATGCAAGTGTGTTTGCGAGCAATCCTTTTAAATTAAAAGAAAGCATACAATATGCACGAAAACATATTTTTTTGTAATTGTTAATATTTATTTAACTGTTTTTAACTAAATAATAATACATTTTCAACGTAAGGGCTCACTTAAAAGTGCAACAATTTAATGTTCTTGGCCAACACAATGACGAAAGAAACCAACCGATTTTTACAAAAAAAAATTAAAGGATCAACACATAAATTCATCTTCTAAAAGCGCTATTTTTATTGCAAAACTGAAAATAAAACATTTCACTCTGTAATCGCTTTATTATACTTGCATTTTTAATAATTCTTTTTGCGATAAGAACCATTATACCTACCTCCATGTCATGTACAATGTATGGCATTTATAGCGTTTTTTCTTATTCCAATTTATTTCCCATTGGAAAAGAATCTGATAAAACTCAACAACCACAATATTCACGATGATTAGTTAATATTTTCATTCAAAAACTTGATTTAATTTAAAATGTTTCACAAAAATAAAATGTTTATTGTTTCTTTTTTCAATTCATCTGTGAAATAGAATGCGAGACTCGTTTGAAAATCGGAAATATTGTGGGATATTTTTGGGACTTATTTTATTCGATTCTCATTTCATACATAGTGCCAGTTGAAAGTAGAATCGGAAATGATTTGCGAATAGAATCAAAAGTAGAATCGAGTTACATAGTTGGGCCCCAGATTCGATCAAGTGAATAATGACCAACGTACGACTAGTAGTCGTTATGAATCAAACAATCCCCAAATCCCAACAAAATCAAAAAGAGTAACCATTCCGATACGCACCAAAATCTTGGTCGTTCGGTTTCGTAACACAACAATATGTAAATGTATTAATAATAAAAAAAAATAGTTATAAAAAGGTAAATGTATTTTAATATAATTTAAGAATGGGCAATATAGTTAAACATCTTATAATCATATAAATAAAAAGGTAAGTATAAATTATTTGTGGGTATGGTCGTGAGAAGGTGCACCCTATCATAAGCCTACCTATTAAGTCAAAGTAAATTACAGGTAAAAATTAAAAAAAAAGGTAAATAGTTGCTGAAGTGAATATTTATTTTTATTGTAAACTTCTTTTATTTGTTTCAGGATCAGTTGATGTTATGTACGTTCTTCGTCGAAAAAAAATTATATATAGGTGGACAACATTGATTGGCAATTATGCACGACACGATGCGTTCAATCCGAATGAAGCCAGAGCTATAAGCGTTGGATTTATCGTACACAATTGTCATCACCAAATAGGTAATGTTTTTATTAGTTAAGTACACAAGAGTACTAATACTTTTATATACTTTTATATGTAATACTAATGATGTTATAACTGTTATTATTTGTATGGATTTTTCTTTTCTTGTATATTTACTATTTGGCTTTCGCAGCTGACGTAAATAGGACATAAGTCGACCATTCACCGGTCGGAAGAACAAACGGCAAATAAAAAAAAGACTTCATGAAAGTCTGAAGTAATTCGTGTCAGAAGTTGGATAAAATTACATCCAACCCGGACATCTAATTCTTGAAAAATCTCCTACTGTTCATGATCAATTTCCAGAGAGTGAAGGAGTAATTGATCTGGTTATCGCTACAGACGTGATCAGGACCTAGATCCACCAATCACCGTCCGACACATAAGTCGACTACCCCCCGATGGTAAATCTCTAGAAAGATTATCTAAACACAAAAAAAAACTAAATCGATATTATTTTCAAAAAAAAATTTTTGAAGAAGGAAAAAAAAACTTTAAAAATTCTCTATACCATTCAAAAATTTCTCCTGGAATTTTTGAAAAACAAACTCCCTCCGGCCCCACACGTGTGGGCGCCATTTATGTAATGGGAAAAGGATATTAGATGCCAAAGAAAAACAAAAGCTCCCATATAACAGTGCGCCAAAAAGGAGCCGAAACTTTCAGACCAGGCGAAGAAACTATGTTCTGAAAATTTCGTCCTTTTGGGAAAATGATCCTTCAAAGAATCAAGTGGGGGACGGTTTCTATCCGCTATCTGAACGAGCATTAGATCGTTCAGAGAGGAGTAGATCCGTTCCCCAGTCAACTCTCCAAAACATCACCCCCTGTATGAGTAGTTGTTATACATACTGGTTATTGAACCCTTGTAAATTATTAAAGAAAAACTTCAATTTGTCTGCTCGGGTAAGACTGATGAGCAAATATAGTCGTCCACTAATGGAATCCTCCCTTAAGTAAGCTGAGTTCTAAAAAGTTTCGTTCTAGGAATATATTCAATCCCCCTGACCTTAATTGAGATTAAAGTTAATGATTAGATGAACTCACTTAAACGAGATAGTTAACGACAGCAAAACAAAAAAAAACTTGGCTTCCAATCCACTACCTACCACATCTCCACGGGTCAAACACTTAAGCAATACCTCAATCGCTTATGCATTTGCCCCGGAGGAGTAGGGTACTACCGCTCGACTGCTGCTACAGGTCCTAAAAAAAATTGCTTCAGTCAACAAGGAAGTGAGTCATCGCTGCAGAAGCGAGTATTGGGTTTACATATTATTGGACCTGGAATATAGATATTGGACGACTCAAAAAATTAAAATGCTAAGCTGAAAAGCTAAGGGCCGGAGGGCCATTTCAGAAGAAAACGACAGTATGGTATAGAAAAGATTACTAGAAGAATAAAGAAAATCGCATGATTCGGACTTGGTGATAACAACCCGTTCGGATTGCTTAACCCTATAAACCCAACCTAATGTTCCTTGACATCCGATGAAGTTTTAAGGAACCCTCTTCAACACAGGGGAAACAGGCGTAGTTATTTCCCCCTTTATCGCCTAACTTCCCGTCCGAAAGTCGCGAAAGGACCTTAAACGTTCCTCGCTACCCTTCCCAATGACGTCCCTGCTGACGTGAATTTGTGCAGACACATCCCTCTATCGAAGCTCCAGTGCCTACCCCTAAGTATGTTATACCATATAACTGTTGGTCATCATCTCGACCATTTAGTTACTGTAGTTGTTGTTGTTTTTGCTGTTGTAGTTGTTGTTGCTATTTGTCATCTCGTTGTTGCCACTAGGGTCGAATATTCTCAACCCCTGGTTCCGGTTCCAAATCTTCGGTCATGGCCCCTCACCTTTGTCGCTCTTAAACTAACATGATAATAATCATCTGAAATTCGAAAAGCAAAAAAAAACTTCCCAAGAACTAAGTTACTGAACGCAATGAACGCAATTTGACTTTCAAAATGAACAGTTTCTTTGTTATCTTAATTTTAATTATACCTAACGATCTTAGGTTCTTAAATTTTCTTAATCGAAAGAAACATTATTCCTCTACTCTCATATAAACTACTTGGAACTTTGTTCAACTCAAATGTATCCTTATGTGAACTAATCTATGATAGTTATTCAAAAAAAATGTAAATTTTAGAAATGGACTCAAAGTCAAAAAATACAAAAATTTAAAGATGACAATCGACAAAGTGTCGTATATACCTATATTCAGAAAGATATATGTGAACTGTAAACATAAAATCTCAAAAAAAAACTAAAAAAAAAATAAATAAATTTAATAAGTCTCTAAGCAGAAAGACTGCTACCCAAGATAATATTCTGGAACTCAATAATGTCCTTGAATGATTTCACAAAGAAAATTTTAAGACATATATAAAAAAAATTAAAAAAAATGAATGGGACCTTGTTCAGGTCCAATATAAGCGAGGGTGGAAATACACTTTCCCCTCTTCGAACGAATTCGTATTGATAAAGAAATAACAGGGGCCCAACTATGTAACTCGATTCTACAATTAAAATATTCGAATTCGCAAAATCCGAACTCTGTAATTCTATAAGAACGCTCTAATAAACGAAAGTCGAATGAAAAAAATTTCCTTTCGCAAATTTGGCACTACCTAACTCGAAAGTAGATGTCAAAACCATTCGAATTCGCATAATATTGTTCGCATGCAAGTGTGTTTGCGAGCAATCCTTTTAAATTAAAAGAAAGCATACAATATGCACGAAAACATATTTTTTTGTAATTGTTAATATTTATTTAACTGTTTTTAACTAAATAATAATACATTTTCAACGTAAGGGCTCACTTAAAAGTGCAACAATTTAATGTTCTTGGCCAACACAATGACGAAAGAAACCAACCGATTTTTACAAAAAAAAATTAAAGGATCAACACATAAATTCATCTTCTAAAAGCGCTATTTTTATTGCAAAACTGAAAATAAAACATTTCACTCTGTAATCGCTTTATTATACTTGCATTTTTAATAATTCTTTTTGCGATAAGAACCATTATACCTACCTCCATGTCATGTACAATGTATGGCATTTATAGCGTTTTTTCTTATTCCAATTTATTTCCCATTGGAAAAGAATCTGATAAAACTCAACAACCACAATATTCACGATGATTAGTTAATATTTTCATTCAAAAACTTGATTTAATTTAAAATGTTTCACAAAAATAAAATGTTTATTGTTTCTTTTTTCAATTCATCTGTGAAATAGAATGCGAGACTCGTTTGAAAATCGGAAATATTGTGGGATATTTTTGGGACTTATTTTATTCGATTCTCATTTCATACATAGTGCCAGTTGAAAGTAGAATCGGAAATGATTTGCGAATAGAATCAAAAGTAGAATCGAGTTACATAGTTGGGCCCCAGATTCGATCAAGTGAATAATGACCAACGTACGACTAGTAGTCGTTATGAATCAAACAATCCCCAAATCCCAACAAAATCAAAAAGAGTAACCATTCCGATACGCACCAAAATCTTGGTCGTTCGGTTTCGTAACACAACAATATGTAAATGTATTAATAATAAAAAAAAATAGTTATAAAAAGGTAAATGTATTTTAATATAATTTAAGAATGGGCAATATAGTTAAACATCTTATAATCATATAAATAAAAAGGTAAGTATAAATTATTTGTGGGTATGGTCGTGAGAAGGTGCACCCTATCATAAGCCTACCTATTAAGTCAAAGTAAATTACAGGTAAAAATTAAAAAAAAAGGTAAATAGTTGCTGAAGTGAATATTTATTTTTATTGTAAACTTCTTTTATTTGTTTCAGGATCAGTTGATGTTATGTACGTTCTTCGTCGAAAAAAAATTATATATAGGTGGACAACATTGATTGGCAATTATGCACGACACGATGCGTTCAATCCGAATGAAGCCAGAGCTATAAGCGTTGGATTTATCGTACACAATTGTCATCACCAAATAGGTAATGTTTTTATTAGTTAAGTACACAAGAGTACTAATACTTTTATATACTTTTATATGTAATACTAATGATGTTATAACTGTTATTATTTGTATGGATTTTTCTTTTCTTGTATATTTACTATTTGGCTTTCGCAGCTGACGTAAATAGGACATAAGTCGACCATTCACCGGTCGGAAGAACAAACGGCAAATAAAAAAAAGACTTCATGAAAGTCTGAAGTAATTCGTGTCAGAAGTTGGATAAAATTACATCCAACCCGGACATCTAATTCTTGAAAAATCTCCTACTGTTCATGATCAATTTCCAGAGAGTGAAGGAGTAATTGATCTGGTTATCGCTACAGACGTGATCAGGACCTAGATCCACCAATCACCGTCCGACACATAAGTCGACTACCCCCCGATGGTAAATCTCTAGAAAGATTATCTAAACACAAAAAAAAACTAAATCGATATTATTTTCAAAAAAAAATTTTTGAAGAAGGAAAAAAAAACTTTAAAAATTCTCTATACCATTCAAAAATTTCTCCTGGAATTTTTGAAAAACAAACTCCCTCCGGCCCCACACGTGTGGGCGCCATTTATGTAATGGGAAAAGGATATTAGATGCCAAAGAAAAACAAAAGCTCCCATATAACAGTGCGCCAAAAAGGAGCCGAAACTTTCAGACCAGGCGAAGAAACTATGTTCTGAAAATTTCGTCCTTTTGGGAAAATGATCCTTCAAAGAATCAAGTGGGGGACGGTTTCTATCCGCTATCTGAACGAGCATTAGATCGTTCAGAGAGGAGTAGATCCGTTCCCCAGTCAACTCTCCAAAACATCACCCCCTGTATGAGTAGTTGTTATACATACTGGTTATTGAACCCTTGTAAATTATTAAAGAAAAACTTCAATTTGTCTGCTCGGGTAAGACTGATGAGCAAATATAGTCGTCCACTAATGGAATCCTCCCTTAAGTAAGCTGAGTTCTAAAAAGTTTCGTTCTAGGAATATATTCAATCCCCCTGACCTTAATTGAGATTAAAGTTAATGATTAGATGAACTCACTTAAACGAGATAGTTAACGACAGCAAAACAAAAAAAAACTTGGCTTCCAATCCACTACCTACCACATCTCCACGGGTCAAACACTTAAGCAATACCTCAATCGCTTATGCATTTGCCCCGGAGGAGTAGGGTACTACCGCTCGACTGCTGCTACAGGTCCTAAAAAAAATTGCTTCAGTCAACAAGGAAGTGAGTCATCGCTGCAGAAGCGAGTATTGGGTTTACATATTATTGGACCTGGAATATAGATATTGGACGACTCAAAAAATTAAAATGCTAAGCTGAAAAGCTAAGGGCCGGAGGGCCATTTCAGAAGAAAATGACAGTATGGTATAGAAAAGATTACTAGAAGAATAAAGAAAATCGCATGATTCGGACTTGGTGATAACAACCCGTTCGGATTGCTTAACCCTATAAACCCAACCTAATGTTCCTTGACATCCGATGAAGTTTTAAGGAACCCTCTTCAACACAGGAGAAACAGGCGTAGTTATTTCCCCCTTTATCGCCTAACTTCCCGTCCGAAAGTCGCGAAAGGACCTTAAACGTTCCTCGCTACCCTTCCCAATGACGTCCCTGCTGGCGTGAATTTGTGCAGACACATCCCTCTATCGAAGCTCCAGTGCCTACCCCTAAGTATGTTATACCATATAACTGTTGGTCATCATCTCGACCATTTAGTTACTGTAGTTGTTGTTGTTTTTGCTGTTGTAGTTGTTGTTGCTATTTGTCACCTCGTTGTTGCCACTAGGGTCGAATATTCTCAACCCCTGGTTCCGGTTCCAAATCTTCAGTCATGGCCCCTCACCTTTGTCGCTCTTAAACTAACATGATAATAATCATCTGAAATTCGAAAAGCAAAAAAAAACTTCCCAAGAACTAAGTTACTGAACGCAATGAACGCAATTTGACTTTCAAAATGAACAATTTCTTTATTATCTTAATTTTAATTATACCTAACGATCTTAGGTTCTTAAATTTTCTTAATCGAAAGAAACATTCTTCCTCTACTCTCATATAAACTACTTGGAACTTTGTTCAACTCAAATGTATCCTTATGTGAACTAATCTATGATAGTTATTCAAAAAAAATGTAAATTTTAGAAATGGACTCAAAGTCAAAAAATAAAAAAATTTAAAGATGACAATCGACAAAGTGTCGTATATACCTATATTCAGAAAGATATATGTGAACTGTAAACATAAAATCTCAAAAAAAAACTAAAAAAAAAATAAATAAATTTAATAAGTCTCTAAGCAGAAAGACTGCTACCCAAGATAATATTCTGGAACTCAATAATGTCCTTGAATGATTTCACAAAGAAAATTTTAAGACATATATAAAAAAAATTAAAAAAAATGAATGGGACCTTGTTCAGGTCCAATATAAGCGAGGGTGGAAATACACTTTCCCCTCTTCGAACGAATTCGTATTGATTAAGAAATAACAGATTCGATCAAGTGAATAATGACCAACGTACGACTAGTAGTCGTTATGAATCAAACAATCCAAAAATCCCAACAAAATCAAAAAGAGTAACCATTCCGATACGCACCACAATCTTGGTCGTTCGGTTTCGTAACACAACAATATGTAAATGTATTAATAATCAAAAAAAAATAGTTATAAAAAGGTAAATGTATTTTAATATAATTTAAGAATGGGCAATATAGTTAAACATCTTATAATCATATAAATAAAAAGGTAAGTATAAATTATTTGTGGGTATGGTCGTGAGAAGGTGCATCTTATCATAATCCTACCTATTAAGTCAAAGTAAATTACAGGTAAAAATTAAAAAAAAAGGTAAATAGTTGCTGAAGTGAATATTTATTTTTATTGTAAATTTCTTTTATTTGTTTCAGGATCAGTTGATGTTATGTACGTTCTTCGTCGAAAAAAAATTATATATAGGTGGACAACATTGATTGGCAATTATGCACGACACGATGCGTTCAATCCGAATGAAGCCAGAGCTATAAGCGTTGGATTTATCGTACACAATTGTCATCACCAAATAGGTAATGTTTTTATTAGTTAAGTACACAAGAGTACTAATACTTTTATATCTTTCTTTTTTGTAGTTACGTGTTTTCGGACAAAAATAATGTAAATCTTGGACAGCTGTACTTCTTTACAAATGAAAAGTAGGTACCAAAAAAATGTTATGATAGTAATTAGGACCTTCAGACTTTTTCTTTTTTTTTTTTTATAGGTATGACTACCGTAAGCATCTAGACGCGAATGTACTTTTATTATGCTGCTTAGGTACGATTCAAATGAACACAAAGAATAAAAAGATTAAATACACAAATATGTTTATGACATTCTGTCAATAAGTTTTAAAGAAAATTTTACAGGTGATTATAGTTAACAATTCGTCAAAATTATGTTTCAAGACTGTAATAGTTTATCTCAAGACCATATCTAATGTCTGTTTTAATTATTTTTTTTATCGCAAATTTAGGTGAAATACATTAAAATATACGCTTTTTGTTTGTATTAAATATAGGTAATTATTAAAATTCCATACCTGAGTTTCTGACCTTACCAGAAACAAATTTTAATTACACAATTTACTCGAACTGATGAATCCTGGATAATTTTGGTGATTTCCATATTTTGCCTTGTCCTGAACTGGAATGCTTTGCTTTCATATCTGCTCCTTAGTGACAATTTTCGTTAGCCGCTTAACGATTTATTGACACCTTGTCCAAATAGATTTCCTGGCTGAACCAAAAATCACATGCACCAATGTAAATGTTTCCAGATGAAATTGTCTCAGTATAGTTGGATTCAAAAATGACGTCAGAATCAAAATTTTCTCAGCGATGTTACGCCCAAAGTTAGCGTCAGAAATAAAAGCCAGACGGCTATTTCCCAGGGGTGGACAGAACTTTGGACCAGCGATCATATGTGGACTGTGGGCGCTTTCTTTTCGCCTAGGTACACCCACATCCACGACGAGTCGCTCTGGCCACACCAGATGTCCGAATAGCTGCCTGGCTTTACTTAATGGAACGCAACTACTTTCTGTGAATATCATCCACCTTCCTTGGGACGAATCAAGAATTACTCCACTTATCAGTGCTTGTCTACTTCGACTTTTGGTCAACTCCAATTGGATTTTTTTTCTGTTTTTTTTGGATTATGACGATTTTAGGACTGATTGAATTCGTGATTAGTGCGTCACACCAAGTTACTTCGAGTGTATTTTCAATGGGGAATGCAGCGCCGGACAGGTCTGCTTCCCTGCCCGCATGGCAATACGCGTGAAAATTTTTCTTTATTTCTTTTTCTTGATTACTCCTTTTTTTTTTAGATTTTTGCTCCACCTTGTCTTGATGCTTGTCAACTTGATTTTTGTGATCACTTTTTATTATGCAAATCAGATGTTTTTTTTTTCAGAATTTAATATTTTACTCGCGTTATATATTCACCTTGTTCTCAACTTTTGATGTTTTACTTTTGGCGGATAAAATCAGAAAGAAATTTACCATGCAATTTTCGCAACCCTTAAGCCGATTTTTACAATTGGAGAATTGGTTTCTTTAAGAAGCTCCACCTTAGTAGATAAGTGTGAACTTGGTCGTAGATAAGTTTGCTCCTTTTCCCTCTGTTCTAGTACTAGCCTAAATTCTATTACTATTTCGTGATAGGTTTATATGAAGCGTCTCGTGAGGTAACAAATTGAACTTTAATTATACATTCTGACTAATTTTAGCAAAAAAAAGTATTTATCACTTATGATGATTATGCGTGATAGGTAAGTTTTTATGAGATGAACTATATAACTTTATTTTTTTTCAGATTTAAACTTTAGTGACATTTGGAGTTGAACTTCGGGTAAGTATGGCAAAATTTAATTGAAGATAATTCGTTAGCTGAATCAACGAATGAATATTCGAAATTAACTACGGATTAAAAGTAAGTAAACATCGAAGTCGATAATCCTCAACAATATTCATGGATTTGCGTAAGTAGCTTTTAACTCATGAAATTTTATCGCGATTACTTGTGAGTTAACTCATAATTCGATAAATATTGAATTTATTGAGAGAATTTCTTTTCTCGACTAAACCCTTGGTTCAGCAATCGTTTATAATTGTAACTTCAATAATTTCTTAACTACGTTACCCGTTCGTACCTCTTTCGCAAACTGTCTTGATATTTTTACTAACCTTTGGATCAACATCCAACTTGTGAGTTTACGTGAATGGTGTTGATAACTACTGAATATGACTTGAAACTAGATTAACATTACTAATAAGAGTTTTATTTGCTTTAGATTACTAAATTTTCTACTCCGGTCAATGTCAACATTTCTATCTTATGGTTTTTTTGTTCAGACTCAACAACGAAATTGTAACTAACTCTTAATTATTGCTTTATCTACTCATTTTTTCCAATTTCTTTTCTGTATCAGACTCAAATAAACTAAACTGAAAGTCTATAAACTAGTTTCTCGCCTCCAGATATATTTCTGTCTTATGTGGAGACCATTATCTTTTTGACTCATTTTCCGCAATAACCTTAAATCTGGGCCTTTTAGTTATAATCTATGGTAGGTAATATATTTTTTTGACAAATTATAAATTTTGGACACACACATAAATTTTACCACGTCCAAAAGGGGACATCTTGATTTCGGCTCATTCGTGCGTAGTACAATTTCTCCATGACCCGCCATTGTGGTGTTCTGCCACTCCGCGTCTCTCGGGCCACATCTATCCACCACTGTGATACTCTTTGGTCCCTAAAATGAATCTGCCTCCAATTGCCTCCAATTGTTTGACATTGCTACCAAAAGTTCGCAAAAAATATTTTTGTTACATGGACTATGCCCTTTTCGTATTTACCCTCACATTCCAGTAGAGGTGGTAATAAAATTTTAGAAATGTGGTAAGTATTGCGCTAACTGCGTGGTAATTTGCCTATACCGCGATATTCTGTTATTTTCACCATGATATTTGAGTATTCGTGAAAAATTAAATGTTTTAATAGTAAACATTTTTAAAATGGTTTGAATAATAAAATACCCTTAATATATTATTCTCAATAATAACGTTGATCTCTGTCGTGGTGACTGAGATGGCTTTTCCTACAAATTATTACAAAAAACTCATTTTCTATATCATTTTTGTTTTTTTAATTTTTTATAAAACTTAAAGCTACTCTTTAACTAAATAAAGCTAATTAAAACTAAATTAAAACTATCTTAAACTACATTATATCTAATTAAAACTATATACTTAAAATAACTTAAAAACTAGAACAGCCACCAGCAATTTTTTTTTGTGCATACGCATATGCGCAATCGCGTACGCCCATACACATGAATATATGTACATATACATACATACATATATATTCGCAACCGCAAGTACCCACATACAAATACATTTACTTATGTACTTTTTTTTGGTGCCACCGTCACTGTTCTACCTACTCTACCTATCTTTACCTTAGAACTATGTAAGTCGGCCAAAGCAACAATATGGTCAACTTTCAATATCACTGTGGTCACCCAACCACCAGAATTTTTTGACTTGCTTAACTAAGTCCTTTCTGTCTCGAAGGGGCACAGCTCTACTGAACCGCAGACGCTCTTCTCCGTTCCCTGAGCCGACGTCCCGATCGTAAAGAAGTCGCCGATCCACAGTCCTACGGCTATTGTGGTAGATTAACGGAACCAATCTATCCTGTATTAGCCCCCGACTGTCTAAAAAGAGGAATGTCTCGGGTGGGATGAAACCGTTAAGACGCACACTTTCACTATACTCATCATTGGGGTAGTAAGCCCCAAAAATAAGTCCATTGGTCGAGGTCATCGTTCTTGCAATGTAACCCCGAATCAGCTTGATTAAAAAGTTATCTATCCTGTTTATATTGGCCCTGTTGTATAGAACCTCGTTGGCATAGTAATGTGTGTTCTCGACTCTGGTGTTCTGTGTAATCCAAGCCAGTTTCTAAGACACTGCCTCTCAAACACCCAAATCTTTTCCATTTGAGATGGGGCAACGTTGAACCACACAGGACACCCATAGGCAATCATTGGCCGGATAAGGGCCATGTAACAAATCACCTTTAATCTGTACGCTACAAGATCATCGGCATTCGCAATTGAATGAGTTAGACTACCTATCAGATCGCTGGTGTAAATACTAAAAAGAATCGGTGAGTTCACAGCTCCTTGCTGTAGACCATTTTTAATGTCAAAAGTTGTGACATTGCTACTTTTGACAACAAACTTTCTACCAGTGAGCATGTCATGAAGCATATATAACAGAGGTTAACCTATGTCAAATCTAGGTAGCTTCAGATAAAGACCCTCTAACCATACGGTGTCGAAAGCTTTCTCTACATCAACCTGTAATGAAAAAAAATATAGACAGAAGCCAACGTCACAAATAATAGTGCGCCAACAGAGACTGACGTTCAAACAAGTCAAAGAGACTTACGTTCGAAAATTTCGACCTTGCGGAAAAAAATTTTTACCAAAAAAGAATAAAATCATTTGAATGGATTATGAAAGAACAAATGTAAAAATTACTTTGTTTATTAATAATCTACTAAATCCCTTTTCTATTATTCTTTATTTGTAGATAAACTTCAAAATAAGTGAACTTCTATAATCATTAAATTATTCAAGAAAAAGATTCAAAATTAAAAAAAATTTAATTTGACCGAAATTTAGTAAAGTCTTATTCAGACTACATATAATTTCCGAGGTTGGAAGTTTTCACCTCCTCTCTTTCGCGTTATCTAAAAAGGTACTACGTTTAGTTTGACCGAAATTTAGTAAAGTCTTATTCAGACTACTTATAATTTCCGAGGTTGGAAGTTTTCACCTCCTCTCTTTCGCGTTATCTAAAAAGGTACTACGTTTAGTATCCCTTTTTTTTTGTTGACTTTACAATTTAACTCGGTAAGCAAACGTATTAACTAGAACTAAGATTCGGTTGGACTCGTTTATCGGCTGCTTAACTCTGCCAGGTAAAGTTCAAGGCCAGTCAAGGAAGACGCAAAAGTTGCCTTAAGTCCAAACGAAGACGTTCAGACCCGACTGATTGTAATAATCAGTTTATAATTTAACGCGAATTACAATTGTAAAAAAAATGATGCTTATAGCAAACATACACAAAAGTTCAAAAGAAATTCAAACGTATGAAGTTTCTTGTTTCTTGTAAAGAAAATCCCACTCCAAAAGCAAAAGAAATAAGATATCAGAATGAGAATTCATTCAGTTAATTTTGTAAAAATTTAAAAATTATTAATATGATTTGTCAAAAGATACCGCTGTAAAATTTTATATGATTATTATTTAAAAGAGTAATAAGCATTTTAATATAGTTAAATATTATGCAATATAGTTACGAAATATAATATCAGACAGTTAAATACATAAGGGTTCGCAGTAAGGAAAAGTGCACTCTGCCCCTGGGAATCACCTATATTAAATTCAAAGAAAAGTTTATTTGACCCCGAGATAATATTTTTCATGACCTTTGATCTCTTTAGTATATAAATCTTTCTTTCTTTTATTTTCTGGGAGAAAAATAGTCATGTAAGCAGATGATGATAAAGTACACGTATGTAGGTACTCACGTAGGTACTATTCGTACTTTAATTATCACGAAGATGTCTTATGATACTTTTTTTTTTTATTTGACCCAAATCTTAAAACGTATGTGATTGCGATCACTATGAACACAAATGTAAAGTAGGTACTTGCAAATGACGTGCATTGAAACTATGAATTTTAGAAATGAATATAAATGACGTAAGATAATTCGATTCCAGTACTCAGAAGTATTTAAATATTTTTATTTGTTTGAAAATCTTATCATCATTTTTTTTTTTTTTAGATTTATCACCTATATACCTAGGTATAATATGAACAGTAAAGATAACTCTAGACGAGTATCGTATTTTTTTTTATTCACACCAAATGAAATTTATAAAAAGGACTCTTTATGTTATAAAATTAAAAAAAAAAAAAAAATTATATATAAAAATATACAGTAAAATTCCATACCTTATCCGCAACACATTTTTTTTTTAATAATGATTTTTCTTTATGTACTTAGCGTATTTAAAACGTTCTTCTGGATAGCTCGAAACAAGTTACCACGTTGGTTGTGGACTTTTTGTAGGCTGCTGTATCCCACGTTGCAAGAATAGATAGCCGCATATCTTTTCCGCTACGTTGTTATATATAGCCGCTGGCACATGTTGAGGCTTTCGTGATCGTAGTTTATGCATTTTCATACGTGTACGAACATGTATTTATGCATATGGGAAAGGGGTTTATGCGTACACATCCATATGAATGAATTTATGTGCGTATCCCAATATGAAAAAAACCCAGGCAGACTGCCTCTATGGAGCTGGTTGGACTTGTGGTCGTGACGTGGTCTAGGGAGTGGACACTTTTTGGTGTGACGCATGTCCCACTCCACCACTGGATCACCAAGAGGTCCTCTGTCACTCCGATTCGATGTCTGCCTGCATGGAAAAGTAGGTATTAGTACTTTATATTACGCAATATGGATATATATTTCTAGAAAATCTACTTATACTCAAAGCCATAAAAATTTATCTGATGTATTACATGTTCTAAACGACAAAAATGTGATTTTCTTTTTATACGTCTTTATTTGTGTATATTCACCCTTTTTTATCATTATGTTTCAGACAAGGTTTTTTTGGCGCGTTTCAATTAATGACACATGACGACACGTGCATTCATTTTTTTGGCTGTATAATTTTTACTCAAATTACCACGTTTTCACCTGGAATTTGTTTCTATTTTTTTTTCTATAACCAGCACCTTAATTACCTGGGTTTTTTGTTTTCTTTTTGATTTTTTCCAATTAGTTCCAGCTGGTAATAGTACTTCTATAGACACAAATTTTCCCTGATTAGATTTTAGTTTTTATATTCCTTAGGCACTTTTTCCACTTAAGTCGTCTCGCTGTACTTTCGAAGGGTGGATTGTTCACTAATTCTCACAAAAAAATTAGAAAATTTTCTTTCAATACTGAAGAATTTTTTTATGTGTATATTTTATTAACTGAGATGACGATGTTTTTTTGTGGTTTTTTACCAATTAACTTGCACAATAAATAAAAAATTTCTCACCTGTAATGATTGTATTCCTTTTTTTGTTCTTTAATATTTGCTGCTCTGTTTTACTTATCTTTTAGTTTCACCTTAATCCTTCAACTTTTTTCTTTTTCTTTTCCTGTCACTCAGATTTAATAAGACTTTTTACTTTAGCTCAATTGTTATTTAAGGGATAAACTTTCTGTTTTGCAGGGTTGAATTAAAAGAATTTTATAAAATTTTTCTGCCGCGTTCAAGGGTTACGATTTTTGTCAAATTGGATTTCGTTTCTTTATGAATCGTTATGTGCGAACTAAGCTATATTTAAGTTGTGTTCTATTACTAGCGTATTTAGTACCAGAATGAATTTACATGCTGACTCATGAAATGGTTCACATCGGTTGTTGCTTGAAATGATTGAACTAGTTTTCACTTACATTTGAAGTTTTTCCTAATAGATGGTGAATATTTAAATCAAGATTTAATATAGATAAGTAAGTTTTTATTTTCCACGACAAGTAATATTTTTTTTCCAAAGAAAAATGTTTAATAAGATTTCTTATATTTTCTATTTCCGGAGTGTGATTTGAAGAAGTTTTTAAGTTAAGCTCAGATTAAGTCTAGTGAGACAAACAGAAAGTTTTCACTAATAAAATTGAACCATGGTTCAGAGTATTTTTCGCTATAAGACACGTAATTAGATGTGAAGTTATTTCTTTATGAGTCTGTCACTTTCTTTTCGACTTCTGATAAGAATATTATCAAAAAATAATTTTATTTCGTGACTTCTAAAACTATTGTAGGTACTAGTTCAAGAAGGATTAACTTTATTTTGACCAATCCTAAGTTTTTTTCTTTGTCTACTTGATTATCAAAACATTCTATTTCAAGATTTTATTTCTAACTAGTACTCTATGGACTGTCGAGAAAAAAATTATATCTTCTTATTTTTCTGTCTGATGCCCAGTTTCACCAAAATACACCTAAAAGCATTTTAGTTAACGGAGTAAAAAAATTTATTGGCATTTTAACTTAAAATGATGTTCACCAATATTAGGAGGTGAATTTTTAAAAAAGAGGAAAATTGATGCCAACCCCGTACTTTTATTCATCACACTTGGGTCTCTTTCATTAGAGACAGCGAGATGAGAGCATATCAATAAAAAAATTTCAATCGTTTTCTTTCTCTTGCATTTTTAAGACGCCTTTATAATTTATTGGGAACAAAATGAGACTTTAGTTTATTGGCCCTTTTAAAACTGAGAGTGGTTGGTGCAAATGAAAAATACCATTTTAATATTTAACAGCACAATAAATATATAAAAGTGTTTGGAGAAACTGGCCATGAATCTTTTAGTTTAAGTTGATGACGTTGACTCTATATTCTTTAGTATTCTGATCATACTTTATCTATTGACCTATTTCTTACTAATCTTCCCTCTTTTGACATATGTCACTTCTGGAAATGTAACTTTTTCTCATTGACGTTTGCAGAATAAAAAAAACTATCTATATTTTAACTCCTGTTTAAATCTTTGTAAATGGATAAACTACCTCGTTCTACACTAACTGTTTGTTTGAGCGAATAACATATAATGTTATTCTTATGTTTCTGTCAAGTAATTATTCTTTTCCATAACGCATACTTTTCGTCTGAATTCTTTTTCTAATTACCAATTCTTAACTTTCTTCTCTTTAACTATATTTTCTAACTAGTAAATACCCACTATTGAACATTTCTAAGGCTTTGAGATATAAATAAATTTTACCACGACGACTCAATTTCTGCTCCTCGTTTCATAGTACTTTTTCTCTCATCTAGTACATCACCGTAGGTGTTCGCCATTTCGTTGGGTTTCTGCCACTGATGTTGTTTCCTTCCATTCCTATGTTGCCGTCTGCTTCTGAAAAACGGTTTGCCTTCACTAGCCTCCTTTTCTTTGACATTTCTGCAATCTGTCCACACAATAATTTTATTTTCAGGGGTATGTTCATTTTGCATTGCGTTTACATATCGGTAGGGGCGGTGGTGAACCTTGACGAACGGTGTGTGTCTGAACTACTTTCCCATTACTTTGACCATGCTAAGTTAAATTTATTTCGTTCACAATTATACCAGTATTATACATTAAAGAAGAAGTGTTGTAAATTTTTTTAAATTGGTCGAGTTTTAAAGTATGTTCAGTGTATTGACTATACAGAATTTATGTTATCTACTGTCGAGGTAGACGAGATAGCTTTTCCTACAAACCAAAACAGCACCCGTGCATTGATTTTTCGTTTTGTTCCATTGAACATCAGAAACTAACTTAGACGCGGCATGAATAGTGTCATGCCCCGCCTTAAAGCCAAACTGATTATCTGGAATAATATTTTTGTCCTCAGCCCACTTGAACAGAGCTCTATTGAGAATCTTTTCGAATACTTTACTGATACTTGGAAGAAGACTTATCGACCGAAGATTTGCCGGATTGGAGCTGTCCTTTCCCTTTTTGGGGAGAGGATGGACCACAGCTGTCTTCCAACTCACTGGATAATATGCATTATTCAATGCGTTGTTGAACAGTGTGGTATAAATTTCTATGGCTTCCTCAGGGAGATGTCTTAACACAATGTTGGGTATACCATGGACCCCCGCAGATTTCTTTTTCTTTACTGTTTGAAAAATTAACTGAAGTTCTACCTTCGAAATTAACAATGAACTGGGTCCATTTCGCTCGGCGATGGTGGCGTTTGCCAAATTTTCGTCATTGAACACGGTGAAACCGGTATTCTCAGATCACCATTGGGTTATGTTATTTCCAAGGTAGAAGTTGTGTAGTAAGGCTCTGTTCTCCAGGTCATGATTCGGACGAATGCTAGCGTACACCTTTTACACTTGCTGGAAAGCAGCCCCTACAGATTCTACCTTTACCTGAGGATCTTCTATCATAAAAAAGTTATCATCGAAAACGGCACCCTGGGTTTCTATTCCCGCAATCGTAAGTACGTCTTCGTTATCTATTGTCCTCTGAAGTTTAAGACATGGAAGTTCGTTTTGATCATTTCATCTAAATATCTTATTTATTTGGGGAAACATACTAGGGTCGCTAGAATTAACGGCCCGAATTCTGTTATCCCAATATAAATTAATAGACATAATATAATTTTGTTTAATCAGAACATTAATGTTTTTGATCGACGACTTCAATGTCCTAATCTCCAGATCACGTGTGTCCGTGAAACGTGTGTACAGAAGTTTCAATCTAGTCAGCAGTCCACTTTTTTGTCGGTGTAGTGCGTCGATTGTCGCGTTCTTGTGTAAACCAGTAGGGTCTTATTCCTTATATTTTGGGATTTTTATGTCAATTGTTCGTTTTATTGTTGTATTCGTTTGATTTAGGTACTTGTCGATCTCGACGTTCATCAGGTTCCTGTCATTTGGTGGAGAAATGTCATCGAAACGTATTTCTCTTCCCAAGGAGTTGGAGAAGCGTGGCCAACGCGTCTTACTGAAATTGTAAGAGTGCGCTGGCACATACTCATCCAATTCCACAAGTTCGCTTGGAAGCTGTATAACGGTGGTGAGTCCGCAGTGATCACTGTCATATTCGTAAACAGTTTCTTGTCAGTTGATTTGTTGCGTCAGTTATAACTAGTCGTGAGTCAAGCAGTAAAAGATCCAGAAAACTACCACTTCTCGGAAATGACGGTCTATCTGTAGCCAGAAGGTCGATCCTACACTCAACACTGTATCGTCCCATATAATTAAAAAGATGGTTCCCTCTAGGATTGTGTACTTGATTTCCCCAATCTATATGTTTGGCCTTCAAGTCCCCTGCCATGAGATAATAATTCTCCTCCAAGTTCAGTCTTAAGCATTCAAAAAGTTTTTCGAGCTCTGCGATAAAATAAACTGGCTGAGGTGCGTACACCGCGATTGCGTAGATTCTTTTCCCTTGCTGGAGAGGAATGCAAACGATGCAATCTTCTAGCAGCCAAAATCTTCGCACTTCACTATTATTTATTACTTTATGTTTAATACCCTTTCGTATGAAGATTGCGACCCCACCCCCTTGAGAGGAGTTGGGCCGATCCCTTCTTACGATATTGTAATTTTTATTAGTCAGTTTGTGTTTCTGGTTTAGCTTTGTTTCGCTAGCCATAAACACATCAGGACTTTGGTCTTGCAGCAAATGAAAGAAGTTTGCTCTACGTTCGGTCCTAATCAGCGAATTTACATTCACAGCTAGGATCTTAAAGGGTCGCTTAGGCAGCGCGCCTTTAACCAATTAGCTTTGCCGGCAGAATAGAGTAGAGGTAATCTACCCTAGCCGCCTGCTCCCTGATCAGTTTTTGAACATCGGTTAAGTGACCATGAATGGTCCGCAACTCACCAACACCTACATCAGATCTGCCTCTGGCACAGGAGCCGTAGGCACTTGGACCTGTTTGCCTAGCTGTGGTTGAGACTGTACCGTTTATCCCTTTCCAGATGCCATTTGGGCGTAAGAAATTGCGGGATTGACGAAAATTGATGTCTGGTGTACTTCAGGGCGTCTCACCTTTACTGTCTTCTCTTGGTCTTTGTTTTTTTTTTTCATTTCCTGAAACTTCGGACATCCCCGATAGTTTGCGGGGTGCCCGGAGCCTCGGCAAAGTGCACACTTTAACTGGGTCCTGTCTTCGACCCTCTCGTTTCCGAGTTTACATTCACCTATCTTGTGGGAATCTCCACACTTGACACACACTGGATCTATACCACAGTTTGCTGCCACGTGGCCGTATCCTTGGCAGTTCATGCATTGAAGCATGTCTCTCTGCCTATTTATTTTTTCCCATCTTACAATTTGGTAGTTTAGGACGGTTATACTCCTTAAACCACTCCACTTGCTTTTGGGCGGTAGCTGAACTAAGAAAAATGGTAAATTCCGTTTCTCCCGGCTGGCTTTAACTGTGGAAAACGGTCTGACCCCGATAAAATCGAGATCATCGCTCGCCACTTGACGGAGCTCAGCTAAGAAATCCTGCGGATCCGTAGAGGATTCGATACCCTTCAGGAGGACTTTTTGTAGCTTGTCTTCCTCCAGAGTGAAACTGTAATATTCTGTCTTCGTTTGAGATAGGAGATCTTTATCTTTTTTATAATGCTCGACCGAAGAGCAATAAATAGCGTGTCGGTCTGCGTTCAACCTTTTAACAATAAAATTTTTGCCTATGGCTGACTTACATAATTCTATTGTGTCCTGCTGAGGCTGTTGCTGTTTGTGAAGCTGTTGTTGTGGCTGCTTCTTTGATTGCTGCTTATGTGGCTGCTGCTGGTCTGGGAGTAGTCGTTTTTCCTGAGGAGGCTTCTGTTGTTGCGTAGCTTCAAGTTGTGCTTGGAGCGCTTCTTGGCGGGTGCGCTGCTCAAGAGTCACTTGGCGCTCCTTCTCCCTTCTCGCTTCCTGCTTCTTTCTTAGTGATTCAACCAACTCTATCAGCGAGGAAATCTGCTGCGTCAGTTTTTCAATCTGTTCGTTATCTTCTTCCTCCGACAGATCCACTATCTCGCCAATGAAGTAGTGCCCTTCTCCTTCTTCCGACATGTAGGATATGTCTTCTTCGGCATCTACGTCAGCTACGTTTTTTTCGCCTGTTACGTCGGCGATCTCGTTGGCTGGCTCTAGGTTCTTCGATACTTCTACTTCAGCCTCTTTGACGATTACGACATCAGCCTCAGCCTCGTCGTCTTCTCCCTTGTTTTCATTGTTGTTGTATTCGTCGTCGTTGGAGGAGCTGTCCAGCTGCCTCTGGATTTTGGCCTGAGCCGATGACTTGGCTGATCGTTCACGCCCTTAAATTAGCTGAGCTGCATCACCGATGCGCTTCTTCACAACCTAGGCTTGTAGTTAATGTAGCGCCTCCTCTTATTTGCCTCAGTTGCTTCGGCACATGCCGGCCCTGGTGGTTTGCCTTTGGTAGGGCTTGTTGTTTTGGCAGTTGCCATGCTCAAGGTTTTGGCCTCGACACGTGCCGATTGCTCTGTTAATGTCATTTTTCTTGACCTTGAAGGTCCAGCAGATGCTGTCGTATTTGTTGTTTGGCTTCTGGATGGCCCCGCTATCTGTTTATCGGCTGTTACATCGCCTGATGTTCCAGCACCTTTTGTTGTTGTTGGGGGACCATCTTTCGATGTCCCCGTTGGTTTGACCATCTGCTCTTCTTGTTGTTGCTGCTGCTTTCTTCTTCTAGAAACCTCTTGCCAGAAATAATTTAAAAAAAGGCCTTGCCCGGGGTGAGAATCGAACCCACGACCTTCAACTCTGAATTCTGCTCCTCTTTTTTTTTTTTTTTTTTAATTCATTTTTTATTTTTCCATTTTCTTATATCTATCTTAATGCTAGACAAAAAAATCTTAAACAACTAGCTTACAGAATAACTTTACTAACTTACTGGCCCCATACGGGCGCTCTAAATTATACTATAACTATGTATTAAAAATGCCTTTGGGCGTAAAAACTAACTTAAATTAAAATTCAAAATTACTTAAAACTAAACGAGAAAAATTTTAAAAACTCGTTTTTCAAGACATTTTATTTTATATAAAAACTTAAAACTACCCTTTACCTAAATTAAACTAAATTAACCTTAATAAAACTAAAATATACGTAAATATACATAATTAACTTAAAACTACTTTAAAATACTTAAAATAACTTAAAACTAGAACAGCCACCAGCAGCATTTTTTTTTTGGCGCAGCAGCCAATTTGTGTTTCATTTTTTTTTTGGTGCCACCACTGTCCTACATAATATAAACCTATTAATACTTAAAAATACGTAGGTCGGCCAAGGCAACAACTTTGACTAACCATCAATATCAAGGTGGTCACCCAACCACCAGTATTTTTGAACTTGCTTATAAAAGTCCCTTTTGTCCCGAAGGGGCACAGCTCTACTGAACCGCAGACGCTCTGCTCCGTTCCCAGAGCCGACGTCTCGACCATACAGGACGCTCTCACTATATTCTTCATTGGGGTAATAAGCCCCGAAAATAAGTCCATTGGCTGAGGTCATCGCTCTTGCAATGTGACCCCGAATCAGCTTAATTAAAAAGTTATCTATCCTGTTTATATTGGCCCCGTTGTATAAGACCTCGTTGGCATAATAATGTTTGTACTCCGACTCTGGTGTTCTGTGTAATCCAAGACAGGTCATAAGACACTGCCTCTCAAACACCCGAATCTTTTCCATTTGAGATGGGGCAACGTTAAACCACACAGGGCACCCATAGGCAATCATCGGCTGGATGAGGGCCATGTAGCAAATCACCTTCACCCTGTTTTCAAGGCGGCTGCTATAAAACAACCGTTTTGTCAGAGCAAACGCTCCCCTAGCTCTGGCCAGAGCAGCATCTATATGTCGATTGAAATATAGATACTGATCTAGCCAGATACCAAGGTACTTTACTACATCTTTACTCGCCAGTGGATGTCCACTTGGTCCAACGATCACTAGATTTCTCCAGTTCTTTCTTGTATCCCTAGAAGCCTTAGACAAAGGGGTTCTAAACAGGATAGTTTCTGATTTCTGAAAGTTAATTATTAACTTCCAGTCATCACAATATCGCTGAATCTTGTCGAAGTCACGCTGCAAGAGAATTCTGATGACTTCAACTTTTGGACCCGTCCTGTACGCTACAAGGTCATCGGCATACGCAATCGCATGAGTGAGACTACCTATCAGATCGCTGGTGTAAATACTAAAAAGAAGTCCTTGCTGTAGACCGTTTTTAATATCAAAAGTTGTGGCGGAAGTTACATTGCCACTTTTGACAACAAACTTTCTACCATTGAGCATGTCATGAAGCATATACAACAGTGGTTTACTTATGCCAAATCTGGTTAATTTCAGGTAGAGACCCTCTAACCATACGGTGTCGAAAGCCTTCCCTAAATCAACAAGAACGGCACCTGTGCATTGATTTTTCGCTTTGTTCCATTGAACATCAGAAACTAATTTAGACGCGGCATGAATAGTGTCATGTCCCGCCTTAAAGCCAAATTGATTGTCTGGAATAATATTCTTGTCCTCAGCCCACTTGAACAGAGCTCTATTAAGAATCTTTTCGAATACCTTACTGATGCTTGGAAGGAAGACTTATCGACCGAAGATTTGCCGGATTGGAGCTGTCCTTTCCCTTTTTGGGGAGAGGATGGACCACAGCTGTCTTCCAAGTCACTGGATAATATGCATTATTAAATGCGTTGTTGATGTCGATTGAAATATAGATACTGATCTAGCCAGATACCAAGGTACTTTACTACATCTTTACTCGCCAGTGGATGTCCACTTGGTCCAACGATCACTAGATTTCTCCAGTTCTTTCTTGTATCCCTAGAAGCCTTAGACAAAGGGGTTCTAAACAGGATAGTTTCTGATTTCTGAAAGTTAATTATTAACTTCCAGTCATCACAATATCGCTGAATCTTGTCGAAGTCACGCTGCAAGAGAATTCTGATGACTTCAACTTTTGGACCCGTCCTGTACGCTACAAGGTCATCGGCATACGCAATCGCATGAGTGAGACTACCTATCAGATCGCTGGTGTAAATACTAAAAAGAAGTCCTTGCTGTAGACCGTTTTTAATATCAAAAGTTGTGGCGGAAGTTACATTGCCACTTTTGACAACAAACTTTCTACCATTGAGCATGTCATGAAGCATATACAACAGTGGTTTACTTATGCCAAATCTGGTTAATTTCAGGTAGAGACCCTCTAACCATACGGTGTCGAAAGCCTTCCCTAAATCAACAAGAACGGCACCTGTGCATTGATTTTTCGCTTTGTTCCATTGAACATCAGAAACTAATTTAGACGCGGCATGAATAGTGTCATGTCCCGCCTTAAAGCCAAATTGATTGTCTGGAATAATATTCTTGTCCTCAGCCCACTTGAACAGAGCTCTATTAAGAATCTTTTCGAATACCTTACTGATGCTTGGAAGGAAGACTTATCGACCGAAGATTTGCCGGATTGGAGCTGTCCTTTCCCTTTTTGGGGAGAGGATGGACCACAGCTGTCTTCCAAGTCACTGGATAATATGCATTACTAAATGCGTTGTTGAACAGTGTGTTATAAATGTCTATTGCTTCCTCAGGGAGATGTCGTAACACAATGTTGGGTATACCATCGACCCCCGCAGATTTCTTTTTCTTTAATGTTTGAAAAATTAACTGAAGTTCTAAGAAATTGCGGGATTGACGGAAGTTGTTTTCTGGCGTACTTCAGGGCGTCTCACCTCAACTGTTTTCTTTTGGGCTTTGTTTTGTTTTATCTCCTGAAACTTCGGACATCCCCGATAGTTTGCGGGGTGCCCGGAGCCTCGGAGCGCACATTTTATCTGGGTCATATCTGTGACCCTATCTTGCCCGAGTTTACACTTCACTGTTTTGTGGGTACCTCCACATTTAACACAGACTGGGTCCATACCACAGTTAACTGCAACGTTTCCGAACCCTTGGCAGTTCATGCATTGAAGCATGTCTTTCTGCTTATTTAGTTTTTCCCATCGTACAACTTGGTAATCCAGGACTGTTTTATTCCTTAGACCACTCAATTTGCTTTGGGGCGAGAGTTGAACTAGGAAAAATGGTAAATTCCGTTTCTCCCGTCTGGCTTTGAATGTGGTGAACGATTTGACTTCGATAAACTCGAAATCGTCGCTCGCCACTTGACGGAGCTCAGCTAAGAGCGCCTGCGGATCCGTAGAGGATTCGATACCCTTCAGGAGGACTGTTTGAAGCTTGTCTTCCTTCGGGGTGAAACTATAATATTCTATTCTAGTTTGAGACAGAAGGTCTTTCACTTTTTTGGAGTGCTCTAAAGATGAGCACTGAATGGAATGCCTGTCTGCGTTCAGCCGCTTAATTAAGAAATTGTTGCCTATGACCGACCTACATATTTCAATAGTGTCTTTTATATGCATTTTATAAGTATTAATAGGTGGCACCTTACCTTTCTTTGCTTGTGGCTGTTGCTGTTGTTGCTGTTGTTGTGACTGCTGCTGTTGTCTCTGCTGCTGTTGCATCGGCTCCTGTCTGGTCTGCTGCTGTTGTGACTGCTGCGGTTGTTGCTGTTGGGGTTGTTGCTGTTGCTGTTGTTGCTGCTGCTGTTGCTGCTTCTGTGTCTGTTGTCGTTGCTGTTGTGGTTGTTGTTGTTGTCGTTTTTATTTTGCTTGCTGTTGTTGAGGCTGATGCTGTGGTTGCTGAGACGGTTGTTGTGGCTTATGAAGCTGTTGCTGTGGCTGCTTCTTTGACTGCTGCTTCTGTGGCTGCTGCTGGTTTGGGAGTGGTTTTTGTTCCTGAGGAGGCTGCTGTTGTTGCGAAGCTTGCTCTTGGAGCGCTTGTTGGTGGGTGCACTGCTCAAGAGCAACTATGCGCTCCTTCTCCCGTCTTGCCTCCTGCTTCTTCTTGAGCGCTTCAACCAGCTCTATGAGCGAAGAGATCTGCTCCGTCAAAGCCTCAATTTGCTGGTCCTCTTCCTCGTCAGACAGCTCGACTATCTCGCCACTGACGTAACGTCCTTCTCCTTCCACTGACATGTATGAGATGTCATCAGCATCTGCGTCAGCGGCGTTTTCTTCGCCTGTTAGCCTGGCGTCCTGATCGTTTGTCTTGTCGGTGGCGATTGCTCCATCAGCCTCTTCGACGTGCCTGTCATCCGCCTCAGCTTCATCGTCGCCTTCTTCGTTGTCGTTGCTTTCGCTATTGTCTTCATCGTTAGAGGAGCTATCTAGCTGTCTCTGTATTTTGGCCTGAGCCGAAGCCTTGGCTGAACGCCCGCGCCCTCCTATTTTCTTGGCTGCCTCTATATCTGAGGTACGCTTCTTAACTATTAGGTTTGGTTTGTACCTAATGTATGGCCTTCTCTTCAGAGGACCTTGTTCATCGACACATGCCGGTCCTGGATTTTTCCCTTTAATAGGGCTCGATGTCTTTGCAGTTGCCATGCTGCTGGTTCCGATCTCAACACGTGCCGATGACGATGTTGTTGTAGTTGTCGTTGCTGTTGTTGTTGTTGTTGCCACTTTGGGCTTTACTGGTCCTGCTGCTGCTGCTGCTGTTGTTGTTGGTTTTTGGGCTTTGGACTGCCCTGCTACCGTTGCTCTTAGTGCTTGGCCTGATGGCCCCGCTACTTGACTGTCGGATGACACATCAACTGATGTTCCTCTAACCGTCTTCCTTGTTGTTGGGGGACCTTCTTTCGATGTCCCCGTTGGTTTGACCATCTGCTCTTCTTGTTGTTGCTGCTGTTGTTTTCTTCTCTTCGAAACCTCTTGCCAGAAATTATTTAAAAAATGGCCTTGCCCGGGGTGAGAATCGAACCCACGACCTTGCACTCTGAAATCTGCTCCTCTACCACCTAGGCTAACTTGCCACTTGGTTTTGGTAGATCTAAATCACTACTATAAGCACTCGCGCCTCTAAGTAAAATTTCCACTATGAAAGTCGCCAACGATGTGCACACTTCCACGGTTGCTGAACGACTGATTCTGCCTCTCTACCACCTAGGCTAACTTGCCACTTGGTTTTTGTAGATCTAAATCACTACTATTAGCACTCGCGCCTCTACGTAAAATTTCCACTATGAAAGTCGCCAACGATGTGCACACTTCCACGGTTGCTGAACGACTGTTGACGTCGGCCACGCTACCCACTAGGCTAACTTGCCTCTTAATTTTACTTGGCAAATTGCCACTTAATTGTGCAGTGAGGGCACTTAAACTATTAATGAATTTAATTCAATTGAACACACTTATAAATTATTTTTTTATACTGAGAAAGTCGTCAACGCGTCTGTACACTTTCACAGCTGAAGATCGACTGACGTCGGCCACGCTACCCACTATAGGCTAACTTGCCTTTTATATTTTCTGGCAAATTGCCAGTAAAATTTGTGCAATGAGTGCACTTAAAGTATAAATGAATTTAATTCAAATCGCACACACCGAAATTATTTTATACACTGTGAAAGTCGTCAACACGTCCGCACTTTTTCACAGCTGAAATCGACTGAGTCAAACCACAGAGGAGCTAACAGAGAAGGTAATCCTGTCATATTATTTGACGTTACCCACAAGCTTCGACATCAGCTGATCTCAGCTTAGGTGAAAAAGTGTGCGTGAGAACAAAGGAAAACTGCACACACTCTCACCTAAGCTGAGTGGTGGATTAATTTTCCCGCCTTTTTCAAAATCATCAGCTTTTCGGGTCTGTTCACAAACTCGTTCATTTTTTGGTCCTACACCAGTAACTCTTCACTAGTTGCGTTTTCGTAAAAATACAAGTTGCTGTTTTGCTTCTATTACGAGATACTATGAATAGTACCAGCTGAAAATACAAGTGTGATCTTAGCTTAGCATACATTTATGAACACAATTTATGAACACACCCTTATTCGGAAAAATCCTACCTCCATTCATGATCGAAATCCACCACAGCTCATGATTTTAAGGGGAAACGTATTCATAGACGCGAAATGCAAAAAATCTAAACATTGGGTAACCGGAGGGACAGACGTAACTACAGATTTTTATCTTTGTTAGATAATCTTTGGTCAAACACTCATCCACTAGGCCAATGTTATGTATACAGAACGAAGATCGAATTTTAACCAGTTGAAATCATGTAGGTACAAAGATTAAGAATATAAAGATGGGAAACTTTCGTACGTTTTACCCTCCAACAACCATTTGTTTACATTGTTGTTTTTGTAATTTCGATTCGTATCCGTGTAAAATTGAGAGGGGAACCGAGGTGAATTTATTTGTTTTGACAGTTCTTTTCTTTTAGTTTAACAGTTATGTGCGTTATAGGTTCTCCTGGTATCTTTTAAATCAGAGTACTCATAAAGTTCAGTTTTATTTAGCTACTCTTAACTGTTCTAAACTGCTCTCAGTAGAAAAGAGTACAATTTAAGAAGCAAGATTTAGGGAGGCAATTTCATCCGTAGACGTATTTAGATTTGCTTGAATTGTTTTTCAATCAGTTTTTTTTTTTTTTTAAAGAAGAATATTGTTAGGGTAGAGTTATATTTTCTGAACGAGCTTTTTTATGAGGTGCAGGTAATATAAAACTAAAAAATACTTTAAAGACCAGTTGTACAATAGTGGGTCAAGTTTTTAACCCACCAATTTTGGCAGATTATCTATGGAAATCAGTGGTTTAAAAATTAGAACAACCTTGAACTACGATTGTACAACTGGCCCTTAAAAAAGTAAAAAAATGTATAAGACTTAATCATTATTACTGAAATTAAATTAAGCCCTTCTGGCAATACTATATTTTTCCCTATTTTTAATAAAATTAGATTATAGTAATTTGGCATCACCAATAAATTGTATCTGTCAAAAAAAAGAGTATAAAAGAAGGAGACAAGACTGACAGCTGCGTAGCAAAAGAAGATGAGGTAAACTTTTTTATTAAGCCAGCGGAGAGTCGTGGTCTGGGTTCCAGAAAATAGTCTTCTATCCAAAACTTCCAAGACTCTTCTATCCGTACTGCGCGCAGTACGGTAGAGCACCTCAGCCTCTGCATAGTAGTAAGAAGAGTTGACAACTTTATTCTTCTTGTTCGTACTCACCACCGTGAGCAGACGGGAAATTCACACCCACCCCCCGTTAAAAAATATAAAATTAAAATTTCTTTTAAAAAAGGTTTGCATATACAACGAGCTCGCAAAACGAAACGCAATTTTTTTTACTGGCATATCACATTTTTTGACATTTCTGCTCTAACTTCTTCTGACATTTCACAGTGGCGTAGAGTAGAGCACTCTTCGCCACTCTGGTCTGATCCACAGATCATCAACTTGTACCCCTCCGTCTCCTCCCGTAGAAAAAAACTTTACTGGCGGACTTAGTTCAAGTGGAAAGTTTCATTCGTTTATACGTGCATTATTAAATGTTTAATTTATTTTCTTCATAAAAAATAAAATTAAACAAAATATATTTCGTACATATTTTTTTCTTTATATCTTTGTAAGTATACTTCTAAATTAGAGAAAAGCATAACCTCTCTTATGACCTGTGAAAAAATTAAATCATGTGAACGACCCCATATCAACTAAAATTACTCTTAAAATAATAAATTTAAGGAAACGAACTGTAGTTTATACAATAACCGGATTCTCTGTATCATCTTGAATTGAATTTTCTTCAATACCAGCTAGTTTGATAAATCATAGAAAATATATAAAAACGTTTATATCGTGAAAAGTTTTCTATTCATTTGACAGAAACATTTTTCACTTTTTTAAGGTCGAGCCATAGAATGATAAATAAATAGAACATAATCTCACATTTAACTCTGTATGAGTGCCCGTGGATTTTAAATGGAACTGTCAAATTGGGCTAGACCATACATTCTTACAATTTTGCATTTAGCTGTTCATACGTATTCACGTATAGAAAAGCGAGTGTAAAAAGTTTTTTTCAATGGGAGGAGACGGAGGAGTACAAGCTGATGTCACTTGGTTCGAGCGCAACTCGAAAATGATGCCAGACAGGCCAAATTCATGAGGTTCATGATCTGTGGTGGATTTCGTTCATAATTCTCACATATAATGTCGCGTTCCTGGATCTAACAAAATTGAAAGTATTTTTCGTGAATATTTTTGTTATTTTAAATATTTTATGCTCACGCTCTGATGTATGGTCACTCAAATAATTTTTTATGAAGAAATTTATTTCAATAAAAAAAATTAATTATATTTTGGCTTTAACCACTTATACGATATTCCGATTTTTCATAACTTGTTAATTGATGGAATTTCATTCATGATTAAAACATAAATGTTTGTCAAATATTTATGTCTTACGCAACAATACGCAATAATTGAATTATTGACCGAAATTATAGACACTGTTGAAGCTGTTTTTATAAAAACTCGAGTTTATAATATTTAAATTGCTTAAACCCAGGCTAAGAAAAACTGTAGTTTAAAAACAACTATGAATATGTACCATTAAAACTGTAGTTTAAAAACAACTATGAATATGTACCATTAAAATTAAACGAGTCGACCAGTAAAGTAAAAAATTTTAATCATGAAGATTAAAGATTTAAATTTGTATGGTAAATCTAATGAATTAAAAGAAGATTATGGATAAATCTGTTCAAATCAAGATTAAGTGCTTGATGGAAACATAGTATAAAAAGAATTTGTCAAACATCTATGAATATGTCCTATTAAAGCATCTGCAATAAATTGCTCAATATACTGCGTCGTGTAGAGCAATATCTTCAATATTTAGGTATTTGTATATGTTTCATACCAAAACCACTGACAAGCAATAACAAATAATAATATAATATATTGACACAGGCTAGACCTTGATTTTATAATAAATATTAAATATATGAATGAGTGAGCCCGTGAATTTCGACACGTATTCACAAAATTTTTTCAAGAATGCGGAAGGACAAAGCGCAGTTTGAAAGTTTCAATCCGGAACGCATCCCACGAAATTCATCCTTTTTTAAAAATAACTGGCGATTTTTAAAAATAACAGACAAATTAATTCCCCACAGGGGAAAACTGTGGTAGACTGATTAAGTTGCATTGGTGTGAGTTTTTAACGCACATTTTTGCAACTTAATCAGTCAAATGACAGTTCGGGTTCGTAGGCAAATGCCGTTATCAGCCATTGTTTCCCATCTTTATATTTTTAATCTTTGTGTAGGTACCTACTTTGTACTACAGGAATAGATATGTAGCTATACAGTTCGATTTAAATTCAGCATAAGCAGTTTTTTTTAATTTATAATTATTATATTAACTGCATCAGAAAGCCTATTTGGCGCAAAATATCCCTTTGATAATATTTTTATTCGAGCAGTTGTGTTCATAAGGAAATTAGTTTTCTTTAGTTTGTCATCAACAACTAAGCGAAGAGATAATTTTTTTATGTGAGCTATAACAAACACACCACGTGGCATATTTTCCAAGTGGTATTGCAATATTTGCAATAGCTTTCTTTAGGGAACTATAGTTTTCTTTAGTTTGTTGTTAACTACTAAAAGAATTTCAGTAAGATGCGTTGGCCACGCTTTTCCAACGCCTTGGCAAGAGAAATACGTTCCGATGACATTTCTCCACCAAATGACAGGAACCTGACGAACGTTGAGATCGACGGGTACCTGAATCAAATGGACACGACTATAAAACGAACAATGGACAGAACAATCCCAAAATATAAGGAACACGACCCTACTGGTATATACAAGAACGCGACAATTGACGCACTACACCGACAAAAAAGTGGACTTCTGACTAGGTTGAAACTTCTGTACAGACGTTTCACGGACACACGAGATATGGAGATTAGGACATTGAAATCGTCAATCAAAAATCTTAATAATCTGATCAGACAAAATTACAGGTTATCTATTAATTCATACTGGGATAACAGAATTCGGGCCGTTAATTCTAGCGACCCTAGTATGTTTCCCCAAATAAATAAGATATTTAGAAGATATGATCAAAACGAACTTCCATGTCTTAAAATCCAGAGGACAACAGATAACGAAGACGTACTAACGATTGCGGGAATAGATCCGGAGGCTGCCGTTCTCGATAATATTTTTTTATAATAGAAGATCCTCAGGAAAAAGTAGAGGCTGTAGGCGCTGCTTTCCAGCAAGTGTATAATGTGAATGCTAGCATTCGTCCGAATCATGACCTGGAGAACAGAGCCTTACTGCACAACTTCTACCTTGGAAATAGCATTACGCAATGGCGATCCGAGAATACCGGTTTCACCGGGTTCAATGACGAAAACTTGACAAACGCCACCATCGCCGAGCAAAATGGACCCAGTTCGTTGTTAATTTCGAAGGTAGAACTTCAGTTAATTTTTCAAACATTAAAGAAAAAGAAATCTGCAGGGGTCGATGGTATACCCAACGTTGTGTTACGACATCTCCCTGAGGAAGCAATAGACATTTATACCACACTGTTCAACAACGCATTGAATAATGCATATTATCCAGTAAGTTGGAAGACAGCTGTGGCCCATCCTCTCCAAAAAAAGGGAAAGGACAGCTCCAATCCGGCAAATCTTCGGTCGATAAGTCTTCTTCAAAGTATCAGTAAGGTATTCGAGAAGATTCTCAATAGAGCTCTGTTCAAGTGGGCTGAGGACAAAAATATTATCCCAGACAATCAATTTGGCTTTAAGGCGGGACATGACACTATTCATGCCGCGTCTAAGTTAGTTTCTGATGTTCAATGGAACAAAGCGAAAAATCAATGCACGGGTGCCGTTCTTGTTTATTTAGAGAAGGCTTTCGACACCGTATGGTTAGAGGGTCTTTATCTGAAATTAACTAGATTTGGCATAAGTAAACCACTGTTATATATGCTTCATGACATGCTCAATGGTAGAAAGTTTGTTGTCAAAAGTGGCAATGTAACTTCTACCACAACATTTGATATTAAAAACGGTCTACAGCAAGGAGCTGTGAACTCGCCGATTCTTTTTAGTATTTACACCAGCGATCTGATAGGTAGTCTCACTCATGCAATTGTGTATGCCGATGACCTTGTAGCGTACAGGACCGGTCCAAAAGTTGAAGTCATTAGAATTCTCTTGCAGCGTGACTTCGACAAGATTCAGCGATATTGTGATGACTGGAAGTTAAAAATTAACTTCCAGAAGTCAGAAACTATCCTGTTTAGAACCCCGTTGTCTAGGGCTTCTAGGGATACAAGAAAGAACTGGAGAAATCTAGTGATCGTTGGACCAAGTGGACATCCACTGGCAAGTAAAGATGTGGTAAAGTACCTTGGCATCTGGCTAGATCAGTATCTATATTTCAATCGACATGTAGATGCTGCTCTGACCAGAGCTAGGGGAGCCTTTGGGTTGACAAGACGGTTGTTCTATAGCAGCCGCCTCGACAGCAGAGTAAAGGTGATTTGCTACATGGCCCTTATCCGGCCAATGATTGCCTATGGGTGCCCTGAGTGGTTCAACGTTGCCCCATCTCAAATGGAAAAGATTCGGGTGTTTGAGAGGCAGTGTCTTAGACACTTGGATTGCACAGAACACCAGAGTCGGAGTACACACATTACTATGCCAACGAGGTTCTATACAACAGGGCCAATATAAACAGGATAGATAACTTTTTAATCATGCTGATTCGGGGTCACATTGCAAGAGCGATGACCTCGACCAATGGACTTATTTTTGGGGCTTACTACCCCAATGATGAGTACAGTGAAAGTGTGCGTCTTAACGGTTTCATCCCGCCCGAGACATTCCTCTTTTTAGACAGTCGTGGGCTGATACAGGATAGATTGGCGGTTCCGTTAATCTACCACGTTGGCCGTAGGACTGTGGATCGGCGACTCCTTTACGATCGGGATGTTGGCTCTGGAAACGGAGCAGAACGTGTTCGGTTCAGTAGAGCTGTGCCCCTTCGGGACATAAAGGACATAGTTAAGCAAATGAAAAAATTCTGGTGGTTGGGTGACCACCTTGATATTGAAAGTTGACCACATTGTTGCTTTGGCCGACTTACATAGTTTTAAGGTAAATATAGAGTAGGTTAAACAGTTACGGTGGCACAAAAAAAAAAAGTTGCTGGTGGCTGTACTAGTTTTTAAGTTAGTTTAAGTAGTTTAATTAGGTATAATCTAAGCTTTTATATAATTTATGTATAACGTAGCTTATAGTAGTTTTATTTAGTTTAGTTTAGTATTAATTAGTTATAATAAGGTAAAGGGTAGCTTTAAGTTTTATAAAAAAGTGAAAAAAAATGATAATGAAAATGAGTTTTTTTTATAATAATTTTCTCGTGAGTTTAAGTGTTAAAGTTAAGTTAGTTAAATATAAATGATTTTACGCCGAAAGGCATCGTTTCAATACGTTATAGGTTAATTTAGAGCGCCCGCATGGGGCCAGTAAGTTAATTAAGGTAATATGGAAGCTAGTTGTTTAAGATTTTTTGTCTAGCATTAAGGTAGATATAAGAAATTAAAAAATAAAAAATGAATAAAAAAAAAAAAAAAAAAAATAGAGTGCCTGCACGGTGATCCGGAGGTTTCAGGTTCAAAACCCCAGCGCTTCTTCAAATAGTTTTTATAATTTTTTTTTAATTATTTTTGATATTTCAACCAAAACTCATTATAATTGGTTAACGTTCAAAGCTAAAACCCAGTGTACAACGTGATATTGTTTATATATGCAATTTTATTTATTTATGTTTAAGCTATTTGCGACATATTTAAGGCACTTATAGGTTAGAATAGAAGACGTTTTTAGGCAATTGATAGTGTATCAAAATTTAAAAGAAACAAAGCACAGGTAACGATAAACCTACATATTTGGATCAGTCGGGAATGCTGTGGCCACACCATCACCATCAACTGCATCAATAAATTTACAAAGAACACCAAGTAAAGGGGTGAGTTTTTTTTTTCTTTATCTTTTAAATTCTGAAATATATTGTTAGTGCCTATAAAGTGATTCTGGGTTGGGGACTAATGTTTTGTTTTGATAAACGAGTCCATTGCAAATAGATTGAATTTTCCTTGCAGTAATAAATAAATAGGCACTTATAAACATTTAAAATTAATGAAAGTATACTAAGCAATATTTGAGTACAGATTTGTTTACAATAATAATAAGTTAAAAATTTGGTTTATTAACAAAATATAAAATGATTGTATCGAATTGTTGGTGAACATAACAAATACAGATGTTGATAGTTGCATTAAAAAAAAAAAATGTCCAATAAAAAAGTTGATTGTTCGTTGAACCTAAATAAATATTAAAAATGGTTTAATTTAAAGTTTAGGATTATGGATGAGGATTATTAAAATGGAAAGGGTTTAAGATGGGATAGAGGAAGCGGAAGATGGCAAGGTAAGGGGTTGTCAAGGCGAGTACGGCAACCATGGTTGGGTGGGTAGAGGCGAATTTCTCGCGCGTCCTTAACACCATGACGCAAAGACTGGCATGATTTTTGTATGCGCTGTTCCGATAGGGGTCAAGTACCTACGTCCTCCAACGAGCAGTAGGCCGGTCAAGCAAGCCAGCACTGACCCCGACGGCAAGAAAGGAATCAGCAACAACTTGTGAAAAGACGTGATTTTTGCTCTCAGGAATAAATTAGAAGAAATTCAAATTCAACGATTGGAATAATTATTTGAAGAAAAAGAATGTCTTATTTGGTCATGACTTCCCCAAGAAAGGAAAAGGTAACTGTACATTCAGTCCATTTTCTCCAGTAGCTAACTTTCGACATGGTCCTAAATAGGTACGATATTTCTTACGGGTCACAATTGCGTGGCCGTAAACAGATGTATTATGGCTTGTAGGTCACAATAGCGTGGCCGCAACTATAACCTAGCAATGATTATGCGTCATAATTGCTTGGCTGTAATCAAATACTATATTTTTGTGAGTCACAATGGCGTGGCTGCAACCGCAACTTGTTGGTCACTACAGCGTGGCCGCAACCTCAATGCTGGTAAGATTATGAGTCACAATTGCATGGCTATAATCAAATACGATATTTTTTTGTGGTTCACAATGGCGTGGCCGCAACCACAAGTATTATGTAGCTTACATAGTTTTAAGGTAAATATAGAGTAGGTTAAACAGTTACGGTGGCACAAAAAAAAAAAAAAAAAAAAAAGTTGCTGGTGGCTGTTCTAGTTTTTAAGTTACTTTAAGTAGTTTAATTAGGTATAATTTAAGCTTTTATATAATTTATATATAACGTAGCTTATAGTAGTTTTATTTAGTTTAGTATAGTATTAATTAGTTATAATTAGGTAAAGGGTAGCTTTAAGTTTTATAAAAAAGTGAAAAAAATGATAATGAAAATGATTTTTTTTTATATAATAATTTTCTCGTTAGTTTAAGTGTTAAAGTTAAGTTAGTTAAATATAAATGATTTTACGCCGAAAGGCATCGTGTCAATACGTTATAGGTTAATTTAGAGCGCCCGCATGGGGCCAGTAAGTTAATTAAGGTAATATAGAAGCTAGTGGTTTAAGATTTTTTGTCTAGCATTAAGGTAGATATAAGAAAATGAAAAATAAAAAATGAATTAAAAATGAAATGATGAATTTAATTCAATTGAACACACTTGTAAATTATTTTTTTATACTGAGAAAGTCGTCAACGCGTCTGTACACTTTCACAGCTAAAGATCGACTGCCGTAGGCACTCTATCCTCGGACTACAAGATCTATTAATTTTTAATAACTATTTGTGGCACTTAGCTCGTAGCTTCCTTATATATGTTAATTGAAATGCCGGCGGCAAATCAATTTTACTTTAAAGAGATAAGTTGGATTACTCTTAGCAGCACTTTTGAACGTTTTTCCACCAGTTAACACTTAGTGTAATGATTCTACACTTAAATTATCGACCTCCACCCCGTGGAGGTCGTAGCTTTGTATATAATTACGATAATTTCCTAAAAAAAAAAATACATATAAGTAAGCTACATAATATATACCTAGTTAGCAAAAATGTCACCTTGTTGGTTTATCTTTCACTTTATTATTTTTTTTTTTCGGCCTTTCGCGCTCGCTTTCCTTGGGGTTAATTTTCACTTTTTAAATGTTTTTTTTAAACTTTTCCGCTTTACTATGAAACTTTTACTTTAATGAAACTTTTTCAGATACAGGCTTTTTCTTTATCTTAAATCTTTTTCTTTATTTTATAAAACTTTCACAGCTTCTAGGTACTAGGTGATGGCAGTTACAATCAATATTCGGGTATTGGATGAAAGCTTTTCCAAATGGTTTTTCAGAGTTTCCTCTCAAATATGGAAAAGTACCTCCAACTACCAACGGTTTGAATTTGTATGTGTTTTGGATGAACCTTTCGTACTCGTAAAGAGCTGTAAGGGAGAATAGGGTAGGATGGGATATTTCACAAACATGCAGTTTGTAACAAAGTATAGTTTTCTTTTTTAATTATTTTTCAATAAATTTTCAGTTTTTATAATTGATTATTGAATCAAAAATATCTAAAACTAAAATTCACAAACAAGTACCTAACAGGCCGACTCCACAAGCGATAATTTCTCTCAGAATACTAATCATGGGCCCGTATTACGTATTACGAAACGAACGGCAAAAAAACGATAGTCAAGAAAACGAAAGCCGCAACATAAAGCGATTCCAAGTAACGAGAATAGTTTCATGAAATTGTTGCCAGATAAAACAGAGAAATACTATTTTTTTTGAAGTGCATCTAACTTCACGTCGGTGTATAGAAGTCAAAAATGTATTGAAATAAATAAAGACTTGAGTATGAAATTAAAGAAGTGCGGTATATTATCTTAAAAAATATTAAAATGTTAATTAACTACTACTTCTCGGATTGAAAAAATTGTTCCAAGGGGCGAAGACGGAAAATTCGTTACAAATATTTCAACGAGAAGAGCATGAAAAATGTGTATGTAAAAACCAAATAGTGTTTTTTTTGCAATTCCGGACTTTGTTTATTTATAAGTGCAAGTGCGTTTATTATGGTTGTTTTTTTAATATTGTTAATAAAATGTTCTTTTATTATTTTTGTTTGTTCTTATTCACGTTTTGTTCCCAAATGGTACATAACACACAAAAAAAATTGACAACAACGAGAACAAAGGCTAGACGTCAGCCGAATAGCACTCGTAAGAAGAAACGAGTTTCGTTGAAACTAAACGATAATCGTCTTACGTAATCGCATTTGAACGAAAACGAGGGTTTTTCAACGATTATCGTAATACGTAATACAGGCCCTGATATGAAATATCTTATGGAGTCGCGTTGTTTGGCGTAATGTCGGGATATAGATGTCTAGGATGAAGTTGACGTTTGAGTTTTTTTTTTTTTTGCTTTTTGTGGGTAAATGTCATTTTGTCTCTCGTGGTGCGTGTTGGTTGTTGTTCTTTGTTTGCCGTTGTTCAGTTGTTTCAATTTTTTTTGTTGTATTTAAATGCCGGTCGTTGTTCTTTGTTTGCCGTTGTTCAGTTGTTTTAATTTTATTTTTTGTTCGACAATATAATTATTTAATTAAAACAAAAAATGAGTGAGTGGAGATTGACGCCAAATGAAACAAAAATACTTATTAATTTATATCGGGAAAAGGAGTGCTTGTGGAGTTACAAAAGCAGCCTATACAAAAGGAGTGATTTAAAGAACAAAGCATGGTTCTCTATGTCCCAGGAGCTAAACAAAGAAGTAGCTGAAATTTAAAAAAAAATAAAAACTAACAAAATAATAACAAAAATTATAAAAAATAAAAATTCGATGACTGCACCACTAACCACGAAGCAATTTCTCGTTCGTCTTAGAGAGATACTTACACTTGAACTTCACTTGCAAAAATAAAACGTCAAGACATGAACTGCCCAGCAAAGAAAAATGGAAATGCTGCGATAGGGATGTCTAATATTTAGTTAGCAATTCAGATATCTTGTGGAGTCGGCGTGTAACAAAACAAGTAACAAACAATTTTTCGACAATATATGTGTCGCACACTTAATTACATTCAACATTGCTCCATCGACGACTATTGCTGCAATCAACAGTGTCAATGTGCTGCAATACTTCTTCAGTTGTTGTTGCTGCCAAAAAATCTCTAAAACACATCATTCATCTCATGTTAATATTAGCAACCCAATTGGTTCACAATCATTTTCTTCGAAAAATAAGTCGATATTGCTTATTATTTTAGGAGATATTCACAAAAAAATACCGAATAAAAATAATTTTACTACTTGTTGCAAAAAATATCCCTACGATTTGACGTTTAACATCTGTCTTTTCGATTCAATAACTTTTGGCAGCACTTTAGGATTAGCGAATACACAAGCTCGCTAATCTTAATACCGTCGCAACTGAAGTTCGCTTAAACATTCGAATTCGCTAAAAAGTTCGATTCTCTAATCATAATGAGTGTAATTTAAAGACACAGATAAAACAATAAATAAAAGCAGAAATTTCGCATTTAACACTTATCAAGTCAGCACTGATTAAATTACAACATTTAACAGTGATATTGGAAATTTAATCATTCCTATAAAATACTCCGAACCTTCCAGCAGCATATGAATTATTACAAGTAGCAACAAATTCAAATAGGAATAGAAACTTTTTGAAACTTCATTATCGAAAATCTAAATTTCAGAAAGAAAAATAAGATCCGTTAAATGATCCAAGGAAGCAAGATGGATTTTCGGTCTGCGTAAGGTGATCACATCTAATAATTCAACTCAATCATATTTTTTTCAACTTGTCAGTGACATTTATGAATTTGACATTTACGTAAACATAGCTGTTTTATGTTCTTGTAATGTCGAATTCCTTTGAAATAAAAAGTTGACTTTTTTCGGACTAAAGTCGCTTTTTTTCGGACTAAAGTTGCTTTTTTTCCGAAAATCATGATCCATAGACCAGAAAAAGTTGCTTTTTTTCCCCTCAGATCAACTTTTCTTGAATCTCGATTTGATAGCAAGATTCACACATATTTTCACACATACTTAACAGATTTGATTTCTTCTGTCAGACGAGCAGTTTAATTATGTAGTTTGGTTTATTTTAATATAGATTTCTCAAATAAAATAATTTTAAAATAATCTATTGGACGTGAAACTTGTTGTTAATAGCGCAATATGTTAATAAAGTGAACTTAAGTGAAATGTTTAGATCGCGTCTATAAAATATACACCACACAATTACAGAAAAAAAGCAACTTTGTTTTTTCAACATCCATAGGAAGGAAAAAAAGTCAACTTTTCCGATCAAATCTGAAAAAATCAAAGGAATTCGACATAAGACTCTCATGGGAATTTTCATTGGTATTTGATTTTTTTTTTCGATTTTCAAATATTGTAATAAGAGAATCCTCAAACAGAAAAATTGGCAGAAACATAAGAAAATGGTCAAAAGATGTTATGAAATTGCAACCCGCAACTTTTTATATGCAGATCTGAAATATATGGAATGAGCGAGTTTATGTGAATAAGAGAATACCACACTGCATTACCAACTTAAATATACATTCACTTTGAATGAATAGCAGAATAGTAACTAGTGAAAATTCAAGGAAAATTTCCTCCGATGAATTGCAAAATAGGTCCGGTAGTCATATTTTCAAGTGAAATTGTTTAGTTTTTAGTGAATAAATGCAATAATTCTCAAATTAATAATTTATTTTCAACTGTAGTAAACTAATGTGGTAAAAGAAATAATAATTTTGTTGATTTGTTGACTAAAATTTAAAAAAAATCTTTTAAATTTCATCATATTTCGTATGCGTGTGGTAACTCTAATCACATCGCCGCAAAAATAAAAATGAAAAATTCCAATACCATAGAGTTGCTCCAAGGTGTGCGGTTGCGTATTTGGCTCTGTTTATACAATCCTTAACATAGGAATATGTGAGTTACTTAAATTAAGACCCAAATGTTTAAACTCAAAGAAATATAACTGTCTTAAACTGAACTTAAGTAAAGTGATTTTTTATTTCAAATAACTCCCGCACCGCAAACTAAGCCGACATATTTTTTTCTTTGTTCATCATGTTTACATTCTTTTAAAAAATGATTCAATCTTTGTTTGGGTACCGGATAGAACAGTTTGCTTCTGTAAATAATAAACGAACGTTTAATTCATTTTATATATGTATAACAATAATTATTTAATAAATTTATTATTACCGGAAATTTTTGGTTGAAAATGCGTTTTTTTTTATGTTTTAGTGTTTTAGACTTGTCTCTCGCGAAAAGAAATCCAAAGCAACTCGATTTTGTCTGTACGACAGCTCTGTTTTGATCAGTTGTGACACCGGAATCTGAAATTATAGTTGTTTGGGTATCTGATTTTGATTTTTCAATGATTGACTGCTGAAGGTTTCGTGTATCTGTAAGTAAAAAACTGTTATTTAATAAATTAGACTATGTTTTGCGCAGTAGATAACATTGATAGAAGATATATGCGGCAAAATTTGAAATAAGCAACAAGAGAAATATTAGATTCAAGCCAATTTCTCTAAAGCCCTCTGATATGAAAACAATTCATCATGATCGTAGCTAATCCAATCCTAAGTACATATTCTGGTCTGGTTCATAGATATCAAACTAAACTATCGCATTGAACTTTCTCTTTCTTTTATTATTTCATTTAATGAATTAGAGATAAGTTCCTTTACTGACTAACACATGTCCTTAAAAGTAAACTTAAATATAATATCTTCCCCTTTCTTCTTCTCAAAATATAAAAATCTCGTGTCACGGTGTTTGTGGTCGATCTCCCTGAAACGGCTTAACCGACTTTTATGAATTTTTTTATGTTTATTTGGTAAGTCTGAGAATAGTTTGTAAAGTATATTTCATACCCAAAACGGTCCCAAAAACGATTCTTTTTTAAGTTTGACAACCAAAAATTACCTAGAAATCTCGCTGCTCTGTCAAAGTCGGTAAGAACACCACCAAACCGTTTGATGTTGAGAAAAGGCAAGGCGACGCATTATGATGTAACCTATTCAACAGTGTCTTGAAGCAATTGTAAGAAAATCCCAATTCAACACCACTGGTACAATTTATCAAAAGTCCTTTCAACTACTCACGTATGCAGATGGCATAGACATAATCGGCCGAAATAAGCGAGCTGTGACTGGTGCATTTGCCGGTATCGAATTCTATGTTTTTTGGGTCGCTGAATCCAAATCTGAAGAAATCCAACAAAATTTCCTGGTGCGTGTTGATATATCCGCGAGTAACCGCGGAATTTTCGCACTTTTTTCGGTTTTTTGCTAACATCTTGGAAACTATGCGTCTTAACTGAAATTTCACCCACAACAAACTGAAAGATCATTAAATTTTCTACAAAATTCATGCATATTGTTTATTTCTCAGGCGTACCGTTAACCCGTTAGAGTGCGTTGAAATGTCAACATAAAAAGAAACCGCGGTTTTTCACGGATATCTCAAAACGCACCAGGAAATTTTGTTTGATTTCTTCATGTTCAGGAATATCAACATCGACGACTCGGGCAAAACATTACGATGGATATATATAATTTTGAAGTAGTCAACGACTTTGTTTATCTGGGATCCACTATTACAACGCAAAACAACATCAGTGTAGATCAAACGAAGAATTACTCTTTCCAATTGCTGTTTCATCGGTCTGAGAAAGCATTTAAGTAGTAAGGCCCTCTCTGATTGAATCAAGCAGACGTTATATAAGACCTTGATCATCCCAGTCCTGCTGTGTGCGATTTTTGGTCCTGTGTGTATCGAAGCAGTATGGAGAAGATTCAATGCCGAGATATACGGGCTATACAGAAGCTGAAAATACAACAGCTGAGATGGCTGGGTCACGTGGAGCGTTTGGACAACAACGGACCAGTCCGACAAGTCTTCGAAACCAAACCCCAATAGATGGCGCACGCAAGTGGAAAACGACCTCAGCCAACATGCGGTGCGAAATTGGAAGCGGCTAGCTAGGAACAGAGCTGGCTGGAGAGACATGTTGGTTGAGGCCGAGCGCCATCATAAGTAGGTAAGTGAGGGCACAAATTAATATTAATTAAAATTCCTATTCGGGAAGTAATAATATTTTAACTATGTCTGTAAGGCACATTGCCTTTCAAATGAAACAGGTGTTGCACGACACTGCTCGGCACAAATCCGAGTTTCTAACCCTCCAAGTGGGTGCCGGGCGGGCAATGATCACTACAGATTTTTCAAAACCCAAAACCCCAGATGCTGACATGACGAACGATTACAGATCCCAAATACAACAATAACAACAACCAGACGTTGATATGACATACATTGACGAACTTGGCAGCGCGTCAGAAGACGAACTGCTTGCCTCCAGTCAGGAGACAACTATCAACGTCGGTGGCGAAGGTAGTGCTGCTCGTAGTAGTACTCCCTCGTCACCAAAACCTTCGGTTAGCACTCAGAGCACCATCGGTGGGCGGGTGCTAACCACAACACAAAAACAAGGCCGGACAAACAAACAAAGGTCCCATGGCCCGACTCGCAAGGCCCAGGTCAACCATGCTAGGTTCGTTTTGACAAAAATTGCGAAACGGGAAGAAACGCAAGCATTAAGGGAACGCGATCGTGAGGATATGGAGAAGTTCTCCAAAATAGTTGAAGACTATAACAAGTTCTTGGAGGGCGCTACTCTTCAGAGGAAAGAGCAAGTTGCAAAGCGCAACAGGTCTCAGGATGTGACTACTCGGCCCTCGAAAAAGAATAAGGCTCTTCCAGTTCTTGTCAGAAATAAAAAAAACACTTTACCATCCACATACGGCAGTCAGCCAGTGGCGAAAACTTTGAGTGAGATCGTCAGGGACGACCTTCAAGTTGCGCTGACGGATGAGTGTTCCTCTACAGGGAAACCAGTTCTCGAAGCGTGGAACGCTATTGAGGCTCGACTGCAGGGTATGGTGGTGGAACATATCCTAGAGGGTAAGGGAGGGCTCTCTCCATCCTTCAGCTCTGCTAAGACGGTAAGAGGATATAGGGTGATCAAGTGCAAGGATCAGTTGTCGAAGGAATTCCTTGGCAATTGCGTCACTAGGATTAGTAATGCTTGGAAAATGGAAAGGCATGAAGCTCAAGCTAATCCAAGCCAGGGACATTCCCAAACGACCAAAGGCTCGCATTTGGGTACCTTATATGGAAAAGTTGGATGGTGAGAGCTTTCTCCAAGTCCTAAAATGCCAAAACCCGGGGGTTGCTATGGACGACTGGGTCGTCATTAAAGCCGAAGGGGCCAATGCCAACAAGATGTCCTTCCTGCTCTTGTTTGATTTATCGATTGTAAATTCTCATCGACTTAATTTTGGCATCAGGGAAGCCAAAGTGAGGATTTTGCCACCTCACGGGGACGACACAGGAGTTGTCGAAACATCCGACGTGACGTTGGACCATTGAGCGTGGCCGCAACTACAACCCAAAATGCTGAAATTCACGCAGATTAATCTGAAGCACTCAAAAAGTGCTTCAGACAATCTCAGAATCTTCCTCAGGGAGGAAGATGCGGATTTCGGCATCATTCAAGAGCCATGAGTTTGAAGCCATAAGATCTGCGGGCTTCAAGACCAGCTCTACAATCTCTATTACATCTCAAAAAACAATAACCAAGGTAACCGTCGCACATGCATTATTGCTAAAAAACATTTAAAAGTATTTTTATGTCCAAATTTTAGCACTCCAGACCTGACAGTTGTCAGACTGGAGACAGCAGGTGTAGGTGGACTATACGTAGGATCGGCGTATATGGCCCACGATCGTATTGCACCACCCGAGGAAGTTGCCACCCTGGTCCATAACATCAACAATGCCAACCTCATACTGGGGTGTGATGCCAATGCCTGGCACACTGTATGGGGCAGTTCCGAAATCAATGAAGGCGGTGAGTCTTTATTTGATTTTATTATCTCTAACAACATGTCTATTTGTAACAAAGGCAATATCTCCAACTTCATTTTCCCGAGTACGGATACGTTTAAAGGGTGGGAAGATGTGCTAGACGTTACACTAACAAACAATAATGAACAGGTCAGGTTGGAAAACTGGAAAGTATCTACACTGAGATCATTTTCCGATCACAGGTATATACTTTACGAATTAGGTCTTAACACTAAGGCCCCTGCCCCGTTTAGAAACCCCAAAAAAACCGACTGGAACAAATTCAGTCAAGTTGTAAATTCCAAACTAAGAACTGTACCGAATCTTGTTTTAGATTCCGTAGAAGAACTGGAGGCGAAAGTTAGCACTTTTGAAACGGCTTTGAATGTAGAATTCAAAGCTTCCTGTCCAGTTAGGTACAGCAAAAAAAACCTTCCCTCCATGGTGGAATGAAAATCTCTCAAATCATGGGAAGATTACAAGAAAAACCTTCAATATCTGATACGTTAGCAAACAATGGCAACCGTACAAGGACTGCCTCAAAGACTACAAAAAAGCGGGATCCTCAGCCAAAAGGCTGGCCTGGAAAGAATACTGTGAATCAATTGAAAATGTAAAAGACTCTGCTAGACTAGGCAAAATACTGTCAAAACAACACTCCTGTCCATCTCTCCTCAAAAAGGAGGATGGTACTTGGACAGTGGATTCAGCCGAATCTCTAGAGGCTTTAATGACAACCCATTTCCCAAGCTGCAAGGATTACAGCCTAGTAACAGACAATGCCCTTAGTGCTCAGTCAGAACACTTAGAAAATATTCATGCTATCATAACCAAGGAAAAGATTTCCTGGTCTATTAATAGCTTCTCCCCATACAAATCTCCAGGTGTAGATGGCATTATTCCCATAATGCTACAGAAGTTGCATAACACAGCTGTACCCTGGTTAGAAGTATTCTTCACAAATTGCTTTCGTTTTGACTACGTCCCCAAGTCGTGGAGACAAGTCAAAGTTATTTTCATTCCGAAGGTGGGGAGACGGGGACACGAAGCCCCAAAAGACTTTAGGCCCATCAGCCTCACTTCCTTCGTCATAAAAACACTGGAAAGAATAATTGACACATACATTAGAGGGATTTTAGATAGAAATCCTCTTTCCAAATCACAGCACGCTTACCTTAACACGTTGACTGCCACCGTACAAACAAAAATATATCACCAGAGTGCCAAAAGTGTTTTTTTGTGTTTAGTATATCTTTATGTGTTGTGTCTTATGTCTATGTCTTTTGATTTCAATTTTTTGTATTTATATGTGTTTTAAGAGTGTGACCCACCGGTGGGTCACATGGCTCCTTATGGAAACGAGCGAGGAAAATTCATCATTCTGCCTATATTGTTTCAACAAAAAACATTTTTTTTTTTCAAATTATCTCTCAAAAATCACTCTCTTTTGCTTTTGAAATTAATTTATTACTGTTCTTTTGTTTAAATGTAAAATTAAGCTGAAAATAAAAAAAAAATAACATTCTAACAAATAAGCCAATAAAAGCCTGAATTTTTCAAATAAGTTAATTTCGACTTCTGCACTATCAACAATGGACTCTTTACTAGGTGCCAAAGAAACAAAAAATTCATTTCACCAGCAGGCCACATAAAAAACATCTTTACAAAAATATATTGAGTGTGCACTACCGGTGGGTTACATGGCCTCCTGGGAAACTTTTGCGTGACCCACCGGTGGGTCACATGGCAGTCAACGTGTGGAAAGGTCCACGGAAACGGCTCTTCACGAGGTAGTGCGTACCATCGAAAAAAACAATTCAATACGAAGAATATACCCTTGCAACCTTTCTTGACGTCGAGGGAGCTTTCAATAACATTCTTGCTAATTCGATTCAGGGATCTCTTGTCAAGTTCGGCGTTGAGGCTTACATTACAAAATGGATTTTATCCATGTTAAGATCAAGAATCATTAAAGCAACGTTGGGTAACGACCACATCATAAAACTCGTAGATAGGGGTACATCTCAGGGAGGAGTTCTATCCCCCTTACTATGGTTGCTTGTCATGGACAAAATCCTTTGTGAAATGGACAACTGTGGTGTAAAGGCGGTGGCGTATGCGGATGACCTGGTGGTTATGACATCAGGGTTATGACATAAGTGATATCATGGAAACTGCCTTGAAAAGAGTTGACATCTGGGCTACTAGCTGTGGACTAGTTGTCAATCCAAATAAAACCGAATTGATGCTCTTCACCACTAGGACTAAAATTCCCCCCTTCACCTTACCCACGTTGAACGGTCACACTCTTTCTCTATCAACAAAAGCTAAATACCTAGGAGTTACTCTGGACCCTAAGCTTAGCCAGCATAGGTTCCACATGTGCAATTAGATCTTGCCCAACCGATGCCTTAAGCGTTATTCTTAATCTTTTGCCTCTAGACCTTCACATCAAATACATGGTATCGTGCAGTGCAACCAGGCTTAAAGAAGCAAGTTGTTGAGCAGAAAGACCCTATGGTCATGGACAAATTTTAAAACTGTTGCCAATAGATCTTCGCTCAGTCCATATTGACTACCAATACACTTGTCTTGACTTTGATAAAAGTTTCAATGTGCTTTTTCCTACCAGAGACGAATGGAAAAACGATACGGTGACAAATGAAAATGACACCACAATTTTCACTGACGGCTCAAAGATGGTTGATGGAGTTGGGGCGGGTGTTTACTCCGACAAACTTAAAATTAGTCAATCGTTCCGTCTGCCCGACGCTGCCAGCATATTTCAAGCTGAAGTGCTTGCTATTAAGGAAGCCTGCAGGATACTCAAACAAAAAACAATATCTAACCATAATATTCACAATGTAGCCATTTGTATAGATAGCCAAGCTGCAATTAAAGCAGTTAACAGCTGCCTGGTGTCTTCAAAGATAGTTCATCAATGCAGAGCAGAGCTCTCAGGTTTCAGTGATAGTATACAAATTTCTCTCGTATAGGTCCCAGGCTATAGCGACATCCAAGACAATGAGCGAGCAGATGATCTTGCTAGGCAAGGATCAGCCCTTCTCACCTCTATCTATCTTTGGCGATAGCATCAGAGCACTGATTAATACCTGGTAGGGATAAATTGTCTTTGAACGGGCCTAGCCACATATAGATCTAGTGTAAAGTTATTGGGCAGGCTCTCAGTCCAGATGGAACCACCAAGCACACAGTGTGAGCTTATTTCTTCCTTTGGGACTGCGGGCACAGACCAAAACTTGGTTCCCTTAGCTTTTCAAAGCACTCACTCACTCTCCATTTCAACTTTCACCTTTTAAGTTTCTGAAACTTACCTTTAGGACTGGCTTTTCGGACTAGCACTTACTCTATTTTGTGGCGAAAGCATCAAAACACGGATTTACACCTGGCAGGTGTACCTTGCCTTTGAACGGGCCTAGCCTCATATAGATCTAGTGTAAAGTTAGTTGGTCGACTCTCAGTCGAAATGGAACCACCCAGCACACAGTGTGAGCTATGTTCTTCCCTTGGGACTGTGGGCACAGAAACCGCCATCTTACCTACCTACCTACCTGCACGACACTAGTTAGAAGGAATAGAAAGATAAGAAAGAATTGTTTTGGTACAATGGATAAAGAGCTAGTTGAATTGTATTTTTCATTTTTTTGAAAAAGTTAAAATAATAATTTGGTTTTCTCCATCGTTTCCGCTTCAAAGGTTTGGAATTTCCTTGTAGAAATAAAATTCCTGGCGCCTAACCCCCCATTGACGTTTTTATATGTCACTGCATCTTTTATATTCAATACAATGTAAAAGTATGTACCTACCTGTTGAATCGTTATCATTTAATTTATTTTTTTTATTATCAATCATCAATTGAATAATTAGCGAACCTACAACCAACTGAGCTAGGCTGAGGAAGCAGTAACTTTTATGCTGCCTGTTGCAATTTTTCTTATATTCGCCCGTGTGTTGTGTGCGAAGAAATCACAAAACCAGAAAAACCAGTTTTTACTTGCGATTATAGGTACTATGTATAAGACAAGTTATGCATTAGTGTAAACAAAAATTTTTGAGATAACAATCAAACATGACATTACGATGATAGCGAAGTCAAAAAAAGTGGGTCTGGAAATTATGTATGACTGTCTGTCTGTCTGTATGTCGGTCTGTATGTATCAGCACCTATAATCTAAACGGCTGTTCCGATTTACTTCAAATTTGGTATTGTCATTTGTTAATCTACAAAAAAAATTGTTTGCAAGATTATTAACGGTCTCCCCCATAGAACCGTTATTTTCTTCTTGAGCTATCTCGTGAACGGGTCAATCGATTTTTATTTAAAAAAATTGTTTAGAAAGACCTAGATGACTTGATAAAACTTCCATACCAAAATTTTGCAAAATCTATTTTTTTGTAAATTCAATATTTAGAAAACGACTTTACTAAAAAAAAATATTTTTTTATGCATAAAATGCAAACTATTTAGCACTTTAAATTGTAGTTTTTTAAGTTCGTCAAAAAAAATTTTATAAAAATTACGGAATTATGGAATTATTTTTTTGGTAAACTTGCATTCAGGCAACAAAGTTTACTTTGATTTTCGTTTAAATCTTTTTAAAAAGTAGTTTTAGTACTTTTAAAAAATATTCATATGATTTCATTCGTATTTTTCGTTTTTATTAAAAAAAATTATTAAATTAATTTTTATTAAATTTTATTTTATTTATGTGGTTAGAGCAAGTTCGTGCGATCCGGTAGTGCACTTTATTTTATCTTCAAATGCCAATTACCTACTTTTTTTTGTTTGTGATTGTATAAGTTTTATCTTCGTCGTCGTTCGGTTGGTTGCATTTATTTTATTCATTATTGTTTGCGTTAGTATTAATAATTCGAATAATTAACAAAATAAATATTGTTATATTCGGTTTTTTATTTTGTTCAATCGTCGCGCGGTATTAAAATTGCAACAAGGCGTAGAGGGTAAGTAAAACATAGGCATACGAAAAATCCTCACTATTTCTTTTAATGAATCCAAATAAAAAAATCGCCCTTGCAACAATATAATCTATATGTTTTTTGGGAGAAAATGTCGAGTCGAAAATGATTCCTAAATCTTTAATCTTATCAACTTTATTCAAAGGGGAAGAGTTAATTTCATAAGCAAAATGAATATCAGATGCTAATTTGGAAAATGTTAGTGTATTAGTAGCGCAGTCACAAATGGACCTGCATTTTTAAAACAATTTCAAATCATCTGCATAAAGCAGAAAATTGCAATTTTTAAGTACTTCCGCTTTATCATTAATATAAATATTAAAAAGCAAAGGACCAAGATGGACCCTATAGAACGCCAGATGTACAGTTAATTCTTCTAGACACTTTTATATCAATCAGTACCCGTTGAGTTCTATTCTTTAGATACGAAGAAAATCCAACTTAAACCAAAATGTTTAAGTTTATTTAATAAAATATTATGATCAACTAAGTAAAATGATTGACTAAAATCGGTGTAAACTACATCAACTTGATATTTATTCTCAATTGAATTCAAAACATAAAAACAAAACACTGATAAATTAGTCAATGAAGACCGTCCAGATACAAAGCCATGTTATATTTAGATTTAGATTAAGATTTTTTATTTAATTAAATTATTTACATTTACAATAACTTATTTTTATATAATTGATTATTTCGGCTGATACTTAGATTAAACAAACTCAACTTTTATATAAATTAATGTTGTTTTGGTTTTTAATTTCATTGTCTAAGCTGTTATATACCTTTTATATATAAGATATTTTGTGTATTTGTATTTAAAAAATCAGGAAGTCTTATGTCGTTTCTATTTCTTAGTGCGTATAATTGAAGATCTCTAATAAAATTAATGTAATTGAATGAATATTTAAATATATATATATATATATATATTTTTATAATAAATATAATAAATATTTTTAATATATTTATTGTTGTGACTCAGATATGCATTTTTAAGTCAAGAACTCGATTTTATTTTTAATTTAATTTAAGAAATAACTGAAAGAAATAACTCCATAGTTTAGGAAAAAAAATTAGAACAAGATTTAAATATTGGAACAAGATACGATTTCATCCATTGTAATAGAAATAAGCCCTCAGATAACACTTATTGAAAATAAGTAACAGAGGCCAAGAAAGTAAATTACAACATTTTTTCTACTTAATATTAATGGTATGCCATTCGGCACCACCTCTAGTATTAGTTTTAAGAGTCTGCAGCGCTTCTAAGACCATTCGGCCCTCTCATTCTTATTTTCGAAATCAGCTGTTTAACGTCGAAGCAATACCCCGGTTTTTATTTTCTACAAATTCCTTTTTACAACACACATAAAAACCTATAATTTCCTTCATTTGGTTCTTTTCTACCCTCTAATTAGGAAATTGCTTAAAAAAAGATGAAAAATGTTACCTACTTTTCCCACCCCCTAGAATACTATGGGTGAGTGTGTGACAGAGAAGAATATCAAAAAGACGTTCTCCGTTTTTGAGATAACAATCAAACATGACATTACGATGATAGCGAAGTCAAAAAAAGTGGGTCTGGAAATTATGTATGACTGTCTGTCTGTCTGTATGTCGGTCTGTATGTATCAGCACCTACAATCTAAACGGCTGTTCCGATTTACTTCAAATTTGGTATTGTCATTTGTTAATCTACAAAAAAAATTGTTTGCAAGATTATTAACGGTCTCCCCCATAGAACCGTTATTTTCTTCTTGAGCTATCTCGTGAACGGGTCAATCGATTTTTATTTAAAAAAATTGTTTAGAAAGACCTAGATGACTTGATAAAACTTCCATACCAAAATTTTGCAAAAATGCTTAGTTTTAGTTTTAATTATTTTTTTAATCTATTTTTTTGTAAATTCAATATTTAGAAAACGACTTTACTAAAAAAAATATTTTTTTATGCATAAAATGCAAACTATTTAGCACTTTAAATTGTAGTTTTTTAAGTTCGTCAAAAAAAATTTTATAAAAATTACGGAATTATGGAATTATTTTTTGGTAAACTTGCATTCAGGCAACAAAGTTTACTTTGATTTTCGTTTAAATCTTTTTAAAAAGTAGTTTTAGTACTTTTAAAAAATATTCATATGATTTCATTCGTATTTTTCGTTTTTATTAAAAAAAATTATTAAATTAATTTTTATTAAATTTTATTTTATTTATGTGGTTAGAGCAAGTTCGTGCGATCCGGTAGTGCACTTTATTTTATCTTCAAATGCCAATTACCTACTTTTTTTTGTTTGTGATTGTATAAGTTTTATCTTCGTCGTCGTTCGGTTGGTTGCATTTATTTTATTCATTATTTTTTGCGTTAGTATTAATAATTCGAATAATTAACAAAATAAATATTGTTATATTCGGTTTTTTATTTTGTTCAATCGTCGCGCGGTATTAAAATTGCAACAAGGCGTAGAGGGTAAGTAAAACATAGGCATATGAAAAATCCTCACTATTTATTTTAATGAATCCAAATAAAAAAATCGCCCTTGCAACAATATAATCTATATGTTTTTTGGGAGAAAATGTCGAGTCGAAAATGATTCCTAAATCTTTAATCTTATCAACTTTATTCAAAGGGGAAGAGTTAATTTCATAAGCAAAATGAATATCAGATGCTAATTTGGAAAATGTTAGTGTAGTTAGTAGCGCAGTCACAAATGGACCTGCATTTTTAAAACAATTTCAAATCATCTGCATAAAGCAGAAAATTGCAATTTTTAAGTACTTCCGCTTTATCATTAATATAAATATTAAAAAGCAAAGGACCAAGATGGACCCTATAGAACGCCAGATGTACAGTTAATTCTTCTAGACACTTTTATATCAATCAGTACCCGTTGAGTTCTATTCTTTAGATACGAAGAAAATCCAACTTAAACCAAAATGTTTAAGTTTATTTAATAAAATATTATGATCAACTAAGTAAAATAATTGACTAAAATCGGTGTAAACTACATCAACTTGATATTTATTCTCAATTGAATTCAAAACATAAAAACAAAACACTGACAAATTAGTCAATGAAGACCGTCCAGATACAAAGCCATGTTATATTTAGATTTAGATTTAGATTTTTTATTTAATTAAATTATTTACATTTACAATAACTTATTTTTATATAATTGATTATTTCGGCTGATACTTAGATTAAACAAACTCAACTTTTATATAAATTAATGTTGTTTTGGTTTTTAATTTCATTGTCTAAGCTGTTATATACCTTTTATATATAAGATATTTTGTGTATTTGTATTTAAAAAATCAGGAAGTCTTATGTCGTTTCTATTTCTTAGTGCGTATAATTGAAGATCTCTAATAAAATTAATGTAATTGAATGAATATTTAAATATATATATATATATATATATTTTTATAATAAATATAATAAATATTTTTAATATATTTATTGTTGTGACTCAGATATGCATTTTTAAGTCAAGAACTCGATTTTATTTTTAATTTAATTTAAGAAATAACTGAAAGAAATAACTCCATAGTTTAGGAAAAAAAATTAGAACAAGATTTAAATATTGGAACAAGATACGATTTCATCCATTGTAATAGAAATAAGCCCTCAGATAACACTTATTGAAAATAAGTAACAGAGGCCAAGAAAGTAAATTACAACATTTTTTCTAATTAATATTAATGGTATGCCATTCGGCACCACCTCTAGTATTAGTTTTAAGAGTCTGCAGCGCTTCTAAAACCATTCGGCCCTCTCATTCTTATTTTCGAAATCAGCTGTTTAACGTCGAAGCAATACCCCGGTTTTTATTTTCTACAAATTCCTTTTTACAACACACATAAAAACCTATAATTTCCTTCATTTGGTTCTTTTCTACCCTCTAATTAGGAATTTGCTTAAAAAAAGATGAAAAATGTTACCTACTTTTCCCACCACCTAGAATACTATGGGTGAGTGTGTGACAGAGAAGAATATCAAAAAGACGTTCTCCGTCGGCGAGGATTCATTTAATTCAATTTGTACAATATAAAGTTACAATTATACTATCAATGTTCTTTAATTAGTTAAAAATGAATAAAACTTCTATCTTTGTGACAAAACAAATGTTTTTCTTCTACTACGATGGAGCTGAAGTGTCGGAGACATACATGTTTTTTTTTCGTTTCTTTCGGATCTTCTGATAGGTATTTCCACTAATTTCAAAATTCGTAGAAATTTTCCACTACGACGGAAATTGGTGATAGTTATTTTGGAATTCGGGGGATTCTTTTGTTCACGATGGAACGTGTGATAGGGCTGATTAACTTTTTCTTCCAAATTTAATGGAGAAGTGTTACTTACGGAGGAATAAACAGATTCGAAAAAATCAGCAAAGATAGGACTCTTGAGTATCAATTTCTGAAAATTCAACTCCGTTTTAAATTACTGTTTGAGGAATGCCAGATAATTTTCTTTTAGAATTTATAAAAGATCAAAATGCTTTACTATTATTTTTAATGTTCGTTTCAATATTCACAATGTAATTTTTGTAGAGAAATGTATTTAAGATGTCCACATAGTCATTTTGGGTGTGCCTATTTTCTTGAATTTAGCAAACGCTTTTTTTTCGATTTTAAGATTTAATAACCTTTTATTGTGCCATGGAGGTTTCAGAGATTTCCTTTTTTTAACACGAGGAACAAATTGATTAAAACCAATAAACATAATTTCAATGAAACGACTGTAAAAGCGTTGCAAATTAAAGTTGTTAAATTCATTGTTTTAAATTATACCAAAAAAGTAGTTCTCTAGTTCAATGAAGTTTGTTTTAGAAAAATTAAAAAAAGTAGGTGCCGAGACAGGCAGACAGACAGAATTGTCGAACCCACTTTTTTTCTCTTCTCTATCATCGTAATGTCATTTTTATTGTTATCTCAAAACCTTTTTTCACGAAACCAAAACTTGCCTCATAGTACTTATAGAGCTAGTAAAAAATACGGCTAAGAAAAAAAAACAGTAATAGAACTGGTGTAGTAAGCGAAATGGATATATATGCACACGCACATAACGCTAAGCAAACGCACACGCACAGAAAGCCAAGCAAACAAAATATGGAAAGAAATCAACGATGTAAGCCCTATGAAAGCTAGACGGAGATTGGAACTTGACAAAAACATGAGAAGCGCACTCATCTTGATGATGAGTCAGGTAGGCAAAAATAAACAATTTGTACGTGTTACTAAATGGGGAAAACATCATTCGACACGAAGAATCTTTTTTCTAATGTATTCGTCCCAAACTTGAGTATAACTCTCATATTTGGGCTGGAGCCCCAATAACGTACTTGAATCTTCTGGATAGAATTGAAAAAAGAGCTCTAAAAATGATAGGAGATCGTTCTCTCACCGAGACATTTGCTTCTCTTGAACACCGCCGCAAGGTCTCATGCCTGTCATTGTTTTATCGTTATTTTTATAAACAATGCTCTAGTGAAATAGCCAGTTGCATTCCTCCCCTTAAACAATTCAACCGTAATACCCGTACTGCTAGGAATGCCCATCGGTTTACCCTTGAGCCCAATTTCGGACATACTGTTAAGTACAGAGATTCTTTCTTTAACCGCACTACGCGAATGTGGAATGCTTTACCAGACACAATATTTCCCACTCATTACAGTGTGCAGACATTCAAAACCAGTGTGCATCGGTTTCTCCTTTCTAATCCTATCCTCTTTTCCTAATTGCTCGCACTGTGTTTAATCATTATAAGGGTATTCATAACCCCTTTAGTGCGCGCTAAAAAAAAAAAATAGACGGAGAGCTAGCGACAAAAATACTTACGTCATTTGATAACGAAAATAATTAGCCCTAATATCATCTACCAACAAATGTGATATGGAATCGGGAAGTCTGCAAACGGGGGGAGATAGACCCCCACAAAAAAAAAATATGCTTGTATTTTGTCCCTTTACTAGATCTCATTATTAGTTTCCAACGACATAATTTTCTCATACAAGCCCCATACAATTTTTAACACCTTTAAGGGTGCGTGGTGGCAACACCCACCACTGGGGGCTTGGCAGACTTCCGGATTATTTTTCACACGTGCTGGGAGATGATAATACGACTAATTATTTTCGTTATCAAATGACGAAAGTTTTTTTTGTCGCTAGCTCTTAGACTAAAACAAGTGTTTAAAGTGAAAATTTTTTAGGGGGAAACAAAAAAAAAATGATTGTGAAAACAATCTGATCCACTATAATAATAACACGATAAAACAACATAAAATTACTCAAATTTAGTTTTCGGGCCGAAATTATTTAAATTAACAGCAGCGCACAAAATAATTTTAACAGTTGGCGCCACTTGTACTACATTTATTTACACTTACGTAAACTACATTAACTACCACATTTACGTAACACGTTTTCACGAAAAGTACCATTTTTGCCCTCTGCCATCTCTGGTTGTTTGGTTATGCTTGGTTTTTCTTTTTCCCCTTCCCTTCTTTTTCCCGTTCCCGAAAAAACTTCTTTGGGGCGAACTGTGGTGAAGCAGAAGCAAGCACATCATTGCATTATTAACTTGAAATAGGGGATGTTGATTATCCTTTTTCCGACTGAGAATATCCCAGCAACCAAAATTCCGAGTCTAAATCTCAAATACGTAATCCCGACTTTCAAAATCCCGACTGAGAAAATTCCGACTACCAAAATCCCGACAACCAAAATCCCGAGTACGAAATCCCGACTACCGAATTCCCGAATGATAAAATACCGACTGACAAAATCCCGAATAGTTTAATACCAAAAAAGTAATAATTCGATTATAATTTCAAGGAAAAAAAAAGAATTATTTTACATAAAAAGTTCGGGATTTTTATTTCGTATGTAGGTACTGTCTCATGACCCACAACTTTGTTTTTATAATTTAGTTTTATTTAAAAAAAAAATAATTTTCATAGTAGTATATAGAATCTGTATCATTATTAATTCTATTTCTTTGTTATGTTTTATTTTAAATATACATAGCCATAATAAGTGGATAGGAAAATTTAAAGCGTTTCAATTAGCTTAATTAGAAAACTTGTATTTGGAATAATAACGTACCGTAACAATTTATAATAAAGGAAATATTATTATAAATAGTAAAAACTTTTTTTGTTTTGAAGTTTTAAATATTTACCTTTTGTTTGCTCACTTTTGTTTAAAAGATTTTCAACTTCAGGCATATTTGGTTTCAGGTTCAGGAAATTTCCTGTGACAGCACTTTTATCTGCAATTAAAAAAATAAAATGTTGTTTAAGAAAAAAAAATGCAAGATAATACATACATAAATACATACCAACTTTTTGTGCATATGGAGTAATGTAGGCATACACATCGTACAGGTTTGCACTAAGTGGTGACCTTCCTCTCGATGAGTGCCTTCTAAGCCCTGTAAGTTGTTTACAGGTATTTTCATTTTTGTATAGAAACGTGTTATTTGAACAGTTTTTGGCGGATTCATAATGCTCGTAATCGAACTTGAAATCATGTTGCACATGGTTGCGTTTGATAGAAGGTAATGGTATCGATTCACTAATTCTTCTTGTCCTACTTCTTTCGGTGGTTTGCTGTTCTAAAGTTGCAAATGAACTTTGAATAAAGCTTCTTCTACGTTCTGCAAGTAGAGGCATTCTTGAAAATTCTTCAGATCGTGCTCTAAGGCGCATAACCGATTTTTTTGTTGCTATAATAGCCGTGTCGAAGCTATTTAGAAAGCCTGTTGTTCTGAAACTATGTGTCGACAATTTCGTATCTGATTTTCTTGAACATGTTAGTTTACCTTCAAAAACGGTGTCTTTCTCAAACTGCATAGTTCCATTTGCACATTCAGAGAAGTTTTGTTCGATTGTACTTGATTTCAAAATGTCACCTTCTTGTTTTTCCGAACACTTGAAGAAGGTTTCTATGCACTCTGAGTGGCTTCTTTTGGGTCTACATTTAATATTATTTTTGTTTGTACCATTCAAAGAAATAAATCTTCGGTTTACTCTTCTTCCTATTTCGAGATTTTCAATTTTTTTTACTCGAACAAATGCTTTTTGATGAAGATCAAATTTTTCCAAAACATCACTGGGTGAATTTACTGATGACCTTTTTTTGCAGTTTTGTCTAGTACTCTCTGAACGAAAATTTTCTGATCCACTATCTCGAAAAATTTCACTTTCACTCGAAGTTAAAATTTTTTGCCTTTTGCAAGATTTGGAAGTACTTTCAATTTCTGATAAATCATCAGATAAAAGACGCTTACGCTGTTTATTTAATACAAGATCATCATTCAAACTCTTCGTAGATAAGTCAGCGATCGTAAACGAATATTCATTTATTATTTGCACAGGTTTAATAATGTCCACCTTAAAGTTTTCATTTGAGAGATCACAATTGGCTTTATTATTTTTTTCATCGTCGGAAAAACACAACATATCATTGACTACTATATTTAATTTCTTGCTTCCTGTATTCAGGGGATTGCCTGTTTCGTCAGTTGCATCGTCCTCGAAACCAGTTTGAGTTTGAGACTTATCACTAGAAGCAATACTAATAGAAGCAAAATCGAATTCTTCACCAACATCGATTTCTTCGCCATCCTCTTCATCGCCGCTGTCATGCTTATCTTGCTGGCTAGAAGATATGTTGACTAAAGATACAGTTTGAACTGAAGAGTTAAATGTTGCGCAATCGTTGCAGGAAAAACTATCAACTTGAATAGTCATACACCGACGGTGAATTGCAGAGGAACCGCATGTCGAACAAAAGAGAAATTCAGTGTTAAGTGATCCACGCCCACCTTCCGCGCAGCAAATTTTAGCCGAACAAGTTTTCGGTCGTTCTAAAAGTTCTGCAAAGGCATTCGGTTCTAGCTCCCACTCTGCATCTCTAAAACAAAAAAATAGACTATTTATTTATTTAACTGAAGAAAAAGAATAAGAAGAAAAAAAATATTTAGAGCTTTTTTGGCTTAACCGGAACTTATGTGCAAACTAAAGTCGAAATTTCGGCTTCAAATGCCTCTGTTAGTGATAACTGGGCATTTGCATATTTTTGTGTTTGATATATGGGATGGTTTTAGGCATATTTTTTTTTTAATTTTTGTATTTTATAGGGTGAAACGGGGTAAACAAAATCTTTTTTTCGTCAGGGCTCTGTGCGCCATGGCTAATCCCAGAAACCTCTGGACCGATTTGAATTTTTTTTTTGTTTGAAAGCTTAGACATAGAGGATGGTTTTAGGCATATTTTTTTTTTTAATTTTTGTATTTTATAGGGTGAAATGAGGGTAAACACAATCTTTTTTTCGTCAGGGCTCTGTGCGTCACGGCTAATCTCAGAAACCTCTGGACCGATTTGAAAATTTGTTTTTGTGTTTGAAAGGTTTAACATAGAGGATGGTTGTAGGCATATTTTTATTTAATTTTTGTATTTTATAATAATCGTATAGTTATACAATAAAAGAAAAAAATACTGGATTAAATCTTTTTTCATTGTTATCACTTTTAATCCCACCCTAAATAGGGTTTTTATGTTTGCTTGCCAACTAAAAAAATGGATGTTCCTGGTGGTTTTCGTTATTTTTAATACTCTCCATACAATATAGGCTTATTTTGTTTTCGCCGGCCACCAAAAAGTCGATATTATGATAGACCGTATTAAAATGAACATTTTATATTACTACGATATTTTTGTTGTTTATTTTAGACGTTATAGCCGGGCTAAATCAAAAATTCGAATTTCTCCTGAATGAAATCAGTTTCTAATCTTTTTACGTGAATCCAATATTTGTACTATTACGAAAGTAAAAATGTTTTCCTAAGGCAAAAGTACTTTTTTTATTTTGTGCCTCAAAAATAAAGCTACATTTTAGCACCACGTTTTTTGCATTTGATTGACAATAATTAATAAGTTCTTTCAATATTGGAAACAAAGATTCCATTTAACAATGCAACATTTTATAAAAATTTAATTTTATGAAAACAAATAATAATATAATAATACTACTATACTTTGTATATCTTACCATCATTGGGAAATAAATTCACATTTGTATACATATTATTAAAGGAAATTTGATTTTCTACAACATTTGCATTCGCAAATTTATGTTTAAAAAATGTTCCCTTCAAACTGGTGCTTTTTTTAAAACATGGAAGCGCTCTATAATTACACCTATTTATAAATCAGGCAGTAAGCAGGCGGTCAGCCATCAGACGAATAGGGGGAATAACATGTAGCATACGAAAAAAGTGCCGTAACTATTCGGGACTGATGGAAGTGTGATCATAGCATCTTCGCGGCGGCCGCTAGTAACAAGCCTTTTAAAAAAAGGTTTGGCTAATATGATCAGGCTAGTTCCTCAGGTTGGCAACAGGTTAATTCCCTGTTCCGTAAACATTCGAATTACGAGACCGACAACAAGCCTTGGAAACGGACTGATCTCACGACGACAACCTAGGCAACGAAAACGGCAAAACGATTTACGAATTTTCTTATGGAACGTACGATCGCTCTATAGAGCTCGAGCTGCTCAGCAGCTAGCTGATGCCCTGTCAAAATATAAAGCTGACATAACAGCACTTCAAGAAATCAGATGGACAGGGAATGGTGTTTTACAGAAGAAAGAATATGACGTATACTACAGCTGTCATACAAAACACCATGTGCTCGGGGTAGGCTTCCTAGTCAGCGAAAAAATGAAGTCTACCATCATCGGCTTTAACGCTATAAGCGAAAGGCTATGCACCCTTCGCGTGCGAGGCAAATTTACGAACATCAGCCTCATTAACGTTCACGGACCTACGGAGGAGTCCTCAGACGAAGAAAAAGAGACTTACTACGAACAAGTCGAGAGGACCCTCAATGCCTGTCCAAGGTATGACGTAAAAGTCATCCTTGGGGATTTGAACGCAAAAATAGGCCGGGAGCCGGTATTCAGGCATTACGCAGGCACCCATAGTTTGCATGAGAACACTAATGACAATGGACTTCGAGTCTTAGAATTGGCAGCATCGAAAAACATGGTCGTTGCGAGTACCAGGTTCCCGCGTAAAGATATCTACAAAGCCACCTGGGTATCACCTGATGGAGTCACTCGTAACCAAATAGACCACGTGTTGATAGACCGTCGCCACTACTCGAACTTGATGACGGTACGAACGTACCGAGGCGCCAATATCGACTCGGATCACTATCTTGTTGGTATGGTCTTCCGAGGGCGGATTGCCTTGCGAAGACGTATTGCATCCGCCGATCAGGTTCGAATCAACACGACCGCCCGGCGCAATGAAAATGCCAGTAACACCTTTGGTAATGCGTTAGGACTCGCCCTAGAATCACTTGATTTAGGGAGAGTAAGTCCTGGAGCCAGTATGCTGGGCGTAGATGAAAAGTGGACACGCCTTAAGAATACTGTCATTAGTACTGCCAACTCCATCTTAGGCAGCAGTCGTAGAAATCGGAACGACTGGTTTGATGATGAATGCAAGCTAGCGACTGAACGTAAGAATGTTGCGTACCGAGCAATGCAACAATCTCATAGAACGCGGGCACGCGAAGAAGAATATAAAGAGCTCAGAAGAATAGAAAAACGGCTTCACAGACAGAAAAAATCAGCCTGGGAGAAGAACTTAATCTGTGAAATAGAAAAAAGCCGAGAGCGAGGTCCGCACCAGGTGCGGAAGTTCTACCAATCCGTCCGAAACATGACGCAGTACACACCACGCTGCACATACTGCAAGGACGGAGAGGGAAATCTGATCACCGAACCACAAAGCATACTGGAGCGATGGGAAGTGTACTTTAATGAATTGCTAAATGGTCAACTCACTGCTGAAGTGGAGGCTCCACTGCTTCAAGACGAATACCCTATGTTGCCGTCACCAAGCATAGAAGAGGTTGAGAAGGCTATAGACCGGCTAAAGAAAAACAAAGCCCCGGGAGCTGATGGTATACCAGCCGAATTATTTCAACACGGTGGGCCAACTCTACGTCAGGCAATTCATGGTATTATAGTGCACGTGTGGGAGCATGAAGAAATGCCAGAAGACTGGCGAAAAGGTATAATATGCCCCATACATAAGAAAGGAGATGTCACAACGTGCAGCAACTATAGAGGTATCACGTTGTTGAGTACCGCCTATAAGATACTCTCCTCTATCCTACAAGACCGGATAACCCCATACGCTAAAACCATCATCGGACAATATCAGTGTGGTTTCATTCCAGGCAAATCAACAACTGATCAGATCTTTACCCTTAGGCAGGCGATGGAAAAATGTCTAGAATTTAACATCCCAACATACCACCTGTTTATAGACTTTAAGGCCGCCTATGATAGCATAGCCAGGGTAGAACTTTACAAAGCCATGAGAGAATTCGGCATCCCAAATAAATTGACACGACTATGTAGGTTGACCATGACCAACGTAACAAGCCAAGTAAAAATAGCCGGATTGCTATCCAGACCAATCAACATCTTTAATGGACTCCGACAAGGGGATGGTTTGGCCTGCCTCCTCTTCAACCTGGCGTTGGAGAAAGCAATCCGTGACTCTGGCACGACAACAAGAGGGACCATCGTCAACAGGTCCAGCCAGATACGGGCTTACGCAGACGACATCGACATCATCGGAAGAACCGAGCAAGCTGTACACGATTCCTTCATCCAGATCGAGCAGGCGGCACAAAATCTGGGGCTGCACATTAGTGAAGGTAAAACAAAGTACATGGTGGCGTCGAATGCGAGAGGAACAGTTGGTCAAACAATCAAGGTAGCGGAGCACGAATTTGAAGTGGTGCAATCCTTTAAATGCCTTGGGTCAATAGTAGCAGCCGGTAACAATATAGAAGAAGATATACGCGGGCGGCTTCTCAAATCCAACAGAGCCTACTACAGTCTGTCAAAGCTCTTCAAATCCAGAAATCTCACCATAACTTCAAAACTACTGCTGTACAGGACCATGGTCCTGCCAGTACTCACATATGGATCCGAGACTTGGGTGCTTAGCAAAAGGCACTCTGACCTCTTAGCCGCGTTCGAGAGAAAAGTCTTAAGGAGAATTGTTGGCCCCATATGTGAGGAAGGACGATTCCGGAGACGGTACAATCATGAATTGTACGCAATCTACCTTGAAGCAGATATCGTGACAAAAATTAGGCTCGGTAGACTTCGGTGGGCAGGGCACCTAGCTCGCATGAGCGAAGAGGAACCTGCTCGGAAAATTCTTTATGGTACATTCTATGGCAGACGACAGCGTGGTAGACCATGCTTGCGCTGGAGAGATGGCGTAGACCAGGACGCCCGGAGCCTTGGGGTGCGCAACTGGATGGCGTCGGCTCGAGACCGGGATAGGTGGAGAGACTTGTTGTAGGAGGCCAGGACCGGACCCGGTTGTCGAGCCTATGATGATGATGAGTAAGCAGGATGTTTCTAACTATAGCCCCTATTGTAAGATTGCCACAATTCTAAAAAAATTGAAAAACTTATTTATGATAGATTATCTCAATGCTTAAAAATATTTTTTCTCCTTGTCAACATGGTTTTGTCTCTGGTAGATCTACCAGCACAAACTTTACAATTTTTTCAAATTATATTTTAAATGGGCTTGCAAAATAATATCAATATACATTAACCGAGTTAATCACGATGTACTAATTATGAATTTAAATAAGTTAGGATTTCATTATAACTTCTTAAATTGAAATGCATATTTAAATGGTCGTACTCAGTATGTTCGTGTAAAGAACTTTCTGTCCTCAGCTATTAATGTTACCTCAGGTGTGTCGCAAGGGCTTCTCTTATTAACTTCTCTTATAAAATTAACAATTTATTTCTTTCGACTGTAACTTTTAAAAAAGACCTTGGTGTAATTTTTGACCAAAAACTTGATTTCCTAAAACATATAGATTTTTTAGTTGCCTAAGGTAATTCAATGTTGGTTTTGAAAAAGGAAAGCCCTCAAATTTGTGGTGGCTGTCAATCTCCAATTGACGTCAATCACATTCTTGGTATTGGCGCTTGCAGATTCACCACATCAAACGCCAGCTTAACCAAAACAACATCCTCAGCCACCGAGATTCTAGGAAACTTTGGTCCAGCTTACATAAAACAAATTTACGATTTTATAAAATTACATAACATTCAAATCTAAATATTAACATACATACAACATTTTATATTATACATTCTTACTTTTATTTAAATTATGTTATACACTCGATTTGCAAATTTAAGAGTCAGAAGCCAGTAGCAGCTAGGCTCGAAATTATATTAACATGTAAATTTTAATTTTATGTTAATAAATTATAACAATAATAATAATAATAATAACATTCGAAGAAAATTCTCTGAAGTTATGTTCATCCGTGACGTATTGGAAAATCATATTGATTGTTCAGATAACCAGTTTTAATGTTCCTGCGAGGACGCTCAGAAACCGCCTGTTTTTTTGGATTCCGTTACACAGAACAAATTACGCTGCCAATGAGCAGTTTTGATTGTTAGAGAAGATTTTCAATAAAATAGTTTATTTTCGAACAAAATTGGAAAAATAAAAAAATAAAAATGGATACAATCTATGTATGGTTGAGTGATTTCGAATTTGAAGAGGAAAACGCAAGAAGTTCGGTTTTAGAAACTATCAGAAGACGAAGACAAATAATAGATGCTTCCAATCCCTTAGAGCTGGATGATAAACTGTGAATATAATTATTTATAAATTATTTTCGATTAACTAAGCCAGCTTTTAGAGAAATGAATGAAAAACTAAGCCCGCCATAAGAAAGTCATCAATTCCCAACATCATGTGGTAAATGTACCGCATTTATGTTTTCAAGAATCTTATCAAATGAGTGTGGGAAATGATTATTGTGTGAGAATGGCTCAGTCCACTATGTCCTTAGTTTTAAAGGAAGTATTTTTAGCAATGAAAACTCACATATGCCCAAAGTGGATTAAATTATCCTCGGACGAATGTGACACACCTCGTACAAAAAAGTATTTTTTAAAAAGTTTGGATTTCGGTGTTATTGGTTGCATTGATGGCTCACACATTAAAATATTCACTTCAAATAGAAATATACAACATGCATATTATAACCGCAAAGGATTTCATAGTATTAATGCAATGATCGTAAGTTATATTTTTAATTGAAACGATTTAAAAGATTAAAAAAAGATTACTTTTCAGGTTTGTGATGAACCTTAACCCAATTTATCCCATGTTCAAACGGGAGGCCCATAAATATTAAGTTCAGCCGCTAAGTTTTCCCATCTATTTTTTTCATTGAGTTTAAGAGCAAACTCCTGTAGCGATATCTCTATTCTCTTTCATAAAATTCATTAATACTTTTTCTGCTTTTTTGTTGTAACTTGTTTAGCTTTTAACTAAAAACTATACAAAAATTATAAAATGCATTGTTTTATTTATCAGCACTTTTATTTTTATCAAAAAACACTTACATTTTGTCCGCAACGAATTTTTTCCCAACCATCTAACACCGCAACGACCACGAAAATGGAGTTGACACTCGATTTCTCAATTTAGCGATAGTTGATCGCTTGTTATCGATTGTTGATCAGCAATCGACAATCGCAATAAATAAATGCATATTTAAAAAGTAGGTGCTTAAGATCGATTTTAGTCTTAGTAGATTATCATTTACAAATAACTTGTTATTAATTTTAAGTAGGTATAGGTACTAATCTTAATGGTGGAAATGTTTAAATGTTTAAATTTTTCTATTTTAAATAATTTATCAAAAAGTTGTTATTATGTATTTTATTGTGTTAAGCTAAAAGATTGTAGATGTTAAATAAATAAAATAAAAAAAAATAAAATAAAAATAGTAGCCAACACATCACGATGTCAAACTACTCCCGTGAAGAATTTGCGGAGATGCAATTCTGGTACCGTTAAGCTCATGTTTGAGATCTTGAATCCGAAAGATTTTACGCTGAAAGATGTCCCAATAGACGGTATGACATTCGTAGCACATGTTTTAAATTTTAGTTAGAAAACAGGTTGTAATGACAACACGTAGAAGCCAGTCACAAGAGCATTGAATTTTTAAAACAAATGTTTGAATTTTTTTCAACTTTTTGTTTCAAAATTTTTAGTTTGAAAATTAATTTTTCAAAAAATATTCATTAAAACAACTTTATTTAAAAAGAAAATAAAAGAAAAGTTTTCTTACTGTTTTTTTAAAATAATTGTTTTACTGATGTAAGTCATTTTTTTAGAAAATTGCCCTCCCACTTAAAGTGGAGGGAAAAAACCCCCTCTTCCTTACGATTTGTTTCTTGTCTTAACCAAACCTACTCGCTCTATCTTTTTGGTGCATCGTATACCAATCACTCTATATGTTGTAATAAATAAGCCTACTTTGGCACTTTTTGCACATCTTGGACGTCGCCTGTCTGCTGGCACTTTGGCAACGACCTAATATTTTAATCAAATGTACTAACGGGAAGATCTCAAAACTTTAATATGGCGGACTGTCAAGTTATAAATATAAAATATAAAATGTTTTTCTTTCTTTTTTTCTTGACCACAAACCGCAACGCATTCTAAATTATTAATTAATTTTGAAGGTTGGCAACTATGCTTTGATAAACGTCACACGTCAGTTTAATAACGCTCCGCTCAAATATCCTAAAAGTATCATTATTTTATATAAATAAATAAATTAAATTTAACTATCCGAAACTTCAAACGTTTGTTTTCCTAAAAGCTATATAATTGTCTAAGAAAAAGTGTTGTTTCGGCGATAATAATTAAATTATAACACGTAATGAGCTGCTGAGTAGACGTGCTTTGTTTTTGGTGACATTATTTTTAAATTATATTGATCTTAAATTGCTGCAATCATTGCAAAATTATCGTGCGCAAAGTTTAAAACATACTGATATTACCTGTGTAGTTTTTCTTTCGGAAAAGTGTTAAATAATTGTGTATTTTTAACTTACAATTTGGTTTAATTCAATTTTTTTTGTTTTTGTTTCTTTAATTAAAACAAAGAAAACATTTTCACTCAAGTTACTTTCCAATCTGACTCTCTCCACCAACACAACATAATTTACATAGCTCAGTTAACTAACTCACATAAACACCAAGTGCTTGTATTTTTTTTTTCTATATAAACAAAACACTAACACACACCCAATCATCTCTAACTATGCCAACATCTCGCTCGTCCTCCCGCACCAAAAGCTCTACCTCGACCGACTCACCCGCTAACAAACCATCTGCACTGGGATTGTCAAAAACCGGGAAGCGCGACGAACATTCCTGGATGGACGATAAATTACGTCAACAAAGTGAGTTTATCATAACATTATTGTCAAAAAAACTTGAAGACACTGAAAAAAGTATAACCGAGGAGCTAGGACGCGAAATTAAAGACATTAAAAACAGTTTAAATGACATAAACAAACGTGTCGAACAATTGGAAGCATGCAATGTTGATGTACAATCAAATATCTGCTCACTAAATAATGAACTAAATCATTTCAAAACGTCACTTGCAAATGTCACCACCGAATGCACAAACACTAAACTTTCATTAAAACACCATTCCGATGAAATAGCTAATGTAAGCAATAATTGTGATCACGTCGTTGATGATATTATTAAACTCAAACAAACTTTGAACACTTACGAAAACCAAATTATTGCCTGCGATGCGTTTATTTTCGGTATTCCGTTTATATCAAACGAAAATCTTAAATCGCTTTTTAATTTAATTTGCGATACAATTAACAATAAACCTCCGACTTTAAATAACATATACCGCACTCGACCGAAGAAAAACTCTTTAAACTCTGCGATCAAAATAAAATTTAATTCACCTTATTTATGTAAGGAACAAAATTAAATGCAAACTTAAACTTACAGCTAATGGGTAAAGTGCAATCGAATTTTTATTCGGTGAAATCATAGGTAGTCAGGGAAATTTACTTATGGGTGCCATCTACAGGCCAAATAGATATATTGATTTCTCACCGCTGTATTCGATTCTGGAAGAAATCTCTTTGACCTCTCCTAATATTATGCTTTGTGGTGACTTCAACTGCAATCTCTTGAGTCCTAATGCTTTCGCAAATCACATGTTAGCTTTCGATTTAGTCCCAGTTAACACCAGTACCCCAACACACTTTTTTGGAAGGGATTCCTCGTTATTGGATCTTATGTTTGTGAGTGACAAGAATGATGTTGCGTTGTATGATCAACTTTCGGCTCCTGCTTTTTCAAAGCATGATTTACTTTTTTTAACACTCAATTTTAGCCTTGTTTACTCAGAGGAGAAAATCAATTATCGAGATTTCCGTAATATTAATGTGCAAGAACTTGAAACTCAAACGCGAGAAACAAATTGGGATTCTATATATTACATGACTTCTTCAAATGAGCAGATTGAATTTTTAACACATCATATCTCTGAACTGTTCAATACCCATGTCCCCTTAAAAACAAAAACTCTTCAGCAAAACAATAATCCATGGTTTTCTTGTGCCATTAGAGCTTTGATGAAACAGCGAGATGACGCCTACGCGAATTGGAAAAGGTATCGACTAACTGAGCTGCGTCGTGTGTTTTGTTCACTACGTAACCGAGTAGTTACTAAAATACGCGAGGCCAAATACCAACGTTTTTCTAAAGAGTTAAGCACAAGCTCAAACGGTCGCCAGCTCTGGAAAAACTTACGCAAAATCGGTATTGGTAAATCAAAATTAGGAGTAGTAGAGGATATTGATGGCAACAAACTTAACGAACAATTCATTTCTTCTCTACCGTCACAAGTCCCCCTGCCCTGCCCCTCAATTGGTTTTACTGACCAACGCGATCGCAATGAGCTTGGTTTTTATTTTTCCGCAGTAGATAGTGCCGAAGTAGTCGAAAGTGTTCTTTCCATGAAGTCAAAAGCTGTTGGGCTCGATGATATACATCCTTCTTTTCTGTGTATAATTTTGCCACTTATGTTACCATATATCACTTATGCCTTCAATACTATTTTGACGTCCGGGCTATACCCAGAGTTATGGAAAGTTGCTAAAATCATTCCACTTCCAAAAAACGCTAAAAGAGATGAATTTAGACCTATTTCTGTATTGCCATTTTTATCAAAAGTCTTTGAAAGGATCCTTCAGAAGCAAATAAATAGTTTTCTATCTACTAACTCTCTGCTCAGCCCTTATCAATCTGGCTTTCGGAAGAAACACAGTTGTGTTACCGCACTTTTAAATGTTACCGATGACATCAGAAAAGCATTGGATAAAGACGAAGTTACGTTTCTAGTTTTGTTGGATTTTTCGAAAGCCTTCGATTCTGTTAATCATGTTAATCTATGTAGAAAGCTTATGCTTAATTTTAACTTTTCATCTAGTGCAACGAAATTAATTTTCTCTTATTTAACCGAGAGAAAGCAAGCAGTGCAAGTTGGTGACTCCCTCTCAAATTTTTTACCGAATGTTACTGGTGTACCACAAGGTTCTATACTGGGTCCTCTTTTGTTCTCTGATTATGTAAATGAACTTCCATCTTCTTTAGTAAATTGTAGCTCTCATTTGTATGCTGATGACGTTCAGCTGTATTTCAGCTGTCCGCTTGGCTTAATCGAACATGGAGCGTTCTGCGTCAATGAAGACCTTATGAGAGTTACAAACTGGTCTTTGTCAAACGGACTAATTTTGAACCCAAAAAAGTCCAAATGTGTTGTCATTTATAGAAAATCTCTAGACCTTTCTTATTGTTTTGAGCAATGCTCCAATGGAATATGTGGTTACAGCGAAGAATCTTGGTGTGACTTTTAATCGTTTTTTGACTTGGGATGATCATATCACTGGACTAGTTGGTAAGGTATATGGAGTACTCCGTACATTATGGGTAACACAATCTTTCACTCCACCAAAAACGCGTTTGCTTCTCGCTAAATCCCTGGTAATACCTATTCTGGTCTATGGTTGCGAAATCTATTGTAACTGTAGCTTCACGAGCAGGCGAAAACTTAATGTAGCTTTCAACTCAATCGTTCGTTATGTCTTTGGATTGCGACATATGATAGAATATCTGGTTTTGCTCCGCAATTATTGGGCATGCCTTTCGAAAAATACATAGAACTTCGTAGTTTGATTTTGCTTTCTGATATACTTCTCACACGCCAACCACAATATTGTTTTGATAGAGTAAGAACCGGGTCTTCAAACAGATCTCATCAGTTGATTATCCCTCCTTACGCATATTTAACATCGGAACGTCAATTTTTTGTAAATTCTATCAAGCTTTGGAACACCTTACCTCGTAATATAAAACAAAATCTGAACGCAACAAACATAAAAAGAGTGCTTAGATCTTATTTTTCAGTATAAAAACTTAATGTACTTTTATTTATATTATGATAGTTTTAATAATTAAAGTAATTTTTTTTTCTTCTTTGCTCAGCCATTGTTTTTGTATAATAAGCTTACAGCTATCTTATAAGATTTTAAATCTTACTGTTGTCAAGCATTTTCGATATTGAATAAATAAATAAAAAAAATAAAATAAATAAAAGTGTCTGTGCGACTAAACCTAACCTCAATATATGGAAGTTCACAAAAAACGTGGGCTCCAAGAAACTTCCCCTGACCAAAGTGCTTCCATTTTCGCAAAAAAATACTCATTGAATAAAACAATAATGCCATTTTCTTCGACGAGCCACTGCCAGTCACCAAGTAGTGATGTATTTTCATGGTCGGTGTTTGACTCCAAGCTCAGCGCTGCTCTGGACTCGAAACTGCATGACGTCTCACGTAAAGACGACCTACAGCCTCTCAGTATGGAGATTCAGCACCTGCGTTCAGAAAATACAAAGCTTAAAGAAGAGTTGCAGTCAATGAAAAATAGATTGGAGTTCATTGACAAATCATCTCGACGAGCAAATATTGTTGTTAGTGGGCTAAAAAACAAAAACACCCAATCAGCTGTTGCCGAATTCAATGACCTGTGCTCCAATGTTCTGAAGACTACAGCACTCGTAAAGGAAACACGTCAGATTCATGGTGGGAAGTCGTTTGTCTTCGCTTTGGACTCAGCCCTGCAAGTCAACAATATTATTGCAGCTAAGCATAACCTTAAAGGGTCTACTATCTCCAAACAGAAAGACTACACTGCCGATGAACGTAATAAGAGATTCCAATTACGTCAACTAGGAAAAAACATTGCCAAAGGAAGTGAAAATATCAAAGTTCTTCTTGGAGAGTTCTGTATCTACGTAAACGATATTCAGTTCACATAGAACAATGGCAAAATTGAAGCTGCGAAGATCCAGGACGCTGAGTTTCTCCGAGGGATTGTCACAAAAGCCAAATTCACTTGTGACATAATTATAAGAGAAACACTTAAATCTACTGCTAAAGTTCCTGCGCCGCAAGCCTCTTCTAGTGATCAACCTAAAAATTAGCAACCAAATAATGTCTGTCAGGTAGTATCGTATAAAGTTGCAAACTTAAAGAGTAAACTTATTTTTAGTAATTTTTTTTCTTATATTAATAAATTTGATATTTTTTTCTTGTATGAAACTAACATTTTGAATGATAAAAGATGTAATTTTTCAATTTATTTTAGTGATTTTTTCTTGTATTGGGATGATGCGACAAAGTTTCATAGTGCTGGCCACGCAGTAGGTGGTTGTTTATTTGGGTTCAAAAAAAGCTTAAAAGATAAATTTTCGTTTAGATTTCTTGAAATGTCTGGTAATATTGTTCTATCTGCTAAGTTTGGTGATTCGAATTTCCACTTTATACCTCGCTATTTAAATGGTTCAAACAAAACAAATTGGGCGGCCGATTTTGATAAATTTGAAAGTTTTTTAAAAAAAACATGGATATTGAGTCATTTTGTATACTTGGCGACTTAAATGCTCGCACGGCTGATGCCCAAATTGTTGATAGGTGTTTATTGAGTAGTGCTCCCCTTGTCTCTGAGGGACGAACATCTAAAGATAAAACTATAGATTCTAAAGGCAAAAAACTACTAGATCTTTTTGAGAATATAGGTGCGGTGATCATCAATGGTAGAATGTTTGGTGACAACAATGGTGAGTTTACCTTCTGTGGTGCCTCGGGTAGTTCAGTCGTAGACTATTGTGCTTGTTCGTTTGATTTCTTACCTTTGATAGAAAATTTCTCTGTACCCAGCAAAGCTTTTTCTGATCATATGCCCCTGAGCCTATGCCTTTCTCTTCCTTCGACTACGAATCAAAACCTTACTCAATCGGTGCTTCTTCAAAAACTCAACTGGTCTGAAAATAATCGGTTAAAATATGTTGAAACTCTCAGTCGCCTATCTGATTGCCGTTATATTCTCTCAAGCAAAACAATCGATGAAATGGTTAATTCTCTCCTACAAAAGATTACCAAAGCGGCTGGGAAGGGTAGGGCTTGTAAAAATTTTATTCCAAAAAATAAATGGTTTGACTATGAATGTGTCCGCGCGAGGAACAGGATGTTAAAACAGCTCAATCTTTACCGGAAGTATAATTCCAGAGTTTATAAAAGAGTTTACATGGAGAGGCGTAGCCAAAAACTAAGTGGAAATCTGAAAAGCGAAGATTTTATGGTATATTTCAGGTCACTTTTTTCACAATCTGAAACTGATCTTCATATCTCTTGGGCTATGCCAGAAAAAATAGACCATTTTCTTGAATCTCCTTTTGATATGTGGGAGCTATTGCAAGTATTACAAAGAGCAAAAAATAAAAAAGCCCCGGGAGAAGATAGAGTCAGCTACGAATTTTACAAAAATGCTCCAACTTGCTTTTTAGACGAATTTCTGTGCCTACTCAATCAAATTTATCTCTCTGAACGCATTCCCTCTTCCTTTAAAAAATCGATTATTATACCCCTACACAAAAAGGGGGATCCAAATAGTGTTTCAAACTATCGAGGTCTTTCGCTTCTTGACACAATATACAAAATTTTCACTGGCATTATGCTTAGTAGAATTAATAGCTGGATTGACTGTAATAGTATCCTCAGTGAATACCAGGCGGGTTTCCGTAAAGGGTACTCCACCACTGACAATATTTTCAATCTTACTAGCATCGTACACCTCAACCGCAATAAAAAGAAAAACACTTTCGCTTTCTTTGTGGATTTTTCCTGCGCCTTTGATTTAATACCACGAAATTCCTTATTTTATAAACTGTCTTGTTACGGATTATCATCAAAGGTCATCAGAATTCTGCAACAGCTATACGAGAACACAACAAGTCGAGTGTGGGATCAAACATCTTTGTCGGAGTCTTTCTTGGTTAGATAGGGTGTGAAGCAAGGGTGTTTGTTAAGCCCACTGCTATTTGCTCTTTACTTGAATGACCTTCATGAAAACTTGCCTGGTAGGGTGTTTGTGGCGAATATAGTTATCAAAATTTTACTCTATGCAGATGATCTCGTCTTACTCTCTGACTGCCCAGTGGATTTGCAACGTATGATTGATCATCTTTTCAACTATTGCACGCTTTGGGGCTTGAAAATAAACTTAAATAAGTCCAAAATTGTTGTTTTCCGTGAAGGTACAAGAATTTCTAGAAACTTTAAATGGAATTATGGGGAAAATATAGTTGATGTAGTAAATCAATATAAATATCTGGGCGTTGCTCTCAACTATAATTTGTCTTTCAATAAACACCTCGACTCAAGGCTGGTTGTGTCAAAAAATGCAATAAATGCAACGTGGTCAAGTTATATAAGAAACTCTAAAATAGTTATCTCGAAAAAACTTAAGATTTTTGACACGGCTGCCAAATCAATTATGTTTTATGGCGCTCAAGTATGGGGTTTCAAGCGATTTGAACAGGTTGAAAAACTGTTTCGATTTTTTATTAAAAAAATGTTATACCTCCCCAGTAACACCCCCAACTATATGTTACATTTGGAGACTGGCCTTCACTCTCAATTTGTTCAAACCCTACGACTCCATTTTAACTACATTAGAAAAACTCTTAAACTTCCCAGATCCAGATTGACACGTATCCTTGCGGAGGAGACGATCGCTGAAAACATTTACTGGGCCCGCGAGTGGAGAGATATATGTAGTGACCTGGATATAGTTATAAATTCTAACTCCTTTACTTCTTCATTGTTCGTTCTGCACGAAAATATTCTAGAAAGCCTGAAAAGTTCAGAAACCAGTAATAACATCAGCAGTGCCAGAAGCTCACAATTTCATGATCTATACCCTCATCTTGATTACAACATCCAACCATACTTTGTCGACGAAAACTCTTCCCATTTTGTAAGCCTAGTTCTCAAAGCTAGGGGGGGGCTCCTCAATATTAACGCCAAAGCTTTTAAAAAAGATACAGTCGGTATTTGCACAATTTGCAACTTAGATGAGGCGGAAAATTCGTACCACTTTATTGGCAGATGTCCAATTTTCAAGAACTCTAGACTTGTATGTTTCGGAAAAAGTGTGCTTTCTATTGTAGAGCTCTATGAAATTTTAACCGGCAAAAACCTTTCATCTCTTTTCAGTTTTTTAAATTATTGTTTAAAGTATAGAGAGTTATTATTAGAAGAATTTTGTTAATTAGAAATATTATTATACAAAGTGCCTAATTTAATTGCTTGAAATGTTATATAAAGCAATGAAAAATAGGAATACGAAAGAAAATACAAAATAATGATGTACCTACTATGTTTATGAAATTATATAATATTATTTATATAAGTATATTTAGCCAACCTGACAGACAACATTAAATAATACTGTAATATTTACATTACATATTAAGATTTTTTGAAATATTTTGTAATGACTTTATACAATGAATTATTAATAAAATCTATATCTATCTATCTATCTATCTAAATTATTAATTACTTTTAATCTATACTTATAAATCTATTTGAAATAAATAAAACTTATTTCTTGTTACGTTAATTCATATCGTTCGTTTCTTACCAACCCACATGAACAGAAACGTAACAATTGGCGGCGGCATAAAACACATTTTAATGGCGACGGCTGAATATAATTTTGCGAAGCTCCTCGAGCTCATGGAAAAGCAGCAGCAAACTTTCGCCCAGCAACAAAAATTCTGGGAATCATTGAAGAGTAGGAGTCGAGAACCAAATGTCAACGATAAAGGTTTGGAATTTTTCTATGATCCTTTAGGGTTACGTTTAAAACGTGGTTTTCCAGATACGAAAATTTGTTCAAGGTAGACGGAGAAAAGCTAGACGACAAAGCAAAAGTTAGATTGCTTATGTGCAAACTAAGTCCCATAGCGCATGAAAAATATATTAATTATATTTTGACTGAAAACGTCAGAGATGTGGAGTTCGACGCAACGATAAAGACACTCAAAGACATTATTGGATTGCAAGAATCTTTTTTAAACACACGATATCGTTGTTTGCAGAAGTCAAGTACCGAAGATTTTATATCGTATGCAGCAATGGTCAATAAAAACTGTGAAGATTTTAACCTCACAAATTTAACAGTCGACCAATTTAAGTGCTTAGTTTTTGTTATCGGATAACAATCACCATCGGACGCACATATCCGCACACGGCTGCCAACAAAACTCGAAAGTGAAAACGATTTTATGACGATCGGTAAGTAGGTTACAAAAGCGCAACAAGCACTTAAATATAAAAAGATACTGCGCTAATTCAACAAACTGCAAAACAATCAGTAGTACCAGCAATTCAACAGCGAGGTACCGCCAGTACAAACATGTTGCCCTACAACACAACAACAAATGAACCAAAAACACCATGCTGGGCATGTGGTACTTCATAAAAGGTTGCACGTGTTCAAAACATAAATGCAATAACTGCTTTTCAAGAAAAGAAGCACAACTTTTAAATAAAAGAATTGACACAAAAATGCAGCTAAAAAAGATTCATCAGCGAAATCTTACCAAAACAAAAGGCACGTTCAATCATCCGCAGTGTTTGCTAACATTAACCAAATTGGTTACGAAAAATCAAGAAAATTTGTAGTGATTCATATCAGCAACGTACCCGACTTTCCAGGTATCGAAGATGCACCTCTGCGATTGCAAGTCGACACGGCATCGGACGTAAAAAATTGGAAGGAGCTGATAAAACCAGGAGTCCTATAGGCACACAATTCAAATTATTGCAAAATTCAAATGTGATATTGAATTAAACAGGAAAGTACACTTAAGTTTAATTTTTGTAACAAAAACTAACAATTTAAATATCCTAGATATTGATTTGTGTGATAGGTTCAATCTTTGGGACAAGCCTCTGAGTTCCGTTTGATGTCGTGTGAACATAGCAACTGACAGAAAGGTGGAAATAGCTAGCATTCAAAGCAGATTTTCAGAACTGTTTAAAGATGAACCTCGGGTATGCAAAAAACTCAAGGTCCAGCTGCAACTCAAGTCTTGGCATTATCTCGCAAGGCATTAAAAGCAAGTAAGAATCTGTGGAGATAACTTAACTGGGCTTAACGAAACACTACAACCTCATCAATACTCACTTCCGATTTCAAGTGATGTATTATCAACACTGGGTAAAAGTACAGTATTTACCCACATCGATCTATCGGATGTATATAGACGATACGTCAAAAAAACTTCTGACAATAGATACGCATAAGGGACTGTTTTCATTTAATCGATTTGCACCAGGGGTAAAATCTTCACCAGGAGCATTCCAACAAATAATAGAAACCATGCTAGCTGGAATCAACGGAGTGGCAGCTTACCTAGATGATATTATCATTAGTGCAATGGATATGAACAGCCGAATCGAAACAGTTACCACAGCACTTCATCGTTTATTTGAGTATGGCTTCCGAATAAAAAAACGCAGCTTTCTGTCAACATAAATCAAGTACCTAGGACACATCGTCGACAAAAATGTAATACAAAAATCAAAAAGATCAAATCAATGCCAGCACCTGATAATATCAGTCAACGCAGGTCATTATTGGGCGCCATCAACTACTGCCGCAAATTCGTAAAAGAAATGCGGAGACTACGTTTGCTGAGGAAAGAATTTAAAAGAAATTCTTTCCTCAGATCTCTTTTTTACACATTTCGATCTGAATCTGCCAATAATCAACCTACATCGCACATACTTTCCCAGATGGTACCGAAAAAGTAATCGTTCAAAACAATCAGATAGAGAAGGAAGGACTCGGATTGATCTTTGCAGTTACAAAATTTCATCGATACATGGTAAGATGGCGGTTTCGCGAAACAACTGTTTCGAACAAAAACCCAATTAGCGCCATAAGGCGCCGTTTTGATAGCATCGATACATATTCGGTCGTAAGTTTAAATTACTGACGAACCATAAACCGTTATTATAAATATTTAGATCAAAGAAGGGTATACCGTCAATAGATTACAGCGTTGGGCATTAATGTTAATGCTGTACGATTTCGACATAGAGTATGTTTCTACGAAAGATTTCGTAGTAGTTGATGTCCTGTCAAGACTTATTATGTAGCATCCAAATCCAAGGTCAGAGAAAGAATATGTAATCGCTTGTGCACAGTTAAACAATTGAATAGAAAAAGATTTAGAGATGTCAATGAAATCTCTACCATTAACTTTTAAAATGATACAAAAAGCTAGTCAAAGTGACGGAACACTCAACAAAATAATTGGTTCCATTACGAGTGGTTGGCCATCATCAAAATCACAAATCGAAAATAACCAGGACTGCATACAGTATTTAAATCGAAAAGACTCGTTATCATTTCTCAAGGGATGTTTACTCTCTGGGGAACATATTGTGATACCAACGAAATTCCGCATCCGAGTGTTACACTAACTTCACCAAGATCACCCTGGAATTAAACGCATGATTTTACTAGCAAGAAATAATGTTTATTGGCCAAAAATTGATGGAGAAGTAGCAGATTATGTAAAACAATGTCAAAGCTGTGCGAGTGTAGCAAAATAACTACATTACAATCATGGCCAAATCCAAAAGCTCTAAAAGAAAGAATCCATGTGGATATCGCTGGTCCTTGCAAAGGAAAGTATTACATAGTTGTTATCGATGCCTTTTCCAAGTGGCCAGAAATTTTTTAAACAGAACGAATTACTACATTTGACGTGATCTACAAATCGCAGAAAATATTCTCCCGTTTCGGACAATGTTAGGAAATTGTATCTCCTGAAAACGGCACTCAATTTGTAAGTATGCAATTTGAAAAACTTTTTAAATCGAGATGCATATATCATTTCAGAACTGAACCATATCACCCACAATCAAATGGGCAGGCTGAACGCTTCGTCGATACACTTAAAAGTGCGTTAAAAAAACTCCAGCAAGAGGGAACGACAGAGGACAATTTAGAAACATTTCTTTAGACATACAGATCAACACCGAACCGGAATTCGCCGAACGGCATCATGGAGCTAAACACCGTGAGTACCACATGAAGGTGGTATATATGAAGCTGCGGTGAAATCGATGAAATTCCACCTTACGAGAGTCGTCGGAAAGAAAGTTTTAGCATATGAGCAATTTCTGACACTGCTTATTGGGATAGAAGCCATATTGAATTCAAGGCCGTTGCATCCATTAAGCGACGATCCTAACGACCTACAGGTGTAGTGCCCATACACTACAGATACATAGAATCAAAACAATACGTCGTTCCATCCGGTCATTGGCTTTAGCATTATAAAACATAAAGCAATTATAGATACTCCGTTTACATCCGCGGTCAATAAACAGAACTGCATTCCGTCTTTATATCCAAATAAACTCAATGTCACTTAACGCCTCAGATTACTTTCGGTTTATAGTAAATACTCTGTTTACATCTACGGTCAATAAACGCGACTGCATTTCATCTTCATATTCAAATATACCCAATGCCACTTGACGCTTTGAATTACTATTGTTTTGGTTCAATGTCCCTCTATGATATGCACTGCCTGTGCCTGCACTTCAACCAATATATTTGTGTGTCATCAAATCGGCATGGATATTCAACATGAATTTGATGACACGACAAAAATATAGCTTACCGTATGATATGTATACTTTTATATTAGATATTGAAAATTATGTTTATATGTATGTTATAAGTGAATATTTTACTTGTTAGTGTGTAAGGAATTATTTTGTATAAATAGGCTAAGAATTGAATCAATAAAAGGACTCTTCAATCAGAACTCAAATCGGCACATTGGCCTGTTCTTTTCTCATCATTTTTATTCCAGCTAAGATCGGCAGTTTAGCCATTGAATATTAGGCTTGGGGAAGCTAAATAATATCCCCCATTAGATTATTAGGAGAGGCAGGCTCCCCTTATCATTACACAGGTGCTTTCGCCGGGACATTTCTTAGTGGGCGAACCACTAGTGCTTCCCCTACCATTTGCAAGGAAAGAATTACCAACTACACACGGGGTAAGATTGTGGAAAGAAAGGAAAGCAATGTTGTCACATTTTTGGGAAAGATGGGAAGAAGAATCGACCTTGTACGAAAGAAAGAAATGGCAGAAAGTACAATATGCATTGAAAAAAGGACAATTATGTCTGATAAAGAGTGAAAATTTTCCTCCATCTGCTTGGGCGATTGGACGAATCCTGAAGCTGATACCTAGCAAGAATGTCCTTGTTAGAAATGTGGTAATCCAGACTGCAACCAATCAACTGACGAGACGAGTCTAAAAGATAAGTATCCTGCCAGTGGATACTGAATAAATTCAATTTATGTATTTTCATTTTGTTAATGTTTAAAATGCGAAAGGTTATAAAACCGTATGTTTTCGCCGGGAATTTATCGTACGCCATGAGCCTACTGTATTGAGCTAAATGCAACTAAACTTATTGTAAGAAAGACATATTTAATATCTTTTGAATGTACTGGTAAAACTTAACGAACGAGAAATGTACGAAAGACTGAACGATATGTTCAGTTCCAATTAAGACGTGAAAGAATTAAGTCAATAAAAGTTTCATAGTGGGTTTTTAATATTATTTTTCCACTTTAAAAATACTTGTGTTTTCATTTCATAAAGTTAAAATTAAGATATATACTGAGCCTACGATTCCTTAGAGAATCATCCTGTTGGAGAATTACACATATTTTTACAATCGATTTTTAAAAATTATACAAAATTTGAGTTTTTAAATTGTACCTATGTTTTCATAACCTTTCATAACAAATAATTTTTTGTTTTAAGTGACCTTTATGTTCATCAATATGAAAAAGATTAGTGGGGTATAGGTCAAAAGTATAGGTGAACATTAAATTAGAGTGTTGAGTTTGAATGTCAGTTAAAAATTTAATTTTTTGTATTTTAAAATCGAAAAGTGTAAGATGTGAGGAAATTTGCATTCTTTATGTCCTTAATAATTGTTGCCTGAGAACTGTCTTTTGACCTAAAGCCCACTAATCTTTTTCACATTCATAACAAACTTCTTTAAGACATTGCATTGTTATTAAAAAAAAAAAAAACAAGGAATGTTTACTTATTATCTCTCGCCTAGGCGGTGAAATATTCACATAGCCCTCAACCTCAACTCATGCTGTTTTTTGCTTTTGTAAACTTAGCCATTTTTGGCATTTTATACAAAGGCAACCACCGTCGAAACGCTGGGAAAAATACTAATGAAAATTGTTTTCATTTAAAACATTAATACGACCAACACAGCCGAAGAGAATCAATATAAATATTATCATTTTTCGTCATAAGGATAAGACATCTGTATAATTTTATTGTCTGTGCTTAAATAGTCTAAGAGCCCACAGCAAATTTTTGGGTCGGAAAGGTAACCGAAATTAAGTGCACGACTGGGTCGCACGAACTTGTTCTTGTGGTGCAAATTTAATAATATTTTTTTTTATATTTAAAGGAATAAAAAAATCATACGAATTTTTTACAAAAGTGCTACAACTTCTTTTTACAAAGACTCAATCCAAAATCAAAGCATGCAAAATATTTTGTTGCCTAAATATAAGTTTACCAAAAATACCATTCCAAAATCGTTAGAGCAACCACTTTATATAAATCGATGTTTACTTAACATTTTTTATAAAAAAGTTTTTTTTTTCAAATTTGAAGAACGCCATTTTTAGGTGCTTAATTGTTTGCATTTTATGCATAAAAATACAAATTTTTTGTCACGGCGTTTTCCGAATATTGAATTTACAAAAAAATAAATGAAAAAATTAATTAAAACTTAAAAAAAACTAAAACTTAATTAAAACTTCAAGTCAACTAGACCTTTCTAACAAAAAAATTTGGTTTGAAATCGATTAACCCGTTCATGATAGCTCCAGAAAAAAATAACGGTTCTATGGGAGGTACCGTTAATAGGCTTGCCTTTTTTGTGCGATTTTACAAAAGGAAATCAGACAAAAACCTTTATTATTATTTTTTTTTTTCAAGAAAATCGTTGGAGCCGTTTTCGAGAAAATTACTCTTTTCCAAAACCGTTATATGGCAGGTACCGTTATTTTTTGAGCTAAACAAAAAGTTCCACTTTCTCCTCTACAAACCCAATTTTAAGTAAATCAGTTAAAATGTTTAGTCTATAGGTGCCGATACATAAAGACTGACATACAGACAGACAGACAGACCGACAGACAGACAGAATTTCCAGACCCAATTTTTTCGTCTTCGCTATCATCGTCATGTCATGTTTGATTGTTATCTCAAAAATTTTTTTTTGCACGAATTCATAACTTGCCTAATATAGTACCTAAAAAAAAGTATATGAGTCGATAGCAGGGGTTAAGGTCATGATAAGAACTCAAGTCTTGCAGTTCCAGATGGCGGTTTTCCTGAGTTAAAGCAGCTTAAAAAATCGCTTTTTTTAAATGAGATAATTGGTATAGTATAACCAACCAAACTTAGTTTTATTAGATAAAGTGCTCTCAACTCATAGCAAAAATGCTGATCCAAGACGTTTCGAGTGTGGCAATGCTTCTGCCAGACGTTTTAACAAGTGGCAAAGACATTTTTTTTTTGACATAACCAAATACTTTCTGCTCATAACAATTATGAAGGTCCAAGACGATTTTGATGCGGCCATCGGCCTGCCAGACGATTTAGAAATTGACAAAAAATCGATTTCGGAATAATTGAAATAATGAGAATACCTCTCTGAGTATAGATAAGTAGGTCCAAGACGATTTGAACGCGGCCAACGGCCTGTCAAACGTTTTCGAAAACCTTAAAAAATCATTTATTAAAATAAATGAAAAATCTCCTTTATTGACTACAAAAAATAAAAACTGTTTTAAATAATCAAACCGAAAATATTTTTTTATTTCTTTTTTATTTTTTAACAATTTATAATAAATACCATATGCATTTCGGACCGACATGCAGCCTATCATCAGTATCGAGCTTCGCTGATATAAATTTAGACTACAAACATCGATTTAAATACTTTTGCGAATTGAATTCAAGTTTTTCACTTAAAAAATCAGTTTTTGAAATAATTGGTATAACCGAAATTGGGTTTCACCAAATTATTGAGAATATCTCCCCGAACATAGATATGTGGGTCCAAGACAGTTTTATTGAATTTTTCGGAAATTGAAAACTGTCTGGCAGGGCGTTGGCCGTACTTAAATCGTCATATCTTTGTTCTGGCATTGCATATAAAAACAATAGTAAAATTACAACTCGAGGCTTTTGGGGTCTAGTTTCACCGTACCCGGAGCGGAGCTACCATCGAATTTATTTGACTTGAGAATTGGGATATTTCATGTATAATGAAGGAATGAAGATAATTGTTTGGAAAGGGGGGGTTCTGACAACAATAATGCGATAGACAAATTGTTTGAGTCTAAGAAATAATCCAAGCTACTCAAGTCAGAGGTCTAATTTCACCGATAGATGGCCACGGGGGAAATTGAGTTATGCGGTTACTATTAAAATATATATAAATGTTCGAGGAGGTATTCTCAATAATGTGGTGAACCCCAATTTCGGTTATACCAATTATTTCCAAAACTGAATTTTAAAGGTTTTCGAAAACGTCTGACAGGACGTTGGCCGCGATCAAATCGTCTTGGGCCTACTCATCTGTACTCAGAGAGGTATTCTCAATATTTTAGGGAAAAACAATTTCGGTTATACCAATTATTCCAAAATCGATTTTTTGTCAATTTCGAAAACGTCTGGCAGGACGATGGCCGCATCTAAATTGTCTTGGACCTTCATATTTGTTATGAGGGTTACACATTGCAGCAGGAAGCATTTGTTTATGTCAAAAAGAAAAAAAAAAAAATTTTTTTTTTCGTCAGTGCTAAACTTAAAATGTTCCGATTTTTTTTTTTTTTAAAAGCTATACTTGAGGATGATTTAAAAAAAATCTGTTGCGATAAACCTTTTTTTTTAGTTATACTTAGAGGATGATTTTAGGCATATTTTTCAATTGAATAATGTATGTAAAAACTTTTGAATACAGTAATAAAAATAATAATAATAATAAAAAGAATTAAATGGGGTTAAAACTAAAAACACAACTCACTAGCGCCTTTCTTCAGTCAACCAAAAGATAAACTGGAAAAGGACAAACGATAAGACGTCAATTACAAAACTAACTGCATGGGCAGTGAAAGCAAAATGTGCAGTGTTCTTATGTGGGAACTACTAAGCAGTTTCTAAAGCAAAGAATGGCCAATCATGTCAGATTTATAATCGAACAGCTCTGAAAAAACAGCTATTGCTACACACAGCATTTAGAAAGTCCACAATGCCAATTTTGAAGGAGTAAAAACCGCTCAACTGAAAGACACACCTTAAAAAGGTATACTTTGGAAACACAAGACACTCACAACATTTCATCCGTCTACTGCTCTCTACTTTGCTCCAACAACAAAACATAACATTCATTCGACAATACTTCGTCAGCCGAAGTGCTTTATTTTTAAAAAAATATGTTGTTTTTTATTTAAATTAAAAATATTATAACTTGGTGTTTAATGTTTTGTATTTTATTATTTAAAATTTAAATAATTTTGTTTTTTTTTTTTATAATGATTGATCATTTGTTTTATTTAATTTGATTTGAGTAACGTAAGTTTAACAATTATTGAACCATTATGTGCAAACATGTTCTATTTAAATTTTATTTCATTATGTGTTAATAAAGATACCCTGCAGTGGACAGAAATCTCTGTCGAAACGTTGGGAAAATCAACGCAAACTTTATTTCATTGATAGTACTAATGACCAAATAGCCGAAGGAAGAACAAGATTTCATCCAAAATAATCTAAGAGCAATTTAAATTGGTCAAAACAGTTTTCAAAAACTAAAAACCTCTGGTGCAATTGTTTTTTGTTTGTATTTGAAATGTTATACATACTTAAAAGATTGTTTAAGTAAGGCATATTTTTCCACATTTTAGTTATTTCATAGGCTAAAATGAAGTCAATCAAAAATTTGTCTGTCAGGACTGAAGTTATAAACCTTTGTTCCGATCTTTTTTTTTATTTGAAAAGCTATGCTTATAGTGCAGTGAATAAAGGTTTTCAATTGGAAATAAATGTTTTAAAACTTGGAACACCCACTCAGGGGTGTTTGGAGATGACCCAAGAAAAAGTCCCCAAGAATGGAACTGGAGCGCTTAAAGCAGTGAGGAGAAACATGTTAATTTTTCGGTTTTTCGTCGGAAACGTTACTCAAATCAAAAAATTAACAAACATAAATCTTAAACAATTAATTAAAAAAAATATTGTGTATTTTACTCGCGCAAACAATTCATTCCTTCGGATGTGGATGGTATGTAGGAGGCGAATAGAGCTTGAAAGTTCGCTGGTACCTACTTATTTAAGGAATTAAAGTGCATATTTTAAAAACTAAATATATATATTAAATTCATTCTCTTTCAATTGATGTTGTTTCAGTCAAGAAATGATTTGTGGAAATGTTTAAAATCTCGTTTGTTCGTCCATTCGTTCATTCATTGGTCGCTCTCATATGAACACTCCTTTAGTCGTTCTCTTATGAACACTTCGATCATATCATATCATATTCGCGTTCGCTGGTCGCGGCTCATGGGCCTTTTTAGACTGCGAAATTTTCTTCTCTGAGACGGGCCAATGGCCATTAAAAGTTTTCTTTGTAATTTTAAAACAAAATTTAATTTTAAAAAAACACAAATAAGTCCAAAGCAAAATGTTTTTGTGTTTAATAAGTATTAAGTTAAGCAAAACAAACTTACCTGTCTGGTATGAAAATACCTTTGTAAGGCAAGCGTTGTCGGAACACTTTACAGTCATTGCAAAGAGGACATTTAAAAAAGTACCCAGCTGTTTTAGCGAACGAAGCCAAACAAAATTTATGGAACCAGCCATTCTTACAACAAGGAGCTCTGATCATCTTAACAGTATCGAACTTTTTTCGCAAGCAAAATATATTCTCATAGCAAATGCAGCATTTTTCATCTGGCAATGGTCGAGTCACTTTTTTTCCTTTAACGTGGCGATTACAATAGGACTTAAAAGTGCCAACAAATTCATGTTCCGTACTGTTTTTTTCACCACAGATTAAATGAAATGATTTGTGGCACCTAGACGCACAGCATGAAATATTAGCGCTGGGTTGCCTACAATAGCAGCAGACCTATGTATAAAAGAAATTAAGCGTATGAAAAATACAGTGGAAATTAAGATTTTTTTACCGCAGGTTTGACCCTCTCAGCTTCCGTTTGAATGTCTTTTGGCATAAAGCCCAGAAAACCCTCGTTATCCCGTCCATTTTGCATCAGATTGGAAGTCAATAGCTAAAACATTTTAAGTGATTAGTTTCGATTAGAAGAGAAAAAATTATAAAATTGTTATTCTATTGATCAATCGAGTTAAATCATAGTACATACCAAACAGAAATAGTGCACAGATAATTTGCCACGGGTCATGAATTCACCAAATTTGACGTCATTTTTTTCTTTGGATTTGCACAAAAAACATGCTTTACTCATTTTATTAATTATAGAATTAGATTTTGTTTTAATTTTTTGTCTTTTTATATTGTTTGGATATTTAATAAATTTTATTTTGGCGCCTTTGTGTAGTGCGCTGCGTTCAATGAAGAAGATTTTTTTCTGACATTTTTTTGACATTTCAAGCTCTGTCCGAGCGCTCAGCTTTAACAAAAAAAAACGCAAAATGCGAGTGTTCCAGGGAGTGAAATGAAAGGTCAGATCCTGTGTCCATTGACGTACTAGATATGGACCGCCAGTCGGTTAAAATTTTCATACAAACATCCAATAAAAGTTGTTCCAGCTAAAAACAGTCTAATAACGCCATCATCTTTTAGTGTTAAATACGTGTACTAATTTCACCATTAGAATTTAAATAAAAACGATAATATATTCATCTGTCAGTAACTCATGGCATAAGGAGTGTATGTGTTTTGTAAAATAAAAGTCGTTTAATAAAAATGTCCACCAAAATATTTCAATAGTAAGGCCGTGTACGAACAGCGTTAAAATTTTATCCTCTGGCTAATTTTTGACGTTTAAGTTGAGGTGAATAAATGTTTAGCTTTTTGATGTGCGAACTGGATTAAATGGCATTTTTAACCCTAAAATATTTTTTAAATTTCCCTACAAGAATTGAAAAATTTCCCTTCTTTTGCTTGAATACGTGGAAATATACCAAACTGTTTTAAGGTTGATTTATAAATATAAGTCTTCAACTAAATTGTTCGGTGTTTTAATTTGTATTTGTAAGAAAACGTTCAATTTTATAATACTATTTAATTCTTTGTTGGTGAAACTAACTAAGATTTCAATACAAAACCAAGTTGTATAAATGCAAAGTTGTAATTTCGGAAATCAAAAGTTTCGCAGTACTCAATATTTTATGTTTTAGCTATTATAAATTACATTTTGGTAAGGAAAAAATTATAATTACTTTTGGCTGATGTAAAAATAAAATTTCTACAACCACAACCTCTCCGCCCCTTTGCTATTAGGAAAAAACTGCAACTTTTTTGCTTATTTCGACTATAGTTTCTTACTTGTACATTTTGTCAAAAAAAAACTAACAACGAAACTAGTAGAAAACAAAATTTCTAACAAGTGTGATATAGAAAGTTTATTTGTATGATCGATGATTCATCCAAAAGAACCCAAAAGAATTTCAAAATATTGAGTTTCTTTGACTTTTAAAGCGCAATAAGTTCGTGATGGTTGATTTAGTGAGAAAGTTTTCATTATCAATCAATTTCACTATCCTTTGCAACTTTTTAATAACTGAAGAACGATATAATGGAATGAGGATTGATTAAAAAAACGTATATAAAACATGCTAATTAAGTGGCTCTATTTGTTTTGCGTTTAGTAATTAGTTTTTTTTTTTTCGATAAAATGTACCAGAAAGAAGTTAAACAAATTTATTAATGATTTGCAATTTCATAATTGTGGCTATTCTAAATTGTGTTTTGTTAAAGAAATAAAATAAAAAAAAAAAACTACTTTGTAAAATAATTAAAATTATGGGAAATTTTAAACGCGGTACAAAACACTGGTTTGGCAGCTGAACTTAAAAAAAAAAGAAACAAATTTTTTTGTTTCACAATAAATAGGAATGTAAAAATAAGTATTATCGGTTAATTCAAGTAATTGTTCGTTCATAACACAATTATATTAAGTGGAATTCACAAAAACACAAACGGGAAATTCGACGTCAACATAAAAACAAACAAAAAATAAATGCAATTATATGAATACAACAAAACACACGTCACACTGGTTTTTGGTAGCGGAACTTCCAAAATAAAAATAAATTTTTTTTATACAGAATAGAAATGTAAAACATCGGTTACTTATTATTTGTTCGTTAAATATTAGAGTTATATAAAACAAACACGAAAAATTCGATATTAGTTGAACAAACAAAAATAAATGCGAATGAAAGCAATGGAACAATCAAAACAAACACATTACGCCGACTATTTCGCTCACTCCTTCATAGGCATAGAAAATTATGCACTGGCTTAAATTTTAGCCTGCTCCAGAGCAGGCTAAATTTTTGAAGTTTATATATTCACCACACTAGTGTCATAATTTAGCCAATGGATAAAATTTTAACGCTGTTCGCACACGGCCTAAATAATTAATTAAAAAAATCATATCATAATTGATGCCGCCCCTAGTTATGTTGGAACACGCGTGAAGTTGGCTACTGGCGGTCCATATGCAATACGTCAATGCCTGCGACCATAGACTGTTAAGACATCGGAAGCGTGAGTAGTGTTCAATTCCAAATTAAAGTTTCTATCCAATTAGTTCATTTACCTAGTTTATATGCAGGGTCGAAAGATCGAGATTGATTTGAAACGAAATTCCAACCGAGGTATTTCAGCCAACTAGTTAAATGCTTGAGGAGTTGAGTTAAGTGCGAAAAAGTTGAAATGACCAAAAGATTGAATTTTCGAGAAAAAAATATTTGTATTTCTTTTACAAGTTATGCGAATACTTTTCAACAACAAATATTCATTCGTTAATATGCAATTGATCACATGCAGAAATAATTGTGTATTCACCATTTCAACCCTGGCATTTCATTTAATTTTCGACTCAACACCACTGCTCGAGTGCACACACTGTGGTGCCCAATGCCCATTCACGTATTAGGTATGGACTGCCGGTAGCCAACTTCACGCGTGTTCCAACATAACTAGGGCGCTATCAACTACTAGCAGGGAATCTGCGTAGCAGCGATATGATTTATTCAATTAATTATTTACTATTGAAATATTTTGGTGGAAATTATTATCAAACTACTTTTATTTTACAAAACACATCCACTCCTTATGCCATGAGTTACTTACAGATGAATATATTATCGTTTTCATTTCAATTCTAATGGCGAAATTAGCACACGTATTTAACACTAAAAGATGATGGCGTTTTTAGACTGTTTTTAGCTGGAACAACTTTTCTTGGCTGTTTGTATGAAAATTTTAACAGACTGGCGGTCCATATCTAGTACGTCAATGGTTGTGCCTATTTGAAGAATTGTTATACAGATAAACTATTACCTATATAACAGAATACCAGTTTAGGACAGTTTCCCAACTGCCAAAATGGTGGTTTGTTTACTGCTGTTGTTCTGTGTGCTGCTCGTAGTTCTGTTTAATTTATTTTATGCTTTTACTTATTTGTCTTTTTGTATTTGTCGCGTAATTAATTCTAAAATATTAATCTTAAAACACAGTGCGAACAATATAATTTTTTTATAGCGAGCTTGTTCGAGATCACAGGTCATCCACTTCCAGTTCGTCCGTCCCCTCCCGTAAAAAATTTTTTTTCACCCCACTGTCCTATCGGTGAATACGTGTGAGTGGTGAGTTTGTTTGACTTATGTCAAAGGAAATATGACAAGAAACTATAAAAAATTGTACGCATTCTACGTAAGTAAACGAAAATATTTTTGTCTAAAAACATTAAATAAAACCTTAAATATTGATTATAAATATTTATTTACAGCCGCGATAGAGATCGTTAACGAAGGAGATACTCTCTAAGTCGTTCGCGTTCACCGATTAGAGAAATAGGATTGATGAATATGACCGGCAACCCGATGATGGAAAGCGCTTCTATAATCGTCACCAAAGGAACCGCAAAAACAACAAACGATGGAGGGACTCACCACCAAGGCTAATGATGGATTAAGAAGGTAATTTTCAATGATAAACATCAAAGATTCATAATTAATCGTCAAATTCCCCAGTCGAGGAAGCAGCAACCACTCAGAATCTTTTCGAGAATACTACCACCTGTTTCTGAGGAACCAAAGCCAAAAGAAAAACTCAAAGAAGAGAAAAACGAATAAGTGAAATCTATTGCATGGTTGCCCCTTGATCCTCACCCAATACACAATACCTAGCAGTAACAGATTGGAAGCTTCCAGGAGCACAACTGTTATGACATGAATGGACCTAGGTGGCTGGTTGCTTCGAACTCAACCAGAAAGATTATGTTTGACGATTTGCGGGACATCCACGCAATTAATATCATTACCTTTAGTTGCTGTAAAAGACACACCGAATTTGTTATGCGAAGAAGCCAATGAACTGTGAGTGTTTGTTGACGATTTCCTTGATTTTGCTTTCCTCTAGGTAATCTGTCTGGTCTTCTTTGATAAACAAAACAATCTTAGTACCACGTCCCAGAGGTTCAGAATTGTCCTGACGTACGGTGAACGAACCACCTGCAGCCGACTCCCAAACGTATTGGTCATCATCATTGTGCTTTGAGGTGACTGTCACTTTATCGGCAACCAAGTAAGCAGAGTAGAAACCAACACCAAATTGTCCAATCATACTAATGTCAGCACAGGCTTGGAGTGCTTCCATAAACGCCTTGGTTCCTGACTTGGCGATGGTACCGAAGTTGTTGACCAAATTGGCCTTAGTTATGCCAATACCTGTATCAATTATGGTCAATGTTCCGGCGGCCTTGTTTGGAATCAACTTGATGTACAATTCCTTGCCACTGTCCAGTTTTGTGGGATCGGTAAGCGATTCATATCTGATTTTGTCCAGTGCATCAGAAGAGTTTGAAATCAACGCTCTAAGGAAGATTTCCTTGTTCGAATAGAACGTGTTGATGATCAGGGACATAAGCTGTGCAATTTCAGCTTGGAAAGCAAAAGTCTCGCATTCTTGTTCAGGCATCTAGAAATTTCAAGAAAAAGTATTTTACATATTTATGTATGTACACAAAACAGAAAAAAAGAATGATATATTTTCGGAGAATATCGCGATTTCTGGGAAAATAAAAGCCCACTTGTTATTTAAAAACTTACCTTGATTTTTGTTTTATAATGCAAATAGTTTTTTATTCAAAATTACACACAAAATTGAATCAATTTGAGATTACAAATTCGCACTGAATTTTAAATGACTGATTTTTAAATGTCTGTTATTATTTGACAGATTCTTAACTGCCCACAGTAAAAAAAAAAGACTTAAGGGGGTGACTTGTGGTGAAACACTTGCGATGGTGCGTTCACACTATGTGCTAATTTTTATTTTGATTTGTAGTTAGATAAATAAACATCTAAAATAAGTTCAAAAACTATTTCGTGATGTTTTACATCATTTCTTATTAAAATCGTAGTTAGAAAAATGATTTTAAGAAGAAAAATGTTTATTTAGAGTTTATTTCCCGCTCCAACGGATGCCAACGGATTATTTTGAAAATTTTATTTGAAAAATTCAACACAAAATGGAGCCTTTTTACTTTTTCACCAATCGGCAGTATTTCATGAATGTAGTGGTAGGCCAAACTTGACAGTCCCATTTGAAATGCAAGGGCGCACGCACACAGAAGTTTAATAGTGCCGATTTGAAAGTTTGTAGGTAAAAGTGGGTGGAGCCTCCTGAGTTGATGTTCTATTTATTTATTATTCTATGGTCGAGATCGAGAACTCTTTCTATAAGGTTTGTTGGCGCAGCACATAGAGCAAAGGGATGCTATGCTTACACAGAAGTCATTAGATACATTTGGAGCAAAAACAAGTTCTTTCGAATACTTGCACTTTCTGCTACACTTGGTCGTCGTAAAGATGATGTCGAGGAAGTCATTCGCAACCTTTTCATCTCAAATTTGGAAGTGCGAACAGAAGATTTTGTCGATGTAGTCTCGTATGTGCACAAAAGCCAATTAAAAGTTATCGTTGTTGGCCTTGGAACTAAAACGAGTGGAATTCGCAATGAACTTCTCGAAATAGCAGATACTCACATACGAAATTTAATAGAAAACAGACTGATTTCTGGCCGATTTAGTAATATCAATAAGAATTGGCTTGTGATGGAACAAAAACGATTTCGTGAAATGACACAACGACAGAGTGTCTTACCACAAAGAACTGAATTCAGATTTTTGCATTTGCATCAGTGTGTACCATGCCATTGAATTTCTGGAAGATTATGGCCTTAGTGTGTTTCTGAATAATTTCGATGAGACCAAAGAAGGTGGACCTAAATTTGTGGTAGTTTTGCTACCCAATCATCGAAAGAGTTCGAAAGAAGAAATAGCAGTAATACCCCTGGCCTGAACATTGACTTTGGTCATCCCAAATTTGAAATAGCCAGAGAAAATGAGTGGGCAAACTTTGAAATGTGTTTCGGTTCTCAATAAAGATGCACGGGTGATAATCTCTTGGGAGTATCGTGAATCAGTTATGCTGATGCATCGTTTTCTTCTGCAACATAGACCTTTAATACTACAATTATTAGTGGAAACCTACGAGAAGCTCAACGAGGTGGCGTTCCAAATATATTTAATTTGGTTTCTTCTTTCGTTGGATTGACTCTCAATAAGAGATCTTGTTTTGGCTTCAAGATGTTACCATCGAAAGTGAATCACTTTGACTAATGGTATGCGGTGTGGGGATTTACAATCAGCTCTGAGTTGCATGCAAATGGGAGGGTGAGTATTAATATCTTAGGTGTACCATTTTTTTTTAGTTTATTTAAAATGAATGATATATTTCAGGGCGGGCTATGAAGAGTTCATTCAAAAGAGGACAAAATCAACAAACCCGAGCAGAAAATTAATTCAAAACTAGATAATATAAAAAAAACCATGATGAGATAGATAGATAGATAGATAGATTCTTTATTTTTTTCAATTAAATTTGGTACAAAATTTTTTTTTTCTTTAGAATACGGACGTGGCTATTCTGCCGTCTGCCGGATATGACATAACATTAAAAAATTTAATATAAAAAATATAAAGAGAAAGTTTTTAATATGTAAAATAATAAAAAATTAATATAAAGTATTGATTTAGATAATTAGAACTAAAAAAGAAACTTTAAATGGGAAAAACAAACTGAAGTTATTTGTTTAGTGTTTTAGTTGAACCTCAAAGCAATAAACTGTTAAGACAAACTAAGGAAAGCTATTACGATATGCTTAAGCATGTTTGCAGTATTTATACAAAATAAACCAACCCCCAGTGCCATTAAGAATCTCGTAAAAACTCATGACAGACAGAAAACTTTCTCGAAAGTACAAACGTCGTATTTCTTGTAAAATAGAGCATACTGCAATGAAGTGGTAACTGTCTTCAAGTTCTCTTCTGTTGCAAAGATTACAGATTTCCTCTAGGTCATTTCTATGAGGTATAAAATTCAGGTTCAGAATTTCCACCCTTGCTCGGAAAATTATGCTTATGGCTTCAGTTGGGTATTTGACGTTGAAATAGCTTTCTTCGGTAGGTATTTGGTGATTGAGGTTTCTGTACAATAATCTAGAGGCGGACGATGATGCTTTAGTTAAATGCTGGTCAAATATTCTGTCGTCTATTTTAGCGATTATTGTTGCGAAAATATCTTGCCACTCGTGCAAGTTACTTATACTAAGTGAAAAAGTAAGGTCGTTCGATAGAGCGAGCTGATTCCATTCTCTAAAGGGAGAAGCATTAGATTGCAAAAGTCTAGCTAAGACTATTTTATGGAGATTGGTGTCACTTCTTTTCATCACTTTTATCAAGTAATCGGACTGTGCTTTAAGGTTCCGAATGTAAATAGGTGGAAATCCAGATTCAACATGCAAGGCATAAGTCGGTGTTGAGTTTGGCAGTCGAAAAATTCGTTTAAAAAAAACCTTTGGACAGCTTCAAATTCATCAAAGTAGGCGACTCCTAAGGTCTGAACTCCATAGCACAAACATGTATTGACAGTTGCATTTAAAACTTGGTATTTGGATGAATGGTCAATATTTAGATTCACAAAGAATCTTGGCCACATCATGTTAAGTGCTAACTTAGCTTTACTGCATTTTTGCTTTGCATGCTTGGCAAAATTCAGATTAGATGTTAACAGCACTCCTAAATATTTGAATTCACTGACTGTTTCAATCCGTTCGTTACCGATGCGCCAGGCTTCCTCAGGCAGTCTTCTTCTTTGTCTACTCTCAAAAATCATGACCTTTGTTTTCTGGACATTTATCTGAAGATCCCATAATTGACAATATGTCCGTAGTTTATTTATTTGGAGTTGAAGTGTAAAAGGATTTTCAGCCAATAGGACTAGGTCATTAGCGTATAGAAGACCCTTGATGAGAGTTCCCGCAAAGCTTACACCACCAGGAAGGATATCACAAATATCATCTATGTATAAAGCGAATAACAAAGGACTCAAGATGCATCCCTGCGGAACACCGGCCGATATTTCGAACCACTCAGATAGCTTGGAGCCATCCCACACTGCTGCAGTTGATGACGTAAGAAATTTGAAGTAGAGCATCAGAAACTTCCTAGATATTCCGAGTGACGCTAGTTTATATATTAAAGCCTGTCTGTTCACTGTGTCAAATGCAGCTTTAAAATCAACAAAGCACACGTAGAGTTTCTTCTTGCTTTCGATGTATTTTCTTGCCACGCTAATCAAAGCGAATATGTGGTCCACTGTTGCAAAACCAGGACGGAAACCAGCTTGAAAAATGTTGAGACGGCAAGTTTCTTCAATCCAGTTGGAAAGCCTTCTATAGAGGATCGCAGCTAATATTTTTCTTAGAAAATTGAAAACAGAGATTCCCCTATAGTTTGCAGCCTGCGTCGGGTCGCCTTTTTTAAAAATTGGAAAAATAATAGCTTTTGTTAGGCTAGAGGGGACACAGCCATTATTGAAGAGTAAATTAAAAAAGTTAAGCATGTAATATTTAAGTTGCTCGTTACAATTCTTAAAAAATTCAGCAGGGATGCCATCGCTTCCTGGGGCCTTTTTGTTTTTCATTCCCATTAGAGTTGTTTCCAATTCACTCAATGAAATATCAGCATCCATTTCAGAAACACAAACGTCGTTCAATGCAAAACTGAAGGTATGAAGATTCTCTTCGGCCGACAATAGAGTTCTAAAATGAGCAGCTAGAGTCTGAGCTTCAAGAGAAAACTTCATACCCTGCTGCCGACCTCCAAGCTCCCGTACATTGGACCAAAATTCCTTAGAATTTTTGCTGTGTTGTAATTGCATTGCAAAATTTTTCAGGTAAATCATTTTTTTCACAAAATCCTTGTTGGCACCTAGGTACAAATTTTTGAATATGGTGGAATCAGTCGATCTGAAAAGTTTTAGATACTTAAAACAAAGACTCCGCAGTATATGACAATCTTTATCGAACCATTGGTTTTTTGGCGTAAATGAGTTGTAATTATTATGACTATGCGGTGCCGATGCGTTTATTATACGTATTATATTGTCTTCCATTTCATCTGCCGAACTTGTAGACTGAAGTGAAAGTTGATTACAGTGATAATTTAGGAGTGTTTTATAACGAGGAGCGTTGTTCTCAATCAATTTAAGTTTATGGAAAATATTTAAGTTCCTCTGCTCCACTTCCCGAAAAAAGAACTTGAAAATCTTCAACTATGTTGTACCATTCCCCAGATATTGCACAGAAGTCAATAACTGATTGACCCTGCCTACTAATGAAGGTGAATTCACCACATTTATCTCCCTGTGCTACGCCATTAAGCATAAACAATCCAAAGTCTTGGAGAAACTCAATTAGTATTCTGCCATTTCTGTTGAGCGTTTCATCTTTAGATATTCTGTTCAATTCAAATTTCGGTTGAGCATGTAAGATATGAACAGAATTGTTTTGATAGTTACCAATTCGTGCATTGAAATCACCCATTATCATGACATTTTCCAAGGAAGAATTACTCATTAAATTATATAAGATATCAAAGTCATCTTGCCAGTTATTGTAGTTGAGGTACAACGGTATGATATAAAAGTTCGATCTATTGCTTGTTATATGAATAACGATACTTTGCTCAATATTCTTGATGGAGACACTTTAGATTTAATGCCACATAACATACCTTCGCTTGCTCTCCCATGTACATTTGTTCTTATTGCTGGAACTAACGTTATTTTATAGTCTTTAAAATATTTTAAAAAGTCGTTTTCAAATTGTTCCTCTAAAAAAGTTTCTAATAAAATTATGATATCAAAATTAAGAATTAGTTTAATAAAATCAGGTTGCAAAGTTTTGCTTTTAAGACCTGTTATATTATAGGCTAAAATAGATAGATTGAGAAAATTTAATTGTTGTTGGCAGACAACACTTGTTTCCTATTGATAACTGACAGGGTTCGTTGACTAACTCCCAGATGACGCTGCCGTTGGTTGAGAGGCCGAAGCTAATTCAACCGGAGTTATCTTCACTCCCTCGCAGCAGTCAAAATAAAGTGAAGAACTGTCACCGAACATGTTGTTGACAAATGACATCTCCGCAGCTGATCGCATAAGAAGACCTCGTGATATTTTGTAAACGAAAAGGTGATGGTTTATCTGCAGTTTATCACCTTTGATGTTTATTTTCGCTTCGGGATTGATTTGTAGAAGTTTATTTTTTAATTCGGTTTGTGATTGTCTTTTCTTTCGAAACATAAGGGTTTGCTCGCGGAAAATGCTAATATTAGTTCCTTTCAGTTGACTCGCGACGGACAGTATTTTATCCGCGACATCTGCCGAATAAAGTTCCAAGAAGACAGTACCTCTTTTCAACTGTGCATTTTGCACTTCACGAACCTTTTTGATTGCCAATTCATCACCTTCTTTTAACTTGAGAAGCCCTTTGCATGTTTGTTTAGCTAGATCAACACAATTGATTTCTCTGTCTAGAGGAAGATGTACCACCAGGCAATTCTCGTTGTTTTTGCGCGAAAGCATTTCCAGCTGTGACTTTAACAAATCACATCGCTCGGTCATCGCCGTTAGTTTTTGATTCAGCTGAAGATTTGTGTTTTTTAACTCATCGAGTTCGAAAGATGTGATGTTTCTTTATTTGTTTAAAGGTTTAATGCATAATTGCCGGTTGTGATGTTAATGAACAACATTTAGAAGTAGACAAGACCACACATGACTTTCTCTGGATTCAATTATCAATACTGCGAACTGATTCACCAGATAACTCAGAGATCCTAACTTATTCTGGTCTGCAAACAATGATTTTGGAAAAATATGGAGAAAAACACTAATGCTGGCGAACGTCTTCAAGTGTTGGCTTTAACTGGACAATTTGAAGCTGTAATTGAATTTTCATCGCGTACTGAAAAATATCGCACACATGCTGTTCATATTGCACTTGCTCTCAATGAGCTTTTTTGCTTGGATGAACCAGAATTGTTCAGGAACCTTTATGTAAGTTAAAATCAGACAATTACGAGTTGAAAGGTGTTAAATTTGTATGTGTTGCACTGGCCGTCGATATAGAAGATTCAGTTCCAATGCGAAGACTTAATATTGCTCGATTGGTAATGCTGTATGTGAAAAAAATTTAAATCACTGATCCAGTTGAAGCCATACAGCATTTCTTTTTTTTTGCGCAATCTCAAAGATCCCGAAGGACGCAATTTATTCCTTGTTTGTGTCAGTGATTAAGCAATTGAATGTCAAAACTATGACCTTATTTTTGGTTAAATGTAACCCAATGGTATTCTTTCAGGGTAGGTTTTAAAAATAACTTCAAATGCAGATTAAGATTTGATTGTAATACATTATTATTTCAGGGGACTCTTTCAACAGTTTAAATTTGTCAAATTCGATACACGAACAGCAGCTGGTATGGTTGCAAAAGATCTGGTTGAAAAAGGAATGTTTGAAGATGCCATTAAAATGTTTGACAGTGCTGGGGTAAGTAAAAATAAAAAACCCTCCTTGAAATTTTTTCTAAAAAGTATATAAAAAAAAAAATACATGCAAGGTCAGGCTCTGTGTTATATTTCTATTCTTTATTGCAAGCGGTACATTAAAGTTCTAAAAAGGGCTCACTTAGAGAGCGCTTGCAAGTTATTGCTGCTGTTTTCAGTGACAGACTAAAAGGTTAATTGATAATTATTTCGGAAACAATTATGTATTAATTTCTGTATTCTTGTAACGAAAAAAATGGAAGAATAGAGAGCCCACATTACATCAATCACCGCACCAACCGGGACCGAGACTTTCAAACCAGACTAGTAAACTATGTTTTGAAAATTTCGTCTTTGCGTAAATTTCTGCATCTGCGAAATTTCACTGCCCCACGTTGGGCGCCAATGTATGTAACGACAAAAAAAAGACGAAGATAGAAGCTAACATCACACCTAACAACGCGCCAACAGTGACCGAGGTTTTCAAATCAGACGATGGAACTATGATTCGAAAATTTTGTCTTTGCGAAAATTTCCGCACTTGCGAAATTTCGCTGTCCTACATTGGGCTTCAATACATATAATGGAAAAATGGAAACGAGATGTAAGAGCCAAAAAAAAAGTCCACATAGATAACAGAACGAATAAAAACAATCCATTGATCCTTCTCTTTCCAATAAGGAAAAGAAATCGAAGTTCCTATGTTGGGAGGGTCCAGGACCAAAGACTCCGCTATCTAAGGTGGAAGAATATTAGTGAATCCACATGGTAAAGGTGTCATTACTCAAAGCTAAATTTTCAGTGAACGTTTCTAACATCCCTTAAAACTTTACACATATAATTTCGGAAAAATTGGTTCAAAGAGTGAAGTGGGGGACAGTTACTATCTCCTCCCTAAGCGAGCACTGGATCGTTCAGACAGGAGTAGGTCCGTTCCCCAGTTGACTCCCCAATACAACCTTCCTATGTACCTATTTGTTTGTACACATCTTACTATAACCTCCTAGAATGGAATGAAATCGGATAACTTCGTAATTCATTTATAACAAATGAGTTATCCTCACTATACCTCTTTCGGATGTCAACTAAAAACAAAATATCGTCGCACATATGATTTCTCTTTCAGAAGGTATCTAATCCCCTGACTCTATCGATGAGTAAAGTTGTTTGACCAACAAATTCCTTTTAGCTGAGACCAACAAAAAAAATAATAAACGAAAACAAACGATGCCATTAACTCCTATTCTACTACCTACCACATCTCTACGAATCTATCAGCCATTTGGACTAAGCCCCAAAACGAGTGATTGACTCGGAGGAATAGGGTACTGTCGCTCGACTGCGGCTACAGGTTCTAACAATTGCTTCAGCTGGCTCAGTAATCAGGGAAGTGAGTCTATGCTGCAGATGCGGACAGTGGGTTTACATATTATCGAACCTGGAATCTTGATCTTGGTGGACTCGAATATTTTAAAAGCTAAGCTGAAAAGCTAAGGGCCGGAGGGTCAATTCAGAAAAAGAAGAAAGAAAAAGAATATTAAACATTATTAGAGAAGACAGGTGCTACTTCTGTTGTTTGGACAAGGTGATGTTGGTCCATACGGATTACCTAACCCATGACCCTACCTTATGTTCCTTCACATCCGTTAAATTTTCAGGAACCCTTTTTGAGACGGGAGAAACTGGTGTAATCGTTTCCCCCTATGATGCCTAACTTCCCGACCAGGAATCGTTAAAAGATGATAACATCTCCATCGACAACTCTCCCTTCGATATACCTATCGGCATTATTTTGTGTAAGTATATCCCTCATAAGTGCAGAGAAAAAAAAAACTATGTAACCATGCGTCAATGCATTTTATAGGACTCTAGACAACTTTGTGAAGAACGACTCCACTATGTTGCTATCGAAGATATTGTTATAGATGTTGTATTGTTGTTGCAATTATTGTTGTTAATGTTGCCTTAGTGACCCCATCTTAGAGACACCTCACTGAGCACAACGTTCATCACGCCAGCCACGACTCCCATCCTCATGGTTCTTACTCCTCCATGATAACTGAAGTAGCTATAAAATGAAAAGAAGAATCTACTTCCCAGTGAATGTACATCATTCACATCAACAACGAAATCTAAAATTTATAAAGAAAAATCATCGACTCGATTTTAAACCTCATACAATATTTTATTTCTCATAACTTAATAACTAACAGATAATTGTTTTTCAATGAAATCTAAAAGAATATAAAAAAAATAGAAAAATCTAGGTATCTAAACCTCATCTAATAAGATAATTAAATTAACTATATAGAGTCTTGAATACAAAAGAAAATCTAAATGTAATTTATGTTTTTTTTTATAATGTGTTTCACTCACACAACTGTTTAGCAAGTATTATTATACTAGAATGACTCTTTGAAAGCTAAATGAAATGAAATATTTTTATTTCATCAGCTGAGATAGACTTCTTTACGTTAGGAAAACTATGTCTTTCAAAAAAAAACTGCAATATTCTGAAATTCAAATGTCATTAAATGGATCAAAACTATTATTGTCACTCTGATTCTATGACGAACTAAATTTAATTATACTGTCTTTGAAACAAAATGAAATAAAAGAAAGTTTCTTTTTTCTTGATTTTTAAGATATCGAAAAAAAGTGGAAACCTTGTTCAGATTTCCTAAAAGTTGAGGTAGGAAGTTATATTCACCTCCCCTCCTTCGCGAAAACAAAGAATATTGCGATCAATACCCTTTAAACCTACAAAATTTACTTTAAATTACAAACGTTAAAATTCGAACTAAAATTCTGTTGGATCTATGTAACGGCAGCTTAACTCTGCTATGGAAACCATGCCAGTCAAGGAAGACGCAATCAAAGGCCTCAAATCCAAAAGAAAATGTTCTTTTGCTCGACTGATTAACTTGAATCAGTAGTAAGTTTCTTTAACACAAACAAAAAAAAAACTTTTAACAAAAATAATTTGTTAATATCAAAAATTAAATCAGGAAATTTTCCGGATAATCCCTCACGTAAGAGATTTTAAACTGCAATCCGATTCATAAAGTCGAAAAATAAATTCAAAGACTAAAAGCCTGTCACAAAAGAACCCATTTCCCAAAACCAATAATAATGACCTCGACGAACTGCACCAAAAGATTGGAGGTTCGGAGTTTATTAAAAATCCACAAAATTAAATAAAATTGTTATAAAAATATATAAAAAATGTTATAAATATGTTATCAATATAGTTTTATGAAAGGTAAATTGAATATAGGTATAAATATAATTAAAGGTTCGGCGTTGAAAAGGTGCACCTTGTCGCGGGACGACCTGACAATTTATTAAGCAGATTATTCTTACGAGTTTAAACTTTTGACAAAAAAAAAAAATGTTTTTGTAAAAAAAAAATATTCTTATCAGTTTTAGGTTTTAGTTACTGACGTCTCAGACATATAGCCAAAACTATTCTTCAATACTCATTAATAGTAGATTTTGATTGACACCGACTAATATCGTAAGACGTATCTCACAAAAACTTTTCTCTTATATGACCTCGTCACTGAGACTGCATAATTGCGTTTAAACAAAAGTAGGTACACCAAAATTGTATACACCTATATACGATTTCTTTATTTTTGAAATCTAAGACCGTATTTCACTGGACAAAAATGTTTCTTTATTGCGGTTTCCTTTCACAATAATTGAAAGATAAATCAGTACTTTAATTAAGAACTTTACACAAATATCCCTTTGGATAAATATTCAATCAATGACTAAGCCGTTCGTCTAATTGGCTTCAAAATGTTGTTCAAAGTAATATTATTTTATTATATTTTTTTTTTGTTACGTACACTTAGGTACTACTGTATCATAAAAAAAATTAACGGACAAAAATGATCTGTTATCTAGATCTCAGAAATACATACAGATCGTTTTACGAATGTTGGAAAGTTAAATTATTTTGCTTGAGCAAAAAAAAACTATAATCTTGTTCATACGACAAGTGCACAAATATATATACATATGATCTTAAGGATTTTATTAATTCTGGGAATCTCATATATATTATGTTTAGATGATGAATATAAATTTTATAACTGAATAATCATACCCGTCATCCTTTTTAAATTTTGGTTTGTTCAAAAGGGGTACTTAATGTATTGTTGAGTCCCACGTTGCAAATCGTTGATAGCCGCATACCAGCAATTTCCCACGTTGGTTTTATTTTCATCGACTCGATCAGACACAAAATTTTCCAAATGTATGTAGATTTGTCCCAGTTAGTAGGTACCATCGAATTGTTCTCAAGATTATTTTCCGCAATGATGACTTTGTAATTATTGAAATTTTTATTTCGCCGTTTACCAGGAGCCAGGCAGGCTAATAGTTGAAATGTGACAGAAATTCCTTTCCGAGTGGTGGGTTGCTGGTATGGACACTTTTTCGTAGCGGATGTCCCATTACCCAATTGCGTCACCACTGGCATTTGCTGTCACACTTTCTCCACTGTCTGCCTGTAGAAAAAAATGCTTTAGTCAAAAAAACAATTTAGATAATTATGTCTAGGATAAAATTTATATGTTTTACCAAGTCAATAAGTTATCTTTCATAAGTAAAGAGTATATTAACTAAATTTTTCATACCAGATCGAAGTACAAATTTCTGAGCTGATTTCTGTTTTTAGACCTCGTGTCTACCTAAGGGATATTTTGTCGTAGCGCCGTTTTTCTTTACATAGATATATGTATAAACCATGATCCTTTTTAGAGTATAGTCACCACTGACGCTTATGTATTCTAACAAAAAAAAATCTATTTGTTACCTGGCTTAAATTCCAAGAAAATTCCTGCTGCTCTACTAATCAGATTGCGTTGCAATGGAAGTAATTTTGATAATGAATCTATCTTTTCTTCGTCTTCAGATGACACGTTTTCCAATTAGTGTATTCCTTGTAGTGCTTTTCGAGAAATTTGGCTTGATTATCTTTTAGTTTTTTTTTTTTTTTTTGATTTGATAATTTCAAGCGCAATTTCCCTTAGTAAATCCACGTTACTTTGGACTACGTCTCTGTACGTCACTACTATGAAATGATTAAAAAAAAATTTGGGATTTCATTGCTGAGTGACCACACAAAAGAATTTTCATAAAAAAAAACTTGATTATCGCAGATTAATGCGTGTCGCTTGGTTTTTTATGCTTTGATATGTTGGGAATCTTCTATTTTAGTTACTTTTAATAGTTTCGGTGTAAAATTTCTTACCTTGGAAATTATTTGCTCCTTTTTATGGACGCTGCTTTTTTCTAAATCTCTTCGTAATTTCGTAATCTTATGTGTTTTTACAAATTTCACAATTTCACTCAACTTTTATATATTTCTTCTTTATTTTTACTTTTTTATATTTAACTTTCTCTTACCGGGGTTGAAGATTAAAAGATTTTTATCCAAAATTATTTCGTCCACGACAGCTCGGTTTCTTGTTGGATATATCTCTGGCATATTGTTTCCTTACGAAACTTTTTTTGCTCGTCAAGTGTGAACATAGTCGTAGATAAATCTAACCTTCTATAATTTCTACTGCCATCTAGTATCTGGATACTTTACTTTACAGATTCGGGTCTGTTTACACTAGAAGTTGTGAGGTGTGGTCAAATATTTTTGCGATTGATATTTTTACTTCCTTTCTAACTATTGATGAGTGTTTTCATCGAGGTTATTAAATGTAAGTAACACCCTTATTAAAGTGAAGGTGTTTTATTCTTCGATCAACAAAACTTTGGTAAATATTTTATTTACATTATCTCTACCTATTGGGCCTTTTTAGTTTGTTTAAACTGAATTATAAGTATTTACATCTCGAAACTTTTAGGATAAATTAATCCGTGAGGAGTCTAAGATACTTTCACATCGCGAGAAGATTCGTGAAAACACCTACAGTATTTAGAGCTATTTTCCGAATTTTGTTACAGATTCGGATGAAACTTTTATGAGTACTAAATTTTTAGTAAATTAAGTTTAATGGAAAGTTCATTTTCATCTGTGTGAATTACACCTATAGTTACATCAACATTTCTCGGTATGAATGTCGATTGGTACTCCTTTGACTAAAAAAATAAAAATAAACAATGTTGCTTATTATTTCTTTTTACGGTTTTGCCTGACTGTAGTTATTCTTCCTTTGTACATTTTAACTTTAGATTACCGATGTTTTCTGTTATTATCTTACTTTCTTGACTATAGTTTAACTATCTGTTACTGCTAATTTTTTTGTGACTTCGACCTGTACTACTTAGAGAATGTGATTTTTGACTTTTTCTCTTTCAACTATTTGACTAGTCTCCTACGATATTAAAACTAGTTTAACTACCAATTCTTACTATTTTAACCAACTCTTTTACTCATTTATGAAAAATTTCTAAAGTCATGGCATACATATAAATCTTACCGTGTCCTCGGGGACGACTCAAATTTTAACTCAGTATTGCGTAATACTTTTTCTCTTTGATACAGTTTTATCCGTGTCCGCCATCTCGTTACGTCGTGACTATTGAAGTTACTTCTATTCACCGCCTCCATTTCGTGCGCTTCTAAACACGTCTGGCTATTTTGTTTCCATTGAGCTACTCGTGTTTGGCATTACTACTTCTTTCTTCGGATCGCACCTCGTTTATTAGTGGATGTAGTATTTCTACTTCTGGTTCGTGTATACCCGTAGATATATTGTGGATGTACTTGAATGGTTCAAATATCTACTATCTTCCACAAGAATTGTCTCGACTTAATGAAATTTTATTCTGTCACCTTTTTAAGTCGGTAACGCAGATTCGGAGTTCCGTGTGTATAACAAAAAAATTTTTTAAATTGGTCGGGTGTAAAAATGTATTAATGTATTAATAATGCAGTGTATATGTAGTCTACTGTCGAGGTAGGTTTGATGAATTTTCCTACAAAACATCTTCGTTGATCGTAGCACTAGCTCAAGCAACGACGATGGAACAGAAAATTGTCTTGATAGTACTTGATGATGTAAAAAAAAATCTTCACGACTGAGTATGATACCCACGGCCCACTGTCTCATGTTCAGCTGAACTAACCGGTTACTATACGTTGTTTTAATTTAGCTTCCCATATCATTTTCGCAAATCTTTGGTGTGTACCACCATCTCAAAACCTTTGTCATCTTTAACGCGGTATAGATTGTTACCTACTACCTTTACTTCGTACGCTTTGATGAACTTGTGGCACAACTTTGCATTTAAATGTTTCGCTGCGCTACTCAGGGTGAAATTTCTACGATAAACTTTATCTCCCACTTTATAAGTTATTAATTTACTTCTCAGATTATAATGGTGTTCATATGTCTCGTGTGCTAGATTTAATGCAGTCTTTAGATAGGAATGCAATATGCCCATCTTCGCAGCCTTTGGCAACCAGTTTATTTCTGACTGGTTCAAACCATCCAATTTACGTAACAACCGATAATCTGACCCGTGCTCTATCATTTGTTGTCCAAATAGAGCCTCATATGGAGACATACCTATGACACTATGTATAGATGTGCGTAAAGCATTACTAATTTCAGATAAGTGTATATCCCAATTGGTTTGTTTTGGGTCTATATAGGCGCGTATAGCACTTAATATTGAACGATTGACCCTCTCACTGGCATTCGCCTGGGGTGCATAAGATGCTGTATTTATGTGTGTTATATCAAAATTACTTAAACAAGTCCCGAAATCTTTACTCACAAATTGTGATCCGTTGTCGGATAAAAGTGTTTCCGGAACTCCAAACATCAAAAATATTTCTTCTGTGAGAAATTTTATCAATTCATTTGAATTCGCTTTTCTTAAAGGTTTTATAAGAAAAAATTTAGTCAACTGATCCAGAGCTATCAAAATAAATGTGTTCCCTCTTCTTGATCTGGGATACGGTCCCAAAAAGTCTACGTAGAGGTGTTGGAATGGTCGGTCTACTGTGAATGCTTTCCCCATTTCTGTACGTAAAGTACTATTTGGTGCTTTCGTGGTTTTACACGTATCACAATTGTTAATGAATGACTTTAATTGACTTCTCATCGCTGGCCAATAGAATTGTTTTCGCAGGCGATATAAAGTTTTAGTGATCCCTCCATGCGACGATCTAGGTGGGCAATGAGCTTGCTCTACCAATGTTCCAGTCAACTGCGATGGAACCCAAAGCTTCCACGACAAGTCCTCCTGTAGGGGATTTCCTGTCGCGTGCTTAACTCTCTGATAAACATATTCGTCTGATACTTGCAGATCAGGTAAGCGTTCGATATTTTTATTAATGTGTGCAATTATTTGAGTGTATTCATCTGATTTAAAAGATTGATCTTTCAGATCAATATGCATCACATTTTGCGATTCCGAGGTGGTAGTCTCGGAAGTGGGTTTCTCTTTATCCATTGCGTCTACTTCGTAGACCCTTGACAACGCGTCAGGCACATGGTGTTGAGATCCACGCCGATGGACCACCTCGAAGTCGAAGCTTTGAAGCTTGAGGCTCCACCTAGCTAACCTTCCCATTGGATCCTTCAAGTTCATTAACCACCGTAGACTAGCATGGTCAGTTATCACTAAAAATTTATACCCCTTGATGTATGGTCGAAATTTATAAATTCCTTGGACCGCTGCCAAGCATTCTCTTTCTGTCACAGTGTAGTTTCTTTGGGCAGAATTCAATTTCTGCGAATAAAAATAGATTGGTTTCTCATTCCCTTCTTCATCCAATTGACATAGAACGCAACCAATTCCTGTTGATGAAGCGTCACAACAGATGATGAATTGTTTCGTGAAGTCAGGATTGACTAAAATTGGTGCTGATGTCAGCGCTTTTTTAACTGTTTCTAAGGCCGTAATAGCTTCAGATCCAAACTCAAATTTCTGTTTCTTCTTTAAAGTATCTGATATGGGTGCGGTTATAGTAGAGAAATTTTCTATAAAACGTCTGTACCACCCCGCCATACCTAGAAAACGACGTACTTGGCGTATTGTGGTTGGTACAGGAAATTCTACTATAGCAGCTTCTTTATTTGGGTCTGCTTTTAAACAACCTTGTCCTACTATATATCCCAAATACTGTAATTCTCTGAAACAGAATTTAGATTTTTCCACGTTTATTGTTAAGCCTGCATCCGTAAGATGCTTTGCTACTTTCGAGAGCGTTGAAATATGATCGTTGAAATCTTTCGAGATGACTAATAGATCATCAAGGTAAATGAACACCTGCTCTCTCAACTCACGAGGAATCACTTTATCCATTAAGCTCGTCAAGCTTTGCGCAGCGTTCGAGAGTCCGAACGGCATTACTTTAAATTGATACTGGGGTCTTCCTGGGACTGAAAACGCTGTCTTCTCCCGTTATTCTTTCTCCAGGGGTACCTGCCAGTAAGCATCTTTCAAATCCACGCTAGAAATATAACGTGTTTCTGAAAGGCGTGCTAGCAGTCCTTCAATATGCGCAATTGGATTCGCATTTTTCTTTGTCACAGCATTAACTTTTCGGAAGTCGAGGCATAGTCTATTTTTACCGGGTTTTCTCACCAGTACGACTGGTGAAGACCATCCACTCTGACTTTCCTCGATAACACCTAACGAGATCATGCGATCCAATTCCGCGTACACAAGGCTTTGTACTGCTGGCGATATGGGATAGTGACGTTGCTTTATAGGCTCTGCGTCACCCGTATCTATGGAATGTTCCATCAAGTGTGTCCGTCCGAGACCTCGAACGGCGAATGACGGAAATTGCTTAACTGTATTTTGCAAAATAATAGATTCCTCTACAGATAGGAGACATTCCGGCTTGTTTGCTTGACCGGTCGTTATCTCGGTAACGGTAGCTATAGAAGACATGATTTGTGGAGCTAATTTAAAAGTCTTCCAAAAATCGATGCCTAGATATAAATCTTGCGTTAGAGATGGTACTATGTACAATTCGATCGGAAGAACTAGATCTTTGTACTTAACATTTGTAGTAACCACTCCCGCAATACGCTGTTTCGTTCCATCCGCTGTGGAAATACTAGATTCAAATTTTCTATAAGGAATATTAGCATCTTCAATATATTTAGCGGCACCGTTACCGAGGCAACTAATGCTCGTTCCGGAGTCGAGTAAACCAAGCCATTTATGTTTAAATAATTCTACTTTTAAGTAAGTTCGTGGGTCGTCTTTCAGACATACCATTTCGGCTATGTTTATCGCTCTATGTAACTTCCGTTTGGAAGTAAATCTATTTCTCAGTTTTTGGATTTTGTTATTATGATTAGGATAAGTATAAATACGTTGACGCGCTTCGGCGTACTCAATTTGCCTCTGGTGAAGAGATTTTAGAGGTCTTAAGATAGGAATTCTAGTTGGTTTTGAAAAATTGATTTTAATGTTCTGAGTTTCGGGTTTCTTTAAGATAGTAATTTTTTATTATTTATGGGTAAAGATTCTAATTTGGACTCCCCGAGTTGCCCATCCTGGTCAGCTCCCTCTCGGACGAACGCTGACTCAGCAATTGGTTTCCCTTACATTTTTGACAATTAGGGGATAAAACTTCGGGTTGGCCACATCGATAACAGAAAATTTTATGTTGGGGTTCAGTACAATCTAAGAAAATGTGACCGGTTTTGAGACAGTTCCAACAGATTGCTTTTTCGAAATTAATTTTTGTATCGCGATTGCGATTTCTTTGAAATGCTTCTAACGCTAATGACATATCTTCATTTTCAGGTTCCGTTTGAATTTCGATTTCACTGACTTGTTTTCTAGCTGCGTTGTTAAAAATCGGTGGCATTCTCGGACGTATCGGTTCGTGTTGAGTTAGGTAACGTTCCATTTCACGGCACGTGTACACTAAATCAGCCAACCTAGTCGTTCTGAATGTTAACAACAATTCGCCCATTCGGCGTCTCACGTTTTGCTTGATTATCTCAGCTAGTTCCTCGTTTGGACGGGGGTTCCTCATTTTTGAATTCAGTTATAAAAGTGCATCATAGAATGAGTCGAAACTCTCTCCTGGCATTTTCTTCCTTTCTGCCATCTGTCTAGAGATTTCGGAGTCGGTTTCTAAACTACCATAGTGATCTATCAAGGCCAACTTCAATGCTACCCAAGAGGTCCGTGGATTGTTTTTGAGATAAATCCAATACCACACCTCGGCAGGACCACTAACAAAATGGTGAAAGTTTGAGACTACTTCGTCCCAAGAGGCGCCGTAGCTGTCTTTCACTTTATCTAAACGAAATAGAAAATCATCTACCGTCATATTTTTGGAATTAAAAGAAATTCCCCATTTCTGGTAGTGAGGTGATCTGAAATTTGAAGCGGCAGGTGAAGGTATAGGTACTCTCGCATCTCTATTAGCGGAGGTATTGTTAAACTGTATTTGGTGTAGTTGTTCGTAGAAATCAGGTTCATGATTACGGTTATTTTCTCTTTGATTTGTTATATTTACTCGGTCTGGCCAAGCTCTAGGAAAATCTGGAACGTTTTGTCGAGAAGTTTCCGTCGGTTCTCTCTGGATAGTGAAAGTTGGTAGGTTTGACGTTGGTAGGTTCGGAGTTGGGAGGTCACATAATGGAATCGTTGGTGCTGCTGGCTGTCTTGCCACATTGATTTGAGCTAACACATTGTTCATAGCTTCATTCATCTTTTCCAAAAGTAAAGCTTGATTTTTAGCTAAAGATTCTTGTAACGCTTTTCTATCCTCTGCTCGACTGAAACCTACGGCAGCCAAAGCTACTTCCTTTATATACGCCTCATACTCATCTGTGTGGCGTGCTGGAGTCCTTTCCGCGTTTGGTCGTCTATCCGGTGTTTTAAGCAATTGATTCGATACGATTCTTGCTCGTTCGGTCGCTCTTCTCATGCTCGTTGATGGACCTGGTTCCTCCATTTGACTCTCGTCAACGGCCTCACCTGGTTCCATCGTCATATCATGAGATAGATATAAATTTTTCCGAAACCTGGTATTGTGCGGTTCTGGTGACGGTACTCTATTATCTTTCGGTGACTCTGGATCTTCTTGTCTCCGATTCTTTTTTCCTTCAGACTGATGTTACTTCTTTCTTCCCATTTGATCAGATTCAATCTTGTTATCTTATTAAATTACGCAAATAATTTATTGCAGAATTTGCCTTCCAAAAAATAGATAAATTTTTGTAGAGAACCTAGTAAAAAAAAATTTTTTATAATCTCCCTGCAAAACTATAACTTATTATCTACCTATTTATAATTTATAACCTAACTCTACTATAGCTTATAGACTAGCTAGGTCTTAACCTAGTACTTCTGTGGGTAAACCCCTTAATGAATTTCAAAAAAAAAACTTGACTCTAAATTTTCAAAAATAAATTGAACTTGATTGCTAAAAATTAAATCTACTCAAAATTTTCTTGAACTAAATTATCAAATATACTCAAAAAAAAATATGCAAACTAAATAAATAAATTGCTACCAGCATAAACTTGAAATGTTTTTGTGCTACCAGCATGTATCTAACTAAATTTTTTTGTGCTACCAGCATAAACTTGAAATTGCTACCAGCATAAACTTGAAATTGCTACCAGCATAAACTTGAAATTTTTTGTGCTACCAGCATGTATCTAACTAAATTTTTTTGTTCTACCAGCATGTATCTAACTAACTTTTTTTGTGCTACCAGCATGTATCTAAATAAATTTTTTTGTTGCTACCAGCATAAACTAAAATTTTTGTGTTACCAGCATATAACTAAATCTATTTAAATTTTTCAAAAAAAAAAGATTTTCAAAAAAAACTTTAAACTTTAATCTTAATATTTCTTGAATTTTGGTTTTTCTATATTACTTCAGGAATGGAGTCGTGACTGGAGTTTATACGACACCCAAGTGACTTCTCAACAATAAGATTTCCGCAAAAAAAAATCTTAACAACTACAACAATAAAAGCACTGGTTACAAGAATTTTCCCTGCTACTCAAATCTATCTAACTTCTTCTTACATTTTCTTTCTACCATTTGATCCCCCTGTCGCTACAGACCTATGAAAAATGAAACTTCCTTAGCGCACAACAGACCGGACAATAAATAAAAATAGATGGTTAGAAAAAGTTATTAGAATACTCCTTCGAGTGTAACAGATGTTATTTATAAAAGTGAATTTTTGGTTGATATTTCTTTTCTTACTATTTCAGCCGTTTGGCTTTCGCTGCAGACGTAAATAGGATGAAAGTCGACCATTCACCGGTCGAAAGTACAAGCAAATGAAAAAGAAAAGACTTAGAAAAAGGATGAGATGATTCTCAGTAGAAGCTACAGCTACCAGACAATGATACATCCAGCACGGACATCTATCTTGAAAAATCTCACTACTACTAACTGACTATTTTCATCGAGAGTCGAGAAGAAATTGTGCAGGTTGTCGCTGCTGACGTAATTAGGACGTAGATCAACCAATCACCGGTCGACACTTAAGCCAATTAAATTCCGATGTTAAATCTCAATAGAAAATTATCTACTCAAAAAAATCTAATAAAAAAAAATTCCGAAAGGAAAATTTTATTACACTACAAAAAAAAATGTTATTCTTTCTCAAATTCTCTTTCTAAATTTAAAAAAAAATATTCCCTCGGGCCCCACACGTTTGCGCGCCAATATATGTAACGAAAAAAATTGGAACAATAGAGAGCCCACATTACATCAATCACCGCACCAACAGGGACCGAGACTTTCAAACCAGACTAGTAAACTATGTTTTGAAAATTTTGTCTTTGCGTAAATTTCCGCATCTGCGAAATTTCGCTGCCCCACGTTGGACGCCAATATATGTAACGACAAAAAAAAGACGAAGATAGAAGCTAACATCACACCTAACAACGCGCCAACAGTGACCGAGGTTTTCAAATCAGACGATGGAACTATGATTCGAAAATTTTGTCTTTGCGAAAATTTCCGCACTTGCGAAATTTCGCTGTCCCACATTGGGCTTCAATACATGTAATGGAAAAATGGAAACGAGATGTAAGAGCCAAAAAAAAAGTCCACATAGATAACAGAACGAATAAAAACAATCCATTGATCCTTCTCTTTCCAATAAGGAAAAGAAATCGAAGTTCCTATGTTGGGAGGGTCCAGGACCAAAGACTCCGCTATCTAAGGTGGAAGAATATTAGTGAATCCACATGGTAAAGGTGTCATTACTCAAAGCTAAATTTTCAGTGAACGTTTCTAACATCCCTTAAAACTTTACACATATAATTTCGGAAAAATTGGTTCAAAGAGTGAAGTGGGGGACAGTTACTATCTCCTCCCTAAGCGAGCACTGGATCGTTCAGACAGGAGTAGGTCCGTTCCCCAGTTGACTCCCCAATACAACCTTCCTATGTACCTAGTTGTTTGTACACATCTTACTATAACCTCCTAGAATGGAATAAAATCGGATAACTTCGTCATTCATTTATAACAAATGAGTTATCCTCACTATACCTCTTTCGGATGTCAACTAAAAACAAAATATCGTCGCACATATGATTTCTCTTTCAGAAGGTATCTAATCCCCTGACTCTATGGATGAGTAAAGTTGTTTGACCAACAAATTCCTTTTAGCTGAGACCAAAAAAAAATAATAAACGAAAACAAACGATGAAATTAACTCATATTCTACTACCTACCACATCTCTACTATCTATCAGCCATTTGGACTAAGCCCCAAAACGAGTGATTGACTCGGAGGAATAGGGTACTGTCGCTCGACTGCGGCTACAGGTTCTAACAATTGCTTCAGCTGGCTCAGTCATCAGGGAAGTGAGTCTATGCTGCAGATGCGGACAGTGGGTTTACATATTATCGAACCTGGAATCTTGATCTTAGTGGACTCGAATATTTTAAAAGCTAAGCTGAAAAGCTAAGGGCCGGAGGGGCAATTCAGAAAAAGAAGAAAGAAAAAGAATATTAAACATTATTAGAGAAGACAGGTGCTACTTCTGTTGTTTGGACAAGGTGATGTTGGTCCATACGGATTACCTAACCCATGACCCTACCTTATGTTCCTTCACATCCGTTAAATTTTCAGGAACCCTTTTTGAGACGGGAGAAACTGGTGTAATCGTTTCCCCCTATGATGCCTAACTTCCCGACCAGGAATCGTTAAAGGATGATAACATCTCCTTCGACAACTCTCCCTTCGATATACCTATCGGCATTATTTTGTGTAAGTATATCCCTCATAAGTGCAGAGAAAAAAAAAACTATGTAACCATGCGTCAATGCATTTTATAGGACTCTAGACAACTTTGTGAAGAACGACTCCACTATGTTGCTATCGAAGATATTGTAATAGATGTTGTATTGTTGTTGCAATTATTGTTGTTAATGTTGCCTTAGTGACCCCATCTTAGAGACACCTCACTGAGCACAACGTTCATCACGCCAGCCACGACTCCCATCCTCATGGTTCTTACTCCTCCATGATAACTGAAATAGCTATAAAATGAAAAGAAGAATCTACTTCCCAGTGAATGTACATCATTCACATCAACAACGAAATCTAAAATTTATAAAGAAAATCATCGACTCGATTTTAAACCTCATACAAAATTTTATTTCTCATAACTTAATAACTAACAGATTATTGTTTTTCAATGAAATCTAAAAGAATATAAAAAAAATAGAAAAATCTAGGTATCTAAACTTCATCTAATAAGATAATTAAATTAACTATATAGAGTCTTGAATACAAAAGAAAATCTGAATGTAATTTATGTTTTTTTTTTATAATGTGTTTCACTCACACAACTGTTTAGCAAGTATTATTATACTAGAATGACTCTTTGAAAGCTAAATGAAATGAAATATTTTTATTTCATCAGCTGAGATAGACTTCTTTACGTTAGGAAAACTATGTCTTTCAAAAAAAAACTGCAATATTCTGAAATTCAAATGTCATTAAATGGATCAAAACTATTATTGTCACTCTGATTCTATGACGAACTAAATTTAATTATACTGTCTTTGAAACAAAATGAAATAAAAGAAAGTTTCTTTTTTCTTGATTTTTAAGATATCGAAAAAAAGTGGAAACCTTGTTCAGATTTCCTAAAAGTTGAGGTAGGAAGTTATATTCACCTCCCCTCCTTCGCGAAAACAAAGAATATTGCGATCAATACCCTTTAAACCTACAAAATTTACTTTAAATTACAAACGTTAAAATTCGAACTAAAATTCTGTTGGATCTATGTAACGGCAGCTTAACTCTGCTATGGAAACCATGCCAGTCAAGGAAGACGCAATCAAAGGCCTCAAATCCAAAAGAAAATGTTCTTTTACCTGACTGATTAACTTGAATCAGTAGTAAGTTTCTTTAACACAAACAAAAAAAAAAACTTTTAACAAAAATAATTTTTTAATATCAAAAATTAAATCAGGAAATTTTCCGGATAATCCCTCACGCAAGAGATTTTAAACTGCAATCCGATTCATAAAGTCGAAAAATAAATTCAAAGACTAAAAGCCTGTCACAAAAGAACCCATTTCCCAAAACCAATAATAATGACCTCGACGAACTGCACCAAAAGATTGGAGGTTCGGAGTTTATTAAAAATCCACAAAATTAAATAAAATTGTTATAAAAATATATAAAAAATGTTATAAATATGTTATCAATATAGTTTTATGAAAGGTAAATTGAATATAGGTATAAATATAATTAAAGGTTCGGCGTTGAAAAGGTGCACCTTGTCGCGGGACGACCTGACAATTTATTAAGCAGATTATTCTTACGAGTTCAAACTTTTGACAAAAAAAAATGTTTTTGTAAAAAAAAAATATTCTTATCAGTTTTAGGTTTTAGTTACTGACGTCTCAGACATATAGCCAAAACTATTCTTCAATACTCATTAATAGTAGATTTTGATTGACACCGACTAATATCGTAAGACGTATCTCACAAAAACTTTTCTCTTATTTGACCTCGTCACTGAGACTGCATAATTGCGTTTAAACAAAAGTAGGTACACCAAAACTGTATACACCTATATACGATTTCTTTATTTTTGAAATCTTAGACCGGATTTCACTGGACAAAAATGTTTCTTTATTGCGGTTTCCTTTCACAATAATTGAAAGATAAATCAGTACTTTAATTAAGAACTTTACACAAATATCCCTTTGGATAAATATTCAATCAATGACTAAGCCGTTCGTCTAATTGGCTTAAAAATGTTGTTCAAAGTAATATTATTTTATTATATTTTTTTTTTACGTACACTTAGGTACTACTGTATCATAAAAAAAATTAACGGACAAAAATGATCTGTTATCTAGATCTCAGAAATACATACAGATCGTTTTACGAATGTTGGAAAGTTAAATTATTTTTCTTGAGCAAAAAAAACTATAATCTTGTTCATACGACAAGTGCACAAATATATATACATATGATCTTAAGGATTTTATTAATTCTGGGAATCTCATATATATTATGTTTAGATGATGAATATAAATTTTATAACTGAATAATCATACCCGTCATCCTTTTTAAATTTTGGTTTGTTCAAAAGGGGTACTTAATGTATTGTTGAGTCCCACGTTGCAAATCGTTGATAGCCGCATACCAGCAATTTCCCACGTTGGTTTTATTTTCATCGACTCGATCAGATACAAAATTTTCCAAATGTATGTAGATTTGTCCCAGTTAGTAGGTACCATCGAATTGTTCTCAAGATTATTTTCCGCTATGATGACTTTGTAATTATTGAAATTTTTATTTCGCCGTTTACCAGGAGCCAGGCAGGCTAATAGTTGAAATGTGACAGAAATTCCTTTCCGAGTGGTGGGTTGCTGGTATGGACACTTTTTCGTAGCGGATGTCCCATTACCCAATTGCGTCACCACTGGCATTTGCTGTCACACTTTCTCCACTGTCTGCCTGTAGAAAAAAAATGCTTTAGTCAAAAAAACAATTTAGATAATTATGTCTAGGATAAAATTTATATGTTTTACCAAGTCAATAAGTTATCTTTCATAAGTAAAGAGTATATTAACTAAATTTTTCATACCAGATCGAAGTACAAATTTCTGAGCTGATTTCTGTTTTTAGACCTCGTGTCTACCTCAGGGATATTTTGTCGTAGCGCCGTTTTTCTTTACATAGATATATGTATAAACCATGATCCTTTTTAGAGTATAGTCACCACTGACGCTTATGTATTCTAACAAAAAAAAATCTATTTGTTACCTGGCTTAAATTCCAAGAAAATTCCTGCTGCTCTACTAATCAGATTGCGTTGCAATGGAAGTAATTTTGATAATGAATCTATCTTTTCTTCGTCTTCAGATGACACGTTTTCCAATTAGTGTATTCCTTGTAGTGCTTTTCGAGAAATTTGGCTTGATTATCTTTTAGTTTTTTTTTTTTGATTTGATAATTTCAAGCGCAATTTCCCTTAGTAAATCCACGTTACTTTGGACTACGTCTCTGTACGTCACTACTAAAAAAAACTTGATTATCGCAGGTTAATGCGTGTCGCTTGGTTTTTTATGCTTTGATATGTTGGGAATCTTCTATTTTAGTTTCTTTTAATAGTTTCGGTGTAAAATTTCTTACCTTGGAAATTATTTGCTCCTTTTTATGGACGCTGCTTTTTTCTAAATCTCTTCGTAATTTCGTAATCTTATGTGTTTTTACAAATTTCACAATTTCACTCAACTTTTATATATTTCTTCTTTATTTTTACTTTTTTATATTTAACTTTCTCTTACCGGGGTTGAAGATTAAAAGATTTTTATCCAAAATTATTTCGTCCACGACAGCTCGGTTTCTTGTTGGATATATCTCTGGCATATTGTTTCCTTACGAAACTTTTTTTGCTCGTCAAGTGTGAACATAGTCGTAGATAAATCTAACCTTCTATAATTTCTACTGCCATCTAGTATCTGGATACTTTACTTTACAGATTCGGGTCTGTTTACACTAGAAGTTGTGAGGTGTGGTCAAATATTTTTGCGATTGATATTTTTACTTCCTTTCTAACTATTGATGAGTGTTTTCATCGAGGTTATTAAATGTAAGTAACACCCTTATTAAAGTGAAGGTGTTTTATTCTTCGATCAACAAAACTTTGGTAAATATTTTATTTACATTATCTCTAGCTATTGGGCCTTTTTAGTTTGTTTAAACTGAATTATAAGTATTTACATCTCGAAACTTTTAGGATAAATTAATCCGTGAGGAGTAAATACATGTCTAAGATACTTTCACATCGCGAGAAGATTCGTGAAAACACCTACAGTATTTAGAGCTATTTTCCGAATTTCGTTACAGATTCGGATGAAACTTTTATGAGTACTAAATTTTTAGTAAATTAAGATTAATGGAAAGTTCATTTCCATCTGTGTGAATTACACCTATAGTTACATCAACATTTCTCGGTATGAATGTCGACTGGTACTCCTTTGACTAACAAAATAAAAATAAACAATTTTGCTTATTATTTCTTTTTACGGTTTCGCCTGACTGTAGTTATTCTTCCTTTGTACATTTTAACTTTAGATTACCGATGTTTTCTGTTATTATCTTACTTTCTTGACTATAGTTTAACTATCTGTTACTGCTAATTTTTTTGTGACTTCGACCTGTACTACTTAGAGAATGTGATTTTTGACTTTTTTTCTTTCAACGATTTGACTAGTCTCCTACGATATTAAAACTAGTTTAACTACCAATTCTTACTATTTTAACCAACTCTTTTACTCATTTATAAAAATTTCTAAAGTCATGGCATACATATAAATCTTACCGTGTCCTCGGGGACGACTCAAATTTTAACTCAGTATTGCGTAATACTTTTTCTCTTTGATACAGTTTTATCCGTGTCCGCCATCTCGTTACGTCGTGACTATTGAAGTTACTTCTATTCACCGCCTCCATTCCGTGCGCTTCTAAACACGTCTGGCTTTTTTGTTTCCATTGAGCTACTCGTGTTTGGCATTACTATTTCTTTCTTCGGATCGCACTTCGTTTATTAGTGGATGTAGTATTTCTACTTCTGGTTCGTGTATACCCGTAGAGATATTGTGGATGTACTTGAATGGTTCAAATATCTACTATCTTCCACAAGAATTGTCTCGACTTAATGAAATTTTATTCTGTCACCTTTTTAAGTCGGTAACGCAGATTCGGAGTTCCGTGTGTATAACAAAAAAAATTTTTAAATTGGTCGGGTGTAAAAATGTATTAATGTATTAATAATGCAGTGTATATGTAGTCTACTGTCGAGGTAGGTTTGATGAATTTTCCTACACTCTTAAGGCAACAAAATTGAATGTGAACCTCAAATCATTGCCACTTTTAGTCTATTAAACGAAATGGTTCAGTTCTTTGATTTCTATCATGAGAGAAAGTATCATTTGGCATTGGAAATTTTATCCATTACAAAACTTGTTCCAATGTCAACGAACGATTTAGAAGATTCTGTAAATAATTTCAAACGTATTGGCGGTGAAATGTGTAAAGTTTATCTTGATATTATTTTGGAAACAATGGACATTCTCTACAGTCAGGGTAAGAGTATTCGTAGAAAGGAAGGAGGTGGTTTTATTGACAGTGGAAGAGACAGGGTAATTGGACTTTTTTGTTTATTTTGTCTCTAATTTAAAAATATTTATTTTTGATTTTACAGCAGTTGGCGCATTTACGAGAAAAAGCAAAAGCACTAACAAACTTGGCTACAACTGTTCCATACCGAATGCCCGGTGATACAAACAACCGCTTGGTGCAAACGGAAATTCTAATGCATTAAGGATAAAGTATCTTTTTTTATTTTTATTGTAACTTTTTTGTTTTTTTTTTTAATAAATTTAAATGTTAAGTATTATTTTGTAATTTAAATGCTTAAGGGGAGTAACAGAGTTTCAATACGATTTTATTAGATTACGACGACTTTTATTTTATCACTCAGCAGAATTGAAAATGAAGTGTTTCTACAAACCATTTGAATTTTTCTGCAATGAACTTGCCTTTACATAGTGAAATCACTGCTAGTAACTGCAAAGAACATTAAACCCTCCCATCCTGTTGATGGACAAAGAAACATGGTGATGATGTCAAAGAAGTGAAGACTAAGCTAATGTTTTGCTTTTATTGGATTAAAGTCGGCGATATGCCTGAAAAATTTAACGATATTCTAAGAGGTTCATATGTCGTTTTTACTTGCGATTATAGGTACTAAAGGCAAGTTTTGTATTAGTAAAAAAAAAAGTTTTGAGATAACAATCAAACATGACATATCGTAATGTTATGGAGAACACGAAAAAAGTAGGTCCGTCTGTCTGTTTGTCTATCCGTCTGTCAGTATGGATGTATCGACACCTACAGCCTAAACGTTTGGGCCGATTTTCTTCAAACTTGGTACTCAGGGGTCAGATTCTGTATTAAAAAAAACGTTCGATCGTTTTTTCATACAGAATCTGACCCGTGTAATTTTAGAGTAATATGCCCGGTCGTATTTTTGATTTTTATCCTAGGTCTGAAAATAACGCCATATAAACGTATTAGTTAATTCAATTTTTCTCGAATGATTTTCGACAAAAAATTTGTACAACTAGATTTTTAACGGTACCTGCCATACAAGCGTTTTAGACAATTCCATTTATCTCGTAAAAAATACGATCGATTTTTTTTTATAAAATTTCGTATTTTTAAAGAGGGGATGAAAATTCGCTTGGATGTTTACCACTGCTACAATGAAACTTTCAAAATAATTCTGCACTTTACTCAATTTTATGGTAGAGAAGAAGCAGACACTTATCTACCCACTAAACAAGGTCATGTTCTACAACGAATCTTACAAGAATGCCATCCCAAACACTCATTCATCATCGTCCTCTGTGAAGTCTTCTAGTGGAGTCTACTATAGTCTTACCAGTCGTATCAGCAGGGTATACAGGGAACGAATACGTGAATTTATAATAGCTTAAGTTGCATTCTTACAATGTTTTTTTCTTTGAACTCATTAAAGCAATGGCGATGAAAGAAAATAAGTTATTTAAGTTGCTAAGTATTAAAATAAGAATAGTTAAGAAATAGCTTCTTCCATTTGTTTCAAACCGACTATCACCAAATATAAAAGGAAGTAAAGAAAAATATGAAAACAGAATTACAATGTATACAAATTTATTCAACTAAAATCTTTAAAAAAAATTAATAGGACTTGCATTTGAGCGTTCTTTTTCTAAATCGCGGACTGAAAATTCCAAATTATTCAAATCGCAAGCAGGTATCTGTTCGTTTCTTTAATTTTACCTTCACTTAACATCTAAAAATAAATATTACATGGCATATGATTCGTTAAAAAAAACATACTTACAGTTTCTAAATCATTTTTAAGCGTTTTTTCTCTTCACTTATTTTGTTGATGGTTTTTCTAAATTGATGTCGCATTAATTCATAGTGACCTAAGATATCGTCATTTCCATACTTATGTGAAAGCAATTCTAAGTCTTGATCTTTGATATGTTCTTCTGCCAATGTTAAGTCAATTTCATTACGATTGCGCTGATATATAATATAAACATGTAGAATGTATAAGCATATTTTTTTGTAGTAACGTCATCACACATCCATATAAAACCTCAAATAATTTTACATCTCGTTCGATGTCTCTCAACAAAGATTCAAATTCATTTTCTTGCAGATTTTGCTTTGTTCGTCGAGCCGATTGTTCCATTAATTCAATTACTTTACATTTACGTTGACGCTGCTCTTTTTGATAGAGAATATGCATTTTACGTTGGTACGATATTCGTTCTTCTTCACGCCCAGGCATCTCTTGATATTGTTTTTGCATTTCTGAAATTCAACAAAATAGTTAATAGTTAAAAGTAGTTCATTTACTATTGAAGCTCACCCTTTGTTCATTTAGCTTGCTCTTCCTGTTGTAATCCTCGTTCCAACTTTTCCATCATCATGCTTCTTCTTGTTCGAGCTCACTCATTTTAGAATCAATGGCTTGATGTTCTATTTGAATAGCCTTCATTTCTGTCTCTTGAGCTTTCAACTATTTTTTAGGATAATTTTGAAAATTAGGATAAGGTATTTACTTGGATACTTTAAGGATTGGAATCAAGCGACTTCTAGTTAGAATTTTCTTCAATCCACTGTCAACACAATTTACAGAGAGAGCTTTTGGCTGTAACATAGCAGTTCTTAACATTTGAACACAGTTTTGACCAGATTTTAAAGAATCAACTAATGCGGATACACAGTAAATATTTGCCTCGCCCTCACATTTAAGTGCTGAGGAATTATTTGTCCTTAGAAACCCCAACTCTGTAGCATTTTGCGGGTTCAATTATCAGTTTTATTCCAGAGTTGTCGATATCAATGGCAACAAGCTGTAATTTAGTAGTCTGGCAGAGAAGAATACTTTCATTGGGTTTCGCTAAGATCCAGAACGCATGCAAAGAAGTGTCAGTTAATTTGATTAGCTTAAGGAGCTCAAAGTTCACTGACGAGAAGAAAACTATGTAATTATCGAGAGTAGTAAAGCAAAGAACTCCCACCATCAAAGGAGAAAGCAAAAGAGTTTATCAAACCCTTTGAGAATTCTTTGATTTCATTGCAATTGATCTCATACATGATGTCCGAGTCAGAATGCCCATCATTAACGCGAATTTCTAATGGTTCCTCAGGAATCATATTGTATGGAATAATGAAATATGCAACAAATGCAACTGCTAAATAATTAACAAACAAAAATTTATTTATAAAATGTTTTGTTATAATACAAATTCTATATACCTACATTGAAAAAATTTAATAAATATAGAATAATAAATAAAAATAATTTCAACTAAGTAGAAGACTTAGCATTAATATTACACAATATATTACACTGCGCGAACTCGCCAAACGCCCTTTTAGGTCAGATACGGAAAGCGAACTTAACTCTATACGTCTGCCTCACTTGACGAGCTGCATTGTGCAGTCCTACTCTAACTATTATACATTTAAGCAAGAGGGATTTCCATGCTCAATGAACTATACTTATCTAAGGCACGAGTTACACTACGGGTAACAACTCGGCCATCCTGCAATGCTGTAATAGAACATAAAACGAAAACATACATCCTGCACGTTGCAACAATGTACCAATAGGAATGCTATCATTTACTCTACACGCATCATAAGAAAAGAACGGCTGCAAACTACATATCGCATAATAAATGAAATCTCATAAAGAGGCAGTTTCATTCTCTGCTATAATTTTCGTTTATACATATAGTTCATGGTCCTCGTCGTGAGTGACCGTCCATATACAATCGCAATTGAGGTTCATACCTGAATCGTGTGTAGAAAAATTCCATAGAATGTAGGCTGTGTTGATTTCACTTTACGTAGGATCCACATCATAAAAATTTGGTTTTGGATCAATCGATCCAGGAAAGAATATATATACTAACAACGGAATAATCTTATACTTCGAGGTCGCTAACCAACAAATGATTATCTTTGTTTCTCTTCCCTGCATCGGGAGAACCTGACATACGTAGATGGTATGTACGTCTATATATCACACCTAAAATTAATAGGTTCGACGCTGAATGGAAAAAATGTAATCCGAAAATCAGTATCGAATGTCCATAAACCTCTATTCAGCACAAATCGACTTAATCATATACCGGCTTATCTTATCACAAACAAATATCTTCCTCAAAGTACTTATAGTAAAAATCAATAGAGAGGGTTTAATTCTCCGACCCAATGTCTTGGCATAGGTATGTGTACCCATGGATCCTCTATTAACCTTTTTGCTCACGTCGACTTTTAGTACCTACGTGTCAAGCCCGAACAAAAAGGGTGACTATCACTTTACTACTGCTTCAGGTCTCTGAAATTCGCCTTGGCTCAGATCATCGGTTCAAGGAGGCGGATCAGACAATAGAAGTGTAGTCGGTGTTACATATTATTCGACCTGAAAGAGTCAAGTTGACGACTGACTCAGCTGTTAATTTGAAAAGGCTAAGCTAATGAGCAAAAGGGCCCGATAACGAACATTGAAGTTATAAAACTCGAAAGAGAGATAAAAACAGAAAACTGCAAAAAAAAACTAAAAATAGTTGCGTACAAACTCAGAAGACATCACCCAAAACACCAATAAAGATGTTCTTACTGCATCGGACTATCATCTACTCTTCATGATCAGATTTTTCACTGCCCGATAGTATGTCGTGAAAAATCTCCAAACGTGAGGAATGTAGGTGTTGTGATTTCCTCTAGTGCTTTACACCCGTCCAGTGTGAATGCTACTACTATTACTCTAAAGGCAGTCATCCACCCTATATTTCTGAATTGCACCACTAAATTTTCTCAGAAACTCCCACTTTGTGTTGGGAGTAATTAAACTCCCTTCACTGAACCATTGTTGTTGTTGTTGTTGTTGTTGTTGTTGTTGTTATTGAAGCCGTCGAAGTTGTTGTTGTTATTGAAGCCGAAGTTGCTTAACCCATGTCGGCAAGGATCCCAGCCACGACACCTGGCCTCGTTATCTCACTACTCCATCTTATCTAAAATCTAAAAAAAAATCGAATTGTCTTCCCGAAATTTGCTGCTGAGTGAAATCTCAATGAAGTTGAAAGAAAATTCTGAATTTTTTCTTTTGAAACAAAATCTCATATACAATTTTTATTATTTTATCTTAAAAATCTAACATAATTATTCCTTATCAGAAAAATTAATCTTTACTATTGGTCTTAGACCACTAATACATAACCAATTTTATTATTTGAAACTATATAGAATTATTTTCAACATTTACATCTTCAAAATTCGGACAATATATTAAATCTCTACTGGATGTTCCACACTGGATGTTCCATTTACAATAGATGAAGTTAAAACCGCTCTTAAAGACTCCAAGAATGACAAAGCTCCTGGATCAGATGGTATCCCAATGGAATTTTTTAAATTTAGCACCCAAGAACTTATGGAGAAATTGACAGCAGCTTTTAACAGTATACTGGACTCTGGCATAGTTCCCGAATACTTTAATAAGGCGTTGCTTAAACCAATTTTTAAAAAAGGTGATTGTTCTAGACCAGAAAACTACAGAGGCATCTCAGTGCTAAATGCATCAATGAAGATACTGACTAAGATGTTAAACAGAAGGTTATATTCTTGGGTTCAAAACAACAATCTTTTAAGCGAAAATCAGGCGGGCTTTCGTAGTAACTACTCTACTGTAGACCAAATTTATACTCTTACCAATATTGAAGAGATGTGTATAAACAAAAAGAAGAAACTGTATGCATTTTTTATTGATTTTAAAGCGGCCTTCGATACAATTGATAGAAAAGCACTCATGTTAAAGTTGTATAACAAAGGAATGTCATTGAAGTTTGGTAAGATCATCGAAAGTCTGTATGCATATACAACGTCAGCTATAGTCAACGGGTCAGAGCGATCGGAAGAATTTGAAGTCGAAATCGGTCTTAGGCAAGGATGCAATTTAAGCCCTCTTCTATTTGCCCTCTTCATAGATGACATAAGCGAGGTACTGACAGGAGGAGTAAAGCTGACAGATACTTTAGAGATAAGCCATTTAATGTTTGCCGACGACATAGTTGCACTCTCAGAATCACCACACGGTCTTCAATTAATGATAAACAGGCTATATGATTACTGCGATAAATGGAGACTTCAAGTGAACCTTGAAAAATCAAAAATAATGATTTTTCGTAATGCAGGAGGTAGAAACAGCCGCAACGAAAAATGGAGATTTGCTAGCCATGAAATAGAAGTAGTTAATGAGTACAATTATTTAGGCATGCTCATAACAAGAAATCTGAATCTCAAGAAGCACATGACGATGAAACTTGCTAAATCAAAAAATGCGATAAATGCTACCTGGAGGAATGTCATGGCCAATAAAGATATCGATTCAGTTTCCAAGTACCGAGTTTTTGAAGCAACATCAAAATCCATATTGTGCTATGCTGCACAATGTTGGGGGCATACGGAATTTGAAGAAGTAGAGATACTACATAAAAAGAGTATTTAAGTTACCTCAATGTACGCCAAACCATATCCTTCTTCTTGAAACCGGACTATCTCCTCTGTACATAACAACACTGAAACTCCAAGCAGACTATGTTTTAAAAACGCTTAAGATGGACGACAGAAGGATGCCGAAAATTATAAGTACGCTGATTATAAGGAAACAGGTTTCGTGGTTTGCGAAATGGAAGTGCTTGGCAGAGTACTGTGGATTGTCATTAAACTTAAGGGCAAACAATATCGGTGACTGGGAAGCGGAAGTATACGAACTAATAAAAGCAGTAGACTTAACTAAGAGACGTGATTTTGAAATGAAAGCCAGAACATCCGTGCAACGTGTAATTTATGCTGAACTTAATCACAATCTCATGACCAGAAATTACTTTAACTGTATTTACTCAACAACGGAAATATCATACATTATGAAGACAAGGGCGGAAGTTGTACCGTTGAATTTTGTTCCTTATAGAAACGATCTTCCGGAATTATGCGGTTTGTGTAACATGAGGATGAGAGAAGACGTGAACCACTTTTTGGGAAAGTGTCCAATCCTTTCGGAAATACGACGATCAGTGTTTAGCAAAGGAGTTTTAACTAATGCTGAAGTTCAAAATGTATTAAACGGCGAAAATTGGAAACAACTGGCTAAATATATCGAATGGGGTTTGAGATATAGAAGAAATATTATTGAAGAATTATTTTGAATAAAATCAAGAGATATGCAAGCATTGTTACATAAATATTTTATTGAGTAATTAATCAATGTTTAACTGTAAATTTACTCAAATTTTTTTTGTATAGATTTTTTAACATAAAATTGTCACTCTGGCAGACGGCGCAGGCCATGCTTATTTATGAATTGTTATCGAAATATGTATCTAGAAAATTTTGTGAAATAAAATCATTTAAATCTAATCTAATAAATCTATTAAATCTCATTTTACTTTGCTATCTAAACTTTCAACAATATCCCTATTAGAACTGCTAAGTGTATCTCATTAAATTTATTTCATTAAAACTTGGTTCAATCACAGAAGTAAGTAAAACAGGATATTTTGAATCATCACTCAATTTCTCAATATCTGATGACTATAAAAATATCACATTCTACCTGCGAAAGAGTAAAAGCACAGAATGACTTTTTTTCCTTTTTCGGATTTGGATAACTAAGTGTTAAATCCAACAGAGAATGCCTGCACGAATTCGAACAACGATTTACCCGAACGCATACACTATATTGGCTTTATATGGGTGACCTGTCTCATCAACGGATGAGATAAACTCTTTTTTTTTATTTCACCGAAACCAGATATCAGTGTCGTTCATCACACGCCGCGACTAATCATAATGATCAGTTTTACCATTTTACCGCGAGCTATACGAAATGTAAAAAAAAAGATATTTTATCTTTTCCTTTTACGTTAATCGCGATTTCGAAATTTATATATTTTTTTTTTTTGGTAATTTAACAAATTAAATCCTTCGCAAGGATATGAAATTGACCTATACCATACGTAGGACGTCTCCAATTAAGAAAATTTATCCCACCCCAAAAGACAAGAAAGAAATACTCAAAATTATGCTTTCCACCAGAATGGGTACTCACATTTATCAAAAAGAACACAAATTTAAAAATATTATAAAAATTTATCAATTTCTTTGTTACCTGTTATGGGAATTACAAAAGTTAGTTAAATTTTATAAATTTATTTATTTTATATTCAATATAGTGGTCCAAAAGTTCAATAAATAAGGCAGGTACGTCGGCGAAGAAGGTGCACCCTATTCAACGTAGTAGCTAACCAGACCAGACAAATAAAAAAAATTCTTAGTTAAAAATTTCTTTCAGGTTTTTTCTTCAGGCAGACATAAAATTTCAAAAAAAAAATGATACTGAAGCTTGTAATTGATTTCAGTTCACTACCAAGTTATTCCACAGTATAAGAAATTCTCATACTCTTATGTTGTGATTTTGTTTTGAAATATTTCTTACGCTTTGCATCAAAAAAAAAATGTTTATACATTAAAACTGTTAAGCTTCACGAATTTTATGTAACCATAACGAGTGTAGGTACATAATGACGATGTAACATTAGTGACTTTTACAATAGTCAATTGAAAATTGTAGGTAAACGTACCTATTATTATGCAGGCAACCGGTTATGAAGCATAGGTAATCGTATTAAATACTTCACATTAACTGATTACTAAAAGTAAGTAACCGTATTCACAAAAATTTTATTATTAACGACCGACTATAAAATGTAGGTAACCGTACCTATTGAATTGCTAACGACTGATCATGTACACGAATTTTTATCGACGATGTTTTCGAACAAACGTTTAATGTCCGAATTCGATTGGGCAATTCACACTAAACGTGTACTATGATTCTGATACAAAGTAATTACAACTTATGTACGCAAAAATTTTCGATTTGATAAAATTATTACACTTAGAAATCCTTCACACAAGTGTAACTTTAAATTTTTAAGAATAAATTCCGTATATTACAGATTATACTTTTCACATAAACGTCTTTAGTCTTTTTTTTTTGTATATTGGCATTTCTTTACGTACTTTATTATCTACAAAATTTCGACTTTGATCACGAGTACCTTTTGGTATTTTGCTCATAGAGTCTTTATATTTCGTTTAACAAAAATTTTATATGACCACAAGGAATTGCAGTACGAAATGACTAAAACAATTTTGATATTGTCATATGCCGTTTTCAGACCAAAAATCTTTCCAATAATTTTCTATCATAACACAAATTTTAAAATTTCTCACAAATGTGAATCACAATTTTCATTTTTATTTTTTTTTATTATATTTTGGTGGGGGCTTATTCATAGGGTAAAGTGCACGAGAGAATGTGGATATATATATATATAAAGAATAAATTTACTGATAGATTACAGTACCTTATGATGCTGCTACTTATTCTTTATTTCCGCTTCACATTCCGCTACTTGATGCATCATTACTATAGATGAGGTGATCTGCTACTCCATATGTTTTGTCTGTCACTGTCCTGGGGGTCAATTCTCGATCTGTGAAGCTGTGAAGTGAAAAAAATTTATCATTTTAGTCTTCACAGAGTTTCTTCATTTCTTCACTTCACGAACACACCTAATGCGATTCTCGAACTGTGTATGATAAACAGTTGTACTAAAAAGTACTAAAGTGTTCTAAATGAAAGATTCTGACAGCTGTGTGTCATTTAATGTTTTTTTTCGTGGTCGACATCAGAAATTTTTTTCATCTTTCAACACAACTATTCCAATTTAATTATGTCGGAAATAATATTGCACATTTTAATCAACAATAGACGTCGTGATGGGCAAAGGTATTTATTTTGTCTTTTTCGCTGGAATAATAACCATTATTAGTTTTTTTTCCTAGGAACAAACTTAGAATTTTACGACGTTCTCTTCGAGATGTCCAAAATCCCTTCGAAATGACTACGGACGAGCACTTTGTGGATCTTTATAGGTTTCAGAAACATTTATGTATGGAGTTAATCGATGAACTGAAGCCATTTTTAAATAACCATGCACGCAGCAATGCGATTCCTTGTCATATAAAGATTCTGTGCGCTTTACGATTCTTTGCTACTGGGAGCTTTCAACGAGGTGTGGGACAAGATTCCTTGTCGTCATTGTCTTAAACATCGGTGAGTCGATGTGTTTCTGAGATTTCAACTGCTCTGAACAGAATAGCTCACCGATACGTTCAGTTTCCCAAGGGGGATGAATTTTTATCAATTAAATCAAAATTCTTCGAAATGTTTGGATTTCCCGGCATAGTAGGACTGATTGATGGAACACATATCAAAGTGTCAGCTCCCAGAAAGGAAATAGAGCATGTTTTCTACTGCAGAAAAGGTGGACATTCAATGAACGTCCAAATCGTTTGTGGAGCAGACTTCAAAATTTTTAGTGCCAACGCACAATATGGAGGAACAGCACACGATGCCTATGTTTGGAGACGATCCAGAGTGAAGTCGACATTAAAAACAATGTACAACGAAGGAGAACGAAATTTTTGGCTACTAGGAGATAGCAGTTACCCCTTACAGCCGTGGCTGATGAGTCCATTTCTTGCACCTAACACCGAGGCAGAAAATCGCTACAACGTAAAGCACAAACAGACAAGGGCTCTTGTAGAGCGTTGCATTGGAGTTCTGAAAAGCAGATTTCGTTGTTTGTCTAAGGAGGGGTACTCTTTTATTGTCCTGCTAAAGCCGGAACAATAATCAATGCATGTATAGTACTACACAATGTATTGATCGGAGCAAAAGTTCCATTTTTGCAAGATGTGGAGTCGGAAAATGACTTCGAAATCGATGAAACACCAGCAGATGTTAACATTCGACACTCAACAAACCAGATTTTACAAAAAGGAAGACAAACTCAAAGCAGAATTGCTGTCCAAGCATTTGGTTCATAAAAATTTAAGTTTGTCAACAAGCTAATCATTTTAATACTTCAACAAAAGCGTGTTATAATTTGTCTATCTTTAAAAAATAAAATAAAACACAGATTTTTAAACTTGTCGTACAAGGATTTGCTCCAGTTTTTTATTTATTTCCTCCTGTACCTTTAACGTGTCTTCCATAATTTTTATTTTTTTTTCTTCGAGCTGTGGCTGTTTTTCTTTCAGTTTAATTTTTTTATTTTGCACGTCCATAAATGCCTTAAGGACGTCATCCGTAGAATCGGATACCGTCCTCCTCTTTTTTGGCCTGGCGGGTCGTGTGGCAGGTGTTCGGGCGGGTGTTTCGTCGACTATTGGTTCTGGTTCTTCTTGTGGATCAACATCGACTGGACCAAACAAAACCGTTGTTGTCTCCGCTAAACCATCCGACACAAATGGACCGCTCACCTCGCAATCGATGTTTTGTGGCTGTGATGTAAGAAAAAACAGTATTTAATAAAGATATAATACAAATATATCAATATTCATAACTTACAACAATCGGTTCGAATCCCATTTCGTCCACTGAATAGGATACTCCCTCGACGGACTCTGGCGTAATTATTGATATAATCCGCTTTTCGATATCGGTCAATCTTTTTATTTTAACGAATCCGTTAATGCCCGATCTGAGTAGTTCCTCTTTTATGGAGCTATCTTTGGCACGGACATTATTTCTGTTAAAAAAATTATCGTATAAAATAAATAAATAAATAAAGTTATAATAAATTCAAAATTCTGCTCACACTTGGTCCCTCCAGTATTTTCGCCACTTTGGCCCGTCTTTAATAGCTCCACCTAGGCTGTTGAGAATACCACCCAGATCGCTCCACTCTCTGTCTCGAGTATGAGCACCGTCGGCATTAACGAATCTGTTGATGAATGATATTATTATTTATGAAAAAAAAGAATAAAAGATTTGCTTACTTGTCAGTCGCCAAATCTGGTCTTCCCTCCAAAAAATCCAACAAATATGCCTTTTGGATTTCGGAAGCCTTAGCACCACGAGATATTTTTGTTGCCATTTTTTGTTTTGATTTTAGATCTTCACGCTTCTTCACACAATAATTAGTCAGTGAAGAGAATTTTATCATATGAAGAAAATTTGACATTTCAAATTTAATTTTCACAGATCGAGAATCGCATTTGTGGTGAAGCAGTGATAAAATTTTTCACTTCACAGCTTCACAGATCGAGAATCGACCCCCTGGTGTCCTGTCCCTCGATGTAAATTTTTAGCGTTAGCCGCTTCGGCTAAAAATCCCTCGATATTCGTTGTTTCGTTTTGTCGTGTGTAAAGTTGTATCTTTATGTGTAGGTAGTCCCTCGTTGATATATCTTTTTTTCGTTATGTGTGGCTGGCTGTGGCTTGCACACCAGCCTGTATCTTTATTACAATGATGTATTAATTTGTAGATTTATATTTTTGGTTCCCAGAATGATTTTATTTAATTTTGTTGTTTTACAGCGGTGTATTAAGCAGGTACATTAAAATTTGCAAAAAATGTTCCAGCTCGTCGTTGCTCGTCTCGTCTCTGATTCATGGAACATCCAGAGGTACTTCTGGGTACTTTTTCCTTGTTTTCCACTATCAGTCAGGCAGATTGACTGAAAAGTGCTTTAGGGGTATTCCCGATATCTCTTTTTTTGGGGCTCGTAGGATCTTCTTTTTTTTTCTTCTGTGGATGTGGAATGTTCCGTCGGCCTTCGTGAGATGCTCCTAAGATGATGATTCGCCAATCTGCCTAAATGTGTCACGTAAAAAGAATTATTAGAAGGTTTTAAAAGTAAAATCAAAATTTCAAAATCTAGTTAGAAGTGCCAATTCTACTTAAAAGCTTTCTTATTTTTTTTCTACTAATTTCTTGCTACTAGTCGACTGTTTCTAAAAATATTTTATTAATAAATTTTATAAAAAAAACTTTTACCGCCATGTGCTTAAATCTGTACCGCATGTACAGTCATTTATGCACCATACTGTATTTATGCTTATTCTTTTCATGTTAATTTTCACTATTCTTTTATATTTTTTTTTTTTTTGATTTTTGAAATTGGAATCTCAATATTTTTACCTGATAGTTTTAGTAGGAGTACTTGGTGTGTCCACCTTATCATATACGTATGACTGCGAGACGCTGTGATGCTGGATTTGGCTTTTCGGGTGCTTTTAATTGCGTCACCGATAGATGGCTGGAGCACAGAAATTCCGCCAAAACTTTTTTCTTTTCACAGGCACAATTTTTCTTTGCAATTTTACGGGGCTTTTATTTCTTCACTATTTCACGATTGTTTAATAAATGCACTAAAAAGATTTTTGTCACATTTTACTTCTTTTACTATGTCGCTTATTGGAATGTTCTAAAAAAAAATTTACTCACATGTCGCTGGTGTATTCTCAAGTTTTTTCTTTGACTCGGACACTTCGATTTTCCTAACGATTTCCATTAATCGTTCTCTTCTGAATTTTGCTGCTAATATTTACTCTGCTCAGGTTAGAGGTGATTTTCGAAAAGAAAGCGCGCTTAAATTTTTAATAAGTTTTTACTTCGATTTAGACAAAAATTTATCACGACTTCAACCTTAATAGTCTCTTATTTACTTTATGTGTCATGATTTTTATATGTTTGTCTCGCTCTAGCCGTTCTTAGCTTAAAGTTTGAACGTACGTTCTCTGTTGCTTCATGCTTATGGCATGACTTAAGGCTGCGTGTGTATTTTGCGAAGATCAGTGTGACTGACGAATAATCGCATCGGATTAATTTCTCAGTTGTAAATCTACAACATTTATGTGTTTATATTTTGTGCGTATGATATTCGTATATTTTGTACACTTTAATATGTAATGAGTGGTAATTGTTTTTTTATTTATCTTTAGGTAAGTTTCATTTTCACAAAAAAAATATTTTGCGACAAATATATATTTCTGCTCATCATAAATCTTCTTCTTTTTCTTTTTCTTTTTAGATTATTTTGGTTCGTGATTTTCGGTGTTATTTTTATTTTTTGTTCTCTTTTCAGGTTTTATAGTTTTTTTTTCGTTTTTTTTTTCTTTTTCATTTTCTTTTCAGATCATTCGTGCGTGTTTCTACTTTTTGACTTTTTTCTTATTTGCATTTTTACTACTGACTCATTACCTTATTTATCTTCTATTTCTGTTATTTAACTAATTGTTATCTCAGATGATATGTGCGGTTCAATTTCTTTCTAGTTTTGGCTGACACAAAATTTTTCTGATTAGGTTGACTGATGTCAAATAATTGGGTTTTTCGCTAAATTTTCTATTTTCTTCTAATTTACCAATTTTTCTTTTACAGATGCCAGTGATTCTAGGCGTTAAACCGTGGTTCATGTAATTATCTGACTAAATAAAACTTTTCTCTCAGACGATGAATTGGAACTTAGAATGGTATAATGATTGATTTGATTCAGTCATTGTTACTTTGCACTACCCTCGCTATGTCCTGATCATTTTCTATTATCTATGTTACTTCTAGTGATTTCTATTAGTTAACTACTTGGTTAATTCGCATACAATGCTGCACTTTTCTTACTGGATTTTCACTATACTAGGTTTTACTAATTGGATGATTACTACATATTCTGAAACAAAATATAGTTTTCTATGCGGATTTTTCTAATTTTGCCCTCTTATGCTACCTAACACAAGAATTTTAATTGGCTCGACCTTTTTTTACTAGACTTGATATTTTGTTTACTTTATCCTCCAGTGCAACCTATTCCATCCATATCTCCATCTGCTCTCGATTACGGGCTGCCATTTTGCGTTCGGGGTGTGTTGACATTTTGCTATATGCAAAAATTGCGTTCTGGGGGTTAATTCCCGATTTGTGAAGCTGTGAAGTGAAAAAAAATTTATCATTTTAGTCTTCACAGAGTTTCTTCATTTCTTCACTTCACGAACACACCTAATGCGATTCTCGAACTGTGTATGATAAACAGTTGTACTAAAAAGTACTAAAGTGTTCTAAATGAAAGATTCTGACAGCTGTGTGTCATTTAATGTTTTTTTTCGTGGTCGACATCAGAAATTTTTTTTCATCTTTCAACACAAAATTGTAAAATAAAATATTTACTATTCCAATTTAATTATGTCGGAAATAATATTGCACATTTTAATCAACAATAGACGTCGTGATGGGCAAAGGTATTAATTTTGTCTTTTTCGCTGGAATAATAACCATTAATAGTTTTTTTTCCTAGGAACAAACTTAGAATTTTACGACGTTCTCTTCGAGATGTCCAAAATCCCTTCGAAATGACTACGGACGAGCACTTTGTGGATCTTTATAGGTTTCCGAAACATTTATGTATGGAGTTAATCGATGAACTGAAGCCATTTTTAAATAACCATGCACGCAGCAATGCGATTCCTTGTCATATAAAGATTCTGTGCGCTTTACGATTCTTTGCTACTGGGAGCTTTCAACGAGGTGTGGGACAAGATTCCTTGTCATCATTGTCTCAAACATCGGTGAGTCGATGTGTTTCTGAGATTTCAACTGCTCTGAACAGAATAGCTCACCGATACGTTCAGTTTCCCAAGGGGGATGAATTTTTATCAATTAAATCAAAATTCTTCGAAATGTTTGGATTTCCCGGCATAGTAGGACTGATTGATGGAACACATATCAAAGTGTCAGCTCCCAGAAAGGAAATAGAGCATGTTTTCTACTGCAGAAAAGGTGGACATTCAATGAACGTCCAAATCGTTTGTGGAGCAGACTTCAAAGTTTTTAGTGCCAACGCACAATATGGAGGAACAGCACACGATGCCTATGTTTGGAGACGATCCAGAGTGAAGTCAACATTAGAAACAATGTACAACGAAGGAGAACGAAATTTTTGGCTACTAGAAGATAGCGGTTACTCCTTACAGCCGTGGCTGATGACTCCATTTCTTGCACCTAACACCGAGGCAGAAAATCTCTACAACGTAAAGCACAAACAGACAAGGGCTCTTGTAGAGTGTTGCATTGGAGTTCTGAAAAGCAGATTTCGTTGTTTGTCTAAGGAGAGGGTACTCTTTTATTGTCCTGCTAAAGCCGGAAGAATAATCAATGCATGTATAGTACTACACAATGTATTGATCGGAGCAAAAGTTCCATTTTTGCAAGATGTGGAGTCGGAAAATGACTTCGAAATCGATGAAACACCAGCAGATGTTAACATTCGACACTCAACAAACCAGATTTTACAAAAAGGAAGACAAACTTAAAGCAGAATTGCTGTCCAAGCATATGGTTCATAAAAATTTAAGTTTGTCAACGAGCTAATCATTTTAATACTTCAACAAAAGCGTGTTATAATTTGTCTATCTTTAAAAAATAAAATAAAACTTGTCGTACAAGGATTTGCTCCAGTTTTTTATTTATTTCCTCCTGTACCTTTAACGTGTCTTCCATAATTTTTATTTTTTTTTCTTTGAGCTGTAGCTGTTTTTCTTTCAATTTAATTTTTTTATTTTGCACGTCCATAAATGCCTTAAGGACGTCATCCGTAGAATCGGATACCGTCCTCCTCTTTTTTGGCCTGGCGGTTCGTGTGGCAGGTGTTCGGGCGGGTGTTTCGTCGACTATTGGTTCTGGTTCTTCTTGTGGATCAACATCGACTGGACCAAACAAAACCGTTGTTGTCTCCGCTAAACCATCCGACACAAATGGACCGCTCACCTCGCAATCGATGGTTTGTGGATGTGATGTAAGAAAAAACAGTATTTAATAAAGATATAATACAAATATATCAATATTCATAACTTACAACAATCGGTTCGAATCCCATTTCGTCCACTGAATAGGATACTCCCTCGACGGACTCTGGCGTAATTATTGATATAATCCGCTTTTCGATATCGGTCAAACTTTTTATTTTAACGAATCCGTTAATGCCCGATCTGAGTAGTTCCTCTTTTATGGAGCTATCTTTGGCACGGACATTATTTCTGTTAAAAAAATTATCGTATAAAATAAATAAATAAATAAAGTTATAATAAATTCAAAATTCTGCTCACACTTGGTCCCTCCAGTATTTTCGCCACTTTGGCCCGTCTTTAATAGCTCCACCTAGGCTGTTGAGAATACCACCCAGATCGCTCCACTCTCTGTCTCGAGTATGAGCACCGTCGGCATTAACGAATCTGTTGATGAATGATATTATTATTTATGAAAAAAAAGAATAAAAGATTTGCTTACTTGTCAGTCGCCAAATCTGGTCTTCCCTCCAAAAAATCCAACAAATATGCCTTTTGGATTTCGGAGGCCTTAGCACCACGAGATATTTTTGTTGCCATTTTTTGTTTTGATTTTAGATCTTCACGCTTCTTCACACAATAATTAGTCAGTGAAGAGAATTTTATCATATGAAGAAAATTTGACATTTCAAATTTAATTTTCACAGATCGAGAATCGCATTTGTGGTGAAGCAGTGATAAAATTTTTCACTTCACAGCTTCACAGATCGAGAATCGACCCCCTGCTGTGTGTATGTATGTGCTCTCCATGGACTAGTGAGTTTCGCGCGCAGACTACTCCACCATGATACGACTTTTCTTTTCCAGCTACCCCTATCGTTCACCAGATGTAGTTAAATATTCTGAATGGGAATTATTTTGCGTTGTGGTAATCTGAATGCAGAGGTTTGTGTCTATGACACATTCCACTGGATTGGATTCTACACATTAACATTATTCGGAATGTTTAGGAAAATTAAATGGATTTTGTACTTTAGGAATATCTCGAAAATTTTCGAGTTGGTACGTTTTATACTGTAGTGGCATATTAGGCGTTAATAATATTTGCATTATTGTGCTGTCGAGATAATGAAGTGGTTCCCTTCAATGCACTGTCCTCAGTGCTGTTCTATGTTTCAGTGTTGCATTATTTCCACTCAGCGTAATCACAAATTGCTTTATTCACTCAACCCTAAGAATGTAAAATACAACCATTTCACTCAGATCATCCATCATGTACATTGTACATATAGTTACAGTCTACCAACAGTTTATCACACTCAGTTCGCTGATTACACTCAGTTTGCTCATAACACTCAGTTTGCTCATATAATAACACTCAGTTCGCTCGTTACACTCAGTTTGCTCATGTAATAACACTCAATTCGCTCGTTACACTCAGTTTGCTCATGTCATAATACTCAGTTCGCTCGTTGCACTCAGTTTGCTCATGTCATAACACTCAGTTCGAGCCGGTCACCAGAAACATCAAATATTTTATTAAGTTAAGTTAACCTTTTGCTTGCTTTTTAAGAAAAATGTTTGTTGTGCTATTTTTCTAATTATTTTTTTATTCTATGCTGTGAACATGCCCTTAAAACTTAGTAAACAAACAGAACTAGCAGAAAAGAAAACACACCTACGACATACCTGTCAATCCCACTGATCTCAATATATAACTGGATAGTGTATCCCATACAAAGTATAACAGTTTTTGTGAGCCCATTTGAAGGTGGGATTTAGGTGTTTGTTTATTTTATTTGACGTTTCTTCTCAAAAAAAAAAAAAAAAACTACTACGAATTGCGCCATTTTGCTATTTTGCTATTTTGTTGAATCTGGAAACTTTCGAAGCATCCCATCGCCTTGAATTCAATCGGACAAAAATGTCTCTCAAGTTTGTGGCCTATATTCCACAAAGTGACCAGATTTTTACATGCTTCACTAACGATTCGGTATCGTCACATTTTTTTCAAATTGCGTGAAATTTTATAAAAGGCAACGGAAGATGACGTCGCCAATATTCACCAAATCCTCTGAAAAAAGTTTTATTTGAGATTTGCGTTTGAGTCCCAAACATAATGTAGTTCAGAAAACCGCCCCCAAAAATAACAAAAATCTTGAATTGTATTGTATTTAAAATATTTCGTGTGTGAAACTTTTTGAAAAACCAAAATCTGGGAATAGATATCTGCATCGAATCGCAGCTGCTGCAAGAAAAATCATTAATTGAAGGACAACTGATCAGTTTTGTTGGTGAACACGAGGAAACCATACCCGATGAAATCATACCCGATGAAAAGAGGTGCACCAAGTGAAGCATCAACAACTAAGCTTTACATATCCCCTGTTGGATAATGTTAATTATGCTCTCGATCCACCTACAAAGAATGGCCGTACTTTTATGACTCGTGGCAAATTCAAGTACTTCCACTACAAGCAAGATCGCGAATGAATGCGTGGATATGAGAGGTCGAAAAAAGTTGGACACTCAACTAAATATTATGAAGAGAGAATGCAAATACTTGAAGACGAGTGGAGAGATTTTAAAGTATCATCCAAAGGTGTGTCGGAAAAATTATCTGCCATGGAACAGAAAGTTCAAACATTAACAAAGGAGAAGCAAACGCTCAAAAGAAAACTTGCCACAAATACTAATAAGTATGAAACATCAATATTGAAAAACAACCATGTACAATAATTGTTTAAATAAGCTCTAAATTTATTCACTCTGAAATTTGTTATTTTGCAGATATGGGATACAGCAGGTCTATTGGAGCAAACTTCTTTGAGACATCGGCTGAAAAAGATCAAAGACTGGAACAAGTATTTGTTTCCACAGCTTTAGGATTGGTTCATTGAGCAGATGAAGGCAAAAGTAGAAGTTTACGTGCATTTGATTCTTGCGATTCAATAGCCGCCTACTCAACCAACAATACTGCCTTAAGTCACAGCAATAGTACTACACAACTTTCTTTTCATTTGCCATCTGTACATATTGGAATTCCTGTTGGTAACGATGTCAGGGTAGATGATGTTGGGCGGCTTGAAACACCTTCTTGGAGTATAGAACATATTGCGTTTGGTGACAAAGAACGTGTCGGCTGGTGCTGTCTCTAAACCGTTTGAGTAGATGCTTATGCTTGAACTTTTATTTTGGAGAAATTGTTTAGAGAGTATTCATACACATACTTTCAGTGCTTTTGTCATTATTTTTTTTAAGTGAAGCACATTTAAAAAGGTGTGAAATACGAATTTATTTATTTTACTTCATATTGTATTTTTAAGCACCTAGCAAACAAAAGTTAAAGAGACTTAATATATTTTAAATTTATAAAAACCCTACTGGTGCTACTAAATAAAACGAATAAAGATGTTTTAAATCAAGAACTTGTAGGAAATTTAATTTATTGTGAGGATTTTTTATTTTCTCTGGGTTTTCCACTTACTGGAACTGTACCGTGGTCTACATAATTATTTTATCATGTTTCCAAACTTAAAAAAACTGCCAAATTTATATTGTTAATTTAAATTTTCAGTTATTTGAATAGTTCATGTTAGTTAGCAGGCTTGTATAAAAATTTAATATTTTATGAATGCAATCTTAAATGACTTCAATAAAAATATTGCATTCATTGATTTTACTTCGAGACTTCAACTTCAAAATCACCGTTCATTTGATATCAAAAATGAAAAATGAAAAATGAAGTTTGACTGAGTAATTTTTGAAACAAATTTTGTAAGCAAACTTCAATACATCATATTTAAAAAAAATGTAGGACACTACCCAGCGCAAGTTGTTTAAAAAATTGGTCCATTTTATCAAGTTTTCAAAATAGTTTAAAACTTGCCATTTGCTGCTTCCATAATCATGTTACCAACATTTTAACCGTTTTCGAGCAAGTAAAATATAAATTATTTTTAATAGGGACGTATTATACCTTATTGACGTAGGACCCAAGCAGGCCATTCCCTTAATAGGGTTAAAGTTATAGGGAATTAAGTTTCTTTTGAAAAATTACCTATTAAAAATAGATTCTTGAATGCAAAAGACCAAATTCACCTTTTTTAGTTTGTTTTAAACTTGTAAAATTATAACTTTCCATTTTTTAAGTAAGGTAAATTTGGTCTGATAGGTAATTTTTCAAAAGAAACTTAATTCTCTATAACTTTATCCCAGGACTTTTTTTTTGTCACATTAACAGTTTAGAGTAGACGATATAATGGAATGCTTGATAAAAAATAAACACTTGTTTTTGTAATTTTTCTCCCTTGTGATGGGTGTATCTCGGAAACAGTTGATATAAAAAAAAAATGTGATCGTAACAAAAATTGAACAACATCCGATGGGCTTCTTTTTATTCTTAAAAAAAATTCGCTACGACACTACAACTAATCGTCACTGAACAGAGATTAACTCCAATACTTAAAATTTGTTGTTTTTTATAATCATATTTGGCTTTTTCATAGATAATTTTTGGCAGTGTTGTTTTTAAAAATCAGGAATGCTGTGATCCATTATACCACGAAGGAATGATGTTGATAATCTAAAATAATGAAAGTAAAGTTTTTTGTTGTAAAAATACGAGAGAAGGTTAACTTACTTCTTTACCAAATGCTCATATATAAAGGTTGGAATTATTGTAATTTTAACGGTGTTTCCAGGTGCATCATTTATGATCTTAATTTTTTCTTTATCTTTCATTGCGACCACAGTTTGCCCATTTACTTCGAGCAAGTTGTGATTAATTAGTATTCCATTGCGAGCAGCACATGCATCCTTTACGATTGAAACAATTTTTCCATTTTTAAAACCGATTCCCATGTCACCTTTAGAGTATTTCAGTAATGTAACTGTTCTTTCAAATGGTCTATTTGATAAAAAAATTATTTAATCTTTATTTAAGAAAATCAAAATAGAAAAATTACCTATCTCGAACTACAACGGATATATTGTTTTTTCCCGATGATTTTAACATTTTGTGAATCTTGTCTACAGAATAACCACACACAAGAGTTCCATTTAATTGTAAAATCTGATCGCCAAATCTTAAACCAGCTAGAGCAGCTGGGCTACCTTTTACTACAATACAAACAAATACACCATTATCGATAGCTTGCACTCGCAATCCGACTTTTCCCTTAGCATCTTTGCACATAATCATCTCCCTTATACTGTGATTGACTTGAGCAACTGATGGAATTAGACTGTTTCCTGTTACGGGGACTACAAGCCCAGTGTTTGATGGATATGGCGAATTTCTGACTGGTTCAATGGGAGTATCTGGTACATCAGTCATATACCTTGTGGGAAAATTAAAATTTAAAATATACTTTTTGTTAAGAATAGGCAAAAAACTTACTCGGGCATATTTCTTCGAATCATCTCATCGGACAATTCAAGTTTAAGAAAATTGCATAAGGCTGGGTAAACGACTGCTCCATTTTGTACATTTTCAACAGGGTATGGTGAAGGGACTGCAGCAGCAGGTGCGTCTTGTGAAAATTGTCAACTTGCATGTCTTCGAGTGATGGATATAGCGACATTTTGGCTACAGAAAACAGAAATAAATACGAAGATATTGTGAAAGAAGAGTGTTCTTCTGGATGGAAGTAAAGATAGGAGTTCGAGAAGCATACTATAGTTCTTGAAAGACAAATAATCATTCCGGTTGTTAACAAGTAGAACATCAAGCCCAGACAATAACGAAACTTAAATTGTTGGGAGATAAGGCCTTGCATTCTTCTTCAGTTATCTTTTCCTGTTGTCGTCTTCATCTCTTCGCTGTGTTTACATTCCAATTAACTTAATTCCATTCAATAGTTTCTACTAGTTTTTCTTTCCTTTAGTTGTTGCATCACAAAAAAATCCAAGACTTCTGGAATTCTCCAACGCGAACTCATAGAATTTCATAATAAATACTTTAAACTCGAAGAGTAAAAATAGATTTCACTTTAAAGTTTGTACACTTTTTCTTAAATTTTATTTATTTATTATATTAACTGTAAATTTACGGAATAAAACAAACAAAATAAAAAATTTAAAGTAAAAAATAAATTATGTAGATAAATCTACTAGCATTCAGACAAAAGTAAACAAACCACGTTTTTGGCTTAGAGAAACTGTCCTAAATTGGAATACTGTTATATAGATAAACAAACGATTTTGGTTTGTTTATCTGTATAACAATTCTTCAAATAGGCACAAGTTTTTGGTGTCTATCCACTATCCAGTTATATATTGAGATCAGTGGTCAATCCCCATTTTTCATTCAACAAACCTAGATTTAAATGTCATAAGTTTATTACAATTTTTGTTTACCTTTGCCGCAACTCCAATGATTTGAAAATTTCAATCTCTTTATCCTGGATAAAATGTTCAAAGTAATTTAAAAAAATAAACTTCAAAGTCGAAAATAGTTTATTCGAGGTTAATTATAAAATTTTGTTATGTACATAGGTACGTACATACGTACGCAATAAAAAAACAAAAAAAATATTTTAGTGTTTGTTTGTGATTTGTGTATTGTGTTCGGGTTCATTTTCATTATCGTCTTCTTCTTCCCAGTCGATGTCGCCTATCTTTCCAAAAGGTTTCATTCGATCTGCAGAATGGACGGATGAGTACGGTCGTTGCGATACTTGACTTCGAACGGGCCCTTGTATCTCGGTAGAAGTTTCTTTGACTGTCCGGTTGCTGGATGCTCTGCTCGTAAGAGTACTAAATCACCTTCATGGTATATTTGCGGTTTTTGATGAGCTACGTTAAATTTGTCTGCCTGTTGAGTTTGAAATTCCTTGGTAAGGCGGTTTGCTTTGTCGCGAAGTTCGGCTAGAGGTATGTCGTCTTCTTCATCACTGGAAATATCTTGAAGCGCGATATTTAGTTGATTGCTCAAAGTGTTTCTCGGTTTGAATCCAAATAGAAGTTCTTGTGATGTTTGGTTAGTGATTCTATGTTTTATTGTGTTAAGTCCAAGTTGTATTGCTGGGAGATGGTCTTCCCAGTCCCTGTCATCTTGCCGGACAGTCATTGTAGATATTGAAACTTTGACTGTTCTAAAATAACGTTCAATCTGTCCGTTTGCTCTTGGTGTCCTCACAGCATTTAATATACGTTGAATTCCATTTTCTGAATAATAGTTCTCAAATACTTTTGATGTGAACGCAGTGCCTCGGTCGCTAATAATTCTGGTCGGAGTTCCAAAAAAACTGTGTTAGCTCAATCATGGTTTTTATCACCGCATTTGCATTTGTCGTTTTTACTGAGCGTAATATTAAAAATTTTTTAAAGCTGTCTATTATACCTAGGACATAAAAATTTCCTTTCGTGCTTTTGACATATGGACCTAAATGATCTATATATGTATAGTATAGAATGGTATTGGCATTTTAGGAATAGGATGAATTTGATAGCGCGTTTCATCTTTACCACGTTTGTTGTATAGACAGACAATGCAACTATTCAAGTATTTACTCACAATGCTTGTCATCTTTGGAAACCAGTATGTTCGTCGAATGTGATCAATTGTACGGTCCAGACCACCATGTCCGATGTCATCATGCGATGATTTGATAACACGCCATCTTACTCCTTTTGGTACGGCAAATCGAAGTCCATTTTCGGTCTTTTTATAAATGCGTCCTTTCTTGAATACATATTGCTTTTCGTAGTCCTTTCTTCTTGAGCTTTTGATGTCGGGATTACTGAGCACATCTTGAATATCTTTAAGTTGACTATCACATCTTTGTAAAACGGATATCCAATCTTCTTGTGGGGTTTGAACTATCATCATATTTAAACCAGCTTCTTCCATTTCCACAGCATTTTCGGTTGGATTCCTGCTCAAAGCGTCCGCGTGTTGCATCTGTTGCGCAGTTCGATACTCCACTTTAAAATCGAATTCCTGAATCTTTAACCACCACCTAGCGATTCGTTTGATGATTTCCATTTTTGACTGAGTCATCTTTAATGAACTTCAGTCCGTAAATATTGTGAAATGCTTTCCTAGTAGATAGTATCGAAATCGTTCCAAGCTTTCGACAACAGCTAGAGCCTCGAGCTCATAACTGTGGTATTTTTGTTCGTCCACGGTTGTAGCTCGGCTAAAATATGATACTGCTTTTTTTTCTCCACCTTCGCTCAATTGAATCAACACACCAGCAAGACCCATACTACACGTCAGTATGTTCTTTTTTTGGATCGTATATAGCTAGGACCGGAGATTCACACAATTTTGTCTTAAGGATTTCAAACGACTTTGCCATTTCACTTGTCCATTCAGAAGATGCACCTTTTTTTAATAAAGCATTAAGAGGTGATGCTATCTTAGCATAATTAAAGACAAAACGGCGGAAATAGCTAGTAAGTCCTAAAAATTGTTTTACTTGTCGGGTGTCGATTGGTAAATGAAAGTTTTGTATAGCTTGGATTTTTATGCTGCCTGGTTCTATACCTCTTTCACTTATCTCGTGTCCTAAATATGTTATTTTATTAGCGAGAAAGACACATTTTTTGATGTTCAAGGTTACTTTCACATCTCGGAGTACGATGAAAAATTTCTCCAACAGTTGAAGAATTGTTGGCACATCTTTTGCGAACAAAACAATATCATCCATATATATTAAAATGTTTTTGGATGCCAACTTTCGAACGACAAGATTCATGAGTCGCATAAAAACCGATGGAGAATTTGATAGCCCAAAATGAACACGATTAAATTGATATTGTCCATGAGGTGTTACGAAAGATGTTAGATATTTTGATTCTTCTTCTATTGGAATATGATTGTACCCGTTTATTAGATCAAGAACAATAAATATTCGTCCGCCAGCCATTAAATTAATTTGTTCTTCCATGTTAGGCATAGGGAAATTTTCTCGAACCGTTATTAGGTCTACAAAAGCTTTCATGTGGTGCTCACCGACGTGGATATCTTTCAACAATCCGCATTCATCTTCAACTCGTTGTAATCGATGTATTTTTCTCGTAGGTTCTTCAACTTGCATGTCTTCGAGTGATGGATATAGCGACATTTTGGCTACAGAAAACAGAAATAAATACGAAGATATTGTGAAAGAAGAGTGTTCTTCTGGATGGAAGTAAAGATAGGAGTTCGAGAAGCATACTATAGTTCTTGAAAGACAAATAATCATTCCGGTTGTTAACAAGTAGAACATCAAGCCCAGACAATAACGAAACTTAAATTGTTGGGAGATAAGGCCTTGCATTCTTCTTCAGTTATCTTTTCCTGTTGTCGTCTTCATCTCTTCGCTGTGTTTACATTCCAATTAACTTAATTCCATTCAATAGTTTCTACTAGTTTTTCTTTCCTTTAGTTGTTGCATCACAAAAAAATCCAAGACTTCTGGAATTCTCCAACGCGAACTCATAGAATTTCATAATAAATACTTTAAACTCGAAGAGTAAAAATAGATTTCACTTTAAAATTTGTACACTTTTTCTTAAATTTTATTTATTTATTATATTAACTGTAAATTTACGGAATAAAACAAACAAAATAAAAAATTTAAAGTAAAAAATAAATTATGTAGATAAATCTACTAGCATTCAGACAAAAGTAAACAAACCACGTTTTTGGCTTAGAGAAACTGTCCTAAATTGGAATACTGTTATATAGATAAACAAACGATTTTGGTTTGTTTATCTGTATAACAATTCTTCAAATAGGCACAAGTTTTTGGTGTCTATCCACTATCCAGTTATATATTGAGATCAGTGGTCAATCCCCATTTTTCATTCAACAAACCTAGATTTAAATGTCATAAGTTTATTACAATTTTTGTTTACCTTTGCCGCAACTCCAATGATTTGAAAATTTCAATCTCTTTATCCTGGATAAAATGTTCAAAGTAATTTAAAAAAATAAACTTCAAAGTCGAAAATAGTTTATTCGAGGTTAATTATAAAATTTTGTTATGTACATAGGTACGTACATACGTACGCAATAAAAAAACAAAAAAAATATTTTAGTGTTTGTTTGTGATTTGTGTATTGTGTTCGGGTTCATTTTCATTATCGTCTTCTTCTTCCCAGTCGATGTCGCCTATCTTTCCAAAAGGTTTCATTCGATCTGCAGAATGGACGGATGAGTACGGTCGTTGCGATACTTGACTTCGAACGGGCCCTTGTATCTCGGTAGAAGTTTCTTTGACTGTCCGGTTGCTGGATGCTCTGCTCGTAAGAGTACTAAATCACCTTCATGGTATATTTGCGGTTTTTGATGAGCTACGTTAAATTTGTCTGCCTGTTGAGTTTGAAATTCCTTGGTAAGGCGGTTTGCTTTGTCGCGAAGTTCGGCTAGAGGTATGTCGTCTTCTTCATCACTGGAAATATCTTGAAGCGCGATATTTAGTTGATTGCTCAAAGTGTTTCTCGGTTTGAATCCAAATAGAAGTTCTTGTGATGTTTGGTTAGTGATTCTATGTTTTATTGTGTTAAGTCCAAGTTGTATTGCTGGGAGATGGTCTTCCCAGTCCCTGTCATCTTGCCGGACAGTCATTGTAGATATTGAAACTTTGACTGTTCTAAAATAACGTTCAATCTGTCCGTTTGCTCTTGGTGTCCTCACAGCATTTAATATACGTTGAATTCCATTTTCTGAATAATAGTTCTCAAATACTTTTGATGTGAACGCAGTGCCTCGGTCGCTAATAATTCTGGTCGGAGTTCCAAAAAAACTGTGTTAGCTCAATCATGGTTTTTATCACCGCATTTGCATTTGTCGTTTTTACTGAGCGTAATATTAAAAATTTTTTAAAGCTGTCTATTATACCTAGGACATAAAAATTTCCTTTCGTGCTTTTGACATATGGACCTAAATGATCTATATGTATAGTATAGAATGGTATTGGCATTTTAGGAATAGGATGAATTTGATAGCGCGTTTCATCTTTACCACGTTTGTTGTATAAACAGACAATGCAACTATTCAAGTATTTACTCACAATGCTTGTCATCTTTGGAAACCAGTATGTTCGTCGAATGTGATCAATTGTACGGTCCAGACCACCATGTCCGATGTCATCATGCGATGATTTGATAACACGCCATCTTACTCCTTTTGGTACGGCAAATCGAAGTCCATTTTCGGTCTTTTTATAAATGCGTCCTTTCTTGAATACATATTGATTTTCGTAGTCCTTTCTTCTTGAGCTTTTGATGTCGGGATTACTGAGCACATCTTGAATATCTTTAAGTTGACTATCACATCTTTGTAAAACGGATATCCAATCTTCTTGTGGGGTTTGAACTATCATCATATTTAAACCAGCTTCTTCCATTTCCACAGCATTTTCGGTTGGATTCCTGCTCAAAGCGTCCGCGTGTTGCATCTGTTGCGCAGTTCGATACTCCACTTTAAAATCGAATTCCTGAATCTTTAACCACCACCTAGCGATTCGTTTGATGATTTCCATTTTTGACTGAGTCATCTTTAATGAACTTCAGTCCGTAAATATTGTGAAATGCTTTCCTAGTAGATAGTATCGAAATCGTTCCAAGCTTTCGACAACAGCTAGAGCCTCGAGCTCATAACTGTGGTATTTTTGTTCGTCCACGGTTGTAGCTCGGCTAAAATATGATACTGCTTTTTTTTCTCCACCTTCGCTCAATTGAATCAACACACCAGCAAGACCCATACTACACGTCAGTATGTTCTTTTTTTGGATCGTATATAGCTAGGACCGGAGATTCACACAATTTTGTCTTAAGGATTTCAAACGACTTTGCCATTTCACTTGTCCATTCAGAAGATGCACCTTTTTTTAATAAAGCATTAAGAGGTGATGCTATCTTAGCATAATTAAAGACAAAACGGCGGAAATAGCTAGTAAGTCCTAAAAATTGTTTTACTTGTCGGGTGTCGATTGGTAAATGAAAGTTTTGTATAGCTTGGATTTTTATGCTGCCTGGTTCTATACCTCTTTCACTTATCTCGTGTCCTAAATATGTTATTTTATTAGCGAGAAAGACACATTTTTTGATGTTCAAGGTTACTTTCACATCTCGGAGTACGATGAAAAATTTCTCCAACAGTTGAAGAATTGTTGGCACATCTTTTGCGAACAAAACAATATCATCCATATATATTAAAATGTTTTTGGATGCCAACTTTCGAACGACAAGATTCATGAGTCGCATAAAAACCGATGGAGAATTTGATAGCCCAAAATGAACACGATTAAATTGATATTGTCCATGAGGTGTTACGAAAGATGTTAGATATTTTGATTCTTCTTCTATTGGAATATGATTGTACCCGTTTATTAGATCAAGAACAATAAATATTCGTCCGCCAGCCATTAAATTAATTTGTTCTTCCATGTTAGGCATAGGGAAATTTTCTCGAACCGTTATTAGGTCTACAAAAGCTTTCATGTGGTGCTCACCGACGTGGATATCTTTCAACAATCCGCATTCATCTTCAACTCGTTGTAATCGATGTATTTTTCTCGTAGGTTCTTCGGATACTTGATCACGTTTGAACGGATAGTGACGTTTTTGCAGTCACGAGATAAATGTCCTGGTGTTCGACAATTAAAACAAATTAATTCTTTCCGTTGGTTTGAGAAATGTTGTCTAGGATTAGAAATATTTTGTTGATACCTTTCGCGATTTCTATACCTGCATTCATTAGCTAAATGTCCTGGTGATCGACAATTAAAGCACATTTGGGTAGTTTTATGATTTTTTTCGCAATATGACGATTTACATTCGCTTGCGAGATGGCCAGGGAGACGACAATTATAACAAATTTGTGAAATTGGATTTTTAGAAAAAGGTGTCTGAAATTTATGTGGATTTATGTAGTTTGGCTTTAAAACTGTTTGTGGAAAATGTTTGGAAATTATGTTGTTTTCAAATCTATGCCGCGTTTCCGCATGACTATGGATATCTTTTAATGATTTTATTGTAGTTAAAAGGTCAGGAATGTTATTGCATTTTGCTGTAACTAAATTATTCATTAAAGTAGTGTCTCTAAGGCCAGAAATTATATATTTTATAATAGCTTTGTTGTCTAGCTTTCCTCTTTTCCCCATCGCTGCCATCTCGTATACATAGCTATCGTAACTTCCGGACTCATTAATTTGTCGAGTTAATAATTTCACATGAACATCGGCAGAGTTTTCTTCTGAAGAGAAATCTCGTAAAATTTTTGTTTTAAACTCATTTCTCCTCTGTACCCAGCAAACCAATTTGTTGCAGCATCTCCTAATCGCAGGGATGAGTAAAACAATGTGCTGCGGTTGTCCCACTCATAGAGATGATGAATATTTTCAATTGTCTCGACCCATTGAGTAGCACTAAGTGAAGAAGAATTCGATGGGTTGAACAGGGGAATTATTTTTGTAACCTCATCACTGCCTAATCTCAATGAAATTTGAGTTGAGGATGGAGCAATTGAATTGGTATTTTGTGAAGATCGGCTTGGTGATCGACGACATGAAGCTAGTTCTTTTTCAAGGGTGAGGTTTTTTTTCTTCATCTCCTCCAATTGCAATTTTAATTTAAGGATGCTAGTCTCACCTGAATCGTTTGCAAGAAAACGTTTTGGGGTTTTTCTCGGTCGTTCCGTCATTATTGCTTTATTATTACTATGTATTTTTTTTTTATAAAAACAAATATGTACGTATGTATATAATTTTCTGATGCCTTTTTTTTAATTTTTCAAAAATATTTTCCAACCGTACTAAAGAAAAACCAAAACGAACTGTGTCGATTCGTTTGATAAAACCGCCAAATACCACCAAAGTAAATAATAGTATATAAACCTATAAATCTATATCTATTCCGCTCACTATCAATACATCTCCTTTAAAATTAAAGGAGCAACAAAGAAGAGTAGATATACGCTTTTTTCAATATTTCCCGCTATACGAATGGAATGTGAGAGTACACTTTAGTTTTCACACAGATTATATACATTTCTCCTTCTTTAACGGCTGGAATTCAAATTTTGTTATACTGTGTGGGTGTAGACACAACTCGGTTATTCCTTACTAAACTAATACAATGATAGATTGATGGCTAGTAGATCGGTAATAATATACATATTTTTGTTCTAAACGGTTGAAATTCAAATTTCTCGTTATGTTTTGTTGAACATACTGTCTCTTTCACTCTTTCATCAAATAAAAAAATTAATTTTCTTACCAACTGCGCGGCAATGCGTTTTTGTCAGAATGCATTTAAAGGCAAATTCTTGTATTTCTTAAGAAAATTAACTGAATATTTCTTTAAAACTATCAAAAAAATTAAAATGGATTACTTATCCCTCTTCTGAAAATATTACACAATATATTACACTGCGCGAACTCGCCAAGCGCCCTTTTAGGTCAGATACGGAAAGCAAACTTAACTCTATACGTCTGCCTCACTTGACGAGCTGCATTGTGCAGTCCTACTCTAACTATTATACATTTAAGCAAGAGGGATTTCCATGCTCAATGAGTTATACTTATCTAAGGCACGAGTTACACTACGGGTAACAACTCGGCCATCCTGCAATGCACTGTCCTCAGTGCTGTTCTATGTTTCAGTGTTGCATTATTTCCACTCAGCGTAATCACAAATTGCTTTATTCACTCAACCCTAAGAATGTAAAATACAAAACCATTTCACTCAGATCATCCATCATGTACATTGTACATATAGTTACAGTCTACTAACAGTTTATCACACTCAGTTCGCTGATTACACTCAGTTCAAAGGTACACTCAGTTTGCTCATAACACTCAGTTTGCTCATATAATAACACTCAGTTCGCTCGTTACACTCAGTTTGCTCGTGTTATAACACTCAGTTCGCTCGTTACACTCAGTTTGCTCATGTCATAACACTCAGTTCGCTCGTTACACTCAGTTTGCTCATGTCATAACACTCAGTTCGAGCCGGTCACCAGAAACATCAAATATTTTATTAAGTTAAGTTAACCTTTTGCTTGTTTTTTAAGAAAAATGTTTGTTGTGCTATTTTTCTAACTATTTTATTATTCTATGCTGTGAACATGCCCTTATAACTAAGTAAACAAACAGAACTAGCAGAAAAGAAAACACACCTACGACCACAGGTCATCCACTTCCAGTTCGTCCGTCCCCTCCCGTAAAAAAAAATTTTTCACCGTGCTTTCCTATCTGTGAATACGTGTGAGTGGTGAGTTTGTTTGACTTATGTCAAAGGAAATGTGACAAAAAACTATTAAAAATTGTACGCATTCTACGTAAGTAAACGAAAATATTTTTTTCTAAAAACGTTAAATAAACATTGAATATTGATAATAAATAATTATTTACAGCCGCGATGGAGATCGTGAACGAAGGAGATACTCTCGAAGTCGTTCGTGTTCACCAATTATCAACGTTGTTGGGGTCCACACCGATAAAACAATCCATTTCGATGAGGCAAAAAGCATCACCCGAATGAACAATTTTTATATGAATTTAACTAAAACTCTTATTTTTCAGATTGGACAATATACAACCACGGATTTATTTATTTATTTATATTTTATTTATTATTCTATGCCTCTCTCTTAGCTCCTCTGTGGTTGGTAACCAACAAAAACAAACAACGGGCAACGGAAAATGTTGACATGATGTTTTTATGAATCACCATCAAAAGTTATAATCATCAGAAAAAAATTCAACTCTATATTAATGTCCAAAAGTATTTTATAAAAAACAATGTTCAATATTTTTTTTGGCAAACAACCCACCGTCAAGGAGCAACAGCGGGAAAATGATAGGAACCTACGCAAGGCCAGCCGAGACATTGAGAGAGAGAGCGTCGTAAGCTAGAAAATGAAGAAAAAAAACTAGAGCTAGAAATCCGAAAAAGTGCCCAAGCTGGTAATAATAATATATGCAAAATTTTAGCGAAACAGCTTATCGAAATAAGAAAGCAAAAAAAACGCACATTTGCTGCGAACAGTAAAATTACATCCATTGGTTTCCAAAATAAAACGATTGGTTCGAATATTGCTCTGGCCGATGCCATGAGCACCACTTCAAAGACTATGGGCGATATGAACAAAGTAATGCACCCCGAAGCTATAGTAGCCAGCATGAGAGGCTTCCAACAAGCCAACATGAAAATGAAAATGACCGATGAAATGATAAACGACACATTGGACGATATGCTGACGGATTCTGGCGACGAAGATGAAAGCAATGCTGTTGTCAATAAGGTTCTAGATGAAATCGGTATCGAAATATCTGGAAAAATGGCAAATATTCCATCCGCAGGCGAAGAGCTTGAAACTAATAAAACACCGGAAAAAGATATTGCAGCTCAGTTAGCTAAATTGAAATCTACATAAATCTTTCTTTGTTTTTTTGTTGGTTTTTAATGTTATTTGTACCTTAAAGAAAATAAATCCTTATATTTTACAAAACAACTTTTATTTTACATATTTCACATTAATAAAATAACCAAACTTGCACTTCGATCTTGATGTCACTTTACAATCTTGATGTCATTCCACCCGATGCCACAATTGTTTCTCCTGTAATGTAACTGGCGTCATCAGACACCAGAAATGATGCTACGTTTTCTTTCGGTGTATTGGTTGGAAAGAGACACCCACAACACCTCTTGTGGCCGAAGACTAGCACATTCCAGGCACTTATCCCAAGTGGATCTTTATGAATTCCCGTACCTGAACGAGATGGTCCCATTACAAACCACCTATACGGTGGACGACGGTCTTCTCCAGAATACTTGAAGAGATCGTCTTGAAAATACTTTTGAATTGCGTAGTCGTCAAGGAGTTTTTTTCGTCGATGATGCTGGATTAAAACAAATCAAAATTATATTTTTTATTTTTGACGATGGCTTGTAAAAAAATTTAATTAATGATTTAATTTTTACCTCTCCGAAACTGCTATCCAATATGTAAAGTGGACTATTGTCTAAAGTCGTCTTCATGTATTCTACGTAGTATTTCATTTTCATCTTGACACTGTAACCTTCATTGTCTTCGCCGCACTTGAACTTCTGGTTGCGATACTTTTTCACGAGTCTATTCAAGTTCCATTTCTCTTGAGCCTTCCAGCCCTCCTGTGCGCCCGTGATCAAAACGGGTAGGTATTGTTTTTCATATTGGATTGGTCAATAAACATCTGGCAATCCACGCAATTAGCATCGATTCGATCTATGTTCTTGGTGAATTGGGTAAATTATTAAGAATTAAATTATATTTGCAAATGCAAACCAAATACACAATTTCAGACTGTCATTTAACTGTCATATTATATATGTCAGTTACGTTTAACTGCCCACAGTAAAAAAAAAGACTTAAATGTGTGACTTGTGGTGAAATACAAAAGCGATGGTGCGTTCACACTATGTGCTAGTTTTTATTTATTTGTAGTTAGATAAATAAACATCTAAAATAAGTTCAAAAACAATTTCGTGATGTTTTACATCATTTCTTATTAAAATCGTAGTTAGAAAAATGGTTTTAAGAAGTAAAATGTTTATTTCGATTTTATTTCCCGCTCCAACGGATGCCAACGGATTATTTTGAAAATTTTATTTGAAAAATTCAACACAAAATGGAGCCTTTTTACTTTTTCACCAATCGGCAGTATTTCATGAATGTAGTGGTAGGCCAAACTTGACAGTCCCATTTGAAATGCAAGGGCGCACGCACACAGAAGTTGAATAGTGCCGATTTGAAAGTTTGTAGGTAAAAGTGGGTGGAGCCTCCTGAGTTGATGTTCTATTTATTTTATTATTCTATGCCTACGACATACCTGTCAATCCCCATTTTTCATTCAACAAACCTAGATTTAAATGTCATAAGTTTATTACAATTTTTTGTTTACCTTTGCCGCAACTCCAATGATTTGAAAAAGTAATTTAAAAAAATAAACTTCAAAGTCGAAAATAGTTTATTCGAGGTTAGTCATAAAATTTTGAGTAAAAATAAAAACAAGAATTCAATAAGGTTAGTACAATATGTTATGTAGGTACGTACGTACGCAATAAAAAAATAAATAAAATATTTTAGTGTTTGTTTGTGATTTGTGTATTGTGTTCGGGTTCATTTTCATTATCGTCTTCTTCTTCCCAGTCGATGTCGCCAATCTTTCCAAAAGGTTTCATTCGATCTGCAGAATGGACGGATGAGTGCGGTCGTTGCGATACTTGAAAAGCTTGTGTGTCGCTAATCAGGTACCGGTCGTTTTGGAGAATTTTTTTGACTTCGAACGGGCCCTTGTATCTCGGTAGAAGTTTCTTTGACTGTCCGGTTGCTGGATGCTCTGCTCGTAAGAGTACTAAATCACCTTCATGGTATATTTGCGGTTTTTGATGAGCTACGTTAAATTTTTCTGCCTGCTGAGTAAGGCGGTTTGCTTTGTCGCGAAGTTCGGCTAGAGGTATGTCGTCTTCTTCATCACTGGAAATATCTTGAAGCGCGATATTATGGGAAAAGCAATCTTACTTACCTCGACAGTAGGCAACGTAATTTCTTTATAATCATTGCATTCAATTGCATTTTTAAGTCAGACCAATTTAAAAAAAAATTTCTGATTATATTTCTTCTTAAATCTTTATTGTGTGTACAAAGTTGAATAGTATGAGATTTTCCTAGTGTGATCGAAATACCCACTAGATAGTTCGGATACACACCACTGTTTATCATTCTTCATTAACACCACCTAGATGTCAACTTAGAAGTGTTAGAAAAAGAACCCCTTCTCAAAAATCGAAAAGATTCGCACAATTTGCTGGAATGTCAAGTTTCAGAGGCAAAGGGAGGCTAAGAAAAAGAGACAGATGACATCATAGTGAGGAAGAAGGACGACGCCTACATCGAAAACCGAACGAAATGGTAGACACCAAAAGTGATTGTCCTAGAAGCAAAAAGTACTACTTGATGTACAAGGAACAAGTCGTACCCCTGTGGCCATGGTAAAATGTATATATATGTATTAAGTCTTATATTTTCTCATGAAGTATGATAATTGTCAAGAAATGGTCCGAAAAATGATTGAAGATAGAAATATTTCTAGTAACAACACGAAATTCATTATTTTTACCTTGAACGAGTATAGCTGTCAGATTGAAGTTTAAGATTATTAATTTTTGCAGAAACAGTTTTCGGTTGAGAATAAGAGGTAGCACTTGAAAACAAATAATTATCTAGTCAGTAACGTCAGCCACGTTAACCATAAGGTCGAAGTCAAATTGTAAAGGTCAGTAAAAAAACATGGTAAATTAGTCAGAATAGTACCAGTCGACGAATAAGAGTCTGAAATATAGATTGTTTAAAGTTACGGTCTAATGAGAAGTTGCGATTAGTCAAACAAAATAAATTTTCCAACAGACTTAATATTTGCCGAACTTCAAGTTTAAATTTTATTAACCACTGGTCAAACTCTACTAGAAAAAAAAAGACATTTGCTCAACTTAAACTGTAAAATTTTTATTGACACACACATTTTTTCACTTATGTATGATAAATCTATTTTTAAAAATACTTACCTTTGACTAACATTAACAATATTTGTTGAAGTAATGTCGCTATACTTAACCTTAGTTCAAAGCCAGACTCCCGAAAGACTCAAACCTGAAAAGAAAGAAAATTTTAGAAAAGAAAATATCTTAAAGAAATTTGATAGCGGAAAGAAAAATTTATTACTCACTTGAGAAAACTTACGTAGTTGTAAAACTTTGTTTTAATAAATAATTACCTTAGAGCTAAATTAGAAAAGAAACTGGCTTAGAATATTTTTCTGATCCACACAATGTACAATGTAAACAGTACGGAGTTCCGGAGTAGAATTATTTCCGTACTAGATTGAGCGGAAGATGGAGAAACTTAACTACGACTATATTCGTACTTACCGACAAGAAGAAGAGTTTCGTAAAGAAAAAAGTCCAATTGCAAAACGTCGACCTAAGGGTTGTATTTTAATTTTTGTAAAAAGTCTTTTTATTTCAACTTCCCAAGAAGTAAGAACTATTTTAAAAGTAACTAATAAAAGTACAAACGTAATATAAACGAAATTTGATTGAAAAATTTTTGGTGATTGCGCGTCAATTTTAAGATCGGAAAGTCATCAACAGCGACGGCTGATATAAAGAAAAGAAAATTCAAGGAATTCATTAAAATCGAGGTAAGAAAATGTTCATCCATATTAGTGTAAAAGGCAATGCAATCGCAAGCATCCAATAAAAGTGCAAACGCCATAAAACATAGTGCAAAGTCCTCGCTAAGAAAAGAAAAAGATTTTTTTTGATAATTTTTTTTTGTGCCATCGTATTACACACAGAAAACCATCGACGATTCAGACAGGGACGCAGCCCAATCCAGAGTTGCGATCCCCATCAAAACGTGCGAAGGGTGATTTTGATTCAGCGTGCAAGACATAACATCGTGTCTTCCAAAAATCTTGATAACAAAAAAACTCTAATTGGAAGCCGACGTTCAGAAAAAAGAGACGAAGTACTGGCCTCGTAGTTGCATTTCCATTGGAGTACGATTAACTCATAAACGAAGTCAGGAAAATACAATTGAGCCAGGTAAAAAAATTGTGTAGTGAAACTCTAGTTAGATTTTTTTTTCTCAAATAGCCAAAAATTTAAGAAAGTTAACACGTGCCCAACAGCAAAAGAAAAGGCGCCAAGTTCCTCGGTGAAATATCACTAACACGAGGGTAAAAATATATTTTTTTGGGTAAAATGTTTTAAGCTAGGTTATTTATGACATAGAAAAAAATATACGTAATGAGAGAAATTTGATTTGATATAATATATATATATGATTTTACTTATGTACCTATCAAACACTAGTCTAATTTTTCATACAGGCAGCTGCAACTTCAACGGAACGACAGTGGATGTACCTAAAAACCAAAGTTGGAGGTGGGCATTCATCGCAAAAAAAAAGTGTCCTCTCCGACGACCTGGTATCGTGGAACTTTCCACCCTCATTCCAGAAGACAGCCGCCTGGCTCACTTCGTACGGTTAACTTAAGTACTGCTCCAACGTACGGCTAACTTTTGGTTCTCACATTTTTTTTATGCATCTACGCTACTGGATCGCTTCGTATGATTAACTTTTGGTACTTTCAATTTTCATACATCTACGCCACGGCATGGCTCACTTCACGTAGTAAACTTGTGGTATGCTTAATGTTCATGCACTCATGTCATAGTGTGATTTCTTCGTATGAATTACTTACGATTCATTCAATCTTCATACATCTGCATCATAATATTATTCTGACTTAGAATTAAAATTTGCATTTGTCGCATCTAACATACATACGTACCATACATTGCTTCATCATCATATCACAGTATTACGTTGTTGTATACTGTACTTAAATACTGACATCATCTACATCGTCACATACATCTTGTTTTATAACGCCGACCAAGACCTGCTCTCTGTCGTCAGAGAACCAGTTCGGCCATCCAATCTAATTGCGTCATCCTCATCAGCGGATATCATTCAGGATAAAAAGCAACATACCTACATGCATCATCATACGAGATTGAGTCTCAAAGAAACAGCGTGGGAGAAAAAGTATGCGGCTACTAATTCAACCAACGTGGGACAGATTCATCCAGTAAAAGTTCATCAACAGTGCTAAATCAACTTGAGAACAGAATAAGTATCTCAACATCAGGGTATGGAATTTTTCTGATTTTTATATTTATATAAAATTATAATGTACTTTATGCGACTTACGCCCTATATAAAGAAAATTTTATTAAGGTTCCCAACAATTTAAATCCTTGAACCAATAAAAAGTTACATTTCATATTAACCTTTGTGCACTTGATAAATCGTCCTCATTACGATTTCCATATTCATCGTTACTATTATAAAAAAAAAAGAAATATATACAGAAATCTTTGTGACTGTTGTTTAAATATAGGTACTCGAGTCATCCTATTCATTTTGTTCATTAGTATAAATCAACTTATGATATATGGTTCTAAATGTTATTTCATTAAATATCTAAAGTTTGAAAATATATTGGATTTTTAAATTAAAGTAAAAGAAATTGAAAATGCATTAACATATTTCGGATGATACTTACCAATATAGTCCATAAGACTGTATATAAAAAAAATACCTAAAAATATACTTACTCATAAAGAACCATATTTGCTATATCAGTACCTACGTAAAGAAAGACAGACGGGTAAGAGATGAACCTCGTCTTGTGTATAAATTGAGTTCATTCATAAAAGAATATCATTATATGAGTTACGTTTTAACTCATGTTCAGTCCAAGACATAACATAGTTTATGTACCTACATCTTTTTATTATCTCTTTTGATAAATACGTCCGTTGTAACAAAGTCACATCTTTGTTATATTTTATCATTTGGAAGTCAATGAAGATTTTATGTCGTTATTGTCTGTAGTCAAGTACATACGAATTAAGGTGTACTTAAAAGAAGTACCTACCTGAGTATACTTGGTATACATTTGTTTACGTGGTGACCATATCTCTGAAAAATAAAAGGAGAAAAATTATTTTTTTTATTCAACTTTAATAAACGTTTTACCTTTTTATGAAACATAAACCATTGAAGTTTATAATAAGTGGTTATCCCCGAGGTAAAGTGCACTCTATCTGTCGGCGAACCCTTAAGTATTTAAATATCTGAATTATATTTTTGACTATATTGTACATTTTATATTCATTTTTAAATAACTTTTGTAACTTACAGCGGTAAATTTTTTTTATTTCTTATAAATTGGGAACATATTATTCCAGGTTCCTTAACATACATAATTTTTCATTCTTTTTCTTTTGGGAATGGGTTAATTTCACTCAAGCGTATGACATCTTTATTTGTATCTATTGTCTTCGATTGTTTTTTTAAATTTTTAATATACACTCGATTTTGGAGTGGATTGTTTTTAGCAAGGTTACATTTTTTATCTTTGATCGCGAATAAGTTTATTGATCACAAGCAATCTATCGGGTTTAAAAGAACGTCTTCTATTAAACTTAAAGCCTCGTTATATCTACCTTGACTGGTCTTGTTTTATTACTTGGCAGAGTTAAGCGGCTGACAGACAAGTTTAACAGAATTCTAGTTCTGATTCAATACGTTTGCCTACCGAAGTAAAGAGATAGGTTAAGAAAAGTTACTAAGCGTAGTACTTTTCTTCATTAACGCGACAAGAGGGGAGGTATCAAACTTCCTACCTCAAATTTATACTTTGTCTGAATAAGACTTTAACTTTTTTTTTTGGACATTTTTTGGACTTTTCTTAGTTTTCAATATTAGTTGACGATAACTATAGAGGTTCTTTTTCTTTCGAAGTCGATCTGAAGTTTTAAGTCAATTTTGTTGAACAATAAGAATTATGGCATCTTATGATATGAGTTCAGATAATTATTAGGAAATCTTTTAAGTATCAAGAAAAATATAGTTTATTTTTTTTAGGAATTTAGATATAAGATTATTTGAATATGAATAAAAATTTGTTTAAGTTTTTTGGAATTTAATTATTCTCTTTTATCTTTGAATAGATGAGTGGTATTTGAAAGATTATGATAATTTTTCATAATCTTGGGGAAGATTTTTTCTTTATTTTTAAACATTTCAGATAACATGGAGGCATAAAACCGTGGGGATGGGGGTCGTGGCTGGTGGTTTACATCCGTTGATGAGAATCGCAACTCCTCAACAACAACGACAACAACAACAGCATATAGGAACTTTAATCCGATGGGTTAGTTAGATTTTCGGTACATAGACACTAGAATGTTTCTTCTTAGAGGGATGTATCCACACAAATTTTCGCCAGTGGATTCATCAATGGGAGGGTCGTCAAGGAAAATTGTGTTGTCCTTTCGCGACTCCTGGTCGGGGAGTTAGGCGATAAAGGGGGAAATAACTACACCTATTTCCCTCGTTTTTGTAAGGGTTCCAAAAAAATATATTCGGATAATAAGGAACATTTGGTTGGGTTATGGGGATAACGTAATCCGGATAGGCACTTATCATCTTGTCCTATCAAAACATTTTCGTGGTTCTTCTAAATTTATACTTCAAACTTAATTCAACTTCTTTCTCTAAAAATGAAACAGTATTCCGGCCCTTAGCTAATTAGCTTAGTATTTTTAAATTATCAGAGTCAATAGTCACCTAGATTCCAGGTCCAACAATTATGTAAACCCACTACACGCTTCTGCAGCATCGACTCACTTCCCTGATGGCTGAGCCAGTCGAAGCAAATTTTTAAGGCCTGTGGCGGCAGTCGAGCGGTAGTACCCTATTCCTCCGAGGTGAATTTCTATGAGTTTCTTTTCAATTTACTTAGATAATAGCCTTGTGGAGACGTGATAGGGGATAGATTAGGAACCAAAAAGTCTATTTTTGTCTTTTCATGTTTTCTTTTATCGCCTCGTTTGAGCAAGTTTGTCCTACCCCCCTTTGAGTGATCCAATGCTTACTCCAAGGGGGGATAGAAACTGTCCCCCACTTAATTCATTGAAGTATTGTCTCCAAAATATTTATGTGTAGGATTAAAGGGGACGTTAGAATTCTTTCTACCCACAATTACAACTCGAGTAACAACAGCCTCACCATATGAAAATTCTAATGTCCGAAATAACGAAGTCTGGTCTGTCAACAAAGAATCTTATTAACATTTATAACTCCAAAGTGAGTATTCTCGAAATTCATCTGAGCAGTAACTTTCTTTTGTTGTGCAGTGTGGCTTTTCTTTTGAGTTTTCAGTTTCATTTAGCATTTTGAGTTTAAGTCTCCTGGTTTCTCGTTTTTCGAATAAATTCTTCCATTACATATTGTGCCACCCAATGTGGAACAACGAGATTTCCCTAATGTGAAAATTTTAGCAACGACGAAATTTTGAATTCATAACTTTTTGATTTTGAAGTTTCGGTTCCTGTTGCCACGGCATGATGTGTGATGGGAGAAATTTTTTTCGTTACATAAATTGGCGCCCGAACGTGTGGGGCCTGAAGAAGTAGTTTTCGAAAATTTTAGAGGAAAAATTTGGAGTTAAGATAGAAGTATCTTCAAGTGTTTAAGTTTTTGTTTTTTTCAATAATAACGTTGAGAAAACCATCAAGTGGTTTTTTTTGATAATTGTTTTTAGAGATTTAACATCGGGGGGTAGTAGACTTATGTGTCGACCGGTGATTGGTAGATATGCTTCCTAGTCATGTCAGTAGCGATAACCAGTTCTATTGCACCTCCACTCTCTGGAAAACCATCATGGATTTAGTAGGGATTTTTCAAAATCAGATGTCCGTACTGGATGTTATTTTTGTCCAGTAGCCGTAGCTTCGATTAAGAATTATTTCTGACTTTTATGAAGTCTTTTCTTTTTTAACGTTTGTTCTTTCGACCGGTGAATGGTCGACCTGTAGTCCTATTTACGTCAGCTGCGAAAGCCAAATGACTAAAATCACAAGAGAAGAAAAATCAATACAAACAAATACTTTCAAATAACATCGTTAGCACTCGAAAGAGTATTTTAGTAATTTTGTCACACAACATGACCATGGAAGCAGGCGAAGCAGTAGACGAGAGTCAGATGGAGGAAGCAGGCCCATTGAATTACGAAAGAACCAAAACGGAAAGAGTACGGATATTAGCAAACGAAACTCTAAGAACACCAGAGGGACAACTTTACGCAGGAAGAACTCCCATAAGGCAGGAGGTAGACTATGAAGCCTACATAAAAGAAGTCGCACTGGCAGCAGTTGGTCTCAATAGAGCAGAGGACCGCAAAGCGTTACATGAGACGCTCGCTCAAAGTCAAGCGATACTATTAGAAAAAGTGAACGAGACCATGAGCAATGCGTTGGCTCAGTTCCATCTGCAAAAACAAACAACAGCACCTACGGTGCCTCTATGTGATCAACCGATGCCGAACCGACAGACTTATGCTACCCAAAGAGAACCAACTGCAAATAGAAGTCAAAACGTTCCGGAATTTCCGAGGATATGGCCTGACAGAGCTGCACCGACGACTCGAAGAGAAGCCCACGGCAACGCCGAACCCGATTTTTATGAACAACTCAATAGGATACAATTCAGTAATACTTCAGCCAACCAAGACGCGAGAATACCTATGGTATCACCTGCTGCTTCCATCTACAGATCGCCTCATTACCAAAAATGGGGGATCTCATTTAATTCCAAAAATATGACGGTTGACGAATTTTTGTTCAGGCTGGACAAAGTAAAAGACAGCTATGGTGCTTCGTAGGACGAAATTGTCTCCAATTTCCATCACTTTGTCAGTGGACCAGCAGAGGCCTGATATCGGATCTATTTGAAAAAAAATCCACAAACATCTTGGATCGCACTGAAGCTAGCACTCTTAGACCACTACGGCAGCCTGGAAACTGATTCGGAGATTTCAAGACAAATGGCTGAAAGAAAACAAGCTCCAGGTGAGAGTTTTGATAACTTTTATGATGCCTTGTTAAAATTGAATTCGAAGATGAAGAATCCACGGCCCAACGAAGAATTAGCCGAAATAATTAAGCAGAATGTTCGACGCCGGATGGGTGAACTTTTGCTTACTTTTAGGACGACGAGACTAGCTGATCTAGTGTATACGTGCAGAGAGATGGAGAGATATCTTACGCAACATGAACCAATGAGACCACGAATGCTACCTATCTACAACAACCAAGCGCGAAAACAAGTAAATGAAATGGAAATGCAGACAGAACCCGATCAAGAAGATATGTCTTTAGCCGTAGAAGCCTTCCAGAGAAACAGACCCAAGGAAGTAAAGATTAATTTCGACAAAGCCATCTGTTGGAATTGCCATCAAGTAGGGCACATCTTCCTAGATTGTACTATACCTCAGAATAAGATATTTTGTTACCAATGCGGGCAACCTGACATATTATCACCCAATTGTCTTAAGTGTAAGGGAAACCAATCACTGAGTCAGCGATCGTCCGAGAGGGAGCTGACCATGATGGGCAACTCGGGAAGTCCCCATTAGAACTTTTGCTTGAAACTAATAAAACTATTACCATCTTAAGAAATTCTGAACCTCCGAACATTACTAATATTATTCCCAAAATTACCCCAACTCCAAAACTAAGACCTCTTAAGTCTCTTCATCAGAGACAGATTGATTACGCTGAAGCGCGTAAACGAATATATACATATCCAAAACATATAAACAAAATTGAGAAATTAAGAAACAGATTTATCCAAAAACGAAAATTACATAGAGCGATAAACATAGCCGAAGGGGAATGTCGTAAAGACGATCCTAGAGCCTACTTAAAAGTAGAAATATTTAACAATAAATGGCTTAGTTTACTCGACTCCGGAGCGAGCATTAGTTGCCTCGGTAACGGTGCTGCTAAGTATATTGAAGATGCTAAAATTCCATATAAAAAATTCAATTCTAATATATTTACTGCTGATGGGGCAAAACAGCGTATCGCTGGAGTGGTTAAGTACAAAGATCTAGTTCTTCCGATCGAATTGTACATAGTACCATCTCTAGCGCAAGACTTATATTTAGGCATAGATTTTTGGAAGTTATTTAAAATAGCTCCCCAAGTAATATCTTCTTTAGATACGGTTACCGAGACAACAACCGGTCAGGCAAATAAGCCGGAATGTCTCCTATCCGTAGAGGAATCGACTATTCTTCAAAACACTATTAAGCTATTTCCGTCATTCGCCGTTCGAGGTCTCGGAACACAAACTTAACACTGGCATTAGGATTGGTCAAGAGTGAGGGTGGATGTGGAAAGCCAAAAAAAAAATGAAATCGAAAAGAAACCTGAACACTGGACAAGACCAGCTTAATGACTTCCATACTCTATATTTAAACCTTATCCCTTTACTGCCTTATCAGTAGTTGTAGTGAAAGAAAATTCCCAAGAAGGATCCTATTTCATAAAATTATTCGAGAGGATAGTCGATCGAGAAAAGGAAAGTACGAAAGGATGCTGTTGATCATCAACTACTCGAAGATAGACGATGGTCCAAAGGATCCTCTCCCTCTCTTCTCTCGATAAAGTACCTCTCCGTATGTCGTTGTTATATACGTTTATTATCAATCTTACGTCTGATTTCAATCTTACGTCTGATTTCTAATCTGGCGTAGTCAGATAGTCTCCAAGGGGGTCTAAAATAGGTCTCCACCCATTTTATCCCGCCCTGAGATTATTAAATCTGACTTTGAGGAACGGGAAAATCTATGAAAGGAGGAATTCCTGCGAGTACAGGATGAAACTGAAATTTAACGTGGATACACTGTCAATTAAGACTTAACTCCACGGTGGCGCTCCACTGCGAGTTTAATCAAACGAAAACCAGCGTCCTGAAATATAATTACCGAAGTAGATTATAAAGCAGTAACAAATTGAGAACATGTAGGTATGTGCACACTCCTTGTTAAGAAGCGAGACCGATCTACATCTCTTGCACCGAGGTGCCAAATGTTTCCGCTATGGATAACCACAACCAGCACGAAGCTCCCCGAAAGGGCCAGCCCAACTGTTAGGGTGGAGAATGATCATGATTAAATTCCACAAGGGACATTCCTCTCGAACAAACTCTAGGGCCCCTAACACCCGTGCTAAGTTTATTGTACGTCAAACCTAAAACGTCGTGTAGTTGGGGAAATACTCCCAACTGTAACACTTTGACATTCTGACTTTACCTACAAAGTCACAGGGATTGCCTTCCCTGAAGATGTGCCAAGTATGTCTTGAACTGGAACCAACTCAAGTTCCACATCTCAACTTCTGTCAATTCTACTTGACTTACTCAAGTTTTTTGACGGTAGTAACGCTCGTTACCCAGTTTATGTTCTGGGATAGAGTAGTTATCTACCACCTTTTCGGGTGGCCTCCTTGAGTTACAAAGACCACCCTGCTTATTTGCTACTTTCACAATATGGCACTAGCCCAGTGCAAAACCAACAAAACACTCATGTTATGAAAGTTCCCTTTCAAACGTTTAAATGAGTAATCGTCAAGGACACTTTCGTGATTCCCCTGCCCTAACTACTTTTGCCTGATGTAGGGCCGTTACCCAGTTAATCCTGGGATAGGTTACCTATTGAACACGGACATTACTCTGAAGATGTTTATAAATAAACATTCAGGTATGCTCTGGTTCTTCATCAAACTTGAGGGTGAACGTCCTAGGGTGTGCCGTTCACCCGGACTGCTGTTAGTTCACTGATCAAGACATCTTAGATGCCGTAGAATAATGAACAGTTTAAGCCCTACCACCACGACAAGGTCGCAGTCCATCGGTAGAGTCCTGCGAGTACAGAGAGATGTGTGAAGAAGAGTTTTTAATTCCCCTATCTATTATACTCAATAGACAAAAAAAAATACTACTCAGAAAATCCTCCGCCAAATCAGTTCCGCGTTTGTAGGATCCGAAACCTACCCATCCTATCGACTTATAGTACCTCCTCTTACGATCGGGCACGTCCAAGCCTGGATGGATAGGGTGACTACCACCACCGCTGCTTCAGGTCTGCAATATTCGCCGGGGCCGAACTCGTCGGTACAGGGAAGTGGGTGGTGCTGCAGGAGTGATAGCCGGTGTCACATCTATTAGACCTGGAGTCTTGCTGTTTGTTGACTCTGTTAATTTGAAAAAGCTATGCTAAAAAGCAAAGGGGCCGATAATGATGATGAGTCAGTTAGAAGATCTCGAAAGAATAAAAATAATTAAAAGATGGAAAACACGTGTGCTGACAGCTAAAATGAGATAGAGATGGTATAATCTCAAAGGATTGCCTAACCCTGCCCTCCTATGCCCTATTTCATCCTTAGATTTTTGCTAGGACCCTATTGTGATGGGAGAATCGGGTGTTAATGATTCCCTTCCGTACCTAACTTCCCTACCTAGATGACTTGAAGGAGGCTAGTCCTCCAAGGACATCACCCATTGACGCTTCTACTGGTACTTAGATTGTATAGAAACATCCCGCAAATAAAAAAAAACTAAAACATCTTCATGATCACATATTTGTTGTGTTGTTGTTGTGGATAGCTCCTCTTTACGCTAGATTGGCTCCAGCCACGACTCTCGTCCTTGAAGACTTAATCAGTCATGTTGATCTAACATTCTCAGCTATAACAAAAAAAAACTTCTTCCCAAATCATGAACTCTACCGACCGTCCAAAGCCGAAAAGAAAAATCAAGAAAACCAATATCTTCCAGAAAACAAAAAAAATTGTTACCTTCATACAAAATTTATTATTCCTTAAAATCTACTCTTAGAAATCGTAGTTATAACTAAATACTACTTAGTCGATCTTAAAATTCAATAAAACCAAACTTTAAATTAAAAAAAAAAACTTATCTTTTCTCATAAGGTTGTTTAAGACAAATCTTTGTAATATTTAACTACTATCTACGTATTTTAATACAAACGAAAACTGCTTTGTATCTTTTACAAAAATTCTTTTTCGATTTTCTTTTAGTGAAAGATCATGGAATATGAGAACTCGTAACAACAAAAAAAATCATTATTAAGCTCTGTACTTTCATAAAAAAAAATAAAATGATGATCTACGAAACGACCACCATTAGTAAGAGGTCGTGAAGTCAATTCACCTTCCCCCTATCTTCGCGGGTAAGAATATTCCGACAAATATTCTTATAAACCGACCCTTTGCGATGACAAAATCGAATTATTGAACTTGGCTTTTATTATGTTTGTATATGACCACTTACCTCCAATATTGTAAACAAATGTTTAAATATTCAGATAAGGAAGAACGTGCTAATTGGTCTAAACACGATAAAAGAGATGTTCTAACGCGTCTAATTGATTCAATTAGATTAATTTTGTTAACACGAAACTGATATTCTTACAACTCAAACAAGATTTTGGACTTACTAGAAGTCATCGGCAAATTTCCCGAAAAATGTCCTAATTGGACTTACACACGTAACCAACGAACTATTTTAGACGATTACTGTCTACTCCAAAATAAATTGTTCCCAACCAAAAATCAAAAGAAGAGATAAAAGATGATCAACGTCTTACAACTAGGTAGATGGATCTTTAAGAAAAATATTTATAATGTCAAAGAAAATGACAGGTCTTTTTAAATATCTGCTACAGCTGAAAATCTTTAAAAGTAAGTTATTTAAATTTAAATGATCAATATAGTAAAATCTTAAAATATTGTCTACAATAAAATAAAGGTATGACGCAAGGATAGTGTGCACGCTGCCCTTCCCGAAGTAACTAAAAAAAAATTTAATATAATTTGGTAAATAATTAACTCAAAATTTCTTCTTTTAAGTCTTAGGTATGAGGTAGGTATTCGATAAAATATTAGAATACCTGAGTAGATAACACTTATCTTAACGCGTATTATATTCGTTTCTTTAACAAATCTCAACCCGACAATATCTTTGTAGTCAATTGGCATCAAAATTTTTTGTATAGATGATCATAAAAAAAAGTTTTCCGATCCAAATCAAACAAACAACAAAAAAAATAATCTCTTTACTTTAACGTTTGAAGAAAAGTACTGATCGCAAAAAAAAAATAAAAAAAATTTGAATCGAATTAGACTCGGAGTAACTTCAGAGTTGAATTTGTTTTCATACTTAGTCTGACGACAATTGGTCAAAAAAAAATTTCGGATTAAATTTGAAACTTGCCTAGGCATTCGGCAACTCGATTCACTCTGATTAGTATTACTTCAGTTAAATAAATTTCACTTTTACACCAAAAGATTGTATCCAAAGCGCTAGCACTGATCTTCAAACATTTATGTATTCACTTTAAATTATATTCTTTTTTTTGTGTGTAGGCTTTAGATTGACTTCTCTCTAATTGTTACCGACCGATATTGTTACGTTCAAAAAAAAATTAATATTATAGTTTCATTAAGTTATTCGAAGAAACCGACTTCTAAACAAATAACGCGATACGAAAATTCAAGACGTAGGTATGTGAATTGTAAGTACGGTGAATTTTAAGTTATCTCTTTTTTTATTCGTTTTATTCCATGAATGAGTAGTAACTATACCACAGTACTTAGTTCTCACACTCTATATATCTTTTTACAAATGAATTTTTCTTTTAGATTCTACTCTACGTTGTTTCATATTTATTTTACGCAACTGTTCGAAACATTTCGAATATTCAACATAATGAAAGGTGATAATTGGTATTTACTATTCTTTGTTACAATTTAACCCTCTAGGTAATTTACAAAAAAAAGATTGGTGTAGGTACGTATATGATGCTTATAGATAATCATTAAGAGGTATCTCTCTTTTTTTTTTTTTGTTTGTATCATCTTCTTAAAAGACGATGACATATGCACAACTAATTTTGTTTACTAATAGATTAGTAACTCTTGATAATACTATTCGATTTTTACTTCAAGAAGTATAATTGAAATTCATGGACTCAATAATACAAAAAAACAATAATCTTCATTGTTACCTCATGTCCAGTATAATATTTTAAATACTTATAGTTGATGTTGATGAACGGTTGTCTTTTTTTGCAGTGTCTTCATCATACGATGTAATTCCGGTTATGTCTTGGGTCCAGTTATGTATTTTTCCTCATGCGTGTGTCTTGTCCGATGAAATCTCTGTGTGAGCCGCTTCACAAAAAAATTCCCTCGATGTCCGTCTGTCTTGTATCTCGAAACTAATCACTCGTATCTTCCGATGTTCACTGATGATAGACAATTGTGATCTTTTCCATGAGATTATGTATCCAAGTTAGTTTGATGAGTCCAAAAAAAAATAAAATCCAGGTGGACCAACTGGTGGCGTGTTTTAGTGATGTTCGTAGAGTGGCTTCAAGGTGGATGGACGATTTAGTTGGACGAATTTGGTTCATCCCCTTGTATTTCCCACCGTATGAGCTGCTGTGACGCACCACCAATCCACTAACTGTATATTTATGACATTCATTAGGATTTTAATTTAATAAAAAAAAAATCTCTAGTTATAATTGGAATTCCAATTTTTTTTGTCTATCTCAAAATTATTTCTTTTTTTATACTGTTCTATGCACGTGCATAAAAAAAATCGTTTTCTACCAATATTTGAGACTACTTTAGCAACACAGATCGTAATGATCCTATAAAGCGTTTAGGCAAAATTATCATAAGATTTACTACAAAAAAAATTCTCATAAAACTTTTTTTCTTTTATTACCTGGATTTTGGGTGTTTTGTGAAATAAAATTAATTTCCTCGTGGAGAATCTTGCTTCCGTGGAAGTGATCTCCTTCAACGATTCGCCGTTGTCTTCTCCACGTGTCTCCGTCTTTAGATGCACTTTCTGGGGTGGTGATTTCGTTGGTATTAAGTCAGGGATAATTTTTAGTCGTCCTGATATACCTATTTTCTGTTGGCTTGAAATCACCCCCTCTGTTGGTGCAATTTTCAGATCGGGCATGGGATGTTTTTTTTTGTATTCGTGGGCTTATCGTTGGTTGACAAAATGCTCCTTTAATAAAAAAAACTTACAGAGAATAAATTCTCGTAGGGAATGTGCGCAAAACTGATTTTAATGTCTATAAAAAGAACGTGGTTGCTTTCAATCCGATGATTGTACTTCAACCGGGGTGGTTTTTTTGCTTACCTGGTTCTAGTGACTTTGTCCCTTTTAACCAGGTTTAATTTTAATTGGCACTTGAAAAATTTTATTTCACCGTAATCGAACGGTATTTTATGTGCTGTTATTTGTTGCAAATTGTACTTTTATTAATTTTTATCTAGACTTTTAGACTTTTTAATTTCTCAACGCGTGGGTTGCTGTTTGAAGAATGAAACTTTTCGGAAGGGTTACTTTACGTTACCCTTCGGTTGGCAGTTCTCCATTCTCATTGTTCCTATGCAGAGAGCAAATAAAAAGGAGAAATGTTTCTTTTTTCGTTTTGCCTCCTTTATTTTTGGCGCTAATGTGATGAACGTGTTTAGCTATTTTAGATAACTAAAATTTTTATTAACAGGAGAGGTCGACCTAAGCCATTTGGCCAAAAGAAAAATGTTTGTTTCTATGATTTATTTCTTTTTCAGCTTCTTTATTTACTTATACGAAAATTATATTCGTAGTATAAAGGACGGAATTTCGTTTTTCACTACTCTTGACGATAAAGTTTTTTTGTTTTAGCGATTAAATAATTGGTCAAATGTGTAAGTTAACCGAGCTTAATTTCGCGCTTTACTCCGTTTAGGACTGCGTAAATATCTTTTTCTCTATAACTCGGATTGGACAATTGTAAGCATTTATGTATATTTCATTTCTTATTTTCAGGTAATTACGTAAGTATGTAAAGATATTCATGACGTTGGAGATAATTCTAATGACATTTTACGTTCTAATTTTCTATTTCTTTCTCTTTCTTATCCAGGCGATTTATTTCAGTCAGGCAGATTTATGACTGATTACTAGCTTAGCTATAAATGGTTTTTTTGTTATTTTTTTTTAAATTTTTATGAAATTAAAACAAAAACAATTAGATTTACCTATTACTGGGATTATCGCTTTTATTGAGATTATCGCTTTTACTAAGGTTATAGCTTTTACTGAGATTATCGATATTACTGGTATGTTTACATGTTGGACTTACTCATTCTTTTTGACTAAACTTTGTCATAACAAAAATACTGTTCTTTCTCCCGGATAGAGTACATAAATATTATTATTTTGGCGTATTTTTATTTTTACCCTTTTCAGATTAACACCTAAGTCTGTCTATTTTAAAAGAAAAAGTTTTATTATCTTCTATCTATATATGTAGATGTTGATAATGTCATGACTCTGCTGAATGTTTTCATGTTTCGCAGCGTTCATCTGCCTCGTGGCCTCCATTTTATTAATCTGTTTCGTTTCTCAAGTTGTTGTCTGCGCTCTCTTAATTTTTTTCTTAACTTTGCTCTTTCGACATTGGGGTGGAACAAGATTTTAGGCGCGCTTAACAAGAGTCACTTTAACTTCTATGCGTTGTTTCAATTCATAATTCGGCACAGCTGATTGGAAAGGGATGAGATAGTTTGAGACAAATTTAATAATATAACACGGTTGTGATAGGTGCTAAAGACATCAGGCGTGTGTCTAAGCTATCGCATTACTAAGAACAAAAAGTTTGAGATTTCTTTATTCGACAAAAATTTTCGACTTATTTTGCCAGTCGGTTGAATGTTCATGCATTCGAATTGTTTTTCGCTATTGACTACTGTCGAAGAGTGTAGGTAATTTTCTTACACTGTTGATATGAACCCGGAAGACCAATGGCAGCTATGACAACAAGCCATAAAGAGTGCTGCATCAGAGGTATTGGGTTTCTCACAGCCTTCCCCCAGAAACCCATGGTTCGACTCCGAATGTGCTCAGGCAAACAAAGCAAAAACGGAGGCATACAAGTCATGGCTCCAGAAAGATACTAGAGCGTCCAGAAATCTCTACGTAGAGCTAAGGAAGGACGAAAAACGCCTACTTAGGAGAAAGAAAAAAGAACACCAACAACGTGAAGTCGAGGAGATGCAGAGATGTTTTTGCAGGAAAGAGGTTAGAAAATTCTATAGAAGAGTGAAGCAATCAACATCAGGTTTCATAAGTCGCCCCGGCCCCTGCAAAGATGAGGATGGAAATATCATAGTAGAAACACAGGCGATGTTAGCCATTTGGAGAGACTACTTTAACCAGTTGTTAAATGGCGATGACAGACAAGATCCCGCCCAGAACCAACTTGTACTTCTTAATTTGGATGACAACCATGAGATAGATCCGCCCGGCCAAAATGAAATCAAAGTAGCCATCGACAGACTAAAAAGGAGAAAAACAGCTGGATCCGATGGTCTACAAGCTGAACTTTTTAAATTCGCTGGAGATGACATGGTCGGAGGAAAGTATGCTCGATGAGTGGAATCTCAGTACCATCAGCCCGATCCACAAAAAAGGAGACCGCCTACTCTGCGCCAACTATAGAGGCATAAGCCTTTTAAACATCGCTTATAAGATCCTGTCCAGCGTTTTGTGTGAACGTCTGAAGCTGTTTGCTGATGATCTAATAGGTCCTTACCAATGCGGTTTCAGACCTGGAAAATCTACGACCGACCAAATCTTCACTCTACGCCAGATCCTGGAGAAAATCCAAGAATTTAACATCGATACTCACCACCTGTTCGTCGATTTTAAAGCAGCCTACGACAGCGTTGACAGAACTGAACTTTATCGTGCCATGTTCAACTTTAGAATTCCTGCCAAACTGATACGACTAATCAGGATGACGTTAGAAAATGCTCGCTGCTCCGTCAAAATTGGTAGGGACTCTACTGAAACCTTCGACACCAGGGTTAAGATAAGGAGATGCACTGTCATGCAGCTGTTTTAATATTGTGCTCGAAAATGTAATACGGAATACCCAGGCCAGTACATCGGGCACCATCTTTAATAAATCGACACAACTACTTGGGTTTGCGGACGACATTGACGTGATAGGACGAACAAAAAGAGCAGTAACCGGCGCTTTCACGTCTATGGAGTCAGCAGCAAACAGAATGGGACTGAAAATAAACGAGGATAAGACGAAGTATATGCTCTCATCAACGAAAGTCCAATCCCACCACCGACTTGGTCAAAATGTAACCATTGATAGGTATAACTTCGAGGTAGCTAGTGAATTTGTCTACCTGGGCACTGCTGTAAACTCAGGCAATAACATCAGCGCTGAAATCAAACGTAGAATAACTCTTGCTAATCGCTGTTTTTTTTTTGGCCTGAATAAGCAATTGAGAAATAAAGCCCTATCGAGAAAAACCAAGGAGACACTATACAGAACACTCATCATCCCGGTCCTGCTGTATGGTGCAGAAGCATGGACCCTCTCCTAATCGGATGAAAAGTCACTTGGAGTTTTCGAGAGAAAAGTCCTGCGTACGATTTATGGTCCTGTCCGCGTAAACAGAGAAAGCAACGTTTGGCGAAGAAGATACAACGACGAACTATACGGGCTGTACAGCGACATAAGCCTAGCCAGAAAGATTCGTCAACAACGACTAAGATGGCTTGGCCATGTAGAGCGAATGGACATCAACGCTCCAGCACGTAAAGTCTTCAACGCCAAACCAGAGGGAGTCAGAAGCCAAGGTAGACCTCATCTTCGATGGAGCGACCAGGTAGAGGGAGATCTCCGACTACTTGGAGTGCAAAATTGGAGAGGGCAGGCTAGGGATCGAGCCGGCTGGAGGGGCATATTAAAGGAGACCTAGGAGGACAACACTCTAGTTGAGCCAGCATAAGAAGAAGAAGAAGAAGATTAACTAACTATAGAGTTTCTGCATACCATCCTGGCTTGAGCCAAGAGTACCCATCTTTGCATCGCAATAGATTGGGCTCTATATATTGCCCTACCTATGTTTATGAAGAAAAAACATTATTTATAAAATGTTTTTGTTATAATACAAATTCTATATACCTACATTGAAAAAATTAATAAATATAGAATAATAAATAAAAATAATTTCAACTAAGTAGAAGACTAAATTTAATGCTAAGTCTTCTACTTAGTTGAAATTATTTTTATTTATTATTCTATATTTATTAATTTTTTCAGTGTAACAAAACATTTTATATATAACTTTAACCAGGCCACGGGTAAACACTTCCAGCTTAATGATTACAATCGTAATCTTGTTGGATATAGTTCACTTTAGCTTTTTGTCAAAAAAGTTATGTAAGTTGAACTGAAACAAGCGGAAATTTGCGTATTGACTCGTCGTCAACTGATGAGTGCAAAAATTTATTTAATTGAAACTTTAAAATAAAAGATGAGAAACACGGAAATATCCAACCGCTATCAATAAATGTTTCGTAATCGGAATTCTGTTACAAATCCCGACAATGCTGTCACTGGTCTTTTGTGATAAATATTAGAAATTCGTAACCTAGACCCGATTACAATGGATTTTTTGATAGGGGTGATCAACTACGATTACCAAAGTTATACAGTTTTTATTTTTGTTTAATATGTTTTTTTTTCGACCTCTCATATCCACGCATTCATTGCGATGAATGCGCTCTTGGTTTGTATAAATATTATCTAATCGTTTACGTCGTTGAAAAGCTTGTGGTTGACGCTGCAGCGGTCGATGATGTTGCCGCAGATGAAGTGGTTGAAGATGTCGATGACGAAGTTCCGCTATCGCAATCGGCTACATTAGAAGCTGCAGCATCTTCGTTAGTCTTCAAGCGTTTATTTGAGTTCTCAGGTCCATCTTTTTTATCGGCTGATGTTGGAGAGGCAGAACGTTTCAATAATTGATGGAGACTAGCATCGGCTGCTTCTGCTTTGGCAATTTGTTTGGTCAATTGTATGGGCTCTGTTTCATCTACGTTGAGTTTTTAGAACAAGTCAAGAAGTTTATCTTTGAAGCGAACAATAACTGCGGTCATATTGTCACACCCAGTGCCGTCACCCAGTGTTTGGGGCAAGACATTTGTGAAATAGCTAAAAAAATACAAATAGGTAGTTGAGATTCATAACAAAATTATTTATTTCTAATCACTTACTTCTTCGCAGACTTCTGATACTGTTTTATTTTCATCTGAAAGTTTCTAACGTACAAACTGTACAACTTCTTCGCTGGACATAAAATTCCAAATTCCATCACTAGCGAGAATCATAAATTCATCGTCCTTATCTATGATCAGCTTTTTAACATCTGGTAATGCTGAGATCATTTGTTCAAAAGTTCCGAACTCTTTAAAAAAAATTTATAAATATTGGATATTTTTTTAAAACTAAAAAAGACAAACCACATATGTGTACCGAGCCCTTAGAGAAGCATGTAAAAATCACAGTACACATATTAAAGGTAATATACTCCGAGTTTCCATTTTCGTTCAAGTTCGCGCGTGTGTCAAAAATGGAGACCCGCTGTCACTGGGAATACGCTGTCACTTAAGTAAAGTGACACTTCAGCCACGCACAAATCCAGAAAAATTTAATAAATTTTTGTTATCAAACAATTTCGTGTAAAGAATTGAATAAAAACAATTTTTCTGGTGTATACAAATTAAAAATAGATAAATCTTTGTGATCAAATTTATATTATTGATCAATAATAAAGACTTTCATTATTTCTTCACTCATTTCTTATTAAATAGTTAAGCACATTAATATACTAAATTGATCGTGTCTTAAAAAAATTCCAAATTCGTTTAAATCACTAATATCTTGATTTGTAAGAAAATTATGTTTCTGTGACAGAAAACAACAAATAACAGGATAAGAAAATTCAAATTGATAATAAAAAAATGACATATTGGTTATAGACTTTTTATAAGTAGAGTCGAATCTAGGGTCACCAAATGTTTTTTTTTTTTATATGTCATTCGATTTTTGACAACCTGCGCAGTATATTACCTTTAATATTTGTACTGTGTGTAAAAATCTGGTCACTTTGTGGAATATAGGCCACAAACTTGAGAGAAATTTTTGTCTGATCGAATTAAAGGCGATGGGATGCTTCGAAAGTTTCAAGATTCAACAAAATAGCCAAATGGCGCAACTCGTAGTTGTTTTTTTTTTTTTGAGAACAGACGTCAAATAAAATAAACAAACACCTAAATGTTACCTTCAAATGGGCACACAAAATCCAGTTATATATTGAGATCAGTGGTCACAATACTCAAAAATGGGTTTGTTTGTTAAGTTTTCTGTCTTTAGATGAAGACGAGTTTTATTTATTAAAAATTGAAGCATTAAATATTTAAAAATGTGTATTTAAGTGTGGTTGTGGTAATTTTAATAAACAAATTTTAATTATGCAAATCCACCAGCAAATCATGGTAAGTTATTATTCGATTTCTCATTTCATTAATACATTCGTAACTTCTTTCAGACGAAGGATTTAATAGTGGTTTGGAAGAAATTCTTAAAATATGTCAGTATGAAGACAAACTCGAACTTCACATCCCCAGCAAGCAAATCAAAACGGGATCTATTCTCGGCGCTTATTAACGAAGATCTCTACAACATAGTAGCCCCTTTTGATTCGCCCAAAGAACGATTGCAAAATATTGGAATCGATGTCTGGATATTTAGAATCGGTAAAAACACGAAAAACAAAATTAATAATTCAAACACCAAGAGCAAATCGTGGGGAGAAACCATTAGAAGTTGCTAGTCCAACAAGAACACCGAAATCCACGAAGGAACTTAGAAATATCGGTGATATGAGTAGAACGCCAACAAAAAATACGGATTTTTAAAGTCATTGTAAGTTTTATCTTTTTTGAAATGCATAATGTTTTGATTGAATATATTTTCTTTCAGTTTGTAATGGAACAAAACAACCTTACACAAACACCGCGCCAATGGGGACCGAAACCTTAAAATAATACATAGAAAAATCTATGATTCAGGATTTCGTTCTTGCGAAAATTTCCGCACCTGCGAAATTTCGTAGCCCCACGTTGGGCGCCATTTATGTAATGGAACAAAAAGTGGAATCGTACACTATACACGCTTCAATGATGGACTAATGGAAATACTAATACATTCTCTACAACGCATCATAAGACAAGAACGGCTCTAAACTACATATTTCAAAATCGAAGAAAAACTCTTAATAAGACAGTTTCATTCTCTGCTGTAATTTTCACTCATACAATTAGTTCATGGTGTTTGTCATGAACGTCCACCCGTACATAATCACAACAAAGATTCATGCCTGAATCGTGTGTAGAAATATTCCATAGAATGTGGACTGTGTTGATTTCACTTTATGTAGGATCCACATCATAAAAATTAGGTTTTGGATCAATCGATCCAGGAAAGAATAGACAAACTAACAACAGAACAATCTTATACTTTTAAGGTCACTAACCAACAAACGATTATCTTTGTTTCTCTTCCCTGCATCGAGAGAACCTGACATATGTAGATGGCGTATACGTCTCTATATCACACCTAGAATTAATAGGTTCGATGCTAAATTGGGAAAATTGTGATCCGAAAATCAATACCATGTATCTATAAATCCCTAATCGGCATAAATCACCTTAATCCTATATCAGCTTATCTCATACCAAACATTTATCTTCTGCAAAGCACTAATTATGTAATGGCAAAGGAGAGGGTTCAATTCTCCGACCTAATGACTCGACGTAAGTATGTGTACTTTGTAGGTATTCTACTGTTTGTGATTTGACTCAACTTATGGATCCTCTAGAACCTATCTGCCCTCGTCAACTTTTACTACCCTTAACTTTTCAAAGGCACGTCCAAGCCCGGACAAATAGGGTGGCTACTACTATACTATTGCTTCAGGTCTCTACACTCGCCTGGGCTTAGCTCACCGGGTCAAGGAAGTGGATTGGACAATAGAAGTAAATAGCCGGTGTTACGATTATTTCGACCTGAAAGAATCATGCTGGAGGTAGATTCAGTTGGGAATTTAAAAGTGCTTTGCTAATGAGCAAAGGACCCGATAACGAAAGACGAAGTCATAAACTCAGAAGAGAGATATTAAAGCAGAAAACCGCAGAAAAAAACCTGAAAATAGTTGAGTACTGACTCAGAAGACATCACCCTAAACGTCGATAAAGCTGTTATTATTGCTTCGGAATCTTATTTGTTCTTCAAGACCTGGATTTTTCACTGTTCCGAATTTATGATGTGAAAAATCTTCAGATGTGAGGAATGTAGATGGTTTAATTTCCTCAAGTGCTTTACACCCGACCTAAGTGAATGCTACTACCATTATTTACAATTCGCAGTCATCCACCCAATGCTTCTGAATTGCACCAATAAAATCTTATCAGAAACTCCCACTATGTATAGGAGTAATTAAACTCCTTTTATTAAACCATTGTTGTTGTTGTTGTTCTTTTTGTTGAAGCAGCCATCACTGTTGTCGAATAAAAAGCTGCCTATTCCATGTTGGCAAGGATCCCAGCCACGACTCCTGTAAATGTGTCCTCACTATTCCATAATTATTATGGGACTGTAACCGAATGAAATTATCTTCCCAGAAAACATGTTCGAATTAAAGCTTCAAAATCAAAGAAAAGTTATCTTATCTCAAATCCCTGGTTCACAACTTTATTCAAAAAAAAAAACTTAATTCTAACCTTATCTTATGACATGAATAAATTTACTTAGTATTTTTACTATCTGTTAACAATACATGATCTTGCTTAAAACTTTCTTCAAAAATTATCTAACTTGAAAATTGTACTTTAAAAATTACTCAACTTATTTTTCAATTAGAACTCCTTCATCTGGTCTCTAAAACTTTTAAGTGTAGTTATTCTGTTTTTAAATGATATAACTAAGTACGAAGGAGAGGAGATTAAAAATAATTTTCCTCCTTTTTCCGATTTAGGAACGAAAGAAATTTTCGGCTCCAACGATAAATGCCTACACGTATAATCAAAACGTTAAAATTGAACATACACGTAGTATTGAACTTGTATTGGCTGCTTATCTCTGTACTAGATAAGGTAGACGATACTATTTCGCCTAAGTTAAACACTAACGTCGTTCTTAATTATCTTCGCGACCAATCCCAATGATTAGCATAAATTAGTTAACACGATCTAAACCGGTTGCAAAATAAAATTGTTTTTGCAAAACACGAATTGAAAATTGTAGCTTCAGATGAAACTATAAGATTATCTCTCACGGGAATATCTTTAAAACAACAAAAATTATTGCACGTAGGACGTCTCCACATCAAAGAAATTTTATCCCACCCACAAATTCAAGAAAGAATATATTGTTAAAGTTTTCCACCAAAATGGGTACTCACTGGATTCAAAAAAATTTAAAAATATAGCAAAGTTTTAATAAAAGTTTGACCGGTGCATTCAAACCGTGTCCTGCTGTGGATGTTCAAAAGTTAGTAGATCAAAATTTATATTTAAAATCAATATAGTAGTTTAAACAAATTCATTAAATATATAAAAAGGTTGGTATAGCGTCGAAGAAGGTGCACCCTATTCAATGGAATACCTACAGATCAGACTTTATATGTGACAAAAAAAAATATATTAAGTGTTTTCTTTTTTTTTCTTTCAAGAGATTTAGGGGTATGACAAGTTCCAGACAGTGGGTAGGTATGTGAGTAAAGTCCGACTTCACCTAACCATCAACCATACATTTCTTTGCGTATGTTAAATTGGTAAAAATTTCCTTCACGACAACATGAAATTTAAAAAAAAATAATAAACTTTTATACGCGACAATTAATTAGTATCACAATAACTGAAATGTAAGTGTTCAATAAGATCTAATTTTGAAATTAATCTCGAATCTTTTTTACATTGGTCCAAAATGACTCAAATTTGTAGATAGAAACGAATTCACTTTCAAAAATAAACTTTACTTTATTGTTGCTATCTTATTTCAGCAACGCTATGATAAATACATGAAATTATCACAAAATGTCCACAGGCAACAACAAAAATCGTCAAGTCTATGACCTCTGTTTCAAATTTGCTTTAATTTCACAAAAAGATATTTATCTTATTATGCTGAAGGCTAATCACACTAATCACTTGAACACTTATACTTTCCGTTTGGATACACTTTACGATTTTTTAAATTTTAGTAATTTATCTCAAAAAAAATTTATTCACGTAGGTAACTATTTTCAACATAGTACCTTCTTCACGAAATGACTAAAATTTTTGTTTTTTTTTTTTGTACGATTATAAATTTACTCGCGACCGGATATTTAATTCCTATGGATTGAATTATGATCGATTCAAAAAAAAAATTGAACAAAAGAAAATTTTTAATCTCACACTTAAAGGTTTTGTACACTCAATAGACTTTCAGATTCAGATTTTCTTTACAATTTGGTTTCTTTTTACTTTAATAACATTTCATACGTGAATCTCTATGAAATTGCATAGATGATTATCTTAATGTGTTTCGATATGTTTATGTTTCTCCTTCAACTAGTTCGTAGTTGAGATTTGCAAAACTTTAACGCAAAAGTAGGTAAGTAATATGTATTATGTCCATACCATAGTACATTTATAAATTATGTTTTTTTTTCTTTTTGGTGCAAATGTAGGTAATATTATTTATAAACAATTTATCATTCAACATATTTGTATTGAAATTAATTTCGTATTCACAATTTTTTGAATTTTAGACTAGAAGTAGGTAACACTACTTGTCTTCGATTATTAACGCTGAACATTTGAATAACAGGATAATTTTCCCACTATTTTTGTTATATATATATATATATAGGGTGCAACAAAAGTATTATATATCAAGGAAAAACGGAGTATAATATCCTACTATAATTTTTATTTAACCGTAAAACACCTTACCAATCCACAAAGTGGTACTTAATAACGTTATTCGCTTGGTGTATATAAATCCAACGATGGGGTCATCTTTTGATCAAACTGCTTTTTTGTCCGTCGATGTCTTGATGTCCTGGTCCGTTGAAATTACTTTAGGCTTTAGCCGCTTTGGCCAAAAATAATCCCACGATGTATTCCGTCATGTCTTGTCCAATATGTCGCTGTATGTCTTTGAACAAAATTCCCTCGTAGTTTAATCTTTATGTGTGGCTGGTCCTGGTATACATACCAGCCTGTATTTTTCTTTACACTGGTGGATTAAATTTGTTGGTTTATTGATTCTGCTCCTGGTGTTGATTTAAATTATTATTTTGATGAATTTAGTTACGTAGTTTTAACTTGGTACATCCCATTTTTCAATATTTTTTTTATTTTTGCAGCATCTTCTCCTGGATAGTGTTTTCCAATCATCTCATGTATGCACTGAGGTACTTCTGGGGTATTTGTCCTGGTTTGGTGTCTTCTGCTACCAAGAAAGCCAGGCAGATTATGAGACGTCAGTTCCTGGGACATCCAACGTTTCTGTACCAAACGTGTTTTTGCCTCTTTGGCGAATTCCTGCTGTCCGGTTGGTCCTTTTGAGTCGTCGGAGTGATCCTGGAACGTTCTGCTTTTAATCTGCCTATATGTTATTTAAAAAAAACAATTATATTAGAATATGCACTATTTTATTTCAATAAAAAAAACTATCTAATTGAGCCGAAATCTACTAAAGCTTGCTACAATTTTTCAAGAAAATTACTTTCTACATTTTACACAACTGTACTAAATTTTTCACCAACGCGTGGCTTCAACAAAAAAAAATTTACCGTATCGTGCAGTTACTTTTGCACATTACTGTGTATTTGGCTTTTTCTTTTCTATGGTAATTGGGGTTGAATTATTTTTCGATTCAAATTGGTAAAAATTATGGAATGAAATATGTATGTTTTTTTTTCTTATTACCTGGCTGTCTGGGCAGGATTTTGTGGCGTTGATATTTTCATTCTATTTCGAATTTTTGTTCGATTTTGTTGTCGGTTTTTGCTTTACGGCGTCACTTTTCTATTTTCTTTTTCAGAGACTTTTCTTCCGTAAATCGCACTTGGATTTTATCACTTTAATTATTAGGCAATAAATGTTTTTATTAGGAAGCGTTTATATTGATGTAACATAAAGATAATTTAATTTTTTTTTATTTCTCCACCTGGGTCACTAATAAAAAATTTTTACTCACATTCTTGCTGCTGCTCTTCTGCCTTGTTTTCCTATTCTTCCTGTTGATTTTCTTCAGTTTTTCACTTTTGATTTTATTTTCACTTTGGGAATACTGATTTTTACGTTTTTAATAAATTCCGTCCGAACTTTTGCGGTGATAAAAAGGAAAAGATGGCGCGTAATTTATTCTTGCAACTTTTTGCCTCGGTCGACTTTATATTCTAAATTATTTCGTCCAATTGGCTCCAGGTAGATCGAGTGAGCAAGGTATGGTTTTTCGTCTTCTCTATCTATTTGTCTCTTTTGATCTGGTTGCTTCACTCTTTGATCGTACGTTCTTCAGCGTTCGACCTATTTTGCTTACGCACTTGCATGGCATGACTTAAGGTCGTGTGTGTATCCAGTGTGGCTCAAAATGATTAAGGGTTTTACTTTTGTAACTTAATCTTTAGGTTGCAAATGTAATAATTCCTTTGCTTGTGTTTTGGACGTTTGGTGTTTAGGTGTTTTTGTAAGTATTATTGAACGGTAAGTAATATTTATGATTTCTTTTTCATTTAGTAAATTTTATTTTCGTGATATTTTGTAAGTTCATTATATATTTTGACTAAAAGTTTTTCTTTTTCTTTTCTCTTTTCTTTTTTTTTCAGATGTTTTGCTGTTGTTATTTTTAGATATTTCTTTTCTTTCTATTTTAGGTTATGGCATGATTATTTTCTTTTTTGTTTTTCTCTTTTCCGATGATTCGCGTATATTTTTACTTTATCCTTACATTATTTCTCTTCTAGTTCACTTGTACTCCTAATGGAATGTCTAATCTTATTGGTTTGTTTTATTTTTCTGACTTATGACACCTCCTATTGGACTAGTTTGCTGCCTATTGTTCAACTTCCGACTAAGTTATCTGTCATATCTTAATTATTACTTCTAATACTTTTTATTTTTGCAGATACGGATGACGTTGCTGTTAAACCTTGGTTTAATTTATTTTTATGACTTTACTTTGACTGTACGCTTTATCACTAAGTGAAACTTGATTTTTAAGAATTGTTTGACTATTTTTAATGTAATCTACTCTATATTGAAATTATAATCTTTTTATTGTTGTTTTACTACCTGTTTATTTTTGTCGGTTTCGCTGATTTAACTACTTGGTTATTTTCACTAAGATGCCATCGAACGTTCTCGATCGCTGTCTATTGCAACTGGATTTCCTACTGAGAAATTATATTATTTCTTCTAAGCGAATATTTTCTAACTCATACTTTACCTAATTTGACCTTTTCTTTTGCTACCTAATTATTTTGGCTCAAAATTCTTTTACTACGTGGTTGGTTGGTTCCACTATATTTTCCAGTGCTTCCCATTCCAAGTTGACTCTCCTTGACTATAGACCACGTACATCCATCTTGTATTTTATGTCGTATCAGCGTTCTAGCCCTGTGTATGTGTGTTCGGGTGTGTGCGTAGATGTGACATTCGATGGACTGTAGATTTTCGTGCTCATTTTGCTTCGTCCGAAATATACTTTGTCTGCAGCTTCTGCTATCGTTCACTAGGTGTAGTTATTTATCCCAATAGGATTTATTTTTAAGTTACTAGTTTTCGAATAGAGAGGTTTGTGTCTATGACACATTCCACTGTATTCGGATATTGTTTATTTTCGACTATTTGCTATAATTTAAGGAAATAAATACAATTTAGATTTTCGGAAAGATCCGAAAATTTTCAAGTTGGTATGGTTTTTGGGTAGTAGCATATTAGGCGATAATGTTATTTGCATTATTATGCTGTCGTGATGGTGAGATGGTTTCCCTACAAAACATCGTAGATGCTTGTTGCGTAAGTTCGAGCAACGACGATGAAAAGGAAACACCTATTGATGATTGCATGTTTTCTTCTAAGTGTTGTCGCTCTGAATTTAAATCTTTACCCACGACCCATATGGTGTCTCATGCGCGGAAAAAAATTCGAAAAAAAAATTGTATATACCTTAAATGTCTATTAACAAAATGTAACTTACTATCTATAAAAATCTTACTAACTATAAAAATCTTAATAACTATAAAAACTTACTAACTATAAAAATCTTACTAACTATAAAAATCTTACTAACTAACTAACCTAATATTTCTATAGGGTAAACCCTCTGAATATTTACAAACTGTATACTAAACTTTAACTTTAAACTCAAAAAAACTTGATTACTAAATCTAAAAACTAACTGCTAAATCTGCCTCTAGGCAATACTAAACTAAATCTGCCTCTAGGCAATACTAAACTAAATCTGCCTCTAGGCAATACTAAACTAAATCTACCTCTAGGCAATACTAAATTAAATCTGCCTCTAGGCAATACTAAACTAAATCTGCCTCTAGGCAACACTAAACTAAATCTGCCTCTAGGCAATACTAAACTAAATCTGCCTCTAGGCAATACTAAACTAAATCTGCCTCTAGGCAATAACTGAACTAAATCTGCCTCTAGGCAATACTAAACTACATCTGCCTCTAGGGAATAACTCAAACTAAATAATGCTGCCTCTAGGCAAAACTCAAACTACAACGCCAACAAAATGTTGCGTTAACGCCACCAGGCACCTCCAATTTCCAAGTCCAAACAAGAACTTGCAAAGATTGCTAACTCAAAATATTGCCACCAGGCAAAACTTAACTTCTCAAACTAGACTATAAACTAAATCTCAAAATTCTATATACTAAAACTCAAAATTCTGTACACTCGAACTCAAAATAACTATATTTTAAATCTTTAATTAAAATGTTTTACTCTATCTTCATTGTGGTTCGGAGTCGTGACTGGAATTTTACCTTCCATGGACAACTTCCAACCACAATGCTTCTTCTTTGCTACAACAACCATTCAACAACAACAAAAGATCTTCTTCTGGAATTCGTCTTCCGTAACTATTGGTAATCTTCTGCAATTTTGTTTCGCCTATCACTTTCTCCCTGCAACAGCGGACCTAAGGAAGAACAACTTCATCCCTTAGCGGAAAACAGACTAAAAGTTCAAGACCAACTAGTTACAGAAATTTACTACCAACAATTACCTCTGTCAAGGGTAGCAGATGACTAAAAAAAACTAAATTACTTGCTTGAGTTGGAATGCCTTTTGCATTGTTTAAGCGATTTGTCTTTCGCGGCTGACTTAGTCAGGACAAAGATCAACTAACTAACGGTCGAAAGTACAAACAGCTGAACTACAAAGACTTCTCTAAGTTTGAACTACTTTCATTAGAAGCTACGGCTACTGGATTGGAACATCCAATATGGACATCTAATTTTAAGTCAATTCTTTATTAGAAGAAAAAAATTTTTTCTTACGAGTGGAATGGTACTTGAACAGGTTGTCGCTACAGACATGATCTGGGAAATAGTTCAACCAATCACCGTTCGACACTTAAGTCAACTACCCTTCGGTGTTAAATCTCAGTAAGATTTCCAACTCTCAAACAAAACTAGACATGATAATTTTTCGAACTGAAAAATTTAAACTTCAAAAAAATTTTTTTAAATTTTTCTACCTCTTAACAAAACTTCTCAACTATTTTCTCAAATCTCTTCAAAATTTTATAATTGCTCGCTATTCGGGCCCCACACGTCTGGGCGCCATTTATGTAATGGAACAAAACAACCTTACACAAACACCGCGCCAATGGGGACCGAAACCTTAAAATAATACATAGAAAATTCTATGATTCAGGATTTCGTTCTTGCGAAAATTTCCGCACCTGCGAAATTTCGTAGCCCCACGTTGGGCGCCATTTATGTAATGGAACAAAAAGCGGAATCGTACACTCCACACGCTTCAATGATGGACTAATGGAAATACTAATACATTCTCTACAACGCATCATAAGACAAGAACGGCTTTAAACTACATATTTCAAAATCGAAGAAAAACTCTTAATAAGACAGTTTCATTCTCTGCTGTAATTTTCACTCATACAATTAGTTCATGGTGTTTGTCATGAACGTCCACCCGTACATAATCACAACAAAGATTCATGCCTGAATCGTGTGTAGAAATATTCCATAGAATGTGGACTGTGTTGATTTCACTTTATGTAGGATCCACATCATAAAAATTAGGTTTTGGATCAATCGATCCAGGAAAGAATAGACAAACTAACAACAGAACAATCTTATACTTTTGAGGTCACTAACCAACAAACGATTATCTTTGTTTCCCTTCCCTGCATCGAGAGAACCTGACATATGTAGATGGCGTATACGTCTCTATATCACACCTAGAATTAATAGGTTCGATGCTGAATTGGGAAAATTGTGATCCAAAAATCAATACCATGTATCTATAAATCCCTAATCGGCATAAATCACCTTAATCCTATATCAGCTTATCTCATACCAAACAGTTATCTTCTGCAAAGCACTAATTATGTAATGGCAAAGGAGAGGGTTCAATTCTCCGACCTAATGACTCGACGTAAGTATGTGTACTTTGTAGGTATTCTACTGTTTGTGATTTGACTCAACTTATGGATCCTCTAGAACCTATCTGCCCTCGTCAACTTTTAGTACCCTTAACTTTTCAAAGGCACGTCCAAGCCCGGACAAATAGGGTGGCTACTACTATACTATTGCTTCAGGTCTCTACACTCGCCTGGGCTTAGCTCATCGGGTCAAGGAAGTGGATTGGACAATAGAAGTAAATAGCCGGTGTTACAAATTTTTCGACCTGAAAGAATCATGCTGGAGGTAGATTCAGTTGGGAATTTAAAAGTGCTATGCTAATGAGCAAAGGACCCGATAACGAAAGACGAAGTCATAAACTCAGAAGAGAGATATTAAAGCAGAAAACCGCAGAAAAAACCTGAAAATAGTTGAGTACTGACTCAGAAGACATCACCCTAAACGTCAATAAAGCTGTTATTATTGCTTCGGAATCTTATTTGTTCTTCAAGACCTGGATTTTTCACTGTTCCGAATTTATGATGTGAAGTTTAATTTCCTCAAGTTCTTTACACCCGACCTAAGTGAATGCTACTACCATTATTTACAATTCGCAGTCATCCACCCAATGCTTCTGAATTGCACCAATAAAATCTTATCAGAAACTCCCACTATGTATAGGAGTAATTAAACTCCTTTTATTAAACCATTGTTGTTGTTGTTGTTCTTTTTGTTGAAGCAGCCATCACTGTTGTCGAATAAAAAGCTGCCTATTCCATGTTGGCAAGGATCCCAGCCACGACTCCTGTAAATGTGTCCTCACTATTCCATAATTATTATGGGACTGTAACCGAATGAAATTATCTTCCCAGAAAACATGTTCCAATTAAAGCAAAAGTTATCTTATCTCAAATCCCTGGTTCACAACTTTATTCAAAAAAAAAAACTTAATTCTAACCTTATCTTATGACATGAATAAATTTACTTAGTATTTTTACTATCTGTTAACAATACATGATCTTGCTTAAAACTTTCTTCAAAAATTATCTAACTTGAAAATTGTACTTTAAAAATTACTCAACTTATTTTTCAATTAGAACTCCTTCATCTGGTCTCTAAAACTTTTAAGTGTAGTTATTCTGTTTTTAAATGATATAACTAAGTACGAAGGAGAGGAGATTAAAAATAATTTTCCTCCTTTTTCCGATTTAGGAACGAAAGAAATTTTCGGCTCCAACGATAAATGCCTACACGTATAATCAAAACGTTAAAATTGAACATACACGTAGTATTGAACTTGTATTGGCGGCTTATCTCTGTACTAGATAAGGTAGACGATACTATTTCGCCTAAGTTAAACACTAACGTCGTTCTTAATTATCTTCGCGACCAATCCCAATGATTAGCATAAATTAGTTAACACGATCTAAACCGGTTGCAAAATAAAATTGTTTTTGCAAAACACGAATTGAAAATTGTAGCTTCAGATGAAACTATAAGATTATCTCTCACGGGAATATCTTTAAAACAACAAAAATTATTGCACGTAGGACGTCTCCACATCAAAGAAATTTTATCCCACCCACAAATTCAAGAAAGAATATATTGTTAAAGTTTTCCACCAAAATGGGTACTCACTGGATTCAAAAAAATTTAAAAATATAGCAAAGTTTTAATAAAAGTTTGACCGGTGCATTCAAACCGTGTCCTGCTGTGGATGTTCAAAAGTTAGTAGATCAAAATTTATATTTAAAATCAATATAGTAGTTTAAATAAATTCATTAAATATATAAAAAGGTTGGTATAGCGTCGAAGAAGGTGCACCCTATTCAATGGAATACCTACAGATCAGACTTTATATGTGACAAAAAAAAATATATTAAGTGTTTTCTTTTTTTTTCTTTCAAGAGATTTAGGGGTATGACAAGTTCCAGACAGTGGGTAGGTATGTGAGTAAAGTCCGACTTCACCTAACCATCAACCATACATTTCTTTGCGTATGTTAAATTGGTAAAAATTTCCTTCACGACAACATGAAATTTAAAAAAAAATAATAAACTTTTATACGCGACAATTAATTAGTATCACAATAACTGAAATGTAAGTGTTCAATAAGATCTAATTTTGAAATTAATCTCGAATCTTTTTTACATTGGTCCAAAATGACTCAAATTTGTAGATAGAAACGAATTCACTTTCAAAAATAAACTTTACTTTATTGTTGCTATCTTATTTCAGCAACGCTATGATAAATACATGAAATTATCACAAAATGTCTACAGGCAACAACAAAAATCGTCAAGTCTATGACCTCTGTTTCAAATTTGCGTTAATTTCACAAAAAGATATTTATCTTATTATGCTGAAGGCTAATCACACTAATCACTTGAACACTTATACTTTCCGTTTGGATACACTTTACGATTTTGTAAATTTTAGTAATTTATCTCAAAAAAAATTTATTCACGTAGGTAACTATTTTCAACATAGTACCTTCTTCACGAAATGACTAAAATTTTTGTTTTTTTTTTTTTGTACGATTATAAATTTACTCGCGACCGGATATTTAATTCCTATGGATTGAATTATGATCGATTCAAAAAAAAAACTGAACAAAAGAAAATTTTTAATCTCACACTTAAAGGTTTTGTACACTCAATAGACTTTCAGATTCAGATTTTCTTTACAATTTGGTTTCTTTTTACTTTAATAACATTTCATACGTGAATCTCTATGAAATTGCATAGATGATTATCTTAATGTGTTTCGATATGTTTATGTTTCTCCTTCAACTAGTTCGTAGTTGAGATTTGCAAAACTTTAACGCAAAAGTAGGTAAGTAATATGACATGTATTATGTCCATACCATAGTACATTTATAAATTATGTTTTTTTTTCTTTTTGGTGCAAATGTAGGTAATATTATTTATAAACAATTTATCATTCAACATATTCGTATTGAAATTAATTTCGTATTCACAATTTTTTGAATTTTAGACTAGAAGTAGGTAACACTACTTGTCTTCGATTATTAACGCTGAACATTTGAATAACAGGATAATTTTCCCACTATTTTTGTTATATATATATATATATAGGGTGCAACAAAAGTATTATATATCAAGGAAAAACGGAGTATAATATCCTACTATAATTTTTATTTAACCGTAAAACACCTTACCAATCCACAAAGTGGTACTTAATAACGTTATTCGCTTGGTGTATATAAATCCAACGATGGGGTCATCTTTTGATCAAACTGCTTTTTTGTCCGTCGATGTCTTGATGTCCTGGTCCGTTGAAATTACTTTAGGCTTTAGCCGCTTTGGCCAAAAATAATCCCACGATGTATTCCGTCATGTCTTGTCCAATATGTCGCTGTATGTCTTTGAACAAAATTCCCTCGTAGTTTAATCTTTATGTGTGGCTGGTCCTGGTATACATACCAGCCTGTATTTTTCTTTACACTGGTGGATTAAATTTGTTGGTTTATTGATTCTGCTCCTGGTGTTGATTTAAATTATTATTTTGATGAATTTAGTTACGTAGTTTTAACTTGGTACATCCCATTTTTCAATATTTTTTTTATTTTTGCAGCATCTTCTCCTGGATAGTGTTTTCCAATCATCTCATGTATGCACTGAGGTACTTCTGGGGTATTTGTCCTGGTTTGGTGTCTTCTGCTACCAAGAAAGCCAGGCAGATTATGAGACGTCAGTTCCTGGGACATCCAACGTTTCTGTACCAAACGTGTTTTTGCCTCTTTGGCGAATTCCTGCTGTCCGGTTGGTCCTTTTGAGTCGTCGGAGTGATCCTGGAACGTTCTGCTTTTAATCTGCCTATATGTTATTTAAAAAAAAACAATTATATTAGAATATGCACTATTTTATTTCAATAAAAAAAACTATCTAATTGAGCCGAAATCTACTAAAGATTGCTACAATTTTTCAAGAAAATTACTTTCTACATTTTACACAACTGTACTAAATTTTTCACCAACGCGTGGCTTCAACAAAAAAAAAATTACCGTATCGTGCAGTTACTTTTGCACATTACTGTGTATTTGGCTTTTTCTTTTCTATGGTAATTGGGGTTGAATTATTTTTCGATTCAAATTGGTAAAAATTATAGAATGAAATATGTATGTTTTTTTTTTCTTATTACCTGGCTGTCTGGGCAGGATTTTGTGGCGTTGATATTTTCCTTCTATTTCGAATTTTTGTTCGATTTTCTTCTCGATGTATTTTTTTTGCGTATGTCGGTTTCTGCTTTACGGCGTCACTTTTCTATTTTCTTTTTCAGAGACTTTTCTTCCGTAAATCGCACTTGGATTTTATCACTTTAATTATTAGGCAATAAATGTTTTTATTAGGAAGCGTTTATATTGATGTAACATAAAGATAATTTAAGACTTGGTCACTAATAAAAAAATTTTTACTCACATTCTTGCTGCTGCTCTTCTGCCTTGTTTTCCTATTCTTCCCGTTTGTTTTTTTCAGTTTTTCACTTTTGATTTTATTTTCACTTTGGGAATACTGATTTTTACGTTTTTAATAAATTCCGTCCGAACTTTTGCGGTGATAAAAAGGAAAAGACGGCGCGTAATTTATTCTTGCAACTTTTTGCCTCGGTCGACTTTATATTCTAAATTATTTCGTCCAATTGGCTCCAGGTAGATCGAGTGAGCAAGGTATGGTTTTTCGTCTTCTCTATCTATTTGTCTCTTTTGATCTGGTTGCTTCACTCTTTGATCGTACGTTCTTCAGCGTTCGACCTATTTTGCTTACGCACTTGCATGGCATGACTTAAGGTCGTGTGTGTATCCAGTGTGGCTCAAAATGATTAAGGGTTTTACTTTTGTAACTTAATCTTTAGGTTGCAAATGTAATAATTCCTTTGCTTGTGTTTTTTACATTTGGTGTTTAGGTGTTTTTGTAAGTATTATTGAACGGTAAGTAATATTTATGATTTCTTTTTCATTTAGTAAATTTTATTTTCGTGATATTTTGTAAGTTCATTATATATTTTGACTAAAAGTTTTTCTTTTTCTTTTCTCTTTTCTTTTTTTTTCAGATGTTTTGCTGTTGTTATTTTTAGATATTTCTTTTCTTTCTATTTTAGGTTATGGCATGATTATTTTCTTTTTTGTTTTTCTCTTTTCCGATGATTCGCGTATATTTTTACTTTATCCTTACATTATTTCTCTTCTAGTTCACTTGTACTCCTAATGGAATGTCTAATCTTATTGGTTTGTTTTATTTTTCTGACTTATGACACCTCCTATTGGACTAGTTTGCTACCTATTGTTCAACTTCCGACTAAGTTATCTGTCATATCTTAATTATTACTTCTAATACTTTTTATTTTTGCAGATACGGATGACGTTGCTGTTAAACCTTGGTTTAATTTATTTTTATGACTTTACTTTGACTGTACGCTTTATCACTAAGTGAAACTTGATTTTTAAGAATTGTTTGACTATTTTTAATGTAATCTACTCTATATTGAAATTATAATCTTTTTATTGTTGTTTTACTACCTGTTTATTTTTGTCGGTTTCGCTGATTTAACTACTTGGTTATTTTCACTAAGATGCCATCGAACGTTCTCGATCGCTGTCTATTGCAACTGGATTTCCTACTGAGAAATTATATTATTTCTTCTAAGCGAATATTTTCTAACTCATACTTTACCTAATTTGACCTTTTCTTTTGCTACCTAATTATTTTGGCTCAAAATTCTTTTACTACGTGGTTGGTTGGTTCCACTATATTTTCCAGTGCTTCCCATTCCAAGTTGACTCTCCTTGACTATAGACCACGTACATCCATCTTGTATTTTATGTCGTATCAGCGTTCTAGCCCTGTGTATGTGTGTTCGGGTGTGTGCGTAGATGTGACATTCGATGGACTGTAGATTTTCGCGCTCATTTTGCTTCGTCCGAAATATACTTTGTCTGCAGCTTCTGCTATCGTTCACTAGGTGTAGTTATTTATCCCAATAGGATTTATTTTTAAGTTACTAGTTTTCGAATAGAGAGGTTTGTGTCTATGACACATTCCACTGTATTCGGATATTGTTTATTTTCGACTATTTGCTATAATTTAAGGAAATAAATACAATTTAGATTTTCGGAAAGATCCGAAAATTTTCAAGTTGGTATGGTTTTTGGGTAGTAGCATATTAGGCGATAATGTTATTTGCATTATTATGCTGTCGTGATGGTGAGATGGTTTCCCTACAAGTTTGTGTAGGGAAATCACTGCCAACCAGGCGCACTTTATTACAGAGTCAACTTTAGACTGAAAAAAGAGGAACTAGCTACGAAGATTTATGAACTTTACAACCATATGTTATGTAATAATGGACTTAACGTTTCTATTGTTTGAAACAAAAAACTTACAAACTGGTATCTAGTCTATGATACCAGTTCGTGTATCCTGCGTAAAAACAACAACGTCAGTTCCAAGGACGAGGAATTTAATATATTGTAACGTGTTACACAAATAATTAAAGGGTGCTGAATGTTTTCATCTCTTGAGGTAAACGTCATCTACCTGTTCGGTACATCTACTAAATCTCTACACCTACTACATTGCCTACTCTATATTGTACTACATTGCCTACTCGATATTGTTCTAGCAAGTTCAAGAACCTTCCATGAGCCAAGCATTTCTGTATAAAAGAGGAAGCGGATGCGGACCGACAGTCAGTTTGAATTTGAAATTAGTGGTGTACAAGTCGGTAATTTGAAAGTGATAAAGTTTGAATTTAAAATAAAGAAAGTCAAAGGAAATAAAGAGTGTTTTGAAATATTAAGTGGAATTAAAAGTAATAAGACGTAAAGTGAGTTGTATTAAAACGGAAATAAGTTTTATGTAATAAAACGAAGTGTAATTTAATAAAACTTTAGTGAAAAGTGATTGTGTAAAAATGGGTAAGCATCTGAAAGATTTAAACGCTGTTGAACTAAAAGCAGAACTAAACAAACGGGGTCTTCCTACTACTGGAACGAAAAATGACCTCATTATTCGTCTGCAAGAGGCCATGAGACGACACGGCGAAAATCCAGACACTTCTGTCTTGGAAATCGAAATGGAAGAAGAACAAGTAAGTACCAACACAGACTTGTCCAATATGTTGGCTCTTCTTCTCGAACGTTTCGAAGATCAAAGAAACGAACAATGAAACTTCTCGAACGTTTCGAAGATCAAAGAAACGAGGAAAATAATGTTTTCGAAGAACTAAGAAACAGCATTCTTGAAGAACAAAAGAACCTTCTCGAAGATAAGCTTACTGCGTTGCAAAACAAGTTCGTTCCTGCTGACGAAAGATTTGAAGCCGTCGAAAAACAACTCATAACAGTTGAGACTAAGATTGAAGGAAAATTCGAAAACTTTGAAGAGAAAATTGACAAAGTTGAAAATAAATTCAAGAATTTGTCAATGGAGTTTGACAAAATAAGAAAACTAAAAGTACGAAAACGTTCTGGCGACTTTTTGAAGAGAAAAGAGATGCATCCGCCAACTTTTGATGGACAAACTTCTTGGTCAATCTATAAGAGACAATTCGAAGCATCAGCAATGACAAACGGCTGGGACAATGATGTTGTAAAGTACGTACCTTACAACTTTCTCTTATCATTTCCCCTTATCATTCCATCCAACTAAACCCATACTTACTTCAACCCATTGCAACTTCATCATTTCCTTTTGATTGACCAATATTCCATATTCCCATATTCATCATTTACTTTAATTGCCCAACTACAAACCACTTCAAATTCCCATATCATCATTTTCTTTTGATTGACCAATATCCGACCCACTTAAAATTCCCATATCATCATTTCCTTTTATTACTTACAAATTCCATCTACCTCCAAAATCGTCAACCACACAGTCAACGATCGCTCCACTTAAAAACTCATTCATACCCATTCACTTTCCCAATCCGTTAAACTTCTCCAATTTCATTGCCTGCTACATTGAAACAAAACCCATAATTCCCAGATCATCATTTTCATATCCAACTTTTCCAACCTATTAAATTGATCCCAAAAACCCAATGGCAACGGTGACCAGGCACACTTGTGCTGATATTAAATTTTTTTTTGGATCTTCGAGTCGGGTGACGAGTCGGGGATTCGACACTAAGAGTCGGACTGTCGTAGCATATACAATCATTTTTCGTTACTATTTCTTTTCCGCTTAATCATTACCATATCTTATTATAAATTTGAACCTTAAGTATTTTATTTAAAAATCGTATTATACCTAGTGAAATAAGAACAAAATAAATATAAAAAAAACACAAATACGTTACTTCTTTTTTTAACTCTTGAAACGCAAAAAAGGAACACTTAAAAAGGTAATAAATAAAGCACAACATAAAAATTGGTGTCAGGTGTGGGGTTTGCCTGAAAAGTGTAAAGTGCCTTTCAAACAGTGAACATTAAAACAACACAATAGAGTACAAAAAAAATTTTACAACAAGTGATACCTACAGTTTGTTTTCTCGATAAAAATAAAAAACTACAAACAAGTTAAAAAAAAAAAAACAGAGTGCTAATGAAATGTGAAACAATTTATAACAAACATATTAAAAGTAACAGGTCTCAAAATACTTAAAAAAAAAGACAATTAACCAACCCAAGGGGTTGCAACGAAAACAAAAGACAATCAAGTCATCTCTAATCTACAACATCTTTAACATCTCTCATCTTTAATCTACTACATCTCCAACATATTCATCTTTAGCCAACCATCATCTCAACTTTAATTATTTAATTCATAAAATAAAAAGAGGCAAGAATTTAAAAATAAAATATATTAGATCACTGATCTCAATATATAACTGGATAGCGGATGCTTATAAAAAATATGAAGCAATTTGAAGATGTGTTATATTATGAAAAAGTCCCCAATTTTGTATAACAGTATACCACTATAACAGTTTAACAAATGTCACAATACTCAAAAATAAGGTTGTTTGTTTAGTTTTCTGTTTTTAGAAAACATATTATTTTTATATTATTTATTTACGTTGTTTTTACATCTTTTGATTTATATTATTATTAAAATTAAAATGTCTTCTAATAAAGATAATCTTTTACAAACATTTATAAGCATCTGTGATAAAGTAGCAAATGTTTCAAGTTACATTAGTAAATCTAATATTCTTCAGGAATTTTTTCAATAGGTAAATAGAAAATGTTTATTAACTTTTACTAAAGTTGTTTGATTTTAGGGTTCTAGTGGCAAAGGCTTTAAAGGTGATATCCATCTGTGGATAAATATGCTCCTACCCACAGCTAGTCAAAGAATCTACAATTTACAAAACAAACAAATCATCAAACTTTTTTCACGAATTTTCCGTACGAATGCAGAAGATATGTTGGTCGATTTAGAGCAAGGTATGTTCCGAAAGATTGTAATAAAATTTATGTTAATAGATTCAACTTTAAGGTGATGTCTCTGAAACTATTCGCAATTACTTTGAGTTATCAGAAGGAGTCACCATCGATTGAGAAACTTCTCTCACATATAGACAACTTCATTCCAATGCCTACTCGGAACTTCAAGTCACCATTCATTCTGCCAATAGATAATGCTTTCACGGTATCAGGGCGTGGTACTGTTGTAGTGGGCACTATCAAAAGAGGCACAATCAAAAAGAACGATGAAGCAGATCTATTAGGATTTAATCAAAATATCAAAACAACAGTTAGCGATATTCAAGTCTTTAAAAAGTGTTCCACAGGTTTGATTGCAATCTGATTCTTATTCAATTTTAAAAATTCTTCTCTTCGCAGGGAATAGCTGGTGAGAATGTTGGAGCGCTGAACGTGGAATGCTTCTTTGTGCATCTGGTAACATCTCCCAGATTTAAATTTGCTCTGATTCTTTAAGTTCTCTCCAAACCGTACAACAGGTGTATGCACAAAACCCTATAGCAATTGAAATAAAAGATTTATTATGCAAAATCCAAAACAAAAACTTTACCTTGTTTTGGATTCCTGGACATTCTGGGTTAGGCCCGAATTGATATTTCCAGTGTCCAAGCAGTATGTTATCATCCGGAAGGCCATCATTTGGTTGTTGCTGCTGGAGACAGGGTTTTGATATACGATCCAACTGATGGAAATATTTTGAATACATTAAAAGCTCACAAAGACACAGTGCACTGTATTGCATATGCGAAAGATGGGAAAAAGTTTGCCACTGGCGGTGCAGATAAATGTGTTATTGTTTGGACAAACAAGCTGGAAGGCCTTCTTAAGTACTCGTAAGTAAGAAATTGTATAAACCACTTGATTGTTGGTGCTGCCTCTAGGTCTACTAAAGCTGAAAGGCGACGAAAAGTTGGAGTCTGTTTCTGACATTAACGTTGTTAAAGCTAATATTCAGCAATATCCATAGTCAGAATAGTGGAACGAGTTTGTTGAGGATGGTAAAGTTAGAAGTAATTCTGTAGAGAAGATCTCTTAAAAGTTCATAAAGAGGTGGTGTGTATTGTCTTGGAGTCCATGAATCGTTTTCCAATGCGGGTTCTTAGACATTTACTTGTTTATCAAAGAAGGACGAAGTTGTCTATTCCGAATAGTTCGTCAGGTATAAAGATGACATTTAGTTCACCATCACCCTTTAAAAGCCTGCAAAAATGGTCCTTACATATTCTCAGCATCGACTGCGATTCTATGTACTATCGTTTTTTGGATGTATTTCATGGATTGTAATTATTTTATCTGGTTGATGGTTGATTGATCCGGTAAACACCATGTGCCTATATAAGTCATGGAATGGAAAAATCTCGTGCTTAGTATTTCGATGTTTCTTTTCCCCGCAAAGTCAGTCAGCATTCGTTCCAGACCCGCGGTGTTGGCCTGAAGGCTATGTTTTGCAATATTTCGTACATTATTTGCAAGTATCGCCTTTGAAGATTGCGGGAGCGAGTTGAATCTGGTTGATATTTTCAAATTTAGCTCTGAAGTCTTCCCGTATTTTCGTTCAATGATAAGAAAATTGTTAATTGTTCCTTAGCTAAAACTTGAAGAAAGTGGGCTTGTTAAAAACTGTAGAGCTAATACGAGAATCCCAATTAGTAGTAATAGTTCTGGAAGATGTTTACTTAGCATCTTCGTCTGAATGGAACTGTAGGCGCTCTCTTTGGATCATACTTAAAAGCTCTCTGCTGCTGTTCTGAGGGAGATGCCTGTGTGGTCGCACCCTCTTTGATAGAATAGTCATATTGAAGCATGAAGCTGAGTTGAAACTCATAAAAATGATGCAGCAAGAAGTTAGTTTCTTATTTAGTCGGCTTATCTTCTCTTACCTACCTATTTTTTTCTCTATCGACAAATTACCCTTAAAACTGCAGCACAGTCCACACCCCTTCAAATTTAGAACCCTACAAAAACTAAAGGACTCTGTTGATTTCTTCCTTGCCAAATGTTCACTAAATTCGTTGACAACTTTTCAACAAAAATTCCTCCTATTCCTCTGATTCCTCCGATTCCTCACACCTAATGTATGTGTTTTAATTCTTCTAGGGAACCAGTAATTTTTTTAGAAATGCTGGATAAAAATAATGCAATAAACATTTCACTATTATTTCTGCATTCAAAAAATATGATTTTAAAACAAATATATTTATTAATTAAAAAATTATTGTAAACAGTCATAGCGACACCATACAGTGCCTTTCATTCAACCCTGTGTCTCATCATTTGGCTTCATGCTCTACCTCCGACTTTGCTTATTGGTCGTCCGAACAAAAGGCTGTACAAAAAAACAAAGTTTCATCTCGTATAAATTCATGTGCATGGACCAACGACGGACAGTATTTAGTACTTGGTTTAGCCAATGGAACAATATCAATTAGAAATAACTTAAGCATTGCCAAATATAAACAAATCTCTCATTAATTTTTCTAATTTTAGTCTGGAGAAGAGAAAGCTCGTATCGAACGCCCTGGTGGTTCCAGCAGTGCAATTTTTGGTGTTCAGTGCAGCCCAACTAACAATGCTAACAACACGGATACCATTGCAGTTGCTGATTGGAATCAAACTCTATCGTTTCACATCCTCGGTGGTCAAATGATTGGAAAAGAGCGTAGCCTAGGATTTGATCCACTTTGCCTAACTTACTTTCCGAATGGAGAAAATCTCATTGTGAGTGGATGTTGTCGTTCGCTGCAAATATTCACTAAGGAAGGAATTCGACTTGGCACGATAGGGGAAGCTTTTGACTCTTGGGTATGGTCTGTCGCTATACATCCAAGTGGGTTCGCTTATGCAGTTGGATGTCAAGATGGAACGTTGGCCTGTTATAGCATCGCATCGAGCACAGTTCATGCACTTTATCGCGATAGGTATGCATTTCGAGAAAATATGTGTGACGTAATCATACAGCATTTGATTTCGAACTCGAAAGTTCGCATTAAATGTCGGGACCTTGTGCAAAAAATTGCAATTTACCGAAATCGTTTGGCAGTTCAACTACCGGAAAGAATTGTTCTTTACGAATTGAGTTCGGGTGAGGATCAACTGATGCACTATAAGGTGAAAGAGAAGATCCAAAAGCGATTCGAGTGCAGTTTGTTGGTAGTATGTGCTCGTAATTTAGTTTTGTGTCAGGAGAAACGTCTGCAAAGTCTTGACTTTGATGGTGTTCTTCAGAGAGAGTGGCTTATGGATAGTTTCATAAGATATATCAAGGTGACCGGAGGTCCAGTTGGACGTGAAGGACTTGTAATTGGTCTTAAAAGTGGACAGGTAAATTTCTTCTAAACTCGATTATTGCTTATATATTTTGTTTTCGAATTTTTCGAATATTCCTAGATAATGCTTTGCCAATATTGATAACAACTGTTAGATCTACCAGCCTGCATTCCATCCAGATATCTTGCGAACTTGCGATGTGGTAGTCAGATAAGTCAAGTTTTGTTCGAAAGAAACAAACATATTAGTAGAAGAAGATATTATGCAAGCTAACGTCTATGTACATACAAATAACTTCTACAATTAAACAAAAGTTAAATTTAGATGAGCGTTATTCGCCCCTATTAGTTGATCTAAAGTCATTGTGATATGTAAATACATTTAATCTTCTTCTTATTGTATATAAAACTAAAGACGTAATTTTCAGCCAATTAAGTCAATTATTTTTCTTTTAAACTATTCAGAAAAACAATGAAAAAAGACATAGTCCATTTTTTCAGAAAAAAATTAACATTTTCATTCAAAAAATGCAAAAAAAGTGCATTTTATAAAACTTATTTGAAATAAATGGTACATACAATCGTTGAATAGACAAAGTTAGTGGAGAAAAAGTAAGTAGGTGTCATATAGAAATACGTCATATACTTTGATACGGATATCATCCTAACGTTTTTATGGAACAATCACCGGTCGACCATCATTTTAAAGAGTACAATAACCATATGCGCATTGCAAAAGTTTACTTCGCGTATAGTATTATACACAGTTACCTAAAAGAACCGTTTACAAGTTATTCTCCTGTAAGTCTATTCAATATCAGTCGTTACATAGCCAACGAAATAGAACACAAAGGAGCTCCAAAGGGCGTTAGCATGTTGTAAGTTTTGTTTTAACCTCTCACATATGTTTGATTTAATGTTATTTATGTTAATAGTGCGCTTTACTACACACTCTCGAAACAAGCTAAAATTCTAGAAGCAAATAAACTATGCCTTCAGGTAAATAAGAAGTTGCAAACACTAAAGCCTCCAGTTGGAGTTCAGGAACAAATTGATGTAATAACATTAAACTGAATATAAGATAAGAACCAATTATTTTTTTCATTCCGATTGTCTTTCAGATAAACTACATTTAATTTTTTTTTAATTTAATTATGCATCTTATGGATTGTTTTTAGATCTTTGTGAGGATTTCATCTAGGTGTAATTGTTTTGGAATTTCAATGTCTTCCAGTTTGACATTACTGTAATTATAGACAACTTTGACTTTGTCTGCCAATAGCAAATTTAATTGCTTTAACTGGTTTTCGATGTTCTTCTTCTGTTCAAGTTGGTTCCTAAAGTAAAACAAAATTACAACATAAAATTCAAATTTTGAATATGAAAACTTACTTTAATACAGGAATAGCAGTAGTTTTCAACTTAAGTTGTGTATTTTCTTTGTCCAGCTCATCTATCCTTTGTTGCAACGATATGATTTTGTTCTCGAGACCTTTGTACAAGTTTTGAATGTGCGAAATGGTCTTAACTTCAGCTTTTAATTTCTTGAATAGACGACGTGCCAGGAACCTTCGTATCGCCGACTGACAAACAATAATGTTACGCAATTTTTTGTTGTAAGCCTGACGAGCCAAATAACCTCGACAGAAACGTTGAGTCGCTCTATGATTGTCCAGTGCAATTTTGAAACGCTGTCGAGCCAACAAACCTCGAGCATACTGCTGAATTCCACAAACCGAGAAGCGAAGTTTGACAAAACGTCGTCGCCAAATATAACCACGAGCATATTTTGATATGACAAGTGCTGCTTTAGCCTCGCGTATGGCCCTTGCCTTTTTCCTGGCCATATAGCCTCGCGCGAGGGTCTGTATTCCGAGTACTACTCTTTTGATTCTCATATATCACCTTTGATACACAAATTTTGGAACAACAGACTGCACAGTTATGATGTACTTTTTCCGTAGATTCATACGGACTTGCTCTATATAGGCAACTTGACCGGCTCTGAAGAATATTTGTGTATTGCCAAAACGATATTTATCTTCTTTGTGAATCCATTTGGTGACGATGTTCTTACATGAACGTCTGAGATCGCTTTTATTGAGATACTTTCGATGACACAGTAATTGATAGCGAGAATAAAAGTCATGGTATGACCATCGCGAGGGAAAACCTGCTGCTGATATACGAACCGTTTCCAAAACACCACATGCACGCAGTTGTTGAACAATTTTTGATGCTTCTCATTTGAAGGAGTTTTTCGTCATTTGGCTGAAATGAATATAAATCAATAGAGTTTATATCTTTATATCTTTTTTTCTTAAGAAATCACTAAATTATTTAATTCTTTTAATTTTGTATTTTTATCATTGAAAAACCCACCTTGCTTTTAAATTGTTTGGTAAACATTGAAATATTTTTTTTTCTCAAAGTAGACGTCAAATTATGATAAAATCCACCATCTGTCATCTTCAATTTGCTTCAAAAAAACTGTTATACATTGTATGGAATACGCTATCCAGTTATATATTGAGATCAGTGTATTAGATACATATTGATTTTTACCAAATATTATTACCTACTTTTACTATTATTATTATTATCAGATTTATCATTACCTTCTATTAGCCTAATTTTTTTTGAGCTTGAATTAAAATATTTTGTAATTTTTTTTTAATATTATCAATTTATGTCCAATATTGTTTTTGTAGTATTATCAGTTTATGTCAGAAAATAAGAGTGTCGAAACATCCGACTCAGAAGATTCTGAGACTGGTACTACCGAGGGTTCCTCTTCCTCTGACAATTCCATTGTAGAAACTGAATCCAAAATGGCCCCAAAATTAGATAGATCTTTTGCTCTTAAATTGATTCCCGAATTTGATGGGAACAGGGCACATCTACATAAATTTTTAAATGCGTGTAATCTAATAGCAGAAGACATCCCCGCATCCGAAACCTCAATCCTACTCCTTATAATAAAAACAAAACTAATTGGCCCGGCGTACAATATAGTAAAATATACGGAATTTTCCACTTGGGAATCCCTTAGAGAAAAATTAATTCAACAATTTTTAGAAACCAAATCCTTGTCCCAACTCCAATTAGAGCTTATTCATACTAAACAAAGAACAAACGAGACGGTGCGTTCTTATTCCAATAGATTGGAACAAACGCTAGCAAATCTGAACGATGCTTGCGTTGCTAGCGAAGGCTCAGAGCATTCGCAGACAATTTTGAGCCTTAACCGCAAAACTGCTCTAAAGGTTTTTGAAAGGGGTCTTAATCCCAAGATAGGACTAATAATAAAAGCCTCGCGATTTACATCTCTCACTGAAGCTATAGAGACTGCTGTACTAGAAGAGAAAAATGAATTCAGTTATTTGTCCCAAACTCCTACTACCTCATTTCATTCTAAATCTAGAAATTTAATTTCATGTAATTATTGCAAGAAAACCGGACATAGCATCGAACAATGCTACTCAAAGAAAAACAAAGAACAACTTCCTTCCTTCAAGAGTGAGGTTAAAAAGGTTACAGTTACTTGTAGTTATTGTAAGAATCTAGGACATCATATAAACGAATGCAGAAAAAGAGAGTATAACAACAATAGAAAACAAAACAATACTAATCCGATTACATCTTCCTCAACAAATAAACACACGGAAAACATTTCAGAGGCCGGAACCAGTGGCAGGCTTCGGACTCAAACTTAATCTCATCTCGCCACATCTTTCAAATAAACTTAAATAATAAAATAAGTAGAGTAGGCTCAATAAAAATTTCATCCAAAACCTTGCTAAATCTTCAACCAGCGAAATTTATCATCGATGGTTGTAGTGAAATTTGTCTGATTAAAATAGACAAATTAAAACCAGAACTATGCATCGACTCAAACATTATTCACTCATTATCTGCAACTACAGATTCCGTGATTCGTACTAAGGGTGTTATATACTTACGCATAAACCTACCCAAAAATATTACTATTTCTTATCCCTTTCACGTTGTAGATAAAAACTTCCCTATAAGCACTGAAGGAATCATAGGTAACAATTTTCTCGATGATCATAAAGCTCAGATCGACTATGGGACTAAAATGCTTACATTCTCTTTTAAAAATTTCATTATTGAATATGATTTAATCCCTTCAAATTTAGTCACTATCTTACCTAGATCCGAAACCGTAGTCCCTGTTCTTAAAGATGTTAATGTGGACAGTATATGCCTCTCCCAACAATTTTCCAATGGATTATATATTGCCAACAGCATTACTCCTGCCAATAGTTCTATCTCCTACATATCCGTCGTTAATTCTTCTGAATCTAATACCGAAGACCTTATATTCGATGAGGTCTCCAACTATAACATTTTACGAATTCAAAATTATCCCGAATCATATGATAGAAGCTATAAAAGAGTCAGTCGTTACAGATCACATGTCGAAGAATGAAAAAGAATCGATACTAAATCTGTGTATCTTGTATAGCGAACTCTAAAAGGGGATAAGTTAACTCATACCTTTTCTGTACAACACCAAATCCTTACCCCGGATGCAACACCTATCTATATCAAACCCTACAGGTTGCCGGAAGCACAACGATTAGAAGTTGACAAACAAATCCACGAGATGATGGACGATAATATAATCCAGCCATCGAATAGTCCGTGGAATTTTCCTCTTATCGTTGTCCCTAAAAAACCTGATAAAGATGGTAATAAGAAATGGAGAATCGTCGTCGATTTTCGCAAACTCAACGAGAAAACTGTCGGTGATGCATTTCCATTACCCAACATAACTGATATTCTAGATCAGTTGGGAAGTTCAAATTTTTTTTCTACTTTAGATCTCGCCAGAGGATTCCATCAAATCCAAGTTAGACCGTAAGATAGAGAGAAGACCGCTTTCTCTTCACCTTTTGGTCATTACGAATTCATTAGAATGCCTTATGGATTAAAAGGTGCCCCAGCCACCTTCCAACGGTTAATGAATAATGTATTGACTGGTCTTCAAGGTATAAAAACTTTCGTTTACATGGATGACATCGTGGTCTATGGTAAAACCTTAGATGAACACAATTTGAAATTAAAAGAAATCTTTGAACGTCTCAAAATACATAATCTTAAATTGCAACCCGAAAAATGCCAGTTTTTGCGAACGGAACTCACTTACCTAGGACACGTGATAAATGAATCAGGTATCAAACCTGATCCGCAAAAAATCGAATGCGTGAAGAATTTCACTCAACCCAGAAATCCCAAAGAAATAAAAAGCTTTTTGGGACTCGCTGGATATTATCGCCGTTTCATAAAAGATTTTGCAAAAATTTCCAAACCCCTTACTAATTTTTTACGCAAGGATGTTTGTTTTGGCTGGACTCCTCTTTGTTCAAATTCCTTCCATGGATTAAAAGAAAGACTAATTAATCCGCCCCTTCTTCAATATCCTGATTTCACCAAAAACTTTATCGTAACAACGGATGCTAGCGATGTAGCTATTGGTAGTGTCCTTTCGCAAGGTGAAATTGGTAATGACCTTCCTATATTTTATGCATCACGAACTCTTAATAAAAGCGAAAAAAATTATTCTACTACTGATAAGGAACTTTTAGCTATTGTTTGGTCAGTCAAACATTTCAGACCTTATTTGTATGGTAGAAAATTTCAACTATACACTGATCATAAACCTCTAGTTTATATTCACAACTGTAAAGATATAAATTCCAGAATGATAAGATATCGTCTACAGCTCGAAGAGTTTGAATATGAAATCATTCATAAAAAAGGTGATCAAAATACAAACGCTGACTGTCTTAGCAGAATTGCGAAAATGACTCTTCGATCTGGTACAAAATCTTCTTCTACTTCTTCTAAAAATTCGTCATCTTCATCATCTCCTATATCGTCTGCAAGTACCAATTCTTTTTCTACATCGTCAGTTCCTAATTCTTGTTCATCATCACCAACAGATACAAATTTGTCTTCATCGCCAATTACTAATTCTTGTCCATCATCAATAAATTCAAATTCGTCTTCTAAATCTTCAACTTCTAATTCTTGTTCAAAACCAATTTCTAATTCTTGTACAAATTCTATAAATACAAATTCGTCTCCAACATCGTCTTATTCCAATTCCAGTTCCAAATCATTAAATACCAATTCTTGTTCAAACGCTACTAATTCTTGTCCCACATCTTCAAATATTGATCCAGAAGCCTTTCCTTCATCGATAAATTCTAATTCTTCATCTTCGAATCCTTCAACATCTTCAAAAACAAACTCTAATTCTTGCTCAACGTCTTTTGCCAAAACTACTAACTTTTCGACTTTTCCTTCGGCAAAACAAGACCTATCAGAGAACGATATAAAAACCATTCTCAAGGAATTCCACTCAAATCCTATAGGTGGACACTGTGGTGTCAACAGAACCTTCAAACGGATTCAATTATATCACAAATGTATGAATATGTTCCGAGATATAAAAAACTACATAAAAAACTGAGAACTCTGTCAGAAAAACAAGGTAACAAAGTACACGATGGAAACAATGGTCATAACTTCAACCGCTGAGGAACCATTCGAAAAAATTTCCATCGATATCGTTGGTCCATATCCTATGACCAACAATAAAAACAGATACCTCCTAACATTCATTGACTACCTCACGAAATACACCGATGCTATACCAATACCCAACCAAGAGGCGAACACAATCGCCGAGGCATTCGTCAAGGAAATAATATTTCGATATGGCACACCCAAATACGTGTTGTCAGATCAAGTCCAAAACTTCCTTAGTGAAATATTCAAAAATGTATGTAAGCTTCTTAAAATTAATAAACTCCAAACTACTGCATACCGACCACAATCAAATGGTTCTTGCGAAAGAAGTCACAGAAACTTCGTTGAGTATCTTCGTTGTTTTATCAACAAATCTCAAGATGATTGGGATAGCTGGATAAAATATGCCGTTTTCGTCCATAACACGACCCCGAATACTTCAACGTCATTTACTCCGTTCGAACTCATGTATGGTAGACAGGTTGAACTTCCTTCTAGCGTAACAAGAAATACTGATTTTTTTTACAATTACGACCTTTATGCCAATGAACTTAAATCAAGACTTCAACACTGCCATAAGATAGCAAGAGAAAAACTGCTCAAGAGTAAGGAATCCTCAAAACTACAATACGATAAGAAACAAAACCCTGTTGATTTTCAAATAGGAAACCTAGTTTTACTCAAAAATGAAAGCAATCCAAAAAATACAAATAAAAAATTACATCCCCTTTGGTCAGGACCATACGAAATCATATCTACGTCAGGAGTAAACTCAAATATTAAAATAAAGAACAAAATAACAAAAGTTCATAACAACAGACTAAAAATTTATTCAACCTAACTAATTTACCTCAATCTCAATATTCCTTTCCAGAAATGGAGAAACTTTTAATTGTGACTCTCATCTACAACCTAATCTTGAGCTCCCAAACGAATATACATAACAACGAGCAACTATATGAAATCATCGACTTGCAAAACAAAACAGGGCTGTACTACGAATACGTTGGTAATCTTAAGCTTTTTCCTAATCAATGGAACTTAGTCATTTATACTAACCTTACCAAACTTAACTTACAATATAATTCTATTTTACTGACCTATGACAAAATTCTATCTTCATGCAAACAACTTCTTTCTTCTCACGAAAACCTATCCCAATGCGAATCTCTTCCTACCCTTTCTACTATGTTACTTGATCGAATAAAATCACAAGACCAAATTATAAATAAATACTTAGAAACTACTATAAAACCTAGACTGCAAAAAAGAGCATTAATAAATGCTATTGGTTCTATATCCAAGCAACTATTTGGTACCCTCGATGACGAAGACGCAAAAACCTTTATTCATCATATAAACAAACTTAAACAACAACAATATTACGAATCCCAATTACATGAAAAACAAATTTCAATATCGAAAAATATCATCCATCAATTAAACCTTACAAACGACCAAATTATTAAGATAGAAGAAAAAATTGAAGAAACCAGTAAAATTATTAATCAAGTAAGCAAAAACTCAAATAGTAACAACATAATAAATAAATCCTTTCTTCAACTAAACGAACTTTTACGATGTTCAACTCCTTATCAGAATATTATTATTCAACCAAAGATCACCTCCTTGACACTATTTACTCCGCAGCCCATGGAAAACTTCATCCATACCTTATTGATCCTTCTAAACTCACCGAAGAAATTAAAAAGATACAATTACTTCTTCCAGAAGAAAATCGCTTACCACTTCCTTTACAAGAGCAATATATAGACACACTCTTTAATCTCTTAGAAACTCATGTTAACTATATTGACAACCAAATTAATTTCGTATTAAGAATTCCTCTTACTTCTTCAAAAAACTATAATTTATAAAATGACTAGCATACCAAATCTCATCAAAAACAAAACCTATGCAATTATAATCCCCGAAAAACCTTTTCTTATCGTAGACTCAGAAAAACAATCGTATTTCCTCTTTGATAAACATGACTTAGACAGATGTCAAACAACTACAAAAAATAATTATCTTTGCGAAAGAAACGCGCCAATCCTATTCACATCTTCAAGCAATGCCTGCGAACTGAATTTACTTTCTATTCTGCCAAGTGAAATCAGTAATTGCAATACTCAAGTAATGCAAATACATCACCCAATTTTCCTTCAGCTAGCAGACTCCAACTCTTGGATTTTCGTTTCCCCAAACCCAGAAAACCTTATGATTAAATGCCAAAACCTTAACTCTCAAATCAAATTAAATGCAACTGGTATTCTTAAGATCCAACCGAACTGTATAGCAAATACAAGATACCAATCTTTAAACTCCAAAACAAATTTCGAAACAATAACTAATCTCAATTTTATTTCATCAAATCCTAACCTTTCGTTTAACATAACACTACCACAATTTGAGAAAATTCCCAGCTACGTGACAAAATCTTTTAATATACATAATCAAATTGATGAACTTAGCTCCATCAGTAAAGATATAGAAAATATAGAAAATTCCCAGATCATATATCCAAAAGTCGATCACGGAAGTAATAATATGATAGTCGTGTTCCTTCTTACAATGTTTTCCGCCTTACTTATGGTCATAATTAATTCATGCGAAATATGCGAAACATAAAAAAAACTTCCGTAAATACTCAAATATCGAATTCCATGCCATTAGAAGAAATAAAAATCTCGAATCCAGTCCAAACCATTGAACAAATTCCAGAACCATTACCAACACCTACACCTCGTTTAGCTCCATCTAACCTTTCTCGTTCACTTCCAATTCCATCTTCTAAAGCCGAAACTCACACCACTCCAAGGTACAAGTTTCGTTCTTAAGGGGGGAGGTGTTGTAAAGTACGTACCTTACAACTTTCTCTTATCATTTCCCCTTATCTTTCCATCCAACTAAACCCATACTTACTTCAACCCATTGCAACTTCATCATTTCCTTTTGATTGACCAATATTCCATATTCCCATATTCATCATTTACTTTAATTGCCCAACTACAAACCACTTCAAATTCCCATATCATCATTTTCTTTTGATTGACCAATATCCGACCCACTTAAAATTCCCATGTCATCATTTCCTTTTATTACTTACAAATTCCATCTACCTCCAAAATCGTCAACCACACAGTCAACGATCGCTCCACTTAAAAACTCATTCATACCCATTCACTTTCCCAATCCGTTAAACTTCTCCAATTTCATTGCCTGCTACATTGAAACAAAACCCATAATTCCCAGATCATCATTTTCATTTTCATATCCAACTTTTCCAACCTATTAAATTGATCCCAAAAACCCAATGGCAACGGTGACCAGGCACACTTGTGCTGATATTATATTTTTTTTCGGATCTTCGAGTCGGGTGACGAGTCGGGGATTCGACACTAAGAGTCGGACTGTCGTAGCATATACAATCAGTTTTCGTTACTATTTCTTTTCCGCTTAATCATTACCATATCTAATTTAAAATTTGAACCTTAAGTATTTTATTTAAAAATCGTATTATACCTAGTGAAATAAGAACAAAATGAATATAAAAAAAACACAAATACGTTACTTCTTTTTTTAACTCTTGAAACGCAAAAAAGGAACACTTAAAAAGGTAAGACCCCGATTGAGATCCGTGCGTCTCAATTTAAAAAAAATAAATAAAGCACAACAATGAAGTCAAGTTTGTTGCACTTACACTGGCTCTTAGAGGACCTGCTGCTGAGTTACTGCAAACAATACCAGCAGAGATGCATGGCAACTTTAGTGCACTTTCACAAGCCATTGAAAAACGCTTTGGAGATGGCCATATGCAAGAAGTCTTTAGAGTTCAACTAAACACCAGAATTCAGAAACGGGGTGAAACTCTGCAGCAGCTTCAAGCAGACATCGAACGTCTAGCTCACTTGGCATATCCAACTGCGGGCGAAGAAATCATAAACCAATTCGCCGTGGAAGCCTTTGTTCGTGCCTGATCTGACATTAATCTCCAGAGAGCAGTACGAACAGCTGGAAAACGAACACTTCCAGAAGCATTAGCATTCGCCTTGACTATGGAAGCAGCTGAACAGGCTTCACTAGGAGTACATCGGGTAAGAGAAGTTGCTATAGAAGAATGCTCTTGCCAAAGAAAGGCATTCCAGAACAACCGTGGAGATGGACAAATCCGATGCTGGAATTGCAACAAGAACGGACATTTCCAGCGCCAGTGCCGAATGCCACCAAGAAGAAGCGCATGTCAAGATTGCGGAAGCAGAAATAATACATCAGATGAGACTACAAACAAGACCAACGCCCCACCTCGTATAATCCTCATCGACAAAGTGTGAATTTAAAATAAAGAAAGTAAAAAAGGAAATAAAGAGTGTTTTTGAAATATTAAGTGGAATTAAAAGTAAAAAGACGTAAAGTGAGTTATATTTAAACGGAAATAAGTTTTATTTAATAAAACGAACCTAGATAAAACCTAACAAATATAACTGGATAGCGTATTCCATACAATGTATAACAGTTTTTTTGAAGCAAATTGAAGATGACAGATGGTGGATTTTATCATAATTTGACGTCTACTTTGGGAAAAAAAATTTCAATGTTTACCAAACAATTTAAAAGTAAGGTGGGTTTTTCTATGATAAAAATACAAAATTAAAAGAATTAAATAATTTAGTTATTTCTTTAGAAAAAAAGATATAAAGTACTAACAATTACATAGCAACATGAAGTACTAACGATTTCAAGTACTTTTGAATATCAGATTTTTATATATTGACTATTAATTAATTAATTAATTGTTTTAATTATTACAATTAAAGACATTCTCGTTCTTACATGATTTTTGTATTAATCTTTTTTCAGGGCAAACGCTGTTCCGCTGAAATATCCTTCCACTCAACCTTCATCAAACCAATGAGAGTTAACTCAATTATCTTCAGTGATTCTGGCCTTCAGTTCGAGGAAAATGAAACTGAGGGCACTTGGATGATTCCAAATACTGTGACAAATGTTGGAAAAATTTACTATGTCAATCCCTATGTCAATCCCGATGCTACATCCCTTTCAATCAAACTCTCTCGCCCATGTTCACCTCACTGGAGAGCCATTTCAAATTTCGATGAAACAGAGCTGCGTAGACGAACTGAAATATTTCGTCACTTCAAGTATTACCAAATGCATTCCACTTCACTTCACCAGTTGCAAATAGTGGTGCAGCACCAATACCTATGTGGGATCCTAATTAGCAGGCAAGTTACTCAGACGTTGTAGCTGCTGCAAAGACACCATTGAATGATTTATCACCTCTGGAGTCTGGACTATGAGGAACCATTGAGCGAATATTTGCCCCTGGATAATGGAAACGACTGCAACGATGCTGATCTTAAAAATGATGAAACGTTCGGAGACAGCATGATTGTGCCAACTTCCGCTTTGACAAACAACTCGAATGGAATTCATAAAATATGTTCCAATGAGTTGGGGCCAATTGGGACAAAGCTTGCTTCGACTCCTAGCTGGGAACATTTTACCGTGTTGAAGCCGACCGTTTGCAACAACTCAAGTTTTTTTTCTAATGTAATGCCATCTTGCATGTACAGGGATTCTAATCAGTACTAAGGTTAGTATCCTCTTTCTATTTAAATCAATATGTTTTTCTTATACACATTTTCAGGAAGAAACCATGCAAACTATGACCAAGACTTCTCGCCGGGACACTTGCAGAACCAGTGGAATTCGAGCAGTTAATATTTTGCCTCGCAACCGCAGCACCTCACAGAATCTCATAAGATCCCAACAGCTAACTGGTCAAATGGTAATGGTGGATCTGCTGGAGTTCAAACTTGGGATCCAATGGGATACCAGCAGGCAGCCAATGCTGCTTCCTATTGGCAACGGGCTGCTGGCATTCGTCCACCACCTGGATTTGAATTTCAAAAGCGACAAGTTTACCAGAACCTATGTCACCCACAGCGTTTGGGCAGCAACAGTCGCAGCCAGATTCAGATATATAGCGCTAGTAGTTTTGGAACAACAGTAGCTACCATGCTCTGATTCTTTGAAATGTTCCTAACTAAGTAAAATATTGTAGTAATATAAACATGTGCTGTGCTTTAATTCCAAAACTACCAGCCCTATATGCCTGATTTATACATTTTCTCACTCGTTATTTTCATAAAAACTTAAAAATAAACGAAAAACTGGGTAATGTCATGAACATATTTTGGTGCCATGTCCATGCACTTCCTGACTCTTAATGAGTTAGCGCTACTGTTTGAATCATTGCATTTAGAATCTAGACAATATTAAAGAAAAAAGTTACTGCAAAAGCAACTATCATATCAAAATGTATTACAGCACTAAATACAAACATGATTTTTCGTTGCAATATTTGTTTATATATGTGTTTTTATTTTGTTATTGAAGTTTACAGTATATATTTGTTTATGTTTCTTTTTGGAATTGACCCTCCATGGCATAACGGTACAAAATTATATTTGATATATATTATATTCCTCGTCCTTGGAACTGACGTTGTTGTTTTTACGCAGGATACACGAACTGGTATCATAGACTAGATACCAGTTTGTAAGTTTTTTGCTTCAAACAATAGAAACGTTAAGTCCATTATTAAATAACATATGGTTGTAAAGTTCATTAAGCTTCGTAGCTAGTTCCTCCTTTTTCAGTCTAAAGTTGTCTCTGTAATAAAGTGCGTCTGGATGGCAGTGATTTACTTACACAAACTGAAAGAAAATATATTCAATCAAAACATTATGCATTTCAAAAAAGATAAAACTTACAATGACTTTAAAAATCCGTATTTTTTGTTGGCTTTCTACTCATATCACCGATATTTCTAAGTTCCTTCGTGGATTTCGGTGTTCTTGTTGGACTAGCAACTTCTAATGGTTTCTCCCCACGATTTGCTCTTGGTGTTTGAATTGTGAATTTTGGTTTTCGTGTTTTTACCGATTCTAAATATCCAGGCATCGATACACTATCCAAATCGATTCCAATATTTTGCAATCGTTCTTTGGGCGAATCAAAAGGGGCTTGTTGCCAAACTTGGCAATGCTTTGCAACAATAAAAGCCGAAAAACCAAAAAGAGACAGATATACATTAAATAATTATTGTCCTTTTTATCTAAAAGATCTCATTTCTTAAAGCAAAACCGAGTGTAAAAAGCAAAATTTTAATCCTGGAATCAATTAATAATCTATAATTATATTTACATTTTTTTAAAGCCTAAAATATAACAAAAGTTTTTTTATTACATTCAACAGGGCTACTATGTTGTAGAGATCTTCGTTAATAAGCGCCGAGAATAGATTCCGTATTGATTTGCTTGCTGGGGATGTGAAGTTTGAGTTTGTCTTCATACTGACATATTTTAAGAATTTCTTCCAAACCACTATTAAATCCTTCGTCTGAAAGAAGTTACGAATGAATTAATGAAATGAGAAATCGAATAATGACTTACCATGATTTGCTGGTGGATTTGCATTATTAAAATTTGTTTATTATAATTACCACAACCACACTTAAATACACATTTTTAAATATTAATGCTTCAATTTTTAGTAAATAAAACTCGTCTTCATCTAAAGACAGTAAACTAAACAAACAACCCCATTTTTGAGTATGGTGACATTTGTTAAACTGTTATAGTGGTATACTGTTATACAAAATTGGGGACTTTTTCATAATATAACACATGTTCAAATAGGGCTTTTTAGGTAACAACGATATATCTCTTTCTCGTTCTCACAGAATTGTCAAAAACAGCAGTATGGTGAACAGCTGATTTTTTTTTTATTATTGTTGAAAAATTGATTGAAAACAAAAGCGGGAATTTTAAAGATTTGTGCGCGAAAATTGTGAAAATTGTTGGTTTTGCTAATTAAAATAAATTTTTAAGCCACGGAAATCACAAATTTCACACAAAAAAGAATACCGCATTTAAAAATTATTTCCAAATTGTTTTCTTCAAGATCTTGAGTTTGACAGTTTGAAAAAAGCGCGATACATATTTCAATCTGTCTTCACCATAGTGTGAGCTTTGACAAGATGGTAAAACTCCCTATTGCTTCATCTTATTTATATGCATCCGCTGTCCAGGTATATATAGTTCTCAGTGCCGCCTGTTAAAAAGCCCTATAACATTGATGTATTAGGTATGGACCACTGATCTCTATATATACTGGATAGCGGATGCATATAAAAAAGATGAAGCAATTTGAAGATGTGTTATATTATGAAAAAGTCCCCAATTTTGTATAACAGTATACCACTATAACAGTTTAACAAATGAAAAAATACTGAAAATGGCGTTTTGTTTTGTGTTTGAGATCGAAGAATATTTTTTTATTAAGTAAAAATTAACGCAAATCGTGCAATTTAAAATGTGTGGTAATTTTCAAGATAAAAAGTAATTTTGCGCAAAAAAAAAGTTATTAATTAATTTAAGAATGTATTGTTTAATATAGAGAGATCAGTGGGCCCAAGAAAAAAAGTTGGAGTAAATACGTTTTTTATTACTGTTTTTTTTTTTAAGATATAAGTACAGTTTTTAAAAGATCAACAAGAAACTCTTAAAACGTAGTTGTTGCCTAAAAGTCCATATCTACCAACTTAAATAACACGCCTGAGAAAGCATGTACTATTAATTAATTTCTGAACCCAATTTTTTCGTTTCGGAAGTGCAAAAAACTCGAAGCTTTATTTAAGTCTCAAACAGAGTTCTTTCCTCTGATGTACATGTCCACTCTTTTTCAAACATATATATATAATAAAAAGATACGAACAATATTGAAATTCTACGAGCTAGTCCCTGATAGTAATCAAAGCCTGTTTCCAAAAAGTTAGAATGTCGGGAGTAAAAAGTCAACACTCTTTGAGATACTCTCAGGGCTATGCCCACTTGGGAGTTTGCTCCCAAAACCAGACTCACAGCTCATCCACTCTCTAAAAACACCTACCTTTATACATATATGTAGTTACTTAATAATTGCAAGTAAAAGTGGAAAGTTGTTTATCTACAAGGATAAGGACTATCAAACATTAGATATATGCAAATGATTAGAAACATTTGAATCTAATAATTTTCAACACTTGTTGGACATTTGTGAAAATTGCTTTCCTAGCCCAAAGATATATGGATTAGAAGAAATGGTGGATTCTTTTTATTTTGCAGCTGGGATAGTTAGCGCAAATTACAGGAGCACCAAAGCTAAACAAAATCTTTTGCTGCAACGACATTACAGTTGTTCATCATGACATTTAGAAGAAGATTTCACTGAATTTTTACCATACCTTTACTAATAGACTTACTGAAGCTGTTCCGCTTGTATGCTAACGAATGCATCATTATTATTTTTTGTTTGTTCTTCATATGACCATGTCACCGCTCCTAGGCATATCCGACTGCTTTAAAGAGTTCCATTGTTTTTAAGCTTTTTAACAGCTCAAGGCCGGGCGAATTGTTGTTTACCATTGTTTATTATAATAACAGAGGCATTTTGTTCACTATAACCGTTTAATGAAATGAAAGTTAAAAAAATAACGACGCTTTTTCATATTAAGGTTCCGTAAAAACTAAGAGATTGTAGTTTGAAGTGAATTTATGTAAAAACTAATGATATACTTTCCAAAACATTTTTTTATGAACTAGTTTTTATCAAATCAAACCTTAAATAATCTAATTTTGAAACTTTCTATATTTTCTTAGTCCAAATCCTGACCCAAGATCACAGACTCCTTCTCCGCATTTTGGTGCTCCAAAACAAGAGGTTTTCCGAGGACCTCCCAATACCGACATTCGAGGAACAATGTTTGGTTCTGGTTCAACACATGCATCTTCAGAACATGTTTACGGTAAAATAATATAAATATTTTGTTATAATGTTTAATTTTCATTACTAAACATTTCAGCTGGCTTAGATCAAACTCGATGTCCATCACCGGCACCTCATCAAGAAATTCGTGGACCCAGTCCAATACATGGTTTTCTCGATAATGTTCGTGGTCCTTTACCAAATCCAGGAACACTTCTTGGAATGAAGATGCCCTTCTATCGTGGCTCTAAGTCCCCACTTAATTTTCCTCTTTTTCCACTCAATGGACAACGCAGCTAGTCCAAAGCGGCTGCTGGGGAGGTACGTAGCGGAGAACCGGCAATTGATGCCGAGAGTCAAATGCGTCGTTGGTCTATGCCGTGGGAAGCATCAAAGACTGATAAGAATACCGTTGCTTGGCATCAGACACGTATAATGCCAATTTCAAAACTGGCTGTACCGGCATCCAAAGCCAGTTCTGAGAGAAGTACTACTCCGGGTAAGATAAAGACATGTTTTTTGTGTGCATCTTTTTTTGTATTTTATTATTTACAGATTCATTTTTAAAAGATTCAATTTGGCAAAATACTGTCACCAGTCAAAATGGTTAAGCTGAAGCAATACAACTTCTTTCATGTCGACCTGCTCCTCGTCCATTCGGTCTGCAACAGCAGCAATCTTTACCAACACAACAATTACCACCTATGGGAGCACCATTTATCGAAGAACCCGTAAGCATAAGATTAGCTATAGGTACAAATGTTATATAAATTAATTAAAAATAATTCCAGCCTGTATATGAAATGTGGCCAACTGATGAAAAAGAAGATCGTTTACCAAGTATTAAATTTCCAATACGCGATAAGGAACGCGATGACTCTAATCCATAAAAAAAATTAAGTTTACATAACTTGAAAAAAAACTAATTACGTTAATTATTACGTAATAATTAATTTGTGTTATTTATAAGATACAACTTAACTATATATGTATACATGTATATTTGTTCAAAATTTTTGTAAAATTTTAAGTGATGACTATTTTGTTACACATTTTCTTATAATACACATCAAACTATTTTATCACTTTTTATATGTATTTGTATGACATTAACATGTGTTGCATTAACATTTTTGTATTCTATATTTTTTCTTAGACAAATTTATACAATTATGTAAAATTTTAACATAAGTTTATCTATTGGCATTTTTTGTGCAGTAGAATAATTTGCTTTAATTTAAAATTACAAAAAAAACACAAAAAAGTTAAGATTTTAGATTGCAATGTTAAGTCATAAACTAAGACAGTTAAAAATTCAAATGTGCATACCCGTTTGGCTGATTTTTCTCAGTGATACGGTGTAAAAGTAAAATATCATTGAAAGAAATATGATTCAAAAAAAAAACTTGACACGACAGTCAGTAAATTTAGTAGCGGACATTTTACAGTGTCATATTGTAAGTTAATTAATAAATAATCTAACATAGCAAAACTAAGCTTTTGTTCACTAATCAAATGCTTCAGGATGTTCAAGAACGATTGGTTTTTCGAGCGCATTTATATTTGTAGTCAGATATATTGCACTACAATCTGGTGACCTTGCTAATCCGGAAAAGTTAGAAATGATGGAAGTAAGTATCCACACTCACATGTACATAATGAACGTGTGGGTATTTGTTGTACGTTTGTTATATTCAAATACATATTTGTTTAGAGCATAGCAATGTCGCTGCAAGAGCCACAAATCAAACGATCAGACTCTAGATTCAACGTTGAAAATGATTAATCGGACCATATCTTTTATAATTCCGAACCGATCTGGATAATTGATACCATTCCAGACTCAGCTTTGGACCGTGCTACTTTGTGCATAGTCAGTTTTTTATTTGGTTCAAAAACAAAAAAAATGTTCATTGGATTTTCAAAATTTAGGTACCTAGACGTTGAAAATGATTAATCGGACCATATCTTTTATAATTCCGAACCGATCTGGATAATTGATACCATTCCAAGACTCAGCTTTGGACCGTGCTACTTTGTGCATAGTCAGTTTTTTATTTGGTTCAAAAACAAAAAAAATGTTCATTGGATTTTCAAAATTTAGGTACCTAGACGTTGAAAATGATTAAAAGTGAAAATGATAATCTTAAAAAATTCGTTGTCGTTTGAATTTTGTAAAAAAATCTATTGTTTGTATTGAAAAAAAATCCTTGTTTCAATTTGGGGGCTTTTTTCTTTAATAAATTGCTAGGTACAAAACATAATCTATGTAGGTTTTATGATGACATTATATCAACTAAGCATAATTGGTAAGGTTGCTACGATAGTGAACACTTTTCTTTAATATTTCTTTGGCCACCAACCGCTGCTACTGTGGGACTTTTTTCTGCCACCCGCCTGCTACGCTCTGCTGACTCATCAAGTTCCATTATAGAGAGAGCAAGATCATGGGCTAAAGCCTCGTCTTCTGTCTATAAAAATATAAATCATTTTACTTAGAAAGTTTCATAAGAATTTTTGCACTAACTTACTATATTTCCTTGGATTTTATTAGCCTGACTGCTTCCATGAGCTATATTAGCTCTATTCGCCACTGGTTTAAGATTTGTTGTAAATAATGTCGTTGGCTTATTATTTTTCCTATATTCGGCTGCATTGCTATATTAAGTGTCAAAAATGTTAAAGATTCAGATTTTGTCGGATAAAATTTTCTTACGCTGTTAAATTACGTTGCATTTTTTGAGGGCCAATGCATTCGTGGTCGGCTGTATGGCGATGGCGTAGACAAAAATTGTAATTGCAAATAGTGCATGTAACAGGTATGAGTTTCTTTTTTTTACAGTTTTTGAAAGAGCAACGGTTGGTGAAGATTTTCTTTGACCAACACTTTGATCGGGAGATGCCCCCGTGGTGTAGGAACAGGTTCCCCACAAAGTGGACATATTGGAACTTGAAAGTCTTTCTTGAATGCTCCAGGACATTTGTGCTTCATGTAACTGAAGTGCGCAGAACAGAAAACCTTATCACACGAGTCGCATTGCATTGGTAGAAAATCTGTTTTAAAAAACATATTTCGTGTCAATAATTTGTTTCTCTTTTTTCAAATATAGACAGAAAGGCATTTAAATTATAACGTTATGAAAATATAAGCACTAAATTACTTCACGCCTTCAATGCTACAACAAGGAATAAATAAAACGATAAACTAACTTTGTACAGAATAAGAATTCGTCTCATGAATTTCTTATCAATTGATTTTGAATCAAAATGTATAAAACAAATTTCTACCAACCCTTGCTTTTAAATTGTTTTGTAAACATTGAAATGTTTTTTTTTCCCAAAGTAGATGTCAAATTACGATAAAATCCACCATCTGTCATCTTCAATTTGCTTCACAAAAACTGTTATACATTGTATGGAATACGCTATCCAGTTAAATATTGAGATCAGTGGTATGGACCGCCAGTAGCCAACTTCACGCGTGTTCCAACATAACTAGGGGCGCCATCAACTACTAGCAGGGAATCTGCGTAGCAGTGATATGATTGCTTTAATTAATTATTTACTATTGAAAAATTTTGGTGGAAATTATTATCAACCGACTTTTATTTTACAAAACACATCCACTCCATATGCCATGAGTTACTTACAGATGAATATACAGGGTGAGTCATGAGCAATGCGACAAAATGCTAGGGCGTGTAGGTTTCGTTGAGACAAGAAAAAAATCGTGTGGGAGGGAGGGTCTATTCTTAAACTGACTTAAAATGGGAAAAAAATTATTTAAAATCAACGGCTACATTCACAATGCTGTGCGATACGTTTTTGAAAAGCCAATAACTTTTTCTTTCATTCTGTGTTTAATTAAATCTATTCTAAGAAATAGTTTTTGAAATATTAATTTTCAAAGTCAAAATTTTGAAAAAAAAAATTGAAAAAAAAATTTCAAATTCATTTTTTTCAAAATTTTACGTAATTAAGTGCTAATTTTAATTTCAAAATTCAATGCTGTTATTAATTTTAAGTCTAAATAAGAAAACCGGATGCAAAAATTTTATGTCGTTCTCAAGAAATTAAAAAAAAACCAAAACCACCTTTTTCTAAGAAAAACATTTATTTTTATTGTAACGAAGCAATTTAAGAAGCATTAATCTTAGTTTTTTTAGTTTTTTTTATTCCTTTTATTTTTACTATGTTTTTTATTGGAAGTACTTATAAAAAATTCTCGATATGATCTCCATTGCTTAGAAGGCATAGATTATATCTCTTTGTAATGGCTTCACATAAGTTTATGCTTGACAAATTTTCCTGCAATTTGACTCCAGCGACTTCAATTCGTTCCTTCAGTTGTTCCAATGATACTATTTCCACTTCGTAAACATAATTCTTCATAAATCCCCATGCATAGAAATCTAGGGGAGTTAAATCTGGTGACCTAGGCGGCCATTCCGTGGGGCCCCTTCTTCCGATCCAACGGTCACTAAAATGATCATCCAGCCAGTTTCTCACCTGTAAGCTGTAGTGTGCTGGAGCACCATCTTGTTGGTAGATTAAAGTATCTGCTATAACCAATGGAACGCTGTCTAATAAATCGGGTAAAAGGTCTCGTAGGAATTGCAGGTATGATTCTCCATTAATAATGGAATTCAAAAACCGGGGCCCGATCACAGTGTGTCCAACAATACCAAGCCAAACATTACATTAGGTCAGTTTTCAGAAGTTATCAATGAAAATAATATTAATCCAGGGTTATTCCAATACTATTTAATTTTATTACGTTCTCATAAAACTCCAATTAAAAAAAAAAGTAAAAAAACTAAGATTAATGCTAAATAAATAAATAAATTGCTACGTTACAATAAAAACAAATGTTTTTCTTAGAAAAAGGTGGTTTTGGTTTTTTTTTAATTTCTTGAGAACGACATAAAATTTTTGCATCCGGTTTTCTTATTTAGACTTAAAATTAATAACAGCATTGAATTTTGAAATTAAAATTAGCACTTAATTACGTAAAATTTTGAAAAAAATGAATTTGAAATTTTTTTTCAATTTTTTTTTTTTCAAAATTTTGACTTTGAAAATTAATATTTCAAAAAATATTTCTTAGAATAGATTTATTTAAACACAGAATGAAAGAAAAAGTTATTGGCTTTTCAAAAACGTATCGCACAGCATTGTGAATGAAGCCGTTGATTTTAAATAATTTTTTTCCCATTTTAAGTCAGTTTAAGAATAGACCCCCCCTCCCACACGATTTTTTTCTTGTCTCAACGCAACCTACACGCCCTAGCATTTTGTCGCATTGCTCATGACTCACCCTGTATATTCATCTGTAAGTAACTCATGGCATATGGAGTGGATGTGTTTTGTAAAATAAAAGTCGGTTGATAATAATTTCCACCAAAATTTTTCAATAGTAAATAATTAATTAAAGCAATCATATCACTGCTACGCAGATTCCCTGCTAGTAGTTGATGGCGCCCCTAGTTATGTTGGAACACGCGTGAAGTTGGCTACAGGCGGTCCATACCTAATACGTCAATGATCATTGTATATGGAGTCCATGTATTAAACTTTCATAGGTTCCACCAACCTTCAAGCAAAAAATGTATTGACATTATATTTCGCGCCAAAAATTTCCAGGCATTCCAAGTTTTTATCTTCACTTTTATGTTCACTTTAATTACTGACCAATTTATCACCACTTTTTGTATCCCATACAAAATTTTGCTAAAGTGACAAAACAATTACCAATAAATAATGCTTAAAGGTTGGTGGCACCTATGACAGCTTTATTCATAAACCATAGGGCTTTTTAGGTAACAACGATATATCTCTTTCTCGTTGTCACAGAATTGTCAAAAACAGCAGTATACAGAACAGCTGATTTTTTTTATCATTGTTGACAAATTGATTGAAAACAGAAGCGGGAATTTTAAAGATTTGTGCGCGAAAATTGTGAAAATTGTGTAGTTATTTTAAAAAATAAATATAAACAATGCGATAATTTGTCTTTCCACTTATTTTGGAAGAAAAACTAAAGGAATAAAACTAAATTATCAATTGTTGGAAACAGGAGCCGATTACTTCAAGGAGAGTATTAAATTGGAAAAAGATAAACAACAGTATGGAACTCTCCCAATATGCTAGATCCTTAGATCCATGTAGCAAAATTCGATATACAGGGTGAGTCATGAGCAATGCGACAAAATGCTAGGGCGTGTAGGTTGCGTTGAGACAAGAAAAAAATCGTATGGGAGGGGGGGGTCTATTCCCCTCCGTTTAGCCGGGAGGGGCAATTTTCGAAAAAACTGACTTAAAATGGGAAAAAAATTATTTAAAATCAACGGCTTCATTCACAATGCTGTGCGATACGTTTTTGAAAAGCCAATAACTTTTTCTTTCATTCTGTGTTTAAATAAATCTATTCTAAGAAACTGTTTTTGAAATATTAATTTTCAAAGTCAAAATTTTGAAAAAAAAAATTGAAAAAAAAATTTCAAATTCATTTTTTTCAAAATTTTACGTAATTAAGTGCTAATTTTAATTTCAAAATTCAATGCTGTTATTAATTTTAAGTCTAAATAAGAAAACCGGATGCAAAAATTTTATGTCGATTTTTTTTTACACGATTTTTTTCTTGTCTCAACGCAACCTACACGCCCTAGCATTTTGTCGCATTGCTCATGACTCACCCTGTATTATTGTTTTCATTTAAATTCTAATGGCGAGATTAGTACACGTATTTAACACTAAAAGATGTTGGCGTTTTTAGACTGTTTTTAGCTGGAACAACTTTTCTTGGCTGTTTGTATGAAAATTTCAACCGACTGGCGGTCCATATCTAGTACGTCAATGCCCTATAAAACCTTTTACGTTTCTGAATATGACAGCTCACACTATGCCGAAGACAGATTGAAATATGTATCGCGCTTTTTTCAAACTGTCAAACTCAAGATCTTGCAGAAAACAATTTGGAAATAATTTTTAAATGCGGAAAGAAAAAGTTATTGGCTTTTCAAAAACGTATCGCACAGCATTGTGAATGAAGCCGTTGATTTTAAATAATTTTTTTTCCATTTTAAGTCAGTTTTTTCGAAAATTGCCCCTCCCGGCTAAACGGAGGGGAATAGACCCCCCCTCCCACACGATTTTTTTCTTGTCTCAACGCAACCTACACGCCCTAGCATTTTGTCGCATTGCTCATGACTCACCCTGTATATTCATCTGTAAGTAACTCATGGCATATGGAGTGGATGTGTTTTGTAAAATAAAAGTCGGTTGATAATAATTTCCACCAAAATTTTTCAATAGTAAATAATTAATTAAAGCAATCATATCACTGCTACGCAGATTCCCTGCTAGTAGTTGATGGCGCCCCTAGTTATGTTGGAACACGCGTGAAGTTGGCTACAGGCGGTCCATACCTAATACGTCAATGATCATTGTATATGGATTCCATGTATTAAACTTTCATAGGTTCCACCAACCTTCAAGCAAAAAATGTATTGACATTATATTTCGCGCCAAAAATTTCCAGGCATTCCAAGATTTTATCTTCACTTTTATGTTCACTTTAATTACTGACCAATTTATCACCACTTTTTGTATCCCATACAAAATTTTGCTAAAGTGACAAAACAATTACCAATAAATAATGCTTAAAGGTTGGTGGCACCTATGACAGCTTTATTCATAAACCATAGGGCTTTTTAGGTAACAACGATATATCTCTTTCTCGTTGTCACAGAATTGTCAAAAACAGCAGTATACAGAACAGCTGATTTTTTTTATCATTGTTGACAAATTGATTGAAAACAGAAGCGGGAATTTTAAAGATTTGTGCGCGAAAATTGTGAAAATTGTGTAGTTATTTTAAAAAATAAATATAAACAATGCGATAATTTGTCTTTCCACTTATTTTGGAAGAAAAACTAAAGGAATAAAACTAAATTATCAATTGTTGGAAACAGGAGCCGATTACTTCAAGGAGAGTATTAAATTGGAAAAAGATAAACAACAGTATGGAACTCTCCCAATATGCTAGATCCTTAGATCCATGTAGCAAAATTCGATATACAGGGTGAGTCATGAGCAATGCGACAAAATGCTAGGGCGTGTAGGTTGCGTTGAGACAAGAAAAAAATCGTATGGGAGGGGGGGGTCTATTCCCCTCCGTTTAGCCGGGAGGGGCAATTTTCGAAAAAACTGACTTAAAATGGGAAAAAAATTATTTAAAATCAACGGCTTCATTCACAATGCTGTGCGATACGTTTTTGAAAAGCCAATAACTTTTTCTTTCATTCTGTGTTTAAATAAATCTATTCTAAGAAACTGTTTTTGAAATATTAATTTTCAAAGTCAAAATTTTGAAAAAAAAAATTGAAAAAAAAATTTCAAATTCATTTTTTTCAAAATTTTACGTAATTAAGTGCTAATTTTAATTTCAAAATTCAATGCTGTTATTAATTTTAAGTCTAAATAAGAAAACCGGATGCAAAAATTTTATGTCGATTTTTTTTTACACGATTTTTTTCTTGTCTCAACGCAACCTACACGCCCTAGCATTTTGTCGCATTGCTCATGACTCACCCTGTATTATTGTTTTCATTTAAATTCTAATGGCGAGATTAGTACACGTATTTAACACTAAAAGATGTTGGCGTTTTTAGACTGTTTTTAGCTGGAACAACTTTTCTTGGCTGTTTGTATGAAAATTTCAACCGACTGGCGGTCCATATCTAGTACGTCAATGCCCTATAAAACCTTTTACGTTTCTGAATATGACAGCTCACACTATGCCGAAGACAGATTGAAATATGTATCGCGCTTTTTTCAAACTGTCAAACTCAAGATCTTGCAGAAAACAATTTGGAAATAATTTTTAAATGCGGTATTCTTTTTTGTGTGAAATTTGTTATTTCCGTGGCTTAAAAATTTATTTTAATTAGCAAAACCAACAATTTTCACAATTTTCGCGCACAAATCTTTAAAATTCCCGCTTTTGTTTTCAATCAATTTTTCAACAATGATAAAAAAAAAATCAGCTGTTCACCATACTGCTGTTTTTGACAATTCTGTGAGAACGAGAAAGGGATATATCGTTGTTACCTAAAAAGCCCTATTGCGCCTTATGTTTGCCCTCCACGAATAAATGACGTAGAAGAAGTCATTTCGTTTGACGTTTCTCTAGGTCGAATTCGACATAAATCAAGTAGCACCCAAAGAAAACAAAATAGGATACGTTCTCATATAAAAATTATAATGGATCATAATTCCCAAAAGCTAATCGAAGACTGCGTTTTGCGACCCGTATCCGAATTTAATTGCTCGTAAGTTTAAACAAGTCCATATTTTTCATATGTATAGAAAGTATTGAACTTTTAGGAATGAGGATCCATATCCTTCTAAAATCAATTTGAAGAGTGAACTACAGGTTCTTCGTCTTAGCAATGAATCTAAAGAGCTTGTTATGCAAACTCTGCGCCTCATTTATGGTGATGATTTCAAATTAAATGATTCACGCATATACAAAGACCGAAGATCAAAAATGAAGAAATCTTATTGGGAAGACCGGGGTACACTTATTGTCCAGAGCATTTCAAACTTTTCCGCGCCTGATAAAAGCAATGACGACCCTTTAGATCGATTGTGCAGGTTTGCCATTGAGAAACTACAAAGCTATGGATTTCCAGAGTTGCATTGTAAAGAAGCATTGGAGTGTTGTGATTGGAACAGTGATGAGGCCCTTATACTGCTATATACCAAATACATGGGAGTTTACAACACTAGAAATAAAGGATCCGATCCAGAATGGAATGAAGAACTCTTACGTGAGGCACGAGAAGACGAGAAACTTGTTCTTGAATCAATTTATGAAGACGCCTTTAAAGAAAAAGAAAAAAATAAAATGTGGAGTCTGAAGTTTAAACTAAACCATCTTTTAATAAACAGCCCTTCGGAGGAAAAAAAAAAATCTGTTCGAACATTACTTAGTGAGGAATCGCAACTAAAACGAAGATGCAAACATTTTGCTGAGGGCCACTGTAAGTTTGAATCCAAGTGTCGATTTTTACATGAGTCTGAAGATAGTTCAAGTGGCAGAAAATCGAATGAATCCGATGAAAAATGGTTCCATATTGAGTTTAGGTTTACTAAAAACAGTGTTTATCCTAATGAAGCACCCCTAATATTATTAAAAACTAAGTTGAACGATATTCCTCGGGAAGTAATGCTGAAAATTTCGAGAAAATTATATAGAGAAGCAGTAGCTATTACTTCGGAGGGAGTACCTTGTGTGTACACTATACTGCAGCTACTTTTGCTCAATGAGAACATGTCAAAAAGCATAAGAGATGATCAAGAACCCTTTATTAATTCGAGAAAATCATTATTTTCTACTGAGTGCACTTCTAATGAAAGTTTAGCTGATGATGATAAATCACAGCCAACTCACTACATAAAAGGTGCCGTTGGTAGATTTACGGGACCTAACTTAACCACAAAACAAATTATACGTGAAGACAAGGAGAATATTAAGAGATATATTGAAAAGCAAACAAATATAGAGTACAAAGAGATGTTACTTTTTAGAAAGACCCTTCCTGCGTTCGCTAGTATGTCGGAAGTTATAAATCATATCGCATTGAGCCAGGTACTGGTGATATCGGGGGAAACTGGATGCGGTAAAAGTACACAAGTACCTCAATTTATCTTGGACAATTGTTTCTCTGAGTCATCAAAACTAGGTGAAAAAGAAAACCCACTTCATGTTGAGATAGTCTGTACCCAACCAAGAAGGCTATCAGCAATTCGTGTGGCAGAACGAGTTGCGAATGAGAGAGCTGAGAAAATAGGTCTAACTATAGGATATCAAATTCGAATGGAAAGCCGAATTTCATCGGCAACCCGTCTAGTTTTTTGCACAACGGGTATTTTGCTAAGGCGTCTCGCATCTGACCCGAACCTTTCTTCCGTAACCCACGTAATAGTAGATGAAGTCCATGAAAGAAGCGAAGAATCAGATTTTCTTCTACTGATTCTTAAGAGAACTCTGCAACACCGAAAAGATTTAAAGGTCATTCTCATGTCAGCTACATTAAATGCTAGCTTGTTTTCTGAATATTTTGGGGGAGTTCCAATGCTAACTATTCCTGGACGAACTTTTGATGTTGAACAGCTGTTCCTTGAAGATATTTTGGATTTGTGCAATTATGGGATGGATATCAATTCAAAGTACTGTCGTACTATAAAAAAAAAAGAAGAAGATGTTATGCGCGAGTTGGAAAATTTGGATATTAAGACATTGCCTGATCCGCCCCCAACATCAATTAGAGACGAAAGTCTTAATTTAAAAGAGATTTACGCTAGATATCGTAGTATGTATCGATTACAAATATTAGAAATAGTTTTTGAATACAGTACTCCACGGTACTATTTTCAGGCTCTCTTAAGAAGTGAAATCAGGGTTGCAAAAGCTTAGTTCATTTTTAGCTTAAGCTTGGCTTTCAATTCACTTGCTAGTTATTGAATTAGGAATTAAACAAAATTTAATCATAAGCTAGTTGGCGAATTATGAATTAAAAAATATATAATTCATAAGCTAGTTGGTGAATTATGATTTGAAAAAAATTCAATTCATAAGCTAGTTGGTGAATTATGAATTAAAAAAAAAATTAATTCATAAGCTATTTGGTGAATTGTGAATTTAAAAAAAATTTAATTTATTAGCTAGTGAAATTACCGACACCGATCCCTAAAACAAAATCGCCAACTACAGTAGTAGAATAAAGTTAATTCTGGATGTCGATGTTGGTATTTTGTATTTTGGGAGTTTGTTTTCGAGTTTTTGGTTTCGGGATTTTCACTAGCTCATGAATATTTTTTTTTTTAATTCAGAATTCACCAAATAGCTAATGAATTAAAATTTTTCCAATTTATAAATCACCAACTAGCTTATGAATTGAATATTTTTCAACTCATAATTCACCAGTAGCTTATAAATTGAATATTTTTTAATTCATAATTCAGCAACTAGCTTATGAATTAAATTTTGTTCAATTCATAATTCACCAACTAGCTTATGAATTGATTTTTTTCCAAATGACAAGTCAATAGTTAGCTTAAAGCTTAGTGTTCTATTTTATTCATAACCTCGCAACCCTGAGTGAAATAAACAAAAAAGGGCCTAAAAATACTAAACGAAAGATAAAAACAACTAGTTTAGGGTACCGTTATTCAATAAACATATTTCGTCGCTACAATGCAGAACTAGCCTAAAGCTACGTGTACAAGATTTCCAGGTCTGACAATCATTGTCAGATCAGCAAACGTATGAAAATTAAATTTGAGTGTACACGGTTTGCAGAAAATCTACAAATGTCTGCAAATCTGATGCCAAATATTTGGCTGACAATGTCGACAATCTAGTTTGGCCAAATAGCTGGCAATAGATTTGCAATAACCGTGTACACACTAAATTTAATTATGTAAATTGTCAGTTTGCTAGTACACGATTGCCAGATATCTAAAAATGAATTTGCAGATATTTGTCTAAAATTAGGAGCAACATTTTCTCTGCAAAATAATTTGGTGTGTACATGATTGTCAGCCATTTTTCACTGACAGATCTGGCAATATTTGCAGATCTGGCAATCGTGTACACGTTCTTAAGTCCATTTTTTTAAATTTGAAAAAGCTAAACTTGTGTACGCAATAACTCCTAAAGTGCTGTGCCTCTAATAAAAACAATTTAAGAGCTTTTCGATGGAAAATATGATTTTCTTTCTTTCCTGCTCAAAATTTTGTTTGTATTTATAAAACTTTAGGAGTTATAGCGTATACAAGTTTAGCTTTTCCAAATTCCAATAATTGGACTTGAGCTAGTTCTGCGTTGTAGCAACGATTTTAACCAAGCCATTCTTTTTCTAAAATTTCATTAATTGATTATTACAGACTACTCGAAGAAAAGTTGCAAAACAATTTACTTATCCGAGCCAATGAAAATTAATCCAGAGCTAATAGAAGCCGTTCTTAACTACATCATCCTAGTAGCCAACAATTGGCCAAGAGAGGGTACAATATTAATATTCCTTCCAGGCTGGCAAGAAATTCAAATGGTTCATGAGTTCCTATCTAAAAGCCCATTATTTAGCTCAAAGTAAGTGCTAATATCTATTTAAAATTACTTTCAAAAAGCGTTTTCTAGATGTGGCAAATTTATTCTCTTACCGCTTCATTCAACCCTCACGAGTGAAGAGCAGGCTTTGGTCTTCCGTCCAGCAATTTCGGGTCAGCGAAAAATTATACTCAGCACGAATATTGCTGAGACTTCAGTTACTATAGATGACTGCAGTTTTGTTGTGGATTGTGGTCTAATGAAACAGAAGACTTTTGATTCCAACAAAAACATGGAATGCTTAGATCTGGTGTGGGAGTCTCGAGCCAATGCTATGCAAAGAAGGGGACGGGCTGGGCGAGTCAGGCCTGGTGTGTGTATACATCTGTTTAGCGGTCATCGATTCAGATATAACTTTCTTAGCCAACCTGAACCTGAAATACATAGAGTTCCGCTCGAACATCTGGTTTTGCGTGTTAAAAGTCTTCCTCAGTTTGATGGCCTAAAAATGGTTGATGTTCTCGGTATCTGTTTTTTTTTTTTAACTAAATGTGTCAAATTCGATAAACTTATTTTATTAAAAAGGTGAATCTTTGGAACCACCATCGAAGGATAATATAACATCGGCAGTGACACGTCTTCAGAAAGTGGGTGCAATCGATAAAGAAGAGATATTGACAGCTTTAGGACATCATTTATCTGCGCTGCCTGTCGATGTTCGCATCGGAAAACTCATGCTCTTTGGTGTTATTTTTCAGTGTTTGGATAGTGTCTTAACTATAGCTGCGTCTTTGAGTCACAAATCACCATTTGTGTTGCCTTTTGATAAAAGGTTTGAAGCAAGAAAGAAAAAAAGAGATTTTTCAATCCATTATAGTGACCATTTGACATGCCTCCACGTTTATAAGGTGAGTAATTTATAACAATAGAGTTTGTGCTCTTCGATGGTTGAATATTATATAAATTAGTTTAAACAAAATATTCGGCCTTTTTACGGTTTTTCCTCTTTAACTTTTTTTTCTTACGTTTTACGGCTGAAGCGTCCAAGTATGTTTTGTGCAACGTTAAATTTTCTACAATATTGGTTATACTAACATAATTCTATGTCACGTCGTAACCAAGATATGGCGCTCCAAAAAAGTGGTAACTTTTGAAATTTTGCTAAAATATTCAAGAAAAAATGTAAATTTTCACGTTTTTTCTTCTCTTGTACATATGTTTGCTACAATATTGTCTATGAAAGCTTATTTGTATGTCACGTCGTTGCCAAGATATGGCGCTCCAAAACAGGGTAATTTTTCAAATGCCAATTTTCGAGTTTTTTCTTCTTTTATACCTTTTTTATCTTACGGTCTACGGTAAAATTGTTCAGGTATGTTTTCTATAATATTGACTATAAAACCAGGTTTGTATGTCATACGTTTGTAACATACCTGAAAAGTTATACCGTAGAACGTTAGATAATAACAGTATACCATACGAAAAAAAATTAAAAATTGTTCTTATTTTTTTAGCAAAATTTGAAAAATTACCCATTTTTTGGAGCGCCATATCTTGGTTACGACGTGACATACAAACATGTTTGAACAACTAAATTTGACAATCCGAAAAAAATGTAATTGCATTTAACAAAACAAAAGACATTTCATAAATAAATCAATAAATTTAACAATAAATTATGCATTTTTAACACAATTTAAAGAAACTAAACATAAGTGATTTTCACATGTTCATTATGTGCATTGTGCATTCCTCATGTTTGTATAAACAGTTTGTTTATTTTGGCAGTAGGTAGGTAGGTAAAAGTACTTTTTCAAGTACTTCCTGTCAAGTACTTTTACTGGGTACTGTTAGACTGTCCAGTACATTTTCAAGTACTTTTCAAGTACCAGTTCATTTCAAGTACAAGTCCATTTTCAAGTATAAGTCTATTTCGAATACTTGAATCACATATCAACTCCTAATTAAGTATATATAACACTAGGGTCATCATTAAATTAAAAATTATTACCTACGTCAAAATTTGATTCGCGATTCGAGTACTCAAAATAGACTTGTACTTGAAAAGTACTTGAAAATGGACTTGTACTTGAAGAGTACTTGAAATGGACTTGAAAATGTACTGGACAGTCTTACAATACCCAGAAAAAGTACTTGACAGGAAGTACTTGTAGTTGGTGCTTTTCAAGTACCAAGTACATTTGTAATGCTTTTTTCTAGAACAAGTACCAGTACAAGGTACCGGGTACTTATTCAGTACTGCAGTACAAATGTACTTAAGTACTTTACAACCCTGCATACATCATATGATGGGAAAAATGCATAATGCTTTGAAAGCGGTGAAAAAAAATTCCAATCACACTAATGGACTTTTTTTTATTGGTAATCCGGGAGAGCTCTCCGGGATTATATGCAAAAAAACAGTTTACAGAAAGTCCGGGAGACGCTTTTCGAGGACCAATCAAAAAGGCCATAAATAAACAATAAAAGCAAATAAAAAAAACTATTGAGCGGTTTAAAGTTTATGTGCGAGAAGGAGATAACTACTGAGGTGAAAAATGTAAACAAAAAGAAATTATATTCTGAAACTGAAATAAAAAACATAATAAAGCCGATTAATAAACAAATCAGTGAAACTACTAAAAATTATATAAACGAACAAATCCTGTGGAAGTTGATAAAATATCAAAAATCGGAAATGGATCTATTGTTATAAAAATATAAAGTGTGGTGATGAAAAAAAATTATAGAAGAAGAATGGAAAGTTAAAAGAAAAATATAATGCCAAAATTCCTATGATGGCTAACCCATCATGGGTGGGGTGACCCTTCAAAAAAGTTTAATGCTACAAACATTTTTAGATTAAAAGAGAAGATGTCAACAATTTAAATAATTGAAAATTAAATTAAATGAAAAATTTCAAATATGTACTATATTTATGTTATAAATAACATTACACAAACCTTTAAAAAAATGATCCATCTGATCTAAGATAAAATGGTAATTTATTATAAAATCTACAAGATTAAATAGTAAAAAAGTGACGAAGAGCAGTGGTGCGTGCTTGCGGAACTTTTACCAAAAAGGAGCTTGGAAACCGCTGTTATAATTCTCAAGAATTCTTAGATTACGATGACCAGATCTCATAAAGAATTTTAATACTTAAAAAAAATACATGGGGTGTAAAGGAAGAATCTTCAAATTAAAAAAAAAATGGAAAACTATAATCCCAACGTGATTTTTTTTAAATTTTCGTTATCATGAGTTTCTGTGTAATTAAAAGCGGATGAATTTGGTTAAAACTAGTTCCTTCCCAACAGATTATACCATATTGCATATTAATTGTTAAAGAGTTCATCCCTACAAACAGATCGCAAATAAAAAAAGTATCTAAGAATAAAACGAAAGTACTGGCCCAACTTTTCGGGATGGCTAAAGAATTTCATTTTAGAATCCAGAGTTAATCCTAAATATTTATTTTTTATTTATTTATTTATTTCAATTATAACGCTGTACATAATTAAGAATAGATTCTTTTAGTCTTGTACAGGTAAAAGATGGATTTTCAAACAATAAAATAACATTATCTGAACTCATCAACCTTTTCAATTTGAAAACAATTCTCGCTACACAATAATCTGCTATCAAATGTTTTATCTGCTGTTTTAAATTCTTATTTACAGTAACATAATTTAAAATGTTGACAGTCAGGAGAGTGTTACAGAACATTTGTATAAAGATTATGTAAATTAGTCAAACTAAATCAAATCGTCCTCGATTTCGGAATGTTCAATATCAGGATCTTCGTCGGAGTCGTCACCTTGTATATCTACGTCTTTCTTTGGAGCTGTTACTGTTACTTGAATCAAAACTAATCTTCTACAAATATGAATTTAAGCCTATTTTCGACAAAATCGATAAAATAATATATTTTTGGTGTTAGGTATCTATATACCTATTAATACGTAAACACTTTTTATTGGCACCCTTTTTAACTACCTTAACGGCAACATATTTTTATGATTTTTGGTTTGTTTGAACGGTATTAGCGTTCATCAAACCGATGTAATATTTTGAACTTTATGTGTTGTCGTTAAGGCAAGTTAAAATAGTTAATTTTTTTTAATTTTTTATAATAATAAAAACAACACCGAGTGAAACGTCAAAACAAAAGACGCGATGGCAAGCTTTCAAAGGGCACAATGAATCCGTTGCGTTTTATCGGTGTTAAGTGCCCCTTCCACAGTTTTGGCCAAAAAATCATATTATTTGGTAGTTATTTGTTTATTTCGACCGTTGTGAAATTGACGTTGTGAAAAATATATTAAAAATCTAGGTATTTATAATCAAATATCGAAGGGTAATTAATCATTTGAGATAGAGGTATTCACGATCTAAAAAGAGTGACATTTTGTAATGTCATATCCGAGTGGACGTTAGCCCTCGAACTTCCAAGTGAACAAATCTCCAAGCACATTTGATTTTAGTGGATTATTCAATTGATCTAAAAAAAAGAAACATGGATTTACACTCCTGAGCTAAAAAGAAAAACGGCTTTTGACGCTCATTCAGAATTAAGACACACAATATTTTTGCCCTCAGTGAATACGTGTGAATTGTTGGAATACATATTAGGAGGTATAACCAAAACAGGAGGCTCCAAACTTTTAAAACTTTTAAAACTGCAGAGATTTAACTCTGTATGTGTGCCCGTGCATTTCAAATGGGACTGTCAAATTGGGTAGACCATACATTCTTACAATTTTGCATTTAGCTGTTCACAGGTATTCACGTATAGAAGAGCGCGTGTAAAAAATATTTTCTACGGGAGAAGACGGAGGAGTACAAGTTGATGACCTGTGTAATAAACAAACAAAACTACGAAATATTATGAATTTTTTGTCAAAACTATGGAAGCGGCACTGAACACCGACGGAACACAAAGGATTCATTGTGCCCGTTGCACGCTTGCCATGGCGTCTTTTGTTTTGACGTTTCGCGTTGTGTTTTTATTCGTTTCGTGTTTTGTTTTCTTTTGTAAAAAATTTAAAATTTAATTTACGTGACTTAACAGCAGCATATTAATATTAACATTTGATATCGGTTTCGGGAACGTAAATACCTTTCGAAAAACCAAAAATGATATATAAATGTTGCCGTTAAGTTAGTGAAAAAGGGTGACTAAAAATAGCGTTTATTAATATCCTATTTAATATGTTTAATAACATAAAATAACGTATTAATGTTTAATAACAAATAAATTGTAACTAAAATATTTATTAATAAAAAAAGGTCGAATTTCGACCACTGGCCGGTACTAGTATCCATAACTCAATAAATGCATTTTTTCAGTAAAGATATTTTAATTTGCAATGAAATGTAGTAAAATTGCATTTTTCAATTATCATTTTTCAGTTATCCTATTTTTACTAAAAAAAACAGATATTTGTTTATATTTCAATAAAAAAAGCAATGCTTCGTGCAGCTTTTATATTAAGCAATTTTGAAACTTTGAAGAACTTTTGTTAACTGTGTACCATGAGAAAAGTTGAACAATTCCGGGACTTTTTTCACTTATTGCTCTAAAAGTCATAAACGATACCTTTTTTGGCAAAACAGAATTAAATAACTTTTAAAAGTTAAAAAAATTGCAACAATATAATATGCCCTATATCAGTTCTTTTGATTTGGTACATTTTTCCCGAAAATTGACAGTTTAAGTTTGCTTTGAATCGAATTAAAATATTGGCAACACCGTTCGTCCTATGAGAGAAAAGTCATTGAAAATAAAATTGTGGAACAGTATTAATGCATACATATGCATTAATACTGTAGTGGGTACCTCTCATATAAACGTTTTTTTCGCATTCACGGCATTTAAAAATCATGTTTTCAATGTCTTTTGCCATGTATGGCTAGTAAAGAGAGCCTTTCGCTCTATTGAGAGTTTTTGTTATTTCCATATGAGATTTATGAAGCAGGTTTAACGTTTCTTTAATTAGGGAACGTGGGACAAAAACGCGATTTTCGTAAAGAACTGAATCATTGTCCACATGAATATTGTTTTTGATGTCAGAAAATTTTTAAATTTAAAAAATCTGAAGGATTGCGTGTTAAGCTAATCTATTTTTGATCTCATTCAAAAGTTTTGTATCCCATACAAAAGACGTCCATAAGAAATCACTATTTATTTTCAATAAACCGCGAATGGGTGAATTTAAATTTGGTATGAAATCACGTAAATAATTAAACATTCACTATACAACAACATCTTCGACACAGGAATAATTCCACATGCCTGGAAAACTGCCAATATCATACCACTGCCTAAGCCCACCGGGGACCGCACATTAATTTCAGGGTATCGCCCTATATCCATCCTTCCGTGTTCAGGAAAAATTTTAGAAAAAATAATAGCCAAACGTTTATTTTGGTTCCTTGAAAAAGACAAACTGGTTGACAACCGACAAGTCGCATTTAAAAAAGGGAAGTCTACTCTAGACGCCCTTCTCCATATTGACCATTTTGTCTCCACATCATTGTCTGAACGAAATCATGCCACCATTCTCAGTCCAGATTTCCAAAAAGCCTTTGATAGGATCGGAGCACATGTTGTTCTTAATCAACTATTAAAATGGAAAATCGGACCAAAAACATACAAATACATACAATCATTTCTTTCTAACAGGAATTTCCGAATAAAATATTGCAACATCTACTCAAATCTACACCAACTTAAGAACGGCATCCCCCAAGGATCTCCACTATCAGTGGTGCTATTCATCATAGCTTTTAATGAAGTAAGCAATATAATAGACAGCTTTCATAAAGTCGAACACTCACTCTATGCCGACGATTTAATCATTTTTTCTAAAATTAAAGACCTCCACGAATTGGGAAATATGTTTACTTCTATTATAAATGCTATTCTTCAATGGTGTAATTACTCGGGCTCGATGATTTCATGTTCAAAATCCGAATTGTTTCATATATGTAAAAAACACAACTGTACAAAAGTTGTTGAAGTCAATTTAAACAACAGCTGTATAAAAAACGTTGATTCTTTGAAATTTCTTGGCATTATATTCGATTCTAAATTTAATTTTAAGAACCATTGTATTTATATAAGGAAAAGTTTAACTGCCAGGGTTAATATAATTAAATATTTGTCTTCAAAAAACAGCTTCGCGAACATTAATACTCTTATAAATGTAACCAAATCCATAGTGTTATCAAAAATTGATTATTGTTTACCAATCTACGGAAAATGCTCCAAATCATCTCTGGGTCTTATCACAACACCTTACCACTCCGCCACCAGAAGCTGCATGAGAGCCATACGCTCAACACCCATCATAAACATATTAACTGAAGCTGGGCTTCCTCATTTAACGGACAGAATTGACTTTCTCACGGCCAAAATAATTACAAAAATAAACTCTTCATACAGAACATCCATCCATCCAGAAGTCAAAAAAATTGTGAATCGAAAGAGACATCAAAGAATCCAATCAACTTTATGTAGGGCACTCACGTTCGCAAAGAACTTTGATGTTCCGATCTCTATTCAAAACTACGCAAAGAATAGCCAACCACCTTGGAACCTTCCAAGTAACACCATAAACACCGAACTTTGCAACTATCCAAAAAATTCAACCTCTGATGATATGTACAAAAAACTTTTTCAAGACATCGCAGAAAACTACAAATCTCTTGGATGGAAACTACTATTTACAGACGCATCCAAAGGGGACACGTACACCTCGTTTGCTGTTGTTGGCGCCAACGGTTCCGTTGTCTCCAAAGGGCTACTATCCTCTCACACATCCACTTTTACTGCCGAAGCGTTTGCTATATACCAAGCGATAACACACTCCCAGAAAAGAAAAACAATCATATTTTCGGATAGCCTTTCAACTATAAAGGCTATAGAAAACATTTCGAACTCGATTGAAATAGTAGTAACAATAAGACACCATCTCATCCTAAATCCCGAAACTTTAAAAATCATCTGGATTCCCGGCCACGTTGGAATCAATGGCAACGAAGCAGCTGACGCAGAAGCCAAATCAGCGAAAAAAGAACCATTAAAAGCTTTTTTTCAACACAATAAAAAAGATACTACCAATTTACTTCTAGAAAACTGGAAGTTCAAAAGAAAAGAATCTTGGACAAACTACAACCACTCATACAAAAATCTAAATCCAAACGGGGACAGAGCAATCTATCCCAGCAACATATCTTTAAAAAAACTAAAGCTATACATCAGGCTCAGACTGGGCCACTCATACATTACACACAAACACCTGTTCAATAAAGAAGCACCTCCACTCTGCCATCTCTGCGAGGATAACTCCACTCTTACAATGACCCACCTTCTTTCCTGTCCAAAAGTCTCTTCAACCCGCGCAAAACTATCAAAGCAAAACTTGCACCATCTTTTGAAAAATATCAATTTTGACAACATAAATCTGGTATACAATATAATGACAAATTTAAAAATTGAAAACTCTATTTAAAAAAAAAAAAAAAAAAATAAAAAATAATAACAATAATAACTACCTATGTATATATCTCTTATCTTTTACAATTAAAAATTTAACTTCCCTAGTAGATAGCCCTGGCAGCTAATTTCTAGTTTAAGTAATTATTAAATTTGTAATTTATTTACCATTTAATAAAATTAATAATAATAATAATAATAATATTATTCTTTTAAGTTCTTTTCTATCCTGGGGTTCTTTCAGTTTAAGAATCGATTCTACGCGACTTGGATCAGGGCGGATAGTTTCAACAGTAAAAATATGCCCTAAATATTTAACTTCTTTTACACAATACTGAACTTTATCATTTTCAACATTTCATCATGTTCCGCTTTTGTTTTGCCTCCAGTAATTATATCATCGATATAAACGAAGGTTCCAGGCAAATTACCAAAGTATTTGGTATTTAAATTTTGAAATTTTTCAGCTGCTGTTTTAACGCCGAAACGAAGTACGTTGTACTCAAATGAATCCCATAACGAGTGCTAACCACTGTGAGCTTTTTAGAGGAAGGACATATTTTGACTTGCCAAAATCCTTCTTTTAAGTCAAACACGGTAAAATAAACCCCTCATAGAATCGCAAAAATCAGATAGCGTTGGAATAAGGCGATGCTCTTCTTGTAGGTTATCATTCAAAGCACTAGGATCCAAACATAACCTCAATCTGCGATTAGCTTTTTCTACGATAACTAATTGGTGGGACCATTCTGATGGTTCCTCCCGCCTACGAATAACACCACGTTGCTCCATATTTTCCAGAGCTTCTTTAACTTTTCGATGCGATAAAAGTCGAAAGCATTGATAAATTTTCGTTTTGGTATTGTGTAACTTGATCGACAGAGATATCTATTACTGTGAATAACAAAAACGCTTATTGTGAATAAACCTTATATTTTTGCATTTGGGGTAGTGCCAGTGATAGTACATGTAGGAAAAAAATACTTTTTAGTCTTAAATTGAGTCAAGAAGTATTTCCAATTAATAGATAAATTAAAACAGAAAATTTTAGAAATCTTGGAAATGTGACGGAACACATCTAAAAACTGTGTAACACTGGCTGAATTTTTTTATGTTGCAATTATAACGTATGGGCTTTTTTGTTTTGCAGTTTCATATGTTTCTGTCATTCCTATATTTTGTAATTTGACAGATAGCAAACAAATTTTCATCAGTAAATCGAAGGAATAGTTTTTTCTTACAATAAATGTTTTCATACTTGTTTTCTTCAAAAAAAAATTATTTCATGTTATTTGTTATTAATTTAAATCTTTTCTTTGTTTGAAATAGTTGTAAGAGTAATACTATTATGTTAGGTAAATAAAGATTATCTTAATGTGTTTCAGTGATTGTTAACCCGACCCATATGTTGCGTTTTATTTTCCTTTAATTATTATTATATTGCTCTGTGATTAAATCAATTGTTATTTTAGAAACAATAAAACCATATTTAAAAGGAAATCAACATACATTTTGTGAGAAAATTAAACTCGTTGTAAGCAGTCGATCAGAAAACTGTGAACGACAAAGATCGATAGCTTATACGAAATTTTTCTTTCACATTTCAGATTCGCAATACCAAATTAAATTTTCGATATACGACTATCGACAAAAGTCGTTTATCGATAGAAAAACGACACTCGCAATGAGGCCCTCTATCTTGTATTCCGAGTGGAAAGCTTACAAACTGGTATAGCATTAAATTTAAGTTTTAAACTACACTTAGCTGGAAATCTACCTTCTCCAGAAAAAACGTCACTATTTTTTGTTATAAAGCTCACAACTTTGTTTAACGTATTTACTCTCCGGATCAAATTAAAATGAACACGTGTTCAGGCCTAGTAGAGGCTTTGAACAGCCCTCAACAACGAAAAAATCAACATCATCAACTACATTTTTATACTGAGTACGAAGACGAACCGAACCAATTGTAGTAATCCGAGAACACCCCTATGCTTCTAATCTATGTTTAACCGGCCTTAATTTTTCTTCGCAATTAATATTTTTTAAAAATGTAAGTGTAATTATATTAACGTCAGCTGCACTGTCAAGCTTAAATTCCATGGAACTGTTTTCTACCGTTAATTTTTCGACCAAACTTCCGAAACCATTCCCAACTCACCTATCGCACCAATATACGCCACTGACTCACCACTGTCACCGCTCTCGTCATCACTATAAACTGTAGCTTCATTAATGCAGTTAATCCCTTTAGATCTGCATACAGCTGCATAATGATTAAATCTCCCGCAAGCCCGACACCTTTTGCCAAATGTAGGACAGTTACCAAGAGCATGATGTTTATTGCACTTGTAACAAACTTTCCCGTTGAATTTCGGATTACCGCAGTTTTGTTCCATACTATCATGCTGATCTCTGTTCTTTGCTACCAAGTTTCTAAAATGAGAAGAAGATGCAAAAATTTAAATTTTGTCGAAAATTATTTTTATTAGATTTTGAAAAAGAATTAAAATATTTGTCTCTCTTATTTTTAACAACATCAACAGCCGATCCTCTTTCCGCTTGCTTATCCTTCGCCTGCATATTAGCCTGTTTAGCCACACGACAGATTCTTTTGTTTAGGCTAGATCTAATCCATCCGTTTTTAAAAGTTGCAGTCTTATGTTTTGCTCAGCTATCCCCATCACGATGCGGTCTCTTATCATACTTTCTTTCTGGTCTTTAAATTCACAGTTTTCCGCAAGTTCCACTTTATCAGAGAGAAACTGTTCGAATGGTTATCCCTCTTTTTGATATCAGTTCAATCAAAGATCGAGACCAGCATGATAATGGCAGAAGTATAACTGATTACAACTGTTATTTAATAATAAAATTCGTATGTATAAGTGTTAAATGTTGCCAAGCTCAATAATACATCAAATACAATGAAAGGTGTTAGAACCTGTTTGTAGAAAATCGTATAAGCTACAATTTTTAGCATTTTTTTTGTAAAAAGTTCATGGTTTACGAGAAATTTGCAAAAAACTGAATTTCGACCCCTTTCCCCCCAAACTAAAATTTATCTCCGAGCCAAATCATGGGTTCTTTTGAGGATTTGATCAAGACATAAAGCCAAAGGCCTCCAGCAAAATCCAACTTTGTCCGAAATATTTCGTAATTTTGCCTTCTTTTTGTCTTATTTTTCTTATTGATCTAGCAACAATGAAGGTACCCATGTACATATACAGAAATAACTTTTCAGACGAGATCTTGTCAGAAACATAAGATCCATCAACACACATGACATTATCGTACATCACATTTTTAAAACATACACACACTTTTCAAAATACTACACCACACTTTGAAAAAAAAAAAAGTTTTGTGTTCTTTTTCGTGTATCACTTCCATATTGTTGCACTCCCAAATTTAATTAAAAGTCTCGAAAAAAGCCGCGGCGGTATGCAATTGTTTTGATTTTGCTTCAGTTTTCGAACCATTTGTTGAAATATTAATGACATTTCAATAAAAAATAACATTCGAGGGATTCGAAATTAAGGTTGATAAAGTAGTTCATCCAGCGTTTAACAGAATATAAACGACGAGCGAACGGTAATTGAAGAGGTGAATCGAACGTTCGATTCCTAAGCATCTTCCACACTATCCCACAGTGTAATACGACATGTCAAAAATGTGGGATGAAAAATGTGTAGAATAGTGTGGGAACGAAATTTGACAGCTCATCATACAACTCATCTCACACGATTTGACATGTGTTTAGATCTGAAATGTTTTAGGATTGATTCTAAAACCATCACACCTTCCATCACACTTTTTGTCATTTGTTGAAGGAATTTAAATAAAAATTAAGAAATGGAAAGCCAAGAGAGCCAAATAATTTTAAAAACAATTGAAAAGGTAAGAAATATACTTATAACCAAAAAAAATATAAATTTTATACAATTTGCAATCAGATACTGGTGTGGAATCAAAATATTCTTGAATTGAATTGAATTTTATTGAGTCTTTAGTTTCGAGTTACATTTTTGTCCTATTCTAATTCCAATTTATTCTCATTCGCTTTAGCGAGTACAAAAGTGGCTGTAATATATGGCCTTCTCTTACAATTGTGTTATGGAAAGCCTCGTGGCGAACAGTTATTATATAAAAGATATATAGTCACACTACTTTTGCTCATAAGTATTCAGATACATTGCTTTAGACGATATTGTCTCTTACATACTAAGATATATATATATAATACTTAAAACCGGCTGTTTTCTTGCTACAGTTATGTAGTTTTTTTGTTTTTCCCGTTGGTTCCCAACCAACTGTTATTTGGTTTTTCAATTTTACCTTATTGATATGGATATATTTGGTACGGTAAAAGAACTGCTTTGTAGCAGTTAAATTGCTGGGTGAAAAACCACCCCGTAACATAAGTTACACCAAGTTACTTTAGATGACGGTGGTGCTGGGACCACCGTGTGTACCCTTCAAGGGTCACGACCGAACTCGCGAAATATTCTTTGAACACACAAGTTTGACAATAGCATGGAATACACTGTGGGATAGTGTGGAAATAGCCATTGCGATTGTCGATTGCTGATCGCTAATCGATAACAAGCGATCAACGGTCGCTAATTTGAGAAATCGGTATTGTGATTTGATCGACACTTGGATCACGATCGATACTTGTCCATTTTGCGATCGCTTGTTGTCGACGCCATTTTCGTAATCGTTGCGGTGTTAAATGGTTGTGATATAGTTAGTTGCGGAAAAAATGATTGTTTTTTGAGAAAAACAAAAGTGCTGATTACAATGCATTTTATAATTTTTTTATATAATTTTTAATTTAGGTCTAAACAAGTTTTAACAAAAAAGCAGCTAGAACTTTTGGTAAATTTTATGGAAGAAAATAAAGAAATCGCTACAGGAGTTTGTACAAAAACTCATGGAAAATATAGATGATACATGGATTATACAATATGTACACAAAATAGATTATAATATGCATGTTGTATTTCTTTATGTGTGAGCCACCAATGCAACCAATAACACCAGGGAATCCAAAAATTTCAAAGAAATACAAAATCTTAATGCGGTGCACAATTTTATGATGTTGGGAACAAAAGAATTTCGTATGGCAGCTCTTACTTTTTCATTAATTTAGGAAAGCAAGTCTCTAAAAGCTGATTTAGTTAATCGAAAATAATTTTTAAAGCTAATAAAAAAGTTAAAGCAAGTCTCTAAAAGCTGGTTTAGTTAATCGAAAATAATCCCAAAGTTTATCATCTTGCTCTAAGGCATTGGAAGCATTTTTAATTTGCCTTCGTTTTCTGATAGTTTCAAACCGAACTTCTTGCGCTTTTCTCTTCAGATTCAAAAACACTCAACCATACATCAGTTGTATCAATTTTTGTTTTTACTTTTCTAATTTTGTACATAAAAATACTATTTTATTGAAAATCTACTCTAAGCAAACAAAAACCATATAAAAAAATCACTTCTGTCAAACTTCAAAGTATGAATAATTCACAATCGATACTTTTTCATTCACAATAATTCAAGTACTAGTGGAACAAGTTACACCCGATTGTGCGATCGATCGACGGCGATGGTCGTTGCTTTTGCGATCGCTGATCGACAACCGCAATAGGGGAAAATGTTGTATGTTTATTTTTCAATAATAATTCGGCTTTTCGTTTTTTAAATTTATAAACATAATAACAAGTCTATCTTAATAAGCATTCAAAAAAATACATATTATTTCTTGAAATAATGCAAACAAAAAATTTTACTATAAAATAAGCTGAAAATATTATTTTCAGAAATTCCAGGAAGTATTTAAACGTAACCGACAAGCCTGTCGAACCTTTGTTGACGAGAACTTTCTTTGTATGAATAGTTTGCAGACAATATCTGAATTAAAATATCAGTTTTTGGAGCTACTGGTATCTATTGGTTTCGTTCCGACCAACGTGCCACGAAAACGAAAATTCGCCGAGGACACCATTCTCGAACTCACCGGTAAGTTATTCTTTTAGTGTTCTTAATTTTAACTACCTAATTGTAAAAATTGACTTCTTTCCAGGTCATGACCTAAACGTCAACGGTGAAAATAATAGGTTGCTTATATCACTTCTCAGTGCTTCTCTCTACCCCAACATAGTAAAAATACTAACACCCGAAAAAAAATACATTCAGACAGTCGGAGGTACTTTACCAAAAATTTCAAATGCAGAAGACCTTCGTTTCAAAACACGCTTGGATGGTTTCGTGTCAATCCATCCTTCCTCTGTTAATTCAGATGTGGCGATATTTCAATCTCCATTTTTGGTCTTTCATGAGAAAGTGAAAACTTCGAAAATATTCATCAGGGAATGCTCCATGGTATCAATGCTTCCATTAGTACTATTTTCCGGTAATGACTTACGAATTGAACTACATGACGGAGAATTTTTAGTTCTTCTTGAAGATGGTTGGATAATCTTGAAAGCATATAATCATGAAATAGCCGAAATGATTCAGTGCCTACGTATTGAGCTGTTTAAACTGTTTGAAGATAAAATAAAGGATCCCTGTTTAAATCTAATGAGCAACGAAAATGGACAGAAAATTGTTCAAGCGATTGTCCATTTGGTAACAAACTAGTATTAAGAAAAAATATTTTTATATAATAATAATAAATTATAAGACCAAATTCCTAAATGCAAGATTTGCAGAGCAAAACAAATGCAAAGCATGGAGGTGCGCAACAATATTTTGACATTTGCTTAAATACTTCTGCATTTGCGCAAAAAGAAAGGAATGATTGCGTCATGGAACAGTCTTTCTAGAAGTAGTATATATGTCTGCGTTTAGGAAATGTTTGCTTAGCAAATTTTGCGCAAAACTTGCGTTAAGGAATTCGCCCTAATATTAATCAAAATAAATCCTTTTTTCTATATTATTTGTTTGCATTAAATCGTCTTCTTTACCAATGATAATAGATCTGTGATATACACACTTAGGCACACTACTCTTATGTTTTGTTGTGAAGACCTGTAATTTTCAAAATTATTAACATCAGCGTACAATCTTATAAAACAAAATAACTACATACTGATAGAAAACAAACAGTGTAGCAACGCATTGCCATCTCAAAGTCGTTGAAGCGAATTGCGTTTGATATTGCTCCGCTGAAATGAACCAACATTTTAAATTATGTTTAATAAAATAACGAAAATAAAGAAAAATGAAAAGATTATCTCAAAAAAAGAAGATATCAGCCATATGTTATATGAATAAATGTAGTACAGTATTGATTTATTAGTTAAAAAAAAATATAATTCATGAAGGAGAAATTAATTATGTAATATAAAATTAATTTTAATATTAATAAATTTTTACATTAAATCTTAAAATCATTTTATACATTGTTTATAATAAAAGTATATACAGTTTTTTTTAAAGAAGTGTAAACACGATGTGCATTCTTTAGTTCCTCATGCAGACTGTTTGTTTGCGAGCTGGTTCTGTTGTTGCCCCTCCTTAAATTGTAGGCCTGAACATCCAATATAGTAACTAGTGTTCAAGTAACATGTTTTCACGATTTTCTGAGATAAAAACTATTGCCTTGAAGGTCAAAAACTGTCGTAACATTCATCCAATTTAATGGCTGAATCATAAAATTGACCTTGTTTTTTGGGTATGAACCCTACGGCATAGAATGTTTGTAGGAAACCACCTCCCAAACCACAAACATTCATTGAACTTCACTTCTAAAATTTTCTGAGAAAAAAAACTTTCTCTATTATTATGGTGGATGTACATGTCTCTGCACCTGCAGAACTGCAGAAAACTAAAGGGAGAAAGAAGAAACGCAATGGTAAACTTTGCTTGTTTGATAGAGAGGGAAGAAGAAAGTGCAGAGATCTTCATACATAAGTTATGGGTAAAGATTATAGGTAAAACGAAAAACAAAACGCAGCATATAGGAAAGTTCTTAGCTGATTCTGGAATGTTAACAACCATCCGATTGGGTTCAGAAGATCAGAAATATGGTCCCATTTAGCATTTTCAACGTATATGGTACCTACAATTTGTAAATCCTATTAATTTTTTTTGGTTTTAAACCAAATATGCAGAAAGTAGCTTGGTTCAAAGCTGAGTCTGGAATGGTATCAACTATCCAGATCAGTTCAGTGGTTTAGAAAATATGGTCCCATTATAACTTTCAACGTCTTTGTACCTAAATAATCCAAACCTTATGACCGTATAGCACGTCATTGAATCTTCTTCTCCATACTCCTTAGATACACACAGGACCAAAAAATCACTCAAAGAATCTTTCTCTCAAAGCACCCAAGTTACTTCTTATCCGAGTCTTTTAAAGCCCATGCATCCACCCCATACAGCAGGACTAAGATGATCAAGGTCTTGTACAGCTTCTCTTTGGTTCTATGAGAGAGGGCCTTACTACTTAAATGCTTTCTCATCCCGAAGAAACAGAGATTTTCGAGAGTAATTCTGCGTTTGATCTCTGCACTGATGTCGTTTTGGGTTTTTATAGTGGATCCCAGGTAGACAAAGTCCTTGACTACTTCAAAATTATATCTATCCATCGTAATGTTTTGCCCGAGTCGACAGCTAATCCCATCTTTACCGCCTCCGATTCAATACTGGCAAATGCACCGGTCACAGCTCTTTTATTTCGACCGATTATGTCTATGTCATCTGCATACGCGAGTAGTTGATCGGACTTTTGATAAATTGTACCAGTGGTGTTGACTTGCGATTTTCGTACAATTGCTTCAAGAACGATGTTAAATAGGTTGCATGATAGCGCTTCGCCTTGTCTCTCTTATTTCGGCCGATTATGTCTATGTCATCTGCATACGCGAGTAGTTGATCGGACTTATGATAAATTGTACCAGTGGTGTTGACTTGCGATTTTCGTACAATTGCTTCAAGAACGATGTTAAATAGGTTGCATGATAGCGCTTCGCCTTGTCTTAGACCTTTCTCAACATCAAACGGTTCTGTGGTGTTCTTACCGACTTTGACACAGCAGCGAGATCTCCATCGCCATCCTGCACAAGCGGACGAGTTTGGCAGAGATGCCAAGAAACGACATGGCTCTGTACAGTTCGTCTCTATCCACGCTATCATACGCGACTTTAAAATCGATAAAGAGGTGGTGTGTATCGATATGGAATTCCTGTTTTTTTTCCAAAATCTGTCGAAGTGTGAACAATTGATCGGCGATTGACTTGCCTGGCCTAAAACCAAACTGATATGGGCCAATCAGATCATTTACAAGGGGTTTTAAGCGATCACACAGGATAGCTGAAATGATTTTGTAAGCGAAATTCAGGAGACTTATTCCAATGTAGTTGATGCAGGTCAGAGCGTCTCCTTTTTTTGTTGATGGGGCACACTAAGCCAAGGTTCCAAACATCGAGCATACTTTCTTCCGACCAAATTTTACAGATGAGTTTATTGCATGCTCCCTACCAACACATCTCCTGCTGCTTTGAGCAATCCAGCAGCTTTATTTGATTTAATTTTGGCAATCGCTAGCCGCACTTCATAAAGGTCGGGTGGACGAAAATGTTGGCCATCATCGTGTTAGATGGAGTAAGTAGCCTTGCAGCGGAATGTTGGCTTTCTTCGCCGTTTAGCAGTCTAGAACAATGGTCTTTCCAGATCCTTAGCACTGATTGTTATCTGGGGGTCAATTCCCGATCTGTGAAGCTGTGAAGTGATAAAAAAATTATCATTTTACTTTTCACAGCGATTTTTCATTTTATCACTTCATAAACTCGCATAATGCGATTCTCGAACTTATTATGATAAACAGCTGTCAATGTGTGTACTAAAAAGTACTAAATGATACACCCAGAGCAAAAAACAACGTTCAATCAGAGAAAACCACTTTGATTTAACCCTATTTAAAAAAAAATTGCTTCGAATACGAATGTTTTAAAATCAAAGTTTGGAAAAAAAAATTGAGAACGAAGCATAGTTAAATCAAGATTACTCGAGCTAAGGTACCATTACAAAACGGAAATCAAATTTAATCTATTAAATTTTAATTTGCCTTTTTGTCTCACAGTGTAAGATCTGTCAGCGAGTTTTCACTGCTCTTCACAGAACGATTTTACTGTGATAAGATATTTATCATTATGAAAAGTTTTGAAGTTTGTTTTCACAAATCGGGAATCGAATTTAACGCCAAGGCGTGAAAAAGTTTATCATTTCACATTTTCACAGATCGGGAATCGACCCCCTGCTACCATATTCCCCCTATCGACTCGGCAGGCTTCTGTTCTGGCCACAGAGGAGCTAACAGAGAGGGTAATCCTGTCATTTTATTTGACGTTACCTACAAGCTTCGACATCAGCTGATCTCAGCTTAGGTGAAAAAGTGTGCGTGAGAACAAAGGAAAACTGCACACACTCTCACCTAAGCTGAGTGGTGGATTAATTTTCCCGCCTTTTTCAAAATCATCAGCTTTTTGGGTCTGTTCACAAACTCGTTTATTTTTTGGTTAGGCTGTTCCTACACCAGTAACTCTTTACTTCACTAGTTGCGTTTTCGTTTGTTTTTTTTTGGTATAAAAAGAAATTTGGGGTAAGAAATTTACCTCCATTGAAATATTAGTACCTAATATTTAGAAGGTTGAATCATATACAACAAAAATACTAAAAGCAAAACTTAAGAATGTAGTACACGGAACATAAAAAACCACATGCGAATGTGTCTCTGACTTCCCGTACCAAAGGTGTATTTGTGTTACTAGCGCAACATTTAGCGATGTTGTTATATCCACGAATATTTGGGTAGTAGGTACACCGCATGTTTACCCAAAAAGACACATGTGCAAATGTAACCAGAAGGGTTGCATTCGATGTGGTTACATAAAAATGCACATATAATTGGTGCTTACGTATGGCTAGTATACGGCATATAGTCAAATGTTTCACTGCACACTATTTGACATTTAAATGTGGTTTCCTAGTACACGAAATGCAAACATTCATGAAGCGCTATCATTTTTGAAACATTATTTTTGGTGTTGTGTTCTAGTTCAATATAAATTATACAAGAATATACAAGAAATAATTGAAATAATTTGTTTAAAGTGCCAATTACAAGAAGAAACATTATAAACTGAAAAAAAATTTAATTTCATTACAACTCTTAATATTAAGAAATTATCAAACAGTTATTCGCACAAAAAGCCGTCTCCCGAACCAAAAAATATATGAAAATAACTAAAATATTCTTTGAAAAAACACGAAATAAAAATATATTTCCAATAAATATATATATATATAAGTTCCGATTTTGCTTCTATTACGAGAATGGCGTAATAGAGTACCAGCTGAAAATACAAGTGTGATCGTAGCTTAGCGTGCATTTATGAACATATCCTTATTCGGGAGAATTCTACCTCATTTCATGAACAAAATCCACCACAGCTCATGAGTTTAAGGGGAAACGTGAAACTTAAAAAAAAAATCATGAACTGATTGCCGTGTTACATATTGGAATTTTATTTAATAAAACAATCTGTAATATTTACAACACGTTTAAAAACATTCAGAAACATTTATTAAAATAAATCTGATGCCGCAAATACTGGTTAAATCAATATGCTTTTTATATTTATACTTCTAGAGTTTTTAAACAAGATTCAAACTTTTTGGGTCTGTTCATAAACTTGTTTAATTGTTAGTTAGGCTGTTTCTACACTGGTGCCTCACAAGTTAAAGTTAGGCTTATAATGAGAAATACTATATTTGTATTTGCATTTTCGTTTGTTTGTTTGTTTGGATATAAAAAGAAAAGAAGGTAACGAATTCCCTTCAATTAAACTATCAGTTCAAAACCTACTTGCAAAAGAAAACGAAAAACAGTTCTTTTTTGGCACCATTAAAATTTACATTAGTCGCTTTCATATAATAACATAGAATATTTTTTCCGTTTTTTAATTGTTTCAAACACATCAGTAAATATTTTACTTAAGCAGTTTGAAGCCAGAAAATAAGTTTAAAAGGTATACAGTCTCTTATTACTACTGATGCTATAAACGCACAAATGTAAAAAAAAATTATTTTTAATTGTTTTCATAATTCAAAGATTGTTTTTGCTTATAACTATAACCATTGGCGCAAAATTATAGTCGATTTAACTCGAAACTAAAAGCAATTTAATGTGAAACTTGGTTAAAAATACGGTTTTCCGTATTATAAACGGCATAAAGTATACATTCTCTTAATAAAGTTGTCTAACTTTAAAAACAGCAAACCTGAGCATTATATTTTTAATGCAGCACAATAAAATCTCTGATAGATTGACAGCTCACTCTCTTGAAATCGCTTTTGTGGTATGTAACTACTCACAAATACTGCATAAATTCATCAACAACCCCTTTCAGTGGAATAAATAACTGGAAGTTAAAAAAGTGGTTATTCTTGAGTAATAGTTAGACAACTGTTCTAAAATTGAAATAATGTTAAGTGGTGTGACGTTAATTCCTTAAATATAGGTTGACTATAATTTTGCGCAATTGAGTTTATAACAAAGAGAAATCATGTGGAAGTTTCAAACTTTCCTCGTAGGATGTCGTTACTATCGACTTGCGTTTTTTTACTCGAGTAGCAATTATTCTTGAGTTAAAAGGCAAGAGAAATAAAGAAAAACAAATACAAATGTATACAGAAAAAAATTGTTCGGTTGGGGTTGAGGGATGTTCGTTACATGGAATTATTGCAATAATAATTACTCGATATGATCATTAAGCGACATCTACTTTTGAGTTTGAAACCATCTTGATTTCTCTATGTTTATAAACTGAATGTAATAATCCGGGAATGCGCAAAGCTGTATCTGATCTTGCACTTCTGTCGTGTCTTAAAAAGCTTAGATACGTAAATAAAGTACAAGGATATCCGATATTGAAAAATAAAAATAAAAATTGTAAAAAACACGAAATAAAAATACAAGTTGCTGTTTTGCTTCTATTACGAGATATGCGGGCTAAAATAGTACCAGCTGAAAATACAAGTGTGATCTTAGCTTAGCGTACATTTATGAACACAATTTATGAACACACCCTTATTCGGAAGAATCCTACCTCCATTCATGATCGAAATCCACCACAGCTCATGATTTTAAGGGGAAACGTATTCATATACGCGAAATGCAAAAAATCTAAACATTGGGTAACCGGAGGGACAGACGTAACTACAGATTTTTATCTTTATTAGATAATCTTTGGTTCTGGCCTTAAATCCTTGGGTAGATCTTTTTACCCTTTGGTAGAATTTTCTTACATCACTCCTGCCGCTACAACCCTCGATAGACTCGATCGCTCGCTTCTCGTGCTCTCTCTTTTTCCTCTTGAGAAGTCGGCGTTCCTCCCTTCTTTTTTTCCCGTAGAATTCCCGGGCTGTTCTCTCAGTGGCTCTGGTTCTAGTTTGCGGCATTGCCTGGTAGGCTTCGTTCTTCGCTGCATGCGCCAACCGGCATTCTTCATTGAACCAGGAGTTTTGTTGTGGATGCCTAGTGAAACCCAGCACATCAGAGGCGACACTTCTGATGGCTTGTTGACAATGTCTCCACTGGTCATCTGCACTTGCTGCTGGTGGCGGGCTTGTTGAGAGGTTGGTAGAAACGTGGTCAGCAAAGGTTCTTGCGGTCTCTTGCGATTTAAGCTTCGCGATATCAAACCTTCTAACAGCATCAGCTCGGTGCTGCGGCGCCATGGATATCCGCATTCGTACTCGAGATACTACCAAGTAGTGGTCAGAGTCTATGTTTGCCCCACGAAATGTTCGAACATCCAGGATACTGGAAGCATGTCTGGCGTCTATCGCGACGTGATAAATTTTGATCACTGCTTCGCCATGTACCTTTCTGTATATCGAGGTGCTCGATATGATGACGTTTCGCCACACCGCGAAGTCTACCTTGCATCGTGCAGGCTGTGTCCGACGGTTGAATCAAAAGTGCCCTCCTTTCCGAGTCTGGCATTAAAGTCACCCATAATGATTTTGACGTCGTACTTCGGGCGCATATCGTACGTGCTCTCGAGGACGTCGTAGAACTCGTCCTTGGTTGGTTCATCCTTCTTTTCGTGGGGGCGTGGACACAGATCAGCGTAATGTTTTTAAATTTAGCTTTGATGTGGATTGGGACCAATCGCTCGCTAAAAAACTGCGCCCAAATAGCCGCTGACCCTGTTCCTTATAGCGCGGTCCGTGGTAAATGTGTCACGATGTCATTCGTTTTCCCTCTCCATCCCATCGCACTTCCTGGATAGTTGTTATATCAGCCCTTAGCCTATCCACCGACGTACAACCCCCATCCTGGAGGACCAGACTCTTAGATAGCTCCAAAAGCGGGGAGCGGGATGAAGACGCTCCTTATAGCCCGTATAAGGTGTTCACTAAGTAGTTTAACCTGACTGGAACTGAAGACGCCACCGTTGATTCCATCTGGGGAATTCTTCCGCTGCCGTCTTGATCAAAGGAGAAAGTGCCTTAGTGGAAACACTCCTCCCCCCTCCTTGCTGACCACAGCTCTAAATATACCAGAGTAGCTCACGTAAGGTCTCTGTCGTCCAAAACTGTTGGTGGCACCGTTGATTCAGATGAATTCCTCCGCCGCACAACATCCTTCTGATGACCTAGTCTAAAACTTCAGCCGACTTATTCAGCCAGTCAGGGGATTTGCGCATGGAATGCGATTCTGGCCTTGTTCAGGCAGCTAAAAAAGAAAATTGAGATGAGTTAATTCAACTCTAGCACTTTGGTTTGCCCACATCGGGGAGCGTCAGGTATTCGAAGGCTATAAAGTCATTGGCAGCAACCCCGGGTTTTGTGGAATTAGGAGTGAACGATGAGTTATGTACCCTTAATAAACGTAAATATTATCTTGCTTCCACCGAACAGGTAATGGGTGCATTTTCAAATGCATTAGTAGAACAAGAGGCTTTGCTAAAATCTGGTTTGGAGTCTATTATTGTTTGGGCTTTTCAATCACCGAATGAGTTGAACTCAAATGCTCTTTATGATCGATTCACTTCCCTTTTTGGGTCTTCTAAAGAAAAGCAGCTTTTACTCTAAGTCAAGTTCACAGTCTTGGTAGAAGGAACGCAATGGATAGTAGATTTAGTTCCCGAAGGCAGTACAAGTATAGTCATAAGGTACAGAGCGCGAATAATTCAAATAAAAGCCAAGGTAAAAAGTTTAATTCTTCCTTTCGTTCTAGAGAACACGACAGAGACAAAAAGTGACTCAAATACAACTTTCAGGGGGGGTCAGTTGCAGACTTACCGATTGAACTGGGAGGATCTTGGCGCAAGCGACTATTTCAGGAACAAGAATCTCCTTTTGCAAAAAGCCTCACTTAACTTTACCATCAGAAGCAGCTCAAATAAAGTTTGCAACAGCATATTCCATTAAAATGGACATGCAAATTATGGAAATGAAAAAATTAAAAATTCTAGAACCTCCCCTAAAAGTTGGTCCAAGTTTCCTTTTAAAAATGTTTTTAGTAAAGAAGTCGGATGGAGACCTTTGTCATATCTTCTACTTACGAACCCTAAATACTTACGTGAATGTAAAAACATTCAAACTAATTTCTCACTCCACGATTCCAGAATTTTTACAACCATAGGACTGGATGACAAAAATGAATATTTCTCAAGCATTCCTAAGACTGGTGTACAGGGAAGCCATTTTACAGTTGATTTTGTCTGCCTTTCGGTCTTGCTTTGACACCAAGAGTATTTTTATCCCACGGAAAAGAGATATTCGTGTTTTGGTATATCTGGACGATTTCCTTTTGGTGAATCAGGACTCGGGCAAACTAGAACGACAGGTTGCGGAAACCGTTCGCATTCTAGAAAACTTGGATTGGAATATAAATTACAAGAAAAAATTACTTGTAATACTTTCAAAAACATTATATCCCTCAAAGCCAAGAAAGTAAAAAAGATTCGATTTTGCCTCCAGGTAATGTTACAACAAATGTTTTGTACTCTTCGCCGATTGCAACAAGTGCTGGGTTAGTTAATTTCTACAGCTTTGTAATGAGCCCTATCAAAGGTCGAGATAATACACAAAAAAGAAGTGACACATTTTCTAGCAACGAATGCTGTATCTAGGATGGGGTGCTCAATGCAATGAATCTGTCTTTTCAGGCCAATGGTCGAAAAGTCAGAAAAAAGAAATGTACGCTGTTTTAATGGCCATAAGCCAAAAGGCATCTGCTTTGAGAGACGCACACATCCTTCTCCAGTCAGACAATCGAGCTGTAGTTGCGTACATACGAAAGGAGGGATGTACAAGATCAGTGAACTTAATAAGCCTAACATATCAACTTCTTCATCTGATCGATCGGCTCAATATAAAAATATCCGCGTTTATATTCCGGGAAGGTAAAACGGAATAGCCGACAGGTTGTCCAGAGGTGGACAACCGGTTTGAACTCAGATCATGTAAGATTTTAAAAGTCGAACAGACTTTAAATTTAAATGGCTTCACCTAAAATTATATCTTAATCCAACATCGCGATAGATTGCAAAGATCGAGCCGCAACATACATAAATGCTTTCAGCCGGTTTTGGAATCATGTTGGATTTTTCTGGCACACTTAAAAAGATCTCGAAGAAAGTATCTAGTTGTGTGTCCAGAGTGGGACCAGACCTTCTGGATGTCGGACCTCAAAGCTCGGGCTCTGGAGCCTCAATTGAGAACCTGCGGAAGGTGCTCATAGACGTGACAACGAGCCAACCCCCTCCACAGGTAGATCAAATAATCCTGAAAGTATGGGGAGTTGGGGCCGGGGTAGCCAATTAGTAGATTGGTCTAGAGAGGAAAAGAATTTATTAAAAGAAGGATGGAGACATTCTACTCTGAAAACCTATTCCTCTGCTGTAAAAAAATATCTTCTTTGGTGCGAACAGAAAAGTGTAGATTCTACATCTCCTAACGTTGCTTGTTTAGCAAGATATTTGTCAAATCTTTACTTGAAAGAGAGATATGCTCCTAGAACAATTCTCGTTCACAAGTCTGCTATATCAACTTTTTGTGATCCAGCTGATAGTCTATCGACAAATTTCTTTGTGCGACATATTTTATGGGACCCGAGGAGTGTGTTTAAATGGTTAGCAGAGAACGAAACAAACAACAAATAATTATTTGAATCCTCCAGACGAACAGCTTCCATTCTGGTATTAGCGTCAGGTAGAAGAATTCATGTCCTTACTCTTTTAAAAGAATCATGCGAAAATTACAAAGAGGAGGACGAGAGTATCATTTTTCATCTTTGGTTCGGATCTAAAACTGATTCAGCCAAACACAGTCAATCTAGTTGGTATCAGTTAATTTGTCATGAAAATAAAAATTTCTGTCCTGTTTTCTGGATAAAACAGTTGATCAATCAAGATAACTTATTCATAACTATTAATGAATCTAAGCCGGCATCAAGAAAAGTAATTGGGAGCTGGGTTCGTACCATTTTAAGAGATGCAGGAATAGGGGCCTCACCTGGAAGCTGTAGAGCTGCGGTTGCATCGTCGGGTGTGCTTGAAAAGCAGCCAAAAGATGAAATTTAAGCGAGAGGAAACTGGAAGGCTGAGAATACATTCAAAAAGCATTATTACTTACTTAAGATGGCGCTTACAGTCCAGGATGGACTACGGCCTCAACCAACATGTCTCTCCAGCCAGCTCTGTTCATAGCCAGCCGCTTCCAATTTTGCACCGCAAGTTGGCTGAGATCGTTTTCCACTTGTGTGCGCCATCTATTGGGGGGTCTTCCAAAGCTGCGTACACCATCAAGAATGGACTCGAAGACTCCTCGGGCTGGTTTGTTGGTGTTCATACGCTCCATGTGACCAAGCCATCTCGGCCGCTGTATTCTCAGCTTCTTGACCACGTCAATATCGCCTTTCTACTTAAATGCTTTCTCAGCCCGAAGAAACAGCGATTGGCAAGAGTAATTCTTCGTGCGCCATCTATTGGGGGGTCTTCCAAAGCTGCGTACACAATCAAGAATGGACTCGAAGACTCCTCGGGCTGGTTTGTTGGTGTTCATACGCTCCATGTGACCAAGCCATCTCGGCCGCTGTATTCTCAGCTTCTTGACCACGTCAATATCGCCTTTCTACTTAAATGCTTTCTCAGCCCGAAGAAACAGCGATTGGCAAGAGTAATTCTTCGTTTGATCTCTGCACTGTTTTTGCGTTGTTATAGTGGATTCCAGGTAGATAAAGTCCTTGACTACTTCAAAATTATATCTATACATCGTGATGTTTTGCCCAAGTCGACGATGCTGAGATTCCTTTCTCGTTAATAGCATATATTTCGTTTTGTCTTCATTAACAGCTAATCTCATCTTTGTCGCCTCCGATTCAATACTGGCAAATGCACCGGTCACAGCTCTCTTATTTCGACCGATTATGTCTATGTCATCTGCATACGCGAGTAGTTGATCGGACTTTTGATAAATTGTACCAGTGGTGTTGACTTGCGATTTTCGTACAATTGCTTCAAGAACGATGTTAAATAGGTTGCATGATAGCGCTTCGCCTTGTCTCTCTTATTTCGGCCGATTATGTCTATGTCATCTGCATACGCGAGTAGTTGATCGGACTTTTGATAAATTGTACCAGTGGTGTTGACTTGCGATTTTCGTACAATTGCTTCAAGAACGATGTTAAATAGGTTGCATGATAGCGCTTCGCCTTGTCTTAGACCTTTCTCAACATCAAACGGTTCAGTGGTGTTCTTACCGACTTTGACAGAGCAGCGATATTTCTCCATCGTCATCCTGCACAAGCGGACGTTTGGCAGGGATACCAAGATACGACATGGCTCTGTACAGTTCGTCTATATCCACACTATCATACGCGACTTTGAAATCGATAAAAAGGTGGTGTGTATCGATCTGGAATTCCTCAATTTTTTTCCAAAATCCGTGGGAATGTGAACATTTGATCGGCGGTAGACTTGTCTGGCCTAAATCCACACTGATATGGGCCAATCAGTTCGTTTACGAGGGGTTTTAAGCGATTACACAGGATAGCCGACAAGATTTTATAAGCGACGTTTAGGAGGCTAATTTCTCTGTAGTTGGTGCATGTCAGAGCGTCTCCTATTGTGGATTCGGCACACTAAGCCAAGGTTCCATTCATCGGGCATACTTTCTTCCGACCAAATTTTACAGATGAGATTGTGCATGCTTCCTACCAACACCTCTCCTGCTGCTTTAAACAATTCAGCTGGTTCTGCACCAGCAGCTTTATTTGATTTAAGTTTGGCTAGGCGCACTTCATTCAGGTAGGTGGACTCAGCACTGACTGTGTATCCACTACAATATGTAACAGAACCGTAGGTGTTATCGGTAAGATTCCTCAATACAGGTTGTTCATTAATCTCACACAACATAGAGGTGCTAAAACCCAAATCAAAATAGCAGCACATAGTTGAACAACCTATCGAAAAACCCCAAAACCTTCTCTTCCCTTTTACCACCATTACAACCTCAAGCTTACATTAACTAGAAGCTGATCCTGGCAGCAGGAAGAAAAAGGTGTCCAGGCCACGAAAGCGCAGCATGCTAGCATATAGCACGTCCCAGCTCGTCGGTGGGGGGGGGGGTTCTTGCTATCGAAGCGCTGGACGTTTGTTACTTCATACATGCCGGAAAATGTAATAGAAAACAAAGAACGGGTTCATATAAAAATAGAGCCCAAAATTGTCCTGATTTAGGAAAGTGTTGCAAAGTTTTTCAAATGAGGAGGAGCAAGGTGAAATAGCCCCTCTGAGGAATTTTCCCACCCACGTATCCTTAAGGGATACGACCATGGCTATTACGTCCTCAATTTCAAACAATAGCCCCTAAACGAGAACAAGTTATTATCAAACTATAAACCAAAAATACTCTTTATTTAATTTAAATAAAAAAATAAGGTTCATTATCTTAATGCAAAACAAAAATCATCTTAAACCTCAATATCATCATCATCTAAAAAAAACCAAGGTCTTATAAAAAAAACATCATAAAAAAAATGCATCATCTTCACTCCGGTGGAAATAGATTGACTTGAAGATTGCTTACCTATGGTCACATCATGCGATCGTTCGCAATCACATCCACCCACGATAAGTTTTTATTGACAGTCCATAGTTATCAAACTATTCCAAACATCTGAAAACTCCAAGAGAAACAACATCCCATAAAATATTCGACCGAGAGTAGAATAAATAAAGAGGTCAAGCGAATTAATTTTAAAACAAATTTTTCATTTTTATTGCAAGAAAACTTAAACCTAACAAAGGGTCAACTAAAACTAAATGCTCAAAATAAAAAAAATAATTTAATACAAATTCTCTTATTTTTTATTATTAAGAAAATTATTATCTTTAATCAAAGTAATCAAAATAAACCAACAGTCCTACAATTTCTGAGTTTATGAAACGTAAATATATTTATAAGAATTCTATCTAAATTTCGCTCAAATTCATTAACAATAAAGTTACTTTTATAAAAACACATCGAAAGCTTGAAATTTATTTTAATTAAAAATATCAATAAAATTTTATAAAAAAAAGGTTGCTTTTATTTTATTTTTAATCAAATTTAACTCATAAATATATACTAAAAAAATTAAATTTTACGTCAATATTGTTCCAGAAAAGGTACTAAAAAAATTAATAAAAGAAATTTCTTCACCTTACTGTCTCAAATCAAAATAAAATTTTCCACCTCTTTATACTCTTTTTATCAGTGTTTACACTAATTTAATATACAGCGGGCGAAAAGAGAGAAACTAGAATAACTAAAATGAGTTCGCTGCAATTTATTTAAAAGCATCAATTAAATCTCTTTAATAAATTTTTTTTCTTTTTTTTTCTCTGCATTTGTAGGGTTAAATTTCAGTGACTTTGAATTAACGTTGGTCATTAAATTATCCAATAAAATAATATCTATCTATTTCTTTATTTTTAAATATATATATAAACAAACTTACCAACATTTTAAAATCGCCGATCTTTGATGGGGTGCACCGCTTCAAAGCTGATGGGTTTATTTTCACTATGTTTAGCTAGAGAATTAGATATTTGAATGATCAGCACAAAAATTTTTCTATCTGTTATTACCATAAATCTCTTCGTTTATTATATCTTTTTTTTCACTAAATTAATTTTAAAACTTTTAGTTTATTCTTTATAGTTTTAATGATATATTTTTTTTTTGATTTGAGTGTGAGAGGGAAAACTAAATTCAAAAAAAATATGTATGTAGGGTATTTTTAAAAATAAAAAACTAAACTAATGTAAACTTAAATTGATGGATCGTTGATGGTCTCGATGGAGATGGTTGTCATTTCTTCATATTCACTCGGTTTAGGATGCTGATAGTTTATAGGGTATCTTTTTATAGTTTTTTTTTATTTTTTATAGGAAACTTCTTTTTTCTTCTTTAGGTACATACTGCGCCCCCGGGGCAGTACTCGTGGTTTGTATCTCCGTCTATTGTCACTTCCCCTAAATTTTGGCTACTATGGCTATACGTCCACGATGAGGAAGGATTATTATTTTCTTCGGTAGCTGGGGTATTTGGTGTTGACGAGCTTCGTGTTGAAGTAACTATAGCAAACAGATTTTTATAAATATTTTTACATAGTTTCATAGGATATTTAACACACCAGTTTCTCGATCAGAAGCAACTGCCACAGCGACGGCAGCAACTGTTGCATTTGCCATTTCTTCGCTTTGTTCCTTGTTAGAGGTTCTTCGGGTGTAAATAGAGGTACCTCTTGTCTCATATTAAAATCATTCATTTGGTGGCCTGTAAGGCCAAATCGAGTTCGTGGATCATTCAGCATTCTTTATATTACCTCTGTCATTCGATGCATTATATTGTGGCCGCACTTTTCCAATTTCAACACGCCCATTTGGATCTCTTTCGGGTCGAGCATCTGGTCCAGTGTCTGACCAATCACCTCGAAGTCGTAGCTTTCTTACTTGTGATGGAGTCTCACCAGTGAATGAATTTTTTCCCACACGCTTTGAATGTAACTCACTAAGATCAATTCCTTGATTATTCAAATCAAACATGTACAAATAGTCAATAGTCTCATACATTGACGTATTAGGTATGGACCGCCAGTAGCCAACTTCACGCGTGTTCCAACATATCTAGGGGTGCCATCAACTACTAGCAGGGAATCTGCGTAGCAGTGATATGATTTCTTTAATTAATTATTTACTATTGAAATATTTTGGTGGAAATTATTATCAAACTACTTGTATTTTACAAAACACATCCACTCCTTATGCCATGAGTTACTTACAGATGAATATATTATCGTTTTCATTTAAATTCTAATGGCGAAATTAGAACACGTATTTAAAACTAAAAGATGATGGCATTTTTAAGCTGTTTTAAGATGGAACAACTTTTCTTGGCTGTTTGTATTAAAATTTCAACCGACTGGCGGTCCATATCTAGTACGTCAATGGTCTCATAGCTGTGAGTTTACCATCCGGTTTCCTGGGCTTCAAAATACAATTCTGTTTTTCAAGTGATCGAGTCTCTGGCCACAAATGCCATTGAAGCCAACTGCATATTAAATCTGTATTACTGTAACGTACCGAATTCAACAAAAAGTGTAATATAAATTTATGTTTTGTTGTGATTATGGAAAATAGCAATATTTCAAAACCAAACATTTCTTCTGTGTTCTTTAAAACAATTATATTATTAATTTCAGACTGTCATGTAACTGTCAGATTATATATGTCAGTTACGTTCAGTGTATTAACTGCAGTGTATTAACTGTAATAAAAAAAACTTAAGGGGGTGACTTGTAGTGAAACACTTGCGATGGTGATTTGATGGTGATGGCGATTCCCTCCAAACAATCCGTTGAAAATCACGGTCTTTGGGACTGACCCAAATCTGCCGAAACATTTTAACAATGTCAGCGCAAAAAACGTACCGATACAAACGAAACTGCATGTAAACATTCAATAAATTCTTCTGCAAAGGAGGTCCGATGTGGAGAACTTCATTCAAACTAAGCCCTGTCGAATCCTTATGCGAGCCGTTAAAAACTACTCTCATTTTGGTTGTTACCACAGCATGATGAGGCAAATAAAAAGTTTTCCCTGATGAAGGCTCTACTTCTTGAATTGGGATGCGCTCCATGTGCCCCAATTCTTCATACACCTTCATGAATTTGCAGTACTCTACACGAAGGTTCTCATCACGAGAAAATCGCCGCTCTAGACTAAACAACCTCGAAAGAGCACCAGAAAGAGTGTTACCAAACCTCACATCGACCTGACGGAACGGCAAAGCCACAATGAACTTGTTATCTGGAGCTCGAGAAAAGGTGTCTACAAAATGTTGATCAGCAAAATCCTCCTTTCCAACGGAGGGGAGATGCGAGGTGACCTCTTCTATCTCCCAAAACGATTTCAATAGCACATCAATATCCACTCCTACGTGCATTGAAACAATATTATTTTCTGGCATGTTGTTGCCAGCAATTACCCAACCAAAAATAGTATTTTGGGCAATGATATTCCCATTACCATCCGAACGATGACCATCCCGTAAGCTACTCCATACCCTGTCCGACCCAAGAAGAATGTCAATAGGAGCAGGGGTGTTGAACCCTGGATCTGCTAACTGCAGACCGTTCAAGGCAATAGGATTCTTCAAATCAAAAGAGAGTAAGGGAGTTAATGAGGTAATGGTTTTCAAAACAAAAGCTTCCACATTTATTTGGGAAGCATCAAAACAAGAATTCAATTGCAGTGTTACGACTCCTTGCGTAACACCAGCGTCAACAGCGGAAATCCCAGATATAGGCAAACGAGCATGGCGACGAGAGAGCCCTAGCCTCTTAACTACACGATTGGTGACAAAGGAGACTTGTGAACCCGTGTCCAGCAGTACGCGACAAAGTTGAAGATTGCCTGCAGCATCCATAACTTTAACGACGGCGGTTGGTAAAATCCCAGATATTGGATTACCGGGTTTTGTATGATGGCTTACAATAGATGGCGAAGAAGGTGCAACAAGAGTTATTTCATTTGAAGAATCGCTGGCATTATTAGGGTTACGAGAGCCAGCATTGTCTAAATGCACCAACGAATGGTGACGCGCACGACAGTAAGAACAACGAATATTTGCTCGACAACGCGAAGACGAATGTTGTGTTCCTAGGCAGTTATAACAATGTCTATTGTCTCTTGCGAAACGACGACGTTCATCAATTGACCAAGCAATAAAATCGGAACACTGATATAAAGGATGGCTACCTTTGCATTTTGGACACGAAATATTTGAAACGGCAAAGCTTCTAACCCTTCCCGAATGATTTGACGAACGCGTATTGGGTTTAATAACTTTGCATTTAGATTCACTTGTTTCTAAGGCACTACAACGTTCTTCTAGAAAGTCTATTAGTTCTTGAATGGTAGAGTCTTCCGAATTTTTATTTTTAAGCGCCCAAGCTGTACGTGTAGCACTGTCTGTTTTGTCCAACAAAATATAAACCAACCATGGATTTCTGCTTTCAGATTCCATTGCTGATAAGCCCCGAATAACTTCATCCGCACTGTCTACCAATTTTCGTAACTGGTTATTATTGGCATTAGCTACCGACGGCATATTCAAAAACGATTCGATGAATTGATTTATAATAAATAGAGGTCTATTGTATCTGCGTTCAAGTTTATCCCAAGCCTGTATATAATTAGAATCGGAGATATAAATACCGTTCAATAAATTAGCTGGGTCGTCACGTAAAAAAGATTTAAGATAACGGAATTTCTGCGAACCAGATAAATTTTTTTTACAATCTATGCTGCCTAGGAACATGTCACGAAAACACGGCCACTCCCGATAGTCACCAGCAAATGGTGTAATTTTAAAAGCAGGCAGTTCAATATCTGCTGAGAGTTTTGAATGACTCAGAGCAGGTGCGGAAGTTTCATGCTCCACGTTTTGGTTTTGAGACTCCGTAGTCGAATTGTCATTTACATGCGTTGTCTTATTTAAAGACTCAATCGGATTATTATTTTCAACTGAAGAACGACGACCGGAAATTCTACCACCAAAAGATTCACGCGAGGGAAGTTTTAATCTTATAAATTTAACGAGCAAAGATTTAGATGTTATAAACTTTGATTCGAAAAGTTCAAAATCTGCTTCAGGATCAACGTAATTTTCCTCAGCATGATATTGGTGGAGGTCGAATTGGTTTCCACTAAAATCTTTCCACGAATCCTCCAAGCGATCTAAACGAACTTCTATTGCTTCAACTAACGTGTCCCCCGGAATCGATTGAGAAAAATTGTATACGCGTTCAATTTACAATTTACCGATACCAAAATTACCTGTCCTCAAAGCAATGAGGATTATGTTCGTGGACTGTATCCAAATACAATAGCAACCAACCAATTTAACCAAATTTAAACAACAAAACGTTTAAAATATCCGGCTCGAAGGACCAACTTTGATCGAGAATAATTCCAAAAATGTCCCAACAAATAAATAAAACCCGAACTTCCAATATATTATGTAGTTTTATTACAATATTCAATTATTCCCGAAAAAGACAATGCAAATTAAACGGCTGATACAAGAGCGAAGATGTTGTTTGGTTGGTGGTTGCTATTCAAAGAGATCGAAATTAGCAATCGACACAATGATCATGAAAATTATAACATGACAAAATATAATCCCCGTTTTTACAGCTTTACAGCACAGCACAAGTGCAAACAGCTCATCATTATATAGGTATGTATGCCTATTTGATACATATCAATAGCATAAGCATAGGAAAGTAAAAGCACCGTATGTGCGAATCCGCTACCTAGCAATTGATAATGCATCGCAAGTATACCTAATGCTTGTGATGTGAAAGACTAACTTCGAGATTATGCATTGATATGATACCCAAAAACAAATGTACAAACATACATAGCACCACCAAACTGACCATCTGTGCTCATGGCAAAATAAAAATATAAGGCAAAGCTACATAAGGTAAATAATACAATGTTTGGTTTTTCAATTAAACTAAAAAGTTAAATAATTAAGTTAAATTGATTACTTTAAAATTCAATTAATTCAAAATTAAATCAATTAAAACTACAAATGAAAACAAATATTATAATTCATTTCTTAACACCCTTATTATTATAACTTATTTTGAATAATGGTACAAAATTATTAATTCTGTTATTTTTTTAATAATTGAATATATCAAAAGAATTATCATCAACATTTTCTGTCCCAATAGTATAAATTAATTAGCACTCAGGACTAAGTTAAAAGGACATGATCTCCATACACTTTAAAAAAATATAAGTAGTTATGTTTTTATTATAGCACTTAGTTCGTTGTAATATCATAAGTACAGGCGGCGCTGATATAGATGTCAAGAACCCCAGCTGCGCCATCGCGATTGACCGTCTTTAGACTGGGAAATTTGAGTCTGGCATGATGAGTACTCACGTGATGATACAGATCCTCAATTGAGGACGACTCACTTCAAGCGGGTGGAATTTTGGTGAAGTGAGACAGTTGTACGAAGCGAGTTTTTTGCATTTTATAAAAGAAAGTAACATCCATAAATTATTATTAATGCTTCTGGTTGTTTCCTTTTCCCAAAATTCATGTTCTTTCACTCTGCATTTAGCTAAATTATGAAAACACTGCGATGTTAAAACATCGGCAGTCGAGCAGATAATGAACAAAATGGGAAAAAAACTTGAATTTGAAATTGGAACAGTACTCACGCTTCCGATGTTTATAATTTGATGCTGCCTCACGAGGGTACTCACCCCGTCAGTCCGGTCTCAAATTTCCCAGTCTAATTTTTATTATTCATTATTTGTTCATAATTTATGTTTAACGAAGAAAAAATCAGATAAGATGAGGTCAGAGCAGAGTAAAACGGCTGTGAAATTTCAGTTGAAGTTAGAGCAGACATTTCAAAAGTGTATACGTGCTAATTGTCGCGTGCACAACTATTATGGTTCGCATCCTTTACTGTGGTTGTAATTCCATGTTAAAACACAACTGATCGAACATATAGCTGGGGCGGGGAAATAAATCTTAAAGTATCCTAAAATTTTCAGCATACTCACGAAGCCAAGGGAGGATTGGCAAACAGCTGACTACGAATATGCGTTTGTGTGTCATTTGACACCTATCCGGTTTTGGTTGTTCGCAAACTCATACGATACAGGCGTATACAGATAGCTCTTTTGGTGTGCACCCGAACGTGCGCAATGTGTGTGCCTGTTGTATTTGGCCCCAGTCTACTAGAACTTTTTGCTTTCGTCATTAATTAATTCCAGACTATGTATTTTTCGGTTTTTTTACATTTTTAATAGTAAATTATAATTAAAATAGGTAATTTTAATTATATTTATGTATTTTTAAGTATATTTATTTAAATTTAAAATGATTTTGCACGATGCAAAAATATCACACAAAAATCAATAACAGCTGATTCTGACATTTCCACTCTATATTCGATCTACCTACTCTTCCTGAAAAGCAAGTGCAGAAAATCCTACTCTAACTTACTCTGCTCTACTCTTAAAAAGCTGAATGAACAGCAATTCAAGCAAATCTAGATAAATCAAGAGCAGAAAATGTCTCTGAACAGTAAAATCCTGCTCTTTTCTACTCAGAGTATGATAGAGTAGCTCACTATCAGGACTACAGCGTTGTATACTCATCAAGTGAACGGTTGTTTAGACAAAAATGAAAAAGAAAATTTAAAGTTTTAATTTTTCAAGTGTTTTATGTTTAACTATTATCAATAAAATGAGCAAAGCAACAAGTGATCGGGATTGCCATCAGAGCGAGGATAGGCAGTCTAATAGGAGGAATTACACTTCTTCGGAATCATCGTCACCATCTTCTTCTGAAAATGAAGGCATCGCTAATCTTCCTCCAAATAAACACGAAGGAAAGAAATGTCTGGACATGTTCCGTCTGTTTAAACGATCTTTCTGACCAGGGCCTGTATTACGTATTACGAAACGAACGGCAAAAAACGATAGCCGAGAAAACAAAAGCCGCAACATAAAGCGATTACAAGTAACGAAAATAGTTTCATGAAATTGTTGCCAGAAAAAACAGAGAAATACTATTTTTTTTAAGTGCATCTAACTTCACACTTGTAAACAGTTGTCAAAATGTGATTAAAGTTATCAATGTTTTGTTAATCAAAAAAGTTATTTCGTGTATTAAGTTGTATTTTGTGAAATATTAAAATGTTTTTTCATTGCGAACTCTTTTTAAGTAGTGACGACGAGTCCGAAGATGAAGCAGAAAATATTCCAAGAAGAGCAGTGCGAGATGCATCAGACCCAATGAGTCTTCCAGATTTAATGTATGTTGACACATATTTGGGACTATATATCTAATGAAATCTATAAATAATCATTGTTTAAAATATTTTCAGATTTAAAAAACTATTTCGTTTGAACAAGGAAGCGTTTCAACACGTCCTAAAAGAAATTGATCCACTCTACCAAGCTCTAAGTCAATATATTAAAGCTTAGTGCCACTTTTCGTTTTTTAGCTGAAGGAGACTACCAACGTGGAACTTGTCAAGATTTTATTGTTGGTGTGCCGCAACCAACCATGTGTTCAACATTGAAAAAAAAATTTACCCGTTATGGAGACAATTCTTTGTCCAAAATACATCTCTTTTGCAACGAAGGAAGGGGAAACGGTTGAAAGCAAGCAATACTTCTACGAAAAGCATAGGTTCCCGGGAATAATTGCAAGTATCGATGGAACGCATATTTAAATAACAAGGCCAACCATCAACGAGCACCTTTATTTTAATAGAAAGGAGGACCACAGCATTAATGCAATGATCGTAATCACTTACACGCGCCTTCAGATATAATTTTTCTTTAAGTCGGTTAATTTTTATTTTCCATAGATTTGTGACCATAAAATGAACATCAGAGCAATTGATGCGAGGTTTAAGGGAGCATCCCATGATTCTTTTATTTTCAGCTTGAGCAACTATCGTCGATATCTACAAGAAAATTGGAACAGCGGTGATAATCGAACATGGATCCTTGGTGCGTAGGTAGGTATTTTCCTTATTTTTTTGTATAGTGTTAGGTTTTATCTAGGTTCGTTTTATTAAATAAAACCTATTTCCGTTTTAATACAACTCACTTTACGTCTTATTACTTTTAATTTCACTTAATATTTCAAAACACTCTTTATTTTCTTTTACTTTCTTTATTTTAAATTCAAACTTTATCACTTTCAAATTACCGACTTGTACACTACTGATTTCAAATTCAAACTGACTGTCGGTCCGCATCCACTTCCTCTTTTATACAGAAATGCTTGGCTTTGGGGAGTTGTTCTTCAACTTGCTAGAAACAGTAGGCAATGTAGTACAATATAGAGTAGGCAATGTAGTAGGTGTAGAGGTTTAGAAGATGTACCGAACAGGTAGATGGCGTTTACCTCAAGAGATGAAAACATTCAGCACCCTTTAAAAATTTGTGTAACACGTTACAATAGCTATATTATATTTGTATCTACTCTTCATAGGTAATTCAGGGTACACATTGGATGATGGGTGATGACGCCTTACAGGTCCGCTGAAGAAGGAAGTCGAAAAGAACACTTTAATACCGTTCATTCAAAATGCAGAAACGTTGTAGAGAGAACCATTGGCGTCCTTAATTCGAGATTCAGATGTGTTCTTGGAGCAAGGCAACTCACCACCAGAAAAAGCTATTCAGATAGCAAATGTGTACACAATATTTGCTTAAAATTTAGAGCCCCAGAGGTTTCAATCGATGTCGATACTAGTGGTGATGTAGGAGGTGATGATGTAGGAGGTGATGATGTAGGAGGAGGTGATGTAGGAGGAAGTGGTGCGATTGCAAGAAATGCATATCAGCTCTCAAGTATAGCGCAAACTGTTAGAGATCAAATCAAAAACTCGTTGTAAAAATATTGTTTTTTTATTATATTATTTTCTCTTTTTGTTATTTATTCTTTTTCACTTAAAATTAAATAATATGAACTATAAAAACTAAATTTTTGGATTTTGACGCCTTACAGATCCACGGAAGAAAGAAGTCGAAAAGAACGCTTCAACATTGTTCTTTCTGTCGAAAACCAAATAAAAGACAATTTGTTAACTTAAAATCTTTTACTTCTTTTATTATACAAAACAAAAACTTCTGCAGTTACATAAGTCTATATATGTAGGTTTATTTATATTATTTTGTCTCAGTCATACTGGAACTAAAAAATAATATCACTTATGGATTTATAATAACACAATGAGTTAAAAAGCACAAAATATAAAAAGCAAAAAATAAAATTGAAAAAATTAAACTATTTAAAAAAAAGTGGAAAGTAGGAACTTGGATGATGGCACTTAAATTATTCAGCTTCGCTCGAGCTACCTGAACTTTCGTTGGAAGCAGCTGTCTGTTTTTCATAAACATAATTAACTTTAAACTGCTCTATTTTTATTTTTTTTGTTTTATAGTCAATCAATTCCAATCGCACTTTGTGTTTTCTTAGGTTGTTGATTTTCATTTCTCTATTTTGATCCTTTTTTAATTCGTATGTTTTTCTCATCCACCTATCTGCTTCGGGGCACATTCTCCTCGTTGGCATGTATTGTATCCTCGTCGACAATCCCAAAAATCTCTTCCATTGCATAGTCAACATCCGCGTATGATTCTTCATTAACGTTTGTTTCTCTTTGGCAGGAAGGACCACCGAATTGTTTTCCTATTGCTTTTCCGTGTACACACACTCTGGCTCAGTTTATTGCAAAATGAGTGCGGATTCGGAGAGCATATACATAAAAAATGATGCAGTTATGAGTGCAATTGCTGCTACAAACAATAAAGATGACAAAACACATCATGAGGAAGACGAAAGAAATCAACAACATTAAAAGTATCATTATTTTCATTCTCTCTTTTCTATCTTTTTTTCTCTTTTCTTTCTATCTTATTATCTTCTTATATTTAAATTCACCATACATTTATTTTAAATTATTTTATAAGTGTAAAAGTAGTTGCTTTGAATACTTTTTTATTTTCTTGAATGTTTTGATGTTGCAAATCTCTCGTCATATAATAGATCGGTACAGAGTTGAGTGATCGAACAGTGAATTTCAGAGGCGACGGCAGCGATGTTATATTAAAGGCGATGATTAAAATTTGTTGTAAACGCACAGAAGGTTTCAAAGTAATTCATATCAATGCTCAAAGTTTGATGCCAAAAATCGATGAGTTTAGATATTTGTTTGAGGATTCCGAATTAGATGCGATATGTGTTTCAGAAACCTGGTTTTCCCCAGACATTAATGATGTCTCATATTCTTTGAATGGTTACAGAATCTTCCGCTCAGATAGATGTGGTCGTGGTGGTGGTGTGGCGATTTACTTAAAAAAATGTTTGTCATGCAAATTTAAATTTTCTTCATCACCTGGGTTTCCTTATGAATACTTATTTATAGAAGTTGTAGGAAGTGAATGTAATATTTTGTTAGGAACTATTTACAGACCAAATAGATATGTTCAGTTAGAACCTTTATATGATCTTTTGCAACAAATTGCAGTGAGCTCATCGGAAATTATAATATGTGGGGACTTAAATAGTAATATTTTAATGGACACAAATTTAAGCGATAACTTGGCCTCATTTGATTTACATTTAGTAAATAACACAGTGCCTACTCATTTCACTCAAACGTCTAGTAGTTTGTTGGACCTTTTTTTTGTTAGTAATAATGATCGGGTCTTATTTTATGACCAACTTGCTGCGCCTGTTTTTTCCCGTCATGACATAATATTTCTAACATTTGATTTTATGAAAGTTAATCTTCAAGAAAACCAAGATATTCAATTTAGGGATTTCAAAAACGTAAACTGGTTATTACTCGAACATCACATTCAGACTCTACCTTGGACAAACATCTTTTATATGCCTTCACCTGATGAACAAGTTATGTTTTTGAATGAAAATATAACTAACCTCTTCAATATGTATGTAACGACTAAGACAAAACAAATCAAAAGTGTAACTAGACCATGGTTTACGAATGACATTAAGATACTAATGAACAAACGTGATCTAGCCTATAGACGTTGGATTCGTACGCGAGTGGAAGAGTTGCACATAGTCTACAAGGTTTTGAGAAACAAAACCGTAGAAAGAGTAAGAGCGGCGAAAATAAAATTTTATGCTAACCGCCTCAAGTTCAGGTCTGACGGTCGTAAAATGTGGAGCAGTCTTCGTGAACTGGGAGTTGGTAAGCAGCGACCTCTTTTACAGAACAATATAGATGCAAACGTATTGAATCGGAAATTCTTGTGTCCCCCTAGCAATCTTCCTTCGGGAGAATGTGATAGACTGAATGAATTACCACCCGTAGAGTATTCCTCCTCTTCAGCTTCTTCATTTGGTTTTACAAGAGTAAATGATTTAGACGTTTTAGAAGGCGTACTCTCAGTCAAATCGAATGCAATAGGAGTCGATGAAGTCAATCCCATTTTTCTAAAAGCCGTTTTGCCGTTTTTATTACCAATTCTGACCCATGTTTATAATACAATTCTTACAACTGGAATTTTTCCACAACAATGGAAATTGGCGAAAATCATACCCATACCCAAAAATTCGTTATGTGATGACTTCAGACCGATCTCAATTTTACCTTTCTTGTCGAAAGTATGTGAACGCATAATGCAGAAACAACTGAATAATCATATAACTGGTAACAACTTTTTAGTAAATATTCAATCCGGGTTTCGACCTAAACATAGTTGCACAACTGCCCTTCTGAGCGTTACTGAAGATATAAGGGCTGAGCTTGATGACGGTCGTGTTACATTTCTCGTCCTTTTAGATTTTTCCAAGGCATTCGATATGGTTAACCACTCTTTGCTCTTAAATAAGTTGCGTTATAAGTTTGGTGTTTCTCCAGAAGCGGTAAAACTGATTTCGTCTTACCTTGGTGATAGAAAGCAAGCCGTATGTGTCGATAATCGATTGTCTGAGTTTCTTCCAATAATACGAGGTGTCCCCCAAGGTTCGATTTTGGCACCACTTTTGTTTTCTCTGTACATCAATGAAATATCTTCAATAATCCTTGAAGCTTCTAAACACTTCTACGCTGATGATATCCAGATTTACAAGAGTTGCCCCCTGGGACTTATACAAAACTGTGTCTCCTTAATTAATGATGATCTTGAGCGGATTTTCAATTGGACAGAAAGTAATGGTCTTACTCTGAATCCAAACAAGTGTAAGTGCTTAGTTATCTCAACAAAAATGTTAGATTTATCTTACTTTCCTCCGATACTGCTAAACAAGTGCCCTCTAGAATTTGCTAACACATCAAAAAATCTTGGCATTGTCTTTAATAGAACTCTGACATGGAATAATCACATAAATTCAATTGTTGGGAAAGCCTATGGAGCCCTTAGAAATCTGTGGACTGTCCAGCAGTTTACCCCACTCAATTCAAGGATCCTTCTTGCCAAGGCCTTGATTATCCCAGTTCTCACATACGGCTGTGAAATATTTTATAATTGTGATTCTGCTAGTAAGGCCAAATTAAAAGTAGCGTTTAACAGCACCATTCGGTACATTTACGGGCTACGAAGGTATGATCATGTCTCGCATCTGTCTTACAATCTTTTAAGTATGTCCTTTGAAAATTTCATTAAGTTTCGAACACTAAAACTGTTTTTTAATATTATAAGAACACGTCAACCAACTTATCTATTCGAAAAAATTCGGTTCCCAGCATCAAATAGAACAAATTGTGTAATACTTCCGCGGTTCTCTTGTCTAACATCTGAGAGACAGTTTTTTATTGCTGCAGTACGCCTTTGGAATTCACTACCATCGAATCTGCGAGAGCTAAGCAACATGAAACAGTTTCAGAGTAGTCTAAAGGTTTTTTTCCTCAATCAAAGCAACTAACTTCTTCAAAAAAAAAAAAATAAAAATAAAATTTAAACTTCAAATTATTTTCTCCATTCTTCTTTTCTTCTTTTTCCTTAAACTTTATTTACTATATTTTTCTTATTCAATTATACTTCTTTTATTTAATTTTTGTTTCTTAATTTTGTACATAAATTTATGATTAACTTCTTATCAAATCAATATGATTCTTTTTCATTATAAATTTTTTGTTTTCTGTTGAACAATGTTAATACATAAACTTTCACTAGCTTATAAGATTATATCTTACAGTGTTAGCTTTTTAACGAAATAAATAAACTAAACTAAACTAAAAATAAACTAAACTAACACTACCTCATTCAGGTCGACGATCGCAATTACAGCTTTCTCGTTATCCGAAAAAGTTTTTTGTTTATTTGGTCCTCCTCCTGTGCCACTCAAATAAACATTTTCCCGCATTTTTCTCTTTAAGTTTCAAAAACAAACAATTGTCAAACTAAAGGCATACGAGTGAGCAGTGGCCGAAGAAAACGAGTATCGTTTAAAAAAAAAAAACATTATCGTTGTACGTAATCGCAACGTAACGATAACGCGGTATTTTTAACGATAATCGTTATACATAGTACGGGCCCAGATATGTCAACTTTCGCAGTTTATAAGCATGGTTTTGTCTCAAGAAGTTGTGACGCCTCATCAGCCTCAGCCAAGTACCTCCTCCTTTTTAAATAACCCCGAAAGTTCACGGAAAACTTTAAACTTTGAAAAATTTTCCTTCAATCTTAGTCTCAACTGTTATGAGTTGTTTTTCGACGGCTTCAAATCTTTCGTCAGCAGCAACGAACTTGTTTTGCAACGCAGTGAGCTTTTGTTCTTCAAGAATGCTGTTTCTTAGTTCTTCGAAAACATTATTTTGCTCGTTTCTTTGATCATCGAAACGTTCGAGAAGTTTCGTTTGTTCATTCTTTTGTTCCCCTCTTTGATCTTCGAAACGTTCTAGAAGTTTCGTTTGTTCGTTTCTTTGATCTTCGAAACGTTCGAGAAGTTTCGTTTGTTGGTTTCTTTGATCTTCGAAACGTTCTAGAAGTTTCGTTTGTTCGTTTCTTTGATCTTCGAAACGTTCGAGAAGTTTCGTTTGTTCGTTTCTTTGATCTTCGAAACGTTCGAGAAGAAGAGCGAACATATTGGACAAGTCTGTGTTGGTACTTACTTGTTCTTCTTCCATTTCGATTTCCAAGACAGAAGTGTCTGGATTTTCGCCGTGTCGTCTCATGGCTTCTTGCAGACGAATAATAAGGTAATTTTTCGTTCCAGTAGTAGGAAGACCCCGTTTGTTTAGTTCTGCTTTTAGTTCAACAGCGTTTAAATCTTTCAGATGCTTACCCATTTTTACGCAATCACTTTTCACTAAAGTTTTATTTAATCCCACTTCTGACATTAATGTTAGGTTTTATCTAGGTTCGTTTTATTAAATAAAACTTATTTCCGTTTTAATACAACTCACTTTACGTCTTATTACTTTTAATTCCACTTAATATTTCAAAACACTCTTTATTTTCTTTTACTTTCTTTATTTTAAATTCGGTTGAAATTTTCATACAAACAGCCAAGAAAAGTTGTTCCAGCTAAAAACAGTCTAAAAACGCCATCATCTTTTAGTGTTATATACGTGTACTAATCTCGCCATTAGAATTCAAATGAAAACGATAATATATACATCTGTTAGTAACTCATGTCATAAGGGGTGGATGTGTTTTGTAAAATAAAAGTAGTTTGATAATAATTTCCACCAAAATATTTCAATAGTAAAAAATTAATTAAAGAAATCATATCACTGCTACGCAGATTCCCTGCTAGTAGTTGATGGCGCCCCTAGATATGTTGGAACACGCGTGAAGTTGGCTACTGGCGGTCCATACCTAATACGTCAATGGCTTGGCTTTTGGAAGGTTCTTCAACTTGCTAGAAACAGTAGGCAATGTAGTACAATATAGAGTAGGCAATGTAGTAGGTGTAGAGATTTAGTAGATGTACCGAACAGGTAGATGGCGTCTACCTCAAGAGATGAAAACATTCAGCACCCTTTAAAAATTTGTGTAACACGTAACATTGCCCTCCTCCTAAGATTGTTCGCCCCGAACAATTTCTTCACCATTTTCTCCACTGTAGCGGTATAGCCGATCAATGTGAGCATCTTTTGGCTTGCCTCTTAGACCTCGCTGAATTCGATAAACCACATCATTGAACCTTGTAACAACACGGTAAGGTCCTTCCCAGTTTTGTTGAAGTTTTGGTGACAGTCCCTTTTGTCAATGAGGATTATACAGCCACACTAGATCTCCCTCATGGAAAGGTTTTGTTGTGATGGTTGCATCATAGCGTGTTTTCATTCGGTCACTAGCTAGCTTTATTTTAGTCCTTGTCCTGTCATGGATGTCAGTCAGTTTTTCCTTTAGGCAATCCACGTATTCCTCTTCATTTCGTTTTTCGCCCGTTGGCCATCCGAATTTGATTTCGCTAGGCAACCGGATATTTATACCGAATACAATTTCTGATGGAGTGTGACCAGTTGTGCTGTGCACCGCATTTCGGTATGCCATTAAAAATAGAGGAATGTGTTGGTTCCAGTCTCGTTGGAAGTCACCTACTACTTTGGAAAGGTGTTCTTTGAGAGTCCTGTTGAAACGTTCAACCATTCCGTCAGACTGTGGATGTAGTGGAGTTGTTCTCGTCTTCTTGATGCCAAGGAGCGAACAGACCTTTTGAATTATTTTGATTCGAAGTTTTTTCCTTGGTCAGAATGGAGCTCCATAGGGACACCGAACCTGCTGACCCAATTGTACACAATCTGATCCACAACTGTCTTCGCTTCTTGGTTTGGAATGGCAAACGCCTCAGGCCACTTGCTGAAGTAATCCATGACAATAAGAATGAATCGGTTTCCACTGTTAGACTCAGGAAATGGGCCTGCAATATCGATGGCAATTCTTTCAAAAGGTGCTCCAACGTTGTACTGTTGCATCTTACTCTGTTGTTTTTTGCCTGGTCCCTTGGTGGCTGCACAAGTGACGCATTTTCTGCACCATTTTTCTACATCATCTTTTCCATGCAGCCAGTAGAAACGTTCTCGAATTTTCTCCAGAGTTTTGTTGATACCCAAATGGCCTCCAGAAGATTCATCATGCATCTCACGTAGAATGTCATTAACTTTTGTCCGGGGCACAACAAGCTTCATCACATAGGTTTTGCCATCTGAGGATTCCCATCTTCTTTTGAGCAAACCTTCCTGCACATGAAGGGAATTCCATTGTGCCCAATAGGCTTTGAGTGTAGGACTTCTATCAGAAATGTCTCCCCATTCTGGTTTCTCCTCATGTTCTTTCCATGCAAGAATGGGTTCGATGTCCAATCTTCTTGCTGCACATTCCTGATTTCCTCGTTACTCCAGCCGCCGATGGGTTCAACTCTTGTTCGTTGTATGGCAATAGATTCCTTTTCTTCCTGGCGAGTGCAATGCTTGCAGTCTTGGTTACATGGCCGACGAGACAGGGCATCTGCATTCGAATGTAGTTTTCCTTTTCGATGTTGGATTTCATAGTCATGTGTCTGAAGTCTCTCGATCCACCTGGCTACTTGACCTTCTGGATTTTTAAAATTCAAAAGCCATCTTAGCGCTCCATGGTCCGTCCGTAAAAGGAACCTCTGTCCATAGATGTATTTATGAAAGTGTTTTGTGGCCAAAACCAAAGCAAGAAGTTCTCTTCTGGTTACGCAGTAATTTCTCTTTGTCTTTGAGAGCACCTTGCTGAAGTATGCTACAACTTTATCTTGACCGTCATGAACCTGGGAGAAAACTGCTCCTATTCCGACATTGCTTGCATCTGCATCGATTATAAACTGTTTTCCAGGAGTTGGATAGGTTAACACTGGAGCATCACACAAGTTTAGTTCCTTAAAGCTTTTCTCGCACTCATTTGACCACTTGAATTGTTTTCCTTGTTCTGTGAGTTGGTGCAAGCTTTTGGCGATTCCGGCAAAATCCTTCACAAATCGTCGGTAATATAGATTTGGCCAGTTCTTAACAGCTTATATTTTCTCGGGATCAGTTTTACCCCTTGAGACGAAATGATATGCCCCAAATACTTCACTTTAGACTTGAACAGCGTACATTTTTCTGGATTGAGCTTGAGATGAGCATTTCGCAATCTCTGGAATACCTCTTTTAAGTTTTCACAATGCTCGTCAAATGTTTTCCCAAACACGATGACATCATCCAAATAGACTAGACAGGCTTTCCAAGTAAGGCCTTGTAGTACGCATTCCATTGAACGCTCAAATGTTGCAGGAGCGTTACACAGGCCAAAAGGCATTACTTTGAACTGCCATAAACCGTTACCTGTCGAGAATGCAGTTTTCTCCCGATCTTCTGGGTGAATTTCAACCTGCCAGTAACTCTTCAGGTCCAATGTTGAAAACCATTGAGCTCCAGCCATCGCATCCAGAGTATCGCTTATCCTAGGCAGAGGATAACTGTCCTTCTTGGTGACATCGTTCAACCTTCGGTATTCCACACACAATCGAGTACTTCCGTCCTTCTTTTTGACTAATACGACTGGTGATGCCCAAGGACTTTTTGAATTCTCGATTAAACCATCTGTCCGCATTGTCGATATCATTTTAGTAACTTCGTCCTGCTTGGCTAAAGGTAGGCGCCTTGTTGGTTGACGGATCGGCCTTGCATCACCAGTATCGATTCGATGCTGTATAAGTTGTGTTCGTCCATATTGCCCGTCCTGTGAAGCGAAAACATCAGCGAACTCTTGTAGAAGGTTTCCAGCAACTCTTAGATGTTGTTGATCGAGATTACAGCAGTTAAACATTTTTCTCTTCAAAGCAATGACTTTATCTGGATTCACTAATTTTTGGGGATGTTTTTCGGTTATCTTTGTTATTGCCGCTACAGGGTCACATTTACCGACAACTTCTCCTTTTCTGAGCTTGATCTCATTTGATGTTTAGTATTCGTATGGGCACCATGTTATTTTGAGGTGCCACCAGCGTCTTTCCCACGATGTAATTTTGAGCAATGCTCAGAGTCTGGTTCCACCATGAGGTATCGATGGCTTCCAGAATCATCTTTGATGTTTGTCCAAACAAAGACTTCTTACGAAGGAGGTAGGCACATATCTTCTTTGATGATTGCTCTTATCGATGATGAGTTTTGATTGCCATAAACCATTGGAATCTCTATATTTCGGTATTTAAGAACTTGATTACCAATGTCGAGAATTATTTCATGCTTTTTCATAAAGTCGATTCCAATAATGCACTCACCGCATATATCTGCCACTAGAAATAGATGTTCAAACTCTAGTTCTGCCAAGCAGATCCGAAGACGGACTTCCCCGTACACTCTTGCTGCTTCTCCTGTTGCAGTCTTCAGACAATAGCTGTTGGTGTTGTTTAGCCATGCCATCTTGACCAAGTCTCTTCGTACAATTGAAGCGGTGGCACCGGTGTCGATGGTAACCACGTATTGCTTGTTGTTAATAGCTGCTTCCACAGTTAGACTTTTATTATTTACTTTAGTCTGCGAGACTTGGATGATGTTTCTGGGGCCATAGATACCAGAAACCAGCTTCTGCCCTTCGAAGTTGGTTCTTACTCGTTTCCCTGCTGGGAAACTTGACGAGGTTGGGCGTTGGTCTTGTTTGCAGTCTCATCTGATGTATTATTTCTGCTTCCGCAATGTTGACATGCGCTTCTTCTTGGTGGCATTCGGCACTGGCGCTGGAAATGTCCAGTCTTGTTGCAATTCCAGCATCGGATTTGTCCATCTCGACGGTTGTTCTGGAATGCCATTCTTTGGCAAGAGCATTCTTTTATAGCAACTTCTCTTACCCGATGTACTCCTAGTGAAGCCTGTTCAGCTGCTTCCATAGTCAAGGCGAAAGCTAATGCTTTTGGAAGTGTTCGTTTTCCAGCTGTTCGTACTGCTCTCTGGAGATTAATGTCAGACAAGGCACGAACAAAGGCTTCCGCGGCGAATTGGTTTATGATTTCTTCACCCGCAGTTGGATATGCCAAGTGAGCTAGACGTTCGATGTCTGATTGAAGCTGCTGCAGAGTTTTACCCCGTTTCTGAATTCTGGTGTTTAGTTGAATTCTAAAGACTTCTTGCATATGGCCATCTCCAAAGCGTTTTTCAATGGCTTGTGAAAGTGCACTAAAGTTGCCATGCATCTCTGCTGGTATTGTTTGCAGTAACTCAGCAGCAGGTCCTCTAAGAGCCAGTGTAAGTGCAACAAACTTGTCTTCATCGTCCCAGCCATTTGTCATTGCTGCTGCTTCGAATTGTCTCTTATAGATTGACCAAAAAGTTTGTCCATCAATCAGTTGGCGAATGCATCTCTTTTCTCTTCAAAGAGTCGCCAGAACTTTCACGTACTTTTAGTTTTCTTATTTTGTCAAACTCCATTGACAAATTCTTGAATTTATTTTCAACTTTGTCAATTTTCTCTTTAAAGTTTTCGAATTTTCCTTCAATCTTAGTCTCAACTGTTATGAGTTGTTTTTCGACGGTTTGTTCATTCTTTTGTTCTCCTCTTTAATCTTCGAAACGTTCTAGAAGTTTCGTTTGTTCGTTTCTTTGAACTTCGAAACGTTCGAGAAGTTTCGTTTGTTCGTGTCTTTGATCTTCGAAACGTTCGAGAAGAAGAGCCAACATATTGGACAAGTCTGTGTTGGTACTTACTTGTTCTTCTTCCATTTCGATTTCCAAGACAGAAGTGTCTGGATTTTCGCCGTGTCGTCTCATGGTTTCTTGCAGACGAATAATGAGGTCATTTTTCGTTCCAGTAGTAGGAAGACCCCGTTTGTTTAGTTCTGCTTTTAGTTCAACAGCGTTTAAATCTTTCAGATGCTTACTCATTTTTACGCAATCACTTTTCACTAAAGTTTTATTTAATCCCACTTCTGACACCAATGTTAGGTTTTATCTAGGTTCGTTTTATTAAATAAAACTTATTTACGTTTTAATACAACTCACTTTACGTCTTATTACTTTTAATTTCACTTAATATTTCAAAACACTCCTTATTTTCTTTTACTTTCTTTATTTTAAATTCAAACTTTATCACTTTCAAATTACCGACTTGTACACTACTGATTTCAAATTCAAACTGACTGTCGGTCCGCATCCGCTTCCTCTTTTATACAGAAATGCTTGGCTTTTGGGAGTTGTTCTTGAACTTGCTAGAAACAGTAGGCAATGTAGTACAATATAGAGTAGGCAATGTAGTAGGTGTAGAGATTTAGTAGATGTACCGAACAGGTAGATGACGTTTACCTCAAGAGATGAAAACATTCAGCACCCTTTAAAAATTTGTGTAACACGTTACAATAGCTATATTATATTTGTACCTACTCTTCATAGGTGATTCAGGGTACACATTGGATGATGGGTGATGACGCCTTACAGGTCCGCTGAAGAAGGAAGTCGAAAAGAACACTTCAATACCGTCCATTCAAATGCAGAAACGTTGTTGAGAGAACCATTGGCGTCCTTAATTCGAGATTCAGATGTGTTCTTGGAGCAAGGCAACTAAATTACTCACTAGAAAAAGCTATTCAGATAGCAAATGTGTACACAATATTTGCTTAAAATTTAGAGCCCCAGAGGTTTCAATCGATGTCGATACTAGTGGTGATGTAGGAGGTGATGATGTAGGAGGAGGTGATGTAGGAGGAAGTGGTCCGATTGCAAGAAATGCAAATCAACTCTCAAGTATAGCGCAAACTGTTAGAGATCAAATCAAAAACTCGTTGTAAAAATATTGTTCTTTTATTATATTATTTTCTCTTTTTGTTATTCATTCTTTTTCACTTAAAATTAAATAATATAAACTATAAAAACTAAATTTTTGGATTTTGACGCCTTACAGATCCACGGTAGAAGGAAGTCGAAAAGAACGCTTCAACATTGTTCATTCTGTCAAAAACCAAATAAAAGACAATTTGTTAAATTAAAATCTTTTACTTCTTTTATTATACAAAACAAAAACTTCTGCAGTTACATAAGTCTATATATGTAGGTTTATTTATATTATTTTGTCTCAGTCATACTGGAACTATAAAATAATATCACTTATGGATTTATAATAACACAATGAGTTAAAAAGCACAAAATATAAAAAGCAAAAAATAAAATTGAAAAAATTAAACTATTTAAAAAAAAGGTGGAAAGTAGGAACTTGGATGATGGCACTTGAATTATTCAGCTTCGCTCGAGCTACCTGAACTTTCGTTGGAAGCAGCTGTCTGTTTTTCATAAACATAATTAACTTTAAACTGCTCTATTTTTAACTTTTTTGTTTTATAGTCAATCAATTCCAATCGCACTTTGTGTTTTCTTAGGTTGTTGATTTTCATTTCTCTGTTTTGTTCCTTTTTTAATTCGTATGTTTTTCTCATCCACCTATCTGCTTCGGGGCACATTCTCCTCGTTGGCATGTATTGTATCCTCGTCGACAATCCCAAAAATCTCTTCCATTGCATAGTCAACATCCGCGTATGATTCTTCATTAACGTTTGTTTTTCTTTGGCAGGAAGGACCACCGAATTGTTTTCCTATTGCTTTCCCAAACACTGCCTCATTGAGGTCGACGATCGCAATTACAGCTTTCTCGTTATCCGAAAAAGTTTTTTGTTTATTTGGTCCTCCTCCTGTGCCACTCAAATAAACATTTTCCCGCATTTTTCTCTTTAAGTTTTATTTATAGTCTTTCCACACCTAAATCAAGAAAAAAGAATAAATGTTAATTTACACATATAATTGTATGAATGTTATACAACCTACATTTTTCCATCACTCGATTGTTTTTTCTGGCGGTCCCATCCCATAGCATTCAATTTTTCCTCCAAGTTGCTCAAAAGTATTTTGGTTTTTATTGGCTTGGTTGTTTGGCAAATAATTTTTGGCAATGCCCAGATTTCTTTCCAATAATCTTATTAAAACATCATATTGCTTCGTGTGCGTAGGTGGCGGGCTATTAATTAAATAAAATAAAATTAATTTTCAATTATCACTTTCCTTTTTCTATTTTATTTACATTTTTACAGCTCTCTGCATCAAGTTGACCGGCAGACACAAAAACAAACAATTGTCAAACTAAAGGCATACGAGTGAGCAGTGGCCGAAGAAAACGAGTATCGTTAAAAAAAAAACCATTATCGTTGTACGTAATCGCAACGTAACGATAACGCGGTATTTTTAACGATAATCGTAATACATAATACGGGCCCAGATATGTCAACTTTCGCAGTTTATAAGTATGGTTTTGTCTCAAGAAGTTGTGACGCCGCATCAGCCTCAGCCAAGTACCTCCTCCTTTTTAAATAACACAGAAAGTTCGCGGAAAACTTGAAACTTTGAAAAAATGCACACGGATTTCGATTCTGGCCTTGTTCAGGCAGCTACAAAAGAAAATTTAGAGGAGTTAATTCAACTCTAGCACTTTGGTTTGCCCACATAGGGGAGCGTCAGGTTCGAAGGCTATAAAGTTATTGGCTGCAACCCCAGGTTTTGCGGAATTAGAAGTGAACGATGAGTTATGTACCCTTAATAAACGTAAAGATTATATTGCTTCCACCGAACAGGTAATGGTTGCATTGTCAAATGCATTAAAAGAACAAAAGGCTTTGCTAAAATCTGGTTAGCAGTCTATTATTGATTGGACTTTTCAATCACCGAATGAGTTGAACTCAAATGTTATCCATGATTCACTACCTTTTTTGGATCTTCTTCTACTTCTTACAAGATCTCTGAATTGGCGCTGCAGGTTGTCTGTGGAAAGAGGGCAGTATGCATTGAAATTCGGCGAGAGTGCGGTTAGTGAGTGAAATTGCAAATAAAAACGTCCAGATGGCTCTTAGGGGTGTTCATCCTATTGCTGTGAACTTATTAGATAAATTAAAGAATTATCCTCTTTAATATAGTCTTTGAGTGGAGTACAGTCATGGCTTAGTGTGCCAACTCAGGCTAAAGAAAAGAAAACTTTTACTCCAAGTCAAGTTCATAGTCTTGGTAGAAGGAACGCAATGGATAGTAGATTTAGTTCCCGAAGGCAATACAAGTATAGCCATAAGGAACAGAGGGCGAATAACTCAAATAAAAACCAAGATAAAATGTTCAATTCTTCCTTTTGTTCTAGAGAACACGACAAAGACAAAAAGTGACTCAAATACAAGTTTCATGGGGGGTCGGTTGCAGACTTACCGAGCGAACTGGTAGGATCTTGGCGCAAACTTATTTATTTTAAAGACTATTTCAGGAACAAGAATCTCATTTTGCAAAAAGCCTCACTAAACTTACCATCAGAAGCAGCTCAAATAAAGTTGGCAACAGCATATTCAATCAAAATGGACATGCAAATTATGGAAATGAAAAAATTAAAAATTCTAGAACCTCCCCTAAAAGTTGGTCCAAATTTCCTTTCAAAAATGTTTTTAGTAAAGAAGTCAGATGGAGACCATCGTTCTATATTCGACTTACGAGCACTAAAAACTGACGTGAATGTAAAAACATTCAAACTAGTTTCTCCCTCCACGGTTCCAAAAATTTTAAAACCAAAAGACTGGATGACAAAAATAGATATTTCTCAAGCATATTTCCATGTACCGATAGCAGAGAGCCATCGACGTTTCCTAAGACTGGTGTGCAGGAAAGGGATTTTACAGTTGACTTGTCTGTCTTTCTGTTTAACTTCGGATCACGGAGATCCTACGCAAAAGAGATATTCTTGTTTTGGTGAATCAGGACTCGGGCAAACTAGAACGACAGGTTGCGGAAACCGTTCGCATTTTAGAAAACTGGGGTAGGAATATAAATTACAAGAAATCAGTCCTGATTCCAGGTCAAGAATAAGACTACCTCGGAATTACTTTCAAAAACATTATATCCCTGCCAGCCAAGAAAGTAGAAAAGATTCGATTTTCCCTCCAGGTAATGTTACAACAAGAGTTTTGTACTCTTCACCGATTGCAACAGGTTCTGGGTCAGTTAAATTTCGCCAGCTTTGTGGTACCCAGATCTCGATTCCTTAAAATTTTTTTTCAAGGAAGTACATCAAACGTCCGAGACAAAAACTAACCATCCATCGGAGGGCTCTGAAAGAGGTGGATTGGTGGCTCGGAGCCCTATCAAAGGTCGAGATAATACACAAAAAAGAAGTCACATTTTCTAGCTACGGATGCTTCAGATAGAGGATGGGGTGCTCAACTCAACGAATCTGTCTTATCAGGCCAATGGTTGAAAAGTCAGAAAATATGGCACTGCCATCTAAAAGCAATGTACGCCATTTTAATGGCCATAACCCAACAGGCATCTGCTTTGAGAGACGCACACATCCTTCTCCAGTCAGAGACATTCTACTCTGAAAACCTATTCCACTGCTGCGAAAAAATGGCTTCTTTGCTGCGAACAGAATAGTGTAGATTCTAGATCTCCTAACGGTGCTTGTTTAGCAAGATATTTGGGCAATCTTTACTTGAAAGAAAGATGAGCTCCTAGAACAATTCTTGTTCACAAGTCTGCTATATCAACTTTTTGTGATCCAGCTTTAGCTGATGGTCTCTCGACAAATTTCTTTGTGTGACGTATTTTAAAGGCTATCGGTTCTTCTCATCATCATCATCATCATCATCATCATCGGCTCGACAACCGGGGTCCGGTCCTGACCTCCTTCAACAAGTCTCTCCACCTATCCCGGTCTCGAGCCGACGCCATCCAGTTTCGCATCCCAAGGCTCCGGGCGTCCTGGTCTACGCCATCTCTCCAGCGCAGGCATGGTCTACCACGCTGTTGTCTGCCATAGAATGTACCAAAAAGAACTTTCCGAGCAGGTTTCTCTTCACTCATGCGAGCTAGGTGCCCTGCCCACCGGAGTCTACCGAGCCTAATTTTTGTCACGATATCTGCTTCAAGGTAGATTGCGTACAATTCATGATTGTACCGTCTCCGGAATCAACCTTCCTCACATATGGGGCAAACAATTCTCCTTAAGACTCTCGAACGCGGCTAAGAGGTCGGAGTGCCTTTTGCTAAGCACCCAAGTCTCGGATCCATATGTGAGTACTGGCAGGACCATGGTTCTGTACAGCAGTAGTTTTGAAGTTATGGTGAGATTTCTGGATGTGAAGAGCTTTGACAGACTGTAGTAGGCTCTGTTGGATTTGTAGTAGGCTCTGTTGGATTTGTATTAGGCTCTGTTGGATTTGTAGTAGGCTCTGTTGGATTTGAGAAGCCGCCCGCGTATTTCTTCTTCTATATTGTTATCGGCTGCTACTATTCTGGATGTGAAGAGCTTTGACTGACTGTAGTAGGCTCTGTTGGATTTGTAGTAGGCTCTGTTGGATTTGTATTAGGCTCTGTTGGATTTGTAGTAGGCTCTGTTGGATTTGAGAAGCCGCCCGCGTATTTCTTCTTCTATATTGTTATCGGCTGCTACTATTGACCCAAGGTATTTAAAGGATTGCACCACTTCAAATTCGTGCTCCGCTACCTTGTTTGTTTGACCAACTGTTCCTCTCGCATTCGACGCCACAATGTACTTTGTTTTACCTTCACTAATGTGCTGCCCCAGATTTTGTGCCGCCTGCTCGATCTGGATGAAGGAATCGTGTACAGCTTGCTCGGTTCTTCCGAGGATGTCGATGTCGTCTGCGTAAGCTAGTATCTGGCCGGACCTGTTGACGATGGTCCCTCTTGTTGCCGTGCCAGTCACGGATTGCTTTCTCCAACGCCAGGTTGAAGAGGAGGCAGGCCAAACCATCCCCTTGTCGGAGTCCATTAAAGATGTTAATTGGTCTGAATAGCAACCCGGTCATTTTTACTTGGCTTGTTAAGATTGGTCATGGTTAACCTACATAGTCGTGTCAATTTATTTGGGATGCCGAATTCTCTCATGGCTTTGTAAAGTTCTACCCTTGCTATGCTATCGTAGGTATGTTGGGATGTTAAATTCTAGACATTTTCCCATCGCCTGCCTAAGGGTAAGGATCTGATCAGTTGTTGATTTGCTGGAAAGAAACCACACTGATATTGTCCGCTTGGTTTTAGCGTATGTGGTTATCCGGTCTGAGAATACATTTAAAAAGCATTATTGCAGAGATAACTTCAGAGACTAATCTCAATTCCACGTTTCTCTTTAAGAACTTTAAACCAATGTTAAATATTTATTTTCTTACTATGTAGCCACGGAGGCTATTAATTGAACATAGGTTATAGCCACGGAGGCTTTTAAGTTCAAATAAGTTATGTATGTTAATTAATCAAATGAATTTCTTTATTTATAATAAACTAAACAAAAATAATCATAATACAAAATTGTATAAAACTTCATCATAGCGTTGTATAGACAATCACCGGCAGATAACCGACAGGTCTTCAATAACGACGCTGTGTGTTTTCGGTAGGTAAATAATAAGACGGTTTTACACTTAAATAAAACCGCTATTCATTGACGTAATAGGTATGGACCGCCAGTAGCCAACTTCACGCGTGTTCCAACATAACTAGGGGCGCCATCAACTACTAGCAGGGAATCTGCGTAGCAGTGATATGATTTTTTTAATTAATTATTTACTATTGAAATATTTTGGTGGAAATTATTATCAAACTACTTTTATTTTACAAAACACATCCACTCCTTATGCCATGAGTTATTTACAGATGAATATATTATCGTTTTCATTTAAATTCTAATGGCGAAATTAGAACACGTATTTAAAACTAAAAGATGATGGCGTTTTTAAGCTGTTTTAAGATGGAACAACTTTTCTTGGCTGTTTGTATGAAAATTTCAACCGACTGGCGGTCCATATCTAGTAGATAAAACTAGATAAAACACTAGTGAAGACACTATGAACAAATAATCGCGATGGCGCAGCTGGGGTGTTTGACATCTATATCAGCGCCGCCTATACTTGAGATATAACAACGAAAAAGATTGGTAAGAGTGGCAAAATTTAAGGGTGAGTATGCACCAGCTTCTTCAACAACGACGCTGTGTGTTTTATCCGGCAAATAATAGCAGTTTTATTTAAGTGTAAAGCCGTCATATTATACAAATATTTGTAGGCAGAAAAACAAGTTAAAAGAAAAAAGAGCAATAATAGATAATAAGGATAGAGTTACTTTTTGGTGATTATTAATTCAAGTTTTTATCATTTGCCAAGAGGTTAGTTTGGTTCAGAAGTTTTAAATTGAGTAAAGAATTCAAAATTATATTTGCTCGGTGATCAATTTTATTTAATATAATTATTTTCGAAAATCTCCAATTCATTTTGAATATAATTAGCCTTGTTGCGCAGCAGCTTGATTTGCCTTTGATTAGCCTCCAAAACCACAAGAGCATTTTCAATTCCTTTGAGCTCTTTATTCATGTCAGTGGTGGCGTTATCAACAACCCGGCACAAACGAGCAAAGGTGCTTGAAAGTTCTCTAAATAAAAATGATTGTATATTTTGGTAAATTCGAATAGGATAAAAACTGTATGCTTACTGTTGCACTTGATGACTGCAGTTTGCAGAGGTCAGATCTACGATCATTTTTAATTTTTTGGTTGCGTGGTGCACATATTGACTCTTGAATGCACGCTCCTTGGCTGAACATGTCCATGATAAGCGTTCATAGAGATAGATACAGCTATATAGGGTACCAACACCCACAAGCACACGCCATCCAATTGTTTTTAGCATCTATTTAAAAAAAATTATCGTAACTATTTAATTTAGAGTATCCAGCATAGTCTACTTACAATTCCTGCTACAACCAGACCACCAACAGTTCCTTGTGAGCCAATAGAAGCCACCGCAAAACGTGAAATCATTGATAATTGTTCTTGCGTTATTCCTCCGGTATTTGCGGGCATAAGACACAATGGTGTTTCTGAATTAGGGGTAACCGGTGACAGTATGTTCTATGCAGGGGTTAAAAAAAAAGTTTCTATTAGACTGTGATTTACATAAGTTCCTAAGGAAGGCATGCATGATAAAACTGATTTTAAAAAGTAATAGTAGGTTTCACTTGAACAGGCAAATTATCAATAACATCGCAGTTGAACAAAAAGTGTGTGTGTGCAATAGTTACACAAATGAAAGTCACCAAACTTGATGACGGGACATTTGTGTTAGTTCGCAACCCATAAACCATATGCATAGCTCTTCCATATGAACTTGGTGATGACCGAAGGCCATGGAAAGTTAAGAGCGTTGACTTTAAATAGAGTTCTACAAATGTAAGTCAGCAAACTTGGTGAAACTTAAGAAAAATAACATATGAACGAATGCTATAAACATAATTACAAGAATCTAAAATCCCTATGTACATCGTGGGCAGTCATAAAATCAGGATGTACATAATCAATTAAGTTCTGAATTAAAAAATCCTGAAACGTAGATCCCGAACTACAAAATCCCGAATTTAAAATCCCGAATTACAAAATCCTGATGTACAGAATCCAGACACTTAAATCCCGAATTAGGAAGTCCCTACACTAAAAACCATAAAAAACAAAATCTAATGGGACTTTCCATTGGTAAAATAAATTAATTCATTTTTGATCGGCGATCAGTTTTTGACAGATAACGCGTTCAATTGGGCAAATAAATTGATTAATTTTTTGATTTCCGATCAGTTTTGCAGATCTGGATTTTTCGGCAGATTTACCCCTCCTTGTACTACCACCAGTGAAATAATCAGCTGTCGGTTTGTTGAATGGTTTTTGTCTGTGTTTTATTTATTTTATTTTATTAATTGTGATAAATTGTGTGCAAAATATTTAAGAAATAATTGTTATCAAAAAATAGTTTGAAATAAAGTTTTTAATTCGTCAAGATCTTTTGAAAAATTGAAATTTGACAATCATGTTCTTTATTCACAGACAAGAAATTACATTTAACACAATGGCAAAAATAAATCAATTTGTGATCGCGTTCCATTTGCCAGGAATTATATCAATTTATTTATTGAAATATGTATTTACCAATGTAAAGTCCTATAAAACATTGTCCCAACGCAACGTCTCGTCTACTGAGCATTGAAGATGTATGCGCCTGTATTTTACAGCGTTAAACCGAGAGAACACGCGTCGCTGTTTGTATCTTTATTGCACACTTATGTGGATAGTGTTACTCGGCCATTGTAGCACTCAGTGTCAGTGTAGCACACGCGGTGTTCGTTTAGCTCAAATTTGACAGTTGTAGCTGCACTGAGTGTCATTTGCTGCACTCAGGGTCGTTTTGGCTACACCCGATTAAAAACAAGTGAAGAAAGGAGTGCACAGTGCACACACCTATTTTCACTCACACAAAAGTATTTGACATTTCTGCCAGCATTTTGAACTATGGTTTCTTACTCGCGAATTTGTTAAGTATTTAGCTCAGGAAATAAAATTGTGATTAATAATAATTGATTAAAATAAATAAAAACATAAAAAACTAATCCAAGTTCAAGAAAATGAAATTTAAACAAATAAAAAATATAAAATGAAAGATCAAAAGTTCAGGCTCCTTTAAAAAATGCATGAAGCTAGTCAGTTCTCATTAAACATACGATATTTTCAAACAAATGAAAAATAACACTAAAAAACGTTCGTTCAAGCAAAACGAAATCCACATTAGTCCAGTGCCGAGATTCAGCTAATTAAAAGTTCCAGGGAGTGAGTGACATGAGTCGCACTTCATTGAAAAGCGATTCAATTAACAAATGCGAGTGTTCCAGTGAGTGAAATTAAACGTCAGATTGACCGTGTTTAGAGTGGGAAATTTGAGAACGGACTGACGAGAGTTGGTTGGCAAAAGGGATGAGGGTGAGTACTCTCGTGAGGCAGCTTCGAATTTAGCTAGTTTATATGCAGGGTCGAAAGATCGAGTTTGATTTGAAACGAAATTCTAACACAGGTATTTCAGCCAACTAGTTGAAGGCTTGAGGAGTTGAGTTAAGTGCGAAAAAGTTGAAATGTCAGGAGAATACCTGCGTTGCTTTGTAGACATTAAGACCAAAAGATTGAATTTTCGAGAAAAAAATATTTGTATTGCTTTTACAAGTTATGAGCATACTTTTCAACAACAAATATTTATTCGTATATTGTGATGTTACTTTTTTATTTTCCAGCTAAGGTAGTTCAGCGGTCGTCCATAGTTGCTCAAAGAAAGCAAACGAAAACTTTGATGTTGTTCAGGGCTCAGCAACTATGTCTCCAATTCAGTAAAGCTCAATTTTAATTTTAATTTTGTCAGCACGGAATAACTTTTCTGCCTCAGAAGAGTGTAAGAGGCACAAATCTTCAAATACATCTGCCCCGTAGGAGCCCAATTGAATATAATATCTGCCCCTTTGAGAGCAGAGGTGATATAAAAAAGAACTGTACCCAGAGGAACACAAATTAACCTTATTTGCCCTTAAAAAGAGCACAAATATAAATAAAAGAACTGTCCTCAAAGGAACACAAATTAACCTTACTTGCCCTTAAAAAGAGCACAAATATAAATAAAAGAACTGTCCCCAAAGGAACACAAATAAATTCTATGGCAATTTCTTGCCTCAAAAATTGCCTGTTGTATAGCGCACTACGCACCCAATACGGCCGGCGGTTGAATGCTTGGGACTATTGCGAGCTGGTTGAGAATCAACTTAGCTCTACGGTCGGAAGCGAAGTGAAGGCATTTTCTCAGTGTAATTCACTCCTACTCATAATATTTTCTGGCGAAAGCTGGTGTGACTTATATTATTTAAGAAAAATACACGTCACACAGCAAAATAGTACACACAGCTGCTTCGTACTGTTGTATGGTTTTAGATGAAGCTGCCGTGCTGGTATACACTTAGCATGCGTTCGGTTGTGTGTCGCTCACTGGTTGCTTCGTGCATTTCCCATGTTGTTGTTAGAAGGTAGGTACTATATGTAGGTACATGGCAATGCATGGCATGTCTATGATGATAATAATATAAATAAATACTCTTATAAGTAGGTAAAGTAGGTACATGGCGATTACTTTTGCCAAGTCTTATGATTATAATGCACCCTGGTAGGTGTATAAAAGACAGGAGAATACTGCGTTGCTTTGTAGGCATTAAGGCAAAAAGATCGAGTTTTCGAGAACAAAATATTTGTATTGCTCTTACAAGTTATGCGCATACTTTTCAACACCAAATAATCATTCGTTAATACGCATTTGATCACATGCAGAAATAATTGTGTTTTCAAGTTATGCGCATACTTTTCAACAACAAATATTCATTCGTTAATATGCTATTGATCACATGCAGAAATAATTGTGTATTCACCATTTCAACCTAGGTATTTCATTTAATTTTCGACCCAACACCACTGCTGGAGTGCGATCGAGTTGAATTCCATTTCGTTCCAACTCATCCCCGTTTACAAAGGTTTGAACATATGTTCAACCTGGGTTCAAAGACGCATATAAGCTAGGTAATTATAAACATCGGAAGCGTAAATACTGTTCCAATTCCAAATTCAAGTTTTTTTTTCCCATTTTTTTCATTATCTGCTTGACTGCCGATGTGTTAACATCGCAGTATCATAAATAAGCCAAATGTAGAGTGATAGAAAATGAATTCTTGGAAAAGGAAACAAACAGAAGCATTAATAATAATTTATGGATGTTATTTTCTTTTATAAAATGCAAAAAATTCGCGTCGTACAACTGTCTCACTTCACAAAAATTCCTTCCGCTTGAAGTGAGGCGTCAACAGAGTACTCACCAAACCAGACTCAAATTACTCGCCTAACATTTCGGCCATGAGTTGGTGTACGTACACATAGCCACGTAGGTTAAAATTTATGAGTTTGGATAAGTATGTGTTATTTTCTCAACAAATCGTTTTAGATATATTCTTGTACTAGTAATGAAAATACAAAAACAAGAATTGACTCTCTTTATTGATACTTTAAGGAAACGTGCCGTGCCGCAAAATGGTAAATCATTTTTGTAAACATTTTATTTTTTTATTAAATCTAAACTAGTGCATAATAATACACGTAATTAATTATGTATATGCATTATAATGAAACTTATTTTCAATCAAATATTTTCACTTAAAAAGTGAGGTTATAAATATTCTTTATAATCTTTTTTTTATGGCGTTTGGGGTGTTTGAAACTATAATCGAACTTTCTCATCTCGCCACAATAACTGAATCGCTTTTGGCAAAGAAGTGAGATGAAAAAGTGAGTAAAGCATTTCATCTCGCCTCACTCGCCAAAATAGCTGAACATCGTTCCATACAAACTTCGAACTAATTTGAATAGATTCGGGACTTACATATATTATACCTTATATTACGTTACAACTTTTCATAAAAGCCCCGCTCGTAGGTGATGAGGAGAACAAAATAACGGTACTTTAATGTGAGTTTTTTTTATTTTTTCGTAACTTTTTGGTATCTTGAAATGGCTATATCTTTTGATGTACGTGATCTAGAAACATGTTTGATACACCAAATAAATAACAATTGTTTGTTCTTTAATAAAAATATTAAATAAGTTTAGAGAAAAACCCGTACAAAAAACTGACGGTCAATTTTTTTCGAAAAAAAATGGAAATGGAGGTTGGTTTACTGAGGTTTTAACATACTTAGGTTTGGAAAATAAATATTTTAAAATGTATGTATACTATTTAAAAATTATTTCTTCAAAAACCCTTTTTTTTACGCAAAAAAAAAATTAAAAAAAAAAATGTTTAACTAGGTATTAACAAATTATTTCTTCAGAAAATCTTTTTTTTTAAATTACACAAAAAAAATTAAGAAAAGAAACTATCAGATGATGCAACTGAGGCACTTGAATTTCAGCAAAAGTATGCGGGATTGTGTAAGCAAGTTCTCCTTCGCAACTTTCCACCACTCTCTTGCTGAAGAAACATATTGTAGACTTTTTGCTGTCTTGGATATATGCTTTTTTATTTTACATACATACATTTGCATATTCCTTGTTAGCAGCAGTGTAGTTTTTTCTGCAAGCGTCGAGATTTAATTTTCGAAATGCCTTAAGGTGTTTCAGAGCAGTTTTTCTAGTGAGAAAATAAGCCAAGTCAAACCAAGGCGTTTTGGGGTCAAACTTTATTGTTTTATTTAAAGGAGCACCATTCGCTTCATAGTTGCAGTTTTTGATTGAATCGCAACGCTCATCAATGAAATCTGTTGCTATAATTTAAGAAGGTATAATTATTTCAAGTTTTGTATTATAGGCGCGACGTCGATTTTCAACCCATTTTATTCGAGGAAAGCTCTAATTATTGCTTCGTAGACACATTGTCTCAGATTTTATTGAGCAGCTTAAGGCCATATGGTCCGAGAAAATTTTACAACAAACGAAAAAAAGATATAATATTCGATACAGAGTAGGAAGGACAACAGTATTCAATTACATATGAGCCTCTGCTGTTAACAAGTGTATTCACCAGATTTATCATTAAATCCTCTCCCGTTAAGGATGTATGCACCAATGTTTTCCAGTCTTATTACCTCTACATACGATGAGAGAACTGAGTTGTAATCCACTGTTATTTTAACTGCAGTTCTCACATTAAGATCACGGCCAAGAATGAAATTGTTAGAATCGAATTCCGAAAAAAAGTTTTGAGGACTACGAAATCTCTGTTCCAATGGTTATAATTTAAATAGAACGGTACAAAAGATAGAACATCTCCAGAAATACAACCTTGCAGCAAAATCATGTTATTTTTGGTTACAAACTTTAGTTGATAGATAGCTCTTCCAAAGTTGAGGGATTTTGTTGCAAAGATCGACTTAGGTTTAGATCCGATAAAAAAAAATTTCATATTTTTTTAAATTTTCAGATAATACGATGGTTTTGAATAGAAAGAAAATTTGGTATTTACATATTATATTAAAAAAAAATTACACCTTGCAGCAAAATCATGTTATTTGTGGTCACAAACTTTAGTTGATGGATAGCTCTACCAAAGTTAAAGGATTTTGTTGCAAAGATCGACTTAGGTTTAAATCCACCAAAGAATTTTTCATAGTTTTTTTAAATTTTCAGATAATACGAAGGTTTTGAATAGAAAGAAAACTTGTAATTTCCATATTATATTTAAAAAAAAATACACAATGAAGATTTATTTACAAGACCAGAAATTGTAAAATAAAACCTGACAGGCAATGGGTTGCTAATTATTTGAATGTTGATGATTATTTCTTGATTCTGCCATGGTGACAGAGTAATCCGAGTTAGTTTTAGAATGAGCTCCTGGTAATTTGTAATTGATTTATTAATCAACATAAGTACAGTAAAACATAATTGCTTTTTAGGCCGTATGGGAACAGCGTTAAAATTTTATCCTCTTGCTAATTTTTGACTTTTGAGTTGAGGTGAATAAATGTTTAGCTTTTTGGTGTACGAACTCGATTAAATGTGATTTTATAACACATGCTTTTTTTAAATTTCCCCACAACAATTAAAAAAATTCCCTTTCTTATTACTTTGCTAAGGAGAAATGAATAGGTACGATTGTTTTGTCAATTTATAAAAAACAGTCTGCAACTCAAACAATTGGCACGCGTTTAAATGTTTGACATGTTGTATAGGATGTTTGGCTGATGTAAAAATACAATTTCCACAACCACAACCTCTCCGCCCCTTCGCTATTAGGAAAAACCTGCAAAAAATTGTCACTTTTTTGCTTATTTGGACTATAATTTCTTTCTTTTACATTTTATCGAGTAATAGTTTAATAAGTAATTAGTTTTTTTTCGATAAAATTTACCAGATAGAAGTTATAGTCGGAATTAGCCGATTTTGTGCAGTTTTTTCCTGATAGCAAAGGGGGCTGAGGGGTGTGGTGTGGAAATTGTTTTTTTTTTATCACCAAACATCATATGCAACATATCAAAAATTAAGAACTACCCGACCTTTTGTAGGTCAAATTTGAAATTTCAAAAACCAATTTATTAAAGATTTGCAATTTCATAATTGTGGCTATTCTAAAATGTGTTTTGTTAAATAAATAAATAAAACTACTCTGTAAAATAATTAAAATTATGGGAAGTTTTAACACGGTACAGAACACTGGTTTGGCAGCTGAACTTCCAAAAAAAAAAGAACAACAAATTAGTTTCACAATAAATAGAAATGTAAAAAAAGTATTATCGGTTAATTTAAGTAATTCTTCGTTCATAACACAGTTTAATTGAGCGGAATTCACAAAAACACAAGGAGGATATTTGACGTCAACATAAAAACAAACGAAAATAAATACAAATTAAATGAATCCATAACACACAAAACACACGACACACTGGTTTTTGACAGCTGAACTTCCAAAAGAAAAATTAAAAATCTGTTTCACAGAATAGAATAGTAAAAAATCGGTTGATTATTAGTAGTTCGTTAAATATTAGAGTTATATAAACCACATTTCACCAAAACTCAAACGAATAATTCGATAATAGGCGAACAAACAGAAATAAATGCAAATGAAAGCAATGCAACAATCAAAACAAACACATTACGCCGACTGTCTCTCTCACTCCTTCATAAGCATAGAAAATTATCCACTGGCTAAAATTTTTGAAGTTTATATTCACCATACTAGCGTCATAATTTAGCCAATGGATACAATTTTAACGCTGTTCGCACACGGCCTTAAGTAATACTTAGTAATATTTAAAGGTACAGTATTGTGGTTAACAAAAAACAACAAAAAATATATAGCACAACAAGATAATAGAGTAAGAAAATAATTGCACCCAAAAATTTAAGAGAAATATAATTATTAACAAATTGTTTTAACATTATAGGAAAAATGCAAAATAAATTTATATGAACATATAGCAAAATGAAAAGTGAAGTAAAAAAATGCAAAAAGAAATTAGGACCTTAAATGATTTTCAAGAGCCTTTTTAAACATGACACAGTTGCTGATTCGCCTCAGGTAAGGAGTTCCAAGGACCAACAGCATACACAAAGAACTGTTGCTTTGAAACAACATACTTATGTGAAGGTACAATCAGAATATTGCTTGTTTGCGATTGGGGAAAGAATATCTTTTCGTAAATGAACTCTGGTGCTCTCGTGTGCATCAAAGTAAATAAAAACATTAATACTATACTGCCTAGATAGCTTTGCAGAGACATGTTAAACATATTATTTGGTATTAAGAGATGTGGTCAAAACGCCGAAGACTGTGTACAAAACGTATGAAGTTATTAAAAGCAACTTGAAGTTTTAATTGACTTATGCTGTCAAAATTGCAAAAAATTAGGCTTCCGTAGAATAAAATTGGTAAAACGAGTGTTTTGGCTAGGGTAAATTTGGTTTTAATAGGAAGACAGCCGCTATCAGTAACATTAAGAACTGGCAAAGCACCGTATGTTTTTCCGAGAGCGCAAGACAGGTAATTTTCCCAGGTTAAGGTTTGGTTAAAAAAAGTGCCCAATTTTCTAACCGTTTTAACATACGAACTACCTACCTAACTCTAGGGAAGGAAAACAAGAAGTATCAACAAAGTTTTTGCCTATGATAATTGCTGGACTTTTCTTTAAGTCGCAACTTACTTGTTCTCAGCTCATTGGACAAGGATTCATTCTTGTGGAACACCAACAACTTAATATTTGAGGAATGTATAAAATGTTTTTGTTATAATACAAATTCTATATACCTACATAGAAAAAATTAATAAATATAGAATAATAAATAAAAATTATTTTAACTAAGTAGAAGACTTAGCATTAAATTTAGTGAACTTGTTGAATTATTGATTCAAATTAGCTTTTTATGGCTTTTAGTCCATGAAAAAATGGCGTTTCGTGCGGATGCTCACTTTGCACTCATCAGTTGACGACGAGTGAGCACCTTGTCAATGCGCAAATTTACATAACTTTTTTGACAAAAAGCTAAAGTGAACTATATCCAACAAGATAACGATTGTAATCATTAAGCTGGAAGTGTTTACCCGTGGCCTGGTTAAAGTTATATATAAAATGTTTTTGTTATAATACAAATTCTATATACCTACATTGAAAAAATTAATAAATATAGAATAATAAATAAAAATAATTTCAACTAAGTAGAAGACTTAGCCATTTTTTCATGGACTAAAGGCCATAAAAAGCTAATTTGAATCAATAATTCAACAAGTCCACTAAATTTAATGCTAAGTCTTCTACTTAGTTAAAATTATTTTTATTTATTATTCATTAATTTTCTCGTGAAGCATTACACCCATAAGTGTCTTCATGTGCTCAAAAGGAAGCTAATTAAATTTGCTACAAGCTGATACCACTGTGCATGGGGTCAAAATATTTTTTCTTTTGAATACTAGATTGCAAGCATGGTTGAAGCATAAAAAAACATTTTTTTTTAAAATTAATTAATTAATTTAATTCCGAAGAAAAATCAGAAACTATTGAAGTTTATCTCCCCCTCGCTGTCGGTACTTGGCAATTTTCTCGTAAAGTATTAAATCCTCTGATGTCTTTATGTAATCAAAAGGAAGGTACTCAAATTTGCTACAAGCTGATATGCTGAATAAGAGGTCAGAACAGTGCATCTTTGCTACATTAGGGTGCAAACATTGTTGAAGTATTAAAAAATACTTTTTGTTAAAAATTGCATGTTTTTGAAGGGTTGTATTTCGACCCATATTATACCTACAAAGCTCACTTAGGGCTTGAATTAACATAAATTTAATGAAGTTTAAGAATAGTTATGTTGTCACACCACTAAGTTGAGCCGGATTCCGAGAAAAATCCGGAAATCTTGCAATCTCCTTTTTCAGTAAGCGGTGATCATTCAAAACTGCAAAATCAAGTTCTACCAACTAGGACCATATCAGACAACATGCAAAAGTAAATATAGGACACGACTGGGTCGCACAAACTTGCTCTTGTGGCAAGTTACCTGAGAGTTTTAGTACAAACGGAATATACTAAAAAATCGTATGAAATTTTATTAAAAGTTCTAAATCCATGTGTTAAAAGGATTCAAACCAAATTCGAAGTATGCAAAAAAAATTCTCTTTTAAATATGAGTTTACGAAAAAAAAATTTCTAAATCGTTGGAGCGGTTTTCGAGAAAAATAAGGTTTTTTATAACCGTTATATGGCAGGTATCGTTATTTTAAGACTTAGAGTAACCTACAAAAAAACTTTGGGCGTATTAATCTAAGAACCATACCTACCAAATTTGAAGTAAATCGGCCCACTCGTTTAGGCTGTAGGTGCCGAGACAAACAGACAGACATAATTTTTCGTCTTTTCTATCATCGTAATGTCATGTTTGATGGTTATCTCAACACCTTTTTTTCACAAATCCAAGACTTGCCTTGGGCCCAACTATGTAACTCGATTCTACAATTAAAATATTCGAATTCGCAAAATCCGAACTCTGTAATTCTATAAAGAACGCTCTAATAAACAAAAGTCGAATAAAAATTTCCTTTCGCAAATTTTGCACTACCTAACTCGAAAGTAGATGTCAAAACCATTCGAATTCGCATAATATTGTTCGCATGCAAATGTGTTTGCGAGCAATTTTTTAAAATTAAAAGAAAGCATACAATATGCATGAAAACATATTTTTTTTTGTAATTGTTAATATTTATTTAACTGTTTTTAACTAATCAGTAATACATTTTCAACGTAAGGATTCACTTAAAAGTGCGAACACAAAAGCTTCTCAATTCAATGTTCTTGGCCAACACAATGACGAATCGCACCGATTTTTACAAACAAAATCTCAAGGATCAACACATAAATTCATCGCTGTTTTTATTGCAAAACTGAAAATAAAACATTTCACTCTGTAATCGCTTTATTATACTTGCATTTTTAATAATTCTTTTTGCGATAAGCACCATTATACCTACCTCCGTGTTTTGTACAAAGTACAATGTATTGCATTTATAGCGTTTTTTTCTTGTTCCAATTTACTTCCCATTGGAAAAAATCTGATAAAACTCAACAACTTACGTTAATATTTTCATTCAAAAACTTGATTTAATTTAAAATGTTTCACAAAAAAAAAATGTTTATTGACTCCTTTTTCAATTCATCTGTCAAATAGAATGCGAGACTCGTTCGAAAATCGGAAATATTGTGGGATATTTTTGGGACTTATTTTATTCGATTCTCATTTCATACATAGTGCCAGTTGAAAGTAGAATCGGAAATGATTTGCGAAAAGTAGAATCGAGTTACATAGTTGGGCCCCTTATAGTACCTATAGAGCAAGTAAAAATGCAAAAAACTAAAAAAAACACTATTGGAACACATTATAGGTCGTATTACCACCGTATGGGGTGCGTTACCCCCCTTACGTTATTGGCTATTTTCTCACAAACTATTACTGATATTATTGATTTTCAGGTCTCAACTAAAGGCTAATTGAATTTTCTACAAGATGGTCTCGTTATGTATGGGTTCAGAACAGGTCTTCTGTGGGATATTAGACTGCATACATTGTTAAAGCATAATTTTTTTTTTAAATTGCATATTTCCTTCTTGTCGATAAGACGAAGATTGGCGTTTGGCCATGGGGCCAAACCCTTGAACCGTGGTGAGATAACCAAAAAGCGGCAGGAACCCCTTATTCTTGATAATTGCCTCATTCACTTCATCAAGGATCCGAAGTTTTAATAATTGCCATTGGTTTTCTGTAAGTTTTCGTGTAGGATTGCCATAGCAACTTGCTGAGCCACAACGGTCACAAGATTAACCTTGGTTTTTTTTCGTTTGTTTTTTTGCGTCGGTGTCGTCGGCGAAGTCGTGTCGTCGTTTCTGGGCCTTTTAGAACAACTCGTAATTGGTTCAAGAGTGGCTTTAAGGCCCTCACTCTCATCAATTACGGGTCTTCTGAGTCTGTCCACGATAGGGGTGGGGGCCAAGAAGATCTTGCTCCGGGCAGTCACCGAGTATTCTTTGGGCTCGGTCCGTCTTTGTTCTGTGTGCGATTGTTCATCGTGTCCGTTATTGTGTGCAGCTTTCATTTGGATTTTTCCAGGGCTTGGTTTTCTTTACGCGTTATAGTAGTAGGATCTTTCTTACCAAGCCCCCTGAAAATCCTCACTGCATTACGTCTTTGTCTACGGAGGATTTCCTTTTCACTGAGAGGTCATTTTTTCGTTCGTCTCCCGGCTCGGACCGCAATAACGGTTGAGTCGCTGTTAATCCTCATGTCACTTGGTTTAGAAGAGGTGGACGCACTCACGTTGCAGGTAGGGCTAAGGCCCAGGATGTTTCCCAAGTGCGTTTCCCCCTTCTCTACCCCACTGACAATCATCTTTTCACCTTTTAGACCCGTTGCGACGGAATGCCCCGTGCAACGTCTGGTAGGTGAGTTCGATGATGTAGTGGTTGGTTTGTGTGCTTCTTTTGTCGTGAAAGTTTGTTCTGATGGTCTCTTAATCTTCTAATGGTCCTTGCCAATCTTAGGAGCGGGAGGTATCATCAATCTTCAGCAAGAACAACTTCCGTCGATGTATGTGCGGAATGCCCGTTCTCTTTTGTTAGTTGTTCTTGCAGGTACGCACGTGCGTTATAAAGACGCTTTCGGTCTGTCTCCGTCAGTTCGTCCCATGTCTTTGTCCCCAATCTTTTGATTGTCTTCCTACAGTTTGAGATTTTACTTCGTCGTGAGGATGTTGACAATCTGGAGAGATAAGAGCTTGTGACAGAGCAGCAGTCGCTCACATCGAGATTAATACTCTCCATGTCAACGTCCGCTACTCTCTCACTGTCTTCTACTCCAAGATTGGCGAAGGGTTCGAGGAGAAGTCGTTCCTCCTCTTCCAAAGTCAATTTCAATGGAGGATCGGCAGGAGCGAGGTCTAAAGTGCCCCATTCATGCACTTTAGTCCCCATGTTTTGTCCGGAGGAAAGTAGTAGTCAGTTTGCGTATAACCCCCTGTACACAAATAAGGTCAGAATACTCCTTGATTTGGTCGTTCCAAACTGCGAAACCACGTACATACTACTGGAACCATAACAAACAATATCACTAGGTCAAACTTAATGCTATATTTTTTGCGACCTCCAATGTATAAATTAACTGGGCTACTGAGTCAAATTCCTTTTTTAACACCAGCGTAGAGACATTTTCTTTGTCAATTTCATTACAGATATCATCACTTTTAAAAGCGCTGTCGAACAACTGGGTTGTGCTCTAAAACCAGTTTGTATAGGTGAAAGCAGTTTCTTGTTTGGACAAAAACGTAGAGATCTGGATCTACATAATCTTTTCAAAAGACTTCGAAATAAACGGTAAAATCGAGGTCGGGCGATATTCTTGCGAGGAGTATGAGTTTGTTAAGCTCATTCGCCTCACAATGAACAATAAAAGTAATTGGTGTTTTGGCTATCCTAAGTAATTTAACGTTTTTCCTGAGTTGTGTAGATGAAAGATTACTAAATTTTAAGCTATAAAATAGACGCTTTGACTTTTTAATTTCCTTACTAAAAAGGTTCCGCAAATATTTGTAATCCTCATAAAAAGATGACATTTAAAAGCGTTTCCATCTTTTGAAAATGGTATTTCTGTTTGATATGAGCTCTTCAGTCCTCCGGTTTAACCATCCCCATTGACGATTCCGGATAATAACTGTTTTCATTGGTACACAGGAATCAAACAAACTGTTAACTCTGTCCGTGAAGGATTGAATTTGGTTATCGAAAGATGGTTGAAAGTAAAGAGTTTCACAATTGGTTTTTAAAAAAGCAGTATTGAATAGTTTGAATAGCTAAATTCAGATCGTGTCTAGAAAAACCAGAGGCATCTAACATATTATAGAAGTTAATTTTGTTTAATTGATTGACCAGACTGTAATCTATGAGCGTCGAATCAGCTGCAGAGAAATGAGTCCACATTTACGGTATAGAGATTTAAAGTAGACATATTATTTTTGAAGTTCAATACGTTACTACTTCTTAAATCCAGTACGTTAGTATTTAAATCTTCTGCAATTAGGATACGGTTATAATATGGCATAATTTCTTCAAGGATATTAGTTATACATGGTGAATCATATATATGTGGAGGTATGTACCAGAGAACGGCGCCAAGTAGCTCACTTCATGAGCCACTTAAAACATACCTTACCTAATACAGTATTCACATACATTCGCACTCATACAAAAACATGCTAACAGGCATTCATTTTCATAAAGCGTATCAAAAAGAAGCTCACATATACTACAGTATATGATTCTCATGTTAAAGTATTCATTTAATGTGTGAGTGCAATGAGCTCAGCTAGAGTGAGATAGGTAAAATGATGCGAATAATATTAGCAACTTAACAGATGATAGTGACGTCAGTCAGTATAGTACCTATTACGTAATATTCTTAACATTGCACGCGTAGAATTAATTCGTGTACAGCTCCCGGATCGTGAAACTCCATTGCTACCTTTAGCTAACTGATTCATTTAATTTAAATAAAATAAATGTTAAGGCTTATCAACTCAGCGCTTATATACTTAGGTGTAGAAACTTGTTTTTATCTAAGTTTGTTTATTATCAGTTATCAAATAGAATTATATTATATTTTCAATCAATTAAATATTTTCTTCAAATAAAGAACATTACATAAATTTAGTTCAATTTCTAATAACCAATAGGTTATGGGCCCAGACCATAACGATTAAATTAAATAACAAAAAGCGAAGAAAATTAAAATTGGTACAAAATGTCTGTAGGCAATAATGCAATAAGGCCACTTACGTGTGAAATTTACGATAAAGGGGTAATGCAAATCAAAGCAGTGATGATTAAATGCGGGACTTGGAAATACGTAAGCGGAGCAGAAAAAAGGCGTGAACCTGACGCAATTGATGCAAATTTCAATGTTAAGTTTCAAAAATGGTTGGAAGAGATGAAAAGGCAAAATCAGATTTGATTATTGCGATTGATCCAAGTTTACTTCGTTTAGTAAAGGGACTAGACACGGCTAAGAGCGTGTGGGATCGATTAAAATAGGAGTTTGCTTCTACAGGACCAGTGAAAAAGGCAACATTGCTGAAAAGAAATGGCAAACACTGGTGAAGTGTCAATTGAAGATGCCATGTCTGGAACAGATGCACAAAAATGGCTCAATGCGATCAAAGAAGGAATCCGAGGTCTTATCAAGAATAATACGTGGGATTTGGTCAAGTGTCCGGCAAATAAATCTGTTGTGACAAGTAAAGTTATTTTGCGTAATAAACTAAAATCGAATGGTTCTTTGGATCGAATAAAGGCTCGTGTTGTCGTTAGAGGTTTTTCACAGATTCGAGGAATAGATTTCGAAGAAACATTTGCACCTGTAGCTCGCCTTGAATCAATTAGATTGTTAATGGCACTTGCTGTTCGTGAAAACATGTCAGTATATCAGATGGATGTTGTTGCGGCTTATTTAAATGGTGACTTATATGAGGAAATCTATATGGATCCTCCCAAATACTTTCAAGAAGCGTTGCAAATGCTGGTTGAAGAAAATGAAAATGAAATTGCAATGAGAGCCAAGCACATGCCAACACTTCGTGGCTTAGGCTTGAAACCAGCTTCAAATGACACATCTTATTATGGATCAAGAAAATAAGAATTTACAGTCGTTGCTTTATATATTGATGATATTGAATAACATTCGAAAAGGACGTGCAGCAGTGTTTGAAATTAAAGATCTTGGATTAGCGCGGTATTGCTTGGCCGTCGAAATAATTCAAGAAAATGGTGAAATAAAACTTAAGCAACAAGGATATGTCAAAGAACTATTAAAGAAATTTAACATGGACGAATCGAAACCATTTCATTCTTCTAGCGATGCAAACGCAAAGTTATCAAGAGTGGTGTGTCATTCTGGAGGAGAAAAACTAAAACAACCATATCGAGAGCTGATTGGTTCACTCATGTATCTAGCGATCGCTATTAGACCGGATATAGCTTTTACTGTAAATCGGTTGGCTCAATATAATGAAAGTTATCAAGATTTGCATTGGTCAGCGGCGAGGCGAGTACTACGATGCCTCCGATGTACAGAGAATCATGGATTGGTGTACCGAAAAGACACACTTGGTATTCGAGGTTTTTCAGATGCTGATCATGCGAATGACGAAATGGACAGATTATCAGAGAAGAAGTCGATCTTCAACTGTGAAAGAGTGCGGACGTGTTGACGACTTTCACAGTGTATAAAATAATTTCGGTATGTTCAAATTGAATTAAATTCACTTACACTTTAAGTGCACTCATTGCACAATTTTTACTGGCAATTTGCCAAGAACATTTAAAAGGCAAGTTAGCCTAGAGGGTAGCGTGGCCGACGACAGACTGGAAGGGCGTGGGTTCGAGCCCCACCCTGGTCAGGGCTTTTTTTTAAATAAGTTCTGGGAAAAAGTCAACAAAAACAGAGAGCAGAAAGAACAGCAAATGATAAAATCAACGGGGACATCGGAAGATGATCCCCCAACAACAAGTCAAGCAGCCAAAACATCAGGTGATGCAGCAGCAGCAGTTAAGGTAGCGGTGCCTTCCATAGAAGCCCTGCCAACAACGACAGCGTCATCGGCACGTGCCGAAGTTAATACAAGCAGCATAGCGACTGCAACAACAAGCTTTGTAAAAGGCACGATTTCAACACCAGTTCGTGCCATAGCAATTACAAAGGAGGATAAAAAGAGAAGGCGTATCATAAGATACAAGCCACACCTTATAAACCGTGCCGATAGGAGAACTAGAGCTAGGTTGGCTAAGGCATCGGCTCAAGCCAAAATGCAGAGCCAGATAGAAAGCTCCTCTTATGAGGATGACGATGTGAAAAACAACGAATATAATGTTGAGGGCGATGACGAGGCAGAGGCTGACGATGAAATCGCTAAAGAAGCTAACGGCGAAAGCAAGAAAGGGGCACCCGACGATAAGAAGACATGTGAGCAAAACGTCGCTGAGGTAGATGCCGAAGACATTGCTTACATGTCCGTAGAAGGGGAGGGGCACTACGTGAGTGGCGAGTTGGTGGACCTTTCACCTCCAGAAGACTCAGACGATCAGCAAGACAAAATTGCATCACTGACGGAGCAAATTTCCTCCCTCATGGATTGGTGAAAGCGCTCAAAGTCAAGCAAGAAGCGCGGAGAGAAAAAGAGCGCCTTGTTGCTCTTGAAAATAAAAGACAAAAAGCGCTCCAGGAGCAGCAAAACTACAGCAGCCTCCCAAACAACAACCACTCCCAGAACTGCAGCACAAAAAGAAGCAGCCGACACAACAACTGCAGCCCCAGCATCGTCCTCAGCGGACACAGCAACTGCAGCCCCAGCAACAGCATCAGCAACCGCAAATACAGCAACAGCAACAAAAGTCACAGAAGCAACAACAACAGCAACAACAAATACAAAAACAAAAGTCACAGAAGCAACAACAACAGCAGAAACAACAACAGCAGCGACAACCGCAGCTGAAGCAGACACCACAACAACAGTCACAACAGCAACAGCAACAGCAACAGCAACAGCAACAGCAACAGCAACAGCAACAGCAACAGCAACAGCAACAGCAACAGCAACAGCAACAGCAACAGCAACAGCAACAGCAACAGCAACAGCAACAGCAACAGCAACAGAAACAGCAACAGCAACAGCAACAGCAACAGCAACAGCAACAGCAACAGCAACAGCAACAGCAACAGCAACAGCAACAGCAACAGCAACATCAACAGCAACAGCAACAGCACGCTATTCATTGCTCTTCGGTCGAGCATTATAAAAAAGTCAAAGATCTCTTGTCTCAAACGAAGACAGAATATTACAGTTTCACCCCGAAGGAAGACAAGCTACAAACAGTCCTCCTGAAGGGTATCGAATCCTCTACGGATCCGCAGGAACTCTTAGCTGAGCTCCGTCAAGTGGCGAGCGATTATCTCGATTTTATCGGGGTCAGACCGTTTTCCACAGTTAAGGCTAGACGTGAGAAACGGAATTTACCATTCTTTCTAGTTCAGCTCTCGCCCCAAAGCAAGTTGAATGGTTTAAGGAGTATAACCGTCCTAAACTACCAAATTGTAAAATGGGAAAAATTAAATAGGCAGAGAGACATGCTTCAATGCATAAACTGCCAAGGATACGGCCACGTGGCAGTAAACTGTGGTATGGATCCAGTTTGTGTCAAGTGTGGAGATTCCCACAAGATAGGTGAATGTAAACTCGGAAAAGAGAGGGTCGAAGACAGGACCCAGTTAAAGTGTGCACTTTGCCGAGGCTCCGGGCACCCCGCAAACTATCGGGGATGTCCGAAGTTTCAGGAAATGAAAAAAAAACAAAGAACAAAAGAAGACAGTAGAGGTGAGACGCCCTGAAGTACGCCAGACATCAACTTCCGTCAATCCCGCAATTTCTTACGCCCAAATGGCGTCCGGAAAGGGAAAAACGGTACAGCCTCAACCACAAGTAGCCAAACAGGTCCAAGTGCCTACGGCTCCTGTGCCAGAGGCAGATCTGATGCAGATGTTGCTGACCATTCATGGTCAGTTAACCGACGTGCAAAAACAGATCAGGGAGCAGGCGGCTAGGGTAGATTACCTCTACTCTATTCTGCCGGCAACGCTTTATGGTTAAAGGCGCGCTGCCTGAGCGACCCTTTAAGATCCTAGCTGTGAATGTAAATTCGCTGATTAGGACCGAACGTAGAGCAAATCTCTTTCATTTGCTGCAAGACCAAAGTCCTGATGTGTTTATGGCTAGCGAAACTAAGCTAAATCAGAAACACAAACTGACTAATAAAAATTACAATATCGTAAGAAGGGATCGGCCCAACTCCTCTCAAGGGGGTGGGGTCGCAATCTTCATACGAAAGGGCATTAAACATAAAGTTATATATAATAGTGAAGTGCGAAGATTCGGGTTGCTAGAAGCCTGCATCGTTTGCATTCCTCTCCAGCAGGGGAAAAGAATGTACGCAATCGCGGTGTACGCACCTGACGCACCTCAGCCAGCTAATTTTATCGCAGAGCTCGAAAAACTTTTCGAATGCTTAAGACTGAACTTGGATGAGAATTATTATCTCAAGGCAGGGGACTTAAACGCCAAACATGTAGATTGGGGAAACCAAATACAAAATCCTAGAGGGAACCATCTTTTTAATTGGATGGGTCGATACAGTGTTGAGTGTAGGATCGACCTTTTGGCTACAGATAGACCGTCATTTCCGAGAAGTGGTAGTTTTCTGAATCTTTTACTGCTTGACTCACGACTAGTTATAACTGACGCAACAAATCAACTGACAAGAAACTGTTTACGAACAATTGAATATGACAGAGATCACTGCGGACTCGCCACCGTAATACAGCTTCCAAGCGAACTTGTGGAATTGGATTAGTATGTGCCAGCGCACTCTTACAATTTCAGTAAGACGCGTTGGCCACGCTTCTCCAACTCGTTGGCAAGAGAAATACGTTCCGATGACATTTTTCCACCAAATGACAGAAACCTGACGAACGTCGAGATCGACGGGTACCTGACTCAAATGGATACGACTATAAAACGAACAATGGACAGAACAATCCCAAAATATAAGGAACAAGACCCTACTGGTTTATACAAGAACGCGACAATCGACGCACTACACCGACAAAAAAGTGGACTACTGACTAGGTTGAAACTTCTTTACAGACGTTTCACGGACACACGTGGTCTGGAGATTAGGACATTGAAGTCGTCGATCAAAAACATTAATGTTCTGATTAAACAAAATTATAGATTGTCTATTAATTTATATTGGGATAACAGAATTCGGGCCGTTAATTCTAGCGACCCTAGTATGTTTCCCCAAATAAATAAGATATTTAGAAGAAATGATCAAAACGAACTTCCATGTCTTAAACTTCAGCGAACAATAGATAACGAAGACGTACTTACGATTGCGGGAATAGATCCGGAAGGTGCAGTTTTCGATGATAACTTTTTTATGATAGAAGATCCTCAGGAAAAGGTAGAGGCTGTAGGGGCTGCTTTCCAGCAAGTGTATAAGGTGAATGCTAGCATTCGTCCGAATCATGACCTGGAAAACAGAGCCTTACTACACAACTTCTACCGTGGAAGTAACATAACGCAATGGCGATCTGAGAATACCGGTTTCACCGTGTTCAATGACGAAAATTTGGCAAACGCCACCATCGCCGAGCGAAATGGACCCAGTTCATTGTTAATTTCGAAGGTAGAACTTCAGTTAATTTTTTAAACATTAAAGAAAAAGAAATCTGCGGGGGTCGATGGTATACCCAACATTGTTTTACGACATCTCCCTGAGGAAGCCATAGACATTTATACCACACTGTTTAACAACGCATTGAATAATGCATATTATCCAGTAAGTTGGAAGACAGCTGTGGTCCATCCTCTCCCCAAAAAGGGAAAGGACAGCTCCAATACGGCAAATCTTCGGTCGATAAGTCTTCTTCCAAGTATCAGTAAAGTATTCGAAAAGATTCTCAATAGAGCTCTGTTCAAGTGGGCTGAGGACAAAAATATTATTCCAGATAATCAGTTTGGCTTTAAGGCGGGGCATGACACTATTCATGCCGCGTCTAAGTTAGTTTCTGATGTTCAATGGAACAAAACGAAAAATCAATGCACGGGTGCCGTTCTGGTTGATTTAGAGAAAGCTTTCGACACCGTATGGCTAGAGGGTCTTTATCTGAAGCTATCTAGATTTGGCATAAGTAAACCACTGTTATATATGCTTCATGACATGCTCAATGGTAGAAAGTTTGTTGTCAAAAGTGGCAATGTAACTTCTACCACAACTTTTGATATTAAAAATGGTATACAGCAAGGAGCTGTGAACTCACCGATTCTTTTTAGTATTTACACCAGCGATCTGATAGGTAGTCTAACTCATTCGATTGCGTATGCCGATGACCTTGTAGCGTACAGGACGGGTCCAAAAGTTGAAGGCATCAAAAATCTCTTGCAGCGTGACTTCGACCAGATTCAGCGATATTGTGATGACTGGAAATTAAAAATTAATTTTCAGAAATCAGAAACTATCCTGTTTAGAACCCCGTTGCCTAGGGCTTCTAGGGATACAAGAAAGAACTGGAGAAATCTAGTGATCGTTGGACCAAGTGGACATCCACTGGCGAGTAAAAATGTGGTAAAGTACCTTGGTATCTGGCTAGATCAGTATCTATATTTCAATCGACATGTAGATGCTGCTCTGGCCAGAGCTAGGGGAGCCTTTGGGTTGACAAGACGGTTGTTTTATAGCAGCCGCCTTGACAGCAGAGTAAAGGTGATTTGCTACATGGCCCTTATCCGGCCAATGATTGCCTATGGGTGCCCTGTGTGGTTCAACGTTGCCCCATCTCAAATGGAAAAGATTCGGGTGTTTGAGAGGCAGTGTCTTAGACGTTGCCTTGGATTACACAGAACACCAGAGTCGGAGTACACACATTACTATGCCAACGAGGTTCTATACAACAGGGCCAATATAAACAGGATAGATAACTCTTTAATCAAGCTGATTCGGGGTCACATTGCAAGAGCGATGACCTCGACCAATGGACTTATTTTTGGGGCTTACTACCCCAATGATGAGTATAGTGAAAGTGTACGTCTTAACGGTTTCATTCCGCCCGAGACATTCCTCTTTTTAGACAGTCGTGGGCTGATACAGGATAGATTGGCGGTTCCGTTAATCTACCACGTCAGCCGTAGGACTGTGGATCGGCGACTTCTTTACGATCGGGACGTCGGCTCAGGGAACGGAGCAGAGCGTCTGCGGTTCAGTAGAGCTGTGCCCCTTCGGGACAGAAAGGACTTAGTTAAGCAAGTCAAAAAATTCTGGTGGTTGGGTGACCACCGTGATATTGAAAGTTGACCATATTGTTGCTTTGGCCGACTTACATAGTTCTAAGGTAAATATAGGTAGAGTAGGTAGAAATGAAATGAAAAAAAAAACAAAGAACAAAAGAAGACAGTAGAGGTGAGACGCCCTGAAGTACGCCAGACATCAACTTCCGTCAATCCCGCAATTTCTTACGCCCAAATGGCGTCCGGAAAGGGAAAAACGGTACAGCCTCAACCACAAGTAGCCAAACAGGTCCAAGTGCCTACGGCTCCTGTGCCAGAGGCAGATCTGATGCAGGTGTTGCTGACCATTCATGGTCAGTTAACCGACGTGCAAAAACAGATCAGGGAGCAGGCGGCTAGGGTAGATTACCTCTACTCTATTCTGCCGGCAACGCTTTATGGTTAAAGGCGCGCTGCCTGAGCGACCCTTTAAGATCCTAGCTGTGAATGTAAATTCGCTGATTAGGACCGAACGTAGAGCAAATCTCTTTCATTTGCTGCAAGACCAAAGTCCTGATGTGTTTATGGCTAGCGAAACTAAGCTAAATCAGAAACACAAACTGACTAATAAAAATTACAATATCGTAAGAAGGGATCGGCCCAACTCCTCTCAAGGGGGTGGGGTCGCAATCTTCATACGAAAGGGCATTAAACATAAAGTTATATATAATAGTGAAGTGCGAAGATTCGGGTTGCTAGAAGCCTGCCTCGTTTGCATTCCTCTCCAGCAGGGGAAAAGAATGTACGCAATCGCGGTGTACGCACCTGACGCACCTCAGCCAGCTAATTTTATCGCAGAGCTCGAAAAACTTTTCGAATGCTTAAGACTGAACTTGGATGAGAATTATTATCTCAAGGCAGGGGACTTAAACGCCAAACATGTAGATTGGGGAAACCAAATACAAAATCCTAGAGGGAACCATCTTTTTAATTGGATGGGTCGATACAGTGTTGAGTGTAGGATCGACCTTTTGGCTACAGATAGACCGTCATTTCCGAGAAGTGGTAGTTTTCTGAATCTTTTACTGCTTGACTCACGACTAGTTATAACTGACGCAACAAATCAACTGACAAGAAACTGTTTACGAACAATTGAATATGACAGAGATCACTGCGGACTCGCCACCGTAATACAGCTTCCAAGCGAACTTGTGGAATTGGATTAGTATGTGCCAGCGCACTCTTACAATTTCAGTAAGACGCGTTGGCCACGCTTCTCCAACTCGTTGGCAAGAGAAATACGTTCCGATGACATTTTTCCACCAAATGACAGAAACCTGACGAACGTCGAGATCGACGGGTACCTGACTCAAATGGATACGACTATAAAACGAACAATGGACAGAACAATCCCAAAATATAAGGAACAAGACCCTACTGGTTTATACAAGAACGCGACAATCGACGCACTACACCGACAAAAAAGTGGACTACTGACTAGGTTGAAACTTCTTTACAGACGTTTCACGGACACACGTGGTCTGGAGATTAGGACATTGAAGTCGTCGATCAAAAACATTAATGTTCTGATTAAACAAAATTATAGATTGTCTATTAATTTATATTGGGATAACAGAATTCGGGCCGTTAATTCTAGCGACCCTAGTATGTTTCCCCAAATAAATAAGATATTTAGAAGAAATGATCAAAACGAACTTCCATGTCTTAAACTTCAGCGAACAATAGATAACGAAGACGTACTTACGATTGCGGGAATAGATCCGGAAGGTGCAGTTTTCGATGATAACTTTTTTATGATAGAAGATCCTCAGGAAAAGGTAGAGGCTGTAGGGACTGCTTTCCAGCAAGTGTATAAGGTGAATGCTAGCATTCGTCCGAATCATGACCTGGAAAACAGAGCCTTACTACACAACTTCTACCGTGGAAGTAACATAACGCAATGGCGATCTGAGAATACCGGTTTCACCGTGTTCAATGACGAAAATTTGGCAAACGCCACCATCGCCGAGCGAAATGGACCCAGTTCATTGTTAATTTCGAAGGTAGAACTTCAGTTAATTTTTTAAACATTAAAGAAAAAGAAATCTGCGGGGGTCGATGGTATACCCAACATTGTTTTACGACATCTCCCTGAGGAAGCCATAGACATTTATACCACACTGTTTAACAACGCATTGAATAATGCATATTATCCAGTAAGTTGGAAGACAGCTGTGGTCCATCCTCTCCCCAAAAAGGGAAAGGACAGCTCCAATACGGCAAATCTTCGGTCGATAAGTCTTCTTCCAAGTATCAGTAAAGTATTCGAAAAGATTCTCAATAGAGCTCTGTTCAAGTGGGCTGAGGACAAAAATATTATTCCAGATAATCAGTTTGGCTTTAAGGCGGGGCATGACACTATTCATGCCGCGTCTAAGTTAGTTTCTGATGTTCAATGGAACAAAACGAAAAATCAATGCACGGGTGCCGTTCTGGTTGATTTAGAGAAAGCTTTCGACACCGTATGGTTAGAGGGTCTTTATCTGAAGCTATCTAGATTTGGCATAAGTAAACCACTGTTATATATGCTTCATGACATGCTCAATGGTAGAAAGTTTGTTGTCAAAAGTGGCAATGTAACTTCTACCACAACTTTTGATATTAAAAATGGTATACAGCAAGGAGCTGTGAACTCACCGATTCTTTTTAGTATTTACACCAGCGATCTGATAGGTAGTCTAACTCATTCGATTGCGTATGCCGATGACCTTGTAGCGTACAGGACGGGTCCAAAAGTTGAAGGCATCAAAAATCTCTTGCAGCGTGACTTCGACCAGATTCAGCGATATTGTGATGACTGGAAATTAAAAATTAATTTTCAGAAATCAGAAACTATCCTGTTTAGAACCCCGTTGCCTAGGGCTTCTAGGGATACAAGAAAGAACTGGAGAAATCTAGTGATCGTTGGACCAAGTGGACATCCACTGGCGAGTAAAAATGTGGTAAAGTACCTTGGTATCTGGCTAGATCAGTATCTATATTTCAATCGACATGTAGATGCTGCTCTGGCCAGAGCTAGGGGAGCCTTTGGGTTGACAAGACGGTTGTTTTATAGCAGCCGCCTTGACAGCAGAGTAAAGGTGATTTGCTACATGGCCCTTATCCGGCCAATGATTGCCTATGGGTGCCCTGTGTGGTTCAACGTTGCCCCATCTCAAATGGAAAAGATTCGGGTGTTTGAGAGGCAGTGTCTTAGACGTTGCCTTGGATTACACAGAACACCAGAGTCGGAGTACACACATTACTATGCCAACGAGGTTCTATACAACAGGGCCAATATAAACAGGATAGATAACTCTTTAATCAAGCTGATTCGGGGTCACATTGCAAGAGCGATGACCTCGACCAATGGACTTATTTTTGGGGCTTACTACCCCAATGATGAGTATAGTGAAAGTGTACGTCTTAACGGTTTCATTCCGCCCGAGACATTCCTCTTTTTAGACAGTCGTGGGCTGATACAGGATAGATTGGCGGTTCCGTTAATCTACCACGTGGATCGGCGACTTCTTTACGATCGGGACGTCGGCTCAGGGAACGGAGCAGAGCGTCTGCGGTTCAGTAGAGCTGTGCCCCTTCGGGACAGAAAGGACTTAGTTAAGCAAGTCAAAAAATTCTGGTGGTTGGGTGACCACCGTGATATTGAAAGTTGACCATATTGTTGCTTTGGCCGACTTACATAGTTCTAAGGTAAATATAGGTAGAGTAGGTAGAACAGTGACGGTGGCACCAAAAAAAAATAAAAAAGTACATAGGTAAATGTATTTGTATGTGGGTACTTGCTGTTGCGAATATATATGTATATATGCATATGTACATATATACATGTGTATGGGCGTACGCGAGTGGGCATATGCGTATGCACAAGAAAAAAAAAAAAAAAAAAAAAAAAATCCGGGGGCTGTTCTAGTTTTTAAGTTATTTTAAGTAGTTTTAATTAGATATAATGTAGTTTAACTTAGTTTTATTTAGTAGCTTAAAGGTAGTTTTAATTAGTTTTAATTAGGTAAAGTGTAGCTTTAAGTTTTATAAAAAAATTAAAAAAAAGATATGGATAATGAGTTTTTTTTAATAATTTTCTCGTTAGTTTTAAGTAATCACGAATTTTAAATATAAATATATATAGTTTACGTCGAAAGGCATTGTTTAAGTATAGTCATAGTTTAATTTAGAGCGCCCGCATGGGGCCAGTAAGTTAGTTAAGTTAATATGTAAGCTAGTTGTTTAAGATTTTTTGTCTAGCATTAAGATAGATATAAGGAAATAAAAAAATAAAAAATGAATTAAAAATTTAAAAAAAAAAAAAAAAAAAAAAAAGTGGCAGAGAGCGGATCCCACGAGCGTGGGTTCGATTCCCACCAGGGTCAAGGCTTTTTTTTAAATAATTTTTGGGACGAAATAATTAAAAATCGTCACCAACGGCAACATCAGATGGTTCAGAAAACGGGGACATCGAAAGATGGTCCCCCAACAAAAAGCAAAGCAACAGCTGGCACTTTGGATGATGCAACAGCCGATATAGCGGGTTCATCGAAAGATGTAGCAAACACGGCCCCAAAGAAAAGGAAAAAGACAAGGAAGAATGACGATGCAAAGCGCTATTCCCATGCAACTACAGCTGAGCTGCCAGCTGAAAGGAGAAAAATGACGCGCATAGCTAAGGCAACTGCAGCAGAAAAAATCCAACAATTGGAAAATACAGTGTCCGACACAGCCGATGAGATGGAATATATATCGGATGGTGGTGAAGGGCACTTCACAGGAGACAGCAAGCTGCTTGAACTGACGTCAGCAGCTCAATCATCAGACTCCGAAAATGAAGAGAGAGCTGAGGAGGACGAAATACATTCCCTTACAGAGGAAATAACGCGCCTTACGGAAATGGTTCAAGCTCTACAACAAAAACAAGAGGCGCGTAGAGAAAAAGAGAACCTTGATGCTGTTGAGCGCAAAAAGATAAAGGTCCTAGAGGAGGCTGAAAAAGCAGCACAACAGCGGGCGAAAAAAAAATGCCATGCAAATAAAATCGCAGCAGACACTGCAACAGCAAATGATAAGGCAACAACTAGAGCCACAGCCATCACAACCACAAAAGCAACAACAACAAACACAACAGCAACAACAAACATGCAAACAACAAGCAGAACAACAACAACCACAGCAACAACAATCACAGCAGCAGCAGCAGCAACAACAAACACAACAGATGTCCCAGCAACAACAGATGACGAACCAACAGCGGCCGAATCATCAGCAGCAGTCTCAAACCAGCAAAAATAAAAAAAGAAAAAGTGCCACCAATCAACACCTACAAAATGGAGCTACAGGACACGATAAATCTGTATAAGTCAGCCATAGGCAATAATTTTACAATTATAAGATTAAGCGCAGATAGGCATGCTATAAACTGCTTCACAGTTGAACAGCATAAGAAAATAAGAAGTCTTCTTAAAGATTCAACCACAGAATTTTTTAGCTTTACGCCAAAAGAAGACAAACTCCAAACGGTCCTCTTGAAGGGCATAGATTCCTCAACGGAACCACAGGCACTCTTGGCTGAGCTCCGCAAAATGGCGAACGACGATCTCGACTTTATTGGAGTCAAGCCATTTACCACAGTAAAGGCCAGACGGGATATGCGGAAACTACCGTTCTTCCTGGTCCAGCTCTCACCCAAAAGCAAACTGGATAGACTAAGGAGTATTTCCGTCCTAGACTACCAGGTTGTAACTTGGGATAAATTAAAAAGGCGCGGTGACATGCTTCAATGCATGCGCTGCCAAAGGTTCGGCCACGCCGCAGTGAACTGCGAAATGCTGTCACGATGCGTAAAGTGTGGAGAGAACCACAAGTCAGGGGAATGCAAACTAGGGCAGGAACGGGTTATCGACAGAACCCAGCTTAAATGTGTACTTTGTCATAGCGGAGGACACCCTGCTAACTACCGGGGATGTCCAAAGTTTCAGGACATGAAAAAAAAAACAAAATAGTCTCAAAGCAAATAGTAGAGGAGAAACGACCACCAGCCCGTCCTCTCCCAACGCCGGTCAACCCCCAGATTTCTTACGCCTAAATGACGTCTGAAAGGGAAAGAACGGTACAGCCTCAACCAATGGTAGCCAAACAGGTCCCCGTGCCTAAGGCGCCGGCGAAAGAGGCGGATCTAATGACTGTGTTGCTGGCCATTCAGGGTCAGTTAACAGGTCTTCAAAAAGGGATCCGTGAGCAGGCAACTAGAGTGGATAATCTCTACTCTATTCTGCCGAGCTTAACGCTTAACGGTTAAAGGCGCGCTGCCAGATAGACCCTTAAAAGTCCTCGCTGTGAATGTAAATTCACTGATAAGGACCGAACAAAGAGCAAATCTCTTTCACCTCTTGCAAGATCAAAGTCCTGATGTGCTTTTGGCTAGCGAAACTAAGCTAAATCAGAAGCACAAACTGACTCATAATAACTACAATATCGTAAGAAGGGACCGGCCAAACTCCTCACAAGGGGGTGGGGTCGCAATCTTTGTACGAAAGAGCATTAGTCATAAAGTAATTTATAAGAATGAAGTGCGCAGGTTCGGGTTGCTAGAAGCCTGCATCATATGCATTCCTCTCCACCAGGGGAAACGAATGTATGTAATCGCGTTGTACGCACCAGAAGCACCTCAGCCAGACATGAAGATTGGGGAAATCAAATACAAAATCCTAGAGGGAACCATCTATTTAATTGGATGGGTCGGTACAATATTGAGTATAGAATCGATCTTGTTGCTACATATAGGCCGTCATTTCCAAGAAGCGGTGCATTTCTGGACCTACTGCTAATTGACTCAAGACTGACAATTACTGATACAGTGACTCAAGATACAAAAAACTGTTTACAAACGATTGACTACGACAGTGACCACAACGGACTTTTTGCTGTGATTCAACTTCCAAACGAACTCGTGGAGTTAGAGGAGTATGTGCCTGAGCATACTTACAACTACAGTAACATGCGATGGTCACGCTTTTCCAACACCTTGACAAGAGAATTACGTTTAAAAAACATATCTCCACCTAATGACAGAAATTTAACAAACGAAGAGATCGACGGATACCTACTACAAATGGACGAGGCCATAAAACAAACAATGAGTACGACTATTTCACGTTACAAAGAACAAGACGCAACTGCCAAGTACCGAAACGCGACAATTGACGCACTACACAGACAAAAAAGTGGACTGCTTACAAGACTCAAACTTTTGTACAGACGGATAGACATAATTCGGAGATTGGGACTCTGAACTCTTCGATTAAAAACATCAATCAAATAATAAAGCAGAATTATAGGTTGACTATTAATTCCTATTGGAATAATAGAATTCGGGCTATTAACTCTAGTGACCCAAGTATGTTTCCTAAAATTAATAAAATTTTCAGACGGAAAGATCAAAATGACCTTCCGTGTCTTAAGCTTCAGAAAACGATTGAAAACGAAAACTTACTTTTGAACGCAGGCATAGATCCAGGGGATGCCGTTTTTAATGATGATTTCTTCATTATCGAGGATCCTAAGGAGAAAGTGGAGGCTGTGGGGGCTGCTTTCCAGCAAGTGTATAAGGTGAATGCTAGCATTCGTCCGAATCATGACCTGGAGAACAGAGCCTTGCTGCACAATTTCTATCTTGGAAATAACATAACGCAATGGCGATCTGAGAATACTGGTTTCACCGGGTTCAATGACGAACATTTGGCAAACGCCACCATCGCCGAGCGAAATGGACCCAGTTCATTGTTAATTTCGAAGGTAGAACTTCAGTTAATTTTTCAAACATTAAAGAAAAAGAAATCTGCGGGGGTCGATGGTATACCCAACATTGTGTTACGACATCTCCCTGAGGAGGCCATAGACATTTATACCACACTGTTCAACAACGCATTGAATAATGCATATTATCCAGTAAGTTGGAAGACAGCTGTGGTCCATCCTCTCCCCAAAAAGGGAAAGGACAGCTCCAATACGGCAAATCTTCGGTCGATAAGTCTTCTTCCAAGTATCAGTAAAGTATTCGAAAAGATTCTCAATAGAGCTCTGTTCAAGTGGGCTGAGGACAAAAATATTATTCCAGATAATCAGTTTGGCTTTAAGGCGGGGCATGACACTATTCATGCCGCGTCTAAGTTAGTTTCTGATGTTCAATGGAACAAAACGAAAAATCAATGCACGGGTGCCGTTCTGGTTGATTTAGAGAAAGCTTTCGACACCGTATGGTTAGAGGGTCTTTATCTGAAGCTATCTAGATTTGGCATAAGTAAACCACTGTTATATATGCTTCATGACATGCTCAATGGTAGAAAGTTTGTTGTCAAAAGTGGCAATGTAACTTCTACCACAACTTTTGATATTAAAAATGGTATACAGCAAGGAGCTGTGAACTCACCGATTCTTTTTAGTATTTACACCAGCGATCTGATAGGTAGTCTAACTCATTCGATTGCGTATGCCGATGACCTTGTAGCGTACAGGACGGGTCCAAAAGTTGAAGGCATCAAAAATCTCTTGCAGCGTGACTTCGACCAGATTCAGCGATATTGTGATGACTGGAAATTAAAAATTAATTTTCAGAAATCAGAAACTATCCTGTTTAGAACCCCGTTGTCTACGGCTTCTAGGGATACAAGAAAGAACTGGAGAAATCTAGTGATCGTTGGACCAAGTGGACATCCACTGGCGAGTAAAGATGTGGTAAAGTACCTTGGTATCTGGCTAGATCAGTATCTATATTTCAATCGACATGTAGATGCTGCTCTGGCCAGAGCTAGGGGAGCCTTTGGGTTGACAAGACGGTTGTTTTATAGCAGCCGCCTTGACAGCAGAGTAAAGGTGATTTGCTACATGGCCCTTATCCGGCCAATGATTGCCTATGGGTGCCCTGTGTGGTTCAACGTTGCCCCATCTCAAATGGAAAAGATTCGGGTGTTTGAGAGGCAGTGCCTTAGACGTTGCCTTGGATTACACAGAACACCAGAGTCGGAGTACACACATTACTATGCCAACGAGGTTCTATACAACAGGGCCAATATAAACAGGATAGATAACTCTTTAATCAAGCTGATTCGGGGTCACATTGCAAGAGCGATGACCTCGACCAATGGACTTATCTTTGGGGCTTACTACCCCAATGATGAGTATAGTGAAAGTGTACGTCTTAACGGTTTCATTCCGCCCGAGACATTCCTCTTTTTAGACAGTCATGGGCTGATACAGGATAGATTGGCGGTTCCGTTAATCTACCACGTCAGCCGTAGGACTGTGGATCGGCGACTTCTTTACGATCGGGACGTCGGCTCAGGGAACGGAGCAGAGCGTCTGCGGTTCAGTAGAGCTGTGCCCCTTCGGGACAGAAAGGACTTAGTTAAGCAAGTCAAAAAATTCTGGTGGTTGGGTGACCACCGTGATATTGAAAGTTGACCATATTGTTGCTTTGGCCGACTTACATAGTTCTAAGGTAAATATAGGTAGAGTAGGTAGAACAGTGACGGTGGCACAAAAAAAAAATAAAAAAGTACATAGGTAAATGTATTTGTATGTGGGTACTTGCTGTTGCGAATATATATGTATATATGCATATGTACATATATACATGTGTATGGGCGTACGCGAGTGGGCATATGCGTATGCACAAGAAAAAAAAAAAAAAAAAAAAAAAAAATCCGGGGGCTGTTCTAGTTTTTAAGTTATTTTAAGTAGTTTTAATTAGATATAATGTAGTTTAACTTAGTTTTATTTAGTAGCTTAAAGGTAGTTTTAATTAGTTTTAATTAGGTAAAGTGTAGCTTTAAGTTTTATAAAAAAATTAAAAAAAAGATATGGATAATGAGTTTTTTTTAATAATTTTCTCGTTAGTTTTAAGTAATCACGAATTTTAAATATAAATATATATAGTTTACGTCGAAAGGCATTGTTTAAGTATAGTCATAGTTTAATTTAGAGCGCCCGCATGGGGCCAGTAAGTTAGTTAAGTTAATATGTAAGCTAGTTGTTTAAGATTTTTTGTCTAGCATTAAGATAGATATAAGGAAATGAAAAAATAAAAAATGAATTAAAAATTAAAAAAAAAAAAAAAAAAAAAAAAAAGAGTGGCAGAGAGCGGATCCCACGAGCGTGGATTCGATTCCCACCAGGGTCAAGGCTTTTTTTTAAATAATTTTTGGGACGAAATAATTAAAAATCGTCACCAACGGCAACATCAGATGGTTCAGAAAACGGGGACATCGAAAGATGGTCCCCCAACAAAAAGCAAAGCAACAGCTGGCACTTTGGATGATGCAACAGCCGATATAGCGGGTTCATCGAAAGATGTAGCAAACACGGCCCCAAAGAAAAGGAAAAAGACAAGGAAGAATGACGATGCAAAGCGCTATTCCCATGCAACTACAGCTGAGCTGCCAGCTGAAAGGAGAAAAATGACGCGCATAGCTAAGGCAACTGCAGCAGAAAAAATCCAACAATTGGAAAATACAGTGTCCGACACAGCCGATGAGATGGAATATATATCGGATGGTGGTGAAGGGCACTTCACAGGAGACAGCAAGCTGCTTGAACTGACGTCAGCAGCTCAATCATCAGACTCCGAAAATGAAGAGAGAGCTGAGGAGGACGAAATACATTCCCTTACAGAGGAAATAACGCGCCTTACGGAAATGGTTCAAGCTCTACAACAAAAACAAGAGGCGCGTAGAGAAAAAGAGAACCTTGATGCTGTTGAGCGCAAAAAGATAAAGGTCCTAGAGGAGGCTGAAAAAGCAGCACAACAGCGGGCGAAAAAAAATGCCATGCAAATAAAATCGCAGCAGACACTGCAACAGCAAATGATAAGGCAACAACTAGAGCCACAGCCATCACAACCACAAAAGCAACAACAACAAACACAACAGCAACAACAAACATGCAAACAACAAGCAGAACAACAACAACCACAGCAACAACAATCACAGCAGCAGCAGCAGCAACAACAAACACAACAGATGTCCCAGCAACAACAGATGACGAACCAACAGCAGCAGAGCCAACAGCGGCCGAATCATCAGCAGCAGTCTCAAACCAGCAAAAATAAAAAAGAAAAAGTGCCACCAATCAACACCTACAAAATGGAGCTACAGGACACGATAAATCTGTATAAGTCAGCCATAGGCAATAATTTTACAATTATAAGATTAAGCGCAGATAGGCATGCTATAAACTGCTTCACAGTTGAACAGCATAAGAAAATAAGAAGTCTTCTTAAAGATTCAACCACAGAATTTTTTAGCTTTACGCCAAAAGAAGACAAACTCCAAACGGTCCTCTTGAAGGGCATAGATTCCTCAACGGAACCACAGGCACTCTTGGCTGAGCTCCGCAAAATGGCGAACGACGATCTCGACTTTATTGGAGTCAAGCCATTTACCACAGTAAAGGCCAGACGGGATATGCGGAAACTACCGTTCTTCCTGGTCCAGCTCTCACCCAAAAGCAAACTGGATAGACTAAGGAGTATTTCCGTCCTAGACTACCAGGTTGTAACTTGGGATAAATTAAAAAGGCGCGGTGACATGCTTCAATGCATGCGCTGCCAAAGGTTCGGCCACGCCGCAGTGAACTGCGAAATGCTGTTACGATGCGTAAAGTGTGGAGAGAACCACAAGTCAGGGGAATGCAAACTAGGGCAGGAACGGGTTATCGACAGAACCCAGCTTAAATGTGTACTTTGTCATAGCGGAGGACACCCTGCTAACTACCGGGGATGTCCAAAGTTTCAGGACATGAAAAAAAAAAACAAAATAGTCTCAAAGCAAATAGTAGAGGAGAAACGACCACCAGCCCGTCCTCTCCCAACGCCGGTCAACCCCCAGATTTCTTACGCCTAAATGACGTCTGAAAGGGAAAGAACGGTACAGCCTCAACCAATGGTAGCCAAACAGGTCCCCGTGCCTAAGGCGCCGGCGAAAGAGGCGGATCTAATGACTGTGTTGCTGGCCATTCAGGGTCAGTTAACAGGTCTTCAAAAAGGGATCCGTGAGCAGGCAACTAGAGTGGATAATCTCTACTCTATTCTGCCGAGCTTAACGCTTAACGGTTAAAGGCGCGCTGCCAGAAAGACCCTTAAAAGTCCTCGCTGTGAATGTAAATTCACTGATAAGGACCGAACAAAGAGCAAATCTCTTTCACCTCTTGCAAGATCAAAGTCCTGATGTGCTTTTGGCTAGCGAAACTAAGCTAAATCAGAAGCACAAACTGACTCATAATAACTACAATATCGTAAGAAGGGACCGGCCAAACTCCTCACAAGGGGGTGGGGTCGCAATCTTTGTACGAAAGAGCATTAGTCATAAAGTAATTTATAAGAATGAAGTGCGCAGGTTCGGGTTGCTAGAAGCCTGCATCATATGCATTCCTCTCCACCAGGGGAAATGAATGTATGTAATCGCGTTGTACGCACCAGAAGCACCTCAGCCAGACATGAAGATTGGGGAAATCAAATACAAAATCCTAGAGGGAACCATCTATTTAATTGGATGGGTCGGTACAATATTGAGTATAGAATCGATCTTGTTGCTACAGATAGGCCGTCATTTCCAAGAAGCGGTGCATTTCTGGACCTACTGCTAATTGACTCAAGACTGACAATTACTGATACAGTGACTCAAGATACAAAAAACTGTTTACAAACGATTGACTACGACAGTGACCACAACGGACTTTTTGCTGTGATTCAACTTCCAAACGAACTCGTGGAGTTAGAGGAGTATGTGCCTGAGCATACTTACAACTACAGTAACATGCGATGGTCACGCTTTTCCAACACCTTGACAAGAGAATTACGTTTAAAAAACATATCTCCACCTAATGACAGAAATTTAACAAACGAAGAGATCGACGGATACCTACTACAAATGGACGAGGCCATAAAACAAACAATGAGTACGACTATTTCACGTTACAAAGAACAAGACGCAACTGCCAAGTACCGAAACGCGACAATTGACGCACTACACAGACAAAAAAGTGGACTGCTTACAAGACTCAAACTTTTGTACAGACGGATAGACATAATTCGGAGATTGGGACTCTGAACTCTTCGATTAAAAACATCAATCAAATAATAAAGCAGAATTATAGGTTGACTATTAATTCCTATTGGAATAATAGAATTCGGGCTATTAACTCTAGTGACCCAAGTATGTTTCCTAAAATTAATAAAATTTTCAGACGGAAAGATCAAAATGACCTTCCGTGTCTTAAGCTTCAGAAAACGATTGAAAACGAAAACTTACTTTTGAACGCAGGCATAGATCCAGGGGATGCCGTTTTTAATGATGATTTCTTCATTATCGAGGATCCTAAGGAGAAAGTGGAGGCTGTGGGGGCTGCTTTTCAGCAAGTGTATAAGGTGAATACCAGTATTCGCCCAAATCATGAACTGGAAAGCAGAGCCCTGCTTCACCACTCCGACCTTCGGAATGATATAACGCAATGGCGATCCGAGAACCGCTCTTTTTTGGGGTTCAATGAAGAACACTTGGCAAACGCCATCATCGCCGAGCGAAACGGGTCTGATTCCCTGTTAATTTCGAAGCTAGAACTTCAGATCATTTTCGATTCATTGAAGAAAAAGAAGTCGGCAGGAGTAGATGGTATATCCAATATTGTACTACGACATCTACCTCAGGATGCAGTAGACATTTACACCACATTGTTTAACAACGCACTGAATAATACATATTATCCAGTGCGTTGGAAGACAGCAGTGGTACATCCTCTCTCTAAAAAGGGGAAGGATAACTCCAATCCGGCAAATCTACGGTCGATAAGTCTCCTTCCGAGTATCAGTAAGGTATTCGAAATGGGCTGAGGACAAAAATATTATTCCTGATAAACAGTTCGGCTTTAAGGCAGGACACGATACCATTCATGCCGCGTCTAAGCTTGTTTCTGAAATTCAATGGAACAATGCGAAAAAACAGTGCACGGGTGCCTGTCTGGTTGATTTGGAGAAAGCTTTCGACACCGTATGGTTAGAAGGTCTGTATCTAAAGCTGACCAGACTTGGTATTAGTAAATCATTATTGTATATACTTTATGATATGCTCAACGGTAGAAAGTTTGTTGTCAAGAGTGGCAGTGTAACGTCTACCAAAATATTTGAAATAAAAAATGGTCTGCAGCAGGGAGCGGTTAACTCGCCGATTCTTTTCAACATTTACACTAGCGATCTTATAAGTAGTCTAACTCATGCCATTGCGTATGCCGATGATCTAATAGCGTACAGAGCAGGTCCAAAAGTTGAAGTTATCAAAATTCTTTTGCAGCGTGACTTCGACAAGATTCAGCAATATTGCGATGACTGGAAGTTGAAAATCAACTTTCAGAAATGCGAAACTATTCTGTTTAGAACCCCTTTGTCTAGAGCTTCTGCGGATACGAGAAAGAGCTGGCGAAAACTTGTGATCGTTGGACCCCTTGGACAGCCACTGGCAAGTAAAAGTGTAGTGAAGTACCTTGGCATCTGGCTGGATCAATATCTGTATTTCGACAGACATATAGATGCTGCTCTGACCAGGGCTAGGGGAGCCTTTGCCCTGACAAGACGCCTGTTTTACAGCAGCCATCTTGATAGCAGGGTGAAGGTTATTACAGGCTCTAATCAGGCCGATGATTGCCTATGGATGTCCTGTGTGGTTCAACGTTGCACCATCTCAAATGGAAAAGATTCGGGTATTTGAGAGGCAGTGTCTTAGACGCTGCCTTGGATTGCACAGAACACCAGAGTCGGAGTACATAAAATATTATTCCAACGAGGTTCTATACAACAGGGCTAACATAAACAGAATAGATAATTTTTTAATCAAGCTGATTCGTGGTCATATTGCAAGAGCGATGACTTCAACTAATGGCTTGATTTTCGGGGCTTACTACCTCAAAGATGAATACTACGGAAGTGTGTGTCTAAGCGGATTCATCCCACCCGACGCTTTCCTCTTTTTAGACAGTCGAGGGCTGATACAGGATAGTTCGGCGGTACCGCTAATCTACCACGTCTGCCGAAAAACTGTGGATAGGCGACTCCTTTATGGTCGTGACGTCGTCGCAGAAAGCGGAGCAGAGCGCCTTCGGTTCAGTAGGGCTGTGTCCGAAAGGGACCAGATAGATAGATTGGACCAAAATCGCCAGTTCTGGTGGTTGAATCATATGTAAAATAACTAATAAAATTAAAAAATTAAATATTAATAAAAGTTCACTAATTGAGTTTATTGCCTTGGTTAGTACAAAACAATCATGGTGGCACTAAGAAGAAAAAAAAAACGTTGCTGTGGCTGTTTTAGTCTTAAGTTAGGTTAAGTAGTTTTAAGTGTAGTTTTAAGTTTTATAAAAAATAAAAAATGATAGATATAATAAGTTTTTTCCCAATGTTCTTATTTTTAAGTAATAAATGAATTTCGATAGTATTTAAGCTAGGTACGCCGAAAGGCAATACTTTTAAGTTGGTTATGGTATAATTTAGAGCGCTCGCATAGGGCCAGTAAGTTAGTTAAGTTAATATGTAAGCTAGTTGTTAAGGTTTTTTGTCTAGCAAGTTAGTAGTTATAAGAAAATTGAAATATAAAAACTGAACATACAAAAAAAAAAAAAACAAGAGAAGTAAAAAACTATAAAAAAAAAAAAAAAAAAAATTGACAGATTATCATATACGGGATATGTATTCACACTAAGTGGAGCAGCAATTACTTGGCGTTCTCAAAAGCAAACATCTGTAGCTATTTTAACAACAGAAGCGGAGTACGTTGCACTGTCCGAATCATCTCGCGAAGCCACATATTTTCAAAACCTAATGATTGATATGAATTTGCCTGAATTAGCCTCAATAACTGTTGGAACAGATAATCAAGGTGCAAAACATACAGCAGAAAATGCAGTATGTCATTATCGGACAAAACATATTGCTACTAGATACCATTTTGTTCAACTTTTAAAGATTGGAATTATAAATGTCATTTATACTCCAACTGAAAAAATGCCTGCTGATGTGTTAACTAAACCACTTCCTGGACCAGCACATTATCGATGTGTGAAGGATATTGGAATAACAGTATTTTAAGATAAAAACGAGTGTTTGAGGAAGGCGTGTTAAGGCTTATCAACTCAGCGCTTATATACTTATGTGTAGAAACTTGTTTTTATCTAAGTTTGTTTCTTATCAGTTATCAAATAGAATTTTATTATATTTTCAATCAATTAAATATTTTGTTCAAATAAAGAACATTACATAATTTTAGTTCAATTTCTAATAACCAATAATAAATGATGTAGCCGCCTAAGTAAGAATATACATGTCGTCAAACTTATAAAAAAATAGATTTGAGTTTTTAATGTGCCCTAAAATCAATTTGCATTTTCTAACCAGAAAAAAGAAAGAAAAATTATGTTTATGAATTCCAGTAACTCCAGCTGATCATTGCAGCTAGGTGAAATTTCATCATGCTGTTCTTCGTAGTGAGTTTCTTTTGGTGTGAACTTGTTATGTAGAGAAGAAAGGTGTTCGAATGAATCAATGTTGACAGCTACACAATTTTTGTTTAAAGCTTAGTATGCAGCTGAAGCCTAGCATGCAGCTGAAGTGAAACGAAATGTTCCGTCGTCTCCAGCTTATGTTTGAAATCGTGGAACCCAACGAATTTACACTATAAAAGATATCCCAATAAAAGGTGTCACAGTTGTAGCTCATATTTTCAATTTTAGTTAGGAAACTGGTGAAAATCGACGCGTCGACGTGGAAGGTCGACTTTCAGGTGTTTTTCAGTTAAAAAAACGTGTGGAAAGCATTTACCCAATACTTTTTCACTTTTTTGTTAGCAAATAACATTATGGATATTTTGAAAATAATAAATAAATACTCATTTAATTACATAAGTCCAGTCAAGTGAGTACTAAACAAATGTTTTTCTTATAAGTGGTGGTTTTCGTTATTTTTGATTTTCTCACAAGACATTTTGGCATCCGGTTTTCTGTCTTTGACTAAAAACTAATAAGAGCATTGAATTTTCGAAACAAAAGTTAGATATACTTAAACATAAAATTTTGAAATTAAAAAAAAAAAAAAATTTCAAAATTTTGAGCTTCAAAAATTAATTTTTCAGAAACTATTTACTAAAACAAATTCATTTAAACATAAAAGAAAAGATTTCTAGCTGTAAGGTTGTAATGTTGTTTTTTAATAATTTTGTTTCTGTTCTAAGTAATTTTTTTTTTATTTCCTCTCTCGCCTTAACGGGGGGAGATAGAACCTCCTCCCATACGATTTTGTTCTTGTCTCGACCCAACCTACTCGCTCTATCTTATTGGCACACCTTATGTGAATCACCCTGTATATGCAGGGTGACCCGAAACTCAACGTCAAGCAGGTACAGGGTGATAGGGTATGTTATACCCGTACTGGGGAAAGTAAGAAACAAATCCATCTCGCTTAGTTACGTTATAACAGCAATATTTAGAAAAATTATGAAAATCGATACCCTAGCCGTTGAGCCGGCCCAGAGGTCAGAACTTAAGTTAACTACTTAAGCAGCCTGAACATTTAGTCCTGTCAAACAAATAAAACAAACCAAAAAAATCGTGTAGTTCCAATTTTTTCGGGAATGCCTAGGAGAGGTCCCATGTACTGTACATGCAATTAAACATCCCCGGTAATTGGAGTGCCGAGGACGTGGTTGAAAGGTACCTTTTAACGGTTGCGTCCGTGTATCTCGAAGACGGTGCATCGTACAAAAAAACTAGGATGCAAATGAAACTGATAAAATTTCCTACATTTTACTTCAATGCATTATTTGTGCAAAAAAGAACCGTCGTTGACATATTATCGTCTCTGGAAAGTTAAGCAAAATTCAAAAAAAAAAATGTTTTTTCGACAAATTTCTCGTTTTGATTCTTTTGCACATTTTTTTAACACAAAGTTGTAAATGTGAAAGATCCCATCCCCAAGTACCTAATATTTGAATTGTCTTTCGGCAGTTGGAGAGCTACTCTGTCTGTATGATATAGAAAGTCCCCTAGCCTGTTTTGTTGCAGTACAAGATTCTAAAACTATTTTGTTTGACTAAAATTGTGGCATTTAAAATAAATCAGTAAAATTAAACTTAAAAAGTTACTTAATTTAAACAAACATTGATTTTGAAAACAATTTTTTTAAAATTAATTCACTAGGCTCTAATTTTTTTTTTCTAATTTAGGTCACATGTTTAGAAACTTTTCTACTAAAATAATGGGGTAAGATCCCACATATATGTATGTATCTCTTCTGTGAGATGTTTATTATTGTCCCGAACCAATTAAAAACGTTCATGTATTTTGTCGTTTTATATTTGAATCACTTTGTGAATTAATTGGACTTACACTATTGTGTCGTTTGGAAGATACTATGGGGATTTTTTCATTGTATCCTTTTGCTTTGCTCGTAAATCTTTGTACCATGGCAGTTATACCCCATGAAAACTTAAATTCTAGATCCTCTTGGAAGTCAGCGCAAAGATTTTGACAATTGAGTGAGTAAAGCATTTCAAAGGCTTGAGAGCGTGTTAATACTTTTGTTTGAACTTCAAGTTTTTCGCTGGGAACTAGCGCATGTATCCGATCTGTAAGTACAAAAACAAAAATGTCTAATAAAATTTTAAGCATATTTTTTTTTTTTTAATTTTACTTTTGAATAAATATAAAAAGTAGGCACCCTACAACTAAAAGTGATATTTTATTTTTATTTTTTTTAACTGGCCAAACCAATAATAAGAAATAATGTGAACATGCACTTTTTACAAATTCTAGTGCAATTCCGCAACTATTGTAGATCTGAATATCATTAGCTTAAGAGTTTTAAAATGTTTCAGATAATGGACGCAATTTTTTTTTTTTTTTTACACTCAGACTTTATTTAAATGGAGCTTAAGCAAGCATCAGCAGATGAAAGAATATTTGCCACCACATATAATGTATCCCACTCGCTCATCACTTAGTGTAGGTGTTTGTTGTTAGTAAGCACAATGCAACAAAAACAAAAACACGCAGATAAAGAACATGAATACATAGAATCAAAATTAAACAAAATGGCACAGAAACAGTTAAGATCGTGGAGCACTGGTTCTGAAGATAGTTTTGAAATTATTTTTATTTAAATTAAAATCCAACACCGAGGGTGTGTTAGGGGAGATCAAAATAGATCCATGTGGGACACCACGAGAGATTCGTCCTAAACCACATGTTTTATTTTGATAAGTATTGGTCGTAAATCACTCTTAGTATGTCAAAATGTTTAAATAGCGTAGCGTAACTCATATATTTTATTGTTTCATATTAAAAGACCTTTTTTTTCTTTTTATTTATTTTTTCTTAAAATTATAAATACATAACAAAAAATCAATTATAATTGTTCAAGAAACTTCCAGCAATTAAGTTCATATAAAAATCGCCATTTCAGTAAGTTTTAGAGAATAAGTTAGCCATAAATGCGCTTAAAATATTTGTCGCGAACATAACCTTAAAATAAATTCATTGTGAATGGCAAATGCACAAAAGAGGAATCGCTGAAACGCCCCTAAGCCTTTTAGAACTGATAAACGCTACCAAACAAGCAATACTACCATGAACACCGTCAGCAATACGAGGATTTTTTTAAATATTTTTAACTATGTGTCTGTAAGTCACATTGCCTTTTAATTGCAACAGGTGTTACACGACACTAGTTAGAAGGAGTAGAAAGATAGGAAAGAATTGTTTTAGTACAATGAATAGAGAGCTAGTTGATTTTTATTTTTCATTGAATACCCCATGGGCGACGTCCAGCATAAGCTATGGGGTATGCGGAAAAAAAACAATGCTTTGTACCCGAGTGAGTATTGTACTGGCAAACTCTGGGTTAACAAGCAAGCACTCATTTTTTTTTTTTTTTTGTAAATTCAATTTTTATTTTCAATTTAATTTATAACTTCTTAAATGCTAGACAAAAACTTACAAAATAACTTAACTAACTTAATGGCCGCGTGCGGGCGCTCTAAATTATACTATAACTATATCTAAAAAATGCCTTCGGCGTAAAGACTAGCTTATGTATATGCACACACGCCCATACATATGCATATATTGACATATAAACATATGCAACAGCGCCAAATGCACATACCCACAAACAAATGCAATTTTATAATTTTTTTTGTGCCACCAATGTCCTTCATAAAATATACCTATTAATACCTAAAAATACTTAGGTCGGCCAAGGCAACAACTTTGGTCAACCATCAATATCAAGGTGCTCCTGCAACCACCAGTAATTTTCGACTTGCTTATCGTAGTCCTTTTTGTCCCGAAGTGGCAAAGCTCTACTGAACCGCAGACGCACTGCTCCGTTCCCAGAGCCAATGTCTCGATCATACAGGAGTCGCCGATCTACAGTTCTACGGCCAACGTGGTAGATTAACGGAACCGCCAATATATCCTGTATCGGACCCCGACTGTCTAAATAGAGGAATGTCTCGGCGGGATGAAACCGTTTAGACAAACGCTCTCACTATATTCTTCATTGGGGTACTAAGCCCCGAAAATAATATAATTGGCTGAGGTCATCGCTCTTGCAATGTGCTTAGTTAAAAAGTTATCTATCCAGTTTATATTGGCCCCGTTGTATAAGACCTCGTTGGCATAATAATGTTTGTACTCCGACTTTGGTGTTCTGTGTAATCCAAGACAGGTCCTAAGACACTGCCTCTCAAACACCCGAATCTTTTCCATTTGAGATGGGGCAACGTTAAACCACACAGGGCACCCATAGGCAATCATCGGCCGAATGAGGGCCATGTAACAAATCACCTTCACCCTGTTTTCAAGGCGACTGCTTAAAAACAACCGTCTTGTCAGAGCAAACGCTCCCCTAGCTCTGGCCAGAGCAGCATTCATATGTCGATTGATATATAGATACTGATCTAGCTAGATACCAAAGTACTTTACTACATCTTTACTCGCCAGTGGATGTCCACTTGGTCCAACCATCACTAGATTTCTCCAGTTCTTTCTTGTATCACTAGAAGCATTAGACAAAGGGGTTTTAAACAGGATAGATTCTGATTTCTGAAAGTTAATTTTTACCTTCCAATCATCACAATATCGCTGAATATTGTCGAAGTCACGCTGCAAGAGAATTCTGATGACTTCAACTTTTAAACCTGTCCTGCTATAGGGTCATCGCTACAAGGTCATCGGCATACGCAATTGCATGAGTGAGACTACCTACCAGATCGCTGGTGTAAATACTAAAAAGAATCGGCGAGTTCACAGTTCCTTGCTGTAGACCGTTTTTAATATTAAACGTTGTGGTAGAAGTTACATTAACACTTTTGACAACAAAATTTCTACCATTGAGTATTTCATGCATATATAACAGTGGTTTACTTATGCCAAATCTAGTTAACTTTAGATAAAGATCCTCTAACCATACGGTGTCGAAAGCCTTCTCTAAATCAACCAGAACGGCACCCGTGCATTGATTTTTCGCTTTGTTCCATTGAACATCAGAAACTAACTTAGACGCGGCATGAATAGTGTCATGTCCCGCCTTAAAGCCAAACTGATTGTCTGCAATAATATTTTTGTCCTCAGCCCACTTGAACAGAGCTCTATTGAGAATCTTTTCGAATACCTTACTGATACTTGGATGAAATCGGCGGATTGTCTTTGCCGGATTTGAGCTGTCCTTTCCCTTTCCCTTTTTGGGGAGAGGATGGACACAGCTGTCTTCCAACTCACTGGATAATATGCATTATTCAATGCGTTGTTAAACAGTGTGGTATAAATGTCTATTGCTTCCTCAGGGAGATGTTGTAACACAATATTGGGTATACCATCGACCCGCGCAGATTTCTTTTTCAAGCAAGCACTTATCCAATGTACCATTACCACCGAATGGTATTGAGGTGTTTACCAATATTTTGAAGCAAAATGTGAGCCATTTGGCTACAAAATATGACATTGCTTGTCTGTTCTAAGAGCCAATATATGTATATATTATTATTATTATAACTTTACTGACAGGTAATAAATTACAAAATTAATACAAAATTTTCGGCACTAGCTACCAGGACTTTCTGCCGATAAGGGTATATTATTTGATTATACAGGGTGATTGGTATAAGGTGCACCAAAAAGCTTGAGCGTGTAGGTGGAGTTAAGGCAAGAAAAAAATCGTATGGGGGGTCTATTTACCCCCGTTTAGGCGGGAGGTGCAATTTTCTAAAACATTGACTTAAATCAGAAAAAAAAATTATTTAAAAACAACGGTGAATGATACAAAGCCTTGTTATATTTTTTTGGAAAGCCAGAAAACTACTCTTTTATTTAATTTTTAAATTAAGTTTTTTAAGTGAACAGTTTTAAAAAAAATTGTTTTCAAACTCAAAATTTTGAAAAAAAAAACTAAAAAAAAATTAAACTAATTTTTTTCAAAATTTTATGTAATTAACTATTTTAAAAATTATTTAAAAACAACGGTGAATGATACAAAGCCTTGTTATATTTTTCTGGAAAGCCAGAAAACTACTCTTTTATTTAATTTTTAAATTAAGTTGTTTAAGTGAACAGTTTTAAAAAAATTAGTTTTCAAACTCAAAATTTTGAAAAAAAAACTAAAAAAAAAATTAAACTAATTTTTTTCAAAATTTTATGTAATTAACTATTATTTTTATTTTCAAAAATTAAAAGTAAAACTAGTAAGTAAAGTAAAAAGTTAATTCGTTTTTTTTTATTATTTGATTAAAATCGGATGGTATGTAATAAAAAATAAAAAAAGGGAAAATTCCCTAATTAATAATTGACCTGAGAAGGCAAATTTGGGAAAACCAAAAAAAAAAATGTTTTTCTTGGAAAAAAATACTTCTAGTTTTTCTTAATTTCTCAAAAACTAATTTACATTTTGGCATCCGGTTTTCTGTTTTTGACTAAAAATTAATAAGAGCATTGAATTTTGAAAATAAAAATAATAGTTGATTACATAAAATTTTGAAAAAAATTAGTTTAAACATTTTTTTTGTTTTTTTTTTTTCAAAATGTTGAGTTTGAAAATTAATATTTTTAAAACTGTTCACTTAAACAACTTAATTAAAAAATTAAATAAAATAGTAGTTTTCTGGCTTTCCAAAAAAATATAACAAGGCTTTGTATCATTCACCGTTGTTTTTAAATAATTTTTTTTCTGATTTAAGTCAATGTTTTAGAAAATTGCCCCTCCCGCATAAACGATTTTTTTCTTGTCTTAACTCCACCTACACGCTCAAGCTTTTTGGTGCATCTTATACCAATCACCCTGCATACAAAAGAAAGACAAAAGGTTTTGAATTTTACTTAAATATAGTTTTACTTAAAATAATTATATAATTTTATTTAATATAATTATATACGGTTTTGAAGTTTGATTAAAGTTAAAATTTTAAAAACATCTATGATGTTTTGTTCAGATGGAACGGATAAAAGATTTATCAAAGTGCTTGCTGAATTAATTTTTTATTTATTTATTTATTTATTTATTGCATTTAAGTAACAATATTTAACCCAATTTACAATAATTACTTATTTTCAATTTTTAAAAATTAATAGATGAAATGAAAACATAGCTATTTAACCTTGAATGTTATAAATACATTTGGTGGCAAGAAGTGCCAGTGTCAAGTGTAGTTAAGTAAAAAGAAGTTAAATTAATTATAATAGATTAAAAGCATGGAGCCGTATCAGAAAAGAGTTTTTTTTTTCTTTTTTGAAGCGAAAAAGTTAGAGAGATATAACAATTGCTTAGATCAGAGTTTACTTTTTGATTAAGTTATTAACGCAAAACTTGCAACAATGTTTTTACTTCATTTCTATTGAGAAGCCGATTCCGAAGACTGCTAAAAAAAGTTGATTTACGATCTGTTTGTTTGCGTATATCCCACGGTAGTTTGTTATAAATTAAAGGAGCAATTGTAGTAACAAAACGTCTATTGTGTTCTGTATTTACTCTAGGAACTTCTACTGAATATTGGTTGTTATGTCCACATCGCAAAAAGAATATTCTTAGTACCTTGAACAAATACAAATAGCTAAGGGGCAGAATGTCTAGTGCTTTGAATAATGGTAACGAAGGTTCCCATCTTGGTTTGAAAAGCATTACCCTTAGTACCTTTTTTTGTGCGGTAATAAATGGTTATATATTGCTTATACATTTATGAATACACTTCCCCAGCAGGTGACCCCATACTCAAGTCGGGAATTTACAAGAGCATAGTAAATTGATTGTAGCAGGTTTGATGGTACAAATCTGCGAAGATGATAAATTTTATTTAAACTTATGTAGATTGTTTGTTTCACTTTAGCAATGTGACGTTTCCAGTTAAGTTTAGTGTCCAAAGTAACTCCTAAGTACTTGTATTCCCTAACGGCTTCAAGACTAAGGCAATCGGAAAAGCAGTTTGAACGACCACAGCTTTCAACGTGGCATTCTATTTCATCCAAATTATAAGTTTTTGAGAACGAGGATTGCATGACTTTCAATAAGGCATGAGTTCAATAAGGTAAGGTCCATATTTATTTTTTTCTTTATATTATTTCGAAAACCAAATTTAATTTTTTAAAGAAAATTTTATGGTTAACCAAAGCAGACACATGGATGTTGTCTAGTGAAATATAAACATTTTTTAAAAACGATATTATGGTGCCTTCAGTTGACCAGTTGACTTACCCTTCCTAAAAGAAAATTTATGAATTACTTAAAAGCTTATATTTATCAATAAATTTTACCATTTGAAAAGAAATATTTTTTTCAAAAACTTCTGAAAACACAGAAAACAAAGATATTGATCGGTAGTTGTCAGGGTCACTCTTATCGTATTTTTTGTGGATAAGTATTATTATTGATGTTTTAAGGCACTCAGGAAATATTCCTGACTCAAAACTTTTATTGATTAAAAATACCAAAGGATGAGATATAGAAGGATAGATATTTTTCAAAATTATGTTATTTATTCCATCAGACCCACTTGAATATTTTGGTTTAAGATTAGAATTTACTTTAGCTACATCAGTTTCATATAGTTTACCGACTTACTTACTTACTTAAGGTGGCGCTACAGTCCGGGGTGGACCAGGGCCTCAACCAACAAGCTTCTTCCAGGCGGCATGGTTTCTAGCTAGCTGCCTCCAGTTTCGCCCGCCAAGTTGGTTGAGGTCTTCTTCCACTTGCGTGCGCCACCTGCTAGCTGTCCTCCTATACTGCGCCGTCCCACGGGGTTGGGTTCAAAGGCCATCCGGGCCGGAGCATTGGTGTCCATTCGCTCTTTGTGACCGAGCTACCTTAGTCTTTGGCTTTTCACTTTTGTGACAAGGTCAGTGTCGTTGTACAGCCCGTACAGTTCGTTGTTATATCTTCTTCTCCATTCCCCATTTACGCAGATAGCACCATAAATCACAAGGAGAATTTTTCCTTCAAAGCAGCCTAAAGCGTTTTCGTCCACCTTTAGTAATGTCCATGATTCTGCACCATAAATAAGGACAGTGTCTTATAAAGGGACACTTTAGTTGCTCGAGAGAAGGCCTTGCTCTTCAGTGGCCTTCTTAGTCCAAAGAAACAGCGATTGGCAAGAGTAATTCTTCGTTAAATCTCAGCACTGGTCTTATTCACTGAGTTGATAGCGGAACCAAAGCCTTTTACGACCTCAAAGTTATAGCTGTCTATGGTGACGTTTTGTCCTAGACGTCGGTGTTGGGTGTCCTTTCTTGTTGACAGCATATATTTGGACTTGTCTTGATTCACCGTTAAACCCATTTTCTTGGCTTCCTTCTCAATACTCACGAAAGCACCACTGACATCACGCTTTGTTCTTCCCATTATGACAATATCGTCGGCGTAAGAGAGTAATTGGACGGACTTTTGAAAGATTGTGCCTCTGGTGTTGACGCCGGAATTTTGCACTATTTTTTCAAGGATGATGTTAAAGAAGTCACATAAAATTGCATCGCCTTGTCTAAATCCATTCTTGATAACAAAGAAATCGGTGAGTTCTTTACCGACTTTGATGGAGCATTGTGAGTTCTCCATTGTCATCTTGCACAAAAGGACGAGTTTGGTATGAATGTCAAAACTAGACATTGCTCTGCTTAGTTCGTCTCTATAGATGCTGTCATATGCGGCCTTGAAATCGATGAAGAGATGGTGGGTATCGATTTGAAACTCCTGGGTTTTTTCCAAGATCTGCCGTAGTGCGAATATTTGGTCGGTGGTAGACTTTCCTGGCCTAAATCCGCACTGATATGGACCTATCAGGTTGTTGACGAATGGCTTCAAGCGTTCACATAGCACGGCAGAAAAGATCTTGTATGCGATACTAAGAAGACTAATGCCTCTATAGTTGGTGCAGTTCAGAGGATTGCCTTTCTTCAGGATCGGGCAAACAATGCTGAGGTTCCATTCATCCATGAATTCCATTGCTTTCCTATGACCATAGTTTGCAGATTAGCTGGTGCATACTCCTTACCAGTTCATCGCCAGTCGCTTTGAATAGCTCGGCTGCAAGGCCATCAGCTCCAGCAGCTTTGTTGTCGGGTGGACAGAATGGTTGGCCTGCGTCGCCCAGGTGGAATGGTGCAATCTGCATAGCAGCGGAATTCGGTTCATCATCGCCGTTGTATAATTTGCAGAAATTATCTTTCCATATCTTCAGCACCGACTTCGATTCTACTATGATGTTCCCATGGTGGTCCTTGCAGGCTTCGGTTCGGGCCTTGTAGTCTTGCGATGTTCTTTTTATCTTTTGGTAAGACTTCCGAACTTCATTCCTGTTATGGCATCCCTCTATTTCCTCGATCGCGCGCTTCTCATACTCCTTCTTTTTTCTTCTGAGCAGTCAATGTTCCTCTTTCCTCTTCTACACGTAGAGCTCTCGCGCTTGTCTAGTCCTTCTTTGAAGCGCCGCTTTGTATGCCTGTTGTTTGGCTGCATGTACTTGCCGACATTCTTCGTCAAACCAGGGATTTCGTTGTTGTGGTTGTGTTAATCCGAGCACATCAGAGGCTGTGACTCTAATAGCTTCCTGGCAATGTTTCCACTGGTTTTCGATGCTTGAAGGCGGTATAGAACTAGTTAAAAAGTTGTGAGTGACTCGATCGGAAAAGGACTTAGTAATCTCTTGCGATTGTAGCCGGCCGACATTGAATTTCCTCACAGTATTTCGACGTTTTGGCTTTGTTCTGGATATTCGCAGCATTACCTTGGCTACAACGAGGTAGTGGTCCGAGTCAACGTTGGCTCCTCTGAACGTTCGGACATCTGTGATACTTGAAGAATGCCTCGCGTCGATCGTAATGTGGTCAATCTGGTTGACGGTCGATTGATCAGGATGTCGCCAAGTCCCCTTGTGAATATTAAGATGCGAGAACTGTGTACTGGGTACCACAATGTTTCGCCCCGCAGCAAAGTCGATTAGCCTGAATCCATTGCTGGAGGTGGTGTAGTGCAGGCTATTTTTTCCGATTATGCCACCAAGGACTTCTTCTCTTCCTAGTTTGGCGTTTAAATCACCTAGGACAATTTTATTCTCATAATTAGGCATTGCTCATATATTTTGTCCAAGAGCACGTAGAATTCATCCTTGGTGTCTTCATCTCAACATCGCAGTCCTTCATTGTTCTTTTTCCCGGCCCATCCCATCGCACTTCTTGGATGGCGGTGATATCTGCCTTGCAGATTTCTAGGGCCTCCGCTAATAGTTCGGCTGCACGTGGTCTGTATAGTGATAGGACATTCCACGTGCAGATCCGAAGTTCCTTGTCCTTATTTCGTTTGCATGGTTCGTCAACAGTATATCCGTCCTGATATGAGGCTTGTTGTTGCTTCGCAACTAAAAACTTCTTTACATGGCCGGGAAGTCACCCCGACGCGACGGCACGATCCCCAACCTGGAGGACCAGACCTTAAGTATAACTCCAAAGGCGGGGAGCCGGATCAACCGCTCCTTAACGGCCTGAGCTCCGAATATGTCGAAGTATAAGGTGTTCACTAAGTAGTTCGACCTGACTGGAACTGTAGACGCCACCGTTGATTAAAATCTGGGGAGTTCCTCCGCTGCCGTCTTGATGAAAGGAGAAAGTGCCATAGTGGAAATAATCCTCCCCCCCTCTCTCTTTAGCTGCCACCACAACCCTCCAAAGGGATTGGTTACACCGATCTCAGGTTGTGGTACTACCCACCCGATGTTCACCCGAGGTGAGAGCAGGTGTTGGTAGTCAGAGGTTGGTTTTGAGAAAACCTGTGGACTATGTCCTCTTGAATGCACATAACTACCCTTTGAACATATTTTACCGACATAAAATGAGGTGATTGTTTGAGAATCTAAATATGATTCTAATCCTGTGGAAGTTTGAGGAACTTGTTTTTATTTTTCAGCTAAATTTTTGAAGAAATTATTAAAGCCATTGCATATTTGTAAGTTTTCTGTAGTTGTTAAATTTTTATTAAGCCGTAAGCTTTTCATGTAGTTCCCGTTATTACATTTACCCTAAATATCATTCACAATTTGCCATTGACGTTTTGGGTTGTGTTTATTATATTCAAACTGGTGTCTATAATAATATACTTTTTCATTATTGATTTGTTCAAAAATGTCTTTCCATTGCTGTTTATAGTGCAGTTTAATTCCTATTATATGTTATCTGTTTTTATGTTGCCTATAGAAAGTATTTTTATCATTTATTTTTGTACATAGAGCATCCGTCAGCGATGGTTTAATTTTTTTTTTTGACTTCGGGTTCCTGGAGTTAAATTTACAAATTTCTATATGATAAGTAATTATACTTTCTATATGATAAGTAATTATATTCAGAATTACATACTTCACCCAGGTTTCTTTGGAGATACAGTCATTTGGTGCAGATAAATTTATTTTTTTGTTTGTATTTTAACCAATTTGACGGCATTTTGAACTATCAATATTAACAGTTTAGAATATATCGGGGAATGAATCACCGGTAGCAAAATAATCAGTTATATCCCAATCAAGTACAAATGGATTTACTTTAAATTTATTTTTGCCACTTAGAAAGATGTGATCAATATATGCCTTAGTATTATTAGTAACCCCGGTTGAACATTAATAAGCGACTCAAAACCCAACGATGATAAAAGGAGAAGATAGTTATCACTAATATCTATATTTTTGTCACCTACAATGTAGTTTCATTATTCATTTAGGGTATAATATCTTCCAAATCTTTTAGGAATGATTCCCTGCAACAAAGTGAAAACTATATATGCAAACAACATTTAATACAAAAGTATTTATAATAATTTTAAAAACAATGCAGTCGGCACTTTCAATATTCGGTGTAGAAACATTTTCAATGTCAAGTGTATTTTTAACGAACACAGCTATCCCACCCGATGAATATTTATTATTGCAATTCGCAAGGAGATTATAACCCGGTAAAGTATAAAATGGAAGCGCATGGTTGAATACCCAGATTTCTGACAAAATTATCATATGAGGTAGATTAAGAAAAAGAATCAATTTTTTTCTTTATACTTCTTATGTTTTGATGAAAAATTATAAAGTCATTAGGATTTGCGTTAAAATTTGAACCAACAAAAATCCCATTATAATTATCATTATATCAAGATCGAAAATTTCATTTGGATTTAGCATAATAATGATAAAATATTATTATTTATTATTATTATTAATTTTATTAAATGGTAAATAAATTACAAATTTAATAATTACTTAAACTAGAAATTAGCTGCCAGGGCTATCTACTAGGGAAGTTAAATTTTTAATTGTAAAAGATAAGAGATATATACATAGGTAGTTATTATTGTTATTATTTTTTATTTTTTTTTTTTTTTTTAAATAGAGTTTTCAATTTTTAAATTTGTCATTATATTGTATACCAAATGTATGTTGTCAAAATTGATATTTTTCAAAAGATGGTGCAAGTTTTGCTTTGATAGTTTTGCGCAGGTTGAAGAGACTTTTGGACAGGAAAGAAGGTGGGTCATTGTAAGAGTGGAGTTATCCTCGCAGAGATGGCAGAGTGGAGGTGCTTCTTTATTGAACAGGTGTTTGTGTGTAATGTATGAGTGGCCCAGTCTGAGTCTGATGTATAGCTTTAGTTTTTTTAAAGATATGTTGCTGGGATAGATTGCTCTGTCCCCGTTTGGATTTAGATTTTTGTATGAGTGGTTGTAGTTTGTCCAAGATTCTTTTCTTTTGAACTTCCAGTTTTCTAGAAGTAAATTGGTAGTATCTTTTTTATTGTGTTGAAAAAAAGCTTTTAATGGTTCTTTTTTCGCTGATTTGGCTTCTGCGTCAGCTGCTTCGTTGCCATTGATTCCAACGTGGCCGGGAATCCAGATGATTTTTAAAGTTTCGGGATTTAGGATGAGATGGTGTCTTATTGTTGCTACTATTTCAATCGAGTTCGAAATGTTTTCTATAGCCTTTATAGTTGAAAGGCTATCCGAAAATATGATTGTTTTTCTTTTCTGGGAGTGTGTTATCGCTTGGTATATAGCAAACGCTTCGGCAGTAAAAGTGGATGTGTGAGAGGATAGTAGCCCTTTGGAGACAACGGAACCGTTGGCGCCAACAACAGCAAACGAGGTGTACGTGTCCCCTTTGGATGCGTCTGTAAATAGTAGTTTCCATCCAAGAGATTTGTAGTTTTCTGCGATGTCTTGAAAAAGTTTTTTGTACATATCATCAGAGGTTGAATTTTTTGGATAGTTGCAAAGTTCGGTGTTTATGGTGTTACTTGGAAGGTTCCAAGGTGGTTGGCTATTCTTTGCGTAGTTTTGAATAGAGATCGGAACATCAAAGTTCTTTGCGAACGTGAGTGCCCTACATAAAGTTGATTGGATTCTTTGATGTCTCTTTCGATTCACAATTTTTTTGACTTCTGGATGGATGGATGTTCTGTATGAAGAGTTTATTTTTGTAATTATTTTGGCCGTGAGAAAGTCAATTCTGTCCGTTAAATGAGGAAGCCCAGCTTCAGTTAATATGTTTATGATGGGTTTTGAGCGTATGGCTCTCATGCAGCTTCTGGTGGCGGAGTGGTAAGGTGTTGTGATAAGACCCAGAGATGATTTGGAGCATTTTCCGTAGATTGGTAAACAATAATCAATTTTTGATAACACTATGGATTTGGTTACATTTATAAGAGTATTAATGTTCGCGAAGCTGTTTTTTGAAGACAAATATTTAATTATATTAACCCTGGCAGTTAAACTTTTCCTTATATAAATACAATGGTTCTTAAAATTAAATTTAGAATCGAATATAATGCCAAGAAATTTCAAAGAATCAACGTTTTTTATACAGCTGTTGTTTAAATTGACTTCAACAACTTTTGTACAGTTGTGTTTTTTACATATATGAAACAATTCGGATTTTGAACATGAAATCATCGAGCCCGAGTAATTACACCATTGAAGAATAGCATTTATAATAGAAGTAAACATATTTCCCAATTCGTGGAGGTCTTTAATTTTAGAAAAAATGATTAAATCGTCGGCATAGAGTGAGTGTTCGACTTTATGAAAGCTGTCTATTATATTGCTTACTTCATTAAAAGCTATGATGAATAGCACCACTGATAGTGGAGATCCTTGGGGGATGCCGTTCTTAAGTTGGTGTAGATTTGAGTAGATGTTGCAATATTTTATTCGGAAATTCCTGTTAGAAAGAAATGATTGTATGTATTTGTATGTTTTTGGTCCGATTTTTCATTTTAATAGTTGATTAAGAACAACATGTGCTCCGATCCTATCAAAGGCTTTTTGGAAATCTAGACTGAGAATGGAGGCATGATTTCGTTCAGACAATGATGTGGAGACAAAATGGTCAATATGGAGAAGGGCGTCTAGAGTAGACTTCCCTTTTTTAAATGCGACTTGTCGGTTGTCAACCAGTTTGTCTTTTTCAAGGAACCAAAATAAACGTTTGGCTATTATTTTTTCTAAAATTTTTCCTGAACACGGAAGGAGGGATATAGGGCGATACCCTGAAATTAATGTGCGGTCCCCGGTGGGCTTAGGCAGTGGTATGATATTGGCAGTTTTCCAGGCATGTGGAATTATTCCTGTGTCGAAGATGTTGTTGTATAGTGCCAGTAGACGATTTTTTAAAGTCAGAGGTGAGTTTTTTAACATGACATATGAAATGCGGTCAAAACCCGGGGTTTTGCCTTTTGCTGTGTGTAGGCAAGAAATAAGTTCAGACATTTTTATTTGCGATTCAATAGAGATAGCTGAAGTGCAGGGGTGGAAAGATATATTTGCGTTGTTCAGGCTTTTTTCTTTTTCGCTGATGAAAGTATAGTCGAAATTAGAATCGTCTGAAAATTGTTCCCATGTTTGAGCAAAGTTTTCAACGATTTTTAAAGGGCAAGTCAACGTTGTTGTGTCTGTTTTTATTGTTTTTATTGTGTATGGAGTGTATGTGCCTGTTAACGTTTTTAAATCGGCCCAAAGTTTTTGAGGTGTTGAATTTGGATTTATATTAGCAGTAAATTTTTCAAAACAATTCTTTTTTTCGGTTTTTACTGTTTTGCGAAATTTGGCATTAAGTTTACGATAGAGAACGAGATTCCAATCAGTAGGGGATTTTTTAAAGTTGTACCATGCTTTTTGTTTTTGCATACGCAGAGAACTTATTTCCTTGTTCCACCAAAAGACGGTTTTCTTGTGGGTCTTGTCGCTAGTTTGAGGAATGGATAAGTTTGCTGCAGTGCGTATTGATTTATGAATCAAAGCGGATTCTCTGTTGATGTTCAAGGAATCTTTTCTCAGGAGCAACTCCCTAGATACAGTGGCTCGGAATAAATCCCAGTTTGCTTTGTCTAGAAGGAATTTTTTGGTTTTTTTTAACTGTTGGTTATATTGTCCGGTAGTGAGGCTAATGAAAATGGGAAAATGATCGCTCCCAGAGAGGTCATCAGATATGTCCCAGGTAATTTTATTTAGAAGAGAAGGTGTGATGAGTGATAGATCAACGTGTGAAAGCGTACTATGGGTGGAAAAATGGGTTGGTCGACCGTCATTAAGTAAAGCTAACCCAGAGTTAGCGATAAAATGTTCGACTGTTTTGCCGCGTTTATTTAGTTTTTCAGAACCCCAGGATGGACTCCATGAATTAAAGTCTCCTGTTATTAAGACAGGGTTGTTAATTCCGTTGATAATATCTTCAAGGTCTTGTGTTGAAAATTGTTGATCAGGGTGGATATAGAGAGAAATAATTGTAAATTGAATATTTAACTTGATTTCAACTCCTATTGCTAATATATTTGAGTTAATCGGAATAACTGAATGGGGGATTGAGTTATGGACGAGGATACCAACAACTTGTTTGGAAGTCGTTATAGAGTCGACATTATGGAAGTATGTGGTATATTGTTTGGGAGAAAATGGATGGCGATCGGAAATTACATGGGTTTCTTGCAAGCAAATGACCTTTGGTTGTATGTCTTTTATTAGTAGTTGCAATTCGTGTAAGTTGTTCAGGTACCCGTTAAGGTTCCATTGTAGGATGGTGAATTGTTGGTGAAGTGACGGTAAAGTATTGTTTTTGCCGGTGTAAAGAGAATTTTGTTGTGGAGAATTGAATGCGGTGTAATTATTGTGGTGTTCATTATGACTCCGCGGCATTGATACAGAAGCGGGAGGGCTTTGTAAAAAGCCCTGTCGATTCGGTATCCCCACCGCGGAGTCGTTGTTTTGGCTAAGAAGTTTAATTTTAGGTTGAATCATCATCTTGTTCCATATGATTTTCAGGTTCGTAGTATAGGTTTTGTGAGAGAAGTGTGTTTGTTAGATTTGTTAGAGGAGATGGGAGGCTAGAAGGTGTAAGAGACTGAGTAGTCTCGACAGAGTGTGTGTGGGAGAGAGAGTTAGTATGAGTGTATTTGTTGTTTTCGTTAAACGTTGGTGTGGGTGTGGAGTCAGTTATCGTATTTGGTGGAGAAATAGTAGAAGTAGATTTTTGTAGGGTGCGGGCAGGTATTATTGGCGCGGGTGGGGAAGTATGAGGAAGTTGTTTATTGTTTTTTTGTTTAATAGTGTTTTCGCTATTATTTGTTTGTGGGGGTGAATCAATTATTGTGGTAGATTGGTTGTAAAGATTTTGCTTAGATGTGTTGTTTGTTGAAGTAGAAATAGTAGCTTGGTCGGAAGAAGAATTGCTGGGAAGCAGCTGGCGTGGAGGAGGGGTCGAACCCGTGGTGGTGTTTTGTTTGCTTGACGTTGATGAGTTTTGTAAAACTGAGGAGTATGTTGTTGAAAAGAATTGAACCGGATTTTTTTCTTTGTATATTTTTTTTGCATCGGCCATTGAACATTTGTTGATTGTTTTAATTTTGAGAATTTCTTTGGCCTTTATGTATTCTTTGCACAATTTGGAAGATGATGGGTGTTCTTCGGCACAGTTAGCGCATGAAGTGCGTGTGCAATTTTCTGGTTGATGGGGGGCAAGGTTACAGTTTTGGCAAATTTCTGAAGAAGAACATCTTTTGGTGGTGTGGCCGAGGAGTTGACATTTGCGACAGCGCATGGGGTTAGGAAAATATTCCTCTATTTGTGCTTTGTGCCAGCCAATATCAACGGTGGAGGGAGGGCGGAAGCGATCAAAAGTAAATAGAATTAGTCCGGTAGCCTCTTGTTTATTGTCAGGTGTTGTTTTTTTAAATTTGTATACCTCGGTTACGCCTTGACATTTCATTTCACTAATTATCTCTTCTTCTGGCACATTGATTAGGCATTTAGCGTATGCTGTACCTTTGCAAGAATTAAGGTTGGATTGTAGTTTAACGGAGATTGGACAAAGGTTAGCCAGGTGTTTTTTGGACAGGAAAAGATTAGCTATTTTGGCGGATTTTGCAAGGAGAAGAAGGCTACCGTCACGCAGCTCCGTTATACTTTCGTACGCGGTACTAATACCATCAATGGCTTTTTTAAGTAGAAATACACTTATAGAAGATAGAGGTTTTTTTTCATCACTAGAAGAAATGACTATGAATTTTGGGTCGGGAAGGGTTGAACTTATTTGCACTGTTTTGTCGAGTTCCATGTAGGTAGGGCTATTATTTTTCTTTCTTTTTCTAACATTGGATTCGGGCAAAGACTGAGGTGCTTTTTCAAGCACCGCAAATTTGTTGCCCGAAAGTACAGTTGGCCCAGGGGCCATAGTTTAATTGATAAACCACTAGATCAAATTATATACACAATTCTTTCACGAGGTGAATCGAAGCAACACAATAGGTTGTGTTGAAGATATTAAGTAAGTAACGGTATAGTATTAAACTAAATAGAGCGAGCAAAACTGAGAGACAAGTTGTCGGCTTGAAGGTCAGACGGTGACTGAATGATAAAATAAAAACGACATAAACGTCTTAATCTAAGTGATTCAGATCGTTGATGCTTTTAATATATTTGATCTTACTGCCAGTAGCTCGTCTCATCATTATCCGCCTATTTCGCACCCATAAGTATTGGTTGTCAGAGCTTTTTTCTATCGGTCCTTTTTTTCATACACTAAAGACAAGATGCCCTCTTTTGATCTTCTGCTGCGAGACTTTACAACAATAGTGTTTAAAGATTTGTCTTTGTTGATTTTCCTATAGCACAGGTCTAGGTCATCATCAGTAACGGCAACGCCAACACCGTGGGTAATGATATTAGCCGCTGCATCACGAAGATCAATGTACTTTGCGTGAATTACCTGTTCAGCACTATTTAGCTTCACTATAGTTTGGTTTAACTGTGATTTAAGATGTTCGCTCTGAGCTTTGACTTCGGCTAGCATTTGAGTGGCATTTTCCAGTGCATCCAGTTGTGTTTGCATCGCTTTTAAGGATTCTGCGGTTGATGTTATTGTAGAATGTAATTCTATGACTTGCTGGTGTATACCTTCCAGAGAAATTTGGTGTGTGGAAGTAGGATCACTTAAACTGCTCGATAAAAATGATAATCTACGGGAATCACTTAGCTTAGATCTAATACAAGCTTGGCATCGTCATGTGTCTTCGTTTTTCTTTATGTTTTGCACTTCGCATGCACAGTGTCATCACTCTCAGTGCAAGTGATTTTACTTGCATTTCTTCCGATTCTAACTTTGCAAAACTTACACACAACTATTTGGTTGTGTGTACAAGGTTAATGCTTGCATTCGCCCGAATCACGAGCTGGTAGACAGAGTCCTGCTCCACCACATCGACCTTCAAATCGACATTGCACAATGGCGATCTGAGAATCATGGTTTCGTCTTCTTCAATGAAGATCACTTGGCAAATGCTATCATTGCCGAGTAAAACAGGTTTAGTTCCGTTAATTTCGAAGGTCGGGCTCCGGCTCATCTTCAATTCATTGCAGAAAAAGAAGTCGGCAGGAGTCGATGGTATATCTAATGTTGTACTACGACATCTATCTCATGAAGCAGTTGACATTTATACTACATTGTTTAACAATGCGCTGAATAATGCGTATTATCCAGTACGGTGGGAAACAGCTGTGGTACATCCTTTTCCGAAAAAGGGAAAGGACAGTTCCAATCCGGCGATTCTTCGGTCGATAGGTCTTCTTCCAAGTATCAGCAAAGAGAATAACAATATCATACCGGATAATCAGTTCGGGTTTAAGGCGGGACATAATACCATTCATGTCGATTCTTAACTGGTTTCTGATATTCAATGTATGCCGACGACCTTATCGCGTACAAAACAGCTTCTAAGGTTGAGGACATCAGAATTCTTTTACAGGGTGACTTCGACAAGATTCAGCGATATTGTGATGACTGGAAGTTGAAAATCAACGTTCAGTAAACGATCTGAAACGATTCTTTTTAGGACCTCTTTGTCTGGGGTTTCAAGAAATACGAGAAAGAATTGGCGCAAGCTAGTGATCGTGGGACCATGTGGGCAGACACTGGCGAGTAAAAAATAAGTAAATAACTTGTCATCTGGTTGGATCAGTATCTTTATTTCATCAGACATATAGATAGAGACGTCTTTTCAATGTCTTGGCCGACTTACAAAGTTTAAAATTTAGTTAGTTTTAAGTAGGAGCAATTGAGGTGGCACAAAAAAAAATATGAATAACAAAAAAAAAATGTTGTTGTGACTGCTCTAGTTTAACTAGATTTCAGTAGTTTTAAGTAGATTAAGGACATTACGTATACCAATTATTTTTACGTATTTTTATATAGGTTTAAGGGGTTAAGGTTAGATTTAAGTAGTTTTTAAGTTTTATCATTGTATATACATTTCTATAATATTTTCATGCTAAATAATCACCGCCTGGCCATCTTAAGAAACTTGTGAAAAACACATTTTTAGGTTCGTGCATTTACTAGTTGTCTATTCTGTAACCCTGACAACAGTCGTAAACATATATGATTTTTGTTTTGTTTACGACTCTTGTCAAGGAAATATGGATTTCAGAGCCAATGAAATACATTATATATTATTAATTTGTTTTTTTTTTTTGACGACTATTGTTAGGGTAACATAATAGACACTTAGAAAATGTAAGAACTTCCAAATGTGCGGTTCACAACTTTCTTTAGATGGCGCTGCTCCATGGTTGTACTATAGAAATTTATATACAATTGCTTTCTATAAGAAAAATAAGAAAGATAAAGAAACCTAGTTTTATTTTTGATTTTCTGGGTATTAAATAAAAGCATTAATTTTATAAATTTAAAATAGTTTTTAAGACCGAAAGGTATTAGTATTAAAATATAGAATAACTTAGAGCGCCCGCTCTTAAATCTAGCTTTCAGATAGATTTAAGATTGAATTGAAAATAAAAAAAAGGAATACAAAAAAAAAAAAAAAATCGGTTATATCAGCCCTTAGCCTATCCAGGCTCTCCACTAATTGGTCAGCTGCACGTGGTCTGTACAACGACAGTACATTCCACGTACAGATCCGAAATTCGTTGTCCTTGTTTCGTTTGTTGAGGTCAACATTTAAATCATGCGTATTCAAGGCTTGTTGGTTTCCCGGAACCGCAAATTTTTCCCGTGGTAGGGAAGTTACCCCGACGCACAGCCCAAATCCTGGAGGAACAGACTCTTAGATAGCTCCAAGAGCGGGGAACCGGATAAAGCGCTCCTCATAGGAATGAGTTTTGAATATGTCGTAGTAGCCCGAATAAGGTGTTCACTAAGTTGTTCTACCTGACTGGAACTGTAGACGCCACCGTTGATTCCATCTGGAAAATTTCTCCGCTGTCTTCTTGATGAAAAGAGAAAGTGCTTTAGTGGAAACACTCCTCCCCTCTCTCTCGTTAGCTGCCACCATAATCCTCCAAAGGGATTGGTTACACCGATCTCAGGTTATGTTACTAGGCACCCGATGTTCACGACATGGAGGTGAGAGTAGGAGTTGGTAGTCAGAGGTTTGTTTTGAGAAAATCTGTGGACGTTTGAGCCCGCTTGAATGCACATAACTACCCTTTTGAAAATTGAAGTTACAAAGGAATATAAAAATATTTGTAAGTAGAAGAAAAATTGGCGATCACGTTGAGTCAAAGCAGATTCTGCACAGTTTTGGTCCCTTACTAGAAAACTGAATGGGAATTACAATACCAAATAAGCAGCAGCTTCAGTTTCACTAGTTTTATTTCCCTCTCACTTTTCTTCTCTGCTGAATGCTTCTCATCAATCAGTGCGTTTTGACAGACCCTTTACTTGGATTGAAAAACTTGACTTGCTAATAATTGAAAAAGAAGGCTCTGCAAAATATAAAGGATGGAAAAGCGACAGGCACCAACGGAATCCCAGCGGAATTTTTGAAGTAAAACTTCTTTACCGGGGGTATGTTAAAAAATGTCTGACGCTTGTTACACTTAAAAATAATTGACGATAAAAATGGGTGTACGCTGTATTTTGTCGAAATTGTTCGGGTTCTGCTTCTGCAGTTGAGTTGAGATTGACAGAAGTACAAGTAAAAACAAAAGAATAGATAGAGAATGAAAAAGGTTGACTTTAATTCAGAGATGGCAAAAAAGCTACTTTTCTGGATGAACTACATTTGTTTTTTCTGCTACCTAACTGATGTAGTTAAGGGTGGGTCTTCCTCGTAAATGTAGGGTACTACGTGCACAAAACTTAATATATCTCCTACATTTGAAAAGATATTTTGATGAAATAAAATTTATTATTTAGTCCATGAACATATCTTAAAACATATGTCCTCAATTTTATGTTTTACAAAAGTTTGTGCTTTTTAGGGAAGGAATTACACATTTTTTCCCCTTTATTTTGGCTGATTTATGCATCCCCTCAAGGGGCTCTCGTGTGATTTGTTTTTTTATTTTGTTGTTAATGTTTTTCAACTGTCAATGAATGTATGCTTTATGTAGGATAAAAAAAAAAAAAAAAAAAAAAATTATTTGAGCTACAAAGTGGACGTAAGTTCACACTAATTTAAAGCTCGTTTATTGGCGCAGTTTCTTAAATTTTCAACGGAGCCAAACAATATTTTTTTTTTTATAACAGAAAGTAGATACTTTATTTGAAACAAAACAAAAAATTATTTTTTTCCACTTTATACGTCTGAAAAACTTATATATACACAAACAATACTACTTTTTTCTTTCCCCCGTTGGGGCTGGCATGTTTTATTCTTAATATTTTTGTTTTTAATTTATTCGAATCTCTTATTATTTTTGTAAAATGTGCTGTAAATTTTTTTGCAATTTTATATTGTTTAGACGTAAAAATTTACAATTCAAAGTATCTATACACATGGTAGTTTTCCCAGGTTGAAATGCCATGTACAACTTTATTATTATTTTTGTATTTTATTTCAATATTTTTTGCTAAAGTTCCAAGTGAAGAAAACAATATCACACTCATAAACAATTTTATATTTAATTTTGAAAAAGCATCTTTTTAACGATTTTGTTAATCAAAATACGCACACAACGATATTTAGTTCACGAAACTTCCGTCGAAAGAGAATATTATATTTTCGCTGTTCGCACTCTCTTTAGAATCAACTTTTTTTTTTTGTGGTGATACACAAAACACAAATGGTATGGTGAATGGTGTACATCAGCGTTGCCGCCGAGAAAAGAAAATGCCGTGTCACATTTTAAAAACTGCTTGCCATGAAAAAACTATAAATCTTCTGTTAAAAAAATAAAACTTTATTTCTGTAATTTATTATATAATTTTCCATCAATATTAAAGTAAGATATAGGCAATGATAAAGTGTGCGATATTGAAATGTTTCGTGCCACTGTGCCACAAGAAAAAATTGTCGTGTCAAAAAAGCACGATTGGTTAACTTCGGCAACGCTGGTGTACGTACGATTCGTAGGTATCGTCGTCGTCGCTGTCGTCCAAGTAGGTATATGATATTTTTGTTTTTTTTTTCTACTTGGTTTTGGAAGGAAACTTATGGATGTGGGAATAATGCTGAAAAAGATTTTATTCGTTAATTATATAGAAATAGAGTCTCAGGGAATCGTCTATAAAATGAGTTAATCTTATCGAATCTTCAAGGTTGAGGTGTCAAAAGGAAGAAGAAATTGAGATCTATGTTTCTGTATCAGAATAATTGACGTAGGCACTTGGGCTTGGGCACTTCATTTTTTGTTTGCGATTAAACCTAAATTGGAGATACCTCCTCTTCTGTTATCCTACAACGGAAAGAAACAAAAATATTGAAGATGACCTCCTTTTTGGTGGTGTGGTTGGACACGATTAGTAAATTGTGAGATAGTGGGAAGAGGGAATGTGTATATTGCAATTGTATATCTATGTTCCTATTTTTATTTAGAAGCGATTTTTTTTTTTCATTTCGCGTGTTGACGGACATGGAGTGGTAGGTAATTGCAAATAAGAATGTGTGTGACTGAAATGTCTTTGCGTGGCCTTTGGCATGTGCCGAGGGAAAGGGTATCATGATGACGATCTACGTAGGTACCTAGCCTGCAATGAAAATACTCATTTTTCTTCACTGGCACCTAAATAAAAGCATTAGGTAAAAATAAATCAGAAATGAAAATTATCAGATTTTACCCATTATTTTCCAAATTATTTGGGGTTGATTTTGTTGAAAAAATAAATGGAAAATAATTAAAAAAAATGCAATTTGAATGATTGAATTGTTGTTTGCCAAATAACTAATATACTTTAATCAAAATCTGTGAATGTTAAAAAGTAACTTGTTCACAAAGAGCCTCAGAAAAAAAATTTACAGGAAAATAACTGTGACCGCCGGCGGGTCAGATGCCATGTAACGGTTTTGTCAGGTGCTATGTGACCCATATGACATATTTTTTTTCGAAACAAAACTTTGGAACAATTTAGAAGAGTCCTAGCACAATCTAGCACTGGTTTTTAAATTTGAAAATTCGAAAAAGGGAGCTCCCAGGAAGGCAAAATTGCTAAATTAGTGCAAAAGTTTTCGCTGTCTAAAACCTACAATTTTTAAGTAAAAAAAAAAAAAAGATCAACACAAACCAAAATAAAAAGAGAAAAAACTTCGTATTAGGGTACCACAACCTTGTAGAGTTTTTAAAAAATTTAAATTTGGAAAAATGGGGGAAGCACCTAATTTCTGAAAATCACAATTTTGAAAGTTTTCAAAATTCACCCCTTTGCAATAAACCCTAAAGTAATTTTCAAACAGGTCAAATAGTTATATTGACCTACCTCACACTTATCTTACATAAAGCTTCCTAAAAAAAACTATTTCAATGTACCTACCTACCTACATGTGTAACGTAAAAATAAAAATAAATGTTTTTCTTAGAAAAATGTGGTTTTGGTTTTTTTTTAATTTCTTGAGAACGACATAAAATTTTTGCATCCGGTTTTCTTATTAAGACTTAAAATTAATAACAGCATTGAATTTTGAAATTAAAATTAGCACTTAATTACGTAAAATTTTGAAAAAAATGAATTTGAAATTTTTTTTTCAATTTTTTTTTTCAAAATTTTGACTTTGAAAATTAATATTTTAAAAACTATTTCTTAGAATAGATTTATTTAAACACAGAATGAAAGAAAAAGTTATTGGCTTTTCAAAAACGTATCGCACAGCATTGTGAATGAAGCCGTTGATTTTAAATAATTTTTTTCCCATTTTAAGTCAGTTTTTTCGAAAACTGCAACTCCTGGCGAAACGGAGGGGAATAGACCCCCCCCTCCCATACGATTTTTTTCTTGTCTCAACGCAAGCTACACGCCCTAGCATTTTGTCGCATTGCTCATGACTCACCCTGTAGATTAGGTTATATTACACCTAGAGGTAGGTACCTACATCCAAGATGATACAAGTTCTAAAAACTCAGAGTTGGGCGATTTCGCATGTTTATTAACATACCTATGCCTCCCTGATTCCAAACATCAAAAAATGATCATAGGGCATACCTATATACATAGCTAGGAATGTAAATGCTGCACGACTTTTCTGTTTGGTCATTTTTATTTTTATTCTGAAAACAAAATGTACATAGGTAGGTAGGTTTTCCCACGTGACAATGAAGTGACAATGTTTCAATTGCAAAACAAAAATATACAGTGTTGTGCTGTTGTTTGAAATCTGACAACAACAAAAATCGAAAGGAAATCTCAAATTTCGCACATTACAAATGAACAAGTTACCTTATTCTTCCAACATCCTTACTTGTAAACTCCAAAATTCACCCCTTTGCAATAAACCCTAAAGTAATTTTCAAACAGGTCAAATAGTTATATTGATTTACCTCACACTTATCTTACATAAAGCTTCCTAAAAAAAAACTATTTCAATGTACCTACCTACCTACATGTGTAACGTATATTTATGCATGTTCATTTGATGTGTCCTGACCTTCATCAAGATCTCGATCGAGTCACAAACGAGTTCACATTTTTTTGTTACTGTTTTTCCAGTTCCAGCAACAGCAAGTGAAAGTGAAGAAAAAACAACTAAACGAAAAGAGAAAAAAAATGACTCACATTTTAGCTATACCTACTCATGTGTTTTGAAAACAAAATTGAAAAATATCCCTTCACCCTTCCATAAACAGAAAGCATAGAACTCATCATTCCCATTCAAATCGAAAGGATAACAAAACAACAAACCCATTTTGAAAAGAGAACAAGAGTAGTTGAGCGTATCAAAAACAATAATGAAGAGAAAAGAATATCGCACTACCACATTGAAATACGTTTACATGAATTTTAAATTCTATTGTCATGAAGACCCACCCTTAATGATAAGATTAGAAAAGATTTATTTAGATTCCATATAAAAAATTGAACATAACAAGGATAATAGAAATCTTGATAATGTAATAATACAAAACTTGACATAACATTATTTCTGTAGTCTGTCAGATTGGCATTACAAATTCAAATTTAGTTATATTAATTAAAACATTTAAATTAATTAATTTAACATCATCATATATTTGTTTACAAAATTATACATTATGTCTGAGGACATTTTTAAACATTTTTACTCTACTTTAAGAATTTCCTTATGTTTATTATTTATATTTGTAGCGATATTAATAGCACTAAAAATAATACTAGAATACTATCATACAAAAATATTTAGATGCTTGAATTTAATTAAATTTAATGTCACAAATCTTACACCATACTTAATTTATACTTTTTAATGTATGTACATATGTTTTTCGCTACTTCAAGAAAATTCTTTTATTAACAAACATCTATATCTAAGGCAGTTAACTAAATAGTTGCATAGGAAAGAGAAGTTATTACCATTTAATATATTATAATGTTCCTCAATGGAGAGTCTCTTTTCCAAAACAAACAAGTCTCGATTTATTATAAATAGGACATCTACATATAAAGTGATATGTATTCTCAACTTCATCTATGTTGCAAGCTGTACAGATACCAACTGTATCTTTTTTTAATGTTCGTATTAATATTTAATAAGCCACCTCTAGCTTTAAAAATTAAACTGACCAGGTGGGAGGAGTTTTCATCAATAAAGTAGGGTGTAATACAATAGTTCAATTGAGGATAAACATCATGAAATTGAGAGCCCTTAGCATTTGCAATGTAATCATCATGTTCTTTGGCTTCTAGTGATATTAGCATTATTTTATGAAGGCTCCTAAAAGATGTTTTAGACAGGTCCGTGTCAATATGAAGCATCTGACGTAAACTAATCCAGTCTAAGAAGCAAAACGTTTTTTGGACTATCGTCTCTTGCGCAAGTTTTTGCGGCAATCAACTTCTTGGGTATTCAAGTACTTTATTTAAGTAATCGAAATGAAGAGAAAGTGCTTGGAGAAACTGAGTTTTTAAGCCTGTTCCCAAATATAACATGTAGTTGAGGGTGTTGCTAGGGAGATTTAACAACTTTTTCATGAAGAATCAAGGTTTTTTTACTTGATAAAATTTTTTAGACCCCCAGATTTGTGCACCGAATAACATAATAGACCTGGCTGTGGTATCAAATATTTAAAGCTTGTTCGAGAAACTGATATTAGGGTTTTTATATATATTTGGACCACGTTGAGATTATTGCACTTTTAGACATTGTAAGCTTTAGGTCTAAGTGTTTGTTAAATTATAGGTTATAATTGAGGGTAACTCCTAGATACTTGTAATCATTCACTACTTCAATCTGATCAGAACCTTAACTCCAGTTGAGATTATTAGAAATCCTTGTACCCATTCTAAATACCAACATTTTTGATTTATTAAGATTTATTTAGTAGTTGAATAATGAGTCAATCATATTTTGAAGCTCGTTCGGGGAATCAGAAACGATAACGAGGTCATCGGCTTATAAGATCACTTTCACAACCATATCGGCGACACAGATCCCTCCTGGTAAATGTGAATGTAGAGCGTTGAGGTAGAGGCTTTACACCAACTTTAACTTCATACGAGTCAGAAAGAAAGATTCCGCCCCAAACTTGACAAGTTGTTTCTCTATAAAGTTGTAAAATGGTTATTACCTTTGTTGACAAACCCAAAGTCGACAGCTTAAAAAAAAGGGAACTACGCGGAATCAAATCAAATGCACCTGAAAAATCAACAAAAAAAGCGTAAGTATTCTTTTTCTTTTTCGGTTCAAGTGAACGATGAGACCCGTGAAGACTTTGTATAATGTATCCAAAAGGGAGAGTCCTCTATAGTTATTTCAATTATCAGGATCACCTTTCTTAAATAAAGGCATGATTATTGAACTACGAAAAGAGTCTGGTATATCACCGGCTAAAAATATTTTGTCAAGCAGCATAAGAACTTCTTTTAAGAAACATGACGGATCGTTTTTGTAAAACTCATAACTAATTCTATCCTTGCCTGGAGCCGTTTTAAGTTAAGCTTTCTGCAATACGTGTGATAGTTCCCACACCTCAAAAGGTGAGTTAAGGAAAATACTGTTATCGCTAAGAAAATTTTGTCAATTTCAGGGGTGACAATAGTCTTAAAGTGGTTATAAAAATGAAACATTTGGAGGGTACTTCTTTTTTTAGGCGAAGACTTTTTTAAACTATTTCCCATTTCTAATATTGTTTAATTTTTAAATATTTTCATGCTTATGAAGCAACTTTTTACTTTTGCAAAATTGTAGGTATAGTAATCTGTAGCAAATATTGCGTTTTATAAATGATTAGGCTACCCATACGTGAGAAGCGAAGCTGTTTCATCATTTTTTTCCTTGCAAATCATTTCTGTTTAGACATAATTTTTTTTCTTTTACTAAAAGCACCAGCAGCTATCTTTATTTTATTAATAAGGGAACTTACTTTTTCTTCAATAGAATTATTTGTTTGAATGTACTCATAATTAGATAGACGAACTAAAGTGTCAGTGTACTTAGAAGCCATGTTGGGGAACCAGATAAACTTTTTTTCAAGTGCCAAGTTACCTACTTTTGCTGTCATTGAAGGGGATGGGGAAAAACTTAATTTTAAAGGCATGCGGTCCGAATATGGTTTGCTCGGGATCGAAAAGTTGTTAATCAATTCTATTTCCTAGTTTTTGTTCAAACAGATACCACGAAAAGACATCAGGAGTTTCTGCAGTAGAAGCAGCAGCAGTAGGCACACCAGCAAAATCAGGAGTTGGGCATGAGCCACAGTTATTATTATTATTCATACTTTTATCGTTGGCGGCAATGGTACAATGGATGGAGTGCTTGCTTGTGGTAGTTTTAAGTTTTACATAAAATAAAAATATATAAAAAGGAGTTTTTAAGAATTTTCTCATTTAGTTTGAAACAATATTGAATTTTAATTAAATTTAGTTTTTACGCCGAAAGGCATTTTTTATATATAGTTATGGCATAATTTAGAGCGCCCGCATTAAGTTAAGTTATTCTGTAAGCTAGTTTTTAAGGTTTTTGTCTAGCATTTTACTTAAATAAGTAAAAGTAAGTCATAAGTAAAATTAAAAATAAAAATTAAATTAAAATCGAAAAAAAATTGGAGTGCTTGCTTGTTAACCCAGAGGGTGCAAGTTCAATCCTCACTCGGGTACAGAACATTTTTTTCTTTTCAGCATACGTCCCAGCTTATGCTGGACGTCGCCCATGAGGTTAAGCAATGAAAAATAAAAATCAACTAGCTCTCTATCCATTGTACCAAAACAATTCTTTCCTATCTTTCAATTCCTTCTAACTAGTGTCGTGCAACATTTAAATGGCAATGTGCCTTAAAGCCACATTGTTAAAATATTATTATTATTATTGTTGCTTTCGAGGATTGCTTTTTCGCGTTATTTGTCTCGATTTGTTCAGGCGAAGTTAAATGCGGAGCTCTTTTTTTTCATTGTACCCATATATTTGCAGGATATGAGGCGTGAATGTACGGTAGATAAACTTTTTTACTTTTCAATAGACTTTTTGTTAGAAATTATATTTTTTGATAAAAATATAAAGGAAAAGAGTGCAGACAAAAACAAATTAGGTGTTTGACTTTTCTTGTCAGAGTTGCCAATCAAAGTAGTTAATGTAGTTAATGAAGTTTAATGTAATAATATTCCAATTTATGATTAATAATATTAATTAATTTTACAAAATAATTACACTATTTGTGAAATTTATTATTTACAAAATAATTACACTATTTGTGAAATTTTATATATTTACTATTCTTATAAATTTTAAATCGTTTATTGAAGTAGTCTTTTTCTTCTTTATCTAACAAATCATTAAAGCTGTAAACTAGTTTATAAGATATTATATCTTAATGTTTAGGCAAATCATAATAAATAAATAAAAATAAAATAATAAATAATAAATGTAAATTAATACGCGTAGTAAAATAAATAAACTACACCCCTTATTTACTACAAATTGTTACGTCTTCTTAATTAACTATTAATACAGAAAAACAAAACGTTAGATACAAACGAAACGTTAGATGCACCTTTAACTTAGGAAGAAGGCGTAAGGGTTTTGAATAAGCTCATAGACGGGATCTGCCAGGATTCTCATAGAATTTATGAAGTACGCTACGAACAGCTTCATAAACAAAATGTCAGAGATTTTTAACGAAAAGTTTGAAACAGGCAAAATTACGCAACAGTTTAAGCAAGCAATTGTATATCCGATTCATAAAAAAGGCGATGCAGGTGATCCCACTAACTACAGAGGAATATCCTTTTTGAACGCGTCGTATAAAGTATTTACCAAACTTTTAAATGATGGTATGTCAGCTTGGAACGAAAACAACAAACTGATTAAAGAATGTCAGGCTGGGTTTCGGAATGGTTATTTCATTGTAGATAACATTTTCGTACTGCAAAACATCGCTGGAACATTCTTAGACCAAAAAAAGAAATGATTTGCCTTCTTCAAAACAGCATTCGATAACATCGATCGAAGGGCTCTAATATATAAACTCTTTGATAAAGGCCCTTTTATTTGCAGACGATGTAGTTTTATTTTCGTATTCACCAGATTCCTTGCAGCTTATGATTAATCGCCTGGATGCTTAATTTAGCATCATCGTCCGTTCACAGATCTACATACTGTGTGCTAAACCATAATTTATGTGAAAGGAATTACTTCCACAATGAAAATAAGGCAGACAAAATATCGGCTATTTTTAAAATGAGAGGAGAACTTATTCGGCTTAATTATATCCCCCACCGTCCAAAAAAAAAATTGTAATTAATTCGCAATATTTATTTGATATTCATTTTCAACTTTACTAAATTTTACTTGTATTAAATGTTTAACTTTATGTCAATCAGACAGACGGCAAAGCCATGCTAACCGATTTTTTGTAAAACAAAATTGTAACTTAAACAAAATTATTAATAAATCTAATATAATCTAATCTAATCTAATCTAATCTTTGCCATGTATATCAATGACCTCACCGTCTTTCTACCAGGAGGCATAGAGATATCCGGAGTTTTGATAAAGGCCCTATTATTTGCAGACAATGCAGTTTTATTTTATTTTATTCAACAGATTCTCCTTGCAGCTTATGATTAATCGCCTGGATGCTTACTGCCAATTATGGAATCTTACAGTGAATTTCTCTAAATCAAAATTAATGATTTTCAAAAAGGGGTCTGGAAGAGCCTGCAACAATGAAAAATGTTTTATAAATAGACAGCAAGTTAAAAGGGTAAAAACATACAGATATCTCGTAGTGACAATAACTAGTAATCTTAGCATGGAACTTCACTTAAGAGAAAAAATAATCAAAGCTAAAAGTGCCATGTCCGTAACGTGGAAGAAATGTTTCTCAAACCACTTAATAGACCATAATGTAAAATATAAAGTCTTTCAAGCTGTATCTGAGTCTATCATGATGTACGCAGCACAATCTTAGGGTTACTATCAGTATGAAACAGTGGAGAAACTACTGAGATATTACTTCAAAAGATGTTACAATCTTCCAAACACGACGCCCAACTACATGTTAAATATTGAAACAGGATTGTCACCCCTTTTTATAAAAACCCTTAAGCTTCAGGTGAGTTATGTCATTAAATTGCAAAAATTGCCCAGCGATAGGCTTCCAAAAATAATTGCGTTAAGGACAATAGAAAGAAGAGCCCTATGGTATAAACAATTAGAGGATCTAGTATCGTACTGTGGTTTTGAGTTTAACTTTGTGGATGAGAATCGAAGATACTGCAAAGATATACTGCATAATCGTGTTTCTAAACTAGATCAAAAACTCAGATCAGATTGCATTAATTAAGCATCATCGTCCGTTCACAGATCTACATACAGTGTGTTAAACGATAATTTATGTGACAGGAATTACTTCCACAATGAAAATACGGCAGACAAAATATCGGCTATTTTAAAAATGAGAGGAGCGATAGTGAGACCGATACTGACGTATGGATGCTTAGTTTGGTGGAAAGCCGCTAACAAAGCTACAAACTTTAAGGCATTGACTAACATCCAGAGACTTGCATGCATTGGATCAACCAGTGCCTTGAGCACGACACCCACGTTGGGCTTAGAAACCATACTTAACCTTCTGCCACTTGACCTTTATATGCAGGAAACTACAACAAAAAGCGCTCTCAGGATAAGCCAATCTAATCTATGGAGATCCAGTTTAACTGGACACTCTGAAATTTTGAACATCCACACAGGAACAAATGTAGAGTCTGACTACAGATTTTGAAAGGCCATTCCAATGCTTGTTCCCAAGTAGAGAGGAGTGGATTAATAATGAAGTTTTACAACCTACAACCAAATCCATCTTTACAGACGGCTCAAAAATGGATATAGGTACTGGGGCTGGCTTCTTCTCAGAAGCTCTGAATATAGAAGGCTCAATCAGACTTCCCAATAACAGCAGTGTATTCCAAGCAGAGGTTCTAGCAGTAACGAAAGCTGCCAGAGTGGCATCAATGATGGCACTACCCCGAGAGGATATTACCATTCTCATCGATAGCCAGGCAGCGATAAAAGCAATTTCTGCTGTTGAAATAAAGTCCAAGCTTGTGAAAAGCTGTCGCGAAGAGCTTAAAGTTCTTGCCACACAGCATATAACACTCTGCTGGGTCCCCGGTCACGCGGACATAATGGGAAATGAAAAAGCCGATGAATTGGCAAGAAAAGACTCAGCACTTAGCCTAGAACTCTCAGAAAGGAGCGTTAAACCACCGTTATGCGAATTCAAACTTAATATAATGTGTGAAATCCTGGCAACAGCCAACTCGAGATGGGCAAACTTAAACACTTGTGAGGTAGCTAGGAAACTGTGGCCGCAGTACGATAAAAATAGAACGAATGCAATCATTCAAAAAGACAGGAAGTCAGTATCGACGTTGGTAGGTGTTTTAACTGGCCATAACATGCTAAGATATCACGCCAAAAAACTATGTCTAACTGAAAACGTAGAAAAAATTTAGAGGTTGCAGTGACGAGGAAGAACATAAGGATATAACCTTCTACCTCTGTCACTGCCATAGGCTCTGCCATCTAAGAAATAAAACTCTGGGAAAATACTTCTTCGAAAGCATCAAAGAACTATCATAGTGCCCAATAACAAATCTATATAGATTCGCAAGAGGAAACGGATGGTTGAACACCCCGGGATGATACTAAGGAACTAAATATTGGACTACGAGTATGGTAAGAGGAAGAATTGGTAAACCCTCAAATGGGCATCACAATGGGTCTACATTGACCTAAGTGTGCTGGGGCTGAGCTATTGGCTCTCCTACAGCAACCCGCAAACCTAACCTAACCTAAAATGAGAGGAGAACTTATTCGGCTTAATTATATCCCCCACCGTCCAGATTTACCAATTCTATGTAACCTTTGCAACTTATCGGAGAGAGAAGATGTTATCCATTTTATCGGCAGATGTCCTATTTTGGAAGAGATTCGAAGATACTTCCTGGGAAGCGACCTCATAACAGAACATGATGTTTTAGCACATCTCAACTGCGAAAAAGATATAAACCAGCTCTTCTATTTTTATAAACTTGCAATCGGCTATCTAAATCAAATTATCAATGAAGATTTTTAACTATTTATATTGAAAAAAAAAACTGTAATTAAGTTGCAATATTTATTTGGTATTCATTTTCAACTTTACTAAATTTTACTTGTATTAAATGTTTAACTTTATGTCAATCAGGCAGACGGCAAAGCCATGCTAACCGATTTTTTGTAAAACAAAATTGTAACTTAAACAAAATAAATCTAATCTAATCTAATCAGAAAAACGATAATACATCATATAAATGTTTGTTATGTAATAAAATTTATTTTTATTGCATCGATATTACCATACGTACGCTTAAAACTTTGATTTCGATGCAATAGAATACTTAAACAAATAACTAAACATTTTAATTCGAATATAAGGAATTTTACCATCTTGTCAAAAGAAAAAATGACAGCTCACACTACGCGGATGACAGATTGAAATATGAATCGCGCTTTTTTCAAACTGTCAAACTCTAAATCTTTTAAAAGTATTTTATAAATAATCTTTTTTTCCTCTGAAATTTGAGATTTCCGCGAGTTAAAAGTTAAATAATATATTATTCACAATTTTCGCGCACAACATTAAAATATCCGTTCTTGTTTTCAATCAATTTGTCATCAATATAAAAAAAAAATTCAGCTGTCATCTGCATAGCTGATTTTGACAATGCACTGCGAACGAGAAAGAGATATATCGTTGTTACTTAAAAAGCCCTATCCAAATTTAAAGTGATACTAAAATATCAGCTGACAGATAATTTGACAGTTGAAACTATTAGCGTTTTTATTTTGTGGTTCGGAGTAGTTCGGAACTACTCCGGACGATTCTGTTTACGTTCATTTGGCACTAAATGACAGTTCGAGTTCTGAAAAAGAGGAGAAACTCGATTCCGGACTTGAAGTCAGAATCACGCATACTTGCAAAGATTTAAATATTCAAATCGCGAAATGTCTTTACTTTGTTTTTTTGTTTTAGAAGAGTGATGGAGACAAATGTTTGCTTCTTGAAATAATCAATGGATACCTCATATTTTAAGTTGCATAAATTACATGATCACCCCTCATCACCGACATTTTCCTCAAATGAAAAAAAAATGCATTTGAAGTTTCACACACAATGATATGCAAATTACAGAATCACAAATTATCTTTGCGCATTCATTTGGTGTCCGGAATAGAACAGTTCTGCATATCGATTCCGGACTACCAAATGAAAACGCTATATGTTTGCTTCAATTTGTTTAACATACTACACTAGACGACCCTGACTCCGTTGCTCGGGTACACCAAAAATTAATTTCTATTTGAATAAAATTCATCGATTGTTCTGCTTTTACTTTTCCTTGGCCGAATTCAACAATTTCTCTTTCTGTTAAGTATAATTAAATTTTTGTTTCGCCTATATTATGAAATCACTGAATATTTAATAAAAAACAATTCGGATAAAACTATCTTCGTTATGGCTTCTGCAGTTGCTTCATACCCTTCATACCTTGGTAGTTTTATTATCGTGACCTTTATCATCATCATAATAGTAAAGCGGAAAAGGGCATTTGCATATTTTTATGTTCGTCCGCGCTAATCTCAGAAACCTCTGGAATCTCTAATCTCAGAAATCTTTGAACCGATTTGAATTTTTTTTTTCGTGTTTGAAGTAAGACATAGAGGATGGTTTTAAGCATCTTTTTTCGTCAGGGCTCTGTGCGTCACGGCTAATCTCAGAAACCTCTGAACCAATTTGAAAATTTGTTATTGTGTTTCAAAGGTTATACTTAGAGGATGGTTTTGGGCATATTTTTTTTTTTAATTTTTGTATTTTATAGGGTGAAAAGGGGTAAGCAAAATCTTTTTTTCGTCAAGGCTTTGTGTGTCACGGCTAATCTCAAAAACCTATGGTCCGATTTGATTTTTTTTTTTTTCGAGTATATTTTTTTTTTCTAATTTAGTTATTTCAAAATACTTTTTTTTATTTGAAAGGTTATACTAAGAGGATGGTTTAAGGCATATTTTTTTTCACAATTCAGTTATTTAATAGGGTTTAATAGGGTAAACTAAATTTAAAGAACACTTTCGTTTGAAAGGTTAGATATAGATGATAGTTTTAGGCATATTTTTTTCATTTATGTATTTTATAGGGTGAAATGGGTAAGCACAATTGTTGATAAACTGATCAGTTTTTTATTCGCTCTATTCATTTTATGAAACTATTTCATGGCTTCAAAGTTAACAAATTCTGATTATGCACAACAAGCCGTTTCAAAGGTGTTGGAAATTTAATTATACTTAACAGAACAAGAAAAGGTTGAATTTGACCAAGGGAAATGTAAGAGCACAACAGTCGAAGAATTTTATCAAAAACGAAATCTATTTTTGGTATTCCCGAGCAACGCCGGAGGGTCAGCTAAATATTTAAAAAATAGAAATATTGTAGCGGGCTTTGGGTCAAACTTTTCTATAATTCTAAAAATATTTACTTTTATAAATTTTTTTGATTAATAAAAGACCTGATAAGGACATAACCATGTCCGAAACGTCGGTCTTATAATAACTAAACAACAACTATTTATTGAAATAAAGCCCGCTACAATATTTCTATTTTAATTGGTAGTTTTAGAAATCTTTGTAGCTGTTTTATTTAAAAAAAAAATTAGGTTCGCTGTAAGTAAACCTTTATGCAATAATAAATAGCCTATGATTATGGCAAGCAAAGACTTAAATTGCTTATATTCTAAAGATAATCTTTCCAACACCTTTGAACGGCTTGTTGTACATAATCAAAATTGGTTAACTTTGAATTAATGAAATAGTTTTTTAATGAATACAGCGAACGAAAAACTTCTCAATGTAAATTGAATTATGGAGCGCAAGCTACGCAGTTTAACTGCAGTATGTCATCATACAAACCACCTTTAGAAAAACTAAACAGTTTATCAACTATTGTGTCGTATTTTTATTACAAGTTTTAAAAAGAGATAAATTATAAATAAATTACTTTTTAATCATAGCTAAATGCCGAATTAACTGAGTATTGTTGTGCTTTAAGGATGCCCAAAACTAACGCGACACCGCGACAGCGACAGCAGCTGCCGCAGTCACCGCGACAGAGGAAACGAAAGTATGCCCACACCAACGCGACAGCGACAGTTCCATACTATATCAATTTTTTTTTTCAACTCAATTTTTATTTATCACATAATTTATCTTTTTCTTATGTTTTTATATCGTTTATTTAGATTATTTATTTAAAAAACTATTCACTTAAACAATTTCATTTATAAAGAATATATAAGAATAGATTTGTGGCTTTCCAAAAAAGTATAGCATTGCATTGTAGCATGTACTGTTGTTTTTTTAATTTTTTTTTTCTGTTTTTAGAATTTTTTTTAGAAAATTGCCCCTCCCGCCTAAACGGGGGGAAATAGATACCCCTCCCATACGATTTTTTTCTTGTCTCGACCCAACCTACTTGCTTCATCTTTTTGGGACAGCTTATGCGAAATGTTAATAAATTGTAATAATAATAATTTATACTAAAATTAGCAAGAAAAAGTTGAATGTGACCAAGGGAAAGGTAAAAGCAGAACAGTCGATGAAATTTATCCAAGTAGAAATCAATTTTTGGTATACCCGAGCAACGCCATGATGGTCAGCTAGTTATACATCAAAGAACAAGAAAATGTTGAATTCGATGAAGGAAAAGTGTGGACGGCCTAACTAACGATGTCCATCTTTTACACTGGAGTAAAGGCAAGTAAAACTTTCTCTTTTGGAAAGCTTTTTGTACATTGTGTGATTTGTATAAGGTTTTATCGCTTTAAGTGAATGGTAGAGCAGAATGGTGTTGGCTGGGCCATTACAGAAACTAGCAGTTTGTTGCAAAATACACTTTGTGCAATCGGCAACAGTGATTGCGTATAACTACACGCGATCAATACTAATACTGCTGAATTGCTGAAAGCGAGTGCAAATGATCAGTGAATTAACATACAAGGTATGTATGTATCAAAATAAAGGGTTAAAATACCAACAAGCAGTACGAAGGTTTTAATCTTTAACTCGATGGATTTTTACAATAACTTTTTTGACAAATATGATTACATTGGCAATCCTTAAGCTATAATTTATTTTTGTTTTTGCCACGCGGTCAGGCTAAGATTTTGACTAACCACTTTGTCATTTAGTCCCACAAAAATTTAATCAATAAATCAACTAAGCGTGAGGGGAAACTATGGACAAAATAATATACCATTTCATACCTGTCATCTCGCGTTGAGCAGTTTCAACATTCATCGCCAAAGCCATAGATAATCTTGCACGCAAGTTCGATCCAAGTCCAGATTCCACATGGCCATTCAGCTCCTTTTTATATATATTCAAAACCAAGGGTTCTGTGTGGAATGGCATGTTAAACTCGTCGATAAGCACACCGAGGCGCCAAATTTCCTCGTTAAGAGCTTTTGAAACTTTTTGTTCAACTTCTTCAACCATTTTGTGTATTTTCAATTTCATCTCTCTTGTCACTAGCATCATTTGGGTCTCTGTACCTTGAATTCGATCTGTTATCATTTTCTTTTGGTCGAGTTTTTGATTCCTAAAAGAATTTGCTCGATCATAGATGCTGTCCAACATTTGGCGCATATCACTGGAAACATTTTTTCCACGTGAACTGTGCTGTTCAAATTTTGTTTTAACTGCGCTTTTTGATATACATTCTTCAAATTTACGTTCAAAATCTTGAAACTCAAAATAACGATTTTGGAAACCTTCAGCAATGGCACCCATATGGGAGGGGTTCCCCTTGGCTTCTTCTAGACGAGCCTGTAAAAAAAATATTAGCAGTTCATTAAAAAAAAAAACACTATACCTGAAGTGTTTCTCTTGCTGAAACAAAGAATACGCGCTCAGCTGCTTCTTTTTCAGTGCAAACCTTAAGTTCTTTGGTTAGAAAATCAATGCATCTTTCTGTATGCTGCGATTTAACCTATAAGCAAAACAAAACACTGATATACCACAAATTACAAAAAAGCGTGCAAATATCCAAAAAAAAAAAATAATAAACTTTTTATAGATCCTGTTTACATAACAAGCAACAAAGAACAAATGAACGAAGAAAACATACAAGTCAAAAATTATCTCCAAAGTATAGCTAGTATTAGACGACGTGTAAAACGTATATGTATAATTATGTGCCTCTGACGTCAATTTGATGTCAGAGGAACATTCAATGTTTACATAATGTCTAATAGACATAATTATGTTACTTTTGCATATCACATTTATTATCTCAGCAATATGTAGAGCCCATTTTTCATAAATATATATGCATTTTAGCATATAGTGTAATAGGTCGCTACATATAAAAAATTTTTACATAAAACTGTTCTGATACACAAATCTGTCACAAAAAAAAATATGTAGACCACTGAGGTTTACATAAATCGACATAACGAACATCCGCCATTTTAATTGTTAGTCAAACTTCAAACGTCAAAATAGTTAGTTTTTTTTTTGTGAAAAAAAAATAAATGCTGGAGCTCTTGAATACAATTTGAAGACTGGGTTACCTGAAGTAAATGAACAAATAAATATAGATGGCTTAAAAATTTTATGTAAATGTTTTTTTTTTCAATAAAGTGTTCTAATTTAGTTTGTATGTGGATGCATCTATTTCTAAGTTGTCTGAAATAGTTCTCAATTCAATAATTCTTCAAATCAAGAATTTACTCCGACAAGAAAATTTACATATAACATGGCGGATATTTTCAATGTACATAAAACTTGGCGAATATAAACATATGAGAACTGACCCCATCGTGTAATCTACAAAAAAATATGAACCGAATGTTGTGTACGCAATTGTAACAGGCGGAACAAACATATTTGTATGTAGATTTTTGTCTATAAAAGACATATCGTGTGGTAAACATATAATAATATTCAAAACTTTTCCGCTATGAACCAAATATGTAATGAATATGTTGTACTTTTCTCTGACGTCACGCGTACTTAATTATGTACGTTTTACACGTCGTCTAATACAAGCTTATGAATAGTTTTTAAATAACTAATCCACCCTTACCGATTCTTGACATTCTGGCTCGTTTGCCGATGCATCCCAGCGATTGTTCAAAATAAAAATATTTGGCTTGGAAAGTTTCTGAGAAACTGTGTGAAAGAATGATTTCTCAGCACGTGTCATTGTGGACTCAGCATTAAGCACTAAAACAAAAACATCAGCATTCAAGCAGTGATTGTCGATCCAGTCGTCGAGATTTTGTGATACATCAACTCCTGGTGAGTCCATAAAAACAATGTCATCGCGGAGAAGGCTACACCGTTCACGTGGCCAAAATATCCGCACCAAAGAACTTTCGCTAAGTTTTTCCTCACACAATGCGTTAGCCAGTTGTCTTATGTTCTAAAAAAAAGTAAGTTAAATGTTTCGTTATTTATATAAATATTTTCGCAATAAATATAGATTTTTTTAATAATTTGCTTTAGTTTTACAAAAAAGTAAAGTAGGTAAAAAAAAACAGGACTGAGGTAAAACAAACTCGCAAACTATTACAGCGACAACAAGCTAAAAATGTAAAAACTGCATTAAGTTATTTTGCTGATGGAATTTCCGTAGAAGCGAAAAATGAAATTTCATCAGTAAAATAAATAAATGGATTTTTAGCAAGTTTGCGTAATTTTTCATGGATAAACGTAGGTAGCATTTCTGTTTCAAATCGAATGAAAAAATAATAAAATATCTATCTGAAATTTTTTCCTGATCGCTATAACCGGCTTCTAAGTAGGTATACCTACCTAACTAGTAGGTACAAAACGTTGTTTGTTATCCACCTAAGAACATATTTATTTACCTACATTATATGTTTGACTTTTCTTTTTAATGTTTAAATGAAACTTGTTTTTGAAAAAACAATGTAAGATTACCAAAATACCTACGCTATTCATTAGTTTTAATTTCAATTTTATTTTTAAATTTTGATATTAATTTTAAATATTTTGTTTTTGTTTTTCAAATGGAAATTAAAGTAACAGCCATAATATTTTTATGTTAAAGTACTTCTCACATAATAAAAACCAACTAATGATATCCATCATCATGGACGAAACGTCGTAATAAAAAAAAAAAACATTTATTTATTTAAAACAGTTTTATTTAATTAACTAACTGACCCAAAAAACAACAACATATTGACATAACAAAAAAAGGTCATAAAAAGCATACACATATTTCTATATATGTATATACATATCGCACGATTATTTTTCGGGACCCATAAAAGTTGTTAGTGCAAGGTGTGAATTCAAAGTAAGTGAGTCTCAAAGTATTTACACCATTGCATGAATCCCCTTAATAGTTTAAGAAATTTGCCGCGTTGCTTCAAAGGCGTTAGGAGCGTATTTAATAAAGGTGGACCACGTTTTTTAAACAACAAGCAGTCCAGATATTAGTCCGTCCATGTTAATTCCGCACATAATATGATTAACAGCTTCATAGATTACTGCAACAGATGGGACCTTAAAATTAATTTGGACAAATCAGAAATAGTCATATTTCAAAATGGAGGTCGTAGAGCAGCTAAAGAGAAATGTTTTTTTTACAGCAAGGAAATCAAAATCACTAATAAACTATCTATCTATCTATCTACTAGCTGACCATCCCGGCGTTGCTCGGGTATACCAAAAATTAATTTCTATTATAATACCTATTGTTATAAAAAAAAAACTTTAAATCGATTTTTACCTCATTTCACCCCCTGAAATAACTCGGATCCATATATGAGTACTGGCAGAACCTGTACAGCAGTAGTTTTGAAGTTATGGTGAGATTTCTGGATTTGTAGAGCTTTGACAGACTGTAGTAGGCTCTGTTGGATTTGAGAAGCCACCCGCGTATTTCTTCTTCTATATTGTTATCGGCTGCTACTATTTGTTGCGTTATAATTTACCGCAACAAGTTTCATTTGCCTGTTCTTCTCTTTCCTCTTAATTCTTTCTTCTTTTTTTGTTGCGGCTCAAAATTGCTTGTAGAGTAAGTGGTTTCCTGTTCCATCAACCAGAGGGCCTACTCTCAAGCAATTGGGAAAAGTAACATTTTGTAATTTTTATATTTAATAGCTCATCGTCGTCGATATTTGCTGCGTTTAAACCAGGAGGTTTACAATTAGAAATTTGAATGTTTGGTAACAGATGGTTGGTGTAAACCATCAGTGTGCGAGCGACGATCCACACATACGAAGTTGCTTGAGCCTTTAAAACTATACCGCCCAACAGGAAGTTGACGGCAGAAGTCGAATTCGTGCAGACGGCATGCGATAATATGCATGGCCACCCAAAATGTGTGACAGGAGGTTCACACCCAACTGACAAGTCAGTCAGTCTTCGTAAATCTTGTCTTCTTTTAGCATGGCCGAGAGTCCGACCTAAAATTAGTTTTTAAACACGAAATGAAAACGGCTTTGCTAGATGTTTCCCTATTCTTTTGAGTCTGCGCGAAGGTCTACGGGTTTTAATTTGTAGAGTTTATCGCGAGACGGCGGATCCTTTCTCACCATTTGATTTTCAAAATGGTGGAGACTTTGTCCAACACAAAAGTTTTGCTTTTTATTTTAAGTCTGGGTCGGTGTTAGACGGGGACTTTATCATGTGTAAATAGTTTTTCGTTTTCATTTTTATTAAATTGGAATTGACGGAAAGGGACTGAACTCGTCCATTTAACCATATCGAATTATCACCAATGATTGGGATATTCGGAGTTGTCTCTGAGCGAATCGTGGTTTGGATTCAACAACGGGCAGGCCTCAGCCAATGAGCGGGGTCGTGCGAATAAAGCGTAGCCGAATACCGCCACACAGTTGGTTCGAAAGAGACGACAATATGGTCGTTGATAAATGGATGAGAGAGGTCCGCCATTAGTCACTTCTTGGAAGACTTTGGTTGTGAAGAGATAAAAATAAAAAAATCGAAAAACTATTACGATTTTTGTTTAGTAGTTAATTTTGGGAAATTTAATATTTTTGAGATTGTGAGAATAATTTTGGCAGTTTGAGCCAAATTATTTAGTGGACAAATTTTAGCAGTTAGAGCTAAAATTTTTTGTGAATAAGAAAAAGAAATCTTTTGTGTAGAGGAGCGCAGTTCGGGCGATTACTCCAGGAGAAAGGATTCTCGTTATAGATAAGTACCTTTTTGGTTTATTGTGTTTACTTTGGTTCGGTTTCAATTTTGGATTTTTTTTTTTTGGTGGCCTATATTGGCAAATATTGTGATATCGGTAGACCTTCGCTCCGTTTTTTCATTTATCCCGATATTGCGGGACTCGTGACCCTTTTGTTCTTCAATTCTTCAATTATTGTCCGTTCGGGAACGGTTCCTCTTAGCCATTTTCATTTCGTGTCTTTTGTGACAAAAATTGTAGTTACCTATTTTATATTCAACAATTGTTTTGTTTTTTTTTTACTTTTAAAATTGGCCTTTTGTCAATTAAAACACACCATTTTATATTTTTTTTTGAAAAGATCCTGGTTTTCCACCTATATTTTATAAAGGTTTTCCCAGGCAGTAATTTTTAATAAACATTTTAAATCCCCATTCGGGAAAATAAACTATTCTTTTATTGTGTTGGAGATAAGTTCCAGTGTTTAGTTTAAGGCAAACTTTTCTATAAAAGTTTCCTGGCGCCCTTAAAATTTGAACAGAAACGTACGACGAGGTACGTAGTCATTAGATATTCGGTTAATATCATCTTGTTTTTTTGTAACAACGTTGAATCGATTTCAATCGATTAACCCCTTTATTTATCTGTTGGCAAAACAGATTTTGTCTTTTTTTGTGTATTCTTTTTTTTTACATCGACCCACCCCACCCACTTGAGCTAGTTGGGAAACAGCACATAACAAGCTGCTGTTGTTGTGTTACATTTTTTTTCTCTCGTGTGTAATTCTTCTCTCTTATTTTCGTTTTGACACTTCGTCATAATTGAAAATATTTTGCGCGGTGCCGGTTGCACATTTATTTTGTTTAATTCGATTTTGTTCTATTTTGTTGGATACGAAAATCCAAAGTGCCGCGGTTTTAAAGTTTCGTTTATCATCATAAAGTTAAAATTAATAATACGGAAAAAAAAAAATATTGCAAACAAAAATATTGTAACAAATTGGCGCCCAACGTGGGGCCCTTTTTAAATACATACAGTGTACCTACCTACAAGTGTTTTCATTTTGTTAAGCTGAGAAAGTGCTTGAATCCGCACTAGTGGTTAAATTGTTTTGTTTTAGGGAAGTTTTTTAAATTTATTGTTAATAAAAATAATTTACTTGGTGTGTATTTTTTTTTCTCATAGGTACCAACAAGGAAATTATATACCTTCACATATTGTGCTTTTTTCTACATAGGTATTTGGATTTGAAGTGATACCTACCCCCTAATTAAAAAGTGAGTTTTTTTTGTTCCTTTTTATTATATAAGTTTTTCATGTGAATTTTTCGTCGGTACCCACCTACGTACATATAATTTTGTCGATTAAATTTTTCATTTAATTTATTTATTTTTTTTTGATTTTGTTCGGCCATTTTATTTTATATTGTTTTCTCTTTCATTAAGTTTTATATTTGACAATATAATTTTATAGGTAGTGTTTTCTCTTTTTTTCTATTGAGTTTTTTTGTTATTGGCATTATAATTTAATAGTGCCTTCTCTTTTTTTGAGTGGATATATTTTTGAGTGGATTTTGACCGTGTTATATTTTATAATATAGTACGAGAATTTGTCAACTGAATTTTTACTACTTTTAATTGGTACCTTTTTTCTGAAAGATTTTTTTTAACGTAAAGGGTCCTATATTGGATTCCTTTTTTTTAAGTTTTTTTTTATAAACTTTTTGTATTGATTTTTTGTAAGCAGTTTTTTTTAATATTTTTTTAATTCTTTTTTTATTCCTGGTGTGGAATATAAAAATAGTGTAGGGTTACCAACATTGTTTTTTTCTGAGACTTTTTAAATCTTTTTGATAGTCCTTATTTTAATTTATTTAAATTAAAATGGAAATAAATCGGCTTTCTAGTGACGAGCTAACATATGAAATGCTCTGTCGTGGATTAGAAAAGGGGACCGTAGACATTATGAGAAGTTCCTTAAGAGCTTCTCGTATGTTAGAACGTAGGGGTTCAGTAGAAGCGTACGATAAGTACCCTTTCACCTACATACAGGATAGAAATGCAGTGGTAGATAAGATTAGTGAGATTAGGGATCTTCGTAAGGATCGTCCAAGAAGTTCAAAGTCACCGGAGTTCTTGAAGATCCTTACAAAGATCGAATGGGGTTTAAATAGAATAGGGAAAGCGCAGGCAGCAGGCGATGAGGAGGTAGGAGAGCAAAAGTCTCTCAAGTTAGATCTTTTACTACTTTTATCGAAATTGAACGGCGAAGATGATGAAGAAAAGGCTTTCGAGGAAGAAATGCCAATGACCTCAGGCGCAGGTCAGTTGACTCAAGGCCCGAGTCAACCAACGAGGCATGATATCACATCAGCGAGGATGTGCAACGATTTAGTTAGGCCTGCTGTAGGGATTAGTTTAGAGAATAATTTTCAAAATAGTGCAGGGAATAGTATAGGGCGTAATTTAGCTTTTTCTGGTGCATCGCAGGAGCGGTGTACAGAACGAATTGGTAGGTGGAATGTTCAGTTCACTGGTGAGCGGTGTGGCACATCAGTGAACTCATTCCTAGAAAGAGTAGAAGAGCTTAGTTTAGCTAGAGGGGTTTCAGAAACCCATTTATATCAGTCAGTGGTAGATCTTCTTACTGGCCAAGCCTTGTTGTGGTACAGGTCAGTCAGAGAAGATATTTCTAACTGGCAAGAATTTGTAGACGCGTTGAAATATGAATTCTTGCTTGATTTGTTAATAGAACAGATCAACCGTCGTACCCAAGGTAAAGAGGAGTCGTATGGTGCATATTTAGCCACCATGCGTACTTTGTTCAAGAGGTTAGGAGAGCCACTTTCTGAACGTAGGAAAGTCGCTATCCTAATGAAAAATTTGGACCCCTTTTACCAAAAACTGATTGGTTTTCAGAAACCACAGTCTGTTAAGGAATTGGCTAGCCTAGGTAGGGATTTAGAAACTCTTCGTTCCAATGTGGAACATTTCGAGCCACCTTCTTCGGCTCGAAATAGAAATTGTGTAGAGCCCGAACTCGGTTACACTGAAGTTTCGTCAGTGCAACCGAAAGTCGCGGCTGTTAAGATACCCGAAGTCGGTTACACTGCAGTTTCGGCAGTGCGACAGAAATTCCCTTCTGTCGCTAGGACCGAACAGCCCAGCAGAGTGGTTCAACCTAGTAGGTCGCAGCCTACTGGATTCAACCAAGCTGGTACGTCTGGTATTAGATGTTATAATTGCAATGGATCAGGCCATTATGCAAATAGGTGTTCGGCTGTTAGGAGATGTTATGGTTGTGGTGCTGAAGGTGTCAGCAAGAGCAGTTGCCCACGTTGTTCGGGAAATGCTCATCGGTCTCGTGCACCAACAGGGCGCGAGTACCGAAGAAATTAGTTAGGTTGCCTGTTGGCAACCAGCTGACAACTCAAATTCATTTAGGTTTTACTTTGGCGGCAAACGGAGACGATAGTAGACCATTTTTAAAAATTAGTATTTATGGTTCTAGATTTTTAGGTTTATTAGATTCAGGAGCTTCTAGGACCATAATAGGTAGAGATAGCTGGAGCATTCTTCAAAGATTAGGGCTTAGTTTGAAGAAAGACACTGTTCACTCTGTATGTTTAGCAGATGGAACTAGTGTCAAGATTTTAGGGGTAATTTCGTTACCAATTGTAGTTGAGGATAAGGCAGTTCTCATAGACTGTCTTGTCATTCCCACTCTACCCCACACCGTAATCTTAGGTGCAGATTTTTGGGCACTGTCGGGCATTGTTCCGGATTTGAGATCACGGATGTGGAATTTTTCGAACCAGGATCGGATGGTTTCGATATGTTCTATTACAGAACGGTCAGATTTGGGTGATAGGGAAATTAGATTATTAGATGATGTAATAGAGAGTTCTTTTAGAAAAATGCCAGAAGGATTAGGGTGCACCACAATGGTGGCACACAAAATTAGAACGTCGGCGGAACCGATTAAACAACGGTATTATCCGGTTTCTCCGGCAATGCAGGGCCATATAGATAAAGAACTTAAAGAGATGTTAGACGCAGGGGTAATTGAGAGATCCAAAAGTTCTTGGTCATCTCCAATACTTCTGGTTAAGAAGAAAGATGGCTCCTATAGATTTTGCGTGGACTATAGGAAGCTAAACAAGAATACAGATAGAGATGCTTATCCACTTCCGTTCTTGTCTTCGCTAGACATTAAGTCAGCATACTGGCAGATTCCTATGGAGGAGGAATCTAAGCCCTATACTGCCTTCACGGTTCCTGGGAGAGGCCTTTTTCAGTTCAGAAGAATGCCTTTCGGTCTTCACAATTCACCTGCGACATGGCAGAGGTTTATCGACACAGTTTTGGGTGCCGACCTGGAGCCATATGTCTTCGTCTATTTAGACGACATCATCATCATTGCGGATTCTTTCGAGAAGCATCTTGAAATCCTTAATGAGGTGATGAAAAGGTTGTGTGAAGCAGGATTGAAGGTCAGTAGGGAAAAATGCAATTTTTGCATGCCAGCTCTAAAATTTTTAGGATATATCGTGGATCGTAACGGGTTACATGTAGACCCAGAAAAAGTGGAAAGCATGGTTAGGATTCCAGCACCGAGGAATGTTAAGGAAGTTAGAAGCTTTATAGGGACAGTGTCATGGTACCGTCGTTTTGTACCAAATTTTGCTGAACTACTTCAGCCACTGTCAGAGTTATTAAAGAAGAATAGAAAGTTTAATTGGACAGATCAGTGTGAGGTTAGTTTTAGGAAGGCAAAGGAGTGTCTGGTGACAGCACCCATACTCACTTGCCCAGATTTTAAACGACCATTTGTCGTTCAAACAGACGCGTCAGATTTCGGCATCGGTGCAGTTTTGTCTCAAAACTTTGATGAGGGTGAAAAGGTTGTCTGTTACCTTAGTAGAAGTTTAAATAGAAATGAACGAAATTATAGTACAACAGAGAAAGAATGTTTAGCTGTACTTTGGGCTGTTGAGAAGTTGCGACCGTATATCGAAGGCTTTCGATTTACAGTCGTGACAGATCATTATTCTTTAGTATGGTTAAACAATCTTAAAGATCCACAGGGTAGATTAGCGCGTTGGGCAGTTCGGCTTCAACAGTTTGACTTCGAAATTATCCATAGAAAGGGCAAAGAGCATGTTGTTCCTGATATGCTTTCTCGTGGAGTTCCGGTGTTAGCCGAGATCTCAGAAGAGGATGTAGACCCTTGGATAATTAAGATGAAGTCCGTAGTTAATTCTAACCCATTAGCTTATCCGGCTTGGCGAGTTGAACAAGATCAGCTTTTCAAACTCGTCAAGTCAAACCATATTGTCGTTCATGAGAGTAGTCAAGAGTGGAAGAAAGTTTTAGGTAAAAATGAGAGGTTAGCTATTTTGAATGAATACCATGATGGTCCATTGGCTGGACACATGGGTGTTAGAAAAACTTTTGCCAGGATTGGGGCAAAGTTTTATTGGCCCAAGATGAGGGCAGATATAACAAGATATGTACGCAATTGTAAAGTTTGCCAACAAGTGAAGCCGGTGAATGAGAAGCCAGCTGGTTTGATGTCTGAGAGAGTAGGGGTTACTTCACCGTGGGAAATGATCTGTGTAGATCTTGTAGGTCCGCTTCCTAAGTCGAGTAGTGGTTTTATTTACATTCTCACCGTCGTTGATTATTTCACTAAATTTCCACTTCTTTTTGCGCTTAGGTCTGCTACTGCGAAAGCAATTTGTAGGGAACTGGAGGATAACGTTTTTCTTTTATTTGGCATCCCAAAGGTGATCGTCTGTGACAACGGTCCCCAATTCCGATCTAAGGAATTGAAAACGCTTTGCCAGGCGTACGCGTCACGTCTTCAATTTACGGCCCATTATCATCCGCAGGCAAACCCTGCGGAAAGGATAAATCAAATTATTAAAACGACGTTGCGAGCTTACGTCGGTGAAAACCACCGTTTGTGGGATTCACAACTCGCCAAGGTTGCGTGTGCGATTCGTACGTCGCAACACGAGGTTTTGGGTGTTTCACCCTATTATGTGAATTTTGGGAGGGACATGGTAACTTCGGGTGAAGAAGTACCAATAGTAGGAGATTCGTCGATAAATGTTCAGAATCGGAGCGAGATCGGAGAACGTTTTAGGGAACTCAGATCAGACATTCAGAAAAAGCTGAAAGCTGCAAGTAGTAAGTCGGCTAAAACTTATAATCTTCGTCGTAGAGATGTTCAATATCGTCCAGGTGCGATGGTTTGGCGTCGAAACTTTTCCTTGTCGGATGCCGCGAATTATTACGCTGCCAAGTTAGCACCGAAGTTTGTCGGTCCGTTTGTAATTAAGAAGCGTGTGTCACCTTGGACATATGTCTTAGAAGATAGTAGAGGTAAAGAACGCGGTACTTGGCATGCTAAAGATTTAAAGCCGTTTTCAGAAGCATCCGATTAACGTAACTTTTAATTTAGTTTTTTTTTGTTTTTTTTTATGATTTAGTTTAAATTCTTTTTTGCTTTTGTTGATAAGCACTTTTGATATAGATTTTTGATTTTGTAATTTTTTTTGATTTTTGAGTTTGGAATTTTTTTTGATGGAAAAACCTTTATCTTTTCTTCTCTTTTTGGGTTAGCCTCAGGAAATGACTTATGATTTTTATGAAATGTAAGTACATTTCCTAGGAGGTAAGGGTGGGATTTGTTGCGTTATAATTTACCGCAACAAGTTTCATTTGCCTGTTCTTCTCTTTCCTCTTAATTCTTTCTTCTTTTTTTGTTGCGGCTCAAAATTGCTTGTAGAGTAAGTGGTTTCCTGTTCCATCAACCAGAGGGCCTACTCTCAAGCAATTGGGAAAAGTAACATTTTGTAATTTTTATATTTAATAGCTCATCGTCGTCGATATTTGCTGCGTTTAAACCAGGAGGTTTACAATTAGAAATTTGAATGTTTGGTAACAGATGGTTGGTGTAAACCATCAGTGTGCGAGCGACGATCCACACATACGAAGTTGCTTGAGCCTTTAAAACTATACCGCCCAACAGGAAGTTGACGGCAGAAGTCGAATTCGTGCAGACGGCATGCGATAATATGCATGGCCACCCAAAATGTGTGACAGGAGGTTCACACCCAACTGACAAGTCAGTCAGTCTTCGTAAATCTTGTCTTCTTTTAGCATGGCCGAGAGTCCGACCTAAAATTAGTTTTTAAACACGAAATGAAAACGGCTTTGCTAGATGTTTCCCTATTCTTTTGAGTCTGCGCGAAGGTCTACGGGTTTTAATTTGTAGAGTTTATCGCGAGACGGCGGATCCTTTCTCACCATTTGATTTTCAAAATGGTGGAGACTTTGTCCAACACAAAAGTTTTGCTTTTTATTTTAAGTCTGGGTCGGTTTTAGACGGGGACTTTATCGTGTGTAAATAGTTTTTCGTTTTCATTTTTATTAAATTGGAATTGACGGAAAGGGACTGAACTCGTCCATTTAACCATATCGAATTATCACCAATGATTGGGATATTCGGAGTTGTCTCTGAGCGAATCGTGGTTTGGATTCAACAACGGGCAGGCCTCAGCCAATGAGCGGGGTCGTGCGAATAAACCGTAGCCGAATACCGCCACACAGTTGGTTCGAAAGAGACGACAATATGGTCGTTGATAAATGGATGAGAGAGGTCCGCCATTAGTCACTTCTTGGAAGACTTTGGTTGTGAAGAGATAAAAATAAAAAAATCGAAAAACTATTACGATTTTTGTTTAGTAGTTAATTTTGGGAAATTTAATATTTTTGAGATTGTGAGAATAATTTTGGCAGTTTGAGCCAAATTATTTAGTGGACAAATTTTAGCAGTTAGAGCTAAAATTTTTTGTGAATAAGAAAAAGAAATCTTTTGTGTAGAGGAGCGCAGTTCGGGCGATTACTCCAGGAGAAAGGATTCTCGTTATAGATAAGTACCTTTTTGGTTTATTGTGTTTACTTTGGTTCGGTTTCAATTTTGGATTTTTTTTTTTTTGGTGGCCTATATTGGCAAATATTGTGATATCGGTAGACCTTCGCTCCGTTTTTTCATTTATCCCGATATTGCGGGACTCGTGACCCTTTTGTTCTTCAATTCTTCAATTATTGTCCGTTCGGGAACGGTTCCTCTTAGCCATTTTCATTTCGTGTCTTTTGTGACAAAAATTGTAGTTACCTATTTTATATTCAACAATTGTTTTGTTTTTTTTTTTACTTTTAAAATTGGCCTTTTGTCAATTAAAACACACCATTTTATATTTTTTTTTGAAAAGATCCTGGTTTTCCACCTATATTTTATAAAGGTTTTCCCAGGCAGTAATTTTTAATAAACATTTTAAATCCCCATTCGGGAAAAAAAAATATTCTTTTATTGTGTTGGAGATAAGTTCCAGTGTTTAGTTTAAGACAAACTTTTCTATAAAAGTTTCCTGGCGCCCTTAAAATTTGAACAGAAACGTACGACGAGGTACGTAGTCATTAGATATTCGGTTAATATCATCTTGTTTTTTTGTAACAACGTTGAATCGATTTCAATCGATTAACCACTTTATTTATCTGTTGGCAAAACAGATTTTGTCTTTTTTTGTGTATTCTTTTTTTTTACATCGACCCACCCCACCCACTTGAGCTAGTTGGGAAACAGCACATAACAAGCTGCTGTTGTTGTGTTACTTTTCTCTCGTGTGTAATTCTTCTCTCTTATTTTCGTTTTGACACTTCGTCATAATTGAAAATATTTTGCGCGGTGCCGGTTGCACATTTATTTTGTTTAATTCGATTTTGTTCTATTTTGTTGGATACGAAAATCCAAAGTGCCGCGGTTTTAAAGTTTCGTTTATCATCATAAAGTTAAAATTAATAATACGGAAAAAAAAAAATATTGTAAACAAAAATATTGTAACAAGGTAAATATATGACCCAAGGTATTTAAAGGATTGCACCACTTCAAATTCGTGCTCCGCTACCTTGATTGTTTGACCAACTGTTCCTCTCGCATTCGACGCCACCATGTACTTTGTTTTACCTTCACTTTTTTGTGCCGCCCCAGATTTTGTGCCGCCTGCTCGATCTGGATGAAGGAATCGTGTACACAGCTTGCTCGGTTCTTCCGATGATGTCGATGTCGTCTGCGTAAGCCAGTATATGGCTGGACCTGTTGACGATGGTCCCTCTTGTTGCCGTGCCAGAGTCACGGATTGCTTTCTCCAACGCCAGGTTGAAGAGGAGGCAGGCCAAACCATCCCCTTGTCGGAGTCCATTAAAGATGTTGATTGGTCTGGATAGCAATCCGGTCATTTTTACTTGGCTTGTTACGTTGGTCATGGTCAACCTACATAGTCGTGTCAATTTATTTGGGATGCCGAATTCTCTCATGGCTTTGTAAAGTTCTACCCTGGCTATGCTATCATAGGCGGTCTTAAAGCCTATAAACAGGTGGTATGTTGGGATGTTAAATTCTAGACATTTTTCCATCGCCTGCCTTAGGGTAAAGATCTGATCAGTTGTTGATTTGCCTGGAATGAAACCACACTGATATTGTCCGATGATGGTTTTAGCGTATGGGGTTATCCGGTCTTGTAGGATAGAGGAGAGTATCTTATAGGCGGTACTCAACAACGTGATACCTCTATAGTTGCTGCACGTTGTGACATCTCCTTTCTTATGTATGGGGCATATTATACCTTTTCGCTAGTCTCCCACACGTGCACTATAATATCATGAATTGCCTGACGTAGAGCTGGCCCACCTTGTTGAAATAATTCGGCTGGTATACCATCAGCTCCCGGGGCTTTGTTTTGCTTTAGCGGCCTATAGCCTTCTCAACCTCTTCTATGCTTGGTGACGGCAACATAGGGTATTCGTCTTGAAGCAGTGGAGCCTCCACTTCTGCAGTGAGTTGACCATTTAGCAATTCATTAAAGTACACTTCCCATCGCTCCAGTATGCTTTGTGGATCGGTGATCAGATTTCCCTCTTCGTCCTTGCAGTATGTGCAGCGTGGTGTGTACTGCGTCATGTTTCGGACGGATTGGTACAACTTCCGCGCCTGGAATTAAGTTCTTCTCCGAGGCTGATTTTTTCTGTCTGTGAAGCCGTTTTTCTATTCTTCTGAGCTCTTTATATTCTTCTTCGCGTGCCCGCTGTCTATGAGATTGTTGCATTGCTCAGTACGCAACATTTGTACGTTCAGTCGCTAGCTTGCATTCATCATCCAACCAGTCGTTCCGATTCCTACGACTGCTGCCTAAGATGGAGTTGGCTAATGACAGTATTCTTAAGGCGTGTCCACTTCATCTACGCCCAGCATACTGGCTCCAGAAATTACTCTCCCTAAACTAAGTGATTCTAGGGCGAGTCCTAACGCATTACCAAAGGTGTTACTGGCATTTTCATTGCGCAGGGCAGCCGTGTTGATTCGAACCTGATCGGCGGATGCAATACGTCTTCGCAAGGCAATCAGCCCTCGGAAGACCATACCAACAAGATAGTGATCCGAGTCGATATTGGCAACCCGGTACGTTCGTACCGTCATCAAGAAGTGGCGACGGTCTATCATCCTTTAAGTACGTATGTATAACCTTTTAAATACAAAACAAAATATCGCACCAGACCAGAGGTTTTAGGTTCTTACCCCATTCACTCTTTCAAACAAATAAATTTAAAAAAAATGCCTAAAACCATCCATCAAGTACAAATACAAACACTTTATAATCGACTAGTGGTTTATGAGTTTCTATATATGCCTCAAACCATCACTCTAGCCTTCCAAATACACCCAAAATATTTAATAGCACCAGGGGGTTTTCTCCCATTTCACGCTACGATATGGCTAAATAAAAAAAAAATATGATGCTAATGATGCTGAAGATGCTGAAGATGCTGATGATGATGCTGATGCTGATGCTGATGATGATGCTGATGCTGATGCTGATGCTGATGCTGATGCTGATGCTGATGCTGATGCTGATGCTGATGCTGATGCTGATGCTGATGCTGATGCTGATGCTGATGCTGATGCTGATGCTGATGCTGATGCTGATGCTGATGCTGATGCTGATGCTGATGCTGATGCTGATGCTGATGCTGATGCTGATGCTGATGCTGATGCTGATGCTGATGCTGATGCTGATGCTGATGCTGATGCTGATGCTGATGCTGATGCTGATGCTGATGCTGATGCTGATGCTGATGCTGATGCTGATGCTGATGCTGATGCTGATGCTGATGCTGATGCTGATGCTGATGCTGATGATGATGATAATGATGATGATGATGATGATGATGATGATTATCATGATGATGATGATGATGATGATGATGATCAAGATGATGATGATGATGATCATGATGATGATGATGATGATGATGATGATGATGGTGATGATCATGATGATGATCATGATGATGATGATGATGGTCAATGGTACGCACCTGATAACAGAACGAAAAATTTCGTATATCGCAAGATGCTTCTCTGAAGAGAATTAACCCGAGCTCAAAACATGAAGCAAAATTCATAACTTTAAATAAATAATAAATCCAATTTTTCGCTGACACGCAATTCAGTTGAGATCCCTAAATTTGTTTTTATATTTATTTGCACTCATCCTAATAAACTATTTAAAAGTGAGTAAATTATTTTATTACGCAAATAAATAACTTAATTGAGGGTTAAAAATTTTACACGACATTCGTTCGCATGTCCGCTAGTTCTTTATATTTTTTTAGATTATTAAAACTATTGAATATATAATTCAGACATGTTCTAGTTAGAAAAAGATACTAATTAATTGTGTACCACAGTTAATTGCTCTGTGAATTGTTCATAAAGTGAATTGTTTACAGTCTTTTAACCGCTTATATAATTAATTAAGTTCAGTAAATAAATTAAAAGAACACTTAAATTTAATTTGTGGTTTACATCATAATAACTTAAATGTAAACCGGGTTAAAATGAGAGGGAGAAGATGATGCACTTAAAAGTGATATGTTTAATAGAAGCCGTTATCTAAGCATCGAAAGCTAGTTTCCGTCTGAGAATAAAAAAGGCATACTTTGAATATGTAAACATAAAACTACTTTTCTTTGAAGTATGTGACGGCTATTTTTCTTGAAACGGAAAAATATTTCAAGACAAGAAAACAGTTTTTAAAAAACTTACCACAACATTGAGTTTTTCGTCACATCCTTCCTTGACTAGATATGCTTCCTGATCATCGCTACCTTCAACTTGGCAAAAACAATTTGTCGTATGTCCGATTCCACTGGGTAAGATTTTTTCACGCAACATAGCATTTATGACTGAGCTTTTTCCGTTTGACGTTCTTCCAAAGAAAGCTACTTTCATGTGATCGCGAGATAGAACTTCTCTTATTGCAGTAATTTTTCCTACGTAGCTCCGAAACAGTTCTCTTTCTGACCTATCTACAATATCCACATTTTCTGGTAGAGCTAAAAGTGAATAAACATTTGTTTTTCTTAAATAATCATTTAAAGTCAATAAATGGCAAAATATTATTACTGTCAATAAATTGTGTGGTTTCCAGAACATATTCCTCAATTTCACCATAGATATCATTGATTTTCTTTTTAGCTCTTACAAATATCTGAAGTGGCGATTTTTCCAAGTTTGCAGCATTTTGCAAGCAACGAGCATTTGTGTCAAACGATGAATCCGTATTGCCGTCGTGCCCGATTACCATTGAAAGTGTGCGATTCAAATATGCCGCCATTATATTAATTTAAAATTAACAATTAATCAAGTTGTTTGCGCTTTTTGGATCTTTAATGTACTTTGTTCAGAGAATATATGAATGAAAATAAAAATCAACAAAATATTGTGATAAACATTTTAAGTTACTTAATAAACTACATAAAATAATAACACTTTCATCATAAAACATACAGTGTACTTGAATAAAAACAAGGAAAATTCGTTGTTGCAACTTGACTTTTTGCAATAACTAACACTAAATGCTGACATAAAATGAAGGCCCAACATTTCATTTCCTCCACAAATCTATCGTAATTAAAACGTTCAGCGCATTAAACGAAAATGCAATGCTACGTTCCTAATCAGAGGGCATGACCTAGCAAGATGCCAGGAAAAGGGTTGATGAGAGGAAATCTGCATCTGTTCTGCCATCTCCATCATAGATAAACGACAGTTGCGGGCAGTTACTGATTTTGTGGAAACAGCATCGAGTGATTTGAGGGCTGCTTGGCTCTCTGAGAAGATGCGGATATCCGATGTGGATATGTTCTGCTTGGAACACGCTGGGAGACGGAATGAGAGACTAAGATTTAGTCTGTCTGAGTACACTCCGCCACCTACACCATCTTTGGTTTTCGATCCATCATTGTAGAAGTGAACTGAATTATCTTTCAAGAATTCTTCATTTTTTCAACTGAATCTTGGTGGAATTGAAATTCTTATCAAAAGCTAGCTTGGTGTAGTGTAGTCAGAGCGACTTGAAGATGATTCGAATAAATTCAGAACTATGGTATGTCTTTTTTTCAGAAGAATATAAACTTAAAGTTAAAAAGATATACAAGCATGGCCCTAAGCCGTCTGCCGGTTAATTAAATATATATCTATATATTTTGAGGGAAAATGTATAAAAAAATAAAAAAAAATAAAAATAAAACAAAGTGGCTTAAAACAAGATTTATGACAAAAGAATAGAAATTAGGAAGCAGAAAAAAAAATTAATTAAACATAATCTAGAACAAAGGACTTAAATTTATATGCTTTTAGTTTAGCGAAAACGAAATTAATAAAGTAAATAACAATATTATTCATATTTTTAAGACATAAGTTTGGCTTTATTTTACATTTAATAAATTAGGTTTAGCTAAAACAAAACAGAATACGGAAGCAGTTAAAGACTGGTATCGCGGGCTTTTAGTTTAGCTAAAACGAAATTAAATTGAAAAGGGCTTTTAGTTTAGCTAAAACAAAATTAGATTAAGTTTTATCCTCAAAAATCAGGCTTTTAGTTTAGCTAAACAAAATTAAATCAGATTTTATCTTCATAGGTACGTACCTAAAATAGATTCACGTATGTATTTCTATACTCAACCGAATGTGAGATAAACCGAATGAGCAGCTTCCAACCACTCTCTCCGTTCAGAACACTTAAACATTCTTCTAGCGACAGATAACTCTTGTCGCCGAATTTCTTGTAAGATGGGACAAATTGCCAAAAAGTGGAAGATGTTTTCAATTTGATTCAGATTACACAATGTGCAGTGGGGACTTATATCGTTTCTGTGAGGCCTATAATTGAGCTCTAGCAATTCTGTGCGAGCTTTAAAAATCAAACTCATCTCCCAAACAGTAAATTCATCTCTAAAGTAATTGGCTTCCCCCAAACATATATTAAGTTTGCTATATATTGTTCTCGACACAGACTCCCTCGCCCTATCGTTAAAACCCAGAAATATTTGCTCATCGAGAGTAGAAATGCAATCATAGAATGTAGAATTGCAGCCTAAAGATCCGTTTGAAAAAAAATCTTTGGATAGATTCAATTTCTTCCAGTTGCTTGTACCCATAAACTTCATTACCATAGCAAAAGCAGCTTCTAACGGTTGCATCAAACACCCTGAATTTTGAAGCCGGGTCTATGCTTTTGTTGTTGAAGAAATTTGACCACATACAATTGATTGCTGCCTTTGCTACAGCTAGTTTATCTTTTATGTGCGCTCGCAGATTTAAATTGTGTGTTATTAGATATCCTAAGTATTTTTACTCAGTCACAACTTCTAAATTGGAGCGACTGAGGGTCCACGTACGGTCATTTCGAGCACTACGGTTCTGAGATCTAAAAACCATTATTTTAGACTTAGATGTATTTATTTTGAGGTCCCAGATATCACAGTACTGTTTTAGCTTGTTTATTTGGAGCTGAAGTGTTACCGCGTTATCAGTTAAAATAACAAGGTCATCCGCATAAAGCAAAACTTTGATTTGTAGATCCCCATAAGTAACACCGCCAGGGATATGATCTTCAATATCATTTATAAAAAGCGAAAATATAAGAGGACTTAAAATGCAGCCATGTGGGACACCGGCATCAGATCTAAACTGTTTCGACTGGTTACTACCGTTAGATACACAAGCAGTCGTATTTGTAAGAAGCTGGTATTAAGTTCTTATGAATTTAGTCGATACCCCTACAGCTGCGAGCTTAAATAATAACGATCTCCTATTAACGGTATCAAAAGCTTAAAATCCTTAAAATCTACAAAAAATGCATACAGATTCGATTTTTTCTCTATAAAACGTCTAGCTACACTAGTAAGAGTAAAGATCTGGTCGATTGTCGAGAGATTAGCTCGGAATCCAGCCTGAAAGCAGCTTATTTTGTTATTTCGTTCAACCAAGTTAACAAGCCTGAAGAAAAGAATTTGGGTAAATAGTTTTCGAAAAGAACTGAGAACAGAAATTCCTCTATAATTTTCGGGAAGATTAGGGTCACCCTTTTTAAGAATCGAAGCTATCATTGAAGACCTAAAAATATCTGGATAACTTTCCTCATCGAACATTTTATTGAACAGAATCAAAATGTGTTCCAAAAACTGAGAAGTCGCATTCTTATAGAACTCGGATGGAATGCCATCTGGCCCGGAAGCTTTATTGTTTTTCAATTTTTTTAGCGCAGCAAGAAGTTCTAACATTGAGAAAGGAGCATCCAATTCCTCAATATATATCAATGGAAGAGCAAAACTTATAGACGTTTGGAAAGGATCTTGTAACAAAAGTTTTTCAAAGTGCGATGCTAGGATATCAACACTAATATATGATACTGTCGACTTAATACGGTCTCCTAAGATTCGAACATTATTCCAAAAAACTTTTGAATCTCTGCATTCAAGAAGATTCAATGCAGATTTTTTAAAAAAAAAGTTCCTTTTTTTTCTTGCATAGTTCTTTGAAAGCATTATTTGCTTGCAGATACAGTGATTTAAAAGCTTCATTATTTGTATTTCTGAAAAGTTTGAGCAACCGAAAAGATCTTTCTCTACTTTTTCTACATTGCTCATCATACCAACTACATTTTAAAGTATAACGATCATTGTTTGAGCGGGTGACTGCAGATTGTCTTATAGTTTGTAGAACTAAATTTGTTACTTCGTTTACTGTACTTATAGCTTGATTTGAGAAGTTCACTGCATGCTCATTTAGATTTCTTCTATAAATATCTGATTTTCGTTCAACCCATCGAATCCTGTTGTTGACATTTTCAGTTTGAGGTCGGATATCACTTTCAAGAGTTTCAAAAACACACGACAAAAAGATGGGTAGGTGCGTTGAATAATTAGCCGGAAGTATTTCAAAATTATTGATAACTTGAAGCCACTCCCCCTTTGCAAGACAAAAGTCAATAACAGAACATCCCTGAGCCGATATAAATGTAAAATTACCGATACTATCACTCCTTGAACAACCATTTAAAACGAAGAACCCAAAGTCCACAATCAAATCCATTAAACCTTTTCCGTTTGCATTAATGCACTCATCTAAAGAGTTTCTCTTGGTTAAAAAATGTTCACAACTTATAAAAGGAGAGTTCTGGAAGTCACCTATTCGACTGTTTAAGTCCCCAATTATTAAAATATTTTCATTATTTTGACTTAAGAGAAAATTTTGAAGTTCCTCAAAATCAGAACTCCATCCACTAAAATTAAGATAAATAGGTACTATAATAAAATGTTTCGCGTTTATGATAAAATCTAATACAATTTTGCTTCCACTAGTTTTGAAAGTTAGATTTTTAGTTAGATAACTTAAAACTAATTTAAAAAATTCTGGCATAAGCAACTTATTTTTTAGACCTGTAATATTATAACAGAAAATGTTTAAATTGAAATTAAATTTATAGCAGACGGCAACTCTATCCTATGTTAAAAGATGATTCTGGTTATAGTTGGGACCCGAACCAGGTTGTTTATTTACATAGTGACTCACAGATGGCTCACTTGGGGCATGAGAGATGTTGTTGTTCCCTCTGACTTTTATGTCAAAAAAGCACATTGCATCCTCACCAAAAGGAGTCGAGTTTAGTCCCTTGAAGGGTACACACGGTGGTCCGGGAGCCACCGTCAATTTTAAGTAATATATGTAACTAAGTTACAATTAATCAGGGCGGCTTGTCCCCCAGCAATTAGGCTGCTATAACTAAGCAGCAGTTATGGAGCCAGGAACTAGCATCGTGCAGGAGGATGTTCAAGTGCGCTCCAAGTAACAGCTAAAGACTGGATGTAGTCTTCCCGTTCAGTTTTTTTTTTACCGCTTGGTATTGTACCAGCACCTTTCCGTGTGGCATGCCCACCCAGTAACTGAGCTGCTACAAAGCAGCATTAATGGAGCCAGAAAGTAGCATCTGTTGGGGATGGTCAGCAGAGCTCCAAACAAAAAGCAAGAGACAGGACGGCCTTTTCCCGCCCAATTTTTCTTTTTTACCGCTACCTAACTGTATCAACTTTTAATCGGACAGCAACAGCAATTATGCCGTTACAAAACAGCAGTTTCTCACGTGATAACAAATTTGAACATCAGGCTAGCAGACCAAAGTGCTGTTATTAAATAGCGGTAGTATCGCAAAGGGACAGCCTACCCAAGCAACAAAGTTTTAATTCTAAAGATCATCAAATTAATTAAATAGTGGTGATTACATACATCACAAAGTCAATTTTATTACAGTATATATAATTTTATAAATTATAATCGTGCAATTCATCTTATTATTTTTTGATATTCTAAGTTTTATAATAATTTCATCTCTTAAATGAAATATGTTGTCAATTCTATCACCTGTAAATGTTTTATTTTGTTTAACATATGCACTTTGCATATACTAATGTATTGAGCTCTCGCTCTAGCATCAAAAGATATCAGACAAACGTGTCAAAGAGACAGTCTTTTCGCTTTGTAATTACACGAGATGCGTACATCATTCGTATCTCGTCTTTTGTTTAGTTTTAAGTTTTTTTATTTTATTTTTTGTATATATGTATATTAAACCAGACAATACGTCACAGCAACTGTAATACCCTCTCTGTCGAGCAAGAGCAGGAAAACCTTTATATTTATCTTTTATAAAATAACTTTTCGCCACGAGGCTTTTCATAATATAACTGAAAAAGAAGGCCATACATTACAGCCACTTTTGTACACGCTAAAGCGAATAAGAATAAATTAGAATTAGAATAAGACAAAAAATGTAACTCGAAACTAAAGACTCAATAAAAATTCAATTCAATTCAAATCCTCACCAAAAGTAGTTTTGACAAATGATAACTCATCACTTTTTGTTATTGTCAATCCTCGTAGTGAGTTATGTGAAAATGAGAAGTCGGATATTTGTAGTTTAGATCCCCTGATCATGATTTTCACATTCGGGTTGATTTCCAAAAGTTTGTTTTTAATTTCGAAAAGAGTTTTTCTTTTTTTCCGAAAAAGAAAGGATTGCTCTCGATGTACCACAATCCCGGTGTTCTTAAGTTTCGGTGCGGCTTCTATTATTTTTTGTGCTGTGTGTTTGTTATTGAAATTTAGTACCATAGTGGTTTTGTTGTTGTGACGATTAACAAATTCTTGTGCTTTATCAAAAGATAGATCTGCATTTTCATTCAGATTGAGAAGTTTAAGACAAGTTTGTTTTTCATGTCTGCTTTCTCATCTGGAGGTAGATGTAATACAACCGTATTTTCATTTGATTTTTGGTGTAAAATTTCCAATTGTCTTTCAAGTGCTTCGCAATAGATCTCAACGACAGCTAAACGTTGCGTTAGGTGCTCATTTTTGGACCGTAAGAGCTGTATTTCAGCAGAGACAGCTAAGACGTCATCCTTGTCGCTATGTTTTTTGCTGAGGAAGATGTTGCTGCCATTGCGATATTCTTCTTTGGTAGTAAACAAACTTTGGATGTTGAATTTTTTTTGCAGCTTGGTGATTGATTTGGAGATATTTCCCCCGATTTTCTCTTTGTGTTCATATATATGTATTTCTTATACACAGGAAAATGGCCGACAACTGCGATATATTTTAGTGACTTAATTTACCTTTTAAAATGTTTTGTTTTTATGAGAAAGTGCACTTTTCTTATAAAGTAAATTTTTAAAAATGATTTTATGTTTAATTTTGTTTTTTTTTTAACTAAGATTTTTTAAATAAAGCGAAAAAAAACTAGAGCACTCTAAAATATCGACTTTCACTTGTTTTCTCTCTCTCTCTCAATTGAGTTATTGGTTCATTAAAAGGTGGCTTTGAGATGAATGCCTGTAATGGCAGCCAGTTGTTTGCCGAATATATCGAGAGGTATGAGGTTGAGTAGTATATCTAGGGCAGATAAGAGCCCCGCCGATACACATGCAGGCTGATCGTTGAACTTTGCTTAGCAAAAGTCCACTAGCTCTCTATCAATTGTACCAAAACAACTCTTTCCTATATTTCTATTCTTTCGAACTAGTGTCGTGCAACATCTGTTGCATTTAAAGAGGCAATGTGCCTTATTATGAACGTTTCTGAAACTTATATTAACGCAAAAAAAATCACCCTTATTGGATAGTCATTTTACTAAAACGCCAGTAAAATGACACGGCTCTAGAACGGACCTCAGTTGGTTTTTAAAGCTAATATGGAAATAATGGTAAGAAGGGTCTGCATACTTTGATTTTGGCTTATATCTTTAAAATATATAATATCGGATCGCTTTAAACTTAAAGATGGATCTTCGGCGGAGCGCCGCGACGGATAGCTAACTTTAAACTCCGTGAATGATCCCCGGCTTTAATCTCGAAAACGGATCTTCGGATTTAAACTCAGCAATGCACGAATCGCTGGCTTTAAACACGAAGACGGATCTTTGGCTTTTAACTCAGCGACGGCTGGCTAGCTTTGAACTCGGTGGCAAATACTGGGGGGTCATTCCGCAACTCGATTATCCCCAGACGATATCGTTTTGACGATAGCTTCGCTTCACGCTTTGAAAGCGATCATCGTCTTGATCTCGTTTTGACGATTCTGAATTTGCTTCACGTAAGTCAATAATCGTTGAAATTATATCGACAAAACGGTGGCGTTTAGACAATAGCTAAGTAGGTATCGTTTCTCAATAATTTGGGTGTTTTTTCGCTATCAAACATAAATATTTTTTTATATAATTAATGTTATTATCTCATTATTACTTCATGAATTGATAAATGAAATAAAAATAATTGTCACTTTTATTAATAAAGTAAACAAAAAGAACAAATTAAAAAAAAAACCTTTGATAAACTATAAAGTTCAAACTCTACAGTACCTACTCCATATACAATGTTAAAAAAAATTAGAGAATAAAAAAAGAACGAGAGAACTGTTGTCTTAAATTCATGTCTGTCGAAAAAAATGAATTTAAAAAAATATTTTTTAGCACATACTTTGACACCTAATCAAATCACCGACGAGACAATAGTGGTAGAGTTACGTGGAGCGAACTGAAGATGATCTCGTACACTACTATCGTCTACACGATTATAGTTTTCAAAGTTACGGAATGACCCCACTGTCAATTCGAACTAAATATTAAAAATATTAATATAGAAAATGTCAACAATCTTAAAATTTTAGGACTTATATTTAAATATAAATATATAATGGAAACCCACAATGGAATTGTACATATTTCAAAAAGATGAAAACTAGACGTTCATATAAACAATCTCTGTAATGTAACCCGCTCTTTAATATTAAGTAAAATTGAATATGGCGTATGTATATATGACCAGCGCCCAAAGACGAAGTTTAATCTTCTTAAAACACCGTACAATTAAGCCACCAGAAGAAGAATTGACGCATATCGTGAACAATCTAGATGATAATTTATGTTAATGGAAATATCTTCCTTTGGCTTTTTTGGTCACTGTAAGTTGCAATGAAACTAAGTAGGTTACATTGGGTTTCCCCGCCGCACATAGGAAAATTTATATGAAAAAATCGCTCAAAACTCAACAAGTAGTTAAAAATGGTTGTTATCACTTCAAGCTGGTTGTTATTACTTAATACTCATTCCATGACGTGACATTTCAAAAAATGTCCCCAAGTCTTTCTTTTTATCTATATTGTTTAATAAAAAACTTGGCCATTGTTAATATTACATTTATTTGTTATTGGCATTTCTGTCGGTGCCGTGAAATAAAACCATTTTTTTTTTATAATTAAGGCTTTGGTGGTTATTATTTTCAGACATTTTTAAGGGTTTTGGGATAATCCGCGTAATAAAATAATAAAATGAGTTTGATTTCTAACTCACCCCGAACATTTCACTCAATTTTGATTGAGCGTGGTCACCGGGAAACTGCTTGAGAGTGTTATTGCGTTAGGGATTGTTGGGATTCTGTTTCTCGTGTTTGTTGTTGGCTGGAAGTAGAGGGTTGGGAGCAAAATGGACTCACTACGTCGCTGGGTGTTGTAACCGAATTTTGTATCGACCGTGTAGTGTTCAAAAATGGGATGGGATTGTAGCGTAAGCGATTTGTTCCCAAATTATGAAATTCGAAGTTGTGCTAATATGGGGCATACACTAATGAGATGGAGGCAGTCTTCTTTGGCTTTTAAATTACACAGTGAGCAAAACTGGTGGAAGCTGTTGTTATATGGTGTAACATTTAGTCCAAGGACTTCACATCTTGCCTTGAAAATAAGAGATATTTTCTTATAAGTAAGCGTATCGTTAAAATAATTTGCTTCCATTAAGTTCAGCTTCAATTGGGAATACAGAATTCTGCTTTGAGATTTCTGAGGTTCTTTAATGAATTCTATCCTTACAACATCTTGGTGAGATTGGATTAATTTATAGTCGTTCTTAAAAGTGTATCAAATTACTAGGGTCTAGTTCCAAAGTATCTCCGCAAGAATTTCCTATGTCTTTCCACTTCGCCAACCACCAGTTTCTCAGTTCGTACAATGCCATTTTTTGAGAGTGTATGTGTAGATTTTAGCTAGTCCTGTCTTGAGATACATGGCATAGTTTGGAGTTTGTAACGGAAGATTGAATAGTTTCTTTAGAAAGCACCTTTGGAATTTTTCTATTGCCTCGTACTCATTTATTCCCCAAACTTTTGCAGCGTAACATAAAGAAGACTTTACAACAGTATTAAAAACCTTATACTTTTCTGACAATACAGTACGTTGATTCGAAAAGATATTTTTCCACGAAATGTTAAGCAGGCTTTGCGATGAAGTAGATTTTATTGTTGCATGTTCATTATAGTCCATGTTTTTGTTAATATTCTTGAAAATAAGAGATATTTCCTTATAAGTAAGCGTATCGTTAAAATAAATTGCTTCCATTAAGTTCAGCTTCAATTGGGAATACAGAATTCTGCTTTGAGATTTCTGAGGTTCTTTAATGAATTCAATCCTTACAACATCTTGGTGAGATTGGATTAATTTATAGAGTCGTTCTTTAAAGTGTATCAAATTACTAGGGTCTAGTTCCAAAGTATCTCCGCAAGAATTTCCTATGTCTTTCCACTTCGCCAACCACCAGTTTCTCAGTTCGTACAATGCCATTTTTTTGAGAGTGTATGTGTAGATTTTAGCTAGTCCTGTCTCGAGATACAGGGCATAGTTTGGAGTTTGTAACGGAAGATTGAATAGTTTCTTTAGAAAGCACCTTTGGAATTTTTCTATTGCCTCGTACTCATTTATTCCCCAAACTTTTGCAGCGTAACATAAAGAAGACTTTACAACAGTATTAAAAACCGTATACTTTGCTGACAATACAGTACGTTGATTCGAAAAGAAATTTTTCCACGAAATGTTAAGCAGGCTTTGCCATGAAGTAGATTTTATTGTTGCATGTTCATTATAGTCCATGTTTTTGTTAATATTCACTCCCAGGTACTTGTACTTGCTTACTATCTCCAAGACATTTCCATTGAAAGTCCATGCGTAAGCATCATGATTTCGATTGTATCCAATGATTTTCATTTGGTCTCAAATATGCTCACATATTGCTTATTTTTGCCGTTGGTTTTTGCTTACAGCATTTATGTGATCCTTTATTCGATTAGCAATACTTCTTTGAGTCTGCCCAACATATGATGACCCGCAGCTACAAGGCACTTCGTATATACCCGGTTTTTGGAGCGGGAATAAATCTTTTGGTGATTGAAGGAAATTTATCACCTTTGTTGGTGGTAAGAAGATCAATTTTACACCGTATCGTTTTAGAATTTTTCCCAATCTGTCCGTGACGCCTTTAACGTAAGGAATAAATTCACAGCTATTTCTTTCTTGCGACAGATTTGGCTTCCATGTACGTTGTTTTTTGGAATAGTTGTCCACAAGACTAAGTTCAGTAGCAAGATAATCATTGTCAAATATCTTGTGAGCGCGCTGAAAAAGTGTGATCTTAAATTTGCCGGATGGTGATGGGAGGTAGCATGCAAATATCTGTTTGTATCACTGTAACATCGAAAAAGGAAAGTGAACCATTTTTCTCCCGTTTCATTGTGAATTTTGTTTTTGGATGCTGTGAGTTAAGATGTTCTAAGAAACTCGCTATGGCATAATTTTTGAGGATACAGAAAGTATCATCCACATTCTTGAACCAAACTTTGGGCTTTTCTCTTTGGGCATCCTGAAGTTAAACAACACTCCAAAAGTGGCATTAGTTTTTCATTTATGCAATCAGAGGTTGATATAAGTTCACAAATAATGGCTAGCACTTCCTGTACAGAAACATTGGTAAACAGTGATTCAACATCGAAGCTGACCATGGAGTCGTATATTTCGATGGTAATACTATTTGAAATAGACACAAAACGAGTGGAATCTTTAACATGATGTTCTGTGAATCCCACCAATGGTTTAAGAACTCCCACTAAATGCTTGGATAAGCATGGTGCATTTATCTGACTCACAATCGGTATTAAGCGCTTCGGTGGCAATGTCGCTTTATTATCATTTATAAGTTTCGATACTGTTCTTTGTACACGAACTGTGTGATCTATATGTGAGTATATTTTAGATCATCCAAATGAACGTCATTGGACACATTTTGACCATGCTAAACTCCTTGCTCATGAATCTCACTACATCCCAAGTCTTATTCGAGAAGCGATTGAAATCAAACGGCGCAAAAATTTCAATCGGGATGACATTTTCAAATTATCACGAACATGGGATCCCAGTCGATACAAAATTCGCTTACAACACCCAGCGACATAGTGAGTCCATTATTCTTCCAACCCTTTGTTACCAACCAACAACAACCACGAAAAACAGAATCCAACAATCCCTTAGGCACCGCTATAACTTGCGTAGTCTAAATCGCCAATAACACTCTCAAGCAGTTTCCCGGTGGCCACGCTCAATGAAACTTGAGTGAAACGTTCGGGTGAGTTAGAAATTAAACTCATTTTATTATTTTATTACGCGTATTATCCCAAAACCCTTAAAAATGTCGGAAAGTATGCTCGAAGTTTGGCTAAAGAGTAAACTGAGAAGCGTTCCGAGTATTACGGCGGAATTTTTTAATGGGAGGAACGCAACTGGCTATTTCACTGGAGCACTTATTATAAAAGACACGAAACATTTCGCCGATATTCAAGAGAAACGAATGTTTCAGTTATGGAACTGTCTCTTATAAGTGTTATAGCCCTCTTTTGAATTCTGTGCAGAAACTGCAGATATATGATTGGAGCTCCCGACCAAATATGAGAATTATACTCCATCTTTGGTCGTATATACGCTTTGTAAATTGAAGCCAGATCAGAGGGGGTGAAAAATTGCTTGCATATTTTTAGAAAACCTTGGCACTTCGCAGCATTTTAAGCAACATCATATACTTTTGTTTGTGATGCGCAGACCAACGATACATAGCTTTTCTGTCTGGGGCCTCAAAGGATACGAGAAATAACTGGCGCAAGCTAGTGATCGTAGGACCATATGAGCAGACACTGGCGAGTAAAAATTAAGTAAAGTACCTTGGTATCTGGTTGGATCAGTATCTTTATTTTAACAGACATTTAGATGCTGCTATTACCAGGGCTAGGGGAGCTTTCGCCCTGATGAAACAGTTGTTTTATAACAGCCGACTTGACAGCAGGGTGAAGGTGATTTGCTACATGGCCCTAATTAGGCCGATGATTGCCTATGGGTGCCCTGTATGGTTCAACGTTGCCCCATCTCAAATGAAAAAGATTCGGGTGTTTGAGAGACAGTGTCGTAGCGCTGCCTTGGATTGTAAAGAACACCAGATTTGGAGTAGACACATTATTCCAACCAGGTCCTACACAATGAGGCCAACATAAACAGAATTGATAATTTTTTGCTAAAGCTGACTCGAGGTCACATTGCAAGGGCGATGTCTTCAACCAATAGCTTAATTTTTGGGGCATATTACCCTAACGACGAATATTTTGAGAATAGGCGCATGAGTGGATTTATCCTCCCGAGGCACTTCTCTATCTAGACAGTCGGGGGCTCGTGCAGGATGGATTGGCGGTTCCGCTAATCTACCACGTCGGACGAAGAGCCGTGAATAGGCGGCTCCTATACGATCGGGACATTCTCGTACAAGGTGGAGCACAGCGTCTGCAAATCAGTAGGGCCGTATCTGAATGGGACCGTAGTTAGACCAGGAAAATAAGTTTTGGTGGCTTAACGAATGTTAGTTGAGAAATTTCTTTTCACGACTTACATAGTTTAAAATTTAGGTAGTTTTAAGAAGAAGCAGTTGGGGTGACACACAAAAATAAATATATTAAGGCATATTTTTTAAAAATTCAGTTATTTTATAGGGTGAAATGGGGTACATTTGAAACGGAAAAGGGCGTTTGCATATTTTTGTGTTCGTCCGGGCTAATCTCAGAAACCTCTGGACTGATTTAATTTTTTTTTTGCGTTTGGAGGTTACACATAGACGAGTTTTTTAGGCATATTTTTTTTTTCATTAATGTATTTTATAGGGTGAAATGTGTAAACACAATTTCTTTCGTCAGGGCTTTGTGCCGGCTTATCTCAGAAACCTATGGGCCGATTAAAATTCTTTTTGTGTGTTTGAAAGGTTATACTGAGAGGATATAATTTTAAAATGTATAATGGACATTTATTATTGCAAAAAGGCTTACTTTCAGAGTACAAACTTTCGCAATTTTTTTAAATAAAATTCACAGTTTCAAGGATTTCTAAAACAAGTATGAAACAACGTGCAGAAGACATGACGAAGATAGTTTTATCCTAATTATTTCCAGTTATTTTGTAAAATAGTCAGTGATTTAAAAATATTTGAGAAGCCAACATTTAATTATATTTAAAAGAACAAGAAAATGTTGAATTCGACCAAGGGAAAGGTGAAAGCAGAATAGTCGATTAATTTAATCCAAAAAGAAATAAATTTTTGGTATACCCGAGTAACGCCGGGAGGGTCAGCTAATATATTTATAAAATATTTATCTGGGTGGGAGGTTAGAAACAAATCAAGAGTGTTAGGAGAGATCTTTCAATGTCAGTTATTCTGGTTGGCTCGTCTACTAACTGAGTTAAATGATTTAACTCATCAAAGAACTGTACATACCTATCGGGTGTTGTCTGTTCAGAATGTCAACGCCACTGGAATTGTGTACAATAAAATTTCGAAGTTAAATAAATGAGACAACCGACTTGGAGTATGAGAATAGAAAAATTTCATATTTTATTAATTATGACAGTTTGCAAAGAAGACTTGATTTAAAATAGCAAAGTGATTTAGAAACAGAAACAATATTTAGAATTTACATGATTCATTTTAAAAAACAACCCTTTCCCTGAATGAATAATTACAGTTAAAAATATTTTAAACTAAACCTAAACGATGTTTTATTAACACTACTGAAGAATTCAACGAACTCTAGGCTCAACTTTTTGATACACGTACAGGATTTTCCCATAAATTTAGCAATAATTGTTTGAAAACTGAATTTTCCTTCTAAGATACATATCTTGTTATTCTCATTATGAGGCCTAAAGCTAATACTCAAAAAGATGGTTTCATTCTTGTTTTTGTTTTCAATAACATATAATGTAGTACAAAAAATTTTAGTAACATATGTCGTAAAAAAAAATGAAGTGGTAACCCTGAGGAACGCAGAGAATCGCACATAGCTTTTGTTTTGACGTTTCCTTTTTTTTTTTGCTGTAATGCAAATTTATTTGAATTATAAATTAAATAATAAAAATTAAGGAATAAAAAGTATCCTATCTTAAGAACGCCAGTAAAAGAAAAATTATAAAAAAAAATTGTAAGAATCGGTTAAATAGTTTCGGTGTTCATCGTGTGCAACAACGTGACACTTGCTTTATATATAATAGATACTAATTACTGTGTTTATAAATATGTTTCTTCGTATAATAAAGATCCCCTGAGGAAAACAGCAACTACTGTCTAAACGTAGGGAAAAGTATATGAAGTAATTTTGTTTTATTGCTTATAAAAAGTTACCTTAAATAAAGTTATAATTGCAACCAACCAGGCCATTTTTCCAGACAATGTACTCAAGCCAGAAAACGAACATGGACTGAAAATCAAGAAAACACGTGGAGCACAGAGGCAAAAAAAAAAAGAAAGGAATGACAACTATCGAGTGAACATTGTCTCAACATACAAGGTAATACATACAACATTGTGGTAATACAAGGTATACGGTATACTGCCCTGACTGATTCAGGAAGTGAGAAAACTGTTTTGTCAAAAGAAATTACATTACGCGGCCAACTTACTTATTTAAATTACCAACTTACAGAAGAGCAATGTTGTTCTGCATAGTTTTGGGGGATGAAGATGCGAAGCAATTGGAACTGTTACCACTGACAATAAAATTGATGGTGCTTGTTTTTTATGTGCCATCGTAGTAGACAACACATTTCTGACAGAAGATTTGCTCGTTGGGAAAGATATACTTGATAATTCAACATGCATGCTGACCAAAACTAGAGAGAAGCTTACTGTTTAACTACTCAACAAGCCCAAGCTACTCAACATGCCGAAAAATAGTTCTGCACTATTTCAAATGGCAGACATCCAGGTGGAGAAAGAGATTGGCTCAGAGGTAACTAAGGAATTATGTCATCTCTTAAATAAGTACCGTGGATGCAAGCAATCACCAAAAATGAACTTGGACGTTAAAGTAACCACAATGGAAATAGAGTAGGAAAAAAAAGAACCAGTAGTAAGCAAACTATATAAGGTTCCTTATGCTAAACGAGAAATACTAACAAAGATCGTAAATGAGCTCTTAGAATGTGGAATTATCAAGGAATCCTAGTCAAGTTCTGCTTCTCCAGTTATCTTTGTGCAAAAGAAAAACGGAGAGCACAGAATGTGCGTTGATTACAGGCGACTAAATAAGAATATAAAGAAAACACAATTTCCAAGGCCACGGATGAAGGACAAATTAAATAAACTGGATGTAAATAATATTTCATAGTATTGGACATAGCGTCGTCGGGATATTATTAAAAATCTATCACAACTGACAGTACACCGCCTTTATTACACCTGACGGATTGCATGAGTTCCTAATAATGCCTTTTGGGCTAAGCATCGCTCCTGCAACATTCCAGAAGATGATGAATGTTACTGTTCAAAAAATTAAACCGGACAATGTTATAAATTTTGTGGACACACTCATTCCTGTAAACTCAATTTAGGAGGGAATTATAAAGGTAGAAAAGTTCTTGAAATTACTGGAACAAGAAAATTTAACTCTAAACGTAGAAAATTGTCATTTCTTTAAAACTAAGATTGAGGTACCTTGGACATATAGTGACTGAAAATGCCATTCGACCTGGCAAGGAGAATTCCGACTAGCGAACATGAGGTCCGTCAATTTTTAGGTTTGACAAGTTACTTTCGCAAATTTATGAAGAACTTCTCTATAGTTTACCACTGACCGAACTTACAAAAAAGGATTGTACTTTTCATTGGGAACATTCATCCAGAGCCAATGGGCAGGTGGAGCGCTATACTTCAAGTTCTCCTCACTGCTGTAGACGACGATACTCGCTGGGATCAAAAATTCAAAATGATTCAATTGGGAACAAGCAACACCTATAACGAAGCTACACAGAAAACGGCTCAACAGATGCACATTATTTAAACTAAATAAACCACAGCGTCATACAAATTACAACCTATTACCAAAGGCACCATATGATTCAATCCGCAATTTTACAATGCATTTTTTAAGGTGTTCCCACGGTCGGATTTTGTCCGATTTTGGATATGTTGTTCCGAAACGGATTCTAATTAAAAATCAATTAAAAAGCTTCTGTATCAATTTTGACCATGTTCAATCACAGATTGCCTGGACTATTCCTTCCTTGGGTTTAATCATCAAGCCCAAAATCGGACGATTCGTGAGAATCGAACAATATTCTATTTTATATAGAATTGACCAAAATATGAATGGTTTAGCAACTCATAATTGACCAAAAAATTTAAAAAAAGACGCATTTACCAACAATGCGATTTTAATCAAACCATTCCTAAATTTGTCAAACATAGCTTACGATTTTGAATTAAATCGATTGTGGTATTACCATTGAGTTTATACACATAGAAAAATTATGTGCTAGTTTCAAATACTGCTCGTAGGACGTCGTTACTATAGACTTGTTTTTATTACTCTTGTAGCAATTATTCTTGAGTTAAAACATTGAGTTTATACACATAGAGAAATCATTTGTAAGTTTCAAACTTTGCTCGTAGAATGTCGTTACTCTCGACTGATTTTTTGTTTACTCTTGCAGCAAATATTCTTGAGTTAAAAAGCAAAAAAAATAGAGAAAAACAAATACAAAAGAATTTAGATCGGTTCGGTTTGAGTGTTTTTTGTTACAGGGAATTATTGCAATAATAATTACTCGATATGTTCATTTAGCGACATCTACTTTAGTGAGTTTGACACCATCTTGATTCCTCTATGTGTATTGGGCGGACGACATTATTTGTCAAGCCTTAGAATTTATTTCTAAAACAAAAAATGTATGAAACGAAATTTTTGAATCACTGAATAAAAAATTTATCTATCTATCTATCTCAATGGTTAAATGCAAGAGAAATAAAGAAAAACAAATACAAAAATGTATGCAGAAGAATTTTTTTCTGTTCAGTTTGAGTGATTTTCGTTACAAGGAATTAGGGCAATAATAATTTCCCGAAATGTTTATTTAGCGACATCTACTTCGGTGAGTGTGAAACCATCTTGATTCCTCTATGTGTATAAACTCAATGAGTGGCAACACTGGTGAGAATACGCTAACTTTAGTTTTCGATTATCTCGTAATTTAGTTTTGCATTTTTTGGCTTAAAAAGTAATAATAATTTAAAAAAGTGGTCAACAAATATTAAAAAACGAAAAAGGAACATCGTATTTATAAAAATATGAGCATTTAATGAATACAAGATCTTGCCACTAAAACCGACATCGATGAACTTCGCTCAGATATAGGTGCGATACAAAAAGAAAACAATGAGCTTAAAAATCACATCGAGTCTCTTCAATCAAAAGTGATGGTATAAGAATCTCAAATAGAATTCATCCAAAGGCAAAGCACGGAAAAAAATTTAATTTTTAAAATTGAAGCCAAAGAATCTATTGAACAAAAAGATGAAGTTGTGGATATTTGTTCTAAACTGCCAAAGGGTGATGTAAACAAAATTAACACCAATGCGGTTAGAGAAGTAAAGTCATGGAATCCAAGATTTAAAAACTTTATTGTTACTTTTGATAAAAAAAAAATGATGTTTATTCGATATTGAAAAATACACATAATTTAAAAAACACAAATATATATACACAAATACATATATATACACAAAAAGATTATCCATTGAATATGAGAAGACGAAGAGCTCGTCTACTTCATGTACGAACACTAAACAGAACCGAGCGAGTCTTAAAGTTGTGGTAAAAGATGATAAACTGTTGGTTGAAGACATCCAGTTTGCTTGGGACGATTTGACCGGATTACGACAAGGAAAAATGTGTGGTTTAAATAAAATTTCTCAAACGTTTGGTCTTTCCGAAGATTTACTTAGAAATTTTTTACCATCTGCACACGAAGTTCCAGCTGGCAATGACAGAAAATTGACAGGAAACGTCATCTAGAATGACTCCGGACAGGCGACAAGTCTGAGCATTAGCCCAGGGGTGGCATGGAGGCTAAATCGAATGAAATACAAATGTTTTTAAAATTGATATTGTCACGTATAATGTGGGTGGACTCAACAATAAATGGATTTTCCCATGCTTTATTAACTATCTTTATACGTTCAATATTATATGTCTTTTGGAAACTCACGTTGTGGAAGCAAAAATAACAAATTTTGAAAAATATTTCACGTCTTATAACTATTTTTGGATAACTGCAAAGAAGACTGCGATCAAACGAAGAGCTAGTGGGGGTATACTGCTGGCAGTAAAAAAAATATAAAAATAGATTATGAAGATAAGCAAGTCAATGTTTTTTTTTATATTGAAATTAAAAACGATCAAAAAAATATGTTCACTATCCCAATATATTTAAACGGTTCTAAATGGCAAAATGATTATGATAATTTTTAAGACATGCTTTGTTCTCTTAAAACACACGATGTAATAATAATTGGTGATTTAAATGCTAGAACAGCAAAAAAAAGGACCTACCGCTAATCAAGGAATTCAAGAAATAAAATCAAAAGAGCAAAAAATTAACGCTGCGGGTAATAAAATGTTGGAGCTGTGTAACGACTTTGGGCTGAGTATTTTAAATGTATGTTCTTTTGGAGATCTTGAGCGTGAGTTAACATTTATAGGAAAGCAGGGCAGTTCAACGATAGATTATTGTTTGGTTGGTGGAAACTGCTACTCCAGCATTAAAGATTGCCAGGTGGCAAATCTTAGCTTGTCTTATCATCAGTTGAACTGAATATTGAATTCAATTGCACCCGTGAATCACCAAAAGATACTGTGGTGAATTCCTATGTTTAAACTTATTCAGCATGAAGCTTTTATATAACTTGAATTAGACATCATTATATGCATATTTTCTTGGCAGTTGTTTGTCCTTTCTTGCATGCTTCACATGCCATTATATTATACATTAACTTAAGAATTAATAAAGCACATTTATACAATTAAGTAAATTCTGCCTTTCACTTGAGTCATCACAGTGGCGACGAGGATTAAAGTTTAATTTTCTTTTTTAATTAATGAATAACAACAAATAATACCATAAAGTGCAAAATGTCCATAATCGGTTCAGTTGAAAAATTCGATTTTAACCGAAATGACTGGCATATATTCAAATCGCAGTTGGAACAGTTTTTTATTGCCAATGATGTAAAGGAAGAAGTAAAGAAAAACGCTATTTTAATTAATGCTTTATCGGAGCAATCATATAAATTGGTGAATAATTTGATTCATCCAAGCAAAATAGAAACAGCTTCATTTGACGTTTTATGTAAAGCTTTCGACAATCACCTCAAACCTACAGTTTCGGGGTTTGCTGAGCGTCACAAATTCTATTCTGCAGTTACAGATAATCATGAAACTGTAAATCAATGGGCAGCACGAGTGCGATCACTTTCCATTAGCTGTGAATTTGGTGAAGAGTTGAATACAGCTTTGCGTGATAAGTTCGTGATGGGGCTGCAGAAGGGAGCGGCAAAAGATAAGCTGTTTTTGGAAAGTGTGGCTAAGTTAACAATCAAATGGCTACAAGGCTTCAACATGGAAAAACAATAAAAAGATAAAGTTTCAAGAAAAAAATGATAGAAGTATAACTACTAAGGAAACTAACTTGAAGCAGATCTTTTTCCCCTTACATGAGCTAGAACAACTTATCTGTGATGCAGCAAGTCCTATGCAGCATTCTTCTGGCCTTATAAGAAAAAACAATTGGTATGATATAAGCTGTGAGAAATTAAGAAGAAAGTCGATGGCGCTGTTAAAGTTGTTTGGGAAAATTCAACATACAAAGCCTTAAAGCGTCATATATTGAAGTCAATAAACAATTCAAACTTTGCTGCAAAGAAAAAAAAAGAGAACACGAGGAAAACATGGCGGTGTTCTTAGGAGAATTTTGGGCATTGACAAGGAAAGTGAAGGAAATGAATTTTCGAAATCCGAAATCGACTTTTCAACACTTTTAGACTTTACAGTAGCACCAGTACATCTAAGTTACGCAAAGCTTTTTTAGCTTTTAGAAGCATTTAACATAATATACAATTTTGGCGTCCTTCCTGCACACTTCTACGTAGCTCTCATATGGCCTATCCTAAAGAAAGGTGATAATCAGGATCCAAACAACTATAGGGGCATTTCCTTTCTAAACGCAACCTTAAAAATGTATACTTCACTTCGCTGTTGCAGGCTTACGAAATGGGAAGAAATGAACAATAAATTGAATGAGTTCCAATCAAGCTTTCGAAGGGGATATTCTACAGCAGATAATCTTTTTGTGTTATGTAGTTTGGCAAGGATCAAAATGAGTCACAACAAAAAACAAATTTGGCCAAATCTGCCATATGCATCAATTGGAAAAAAAAATTAACAATAGGCTAGTGTTTTTAAATGCAAAGTACAGAGTTTTTAATGCTTCTGCAAAATCTGTTCTTCTGTATGGTGCTCAAGTATAGGGTATTAGAAAATATTATTTGCTAGACTATCTTTTGAGTTTCTTTTTGAGGAAGATCTTCTTTTTACCAATTAATACACCCAAGTATATGTACTACCTAGAAACTGGACTGCCGACACTATTTATATCATCGTTGAAAATGAAAGCAGATTACATATCTAAAATTGGAAAATGATAGGTTGCCAAAAAAAACTCTGGATGTATGCTGTTGAGTATAAAAATATATGGTACGAGGATTGGAGAAAGCTTGAAGCGGACTGTGGATTCACCTTTATTCTGACAGGGAACAATTTTAGACAGCTAAAGAAAGTTCTCTACGAAATCATGAAAACCACAGATGAGAACAAAAGGTATTCTTTTATAGAACTGGCCCGAGCTTCTACAGAGCGAATATACTACTCTAGGCTGAATTTTAATCTATGTCAATCAAACTATTTTCACACGGATTTGTCATGCAGTACAATCAGTCTTATATTCAAAATGAGAGGTGAGCTCCTGCGCCTCAAATTTATGCCGCACAGATCCGAAATAACTAGCATTTGCAGTTTATGTAATTTACAAGAGAGAGAAGATATTTGCCATTTTCTCGGTAAATGTTTAATCTAGAAAGAAATAAGGATATCACAGTTCGGCATTGACACCATAGGAGAAGACAATATCCTCAGCTGGTTAAATGGTAGTCATAACTTGAGGCAGCTGATAAGCTATTGTTCGGAAGCTTCTTCGTACAGACTGAAAATAATAAATGAGAGTTTCTAGTATCTATTTGGTTATGATTAACGTAGATTGTTATATATTTTGTTTTGACTAAACTGAAAGTCTATTTATATTTAATTGTTCAAAAAATTTGTATATTCCCTTTGCAAAATACTTATATACTTATATTCTGAAGTTATTTTTATTGATTTTGTTTTGACTTAACTAAAAGTCCTTTTTTGATAAAAAAAAAAAAAAAAAAAAAAAAAAAACAGACGGCTTTCTGCCACGTCCTAAAATTATTATATTTAATATGGCATTACTGAAACAATGTTAAAATTAAGTTTTTTATGAATAAAAATCTAATTCTATAAACTCAATGGTATTTCCTTTCAAAAGAGCGACGACATATAAGAAATACTTTTTCATGTTGAGTCAATTTTTCAGGAAATGGCCTCTCCCGCCTTAACATATAGAGGGAGACCCTCCCATACAATTTCTTTCTTGTCTTGATCCAACTTGCTCTTACTTATTTTTCCATCTTATGTCAATTTTTAAATTCAAGTTTTAGATTTCAAAATCTGTAAATCCTGGGGTGGAATCACGTAAGATGATAGTTGATTGTCATATATTTGATCACCGCTTGTGATCACATTGACTTTTCCTTCTGCGTAAGGGATGTTTCGGTTCTCAAAAAACGCACAAGGGTAGGTTTTGTGTTGACAAAAAAAAAAGAAACAAAAAATAATTGTTTCCGAAATCAAAACTTGAACTTTTTTGCTTTTGGTACATTCCAAAACATAAAACAATTACATTTTGTTTTATTTGTATGTTTTCTATTTATTTTCCTTAAAATAAATCTATAATTTCTTTTCTTTGCATTGCAAAAGCAAACAAAAATATTCAATTGTAAACATATGTTTGACAACACACATGTCAATTTGTTATCCTCAACTCGCCCCAGCAAAATACCTAGATCTACTACAGGGCGAGTTGAGGGCGACCCCAGGTCTAAAAAAACAGAGAATTTGTTACCCAGGGCGAGTTGAGGTTTTTCAAAAACGCTTTGGGGCGACTTCAGGGCTCAACTTCAGGGAACACAACTATTGTCTATGGGTTCAGAACAATTCTTCGGTGGGATATTAGAATGCATACTTAGGGGCCGGTTATAGCGATCAGGAAAAACCTTGAGGAAAAATAGATACAAATGAGAAGAGGAATTTTTTCCTGATGTGCGTTTATAGCGATCAGTAAAATTGTGTCAGGGGACAGTCTGTTTTTCTGATTGAAATGCACACGAAAAACTTTTCCTGACAGAAATCTGTTAGTGGAACAAGTGAAAATTGAACTCGAATAATTGGAAGGATTTGTTTCATTTTTTTTAAAACGGCAGTCAGCTGATGCGAAAAATTAGATTCCATGAGGAAAATAAATAAATGCATTTTTTACAACAAATATTTTTTAAATTGAACATTTTTTTGGCACAAAAAATTCTCCGAGTTATTTGTAATCGATAAGTTTAACATTTTTGTTTTAAATCAGATGAATTTGTGGCTAATTATCGACTTGACATTTTTTCCTGGTACATTTTCCTGATCGCTATAACCGGCCCCCAAAGCATAAAACAATTTTTTTTTGTTAAAAATTGCATATTTTTGAATGGTTATATCTCGGTAATTATAAGCCGGACTTCGAAAAAAGTCAGAAAATCTTGCAGTTATCAGCGGTCGTACTAAACTGCAAAACCACGTACATACTACTAGGACCATACCAAACACTATTCCAAAGTCAGACTTATTGCTATATTTTTTGCGGTCTTTGCTATTTTTTTTATAGATCAACTGGGCTATTCTGTCTACTACAAGAAACAAGACGCACAGAAAAAAGTTACGGTCTTTATGATTCGTAATCCGGAAAACTGATTTTGGAGAGCAATTAAAAAGATAATTGTAACCTGACAGATTCACGGTATCGATGCAGGTTAATTCTTAATTGATAATTTAATGACGATTTAATTGAAGGAAACTTTTATACGCAATAAAAGTCAACACTCAACATATTATATACTAGAACACAAATACTTTTATCTATTAACTACATATGTATAGCTATTATAAAATCACAATGCATAATGATCAAGCTCATCTAACCTGGTCGGCTACCGACATTTTCTCTATTACAGAGATCAATTTATTCACCACTGCACTAATAAATCCGCAATAACACTATGGTTATATTTGGTAGTTTGGGAAGAACAATACAAATGTTTTAATTTGTGTTTTCAAATTATTATTGAATTTCGCTGAATTTAGCACTCAATTATGTAACAAAAACGACATGTAATAGAACTTTTTACGAATGTGTCAAACCATAGAATAAATAAATAATAAATAGAGAAGTATCCGAATACGTCAGAGTCAAATATAGGGCTTTTTAGGTAACAACGATATATCTCTTTCTCGTTCTCACAGAATTGTCAAAAACAGCAGTATGGTGAACAGCTGATTTTTTTTGTATCATTGTTGAAAAATTGATTGAAAACAAAAGCGGGAATTTTAACGAAAATTGTGAAAATTGTTGGTTTTGCTAATTAAAATAAATTTTTAAGCCACGGAAATCACAAATTTCACACAAAAAAGAATACCGCATTTAAAAATTATTTCCAAATTGTTTTCTCCAAGATCTTGTGTTTGACGGTTTGAAAAAAGCGCGATACATATTTCAATCTGTCTTCTCCATAGTGTGAGCTTTGACAAGATGGTAAAACTCCCTATCGAATCAAGAAAAAAATTGCTTTGACAAGATGGTAAAACTCCCTATCGAATCAAGAAAAAAATTGGCTTTTAACGACCCAACCCAAGAAAATCACCCCAATCGAATTGTAGGCTAACAGAATTTTACCCTTAAGAACTACTGTGGTGTAAGAGAGGCTAATCTACGGAATTATGGGCCTGTTAAAAAGTCCTATAGAACATAATATCAGGAGGTTCCACCCACTTTTGCCTACAAACCATTTTATTATTCTATGCTACAAACCACATTCATTTTGTTACATTCATAATGTAAACATTTTTTTTTCGAAGGAGTACAAATGTCAAAATGGAGATTTAAATTTTTTCCCGCTAGTATAGTTTCGAGGGCTAGTGTCGCCCAAAATTACGGAGTTTAAAATGAAACCAACTTGGGGTAGGTACTAGCAGTCCATATCTATTACGTCCATGCTACAAACTTTCAAAACTGCAGAGATTAACTGGCTGAACTGGCTGATGTAGCCTAATAGCTCGATTCTCCCCAATATCAGTGATACCTCACAAGTCAAAACAAGAGGTGAAATTGATTTTGTTACTTTTTCGAATTTTCCCTCGTAGTCACAATTTGTAAGAGTTATAAAAACAATCGAAATTGTGATCTGCTACAGAGCAGTTCACAGCACTCGAATTTCAATTGTTTTTTTTTTTTTTTTGCTTTTTTTGTGAGTTAAAACGAAAGGAATTCTCTATTATTTATTTTTATTTTGATGATGCATTGGGTTATGCAACTTTTTGTTTTTATTAAAAAATATCAAATCAAAAAAAATTTTTGGAATTGTTGAATTTTTCTTTATTAATTCTTAGGTGATCACATTTTTTTTTTTAGGTAAATTCTTTCTTCGACTATCCATTTTTTTTCTCCAAAAAAGCTAGTCTTGCATCACCACACATATTTTTCACTGATATTAGTTCAGATACGTTGTTTATTTCTATAAAATTTGTAAATTTGATTGAATTATTTACTTTTCACATAAATTTTGCACAGAAAAATTAAAAACTTTATCGCGTTCTGTCAGAATCAGCTGTTCCAAGTCGAAGAAAAAAAACTCACCATAACGCGGTGAGTTTACTTGAGACTTTTCTTGTGAGGATTGGGGGAGAATTCGATAAATGTTATCGAGTCACAACAATCCTCGCAATAAATTATCACAAGGGCTTATGACTTATGACTCCTCACAAGGGGGAGAACCGGGCTATAAAGCTGTAGACTGTTGTATGTAGCGCTGTCAAAGCTTTTGTCAAAATGTAGCTCAAAAAATTAGCAAGCTCGTCCAGAACACTGATCTCAATATATAACTGGATAGTGGATAGACACCAAAAAGTTGTGCCTATTTGAAGAATTTTTATACAGATAAACAAACCAAAATCGTTCGTTTATCTATATAACAGTATTCCAGTTTAGGACAGTTTCTCAACCGCCAAAATGGTGGTTTATTTACTTTTGTCTGATGCTCGTCCTCGTAGTTTTGTTGAATTTAATTTTTACTTTTACTTGTTTTTGTCTGGTGTTTTTTCGCTAAAAATTACAGTTCTTCTAATATATTTGCATAATAAACAACTCAGATTTAAGAAAAAAATTATCAACTCCTTTTTAACTTTTGAGCATTACCCCTGCAAATACACATACAACCCACTAAGATCAGTGGGTTATGTTGAGATATTGAGATCAGTGATACAACCCTTTACATTTTTCGTCTTAGCTGCATGCGACAGCCGACATTCTTGATAGAACCTGGAGCTTTGTTGTAGTCACCAAGTGAAATGAAACCCAAAACATGAACAGCAAAAACTAAGAAATTAAATCAATCAATTGCACCTCTCCTCGGAAAAGAAATAATTGATTAACCTTGCTACAAAACTTATTCACAAACATGGAATACGTTTTAAACTAAATCGAAATTCTGCAACGAGAAAGTTATTCACAAACTTTAAAGGACTTGGTTAATCATATTGGAAAGGCACATAGTGATGATGGTGGCAGTCCAGTTAAAAATATTCTTCCGGCTGCTGATTAATTAACTGGTAAGTAGTTCACAAGAAGTCATATCTGTCCGATTATTAAAGATCAATAATTTAATTAGGTATAAATCAACCCGATCATCATGAGCAATTTGAAACATTATCGCAACGTATAAAAGAACAGCTTTCGGCTAGTGTTTGTGTCATTCAATCCCGTGACTGTCCAAGTGGCTTTGTTGAAGCACAATTGGAAGAAGATGAGGACAGAGATCATAAGCGATTACGGCGCTCGCAATGTTCTATGCAAGTACTTACCGCATGGCACAAAAGTTCAAATGAGAACACAACTCTTGTGGTGGTTTTGCCTGTTTTTGAATGTTTTAATGCAAAAATTCTGCAGGATTTTATATTGATTCTTAGTTCGTATTCTTCAAAGATTCCAATTGTGTTGGTATTGGGAGTAGCGACGGCGGTTTCATCACTACATAGTACTTTACCGTATCATGTCACCAGCAAAATCAGGTTGAAGGTATTTCAAATGCAAGCAGCTCCAGCTGGATTAAATGAGGTAAATTTTACAATTTGTTTACTAGTTTCCAGGTTAAATAAGTAATCTGTTTGTACATACATATTAGCTCGTAAAAGCTGAAATAATGGACGTAGATATAGCAGCGTTGGAGTTACAAGAAGCTCAAGTATGTTTCATAATTAACTGTTGATTAGAATGATTGATTTAGCGTTTTTATACATAGATCTCAGCCCTCACGGACATTCGGAAGAAGTTGCATATAGCGCCGGCGTTTAGTGTGGAATTCATTGGCTACTATTTAGATAGGATCTCACGTGTAAAAGAACTGAAATGCAACCTAGAGCAGATGATTGACACTAATACAAACCTTTTGGGAGAGCAACAAATTCTGCGTGACGAGTATGATTCAAAAGTCAAGTCGAATACGGATTTAAAGTCAAAACATGAAGCACTGCAGATCAGTGTCCGTGAAATCCACAAGCAGATCGTAGCTCTCTGTCCCAGCAAAACAATGCCTACTCTTGATAATATCGGACGCCATGTGGCCGCACCAAGTCCAATAGTAGCTGCACCTGCTCGACTGATGTCGGTTCCCACGGCAGCTGTCCTTAAAATGGGAGTTGGCTTTCCTTTGGCTCATTTGCCCGGAATAAAAGATGACACAGGACGTGTGTCGAGTACGCAATCACAAAATAAGTCGGCTCTGGTACATGAGTGTGGAATCTGTAAGCGTTGCAATGACCAGCATTTGTTGGCCAAATGTGACACTTGTCATTTCCACTACCATTTGGGATGCTTGAATCCGCCACTCACACGCCATCCTAAGAAATCAAAGTTGTATGGTTGGCAGGGCTCCGAATGTGATAAGTCTGACGATTCCGATGCCGTACCCGATCTGCCCAAAGGCCCAAGAAAATCACGTACCCGCTATAGCAAAGACGGAACAATTGTTCCCGTCGATCCTAATCTATCCAGTTCAAATCCCGAAACTAGCATGTCTCCGAAATCGATTTCACCTGTTAAAAGACGATCAACAGATACAACCGTGCGCTTGGGGCCTAAACGTTCATCACTAGAACTCAATCAGAACGGTAAACCGATTATAAATCTTCCAGCACCCAAGCCCTTCCGGAAATCTCTTGCTCGTTCGCAGAGCAGTGTCAAAATCAGCAGTACGCGGATGACAGCCGAACATTTTTTTATCATTTTTTAATCCATGGACGTAATAGATATATATACGTCCATGTTTTAATCTTTGATTACGACACTTTGGCATTTTCACTTTGTTTTCTTTTCTGTTTGTGCTTACGTCACAAGTGAAAAAAACACAACAACAAAAAGTTAAAAAAAAACAAGTGTCGTAATCTTGTATTCTTTCATTCATGCGTCAATGTCATGATGGTTTTTAAAATATAGATTTATCGCTAGTGGAGACCGCATGTTATGCAATGTATACCAGCGGCGAAGGTTTATTTTTTCTGTGTATTTTTAATCAATCCTTAACTTTAGCCATACTTCAGTTCTGTAATCTGTAAATCAAAAACGAACTTGGTATATTTTTAAAAAGAAGACATGTTCGCAAAATTAGCTTACACAGCAACACCAATGGCAGCTGCAGTTGCAGTTAAATCTGCTGAGTTCCCAAAACCAGCACCGACTAAAAATAAATTAACCCATTACAAGTGCAAGCCATCTGAGCTGCCACTCTATGCTCCTTTGCATTATTTGAATAAGTATGAAAATGTTTTTCTTTTGTAAGTTATTGTCTCTACAAAGTTTTAAATGTTTTTTCAGACCAAAACCAATTCAACACCCATCCAAAGAATCTAAAGTCCGTGAGTCGATTGAATGTGCAATACGAGTTGTAAGAGTTGAAATCACTTCTGGCTATAAAGATGTTGTCCAACAAAAAAAGAAAATTGAAGAAATAGTCGATACAGGTGTTGTACATTCACAATGTAATTAAATTTCAATTGTAAAGTATTTTCCTTTGTTATAAAAAGTCTTCTTCCAGCCACTATTGATTACCTTAACGAACCGGATAACACTATGCCTCGAGTTGGCGCTATTGCTATTGGTGGAGTCGCTGGTCTAGTCCTCGCAGTACGAGGAGGTTTTATCAAGAAGATAATCTACACTGGCATTGGCGCTGGTGGTATTGCATCATTGTGCTATCCCAAAGAGGCTGAGAAGTTTGCCCAACATGGACTTCTGGAATCAAAAAAGGTTATGCCATTGCATACAACTTTGCCAAGGGTATTAAGCCAGGCGATGAGATTGTAATTGAACCGATTAACAACTTCCCGACTACTTTGGATGAGTTGAAAGACTTCTTTGCTGATTTAGCTGCTATTGCCAAAGGAACAATTTTCTCAAGCAAGAAGTGAGTCGCAAATTGACTAAAGCTGAGACAATCCGGTGCATTAAATATTGTTTTTTTTTCTGGTCCCGGTAAATTCTAAAAAAAACGACAAAAACCTTGTTATGATTTATTCTTCAGAAAGTAATCATTATAGAAAGTCTAATTTTAATTTAATTAAATTAAATATAAAAAATGTGAGTGTAACATATTTTTGCAGACTGAAAATCCAATCACAGATAACAAATCTCTGGAGTCTGGAGCCAGGTAGAAAGCAAGGCACTTGCTTGGCATCCAGAATGGCCAGAATGAGTTCTTCTCATGAAAAGAAGAGACCAAATGTTTCTGGTTTTTGATTCAGAATCAAAATCAGATACCAGAAGCCGATACCGAACTTGTTAAAATTTGATAAAAAAAATGTTTAGTAGTAAAATACACAAAGCAAAAAAATAGATATTCAATAAATGGCTTTTATTTTTACTATGCTAATATACATTCGAGATTGCATTAGATTTTTCATTATTATTATTTCCCTAGTTCTCTGTTACGAAAAATACTTGAACCGAACGGAACAAAATTCTTCTGCATACATTTGTATTTGTTTTTCTTTATTTTTCTTGCCTTTTAACTCAAGAATAATTGCTACAAGAGTAAAAAAAAACAAGTCGATAGTAACGATATCCTACTAGCAAAGTTTGAAACTTACACATGATTTCTCTATGTGTACAAACTCAATGGTACAAACTCAATGGCAAATCCGTCAATAAGCCAACTCACATCATGACATTGACCTTCTTTTCTTAACACACTGTATTTTGTTATGGTTTAAAAGTGTCCAATCTAGTTACACACCTGCTTTATGAAAGATTTCTTAAGTAAAACAACAAATATGTTTTTATTTTTATAAGTTTTAAAAATTGTTGAACCTATGTATAATCCAAATTTCATAGACATGGAACAACGTAAAAAAGAAATTTTCCAATATTCGAAGTACAGCCATCCAGCTGAATAATAATCAATTCAAAACAATTCGAGCAAGAAAGGGAATCAATCTTACCCGAGTTTTATATTTGCCAAATCAAAGATTTCGTGAAGTGTTCTTCAACATTCGTTAACATGTTTGAATGAATGAATTAATAGTGGGGTTAGATACACTGCGACCTTAAGGTCTATTGTGCCCCCATCTAGAGCCGGATGAGAATTCTCTTACTACAGCTCTTCTTCAAGTCCTATGGCCTTGATGAATTTTAGTAATTGGAGTGTCTTCAGAGAGGGTAGTTCGCTCTCTTCTATCTGGTAACGCCCCAGATGTGTGTCTTTTTTGTAGTAGTGCCCCACATTTTCCAATTAGATGGTCTGGAGTTTCCTCATGTTCATTACAGAATCTACATATCGGATCGTTTGTTATACCGATGATACTCAGGTGTCTTCTGAGTTTGCAGTGGCCTGTGAGGAATATTTTTCATGAAGATCAATCACTACCTTATTCAAGTCATCACATAATAACGAAAAAATTCAATCCTGATATACTTTATTGGACATGGTAGAACCATAATTTATTCTGTTGAAAGTTGAAGTAGCTGCAATTTCCCAAAATTTGTTATATGAAGAGGATAAGATTTTAGGACGGGACACATATTATTATGAGAAAAAATTTCGATAACTCATAATTAGCTGGTATTCATATAGCTTAAAATCTTTGAGGTTATTAGGTACATGCAGTCTTAAATTAAATTGGAACATTTAAAAATTACCTAATTTCAAAGTTAAACATCAGCGGAGAAAAGGTTAACGAAAAAGGGGGAATACAAAAATGAAGATGTCTGATGCATCAAAAAGTTTGAAAATTATAATTTTTACCACAGTTTTTGTTCAACTGGACTTAATCTTTTTTAAACTCAACAACATTTCTTCATTGATAAATAGGTATACACATAGCACACCTATATTGTTCATGAACATCAAAATAAGGGCTTCTCCCTTCCATGCCGAGGATATTATTTTTATAGGTATTTAACAAATACGTAAATTCAATTCCCTGCATCGCAAGCGATAGTGCAATTTGTAAAAAAAATATTATAATCCATCATCAATGCAATAAATTGTATTCTCACCATAAAGCCCTACTGAGGTCTTCATAAACCGGTCATGCATGCCATCCTCAAATGGTGATTTTTTTTGTTTATTTTTTGTGGAAAAGAACCAGTCAGCAACAACAAATTAGGGAAGCGTATTGCTGCGCTGCTGGTCTGTCCTGCCCTACCATTAACCTGCAATAGTGTGTTTCTACCTCTTGTCCCGTTTCTCTTCTTTCATTCATGGACTGCTTGCACTGAAACCAAAAAAAAACTAAAAAAATTGTATGTAAAATATTCCATGTATGTTTTTAAATATTAATAATATATTGCAGGATGTTTTTTAATAGCGGATGCACTTTGTAAGTCAAGGATGTCTGCATTTTTTTCTGGAACTCGGTCATAGAATGTTTTTATGGCAATTTTTTTCCATCTTAGTTAAACAGACGGGTAGCTATTTTAATGAAGTTATATTGGTTATCAGCCTGATAACAATTTTTTCTCAATCAATAAAAAATGATATTAAACTTAAACACAGCTTGTTTGGGAACTCCCGCTGTAATGTCGATGTGATTTCGCAGACAGGTGACACACATGTTTGAGGGATTTGGTGGAATCGCAACACCGCAGTCACAGCAGAGACTAATAAATAATTCTGGCGATATAACTAAACGAAATAATAAAGTATGTATTAAAAAATGTTCTTTATCTTCAACAAACTTACCTAGATCTAATGCTTCTGAAAAACCAACTTTGCATGCATTTCCGACGTCTGTAAATAGATTAAAAAACATTGTTACTCGTATGTCAGGATTACAATTTTATTTTAAATTTCAACTTACCCCCTAAAAAGAATGTATTTTTAGCGATAGTTTTTAAGCACGAATGACATTCTTCGAAAACAGTTCGATCGCCACCAGCTAATATAATTAGCATGCTTTCTTTCTTCCGCTTCTTGCCTTGTGCCATATATCTAACAGGAACACAATTAAGATTCTTTCATATTTTAAATTATAAAAAAATACTTACTTAAACTTCCAAATATCTACCTCCACATTGTGCGATACCTTCGGCGATATCTTGTGAAGTTTCTGGATAAATAATAGACATTTATACGTATGCCTTATTGTTGAGTTCTCTTACTTGTAAAACTCCATAGTTGCCAAAAACAAACTGAAATTAATTTGATTGTTAGGTTCGAAAACAAAAAGTATTTAAAAATAAAACACATCTTTTGATGCTTTTGGATCCGATACACTACACAACAGAATGTAACATCCGCAGCATCAACAACGTCCATTGGAGTATCCTTAACTTCAGCACCAGCTTCTGCGAATGATTTGCACTAACGAAACAAATACTCCCATTAAATTACAAAATTCTACAGAAATTTATGAATTTCAAACGCACCTTGGACATAGTTCTATTACAAACAACCCCTTTATGCCCTGTGCATATTAAATCTTTAACAATAGGGCTTTTTAGGTAACAACGATATATCTCTTTCTCGTTCTCACAGAATTGTCAAAAACAGCAGTATGGTGAACAACTGATTTTTTTTTATCATTGTTGAAAAATTGATTGAAAACTAAAGCGGGAATTTTAAAGATTTGTGCGCGAAAATTGTGAAAATTGTTGGTTTTGCTAATTAAAATAAATTTTTAAGCCACGGAAATCACAAATTTCACACAAAAAAGAATACCGCATTTAAAAATTATTTCCAAATTGTTTTCTCCAAGATCTTGAGTTTGACAGTTTGAAAAAAGCGCGATACATATTTCAATCTGTCTTCTCCATAGTGTGAGCTTTGACAAGATGGTAAAACTCCCTATTGTCGATCCTATAATATCCAAACCGAGTAAACCAAAAGTCAAATTTGATGGATTTATGCGATCTATCCTCATAGGATATCTTTCAACAGAAAAGAATTACAATTTATTTTTGTATAAAAGTAATGATCAATATTTAAATTTTCTTAATTCCATATTTCAATTTCTTGCAGTATTCTGTTTATATTTACTAATGTTTTGCCAAGAGTTTTGCATCTTTTTTGATACACTTGTTTTTAAAATTTTAACAAAATATTCTGAAAAAAACATATAAACGAATAATAAAACCGAGTAAATTTTCAAAACAGCGTAGAAAAAAATAATTATTTTCTATCACTTGTTTGTTTTTTTTCCGAGAAAAAACATCAAATAAAATAAACAAACCACCTAAATGTCATCTTCAAATGGGCACACAAAATCTGTTATACTTTGTATGGGATACACCATTGACGTACTAGATATGGACCGCCAGTCGGTTGAAATTTTCATACAAACCATTGTATATACATTTATATAGTAGTATCATGCTCAGATGCCTTAGCAACATTCACTCTACAACCATGCAGCGCTCCTATATGCCTTGCGCAGTACTAACCCAATGGGGGAACGAGAACGCGTTATAATAAATTTTTATAAGTGGAAGGGATTGAAAGATTTTATTTTTTTTGACGTTTCTTCTTCGATTCTGAATAAAAAAAAGTGATGAATTTAGGAAATAGAAATATAAAACTGGTTCTTGCAAAGGTAAATAAAAAAAGGAACAGACAATTATTTATTTCTTCAAGAAACGTTTTTGAATGTATGCGTGAAATAAATATTTTACACAAAATGCAAGGTTGTGTGTTATTTTTCAGGATGTATGTCAGCTGAGATTATTTTACAGGATATGCTAGACTGTGTGTGGGCAAAATAAAAGGCAAGTCAAGTGTAGGGATGAATTTGGTATATATATCCTGCAGGTGAAGATTCGAAAAAAAAATTAATAGGCACTTCTTATATAATCATAGATGGGTATGATTTTTTGCGACCAATTTGAAAACAAATAAATTGCAAGTTACAAATTAGGTCAGTGTGTATTTTATATGTAAGAAATATAAAAAGAATGTTTACCTGCATCGGTTAACATACCTATGTAGGTTTATGTTATTTTTTGTGTTTTATCGATAGGTAATAAAAATGATCAATTTGTAACAATCATTAAATAACTAGAACGAATAGTTAGGTTTGGTCAAAATAAGAAATAGGTAGATAGGTAGGTATATTGTATGAAATATTGCAATGGTCTATCTTCACCTGTTTAGGCAGGAGAGCCAATTGAAAAAAAATATCGACTTAGAATTGAAACAAAATTATTAAAAATTAACCAAAAATAATATGGCAATAAATTACATCTTGTTTTAAAGGTTAAACTTCATCCTTTGATTTGATGTTTGATGCTAGTTGATTTAACGAATGGTTTTTGATAAATAACATTTCAAAGTCAATTTTAAAAAATAAAATTATTTATTGTCTTAAAATTGATTTTTTACAAAGTTTTGCATTTTTATACCAATGTTCAACGCTTTTACATCAACCTATGTCACATTTACGTTTTTTACGTATACCTACCTGTGAAATTATTAAATACTTTTTTAAAGATAATCTTTTTACAAAAAAAGTTTTGTATTTTTCGTTAAAATCGGTTGGTTTTTGACCTCATCATCCGGAACCGTATGGAATGCATATACAGGGTGATTGGTTTAAGGTGCATCAAAAAGCTTGAGCATGTAGGTGGGGTTAAGACAAGAAAAAAAAATCGTATGGGAGGGGGGGTCTATTTTCTCCCGTTTAGGCGGGAGGGGAAATTTTCTAAATAATTGACTTAAATCAGAAAAAAATTATTTAAAAACAACGGTGAATGATACAAAGCCTTGTTATATCTTTTTGGAAAGCCAGGAAACTACGTTTTTATTTTATTTTCAAATTAAGTTGTTTAAGTGAACAGTTTTAAAAAAATTAATTTTCAAACTCAAAATTTAAAAAAAAAAACTAAAAAAAAAAATTTTAAACTAATTTTTTTCAAAATTTTATGTAATTAACTCTTATTTTTATTTTCAAAATTCAATGCTCTTATTGATTTTTAGTCAAAAAACAAAAAATCCATAATGGATTAACCAGATTTCACCTTTTTTTGAAAAAGTGCTTTTAGTATTTTCTTAATTTCTCAAAAACTAAGATACATTTTGGCATACGGTTTTCTGTTTTTGACTAAAAATTAATAAGAGCATTGAATTTTGAAAATAAAAATAATAGTTAATTGCATAAAATTTTGAAAAAAATTAGTTTAAAAATTTTTTTTTTAGTTTTTTTTTTCAAAATTTTGAGTTTGAAAATTAATTGTTTTAAAACTGTTCATTTAGGCAACTTAATTTGAAAATAAAATAAAAGAGTAGTTTTCTGGCTTTCCAAAAAGATATAACAAGGCTTTGTAACATTCACCGTTGTTTTTGAATAATTTTTTTCTGATTCAAGTCAATTTTTTTAGAAAATTGCCCCTCTCGCCTAAACGGGGGAAAATAGACCCCCCCTCCGGTACGATTTTTTTCTTGTCTTAAGCCCACCTACACGCTCAAGCTTTTTGGTGCAACTTAAACCAATCACCCTGTATATGCATTCCATACGGTTCCGGATGATGAGGTCAAAAACCAACCGATATTAACGAAAAATACAAAACTTTTTTTGTAAAAAGATTATCTTTAAAAAAGTATTTAATAATTTTTTCCGAAAATCTTAAAATTAGGGAGCAATTCGAAAATTAATGTGACAAGGTTAATTTTTATACCGTTTTGTAGATACCACAAATTGCAATAGAAAAGTATTTAATAGATTTTTCATGAAAACGCACACAAACTTAGAAAAACGCAAAACCACGAAAAAATCTTAAATTCAAGATGGCGGCTGCTGCACAAGACCAAATTTCCCGCAAAATCAGTTTTATATTCAGAATAAACTCTCCTACAAAACTGCATTCAAACTTAGAAATCTTAAAACTTTTCTCAGAAAATATTTTTTTGAGAAAATATGCGCCTATGCAGACTGAGGGTGAGTAGGTATGAATTTTTTTTACAGGAGGTGTTGTGTGTGTGGAAGCAAAATAAAGGCCAATAAGTAAGTATTGATGAATTTTGTTTATTCTGCAGCTGCGAAGTATCCAAATATGAAAAAAGGATACTTCTCTTACCATTGGGTTATATTTGTGGGTTTAAAGTGTATGTTGTTACCAAATCGTGATTGCCATATGCATACCTATTGCAAAATCATGGGTAGGTACATTTTTTTACGATTTGTAAGCTTTTTTGTATTATATTACCTACCTATGAAAAATATAAATATGTAGAATGTTTGCCTATATTGTGTAGTACCTATATTAGGTTATATTTAAATGTTATCACCTCTATAATAAAACCCATACCTATGGATAATGAAATATAATAATATAAAATAGTATAAAACAATTAAAAAAAAAGACTAGAGCTAATAGATTTGGTCAAAACAAACAAAAAATTGTATGTAATGGGGGGGTCTATCTCAACCCGTTTAGGCAGGAGAACCAATTTTAAGAAAAATCGTCTTAAGATGGAAACAAAATAATTAAAAAATAACCAATGGACATAAAATTATAAAATATAATTGCTTTTAAAGTTTAAGCTCCAATCTTAAATTAAATATTTATTTCAAGTTGATTTAAAGAATGGTTTTTGAAAAATAAAATTTTAAAGTCAAATTTTACAAAAAAAAAAATATTTTCATTCTTCAAATTGAATTTTTACAAAATTTTGCATTATTAAGTGGAATTTTTTTTACCAATATTCAACGCTCCTTTTAATTTCTAGTCGAATACTGAAAACTCGGTGTTGAAAAGTATCCTAGTTTTTGAAAATTAAAAATAAAATTATATTCCAAAAAACATATTTTCGGTGTTATTAACTTATGTTTGAACTTTCGTGTCAAATTTCAAATGATTTTTTTCATTTTTACATGCATACCATCAGTTTTTTTTATTTATTTAATAAGATTTCGCACAAATTTGACTATGATCTTGACACTGGAGCTTATGCTTTTTGATCAGTTTCAGTTGTAATTGACTGTGATTAAGTTGTGATTTAATTTGCAAATACCTTCTGTGTTAATTCATAGTTTGTGATAGCAAAAATAGTGTTGTGCATTGTGTAGTGTTTTTTTTAAAGCAATAGTATTTTACCCCACTGGGTGATGTGGAAAAAAATACCTACATACTTTATACCATTACCATTCGATTTCGCACCATAGAAACATCGCACCAATTATTCCTTCTCTTTGAACTTTTTTCAAATCATTAGCAACATGACATCAAAACGAACAAATTACAATAACAATAGAAACAGCACACACAAATCTGTTATGTACCTACCTGAGAATCCAACTTTGGATATCTTATTTGCCAAACTACCTTACACAGTTCTTTCTGCTTTGTCAAGGCTGTTCTCGATATGCCAACTATACTTGCAAAAATTCTGTGTCCAGGCCAGATAACTAAATGTTATAAGTCACTTTTTGAATTTGTACATGGAAGCATATTTAAATTTAAACATATTATAATGAAAATAGTTGGTAAGAAAATAATTTGAAAAAACAATTTTCTGATTTTTTTATAACAATCAACTTTTTAAAAAATGTTCCTATACGTGAAATTTGAAAAGTGACTTCAAATTTAGAGCCATCTGACCACAGAATTTTAATCAAAGAAAAAAAAAACAATAATCTGTTAAACATGTTGACTACCACATTAATAAACCGTTACCGTTAATAAGATGATTCTGAAAAAATAAATAGATGACAGACATCACCATTGGCAACGAATCACTCATATCAAATTTTATCGAAATTGATTGTATTTTTTCGAGAAAATTAGAATTTTGGTTCTTCCAGAAAAAATACTTTTTTTCAAAAATTACTATTTTTTAAATTTTTTATTGCATTATGTAATTGGAATATTAAATTTCGTCAAAATCAGGGAAGTAATTTAATAGATAGTCAGAGTACTAAAAAACGGTTATATTATGACAGATACCGTTAATAAGGTGGTTCTGAAAAAAAAATTAGATGGCGGACATCAACATTAGCAACAAACCACTCGCATTAAATTTTATCGAAATTGATCGTATTTTCTTCGAGAACAATGGAATAATCGGTTACGCTTATATGGTAGGTACCGTTATTTTTATGCCTAGGTCAAAAATAAAAAAACCTCCGGGGATATTTCTCTAAGAATACCAAGTTTGGAGAAAATCGGCCCAACCGTTAAGGATGCAGGTGTCAATACATGTAGACAGACAGAATTTTTTTTCGCATTTGACCAAAATGTAAACAATTTAATTAAGCAATTCAAATTTCCTTTATTCCGGAAGTAGCTAACAATGAAAAGTGATCCGTTACAGTAAGCTCATAACTCTCGCAATCACTCTAGAAACGTCTGTCTAGTTTAATGAATTAGGTACCTAGGTACAACCCGCCCATAATATTATATTCAAAAGATAGTTAGTTGTTATTAACACTCATGCCAATTAACATTCATGCCAATACTATAATGTTTATATACAATGGTTCATATATTTCATATTCTATATTTTTGTATAATTTAACAGCAAAACCCAATAATTTACTTTTGACACCAAGGAAACTGAAAATTTAAGTATTATGTCTTTGTACCTATGTTTAAATTTTTGTACCAAATTATTTTCTTGATTTTTAAATTCATTTAAAACAAATAAATAAAAGGAAATGTTCGCCGCGTGCAACTACCTAGATTAGGTATATAAATTTGCTTTTAAAATAATTTATATCGGAACTTCATTTGGCTAGTGTCGTGGGTATCCTACCTATGCAACTCATTGTTTAAAGAATTACCTACGGACAAAAATCTCGCTTTTATCGAAGTCATTGGATTCCTTTTTAACTCTTTATCTTTTGAAAAAAATGGAAGTCGTTGAGATATAAGAACGAAATTCACATACAATCTTTGAAGCTCTTAAAGAATAGGTACCTAACAAAAATAAGAAAGTCAGTGAATTGAGTTTACAATCCAAATCAAATGTCGAAATTACTCTTTCAGTTATAATTGCACCCACCATGTACCCACAATAAAAATCAGAAGATTTATAATTTACCAATAGTTAAAAAAAATTAAATCAACTGCTATTCCTTTCCTACAAACGCCGCTTTGTACGTAAAATTCTATTCGATGTTTTTATGTTTCACAATATGCTTCCTAAAAACAAGAGACTATTCATTACCTTACATTGTAAACATTCTGCAGTTGCATATCAAAATATTTCTATCTACTAACACATTGCTCCAAATAAATTTCATGAACCACTAAACAAGTTTGAATTATTAAAATGCTAAACTAAGCTAAAAAATGTAGAGATACAACTGTCGCCACTGCAAAGTGCTAAACAAAACATTGACGCAATCCAAATGGCCTCATTGTAATAAATATTTCCTTCTACAGCATTTTTAATTCATAAAATCACTTACGAAACATAGTATCAGCAATTTTTGTACCCCAACACACAAATCACTTCTCGCCACACGATACATAATCCAACGAAAAACCTCCCCCAATGATTTGCTTTCTAGAAAATTCCGTTGCGATAGTGCATAGTTAAAAAATTATAAACTTACGTGTCCGCCTAGCTATTGGTTGGTTATTTTTTTTTTTTGACATTCACATGATAAAAAAAAAAACTAAGATAACCCCTTGGTAGGCCAAGCGAACTCCGAAATTATAAAAAGCATTAATAAAAGATCGCCGGTTTTAGTGTTAAAAATAATTTTTTATTTTTTTCAATTTTCTTCAAAAATGTATACATATTTCTTTGTAAAATGAGGATGCGACTAGGACATTTCCTCTTAACAGAAAAAAGTTGCAGAACATCCAGAAATGCCCCGAAGCACTCTTGGAACTTATAAAAACACATTTTTGTCAAACTTACAAACTAAATATAAAAAAACGAGAAACAATTTGTCATGACGCTGGAACTAGAGTTCGAGGAATCTTATAGAATATGTTGTTTCTTGAACTCCAGCATGAGATTCGTCATTCTTAAGTATAAATCTTTGATTACAATGGCTATATTTTCGGAGTTAAAGTCTAGAATTCATCATGACGTGCTAGTGCCTCACCAAAGTCAGCTGCTTGCGACCCAACGAACAAATCGTATTTGTCTAAGACTTCTTCTTTCGTCAGTTTCTGGTCTTCATTTTCATCGGCCTCGAAGAGCCTTGTCTTTATCGATATCTTCAATGGTCTCGATAATCACAATGTCTCTCATAGTAGGATGATCTTCTGGATGCGGGAAAGCTGTGAATTCTTCTCTAGTTAGGTTATCATCATTATCTTGATCAGCAACGCCCCAACGACGACGGTCCCCAGCCAACATTCGTTTATAGGAGATTCCATGTTCCTCACGGTCCAACTCTTCCGGGTCCAACTCATCCAAAAATCCATAAACATTATGTCTGTAGATCTGCCAGTTGAATGAGCTTGCATTCTCGGGGTTATGTTGCTTCCACATGCGTCCGACGTCCTCTTCAATATATCTTCAGTTCCTGTTTGGCAGCTGAAATTAAAAAAATATTTATGAATGTAAATAGACAATTTTCTGTTTAATGCAAACTATAAAAGAACTTACCAGCACCAGAAATCTTGCCATCGATAGGATTGAGGGCTTTTTCTGTAACCAAAAGGTGAGATTGTGTCATCGAGAATTCCTTCAAATGCACCGCCTGAAAAGAAAAGCAAAAAGAAACTGATGAGTTTAATTAATATTAAATCAAATGCAGTACATCGACCTACTAACAAACCGACCGCACGTACTTTACCCACTGACATCTTATGACTGACTGAATTTCTAAAACAAATTAAATATCTCTTTCGCACGATTAACACAAAAAAAAAATAACAATGTCTTCTTGTCGGTGGGCGCTTTTTTCCAGTGGCCTAAAGCAGAAATACCAGATTCAGATTCATGCCAATACTATAATGTTTATATACAATGATACAAACAGCCAAGAAAAGTTGTTCCAGCTAAAAACAGTCTAAAAACGCCATCATCTTTTAGTGTTAAATACGTGTACTAATTTCGCCATTAGAATTTAAATGAAAACGATAATATATTCATCTGTAAGTAACTCATGGCATAAGGAGTGGATGTGTTTTGTAAAATAAAAGTAATTTGATAATAATTTCCACCAAAATATTTCAATAGTAAATAATTATTTGAAAAAATCATATCACTGCTACGCAGATTCCCTGCTAGTAGTTGATGGCGCCCCTAGTTATGTTGGAACACGCGTGAAGTTGGCTACTGGCGGTCCATACTTAATACGTCAATGGGATACACTATCCAGTTATATATTGAGATCAGTGGTCCAGAACATCATTTTTCATTCAGTCATTTCACTATGTTTTTTTTCTGGTTCGTCAAATGTCAAAAAGTATTGGGCAGCGCACGCAAAAGTTGAAGTTGATTGAACTTGTACTACAGCTACAGCTATAGCTACAGCTGCAGCTACACATTCTGTTCAAATTATAGGATAAGCGTTCTCTGCTTTGACAGCGCTACAAGCTATAGCTACGCCATTCTGTTGAAGCAGTTAGTCGATTTTCATGATACTTCTTATGTCATGTTATTAGAGGATTGAAGGCTATACGTAAAGGGTAGCTTTAAGTTTAATAAAAAATAAAAAAAAAAATGATATAAAAAATGAGTTTTTTTTTAAATAATTTTCTCGTTAGTTTTAAGTAATCATGAATTTTAAATATAAGTGATTTTACGTCGAAAGACATTGTTTTAATATAGTCATAGTTTAATTTAGAGCAACCGCTTGGGGCCAGTACGTTAGTTAAGTTAATATGTAAGCTAGTTGTTTAAGATTTTTTTGTCTAGCTTTAAGATGCAAAAAAAAGCGATCTAGACTATTAGTGCGAAGGGACCCGAATTCGACTTACAAAAAAGGTAAGTATTTTAATAATTTATAAGAAAATACATGTCTGTAAAAGTCCATGCCATGTGAAAAAACCCAAGCAAATATCAAAATAAAAATTGAAATATGCAAGAAAACATTTTTTTTTTTTAATTTTTCAAGTGCTCCCATAAACTTTCTATAATTTTAGCAGTTAGCTTTATAGGAATGCATTATTATCCTTTAGTACTGCTCCGGCTACATTAAAGAATTTTCTTAGGAGTGAAAAAATTAACTCCATAAAGGTACAAAAGGAGCTTAAAAAGTTCTCCTCATTAATTCTATGGAGTATTATACAATGCTTTTAACAGTACGAAAAATGATTATACGAAGCTTCTTTGGATGACTATAGGAGTAAAATTATTAGTTGGGTATTGTTTCGAAACATTTTTAAGAAATACACAAACATCATTGATTTCCAAGTGTGAACATACCCTCTTTTCTACCGTAGTATCAAAAAAAATGTGTTTATCGCGTTCTGTCAGAATCAGCTGTTCCAAGTCGAAGAAAAAAAACTCACCATAACGCGGTGAGTTTACTTGAGACTTTTCTTGTGAGGATTGGGGGAGAATTCGATAAATGTTATCGAGTCACAACAATCCTCGCAATAAATTATCACAAGGGCTTATGACTTATGACTCCTCACAAGGGGGAGAACCGGGCTATAAAGCTGTAGACTGTTGTATGTAGCGCTGTCAAAGCTTTTGTCAAAATGTAGCTCAAAAAATTAGCAAGCTCGTCCAGAACATCATTTTTCATTCAGTCATTTCACTATGTTTTTTTTCTGGTTCGTCAAATGTCAAAAAGTATTGGGCAGCGCACGCAAAAGTTGAAGTTGATTGAACTTGTACTACAGCTACAGCTATAGCTACAGCTGCAGCTACACATTCTGTTCAAATTATAGGATAAGCGTTCTCTGCTTTGACAGCGCTACAAGCTATAGCTACGCCATTCTGTTGAAGCAGTTAGTCGATTTTCATGATACTTCTTATGTCATGTTATTAGAGGATTGAAGGCTATACGTAAAGGGTAGCTTTAAGTTTAATAAAAAATAAAAAAAAAATGATATAAAAAATGAGTTTTTTTTTAAATAATTTTCTCGTTAGTTTTAAGTAATCATGAATTTTAAATATAAGTGATTTTACGTCGAAAGACATTGTTTTAATATAGTCATAGTTTAATTTAGAGCAACCGCTTGGGGCCAGTACGTTAGTTAAGTTAATATGTAAGCTAGTTGTTTAAGATTTTTTTGTCTAGCTTTAAGATGCAAAAAAAGCGATCTAGACTATTAGTGCGAAGGGACCCGAATTCGACTTACAAAAAAGGTAAGTATTTTAATAATATATAAGAAAATACATGTCTGTAAAAGTCCATGCCATGTGAAAAAACCCAAGCAAATATCAAAATAAAAATTGAAATATGCAAGAAAACATTTTTTTTTTAATTTTTCAAGTGCTCCCATAAACTTTCTATAATTTTAGCAGTTAGCTTTATAGGAATGCATTATTATCCTTTAGTACTGCTCCGGCTACATTAAAGAATTTTCTTAGGAGTGAAAAAATTAACTCCATAAAGGTACAAAAGGAGCTTAAAAAGTTCTCCTCATTAATTCTGTGGAGTATTATACAATGCTTTTAACAGTACGAAAAATGATTATACGAAGCTTCTTTGGATGACTATAGGAGTAAAATTATTAGTTGGGTATTGTTTCGAAACATTTTTAAGAAATACACAAACATCATTGATTTCCAAGTGTGAACATACCCTCTTTTCTACCGTAGTATCAAAAAAAATGTGGGGAAATAATTGTTTGCTGTCAAAATAAAAATGATTTTTACAATTTGCAAAGAAAAAAGGAAAAACTCTGGTAAGTAAATTCCATTTATTATAAATGTATTTATTAATAACTACTTTGTTTTCAATGACACTGCAAATTATTATTTCACATAAGTTAGTTTTTAGTTTTATTGACTTCAAAATTTTAATACAGTTCACAATTTTTCTGGGTAAGTATATCTTAAGTCTTTAAATAGTTTGGCCGATGGCCGTCTACCAGACTAACATTTACATATTTTATATAGGAACACTCAATGCTTGCGTTCGCGTCCACAACTATTGTGGTTCGCATATTTTACTGTTGTTGTAATTCCATGTTAAAACACAACTGATATAGCTGCGGCGTGGAAATAAATCTGAAAGTATCCTAAAATTTTCAGTATACTCACGAAGTCAAGGGAGGATTGGCAAACAGCTGACTACGTACGTATATGTCATTGACGTACTAGATATGGACCGCCAGTCGGTTGAAATTTTCATACAAACAGCCAAGAAAAGTTGTTCCATCTTAAAACAGCCTAAAAACGCCATCATCTTTTAGTGTTAAATACGTGTTCTAATTTCGCCATTAGAATTTAAATGAAAACGGTAATATATTCATCTGTAAGTAACTCATGGCATAAGGAGTGGATGTGTTTTGTAAAATACAAGTAGTTTGATAATAATTTCCACCAAAATATTTCAATAGTAAATAATTAATTAAAAAAATCATATCACTGCTACGCAGATTGCCTGCTAGTAGTTGATGGCGCCCCTAGTTATGTTGGAACACGCGTGAAGTTGGCTACTGGCGGTCCATACCTAATACGTCAATGTCCAAAATTATATCGACCTACAAAACATCACTCAAATGGAACAACTAGTCAAAGAAGTGATATCTTTGGCAACTCGAAAGCACTGATCTCAATATATATATATTATCTATGATCAGCTTTTTAACATCTGGTAATGCTGAGATCATTTGTTCCTCGGGCAAAAGTTCCAAACTCTTTAAAAAAAATTTATAAATATTTTTTTTTTTAAACTAAAAATGACAAACCACATATGTGTACCGAGTCGTTAGTGAAGCATGTAAAAATATGGTCACTTTGTGGAATATAGGCCACAAACTTGAGAGAAACTTTTGTTTGATTGAATTCAAGGCGATGATGGGATGCTTAGAAAGTTTCCAGATTCAACAAAATAGCAAAATGGCGCAATTCGAAATTGTTTTTTTTTTTTTTTTGTGAAGAGACGTCAAATAAAATAAACAAACACCTAGGTATTTTTTTAACTATGTGGGCAGAAATATTTCTTGATATATCATTCTAAGCGATAATTTCCCCAAGGAGTCCATTGGAATAATTCATGTGATTCAACAATTTTCAGTAATTTTTGTTTTTTTTTTCATTAAATTATATTATTGTATGCGATTTTTTTTTTTTTCAATTTATTATCCACACAATAACAACAAAACAATACAAAAACATAAACTAATTGCTTGAAAATGGCTGCCAAATAATGAAACGTCATATTTATTTCTGCATTTATTTCTTCTATTTAACTATGTACTTATTATAAACAATAAAATTGAATTCTAATATTAAACACAAAAATTAAATATATCTGAAAAACTAAAATGTAAACATCTTTTATCAACAAACTTTGACTATCCATATGACAGTCAATGATTCTTATGTATGTACACATTCCAACATTTATAAAGTGCCAACATTCGTTGCTATTCTAACTCACACATTTTGTGTTATGACAGCTTAGACCTTCTGTCTTCTCTGTCGATTGTTTGAATATATTCACTCTTGTATTGTTTTGTTAATCTTTCCTATCTCCTCCTCATTTTTCTCTAGGTTAAGTCAGTATAACAAACGCATGGTTCTTTTTGAGTGAACCCATTTATATCTCATAAATTAATTTCCAAATTATACAAAGAAAAAGTTCTGTAAATTTAAATTATAGAAACAAAAATAATCAAAAATTGTGTAGCCTGACCAAGTCTAAGTCGGCAATCTTATTTTTATGTTATTAACAATAATTTGTCAACATTCCAATGTAAAGTGACAAAAAAAAATCTCAATAAATTACTACTACTACTACTACTTTATTTCTTCTACCATGACAGGATATAAATAGAGAAATGTATGTCTAAAAATAAAAGAAATCAAGAAATAAGGGGCCTTCACAAGAAATATTGACTACATGACACATTTCATGCAATCATTCATTTCAGTTGGGGGCTCGGGGTAAGTTAATTCAACATTTTCTATTCAACTTAACTAATTTTTTTTTATTAAAAAGTTCATTTACGCATATCGCTTTGTCAGCACATGGTGGACAACATGGGAGACTTTGAAGCCAACTTTTACACCGGAGTAAATATCAGCAAATCTAAGAATCGTTGACCACAATAAACGAACTCTGACAGAATCCCTGGGTATGATTGCAACAACGATGAAATCACTTCATCAACATTTCGAAGAATGTCTCAAGCCCTGTCATGCGATCTCAAATGCCTTGGAATTAGTCCAGGGCAATGGAATATTTTGTTTTCCAACCATTATTGGTAAAAGACCACCTCAAGAGGTACTAGCGCAGATCTAGTGTTTGAGGGAAAATTCAAACTTTGCGTATTTAACTCCAAACTCGCAACAGGTAAAATGAATACAATTTATGTTACAAATAGGAGTGCTGCTGTTGTCCAGTCCAATGTGCCTATGAAAATAGATAATATTCCTGGAATAAGAACTGCTACTGAGGTAATTTATCATTCGCTGTCTCGTTATTTATTTGAAATGTTTACTCCTCCAGCTATCCCACGGAATTGTGCAAACTCAATACTACGAGGGTCGCTTATCGCAGTGATATCTCAAGAACAAGGTGGTGGTATCATATTTACCCAGTCTGGTGGAACATCGACACACTTCGCCCAACATGAAGCTCTGATACATTTGGTGAGAGACAAACTAAGCGACTTGCCTTTGCTGACAAAACATTTTAATAATTCTTCGCAAATACGCCGAATTTAAAGCGATTTATATCCATCGACACCACAAACTGGGAAACTGCAACCACCTGAGCAACAAGCAAATTAAATATTTCAGATAAAATGTTTTTTTTCGTACTTTATTCATATTTTTTTAGGATAACTGATATTAGTATATATTTAATAATTATTACTAGTCTTTTTATATAGAACACAAAACACAAAAGAGTAATAAATACCTAGTATATATGCATGGTTGAAGCGAGCTTGAACTTAGGTTCACCCCTTTGTAAACGGGGATGAGTTGGAACGAAATGGAATTCGACTCGATCGCACTCGAGCAGTGGTGTTGAGTCAAAAATTAAATGAATTACCTGGGTTGAAATGGTGAATACACAATTATTTCTGCATGTGATCAATTGCATATTAACGAATGAATATTTGTTGTTGAAAAGTATGCGCATAACTTGTAAAAGAAATACAAATATTTTTTTCTCGTAAATTCAATCTTTTGGTCTTAATGTCTACAAAGCAACGCATGTATTCTTCTGTCATTTCAACTTTTTCGCACTTAACTCAACTCCTCAAGCATTCAACTAGTTGGCTGAAATACCTGGGTTGGAATTTCGTTTCAAATCAAACTCGATCTTTCGACCCTGCATATAAACTAGGTAAAATATACTAATAGCCCGATTCTCCCCAATATCAGTGATACCTCACCTCACAAGTCATAACAAGAGGTGAAATTGATTTTGTTACTTTTTCGGATTCTCCCCCGTAGTCACAACTTGTAAGAGTTATAAAAACAATCGAAATTGTGATCTGCTACAGAGCAGGTCACAGCACTCGAATTTCAATAGTTTTTTTTTTTTTTTGCTTTTTTTGTTAGTTGAAACGAAAGGAATTCTTTATTATTGATTTTTATTTTGATGATGCATTGGGTTATGCAACTTTTTGTTTTAATTAAAAAATATCGAATCAAAAAAAATTTTTAGAATTGTTGAATTTTTCTTTATTAATTCCTAGGTGATCACATTTTTTTTATATGTAAATTCTTTCTTCGACTATCCATGTCTTGCATCACCACACATATTTTTCACTAATATTAGTTCGGATACGTTGTTTATTTTTATAAAATTTGTAAATTTGATTGAATTATTTACTTTTCACATAAATTTTGCACAGACAAATTAAAAACTTTATCGTGTTCTGTCACAATCAGCTGTTCCAAGTCGAAGAAAAAAACTCACCATAACGCGGTGAGTTTACTTGAGACTTTTCTTGTGAGGATTGGGGGAGAATTCGATAAATGTTATCGAGTCACAACAATCCTCGCAATAAATTATCACAAGGGCTTATGACTTATGACTCCTCACAAGGGGGAGAATCGGGCTATAAATATACAACCTATTATATCCTTCAATCTGCCATTTTTAGATGCATTTTTAAATGTGCTTCCACGATCGGACTATGTCTGATTTTTTAAAAGTTATTCAGGAATGAACACTGAAAAAATATCAATTTAAAAATTTAAATTTTATCCAATTTTAAGCTTGAAACGTAAAACAAAAATTCCAAGTAAGACGCTTTATTGAGTAAATAGCTCTGAAGATGTCAAAACCGAGGAGGATATATAATTGAAAGAACAAGATGACATTGAAACGGAAAGTGAAATAAATGTAGCATACAAAAAAAAAAAAATTAGACGAGGTCAGATCTTAGTTTTTATGTGTACTACAGAAGATTAGTATAAGTAGATTATGCATCACAATCTATATGATTCGACGAAAAGTCCATGAAATATAGGCAACCAGTTTCATTAAGATTCTCACGGAGGAAATTAAGCGCAACAAATATCTGAAGGAAAAAAACAAAATTAGGGAATAACATAACAAACCCGGGCAAGCATTTAAATACCTTATAAATCTGGCTATTGAGCCGATGTTCCGATGTGATTGTTACCTACTATTATTGAGTTTATACACAATATACAACAATATAGCATTTTGTGTATAATATCAATGCAACTAGTCTGATAATTGCGAGCACTTGACGGGACACATCTGTTAGCAGAAAACAAATTTATTTTAGCATTTTGTTTATAAACTCAATGCAACTAGTCTGATAATTGCAAGCACTTAGCGGGACACATCTGTTAGCAGGAAACTAATTTATTTTTCAAGTCAAAACTGATTGTTTCTCTTGAAACACACTTATTGATGCAACAAGATCACCAGTCAATCCGCATAATTCATATTCGCCACCATAGTATGTCTCTGGCCAACCTTTCAACTTTTCTGTTGTGTTCATACATGACAAGTTGGAAATGAATAGCTCAATCGAGTGTATTACATCCTGTCAGTAGCCAACTAAATCACAGAAATGTTTCTCTTCTCAAACTAAACTGTTTACAGACATGTTGTTTATTTAGTTTTGTTGCTGCTTTTTTGATACATTAACACTGAAGACTATTAAAACATCTTACTGCACTTTGACATTAACATAAAAGTAGCTAAATGATAATCAAAATATATAAATTTCATGCAAGATCAAAAAGAAGTATTGAGAAAATATTGAACAATAGAAACATTTATTATTTTTGAAAGGTGATTTGTATGATGACATACTACAGTTAGGATGCGTAGCTTGCGCTCCATAATTCAATTTACATTGAGAAGAATTTATTATTTTTATTTATTTATTTATTTATTTTTGGATATGCCTGACCCTATAGCCATAACAACGTTGAAAAATATGTTTTTTTTTTTAACTAGATATGATTTTTTATTTTGGATTCGCCTTCTAGGACCTTACTAATCATCCTTCAACGTTGAATTTTGTAGTCTCGAATCAGCTGACCATGCTTTGGTGTATTTTGTAACGGGAAAAAAATTTAACTTCCATCGCACATCATGGCAACAGAGAACGAAACTTGAAAAAAATCGAAAAGTTGTGATTTGCAAAAATTTCGTCCTTGCGAGAATTTCTACATTAGGGAAATCTCGTTGTTGCATATTGTGCGACACGATATACAATGGAAGAATAAATTTTTTAAATAAATACAACAAAAACCAGGAAACTATCATACAAGATACTATATGAAACTAAAAGTCGGAGAATTGAACTGTGTAACCAAAGATGAAGAATATCTTGTGAAAATACTAGATTATCCCATTTCGTAGCGTCTCTGGGTTCTCAAAATGATTCTAGCGTCGACAGTTCAGTTTCCATCCTTAGACCATTGGAATATCCATTAGGTAAAGGTGTTGTTACTCAAGGATTGAATTTCAAATGAATATCTCCAATAGCTCCTTGATTACCACACATAAACATTTCAGAATCGAAGATTCAACGAATTAAGTGGGGGACGGTTTCTATCCCCTCTCTAAGCAAGCATAAGAACATTCAGAGAGGGGAAGGGCCGTTCCCCAGTCGATTCCCCAAAACACTGATCCCTATGTACTTGGGTGTCATGTACACTGGTTCACAAAACCTCATAAATTGATGGGAACTTTAATAACTTATTCGCTTAATCAAAAAAATAAGCTATTATCGTCGTCTAAAGATTTGATCTTCGCTCGAGAAAGTAATGTCTGTATATAAGTTCGCTTCCAGAAGGTGTTTCATCCCCCTGACCTTATTAGAGAATAAAGTTATTATTCAGACAACCTTACTGGACAATGATCAACAAAAAAAAAACTACTAAAAAGAAATCTCTGGTTCCTATTCAATTATATACCTATTACATCTCCACGGGTTTTTCGTTTAAATACCATAAAAGCTTGGAATCATCTAAATGCGACCCGGAGGAATAGGGTACTACCGCTCGACTGCTGCCACAGGTCCGGAAGAATTTGCTTCGACTGGCTCAGTCATCAGGGAAGTGAGTCAATGCTGCAGAAGCGAGTAGTGGGTTTACATATTATTGGACCTGGAATCTAGTTGTTGAACGACTCAAGATTTTAAAATGCTAAGCTGTAAAGCTAAGGGCCGGAGGGCCACCCCCGGAGAAAACTCTAGCTAGGTATAGAAAAGATTGTTAGAAGAATAAAGAAAATCGCATGGTTCGGACTTGGTGATAATAGCCCGTTCGGATTGCTAAACCAACCTATTGTTCCTTGTCATCCGATAAGTTTTGCAGGAACCCTCTTCAATACAGGGGAAACAGGCGTAGTTATTTCCCCCTTTATCGCCTAACTTCCCGTCCGAAAGTCGCGAAAGGACCTTTGATTCCTCGCCACCCTTCCCAATGATGTCCCTGCTGGCGTGAATTTGTGCAGACACATCCCTCAATTGAAGATCCAGTGCCTACCCCCTACATGTTATACTACAAAAAGCCAGTCATCATCTCGACTGCCTTGTTGTAGTTGTTGTCGTCGTTGTTATTGTTGTTGCTGTTGGCGTTGTCTGCTGTCTCGTTGTTGCCACTAGGGTTAAAAATAATCAACCCCTGGTTCCGGTTCCAAAATCTCATTCATGGCTCCTTACCTTAGTTGTCCTTAAACATAATAAGACTTATCTGAAACTCGAAAAGTAAAAAAAAACTTCCCAGAAACTATGTCACTAACACTTCATATACTAAGTGATGGTAAAAGAAAATAAAAATAATGAATTTTATCCTTTAATATAAACAAATTCTTTATTGATTAATCTTAATTATACCTAATGGTCTTATGTTATTATATTCTCTTATCCAGAAGAAACACTCTTCCTCTATACTCATAAAACTAACTGAAACTTTATTAAGAATCAAAATATCCTATTTGCTAACCAATCTGTAACAATTAAAAAAAAAATTTTATTCTGAGGATCATATTTTGATTTCGTCTTATGAGGATAATTCATAAGACGAAAATTTATTTTTGAGAAAATACTTTTGACAATCTCGATTACCTACATATAGGACAATAATTAAAAATCCAAAAAAAAAAATTAAGTTAAGCTGTTGAATGAAAATTATTGATGAAATCTTTAAAACTTTGAAAACTGCTAAATAAAATTATGACAAAATCGTTAAATCGTTAAATAGAAAAACTGCTACCCAAGATATTGAAATGGAATATTGTTATGACCTTGACTGTACTAGAAATATGTATATTATTGTCTGCGTCTCAAAAAAAATTGGACCTTATTCAGGTCCTGAAGATTTCGAGAGTAGAAATGTATCTTTCCCTCTTGGAGTGGTTTTGAAACAAAAAAAATATTCACGTATTTATTTTTCTATGTTTCAAAGTTTCGACCATAGGTAGCTATGTATCAGCAAAAAGTAATCTTACCAGGTCGGTGAGATAAATTATCTCTTCACCTGGTTAATTTTTCAAAATTCGAGATAAAGAAATTAGTAAAGTAACTAAAGACTGAAAGTCGTTACTAGTGTATATCAACCCCACAATCCCAATGAAATCAACAAAAGTATAAACTTCACGAATCACATCAAAATCTTGATGGATCGGATTCATAAAACACGGATAAATATAATGGATAGTTATCAAAAGTATATAATTATAAAAATAAAAGTAAAAAAATGTAATTTAGTAAAAAAAATATTGTGAGCAATATAGTTATACCGATTATAATCATACAATAAAATGTGAATATAAGTTAATAACAAAATATAAAGGTATGGTCATGAGGAGGTGCACCTTATCATTAACCTACCTAACAAGACAAAGTAAATTACAGGTAAAAAAAAAGTTTTTATTATCGTTACAGTGAATGTTTATTTATTGTTAACTTTTTTATTGTTTTCAGGATTCGTTGATATGGTGTACATACTTCGTCGACAAAAAAAATATGTATAGATGGACAACCTTGGCTGGCAATCATGCACGACACGATGCGTTCAACCCAAATGAAGCCAGAGCTATATCGTTGGATTTATTGAACACTATTATTATCACCACGAATAGGTCATGTTTTTATCTGTTAAGTACACAAGAGTACTTATGTTTTTATATCTTTTCTTTGGTTTTCTTTTATTTTTAAAACAGGATCACGAATTAGGACAAAAATAATGAAAATCTTGGACGGCGGTACTTCTTCACAAAAAAAAGTAGGTATCAAAATATTTATGATAGTAATTAGGACACTTAGACCTTTTCTTTTCTTTTTGTTTTATAGGTACTATCACTATGAGCATCTAGTTATAAATGTAATTATTATTGTATTACGTAGGTACTGCTCAGTGAACACAAAATGATTTAATCACACGAATATGTCGTAAAGTATACGTCAATAGTTTTTTTTTTATATATTGATGACTTTAGTTAACTGAGTATATAAATTTTCAATTCGGACCAATATTGATCGTCTCAAGAACATATAGAATATATATACTTAAATAAATTATATGGAAATTTGTTCCGAGAAATGTATATACGTAAAATTTTATTCTTTTGCAAATATAATAAAAAGGTAATCATTAAAATTCCATACCTGGTTTCTTTTATATAGAAACAAATACTTTTATGAACACTTGTACTTATTCTTGAGATGATTTCCGCTTCTTTTTTGATGATCAATATACTTCCATATTTTTCCTGAACTGGGATTGTTTTTTTGAGTGGATCCTGCGTAGAAATAATCCGGAGCCGCTTCATAGATTAGTTATACGCCGTTCGATTGGACTGCAAGAATTTTGATGATCATGTCATCAGATGAACAAAATGCTACTAAAGCAATATTCCGTTGAAATGTTCGTCGCAAACACATGTGACAAGCCTATGCCACTGGCGTGTATTGTATGTATGTAACAATAGCGAATTATGTTTGCACAAGGATGTCTTATGTGCGCGCCGTAAGTATACGTGTTTGCACAGTAGGTACAAATGGTTGCAATGGTAAGTACTTATATGCGCACAATAAGAATGTATATTTATACCTTCAGTACAAAAGCCAGGCGGCTATTTTCCGGGGTTGGATAAACTTTGGACCAGCGATCTTGTGTGAATGATGGGCACTTTCTTCTTCGTGTAGGTGTACCCACCTCCACAACAAATCACTATGCTTCCGTTGGCCACCCCGATGATCAAATGGCTGCCTGTTGAAATGAAATTTAATTTTAGTATTTTGTTTTATAAGAGGTAAGTAAACTTATATATATGTTTTAATCAAAAATTCATAACTTCTCAACAAATACTACCTACATCTAAAATCTATTCTAACAAAAGGAAATTTTTGTTGCTTTTCTTGACCAACTACCTTCGTGTCTACATAATCTTTTCTGATGAACTACGACTTGGTGCATTTTCTTGGGCACGTGTCGATAGATTCCACTTCACAAGACACACAAAAAAAATCTAACTGAGACTATCACATTTTAATTTACCTGGCTTTATATGGAAATCTCAATAGTTTTCGGTAGGTATCATTCACTTTCATGGGAATGAATTTCTCTAGCTAATCCACGAGTCTGTTACCCTTGCTTCCACCTCGTTTTTTGTCACTTTCAACCAGACTCTTTTTGGTCGGGAATCTTTTGCATGGATTTTGGTTTGTAGGTAACGTGATGTATGAGATGGTATCTCCTCTAGTTTTGTTGGAATAACAGCTCCAATGTGGACTGCTTCCCTGTCCGCATGACAGAATGAGTAAATTTTTCTTATTAAAAACACTTTGAATAAAATCACAGAAAATTCTTTTTATTTTTGCACGATAAAAATCGTAGGACATCAATTGTGACATTAATCCATTGGGGATCAATATTTTGACTAGTCTTATTTGACCGAGAAAAATAATTAAATTTTCTTACCCTTTTTTTCTTTGCCACTCCGCTTTTTCTGCTGTTGAATTTTTCTTTTTTCAGATTTACCTTACTTCGGAATCTTATTTTATTTGTTCAATCTGAATATGTTTATTTCTTTTTATTTAACGCGATAATTTTCTCAAGTTGTCACCTTTTTATTTCCTTGGGACGTTTACTTTTAATGCCTGTTAAAATTGAAAAGACTTTACTAAAAATATAATCACAACCCCTAAGCTAATTTTGCAATTGGATAATTGGTTTCTTTACGAAACTTCAATTTCGTCGGTAAGTGTGAACATAGTCGTAGATAAAATTGCTTCTTTCCGTCTGATCTAGTACCAGTCTGAATTCTACTACTATCTTGTGATCTGTTTACATGTAGCGTCGTGACTTCTTAAATAGGTAATAAACTAATTCCAATTATTCATTCTAACTATTTTTAGCTAAAAATATTTGCTGTTTAAGAAGAAAATAAACACTAGGTGAGTTTTATGAAATGAACAATATATTTCTTTTTTCAGATTAAGACTTCGGTGATGTTCTGAGTTGAACCTAAAGTAAGTATAGTAAACTTTAGTTTGAGGTAATTCCTCTGCTGACAAAAATAACTATTCTGAATTAACTAAGGATCAAAAGTAAGTAAATCTCTAGGTCAATAATCATCAATTATGTCCATAGTTTTGCGTGCGTAAATTATTTTTATCTTACAGGGTTTTACTGAAACGGGTTGAATGTTAACTCATAATTTGATAAGTACTGAACTTATTGAGTAAGACGCTGTTCTTGACTAAACCATCAGTTCAGCAACCGCACATAAGTGTGACACGTACATTTACTTAACAGAGTCGTCAGTCAATACTCTTTTCACTAATTAGACTGAAATTTTACTTAACCCTTGGGTCAATATTTGATCTTTGAGTTGAAATGAATGACTTTCGTGACTGAATATGTCATGACACTAGATTATTACCGCTGGTTAGAGTTCTTTTCGCTTTTGACTACTTTATTTACCGCAACAGTCATTGTCAATCATTTTTATTTTTGACTTTATCGTTCAGATACAACAACAAACTTTACATAATCTCTTAACTAAAACCTTTTCTATCTGTTTTAATGATCTTTTCTTAGTATTAGACTCAAATAAGCTAATATGAACATTTGTAATATTAGTCAATACATCTAGATTCATATTTATTTTGTGTGAGGAAAACTATTCTCTTGACTCAGTTTCAACTATAATTCTGATTTTAGTATCCTTAGCTATAAAACTATGACAAGTAATACATTTAATGAGAAGTTACGAATTTTTTCATACACACAAATTTTACCACGTCCAAGGGGACGTCTCGATTTTAGCCCATCATTGCATGGTACAATTTCACTCTGGCTCATCACTATGGCGGTCCTCCAGTTCGTCGAGTTTCTTCGTCTCTCGTGCCAAATCTATCCACCCCCGAGATACTGTTTGTCGCTTCAGTGAATTTGCCTCCATTTCCCTCCAATTGCCTCCATTTGTTTGACATTATTACAAAAGTTCATACGAAAAATATTTTTGCTTCAGGGACTGTGCCCTTTTCGTGTTTCCACCAATATTCCGGTAGAGGTATTAATGGAAATCGTGAAGATGGTGAGTATTTGGACTTATCCTGGTGTAATTCGTTTGCATTACGATACTTCACTATTTTCACCATGATATTTGAATAATAATCGAAAACGAAATATTTCAATTGCAAAAATAAAAATTTTTAAAATGGTTCGAATATAAAATACTCATACAGTATATTTTCAACTAAATTGTGTTGGTCTCTGTCGTGGTGATTTAGATGGATTTTCCTACAATTTAGCCTGGACATATCCTCGGAATGTGGCTGTAAATATTCCATCTTCAGCACGCTACACACGAAGTGACTTGTCAAATGACTCCGAAGAGATGTTATTCACATCCGGAGAGTACCTACTTTACATCGCGCTTACAACATTTTTATGGCGAGTCATGCGTACAACGCATTTCGAGACAAAAGATTGTACACCATCAGAAGCTCGCCGAATTTTGACGATTTGATCTTTATATGAGTGAATAGTAAAAGAAGTTCTGGCATTATCATCGTAACCTGCACTGGCTTACATGTCAAGATCAATGTCAATGGCCTAACCACTTGCTTACTAGTTTTGGGATCTTAGATCAAAATGAATACTGATTTACATGCGCTAGCAAGATTTTTAATATCTGGTGACCATGATACGACCGGAACATGTGGTGTCCCTGTATTGAGATCTTAAAGTATCTACCGAACCACTTGCCAAATGCTGTCCACTGTTACAAACTTCATGTTTGTGAAACATCCTAACCTACCCTAAGGTTTCATCCATGACACATACTAATCCAAACCGTTGGTAGTTGGAGGTACTTTTCCATATTTGAGAGGAAACTCCGAAAAACCATTTGGAAAAGCTTCCCTCCAATACACGAATACTTATTATAACCGCCACGATATTAAGTACCTACTTTCAAAGTGTCTCATATCATAAAATAAAAGGAAAAATTTTAAATAAATAAGTTAGTATTTTTAGTGGAAATATTGAAGGAAAACTGTGGGAATCAGAGAACAGTGGTGAAAATAAATTAATAAGGAATAAATTCCAGTGCATGGTCGATTTATTTAAGTGCAGTTTCACTTCACCTACTGTAGCAGGTAGAAAAATTATAAAAAGTGCATCGGCAGAATAACCCCAATATATTTCGCCGACGGCATTTCACTTAATATAAATATGGAAGCTACGAGCTAACTGCCACAAAAAGCCATTAAAAATCAATAGATCTCGTAGTCTGAGGATAGAGTACGGTACAGCCTCAACCACAGGTAGCCAAACAGGTCCAAGTGCCTACGGCTCTGCCTGAGCGACCCTTTAAGATCCTAGCTGTTAATGTAGATTCGCTGATTAGGACCGAACGTAGAGCAAACCTCTTTCATTTGCTGCAAGACCAAAGTCCTGATGTGTTTATGGCTAGTGAAACTAAGTTAAACTAAAAACACAAACTGACTTATAAAAATTACAATATCGTAAGAAGGGATCGGCCCAACTCCTCTCAAGGGGGTGGGGTCGCAATCTTCATACGAAAGGGCATTAAAAATAAGGCAATATATGGTAGTGAAGTGCGAAGATTCGGATTGCTAGAAGCCTGCATCGTTTGCATTCCTCTCCAGCAGGGGAAAAGAATGTACGCAATCGCGGTGTACGCCACCACCACCACCCACCGAAAACCCTCTTTCTTAAAAGATACCTACCTACATACAATATGACACAAGAAACCTACCAACAACAATATACACCAAACGAAAATAAAAGCAGAAACCAAGCAGTCAGCTATACCGCCCACCTCCCACCGAGTCAGCAGTAGGCACACAGCGACCATGCATCTGCTAGCACACATCAGTGATAAACATGAGTGACTATACGTCATCCCATATATTTATTTACATTAAGTATATTTTTTATTTTTATTTTTATTCGTCATCTTTCACGAATAGAAGTGAACAATGCACTAGAATGGAGGAGAGAAGGTGTGATACACAGAGGTTAATATGTTGCTTGAGACAGCAACATATAAAAACCCCGTACACACTTTAACCTAAGTAAGCTTACTAGGAGCCGAAGTGGTTATAGGGAACGCAGAGAGGCACATAGTACGATACTTAGTACTCGTACATAGTACTCACTACGTGCGCTTTTTGGTATTAAAAGTTAGGAATACTGGGATTCACTCCTTCAGAGTGCACCTCAGTACCCCGGTGAAGGTTTTCCGTTTGAAACTGCAGTACTTACTTCGGCTTAGCATTGCCGTAAGTACTGAATAGTAGTGGCCGCGATTTGATGAACCCAGATCCTCTCCTTTAGAGTGTATCTTGGTTCGGGTTTGCTTTGTAACCCACCGTACTTATTTTTGTGAGAAGCAGTGCCGCAAGTACGTCCGTAACTTCAAACTGTAGCCGTTGTTGTCTATCCCACGACACTTCTTGTCGCGAGGCATTATTGTAGGCTGATTTTCCCACGACACTTTTGGTCGCGAGGCATTATTGTAGATCGATTATCCCACGACACTTCTTGCCGCGTGGCATTATTGTAGACTGATTATCCGACACTTTTGGTCGCGAGGCATTATTGTAGACCGATTATCCCACGACACTTCTTGTCGCGAGGCATTATTGTAGGCTGATTTTCCCACGACACTTTTGGTCGCAAGGCATTATTGTAAGCCGTTTATCCCACGACACTTTCCGTCGCGAGGCATTATTTTAAGCCGTTTATCCCACGACACTTTCTGTCACGAGGCATTATTTTAAGCCGTTTATCCCAGGACACTTTCTGTCGCGAGGCATTATTTTAAGCCGTTTATCCCACGACACTTTCTGTCGCGAGGCATTATTTTAAGCCGTTTATCCCACGACACTTTCTGTCGCGAGGCATTATTTTAAGCCGTTTATCCCACGACATTTTCTGTCGCGAGGCATTATAATAGAGTAGCTATTAACTTGTATTATCATAAGACCCGTATATGAAATAAATTGTTAGAAAATCATCTTTATAAATAAAAAAACTGGTAATTGGTCAGAGTTCAAATCTTCAAAACCCGAGTTTTATTTGCTTTCTTTGGGTAAAACCCTGGACACCCACGAGTCTACTTCAGCCTCGATAAAAAAGCATCAAAACCACAATAAAACGAACAATTGACATAAAAATCCCAAAATATAAGGAACAAGACCCTACTGGTTTATATAAGAACGCGAAAATCGACGCACACCGACAAAAAAGTGGACTGCTTACTAGATTGAAACTTCTTTACAGACGTTTCACGGACACACGTGATCTGGAGATTAGGACATTGAAGTCTTCGATCAAAAACATTAATGTTCTGATTAAACAAAATTATAGATTGTCTATTAATTTATATTGGGATAACAGAATTCGGGCCGTTAATTCTAGCGATCCTAGTATGTTTCCCAAATAAATAAGATATTTAGAAGAAATGATCAAAAGAACTTCCATGTCTTAAACTTCAGAGGACAATAGATAAAGAAGATGTACTTACGATTGCGGGAATAGATCCGGAGGGTGCCGTTTTCGATGTTAACTTTTTTATGATAGAAGATCCTCAGAAAAAGGTAGAAGCTGTAGGTGCTGGTTTCCAGCAAGTGTATAAGGTAAATGCTAGCATTCGTCCGAATCATGACCTGGAGAACAGAGCCTTACTGCAGAACTTCTACCTTGGAAATAACATAACGCAATGGCGATCTGAGAATACCCGTTTCACCGTGTTCAATGACGAAAATTTGGCAAACGCCACCATCGACGAGCGAAATGGACCCAGTTCATTGTTAATTTCGAAGGTAGAACTTCAGTTAATTTTTCAAACATTAAAGAAAAAGAAATCTGCGGGCGTCGATAGACATTTATACCACACTGTTCAACAACGCATTGAATAATGCATATTATCCAGTGAGTTGAAAGACAGCTGTGGTCCATCCTCTCCCCAAAAAGGGAAAGTACAGCTCCAATACGGCAAATCTTCGGTCTATAAGTCTTCTTCCAAGTATCAGTAAAGTATTCGAAAAGATTCTCAATAGAGCTCTGTTCAAGTGGGCTGAGGACAAAAATATTATTCCAGATAATCAGTTTGGCTTTAAGGCGGGGAATGACACTATTCATGCCGCGTCTAAGTTAGTTTCTGATGTTCAATGGAACGAAACGAAAAATCAATACACGGAGGCCTTTCTTTTTGATTTAGAGAAAGCTATCGACTCCGTAGGGTTAGAGGGTCTTTATCTGAAGCTATCTGGAACTGGCATAAGTAAACCACTGTTATATATGCTTCATGACATGCTCACTGGTAGAAAGTTTGTTGTCAAAAGTGGCAATGTAACTTCTACCACAACTTTTGATATTAAAAATGGTCTACAGCAAGGAGCTGTGAACTCACCGATTCTTTTTAGTATTTACACCAGCGATCTGAAAGGTAGTCTACCTCATTCAATTGCGTATGCCGATGATCTTGTAGCGTACAGAACGGGTCCAAAAGTTGAAGTCATCAGAATTCTTCTGCAGCGTGACTTCGACAAGATTCAGCGATATTGTGATAACTGGAAGTTAAAAATTTACTTTAAAAAATCAGAAACTATCCTGTTTAGAACATCGTCGTCTTGGGCTTCTAGGGATACAAGAAAGAACTGGAGAAATCTAGTGATCGTTGGACCAAGTGGACATCCACTGGCGAGTAAAGATGTGGTAAAGTACCTTGGCATCTGGCTAGATCAGTATCTACATTTCAATCGACATGTAGATGCTTTAGGTTGACAAGACGTTTGTTTTTTAGCAGCCGCCTTGACAGCAGAGTAAAGGTGATTTGCTACATGGTCCTTATCTGGCCAATGATTGCCTATGGGTGCCCTGTGTGGTTCAACGTTGCCCCATCTCAAATGGAAAAGATTCGGGTGTTTGAGAGGCAGTGTCTTAGACGCTGCCTTGGATTACACAGAACACCAGAGTCGGAGTACACACATTACTATGCCAACGAGGTTCTATACAACAGGGCCAATATAAACAGGATAGATAACTTTTTAATCAAGCTGATTCGGGGTCACATTGCAAGAGCGATGTCCTCGACCAATGGACTTATTTTTGGGGCTTACTACCCCAATGTTGAGTATAGTGAAAGTGTACGTCTTAACGGTTTCATTCCGCCCGAGACATTCCTGTTTTTAGACAGTCGTGGGCTGATACAGGATAGATTGGCGGTTCCGTTAATCTACCACGTCAGCCGTAGGACTGTGGATCGGCGACTTCTTTACGATCGGGACATCGGCTTAGGGAACGGAGCAGAGCGTCTGCGGTTCAGTAGAGCTGTGCTCCTTCGGGACAGAAAGGACTTAGTTTGTAACGAAATATGGGGATTTTAGATGCCAAAAAAAATAGACAAAGGCTCGCATATAACAACGTGATGAATGGGGACGAAACTCTCAGATCAGACGAAGAACACAGTTTGTCCTAAGAATTTCGTCCTTATGAAAATTTCTGCACTTGCGAAAATTCGTTGCTTCAAGCTGGGCGCTGTTTATATGACGAAACAAGGAGGTGCTACATATCAAAAGAAAAGATCGGAAATTCCCATATAAAAACATATCCACTGAAATAGGGATCCTTGGGCCAGACGGAACCTCACTTATGATCGGTAAACCTTGTTCTTATGAAATTTTCCTTTATCTGTGAAACTCCGCTGTTTCACACTGGGCGTCAACTTAGTGGCCAAAAGAATAAAGAACCAAAATGACCGAAGTTCCAAGGAATCAAAAAAAGGTCGAAAGATCGAGGCTGGACGACGAAAGAAAGATTTTGTTTCTTGTGAAACTGTGGGGGACAGTTTCTATCCCCTCCCTGAACGAGCATTGGATCCCCAGTCAACTCCCCAAAACGCCATATCCTGTATGTGTAGCTGTGATACATACGGGTTACTCAAACCCTCTTAAATTGTTTGGAAGACTGTTAATTTACCAGCTCGAATAAGATTATTGAGCAATGATGGCCGTTTCCCATCCAGTCTCTCCATTTGACAAGTCGAGTTCACATAAAGTTTAATTTTTAGGGAGGGGTTCAATCCCCCTGACATCACTAGAGATTAAAGTTGTTAGTGAACCAACTCACCCAAACTAGATTATTATGGATGGCGAAACAAAAATAAATAAATAAAAACTTGGCTTCTAATCAACTACCTACCACGTCTCTACAGGTCAAACACTTAAACAATACTACAATCGTTTAAATATTTGATCCGGAGTAGCAGGGTACTGTGAGTCAACGCTGCAGAAGCGAGTAGTGGGTTTACATATTATTGGACCTGGAATCTAGATGTTGGGCGACTCAAAATTTTAAAATGCTAAGCTGTAAAGCTAAGGGCCGGAGGGTCATCCCCGGAGAAAACTCTAGTTTGGTATAGAAAAGATTGTTAGAAGAATATAGAAAATCGCATGATTCGGACTTGGTGATAACAGCCCGTTCGGATTACTTAACCCCGTAACCCAACCTAATGTTCCTGGACATCCGATAAATTTTTCAGGAACCCTCTTCAACACGGGAGAAACAGGCGTAGTTGTTTCCCTCTTATCGCCTAACTTCCCGTCCGAAAGTCGCGAAAGGACCTTAAACGTTCCTCGCTACCCTTCCCAATGACGTCCCTGCTGGCGTAAATCTAGTGCAGACACATGCCTCGGTTGAAGATCCAGTGCCTACCCCTTAATTCATCTTAATATAAAAAGTCGATCCTCTTTCAGATCAATTTGTTGTTGTTGTTGTTGTCGCTTGTTGTTCTGTTTTTCGTTGTTGCCACTAGAGCTGAAAAGGATCAACCCCTGGTTCCGGTTCTGTAACCACAGACATGACTCCTCGTCTTGCTGTTCTTAAACCGGCATAGTAAGTTTAAGTAAAAATCAAAAAAAGATGAAATATAGAAATGAACTTCCCAAAGTCTATAGTTTTGTCAACTATGTACAGCTCTTAATGTGTATAAGTAATTAAACGATAGAAAAATTTCCTTACGAAAACTAAATTTTTATTAATATTGCCTTAAACTAACAAATGATCTTTTCTCACCTATCTTAATGCAAACACTTATCTATTACATAAGTAAGTACTGATAAAAAAAACTTTAATTTGTAAATTAATATTCGATGTCAATTCATACACTATAATGAATGATTTGAAATATGATGTCGTAATTTTGATCAATTTATACAATTTTCAACTTTAATGAAATTGCAAAAAAAAGAATGACTGCTGCCCAAGATAATTTGTTTAATAGTGAAAGTGAGTTTTAAAGAAATTTTTATAATTTTCAAAAAAAAGAAAAAAATAATGAACTGAAAAGCAAAATTGGGACCTTATTCAGGTCCTGAATATTTTGAGGGTGTGCAAGCACACTTCCCTCCTTACGCGTACTAAAAATATTTCGATAAATATTTTTGTTTTGTTACTAGGAACAGGAAAATTAACAGCTGAATTTAGCCCGAAGTCAAAACAGAACAATTGAATAATTATTCTTTTGAGATTGTTTACTGGCCGCTTAACTCTGCATAAACTTTCGCTCAAATCAGTTAAGATGGTCTTTACGTAGGACCAGAAACTCAAAAAGATTTGCTCTGAATCGACGGAAGTATATTCGGTATATACGAAATTAGCGTGAAAAGTAAAAAAATATAATTTTTGTTGGGAATGAAAAAAATTTTGTATTGAGTTAACGAATAAGATTTCCCCAGTACGTACAACATATGAAACTTGGTTTCAAAAAAGAACTCTTGCAATAAATTGTGGATTCTAAGTCAACGCCAAATCTCCCATCCCAAAACCCGATATCAAAGAAAAAAGTATTTTTTTTTTGAAACACACCAAAATCTTGGTGGTTCAAATTTAGTAATCATATAAATGGATGGTTAAAAATCAAAAATATAATAAAAATAAATGTAAGTGAAATTTAATACATATCAATATAAGCAATATAGTTTTAATTTATAATCATACGATAATATAAAGGTATGTATATATCGGATCGGATAAAAATATAGGTACTGTATGAGAAGGTGCACCCTATCGTCAGCCTACCTATCAAGTCAAGACAATTTGTAACACGGGTAAAAAAAAGTTATTAAAGTTGTGAATATTCCATAAGTTTTATCATCACCAATAAGTAGGTAATTGGGCCTATTCGGCGAGATCTTTTATTCTTTTATTCTGTTATTCTGTTATGAATTTCCATACAAAAGTTTAAGTTGTCAAAAAATCTTTTATGAATAACAGATTTGGTATTCGGCATGCTTAATCTGTTATGAAATCTTTTAAGTAATCTGTTATGAACTGTCGAAAAGAAACTCAAAGAAACTCAATTCAAAAAATCTTTTATGAATAACAGATTTGGTATTCAGCATGTAAAAATCTGTTATGAAATCTGTTATAAATCATAAAATAATAAAAGAAAGATTTTCTGACTTTTATCATAAAAGATTTCAATAAAATAGTAGGTATTTGGAGTAAAACTTGATATTTACCCTTTATTTCGTCAACAAAGCATTTAAAAGGAGACAAGGGTAAGTAAATATATTAAAATAAATATATAAAAACTGTTAGGAAAAGCAATTTAACCTACTTCGACAGTAGGCAACGGATACTCTCTGTGATCATTGCATTCATTGCAATTTTAAATCCGACCAATTTAAATTTTTTTATTATTACACTTTCTTGTTTTTATCTGCCTTATTGTTTATCGTGAATGGAATAAGATTATTTTTGCGGAGACGAAATATTTAGAAGTTAGTTCGGACTCGCACCATTTGTTGATACTTATCACCCCACCTAGCGACATGCAAAAATAATAAAAGTAAACGAACATACCCCTGTACAACAAAAAGTCACTCACATAGTTGGAGCAATGACAGCTGACAAGAGATAATGGCGGCATGCATAATTTCAGAAGGATATAGCAACATGGTAGTGGAGAGGGAGAACGTCCATGACAAAAACTCAACGAAATGGCGTACTCCAATACTAATGAGCGCAACAGCAAAAGTACTACGGAATGCTAGTACCAAACGAGTTGTACCCCTGAGATCATGGTAAAAATTATATATGTATCGAAACCTTATATTTTCTCACATAACTTAATAACTAACAGAAAAACTTAGAAAGGAAGATTAAAATTAGAAATATTACTGAAAGTAACAAAAAAATCTAGTATTACATACAGACGATATGTAGTAAAGAGTTAGTTTTTCATTATAGCTTAGTTGAAATATAATAAGAGTAAAAGTTAGTGCTGACCATAGTAGATGAAAAATCGTCATGGTAAAATAGAGTGTTGATAAGCAATAGATATCAACAGAAAACAAAAGAATGTCCATTCAATAACACTATCCACTCTAACCAAAAGGTCAAAATAAATTTCTAAGAGTTAAGAAAAATTACATCAAACTAGTCAAAAAGTACCAGTCGCCAGACAAAATCCGAAATATTGATCACTTGATGATATGATTCCATGAATAGTTGCGACTCGTTAATAAAATAACTTTTCCAATCAATCTAGTACTTACAAAGCTCTAAATGTAATTTTTGCTAACCTTTCAGCTAAACTCTTTAAGATAAAATGACATTTATCTAATTTATAACACGAAAATTTTTATGATCTACCTACATACTTACCTACCTCAGTATTAATTCCATGTCAAAACATTTGTTTTCTGCTAATAGTGAAAATTTCTCATTGAACTAAAGTCATGTTACTTACCCGTGGTTCAACGCCAAATGTTAATGAGACTCACTTTGGAAAATAGAAAGAAAAGAAAATTCTATTATAATCTTTAGTAAAAGAAAAATTCATTACTGACCGTAGAAATCTAATTAGTTATAATATTCTTTAGTTAATTTACTTACCTTTGGATAAAAATATAAAATGAGGCAGAATTAAAAATATTCTATTAGTCCACACGATATATAGTGTAAACAGTCATGAGCTCAGGAATAGATTGGTTGTAGTACTAGACGGAGCGGAAGAGCTTGAACTTAACTACGGCCATATTCATACTTACCGAATAAAAAAAATTCTTCGTAAAGAAAATATCTAATTGTCCAAAAGTCAAAGTAAGGGTTGTGAATTAAAAATTTGTTTAAGTCTTTTTGATTTTGACCATCGTCCGAAAAAGTAATCGAGCTATAAAGAGGTAATTTAAATAAGAATAAACGAAGAAAAAGAAAAAATTAAAACAAGCAAGGATCCAGCTATAAAATTGAGAACAGAAAAATCAATGACACTATACATTATACGAGAAATTAAGAAGATAAAAAAAAGGAATAACGAAAATCATCCAGGTAAGAAATTCCTTTAATCTATGGAGACAAAGTGAAAAATTATTTAGAAAAAGTGACAATATTATCAGTGTTAAAAATTCACGAAGACTCGGAAGAAAAATAGTTTTTTTTATTTTTTTTGGTATCAAAACCACGTTACCAATTAGAAACCATCATCGTCGGGACAGGGACGCAGCCCAATCCAGAGCTGTAGTCCCCTCCAAATTGCGTAAAAGGTATTCTTGGTACAACGTGTGGTATACATCGTAATAATCCTACCGAAGTCTTTCCAAAGAAAATCCAATTGGAAGAAGACATCTAAAGAGACACCGACGGAGGATTGGTTTCATAGATTCACTTCTACGGGAGTGCAATCCACGCTCAGACTGAGGCAGGATATTTTTATTAACAAGCCAGGTAACAAAAAATTTACAAAATAAATCCTAGTTAGAAATTTGTTCAAGTTTTTCTCATACTTGGGTTTTTACATTCTTTTGGGATTATATGTGAGACGCAGTTGAAGAATCATGAGATTACATCATAATCATCAGGGAAGTTATTTTTTTATATTTATAAACATTTCAGCTAACATGGAGGCATAAAACCGTGAGGATGGGGGTCGTGGCTGACGTTTTACATCCGCTGGTGTAAATCCAATCTCCTCAGCAACAGCAACAACAACAACAACCACAACGATAATAGCTAGTCCAATGGGTTAGTTTCAACTTCCAGGTATAGCCACTAGAATTTTACATTTAGAGGGATGTATTCACACAAATTTTCGCCAGTGGATTCATCAATGGGAGGGTCGTCAAGGAAAATTGCATTGTCCTTTCGCGACTCCTGGTCGGGGAGTTAGGCGATAAAGGGGGAAATAACAACACCTATTTCCCTCGTTTTTGTAAGGGTTCCTAAAAATATATTCGGATAATAAGGCATTTGGTTGGGTTATGGGGATAACGTAATCCGGATAGGCACTTACCATCTTGTCCTATCAAAACATTTTCATGGTTCTTCTAAATTTTACTTCAAACTTAATTCAGTTTATTTCTCTAAAACGAAACAGTATTCCAGCCCTTAGCTAATTAGCTTAGCATTTTAAATTATCAGAGTCAATAGTCACCTAAATTCCAGGTCCAACAATTATGTAAACCCACTACACGCTTCTGCAGCATCGACTCACTTCTCTGATGGCTGAGCCAGTCGAAGCAAATTTTTAAGGACTTGTGGCAGCAGTCGAGCGGTAGTACCCTATTCCTCCGAGGTGAATTTCTATGAGTTTCTTTTCGCTTTACTTAGTTAATAGCCTTGTGGAGACGCGATAGGTGATAGATTAGGAACCAAAAAGTTTATTTTTGTCTTTTCATGTTTCCTTTTATCGTCTCACTGGAGCAAGTTTGTCCGATTGTTAATTTCGATCTACTATAAGATCCGAGGGATTAAACACCTCCCAGTAATACGTCATATCATAGATCTTATTTTTCTCTGAAGAAACGATATTGGAAAGCAACTATGTGGATCTATTTATCCTAGATAGGTAGACATTTTTTTAAAGTTCCGAACAATTGGTATGGTTTTGGTAAATAGTATGTGCAACATCTAAGCATACAGGAAACGACGTTTTGAGGAATCGACTGGGGAACGGCCCTACCCCCCTCTGAGGGATCTAACGCTTACTCAAAGGGGGGATAGAAACTGTCCCCCACTTAATTCATTGAAGTATTGTCTCCAAAATATTTATGTGTAGGATTAAGGGGACGTTAGAATTCTTTCTACCCACATTTACAACTCGAGTAACAACAGCATCACCAAATGAAAATTCTAATGTCCGAAATAACGAAGTCTAGTCCGTCAACAAAGAATCTTATTAACATTTACAGCTCCAAAGGGCGTGTTCTCGAAATTCATCTGAGCAGTAACTTTCTTTTGTTGTACAGTGTAGCTTTTCTTTTGAGTTTTCAGTTTCATTTAGCATTTTGAGTTTAAGTCTCCTGGTTTCTCGTTTATCGAATAAATTCTTCCATTACATATTGTGCCACCCAATGTGGAACAACGAGATTTCCCTAATGTGAAAATTTTCGCAACGACGAAATTTCGAATTCATAACTTTTTGGATTTTGAAGTTTCGGTTCCTGTTGCCACGGCATGATGTGTGATGGGAGAAATTTTTTTCGTAACAAAACTAAATATACTAAACAGAGTATTTTTTTAGGTGAAAACCAGTTCAGATTACACTTTTTTCCACCGAAGTCTTAAATCATCTGTAATTTTAATTAAATTTTCATAAAATAAATTGTAGTGTTTTGTGCACTTAATGTTACTTTTGGAATTAAACCGTTGTATAAGTACCTACTAATTTGAAAAAGTCTTTTAATGTTAAGGAATTTTATGAAATCGACCGATAAACCACCTGGTCGTTTGAAAACTAATTGCTTCATTTGGATGATTGAACTATTTTTAGTTCCAGTTGAAGTTCTCATACTGGTTCTGTAAACCAATTCAAATCCGACCAACTATTTAAAAAAATCATCTAAATGTATTTTTTTTAAATTTCAGAAAACTTTTATGTGATTTTTTTTTTTAAATAGTTGGTAGAATTGAAATTGGTTTACAGAACAAGTTAAAGAACTTAAATTGGAATTCAGAAAACCTTCAATTATCCAAATGAAGCAAATTTTAATTAATGCTTAGTATAAGTACCATATTCAAAAATTCTCTTCAAATTTTATGAAATTAGATGATAAACCACCTTGTGATTCCCAAACTACTTGCTTCATTTGGGTGATTGAAATTGTTCTGAGTTCCAATTTAAGGTCTCAAACTTATTCTGGAAACCGTTTTCAATTTAGCCAACTATTTCAAAAAAAATTATAAAAGTAATTTTGCATTTTAAAATTTTCAAAAACGACAAATAACTTGAATTTTTTTTAAATATTTTGTCGAATTTAATTTGTTTTGCAGAATATGTTTGGAACTCAAAACAATTTCAATCAAGACAAAAAATACTTTGATCATATTTTTTTAATTTAAGCTACAAACTTAAATAGTTTTAGCGAATTCTAAACCAAGTTGCAGGAATTATGAAGGTCTTTTGGCCGAGAAAATATGACTCTTCTACCAGAACTATAATAATCTTAAAATAAACTTTTCTTCATATCTTTTCTTTATTTGTTCAGCCCTTTCAATACAATCTAATTTGCATAATATTCATCCCCAGCAAAAGCCATCAACTTCATTGGAAAAGTCAACTAGTTCAGTAAGCAGCTGACCAGCGTAGGCGCATATAAAAGCTAGCACGATGTAGCATGGAGATGTATGTAGTTTAAGCACCGAAATACCCACCGATGATTTAGGTTTATAATTGAATACATTTCATTTTGATTGACGAGGTTGTTTTACGACTCCATTGATCCAGTTCACTTTTGCACCTGCACCTACATAAGTAAAAAGATTATTGTGTTTCAAAACACACACCAAATAAGTTGGTTTCAACTAATTTTTATGTTCACGATTCATTTCTCAAGATTATATTAAACTTTTCATTCTTTTTCGTTTACATTTACATTTTGTTTACAAACCATTTGATATAACACTAGTCAATTAAAATAAATGTTTGGATAAAGCTTGTGTTGAACAGAAAATCAAGCGGTAGACATATCCCTTTTCGTCGATACATAGGCCAAGTTCTTGTTGCAAGGATTGCCATTTTATGATTGCCTTTACCGATAGAGGCACGAATGATATACGCAGCCCATTATTCACCGAGAAAATCGGTTTAAACTTAGTTCCCAGGTCCTTTTCATTGGAAATAGGTATACAATTTATGTTCACAAACAACTTTGAAAAGAATAAAATGTTCAACTGAAAACGAGAAGATGTTCAGTATGAGAAGATGTTCAGTATGGTTCATAATCACAAAAAAAATTAGGAACATTTTACCCATTAGATAAGTACTGCATTATAACCTAAAACTTTTAATTTTTAAGAAATTACAAATTCTTTTAAATTAATAAATTACAGATCTTTGCAAAATTGCACTGAAAAGCCAAGAAATTATTTTATCGGTTGACAGACTGACAGCTGATTATTCATAACAGATTTTAGTTCTGTTTATTTTGTTCATAAAAGAATTTCGTTTTCGAAGTTCCATAAAAGAGTTTTATAAAAGAGCGAACTTCTGAATACCAATTATAAAAGATCTTTTATGGCAGCAATCTTTTATCATTCATAACAGAAAATTTGTAACAGAATAACAGATTTCGCCGAATAGGCCTAAATGTTCGTTGGTTTTGCTTTTATAACAACAAGTACCATGTACTGTCGCTTCAGATTTTTTTCTTTTTTTTTTTAAATGACTTGCGTCTTCAAACAAAAAGATATAAATAAAAATAGATTTGGGTCGGCGGTACTTCTGTACAGAAAAAGTGTAAGTATAGAAAAAAATTTTGCATTTAGGATATTTGAATCCTTTCTTTTCTTTTTTTTTGTTTTATCTTTATGTGGAAATTACGACCAAAAATACTACTAAAAGGAAATGAAATTTTTAATGCATGAAGTGCATAATGTTTCAATGAACATAAAAGAAATGATTGTACACAGACAACAAGGTAAGTGATTAATAAATAATATTGTACAAAAGACACAACTTGGTAATTTATTTAACTCTATGTTTTTTTTTCTAGGTTTTTTTTTTGTTTTATCGGTATTTCAAAGCAGTTGAATCAATACGTAAATATGACAATAAAAGATTCATGAAAAGTATATTTCTTTTAAATATTAATAAGATAAATGTAAAATTCCATACCTCTGTTCCGTATACTTAGGAACAAACATTTTGAACAAATTTACTTGGAAACTTTTTGTGATGTCTTCTCTTAATCCTGGGTGAACAGTTGATTTCCGTACAATCTGGAACATAGCCGATGATGACGTCGAACATCCAAAAAAAAAATCATTAGCCGCTTAATGAACTTTTTTTATGCCGTCTGACTGTACATTTATGGTTGCAGTACCATCACTGATCTCAATATAGTATATATAGAGATCAGTGAGTACCATCTGCTGTCATGACCCTTTCATAGAAATTTTCCGTATTGTGCGCTCCCCACAGAGTATATGGCACAGATAATACTTCCAAGATTTGTAGATAATACTTTCAAGATTTTCAGTTAGTATATGACCACACTAAGCCAAACAAAAAAAAAACCAGGCGGCTATCACTGTGGAGTGGACGGAGCCTTTTTGACTCGGACTTGGGATGGTGAAGTCGACAATTTTTCTTCGGATGAGTGTCCCCCTTCCACCATGAGTCGCAAAAGAGTCCCGGACCACTTCGATGAGTTGACAGCTGCCTACGTGAACAAAAAAAATTTTATTAGTATGTTATATTGAATGGGGGTGGGTAAAATTTATTGTATGTATATTCAAAAAAAGATCAATTTCTCTCAACATATTACCACCAGCTGAAGATTTTACCTATTAAATAAAGTGTTTTAAAGAGATTTTGCAAAACGTCCTCATGTTTTTTTCTTTTTGGACTGCCTACAAAACTTTTTGCGCCTATTTTCTTGGCACATGTACTTAGTAACTTTTTGACACAACTCACATGGAAAACTATTTAGAATTGTTGGATCTTAATTTACCTGGTTTCGATTCGATATTTTAGCTAGGTTCTCGATGATAATGTGCGCTGTTACTGGCAATGCATTAGTGCTTACTCCCACTATATGTTTTTGCTTGTCTCGTTGCTCTTCCAATTGGATTTTTGGCCCAGCGTATTTTGGACAATTTTTGAGTGAGATTAGCACGATGTACGAGATTGCTACTTCATTTGTACACAATAGGATAGCAGCTCCAACTTGGACTGCGTCCCTGTCCGCATGACAGTGTATAAAAAAGATTTTTTGTATGTAAAAAAAAATATACCACTTGTAGACAAAAAGATGACAAAATAAAGAAACGTGATTTCCACAAAAGTTGGATATATCTAGGATGATTATTGGTATGATTCTCATACAATCGATGAGGAAAAGAAGCGTCAGCTAATTAAATAAAAAATTTTTTTTTACCTTTTTTCTCCAGTTGCTCCTTTATTTTTCTTCACAAATATTTCCTCGCTTTTCTGAGCTTGTTTCAATTGTTGAATCACTCGATTTTTCTTTATCCAAATTTTGCACTAATTAACTTTGTACTTTTTGCTTTATATTTCTTTAAATATGTTACTTACAAGACTGCTCAAATTGGAAAGACTTTTTAACTTTTATTTTACAACCCTTAGGGGCCAGTTATAGCTATCAGTAAAACGTATCAGTAAAAATTTTCTTTTGCATTTTTTTATATTTTTGTACACTATTTGAAACAAAAAAAGGTGTGAATCGATAACAAATAACATTAAATAATTTTTTCTTGAAGAAAATCTTTATTTTGATATATATTTTTTGTGAAAAAACCATTTATCTATTTTACTGATGTAAATTCATTTTACGTATCAGCTGACCGTCATTGCACCCAAAATGAAACAAATCGTTCCAATGATTTTTTACTGTTCCAACACATCAGTAAAAATTTTACTGAAGCAATTTGCATCCAGAAAATCAGTTCTATAGGTAGGATAACCTTTTTACTGAGATATTTTTACTGATTGCTATAAACGCTCATACGTAAAAAAATTCAGAATTCATTTGTTCCATCATTTACTGATGGTTTTTACTGATAGCTATAACTGGCCCCTTAGACCGATTTTAGAAATGCGATTTTTCTGTTTCTTTACGAAACATTCCTCCATCGTCAAAAGCGAACCTAGTCGTAGATAAGTTGTTCCACCTTCCGTCTGATCTAGTATGGAGGTAAAATTCTATTACTATCTTGTGATCTGTTTACATGTAGCGTGTTGAGACGTAGTAAGCTAATCTAATTAACTCATCCTAACTATTTCTAGCGAAAAATAACTAACTATCCTGGTAAATATAAGTTCTAAATAATTTTCATGAAGTAAGAATTACAATTTTTCTCAAATATATTTTTCGTAAACTTTTCGGGTTGAACCCTGGGTAAGTATTATGATCTTCAAATTAAAGCAATTGTTCTGATGTCAGAAGGTGAGTATTCAGACTTAACTCAAAGATCTAAAAGTGAGTAAATTATACAATAAACCTTTATAGTGATTCTAGGATGTACCTACCATTTTTATGTTGACAGATTTGGCTAGTCTATGAGCAAGTAGTAACTCGAGGGTAATGAGTCTTGGACTTATTTTAAAAAAAAAAACTTCTCCTTTGCTTAACTCATCTGTCATACGGTCGCATGCAGTTGCGACCAACAGGTTTTCTCAACCGACTGGTTGATTCGTACGTCTTTTGCGAAATCGTCGTGAATATTATTTAACCTTTGGATCAATAATTTGTCCTTTGGTTTAAGACAATTACTCACAAAAAGAGTATACCATATGACTTTAAGTTGATATCGTTATTTAACTTGACCGTTCATCTGACTGACAGAAGTTTTCACTTCCGATCATACTAACTATTTTTGGTTTTCTACTTTTTTGATCTGACAACTAAAATTTTACTAACTATTCCCGAATCACTGTTCTGTCTATGTACATCAATGGTCACTTTCTTGTACTCAACTCGAATTTATTTATTTAGTATGAATGAATGAATTAATAGTGGGGTTAGATACACTGCGACCTTAAGGTCTATTGTGCCCCCATCTAGAGCCGGATGAGAACTCTCATACTACAGCTCTTCTTCAAGTCCTATGGCCTTGATGAATTTTAGTAATTGGAGTATCTTCAGAGAGGGTAGTTCGCTCTCTTCTATCTGGTAACGCCCCAGATGTGTGAGTCTTTTTTGTAGTAGTGCCCCACATTTTCCAATTAGATGGTCTGGAGTTTCCTCGTGTTCATTACAGAATCTGCATATCGGATCGTTTGTTATACCGATGATACTCAGGTGTCTTTTGAGTTTTCAGTGGCCCGTGAGGAAACCCGTGATTATTCTTAGGTTATTTCTACTTAAGCCAATGCAGTCTTTGAATCTTACTTGGTTGTAGTTCCCAAGTAGCATTTTGGCCTGTCTTAGCTTAGGAAGTCCGTTAGGTAATGTTTCTTTTGGACTCCTCTTCTGTTTTGATTCTCTTTTTAATCACATTTTCGCCAACACCGCAGTAGGGTTCTGGCCCCATGAGTGCCGTTTTTGCCCCTATATCTGCCAAAGAGTCTGCCTCTTCATTACCTTGGATACCTTCATGGCCTGGTACCCAATAAAGGGTGATTTTGTTCAGTTTGCCTAACTCGTTTAGTTGTTCTACGCAATCCCATACCAGTTTGGATTTAATGGCGTACGAGTTTATGGCTTTTAGTGCAGCTTGACTGTCTGACATAATTGCAATGTTTCGTTTACGGTAGTTTTTTATCGATATTTAGCTCTGCACACTTTCTTATGGCGTTTATTTCCGCTTGAAATATGCTACAGGACTGTCCCATCGGCACAGAGAGTTGGGTTTTTAGCCCAAATATGCCTGCGCCAGTCCCTTCAGCTGTTCTCGATACATCAGTGTACCACTTGATGGCATTTGTTTGGTAGGTATAATTTATTGATTCGTCTACCCATTCTTTCTTATTACTCAACTCCAAACTATATTGTTTTTCGAAGTTGTACTTCTTGACCATGTCATCTCTTGGTATATCTATTAAAGGCATTGACTTAGAAAGAGAGTCTTTCTCTCTGACACTTATGATTTTACCTGGTCCAGTTCCCTCTTTTGCAAATCTCAAGATTGCACTTTTTGCAGTACTTCCACCGACAATATGTAGTGGGGATAAATGAAGGATCACCTCCATTGCTGCTGTAGGACAGGTTCTCATGGCTCCAGTGATACATAAGCAAGCAAGCCTTTGCACCTTTTCAAGTGCCTTTCTTGTTTTTTCCAGTTCGGTTCTTTTGTGCCATGCAACCGCACCGTAGGTGATGATGGGTCTCACCATTATGGTGTACATCCATCTCAGGATGTTTGGTTTACATCCCCATGATTTTCCTGCAAGTCTCTTGCATATCATTAAGGCTTTCGTGGCTTTCCCGACCTAGATATTTTACCTCGCTCTTCATTTCTATTATCTCACCAGCTAATGTGATTGTTCTCATATGTGGTAAAAGTCTTTTCTTTGTGAATGGTACGATCGTGGTTTTTGAAGGATTTATACTAAGTCCCACTGAAACACACCATTTTCTTGTGATTGTCAGCCCTTTCTGTATTATATCACAAAGGACTTCTTCGAACTTTCCATAGGCTATAATAACAATGTCATCAGCAAAGCCGATGCATCGTATGCCCTGTGAAGTAAGACATTCTAATAGTTCATCTACAACTAGGCTCCACAGCAAGGGTGAAAGTACCCCTCCCTGAGGGCATCCTCTTGTAGTGATGATACTCTGGATGTTTTGTCCAGCATATGCCTCAGCCGTTCTTGTGCTCAACATTTCACCAATCCATCTGGATATTGTGGTGGGAACGCATTTCCTTGTTAGGGCTAGGGTAACTGCTTCATGGGATGTGTTGTCAAAAGCTCCTTCTATATCTAGAAAGGCACATAAAGCTGTTTCTTTTACATCCTTCGCTTTTTGCAAGGTATTTGTGAGCTCGTACAGTGCTGTCTCGGTTGATCTGCCAGCTCTATACGCATGCTGGCGATGGTTTAAAGGCATATGTATTAATACTTCAAATCTTATGAAGTTATCTATTATTTTTTCCAAAGTTTTCAGTAGGAAAGATGTTAGACTTATAGGCCTGAATGACTTTGGATGTGTTGTGTCTTTCTTCCCAATTTTTGGAATAAAGATGACTTTAGCTCTTCTCCAAATGCTTGGTATATACCCAATTGCAACGCTACTTCGAAAGATGCTAATGATATGTGGAAGTAATTCTTCCTTCCCTTTTTGCAGTAAAGCTGGAAAGATGCCATCCACTCCGGGTGACTTAAAAGGTTGAAAGGTACTAATAGCCCATTCAATTCTTTTTCCCGTACAGATCGATGTGGCCATTTTCCAGTCTACTCTGGTTGTCTTGAGAGGTATTCTCTCTAGATTATTATTCTGTGATAATATGCTGCCAGGGAAATGGGTTTTTAAGAGCAGGTTTACTTTCTGTTCTTCATTCTCAGTGAAGCTACCATTTATTTAGTAAAAACATCTACTTTTATTTTTCTCACGTAATTTCGTTTTCGGTTCTATCAAAAAAAAAATATTCTTTAAACTTATTTTTTCCAATAATTCTAACTTTAGTTCTACTACCGCTCGTCTCTAAACTAAATTGCCTCCTTTTGCCTACAATACTTGACATCGCCGCGGAAGTTCGTGAAAAATCTTTTTCATTTAAGGAGTGTGCTCAGTATTATGTTTGCACAGATATTCCGGTAGAGGTACTAATGTAAATTGAAAGGTGGTGAGTATTTGCACTAACTCCGATGTTATTAAGTCGCGTAGAGTTATTTCATTAATTACACCTCAGTGAGCGAACCATAATAGAAGACAAGAATATTTCGATCGCCAAAAAGAATTTTTAAAATGGGTCGGATTTTAAGGGACACATAATGTATTGAAACTGGAAAAATTACATTGTTCTCTGTCGTGGTGACTGAGATGGCTTTTCCTACAAAACATCTTCGTTGTATGTAGTGCCAACACGTACAACGACGATGGAAAGAAAAGTTACTTTATCATATTAAATGAACATACATTTCATAATTTTACACATATACCCACGACCCGTTTGTTTCATGCTCAGTTGAGTGAGCCGGTTAAGCCGCTTTACTCTTAAATTTATTATCACATCATTTCCTTAATTCCTTGGTGTGTACCACCATTTCAAACCCCTTCTCATCTTTGACTCGGTAAAGGTTGTTGCCCACGACTTTAATCACATATGCCTTTAAAAATTTAGGACTTAATTTAGCATTAATGTGTTTGGTTGCGCTGCTTAGCGTGAAATTTCTTTGGTACACCTTATCGCCAACTTGGTACGTTGTTTATTTACTTCTTAGATTGTAGTTGTGCTCATAACTCTCGTGAGCTTGATTCTATGCCGTTTTCAGGTACGCATGTAATATTCCCATTTTAGCTGCCTTGGGTAACCAGTTAATCTCTGCTTGATTCAAACCATCTAACCGTCTCAACAAACGATAATCTGAACCGTGTTCAACCATCTGTTGACCGAATAGAGCCTCATAGGGAGACATGCCTATAACACTGTGTATGGACGTGCGTAAAGCACTGCTGATTTCAGATAAATGAATGTCCCAATTAGTTTGCTTTGGGTCTATGTATGCACGTATGGCGCTCAAAATGGATCGATTGACCCGCTCACTAGCATTAGCTTGTGGTGCATACGAAGCTGTTTTGACATGTGTAATGTCGAAGTTACTTAAACAGGTCCCAAAATCTTTACTGATAAATTGTGATCCGTTGTCAGATAAAAGAGTTTCAGGAACCCCAAACATTAAAAATACTTCTTCAGTAAGAAACTTAATTAACTCATTCGAATTCGCTTTTTTTAAAGGTTTTATTAGCACAAATTTCGTTAACTGATCGAGGGCGATGACTTTGAAGGTATTTCCCCTCCTGGATCTAGGATATGGCCCCAAGAAATCTACATATAAATATTGGAACGGTCTGTCCACTGTGAACGCCTTACCCATCTCCGTACGTAAAGTACTATTGGGAGCTTTAGTCGTTTTACATATGTCACAGTTATTTATGTATAGTTTCACTTGACTGCTCATGGCTGGCCAATAAAATTCCTACCGAAGACGATATAGTGTCTTTGCGATACCTCCATGCGACGATCTAGGTGGACAATGAGCCTGTTCTATCAACTTTCCAGTCAGCTGAGATGGAACCCAAAGCTTCCATGTCAAATCTTCTTGAATAGGATTACCATTAGAATGTTTGACTCGTTTGTACACAAAGTTGTCGGATATTTGCAGATCCGGTAAACGATCTTTATTGTCACTAATGTGAGTAATTATTTGTTAGATATTCAAGGAACTGACCTTTATATTATGTACTTTATTAACTAGTGTAAGGCAAGCTTTATATTCTTATAATGTCATCCGAATTGACAAATTGAAATAAAGTCATTATAGATTGAGTTATCGAAACACGAGGTCTTCTTTCTTTTGTGGTTATCTTCGATTCCATAAATCAACTACATAACTGATTTACAATTTCAACATTGGCGACGAGGATTATTCAGATTAAGAACAATCTTTACATACAATGGCCGAAACTACGCAGCAAATTATAGAAGCGTTAACTACAGCTTTACAGGGTTTAACCCATTCACCTAGTTCGCCCAACTTACATTTTGACCAGTTCAACGAGAACGAGGAAGCATTTCCCAGCTATAGCAAGAGATTAGAAAACTACCTGGCATTAAAAAACATTACGGATGCAACAAAAAAGCGGCAAGTATTGATCAATTGTATGGGAGCTAAATACTACCAACTACTCTCAAATTTGACAGCACCAGAGGAACCAGAGACGAAGACTTACGATCAATTAATTAAAACACTCAACGATCATCTTAGTCCCAAGCTTAATGAGATAACAGAACAGCACAAATTTGTACTTAGACTTCAACATGAAGGGGAGTCTATCGCCAATTTTTTGGCAGATTTAAAAAAATTGAGCATGTACTGTAACTTTGAATGTGCATCATGCAAGAAATCTACACTGAATACACACCTTAGGTCTCAATTTGTTCGGGGACTCAGAGACTCGGACATCAAAGAGAGACTTCTACAAGAGACGAAGAATATAAATATAGAAAACACAGTTCAAAGTGCCTTGGCAATTGAAGCATCAAAACTGGAAAGTCGTGCCATGCACAATGTACACCAGCTCCAATTCAAAACGATGTCACACAAAAAGACAGGGCACACCCCTAATACAAATTTACATAAAATTAATAATTATTCCAAATATACTAAAAATAAAAAAATGGTTTGTTACAGATGCGGACAACAAAACCACATGGCAAACAACTGCAAGGCAAATAACCTGCATTGTAATATTTGTCGTAGGAAAGGCCATGTGTCTTCTGTCTGCATGAAATCGACCAGAGAGACGAATACCTTGGAAATTATACAAAGTTCTGCTGATAACATGCATGAGATCAATATGATCGACTTAATGGAAGATGAAAAACAAAGCACACAATCTATTCAATTACACCAAAACTTGATATCAGCATCTGGTCGGGGTAAGTACTATGTTACATTGAAAATAAATGGGAAACCCTTTGAGATGGAATTTGATACCGGGGCAGCAATTTCTGTCACGAATTACGAAACATTTAAGTTACACTGGCCAAAGGTCAGAATACTACCTACTAAGGTCATGCTTAAAACTTATAACCATGAAATATTATCCGCTTATGGAAAATCACAAGTACAAGTTCAATATAATAATCAGGTCGTAGATTGCGATTTATATATAGTCAAGGGAAAATTCGATACCATTATGGGACGCGAATGGGTCCACAAACTAAATTTATTGAGTGTCAATTCCATTGATGTGTATACAGAGGGAGATATATGTAAATTAAAGCAACAATTATTTGAAAAGTATACGAGTGTTTTTAAAGAGGAAATAGGAAGCATTCCTAATATCAAGGGTGTGTTGAAACTACGTGAAGGTGCGACTCCAATTTTTATAAAAGCACGGTCTGTACCATACGCAATTCGTCCTTTAATTGAAAATGAGTTAGACCGATTAGAAAAATGTGGTATTATTGAGAAAATTGCGCACTCAGATTGGGGAATTATGTGCCGATTATAAAACTACACTCAATAAATATTAAGTAAACGATGGTTATTCGATTCACAAGATAGAAGATCTGTTTCAAAAATTAAAGAATGGTGAATATTATTGTACCTTTGATATTAATAAAGCATTTTTGCACCTCAAAATGACCGATGATAGCTCACTTTTGCAGACAATAAGTACAATAAAAGGGTTGTAGAAGGTAAATAAATTAATGTTTGGGTTGAAAACTGCGCCTAACATATGGCAAAGGTTTATGGATGAAAATATCACAAATGACCTTGAAGGAACTGCATGTTTCATTGATGATATTATCATAGTGGCTAGATCGATATCGGAGCTTTTTCATAGATGTATGGAATTATTGAATAAATTACAAAAGTGCGATTTGCATTTGAACAAATCAAAGTGCAAATTATTTGAAAAAAGCGTTACTTACCTTGGTCACAAAATCTATAAAGAAGGCCTACACAAAACTTCGAAGAAAGTTGAAGCGATTTCAAAAATTCAACCTCCTACGGACCTAAATCAGCTGCGTCATTTTCTGGGAATGGTAAATTATTACCACAAGTTCATTCCGGATCTCTCAACCAAACTACACCCGCTCTACCAACTTCTGAGAAAGGAACAAAAGTTTATTTGGAAGGATGAATGTCAGAAAGCATTTGAAATAATAAAAAACGAGATGATAAGCGATAATATTTTGATTCTTTTCAATGACGATCTTCCACTAATTTTGGCAACTGATGCATCTCCTGTCGGGTTGTCAGCGATTTTATCTCATCTTACGAAGCAAGGGGAGCGTCCTATTGCATTCGCCTCTAGAAGTTTAACGAAGTCCGAAGTTAATTACAGCCAATTAGACAAAGAGGCGACGGCAATTTATTGGGGCTTACACAAGTTTTTTTAACTACTGCTATGGTCGGGAATTTACACTCATGACTGATAACCGACCGTTAACTACAATATTTCACCCTAACAAAAATTTGCCTTTACTTACAGCGCAGCGACTGTTGCATTATGCACAGTTTCTAAGCGGATTCAACTATAACATTCAATATAAGAGTTCGAAAGATAATATTAATGCTGATTTTCTTTCTAGAAACCCTTTAACATCTCAAGTTTACAGGACTGGATACGAAACGTATGAAATATTTCAACTTTTGGACGAATTCTTACCTCTTACCAATTTCGAGATTGCTAAAGAAACAAAAAGAGATAAGGAGTTATCTTCTCTTTGGATCCTTTTACAGACAGGAGCAAGTTTGAACAACACTTCATACAAACAAATGGAGATAATGAACTGATGATACATGAAGGGTGTATTTACCGTGGATTACGAATTATAATTCCCCAAAAGATGCAGATACGAGTTCTGAACGAGCTACATACGTCACATATTGGAATCGTCAAAATGAAATCTTTGGCCAGAAGTTACTGCTTTTGGACGGGAATCGATCGCGATATCGAAGATTTAGTGAAAAGTTGTCGTGACTGCGCTAAAGTTTTAAAGGAACCAGCAAAGATTTCATCACACCCATGGGAAATTCCTGTTCAACCATGGCAACGGTTACATATAGACTTCGCTGGACCATTTATGGAACGATATTTCTTTATTGTTGTGGATGCAAAGACGAAATGGTTGGAAGTGGTTCCAATGAATCGAATCACTAGTTTTTACACTATACGAGCGATGAGGGAAATTTTTGCCAGATTCGCTATTCCTCAAACTATTGTATCAGATAATGGCACCAATTTTACATCGAAAGAGTTTCAAGACTTTTTGAAGTCCAACAACATTTTTCACAAACTTACTGCACCTGCACATCCATCAACAAACGGACAAGCCGAGAGGTTCGTTCAAATCCTGAAAAATGGATTACGATCTGCCATAAATGATCCAGGTGACCTACATACAATATCGTAAGACAGAAAGCTCAACCATAGGCAAGAGTCCAGCCGAGATGATGCTTAAGTTTAACCTTCGCACCAGGATCGACTTATTGCGATATACGAACCCTGACCAGACAAAATTAAACCAGGAATGTAAGCGAAGCTTTGAAATCGGTGACTCAGTTCAAGTCCGGTATTACCAGAACAAAGAGTGCAAATGGAAGTTCGGAAGAGTTTCTGATAGAGTCGGCCATTTACATTACATCGTAGATGTGAATGGAGTTCCATTCCGAAGGCATATTGACCAAATGAGATCGACTAACGTTGAAGGTAATACTCCTGATTATATTTCTTAATGTCTTCCTTTAGATCCTCAACCCAACGCAGTTACTACGGGAGAGGAGTTAACACAAGATACTACGGCAGCCGATTCACAAAAACTTGCACAGGCACCGGAAACAACAACAACTGTTTCAACATCAGAACTTCATCTTCCGCAAAAACTGGCAACGGCAAACAAGGCAGGGAATGAAGAACGAAACCAACATCTTGAACAAAGGACGTCTAGCAGGATACTTCGTCAAGTTATTCCATACCAACACACACTTTAAAGGGGGAGACTGTTAGATATTCAAGGAACAAACCTTTATATTATGTACTTTATTAACTAGTGTAAGGCAAGCTTTATATTCTTATAATGTCATCCGAATTGACAGATTGAAATAAAGTCATTATAGATTGAATTATCGAAACACGGGGTCTTCTTTCTTTTGTGGTTATCTTCGATTCCATAAATCAACTACATAACTGATTTACAATTTCATTATTTGACTGTATTCTTTAGACTTGAAAGATGAGTTCAATATGTAAGGTGTTAGATACATTAGTCGTCATAGTCACAGGAATGGATTTCTAAACACCTAGGGCGTCTACCTCATAGACCCTCAACAAAGCGTCTGGCACATGGTGCTGAGAAAAACGTCTGTGAATTACTTCGAAGCCAAAACTTTGAAGCTTTAGGCTCCAACGAGCTAACCTTCTCGTTGGGTCATTCAAACTCATTAACCACCGTAGACTCGCATGGTCGGTTATCACTCGGAATTTATATCCCTCGACATAAGGACGGAATTTATAAATGCCTTGGACAGCGGCCAAATACTCTCTCTCAGTCACGGTGTAGTTACGTTGTGCGGAGTAGAAGTATATTGGTTTCTCATTCCCCTCCTCATCTAACTGACATAAGAAGCACCCTATCCCTGTGGATGAAGCGTCGCAACAAATTATAAACGTTTTATTAAAATCAGGATTGATTAGTACTGGTGGTGACGTTAAAGCTTTTTTAACAGCTTCTAGTGCTGATATGGCTTCGGTGCTAAACTCGAACTTGCTTTTCTTCTTCAAAGTGTCTGATATGGGTGCCGTTAGTGTTGAGAAATTCTCAATGAATCGTCTGTACCATCCGGCCATTGTAACGAAAATTGTACTTCAATTCGTTCTAATATATGTAACGAAATAATTATTCCTAATCATTAAGTAACAACAATCTTGAATCTAAAAATCCTCACCTTCCTACACGTCAACGAGCCTGTAGAGCCAGAACCGTAAAACCATGAGAAAAATTATTATCGTTCCCGTTCCGTTGTAGCGAAACTACTTTCTTACGGAATTTCTCGGTCCCGTTTCAGGCGTCTATTATGCCAAGAAGATAAAGGAAATTCTATTCATAATCTACATCACAAAACACAATGTCAACAATAGACCTAGACTTCTCGACCATAAGACGAGATCATGCGTCATCTAACTTTGTCCTTATAACAAATTTCAGTGCTCAGGAAACTTTGGATCCCTTATTGAGCATCAGTTAAGTAATGAAAGTTGAGAGTTATAAAACGTATTTCCGTGTTGTATCTAGGTTACAGAATAAAAGTCTCATGTAAGGGAAGACGAAAGATAAGAAATCCTCTTCAGATATTAACCATACGCTGTCCTTTCTCATCACACAACCCCTTTACTCTTACCCACCTACATGAGAACTCGTATGTACGTAGGTGTTATATACATTTTCTCACCGTGACTATAAATGGAGGAAAAAAAAAATAAACTTACTTCTGAGTATCTTCTTTTGGTAGATCAAGGTCTGACAATATCTTCTTGAATTAAATTAATCACCATTGACTACTCTTGACTACCATTATAGTACGTTTACTTCCGTGAATCTATCGAGTATTCTTCTGTATTTATTTAATTACTGGAGAAAGTATGAATTCCTCCTGATTCCAGAAGAGAAACCATAGCTATTATCTACAGTAAGAACATCCTTGATCCACAATGTTAACCTAAGATCCATTACACCAGTCTGATTTCACCACTCTTAATACTTCGTTCAAGAACAAGGCACATCCGAGCAGCGTCAGATTGAGTTAGCCAGTGTTCAACCACCGCAGTTGGCCTGATATTTGCTCGATCGCTTAGCTCGCCGCAAGAGGGGGGGATCTTGCTATGGGAACGCTGACTGGTGTCACATACTATTTACAGACCATGACCTTGCTGACGTTTGGCCATAATGAATTTTGTTGAGAGCTAGGGCCCGAATTAGTGAATTAATGATTACGAAAAATCTCTCTAAAAGAGAATGAAGAATTAGGATTTGATCTATATCGGGAGAACATAGATGGTCGTGTCTCCGTGAGCGGATCATAACCCTCCCGCCATGTTCCTAATTGCTCAAAAAAAAAAATTTAAGGAACCCTTATGAGTGGGAGTGAAGATGTTAAATCACTCCTCAATGCCTATCTACCCAACCTAAAGAAAGTTCAAAATGAATCAAGACTAACTCCCTACGTCTACGTCGGCATCAAAAAAAAAAATTATACGTAGACTCCCATAATGTAGTAAGAGTTATTGTACTCCTATCACATTAATGTTGTTGTTGTTGTATTAAACGACGCTCATCCCGTCACCTAGGATTGCTGGTCACAACCCCCTATCCAATAAGTACTTACAAATCCATTACCTAAATCTTAAAAAAAAAGTAAGAAAGAAAATTGACTTCCCTAAGAAAAGATGTCTCCATACGACTTCGATACTAAAGACCAAATTTTCTTTCAAGAAACCTTTTTACATATTTTATTTCTTCTCTTAATAACTAACAATTTATTTCTTAACACATAAATTTCTTTGAATGAACCTAGTTACAAACTTTAATTTTCTTGAACAGTTCTTAATTCTAATCATTACTACTAGTTACTCTCACTCATTAATTTCCTTGAAGTAGAAGAGAATCAAGTTCAAAAAAAAAAAAAATATAAAAACTTCGTCATAAAAAAAAACTATATTCATCCTTTCTAAATCATCCGCTTAATAAAAGGGGTATGATCTCGAATTCGATATTCAACTTTGAATGAGTTTATTCCAACTTTAAGTAATTCAAATTCTTCATTCAAAATAAATTATTGAATATCACCAGGCAAAATCAATGAGAAAGAAAATTAACTCAAGACCTCGACTGTAGTCTCCGCGACTTGACGGATAAGTCCTTCGTTATATCAAAAAGGATTCACGATCATTCGATCAAAGATGGACCGGACAAAAAAAAAACTCTTAAACTATCTGATAGTTTAGAATTTCTTCAAAAGAAAACTTCACGATCACACGTAGGTACAGACAATTTCAGAAAGTAATAACTTCAATAGCCATATACCTCCATAGAAATTCCATACACTATTCGACACGACAAAGGCGAAACTGAATTAAAGTCAAGCAGTAATTCTAACTTGAGCATAGATGACCCTCTCCCAAACCAAAATATATATAGACTCTCAACCGATTCTCAAATATGATGAAAACGATAGAAAAGTCTTCCGTAAAAATCAAAAAGGTTTAATAAAAATATCAAATAAAAATTTAAATTAAATGTTATAAATGTTATGAAGTATCAATATAATCAAATATAATCATAATAATAAATAAAAAGGAAAAAATCTCTACCTACAAGGGAATGCATTCTCTCGATGATGGAGTTTACAACAAAGTACAATATTGACTACTTTGTTGAGTGAGGTAAGTGATATAAAAAAAAAATATTTGGGTTTAAGATTGAATCTTCATAAAGGATTGTAAATGATATAATCCGTTATGGACAGTGAGTTAAAAAAGGGGCGATCAAACCATTCGAAGGCCTTTTAGTTAAACTGTTAAACTGTTTCGAAATTGTTTTAAATTCATTCGCGATTCAACATACAACAAAAAAAAATTTAAAATTCACTTAGAAATAAAAATTCTAAATGACAGTAAAAGTAAGTATTCACCGATATCATTTATAAACCGGGGCCCGAAAGATAACAAACGCAAGTATTAAATCTTCCGGAAAAATATTCACGTTTCGTGAACTAGAACGATTAAGCATGAGCGCATCCTATGATTCTTTATAGCGTCATAGGTAACTTATCATTAAGTTCCTATGAGTTAACTTTCTTTTTCACGAATGTTAGTTTCAGAAATTATTTTTGGTAAAGGATAAATAATCCAATACCCAATATTCAACAAACCTTTAGGAGGTAAGTTATAAATATCATCAAACTGACGGACACTCTATAGGTAAGTACAGATAAGCGATAAATAATTTTTCTTCTCTTTTACTTTTCAGGTTACAATGCAAACGTATCTAATTTACAATTTCAAATTCGGTAAGTATAAGTTTTATTTTATGTTGATTAACATTTTTATTACTTAGTGATGACCACACCATAAAAATTCAGATCACATAAGTGAGTTAAAAAAAAAAAGGTGGAAATCCCATTCCAAAAACAAAAGTAATTATTAATAAGAGAGTAGATCCTCTTTAACTAGAGATCCTACTTCCTAATTAAAAAAAAAGTTAAATTAAATTTCGTGACTTAAATCAAAGACTTTATAATTAAGTTTTTCGAAAACAGACTAAACTTCTCATCGAGTCATAACTATTTCTTATCAGATTTATTCTAAAAAAATCCTTAAATCGCACTTAAATAAATCAAAAAGTGACAGTACCTTTCTGCAGGATCAAACCTACTTATTCACTGCTTCGATGATTTATAGCTGGTTTTAATTACTGTTGATTATATAGTTGTTTGTTCCAACGGTGTCATTCTTGAAATTAATCCGTTATTCACTTGCTGATGAGATGGTAATTGTTTTATCATGTATGATAGCTGGTTTTTCTTCTTTACAATGCTCCAGGACTACCATACCGACGAACGTTAAGATCGCGATTCGGACTCAATTTCACAAAAGAAAATCCCAATCGTATCTACCAATAAATAGTATTGATTATTCACGATTATCAACGAAATAAGTGAGATTTGAAGTTTGAAACTCAATCTCGAAGATAGGTCCGCGAAAATTTCTTATTGCACTTGAATTATGTTTTTAACAAATTGATTTTGAATTACGACTTCTTTTTAGGCTATGCCATAGGAATTTTGAATAACGAGAAAAGTTGTTATTAGTAGCACAAATTAATTATTTTAACCAAAATTTATTTAAAAAAAATAAAAAAAAATCCAGGCAGACCAGGATTTCTCCTTGGACTTGACCGTGGATGGGCAAATTTACTATTAACGTATTGATGGATTTGCTTGTCCTAGTCGTCCTAGGTATGTATGTATGTCCTGCCTGCCTAAAACGAATGGAAAAGAGTCGTTTTAGTAAAAATTTCGCTATTTCTGTCTCTTGTGAGTCAATACTTTAAAATTGTCTTTTTCTCTACTAACATTATGTATGTACACTACACTATCATAATGCAAATATCTTTGCTTACCTGGATGTAATTTTTTTTTTTGATTTATTTGAAATGGGGGTGGTTTTTGTTCCTTGTATGGCGAGTCCCATTACCTTGATGTAATGTAGGTATTCTTGATTTATGCACATGTGCTTCTTTTGCAATTTTCGTAGAGCACTCGTGTCTGATCAAAGAAAAATTATCCAATTATATTCGGTCGGATAGCGTAAATTATATTTTCATTACTTACATTTTCTTTTCTGTTCTTTTTCTTTTCAGCATTTGCAGCGTAAATTATTTTCTTAAAATTTTCTTGGTATTTTCAGGATGATGTTTTCCGCATCGGCCATGAATTATATATTTATCGTGTGTTATTCGTCGTCGTCTAGCAACTCTTCCTTACCGACATGAATTGAATTTGGCTTGGCGAAGTCTCAATTCTCGACGGATGATTTCTAGTTTTATGCGATTGACAAATAATTCGTTTCTGGACGTTTCTTCTGGCCAGATTTGGATGAAATATCGTGGTAACGAATTCTTTAGGTGATTTCTTCTCCATTAGCTACGCGTTTCTTTGTCAGAAAGAAAAATTTTCTTGGAATTTCACATTTTCTTGTCACACACAAAAATTAAATCCATACCTTTATTATTTCTGATAGTTTAATCCTTTATCTTTTAATTTAGTTCCATGGATGATGTTTTCCGCATACTTTTTATAAATTTCTCTGTTTCGTTGGCGCGTTATTAAAATTTTTCTTCGACTCAGATTTTTAACACGACACAACTTCTTTGCGCCGACAGATAATTTGAAAAGAACGTTCTGGAATTTTACATTCCCCAACCAACTCACGACAGATGTTCTGTCTCGCTATTTTGCCTTTGATTTGCGCGAGGTGAAAAGCTTTTGGAGTGAGATACCTTCCGGTGATATCTCCTTCCCGTTTTTTCTTTAACAAACTTATGCGCGCTTGGGTATCTTATAGGTGTTTCTGGTAATAGTATGTGTAGCACTTCTTTTTCTTTAAAGCTACGTTTAGACTTGAACTATATTGTAACTTTTTGGTTTGATTGATGATATGACTGAAACATAATCAAGTGTATCTCTTCATGAACCAAGCTATTTTAATGTCGTATTCGTAAGTAAGAAAAGTTTCACAATAAGGTAAGTATTAAAGTGTTCGTTATTTAATGTCATTTGGTAAGTATTTTAAGAAAGAATTTTTGTTATAATAACGAAGGTAAGTACGTATTTTAATTCTTAAATTGTCATATGTATTTTGTAAATTAGTTCGTATTCGTAAAGGTAAGTATGGGTAATTCGGTCATTGTCTCGGTAAGTACGTAAATGTTATAGGGTAAGTATTGTTTTGTCTTAGGTTCAGTAGATCTATTAAATCAAATAAATAAATTTTAGAGTGTTGAATGACGTTAATGCGTTCATCGTCACTTCTTATTTCCTTTATCATTTGTTAAGATACCGTAATTTAACCTCGTGCACATAGAAAATACACATGAAAATTGATCAATCGTCTCAACCGTAAAAAGACTATGTTTGACATCAGTCTTTTTCAAGACTTATCTCTTTCGAATTTTCAAGTGTCGCATTGACTGAATTCAAACGAAATAACTCTTTTCGATTAAAGACTAAGTTAGAAATGTACGTTTTATATCAAATATTTCCAGATTTTGTTTATTTTGTTGTCGTAATTGCAAGTATTCTGTTTAATGAGAAGTGTTACTTCGCAATTCTTTCAATCTCATATATTACAATATGGATTTACTAATTATACAATCATTTTTTTCGTTTCTTTTACATCATTATAGAAATGAGTCCATCAATCTACGCTTAACTTTAATATTTTATGACTTGCGTCATCTATCTGAATACTAGCCAACTATTTCGATCCTGCCATCTTGTAATTTACTCAATCGAACTTTTCCCCACTCGTTAGACGTTAGTGTTTTCAAGCATGTGTATACTACATGTACTGTTCACACAGGATTGAATTCCCCCTTGTAGCTTTTTCCACCATCTTGTCTCTTTTCTACCTCGGTGTTATAAGAACTTTGGTTGTTTAGGTTCACAACGAGATGTCACTATATCTATGTGAGCACTTTACATTTATAACACTTTAGTTGTAGAACTCTAATAAAAAAATGGTTCCGAGTTGTGATAAAAATGTGATGAACATTTTAGAACTACTGAATGAAATTAATTTTCAGGACAAGTGTCTTGGCTAAACTTACTTAAGGAAATTGTGTTTAAGAAAATTTTCGAGTTGGTTCGACTAATGGACAGTGTTGGGTGGTGTTGTTTTTACACAAATATACCTACTGCAATAAATAACCGATATAGGTGTAGAAGTGTTTTTCCTACAAAGCAGATTCACTTTGACGAAGTCTACTTCGTTGAATGAAGCTGAAAAAGAAAACGCTTATATAAAAAAAATCTAACTCCTTTAATACTATCATTACTACAGTTTATAAATATATTCAACCCACGACCCTTTGTGTCTCATGCACAGGCTGACAAGTCGGGCTAAGATATGATGCTACTTCGATGAGAGATTGAACTACGTTTTATTTTCTCAAATCCTTAGTATGCACCACAGTTTCAAAGCCATTTGTATCTTAAACTTTATACAAGTTATTACCTATAATTTTAATTACTTGTGATTTTATGAACTTCGGACAAAGTTTTGCATTACGATGCTTAACTGCATCACTAAGTATGAAATTACGTCTAAATACTGTGTCACCTATCGAGTATGTTACGACTCGACTACGTAAATTATAAATTTTTTCGTAGCTCTCGTGCGCTTGATTGAGCGCAGTCTTTAAATATGTATGAAGAATATTCATACGAGCTGTCTTCGGTAACCATTCAATTTCAGATTGGTTCAACCCTCCGAGTTTTTTCAATAATTGGTAATCGGCTCCGTGCTCAATCATTCTCTGTCCGAACAATGCTTCATAAGGCGACATGCCAATGACACTATGGACAGAAGTTCTGAGGGCACTACTTATTGACATTAAATTCGCATCCCAATTATATTGCTTTTCGTCGATGTAAGCTCGGATTGCACTCAAAATCGACCTGTTGACGCGTTCGCTAGCATTAGCCTGCGGTGCGTATGCTGCTGTTCTAATGTGGCTTACGCCGAAATTTTTCAAAAAATTACTAAAGTCCTTGCTAATGAACTGAGAACCGTTATCAGAGAGAAGGGTCTCTGGTACTCCGAACATTAAGAAGACTTCTTCTAACAAAAATTTAATTACTTCAGCGGATGTTGCTTTCTTCAACGGTTTAATGAGAACGAACTTCGTAAGTTGGTCTAGGACAATTACAATAAAAATATTACCTTTCCTAGAGCGTGGGTAAGGACCAAGAAAATCGGTATAGACGTGTTGAAACGGTCTCTCCACTATATACCCTTTTCCCATCTCTGTTCTGAGTACTTGGTTTGGTGCTTTTGTAGACTTGCACACTTCGCAATTTCCTATGAACAATCTGGTCTGAGCAGCCATTCCGGGCCAGTAAAATTGTTGACGGAGGCGGTGTAAGGTTTTGGTGACACCACCATGCGCAGCTTGAGGAGGGCAATGAGCCAGAAATAGCAACTTTTCAGTTAGCTTGGATGGAATCCAAAGTTTCCAGGCTTGATCGTCCTGAATTGGCTTACCTGTGGCGTGACGCATCTTTTTGTAAATGAATTTATCAGATACTTGTAGATCCGGTAAACGCTCTTTGTTTTCACAAATGTGTGCAGCTATCTGGAGATACTCGTCCGACTTAAAAGTTGGATCTTCCAGATCAACATGTAACACTGCTGATTGATGAAGTTTGGTTTCTGAGGATTCCGTCGACAGCTCGTTTACACGTAACGCTTCCAACTCATACATTCGCGAGAGTGTATCTGGCAAAACGTGCAAACTTCCGCGACGGTGCTCTACAGAAAAATCAAAGCCTTGAAGCTTTAAACTCCACCTAGCTAACCTCCCGGTTGGGTCTTTCAGACTCATCAACCATTTCAAACTGGCATGGTCAGTAATCACCAAGAACCTGTACCCCTCAATATAAGGTCGGAACTTGTGAATACCTTTGACTGCCGCCAAACATTCACGTTCTGTTACGGAGTAATTCCGTTGTGCAGAATTTAACTTCTGCGAGAAGTAATAAATCGGCAATTCGTTGCCTTCTTCATCGCGCTGACATAACACAGCCCCGATTCCAGTAGATGATGCGTCACATAATATGACAAATTGTCTACTGAAGTCGGGGTTGCGAAGAATAGGTGCTGATGTTAATGCAACCTTTATTTTCGCGAAGGCTTCTAAAGCCTTTTCCCCAAATTCAAAACTCTTGCCTTTCTTTAGGGTATCTGACATCGGTCCGGCTACCCCTGAGAAATTCTCGATGAATCTCCGGTACCAACCTGCCATTCCGAGGAATCGCCGTACCTGACGTGTAGTCGTTGGTACCGGAAAATCTACGATTGCTGATATTTTTGCAGGATCAGCTCTGAGGCAGCCTTGTCCCACCACATATCCTAAATACTGTAGTTCCTGGAAGCAGAACTTAGACTTCTCGAAGTTAATCGTGAGTCCAGCTTCCAGTAACCGTTTAGCAACTATCTTCAACACTGATATGTGTTCTTCAAACGTTTTAGAAATTACTAATAGATCATCTAAATAGATGAAAACTTGATCACGAAGGTTAGATGGAATAACCTTGTTCATTAAATTGGTCAAACACTGGGCCGCGTTAGAGAGCCCGAACGGCATCACTTTAAATTGATAGAGAGGTCTACCAGCTACTGTGAAAGCAGTCTTTTCCCTTGAAGCTTTCTCCAGAGGTACTTGCCAGTATGCGTCTTTCAAATCCACGCTAGAGATATAACGTGTCTCTGAAAGGCGGGCTAACAATCCCTCTATATTTGCGATTGGACTCGCATCTTTCCTGGTAACTCCGTTCACTTTCCGAAAGTCCAAGCACATTCTATTCTTGCCGGGTTTCCTCACCAAAACAACTGGTGAAGACCATGCACTGGAACTTTCTTCAATCACGCCCATGGCAAGCATGCGGTCCAATTCAGCATACACCAGGGCCTGTACCGCTGGAGATATAGGGTAATACCTCTGCTTGATCGGCAAAGCATCTCCAGTATCAATTACGTGTTCAACAAGGTGAGTCCGTCCGAGTCCCTTTTCAGCGAATGACGGAAATAAACTTACAGTTCTCTGTAAACACCTCGTTTCTTCAAATGTTAAATCGCATTTACAAAAACTAGGCTTCTCAGGAGTTGTCTCTGAAGCAGTGCTCATGGAAGCAATAATATGCGGTGCTATTTGGAACGATGCCCAAAAATCGACACCCAGATATAAATCTTGTGCAAGCGAAGGTACTACAAACAAATCCAAAACATGGGACATGTCATTATACGACACCTTCGCTTTCACTAAGCCAACGATTGGTTGTTTACGACCATCGGCCGTTGAAATATCTGCTTTGAATTTCTGAAATGGGATGTTATTATCCTCCAAATGCTTAACTGCTTCTCCTCCGAGGCAACTGACAGAAGCGCCGGAATCGAGCAGTCCTAACCATTTTCGGTTAAAAATGTCTACTCGTGCGTAAGGACGAAGGTCTTTAGGCACATTCTCAAGTTTAGATGAAGCTATAGATCTATAAAGTGTTTTCTTTAGTTTCATTCTGTTTCTAAGTTTGGCAATTTTCTTTAAGTGTTTTGGATAGGTGTAAATTCTTTTACGTGCTATTTCATATGCTAATTGTCTTTCATGAAGGGATTTAGTAGGTTTTAGAATAGGTATACGAGAAATTTTGTTAGAATTATCTTTCTTATTTTTAAGTTCAGGGTTCTGTAATATGGTGGTAATTTTTATAGGTTCATTAACTAATTTGGACTCCCCGAGTTCCCCATCTTTGCCATATCTTTCTCGGCTAGATATTGGCTCCGCATCACATTTCCCGAACAAACTTTGCAGCTTGGGGTCACCATGTCCGGTGCTCCACATTTGTAACAAAAGACTTTTCTTCGATAGTCTGGACAGTCTCTGAAAGAATGTCCCATCAGTTGACAATTCCAACATTTGACGTTGTCATAGTTGATTTTAATATCCTTGTTACGGTCTCTATGGTATGCATCCACCGTGATCGGCATCTCAAAGTTTGTATGTTCTATCGGTACTTCAATTTCGTTTATTTGTTTGCGTTGGTTGTTGTGAGTGTACATCGGTTGAACTCTCGGTCGTACAGGATCATTTTGATTCCAATAGCGTTCCATATCACGACAAGTATAGACTAAATCTGACAAGCGAGTCGATTTGAACGTAAGGAGTAATTCTCCCATTCGGCGTCTGACGTTCTGCTTCACTATCTCGACAATTTCTTCATTCGGGCGAGGATTTTTCATTCGGGAGTTTATTCTTAGAATGTCCTCGTAGAAGACATCGAAAGTTTCTCCTGGCGCTTGTTTACGTTCGGCCATCTGCCTTGCCAGTTCCGAGTCTGTCTCGAGACCTCTCCACTGCTCTATGAGAGCTAACTTCAAAGCTGCCCATATAGCACGAGGATTGTTCTTTAGAAACATCCAGTACCAAACTTCTGTAGACCCACTTAAAAAGTGATGGAAGTTTGATACCACTTCCTCCCAGCTTGCTCCATAGCTGTCCTTTACCCTGTCAAGACGAAACAAAAATTCATCTACCGACATGTTCCTTCCGTTGTACAATATTACCCATTTCTGATAATGAGGCGACCTTATAATCGTCGCTGCTGGTGATGGTGCTGGAATTCTGACATTTCTAGGTGCTGACGTATTATCGAAATTAATTTGGTCCAAACGTTCAAAGAAACCCGCCTCATGCGCACTCGCCGCGTTGATTCTATAAGGTGGTGCTGCTTGATTCGGCCATTCCCTTGGAAAATTCGGTATTCGTTCTGGTCTTGGTGTTACATAAGGATTCCTTGCTGTTGCTATCGGCGGATCTGGGCGTCTGTCGTAAGTTCGCGTATCTGGTGTTGGTAGGTCGCACAAGTGGATTGCAGGTTCAGCAGGTCGATTATTTAAAGTAGTGTTAGCCAAAGCTGTTTTTATAGCGCTACTGACACGCTCGAGTATTTGGTTCTGGCTTTGGGCCAGTGCTTCTTGCAACGTCTTGCGGTCCTCCGCTCGACTGAATCCGACGGTGGCTATTACCATCTCTTTAATGTAATCCTCCCACTTTTCTGCTTCTCGACTAGTGCGGTCCCTCCTGGGACTAGGACTTCTGACTCGTGTTGGTGTTCGGTCATCTTCATCTACCATATCGATTACTTCAGCAGCTATACGACTAATACTTGCTGCTCCAGCTTCCTCCTCTGCTTGACTAACGTCTGCAGCATAGGTTCCTTCCATTGTCATGTTATGTTCAATGTCCAGCCTTTTCCTGAATCTCGTGTCATGCACTTCCATAGTTGTTGGTTCGCGAGGATTTTTCCTCTCCTTGCCATCAGCTTTTGGATCTTTATCTTTTGGTTTCACCATCTTAAAGACTTCTCAATTACAGAAACTTGACACAACAAAGTGTATTCAAAACAAAAGAATACTAACAAACAAAAAAAAATATATGATCTTAAAACTAATTTTACAAAAGTTTCCTTAATATCTAAACTATTTCTAAACTAACTCTAAAACTTACTAACTCTAAACTTACTAACTAACCTAACCTAATATTTAAGTAGGGTAAACCCTCGGCCAAAAATATTCACAAACGTAAATTCCTAACAATCTAACTTAACTTCAAAACTAAATTCCACAACTATCTAACTAACTTAAAAAAAAAACTAATTCCAGAACTAATTTCAAAAATCTACTTTCAAAAAAAAAAACTAACTAACTAAATTTCTAAGATCTATAACTAAATCTCAGAACTAAATAACTAAATTTCAATACTAACTAACTTAAATTACAATTGCCACCAGGCACAACAATTTTAAAATCAACAGAAGTGATTTTCAAAAACTGTCAAAAACTCAAACGCCACCAGGCACAACAATTTTAAAATCAACAGAAGTGATTTTCAAAAACTGTCAAAAACTCAAACGCCACCAGGCACAACAATTTTAAAATCAACAGAAGTGATTTTCAAAAATTGTCAAAAACTCAAAAAAATTTCTCAAGATTTCACAAATCTATCAAAAATAACTAACTAAATAAAAAAAAAAAAATTTTAAATATCATAAAAAGGATTGGGGCTGCGACTAGACAATCCCCTCGATGACCATTACATCGCTTCAACAACAACATTAAAAAAAAATTATAAGTTCCAAAAAAAATAGAACTTCTTATTACATAACTTTAAACTTCAATAGATCAAAAAAAAATAAAAAGATTCTTTCTTTTCTTCATTAGATGAACGCTTCTATCGAACTAATTCTACGTCACTACAGCTGACTTAAGAGAGAAATATCAATCCCCTAACGGATAGAGCTTAAGAACGTTCTAAAAAGAATTATCTAACAACAAAAAAAAATACAAATGAAAACAATCTCTATTACCATTCGTGGTGTTACTATCAAATATCCTTTCCTGCTGACAACATCTTCTCTATGAAGATAAAAGTAAAGCTTTAGCAACTGACGTAATGTGGGAACAACGTCGACCTATTACCGGACAAAAATCATTACTAAATCTTCGAGAAAATAACTAAATACCATTGCTAACTTCACTCTAACGCTACTGACTACCAGAAAAATAAACTTCCAATACGGTCATTAGATTTATTAGCTAACTAAACTTCATATAAATATTAAGTGAAAAAGGTGAAAAAGAAAAATTTTTGGAGAAAAGAAGAAAGTTTGATCCACTTACTGCTGCAGACGTGAGTCAGGAATAAAGTTCAACTAACCACCGGTCAGTACCCAAGATTAACCTTCCACTAGATCACAAATCTCACAAAAATCTCAACAAAAAAAATAAAAATTTTTTTTTTTTTTTTTTTGAAAAATCAAACGAATATCAAAATTCAACAAATCTCAAATCTTCGAAATCTTCGAAATCTTCACTAATCGGGCCCCACGTTGGGCGCCAATTATGTAACGAAAATTGTACTTCAATTCGTTCTATAATCCCAAATATGTAACGAAATAATTATTCCTAATCATTAAGTAACAACAATCTTGAATCTAAAAATCCTCACCTTCCTACACGTCAACGAGCCTGTAGAGCCAGAACCGTAAAACCATGAGAAAAATTATTATCGTTCCCGTTCCGTTGTAGCGAAACTACTTTCTTACGGAATTTCTCGGTCCCGTTTCAGGCGTCTATTATGCCAAGAAGATAAAGGAAATTCTATTCATAATCTACATCACAAAACACAATGTCAACAATAGACCTAGACTTCTCGACCATAAGACGAGATCATGCGTCATCTAACTTTGTCCTTATAACAAATTTCAGTGCTCAGGAAACTTTGGATCCCTTATTGAGCATCAGTTAAGTAATGAAAGTTGAGAGTTATAAAACGTATTTCCGTGTTGTATCTAGGTTACAGAATAAAAGTCTCATGTAAGGAAAGACGAAAGATAAGAAATCCTCTTCAGATATTAACCATACGCTGTCCTTTCTCATCACACAACCCCTTTACTCTTACCCACCTACATGAGAACTCGTATGTACGTAGGTGTTATATACATTTTCTCACCGTGACTATAAATGGAGGAAAAAAAAAATAAACTTACTTCTGAGTATCTTCTTTTGGTAGATCAAGGTCTGACAATATCTTCTTGAATTAAATTAATCACCATTGACTACTCTTGACTACCATTATAGTACGTTTACTTCCGTGAATCTATCGAGTATTCTTCTGTATTTATTTAATTACTGGAGAAAGTATGAATTCCTCCTGATTCCAGAAGAGAAACCATAGCTATTATCTACAGTAAGAACATCCTTGATCCACAATGTTAACCTAAGATCCATTACACCAGTCTGATTTCACCACTCTTAATACTTCGTTCAAGAACAAGGCACATCCGAGCAGCGTCAGATTGGGTTAGCCAGTGTTCAACCACCGCAGTTGGCCTGATATTTGCTCGATCGCTTAGCTCGCCGCAAGAGGGGGGGATCTTGCTATGGGAACGCTGACTGGTGTCACATACTATTTACAGACCATGACCTTGCTGACGTTTGGCCATAATGAATTTTGTTGAGAGCTAGGGCCCGAATTAGTGAATTAATGATTACGAAAAATCTCTCTAAAAGAGAATGAAGAATTAGGATTTGATCTATATCGGGAGAACATAGATGGTCGTGTCTTCGTGAGCGGATCATAACCCTCCCGCCATGTTCCTAATTGCTCAAAAAAAAAAATTTAAGGAACCCTTATGAGTGGGAGTGAAGATGTTAAATCACTCCTCAATGCCTATCTACCCAACCTAAAGAAAGTTCAAAATGAATCGAGACTAACTCCCTACGTCTACGTCGGCATCAAAAAAAAAATTATACGTAGACTCCCATAATGTAGTAAGAGTTATTGTACTCCTATCACATTAATGTTGTTGTTGTTGTATTAAACGACGCTCATCCCGTCACCTCGGATTGCTGGTCACAACCCCCTATCCAATAAGTACTTACAAATCCATTACCTAAATCTTAAAAAAAAATTAAGAAAGAAAATTGACTTCCCTAAGAAAAGATGTCTCCATACGACTTCGATACTAAAGACCAAATTTTCTTTCAAGAAACCTTTTTACATATTTTATTTCTTCTCTTAATAACTAACAATTTATTTCTTAACACATAAATTTCTTTGAATGAACCTAGTTACAAACTTTAATTTTCTTGAACAGTTCTTAATTCTAATCATTACTACTAGTTACTCTCACTCATTAATTTCCTTGAAGTAGAAGAGAATCAAGTTCAAAAAAAAAAAAAATATAAAAACTTCGTCATAAAAAAAACTATATTCATCCTTTCTAAATCATCCGCTTAATAAAAGGGGTATGATCTCGAATTCGATATTCAACTTTGAATGAGTTTATTCCAACTTTAAGTAATTCAAATTCTTCATTCAAAATAAATTATTGAATATCACCAGGCAAAATCAATGAGAAAGAAAATTAACTCAAGACCTCGACTGTAGTCTCCGCGACTTGACGGATAAGTCCTTCGTTATATCAAAAAGGATTCACGATCATTCGATCAAAGATGGACCGGACAAAAAAAAAACTCTTAAACTATCTGATAGTTTAGAATTTCTTCAAAAGAAAACTTCACGATCACACGTAGGTACAGACAATTTCAGAAAGTAATAACTTCAATAGCCATATACCTCCATAGAAATTCCATACACTATTCGACACGACAAAGGCGAAACTGAATTAAAGTCAAGCAGTAATTCTAACTTGAGCATAGATGACCCTCTCCCAAACCAAAATATATATAGACTCTCAACCGATTCTCAAATATGATGAAAACGATAGAAAAGTCTTCCGTAAAAATCAAAAAGGTTTAATAAAAATATCAAATAAAAATTTAAATTAAATGTTATAAATGTTATGAAGTATCAATATAATCAAATATAATCATAATAATAAATAAAAAGGAAAAAATCTCTACCTACAAGGGAATGCATTCTCTCGATGATGGAGTTTACAACAAAGTACAATATTGACTACTTTGTTGAGTGAGGTAAGTGATATAAAAAAAAAATATTTGGGTTTAAGATTGAATCTTCATAAAGGATTGTAAATGATATAATCCGTTATGGACAGTGAGTTAAAAAAGGGGCGATCAAACCATTCGAAGGCCTTTTAGTTAAACTGTTAAACTGTTTCGAAATTGTTTTAAATTCATTCGCGATTCAACATACAACAAAAAAAAATTTAAAATTCACTTAGAAATAAAAATTCTAAATGACAGTAAAAGTAAGTATTCACCGATATCATTTATAAACCGGGGCCCGAAAGATAACAAACGCAAGTATTAAATCTTCCGGAAAAATATTCACGTTTCGTGAACTAGAACGATTAAGCATGAGCGCATCCTATGATTCTTTATAGCGTCATAGGTAACTTATCATTAAGTTCCTATGAGTTAACTTTCTTTTTCACGAATGTTAGTTTCAGAAATTATTTTTGGTAAAGGATAAATAATCCAATACCCAATATTCAACAAACCTTTAGGAGGTAAGTTATAAATATCATCAAACTGACGGACACTCTATAGGTAAGTACAGATAAGCGATAAATAATTTTTCTTCTCTTTTACTTTTCAGGTTACAATGCAAACGTATCTAATTTACAATTTCAAATTCGGTAAGTATAAGTTTTATTTTATGTTGATTAACATTTTTATTACTTAGTGATGACCACACCATAAAAATTCAGATCACATAAGTGAGTTAAAAAAAAAAAAGGTGGAAATCACATTCCAAAAACAAAAGTAATTATTAATAAGAGAGTAGATCCTCTTTAACTAGAGATCCTACTTCCTAATTAAAAAAAAAAGTTAAATTAAATTTCGTGACTTAAATCAAAGACTTTATAATTAAGTTTTTCGAAAACAGACTAAACTTCTCATCGAGTCATAACTATTTCTTATCAGATTTATTCTAAAAAAATCCTTAAATCGCACTTAAATAAATCAAAAAGTGACAGTACCTTTCTGTAGGATCAAACCTACTTATTCACTGCTTCGATGATTTATAGCTGGTTTTAATTACTGTTGATTATATAGTTGTTTGTTCCAACGGTGTCATTCTTGAAATTAATCCGTTATTCACTTGCTGATGAGATGGTAATTGTTTTATCGTGTATGATAGCTGGTTTTTCTTCTTTACAATGCTCCAGGACTACCATACCGACGAACGTTAAGATCGCGATTCGGACTCAATTTCACAAAAGAAAATCCCAATCGTATCTACCAATAAATAGTATTGATTATTCACGATTATCAACGAAATAAGTGAGATTTGAAGTTTGAAACTCAATCTCGAAGATAGGTCCGCGAAAATTTCTTATTGCACTTGAATTATGTTTTTAACAAATTGATTTTGAATTACGACTTCTTTTTAAGCTATGCCATAGGAATTTTGAATAACGAGAAAAGTTGTTATTAGTAGCACAAATTAATTATTTTAACCAAAATTTATTTAAAAAAAATAAAAAAAAATCCAGGCAGACCAGGATTTCTCCTTGGACTTGACCGTGGATGGGCAAATTTACTATTAACGTATTGATGGATTTGCTTGTCCTAGTCGTCCTAGGTATGTATGTATGTCCTGCCTGCCTAAAACGAATGGAAAAGAGTCGTTTTAGTAAAAATTTCGCTATTTCTGTCTCTTGTGAGTCAATACTTTAAAATTGTCTTTTTCTCTACTAACATTATGTATGTACACTACACTATCATAATGCAAATATCTTTGCTTACCTGGATGTAATTTTTTTTTTTTGATTTATTTGAAATGGGGGTGGTTTTTGTTCCTTGTATGGCGAGTCCCATTACCTTGATGTAATGTAGGTATTCTTGATTTATGCACATGTGCTTCTTTTGCAATTTTCGTAGAGCACTCGTGTCTGATCAAAGAAAAATTATCCAATTATATTCGGTCGGATAGCGTAAATTATATTTTCATTACTTACATTTTCTTTTCTGTTCTTTTTCTTTTCAGCATTTGCAGCGTAAATTATTTTCTTAAAATTTTCTTGGTATTTTCAGGATGATGTTTTCCGCATCGGCCATGAATTATATATTTATCGTGTGTTATTCGTCGTCGTCTAGCAACTCTTCCTTACCGACATGAATTGAATTGGGCTTGGCGAAGTCTCAATTCTCGACGGATGATTTCTAGTTTTATGCGATTGACAAATAATTCGTTTCTGGACGTTTCTTCTGGCCAGATTTGGATGAAATATCGTGGTAACGAATTCTTTAGGTGATTTCTTCTCCATTAGCCACGCGTTTCTTTGTCAGAAAGAAAAATTTTCTTGGAATTTCACATTTTCTTGTCACACACAAAAATTAAATCCATACCTTTATTATTTCTGATAGTTTAATCCTTTATCTTTTAATTTAGTTCCATGGATGATGTTTTCCGCATACTTTTTATAAATTTCTCTGTTTCGTTGGCGCGTTATTAAAATTTTTCTTCGACTCAGATTTTTAACACGACACAACTTCTTTGCGCCGACAGATAATTTGAAAAGAACGTTCTGGAATTTTACATTCCCCAACCAACTCACGACAGATGTTCTGTCTCGCTATTTTGCCTTTGATTTGCGCGAGGTGAAAAGCTTTTGGAGTGAGATACCTTCCGGTGATATCTCCTTCCCGTTTTTTCTTTAACAAACTTATGCGCGCTTGGGTATCTTATAGGTGTTTCTGGTAATAGTATGTGTAGCACTTCTTTTTCTTTAAAGCTACGTTTAGACTTGAACTATATTGTAACTTTTTGGTTTGATTGATGATATGACTGAAACATAATCAAGTGTATCTCTTCATGAACCAAGCTATTTTAATGTCGTATTCGTAAGTAAGAAAAGTTTCACAATAAGGTAAGTATTAAAGTGTTCGTTATTTAATGTCATTTGGTAAGTATTTTAAGAAAGAATTTTTGTTATAATAACGAAGGTAAGTACGTATTTTAATTCTTAAATTGTCATATGTATTTTGTAAATTAGTTCGTATTCGTAAAGGTAAGTATGGGTAATTCGGTCATTGTCTCGGTAAGTACGTAAATGTTATAGGGTAAGTATTGTTTTGTCTTAGGTTCAGTAGATCTATTAAATCAAATAAATAAATTTTAGAGTGTTGAATGACGTTAATGCGTTCATCGTCACTTCTTATTTCCTTTATCATTTGTTAAGATACCGTAATTTAACCTCGTGCACATAGAAAATACACATGAAAATTGATCAATCGTCTCAACCGTAAAAAGACTATGTTTGACATCAGTCTTTTTCAAGACTTATCTCTTTCGAATTTTCAAGTGTCGCATTGACTGAATTCAAACGAAATAACTCTTTTCGATTAAAGACTAAGTTAGAAATGTACGTTTTATATCAAATATTTCCAGATTTTGTTTATTTTGTTGTCGTAATTGCAAGTATTCTGTTTAATGAGAAGTGTTACTTCGCAATTCTTTCAATCTCATATATTACAATATGGATTTACTAATTATACAATCATTTTTTTCGTGTCTTTTACATCATTATAGAAATGAGTCCATCAATCTACGCTTAACTTTAATATTTTATGACTTGCGTCATCTATCTGAATACTAGCCAACTATTTCGATCCTGCCATCTTGTAATTTACTCAATCGAACTTTTCCCCACTCGTTAGACGTTAGTGTTTTCAAGCATGTGTATACTACATGTACTGTTCACACAGGATTGAATTCCCCCTTGTAGCTTTTTCCACCATCTTGTCTCTTTTCTACCTCGGTGTTATAAGAACTTTGGTTGTTTAGGTTCACAACGAGATGTCACTATATCTATGTGAGCACTTTACATTTATAACACTTTAGTTGTAGAACTCTAATAAAAAAAATGGTTCCGAGTTGTGATAAAAATGTGATGAACATTTTAGAACTACTGAATGAAATTAATTTTCAGGACAAGTGTCTTGGCTAAACTTACTTAAGGAAATTGTGTTTAAGAAAATTTTCGAGTTGGTTCGACTAATGGACAGTGTTGGGTGGTGTTGTTTTTACACAAATATACCTACTGCAATAAATAACCGATATAGGTGTAGAAGTGTTTTTCCTACACCATTCCTAGAAAACGACGGACTTGACGTATAGTGGTTGGTACAAGAAATTCTAATATAGCAGCCACTTTGTTCGGATCGGTTTTCAAGCAACCTTGCCCAACAATATAACCTTAGTACTGTAATTCTTTAAAGCAAAATTTAGATTTTTCAACATTAATCGTTAAGCCTGCATCTGTTTAATGTTTCGCTACCTTAGCTAGAACCGAAATATGATCGTTAAAATCTTTCGAGATGACTAATAAGTCATCGAGATAAATGAACACCTGGCCTCTCAACTCGCGAGGAATCACCTTGTCCATTAAACATGTCAAACTTTGCGCAGCGTTCGAAAGTCCGAACGGCATCACTTTGAACTGATACAGGGGTCTACCTGGGACTGTAAACGCTGTCTTCTCCCGTGATTCTTTCCCCAGGGGCACTTGCCAGTAAGCATCTTTCAAATCCACGCTAGAAATATAACGTGTCTCAGAAAGACGTGCTAGCAATCCTTCTATATGCGCAATTGGATTCGCATTTTTCTTCGTCACGGCGTTAACTTTTCGGAAGTCGAGACATAGTCGGTTTTTGCCGGGTTTTCTCACCAGTACGACCGGTGATGACCATCCGCTCTGACTTTCCTCGATAACACCTAACGAGATCATACGATCCAACTCCGCGTATACCAGGCTTTGTACTGCTGGTGATATGGGATAGTGACGTTGCTTTATGGGCCCTGCGTCACCTGTATCTATAGAATGTTCCATCGAATGAGTCCATCCGAGACCTCGAACGGCGAATGACGGAAATAGCTTAATAGTATTTTGGGGAATAGTAGATTCCTCTACGGATAGGAGACATTCCGGTTCATTTGCCTGACCGGTTGTTGTCTCGGTAACTATGTCCAATGAAGATATGACTTGGGGAGCTATTTTAAATAACTTCCAAAAATCTATACCCAAATATAAATCTTGCGCTAGAGATGGTACTATGTACAATTCGATCGGAAGAACTAGATCTTTGTACTTAATGTTCGTAGTAACCACTCCAGCTATACGTTGTTTTGTTCCATCAGCAGTAAATATATTGGAATCGAATTTTCTATATGGAATTTTAGTATCTTCAATATATTTCGCAACACCATTACCGAGGCAACTAATGCTCGCTCCCGAGTCTGGTCTACTCGACTCCATTTATTGTTAAATAGTTCTACTTTTAAATAGGCTCGTGGATCATCTCTCAGACATTCTACTTCGGCTATATTTATGGCTCGATATAATTTACTCTTTTTCTTAACTTTTCTACTTTGCTTAAATGTTTAGGATAGGTATATATACCTTTACGCGCTTCAGCGTAATCTATTTGTCTCTGATGAAGAGATTTCAGTGGTCTTAATTTTGGAATTGGGGTGATTTTTGAATAAGTATTAATAATGTTTTGGGTTTCTGGGTTCCTTAGAATATTTATTTATTTATTTATTTATATATTTATTTACTTGAGAATGCTTAACACAGTCAGATACAATATCTTATAATTTAGCATTAAGCTAATTTTATAACAGAGCTAGAAACTTAATTCAATTAATTTTAATAGTTACAAGCAATACATATTACAAATTGAAATTCAAATTAATTCATAGAATTTGTGAAAAATATAACTTTAAGGCTTTACTTATGCTTGTAGTGTTCTGTAATTCTTTAATATGACGTGGTAAGGAATTCCACAGACGCACAGCATATACAAAAAATTGTCGTTCAGAAGTTAGAAATGAATAATGGGGATGAATTAAATGATGAGACCTGTGCGAGGATGCTCATCTTATCCTTTTAAAGCAATAATTCGGTTGGCGAGTCAGCAAAATATCCGAAAGCAAAATTAAGCTACGGAGTTGCAGATAGTTTTCAAAAGACATATTTAGCGGGCGTGTAATGTAATTAGATAACCTGTCATATCTCCTTAATCCATAAATATATCGCACAATACTATTAAAGGCGATGTGCAGTTTTCTTTTGCTTGCAGAGTTGCAATTACAAAACATTTCGCATCCACAAGTTAAAATTGGTATTAATAGAGTTTTCGCGATTATATAGAGAATAGAGATTTTTTTATCGGTTATAGGTAAAGATTCTAATTGGGACTTCCCAGGTTGCCCATCATGGTCAGCTCCCGCTCGGATGAACGCTGACTCAGTGTCTGGTTTCCCTTACACTTCAAACAATTCGGTGACAGTATGTCCGGTTGTCCACATCGGTAGCAGAATATCTTATGTTGAGGTTCCGTGCAATCAAGGAAGATGTGACCAGCTTTGCGACAATTCCAACATATAGCTTTATCGAAATTAATTTTGGTGTCTTTGACTCTATTTCTTTGAAAAGCCTCTACAGCTAAAGACATGTCCTCCAGTTCGGGTTCCGTTTGGATTTCTATTTCATTCACCTGTTTTCTCACTTGGTTGTTATAGATAGGTGGCATCCTGGGTCGCATTGGCTCGTGTTGGGTGAGGTATCTTTCCATTTCTCTGCACGTGTACACTAAATCTGCTAGTCTCGTCGTTCTAAAAGTAAGCAAAAGTTCACCCATCCGGCGTCGAACATTTTGCTTAATTATTTCGGCTAATTCTTCGTTGGGCAGTGGATTCTTCATCTTTGAATTCAATTTCAACAGGGCGTCATAAAAAGTATCAAAACTTTCTCCAGGAATTTGTTTCCTCTCGGCCATCTGTCTTGAAATCTCAGAATCGGTTTCCTGGCTGCCGTAGTGATCTAAGAGAGCTAACTTTAGTGCAATCCACGATGTTTGTGGATTATTTTTCAAATAGATCCAATACCAGGCCTCTGCTGGTCCACTCACAAAGTGATGGAAATTTGAGACAATCTCATCCCAAGTTGCGCCGTAACTATCCTTTACTTTGTCTAATCTAAACAAAAACTCATCTACCGTCATATTCTTGGAATTAAAAGAAATTCCCAATTTCTGATAGTGAGGAGATCGGTATATTAATGCAGCAGGTGATACCATAGGAATCCTCGCGTCTCTGTTAGCTGATGTGTTGCTGAACTGAATTCTGTTGAGTTGTTCATAGAAATCGGGATCCACATTCCGGTTGGCCTCTCTACGAGTTGTTGAAGCGGCTCGGTCTGGCCAAACTCTTGGTAATTCCGGTACGTTCCGTCCTAAGTTTATGGTTGGCTCTCTTAAGTTCGTGGGATTCGGTCGATTTGGCGTAGGTTGGTCACATAGTGGAACTAAAGGTGCGGTAGTTTGCCTTTGCAGGTTAATTTGCGATAAAGCATTACGCATAACTTCGTTTACTTTCTCCAACAGTATCGCTTGATTTTGTGCAAGCGAATCCTGTAGAGCTTTTCGGTCTTCAGCTCGATTGAGCCCAACCGCTGCCAAAGCGACTTCCTTGATATAAGATTCGTAATCTTCCTCTTGCCTTAAAGGTGTCCTTCCCGCATACGATTGTCTTTCCGGAGTCCTCAAAGTTTCCATTCTGCTCTCATCCACAGCTTCGCCAGGCTCCATCGTCATATTATGCTCAAGATCCTGCGCTTTGCGAAACCTGGTGTTATGAGGTTCTGGTGTTGCAGCTCGATGTCCTTTCGGTGATTCCGGGTCCGATTGTCGTCTATTCTTTTTTCCGTCTGACGAAAAATTTTTCTTTCTTCCCATTGGGATCAGCTTTTGTGGTCAAGAGTTCAATACGAATTATAAAAAAAATGAAAATAAAAATGTTTGCTTTAAGATCTAAACTAAGAAAAAGATCCCTAACACTATTTAACTTACTTGCTACCTACGATATCTTAATATCTACCTACCATACTTACTACCTAATCTTAACCTAAGTCTCTCTTTTGGGTAAACCCCTAAATAATCCAAAAATTCCAACTAAAAAAAAAAGACTTGACTATATCTAAAAATAAACTTGACTAATTGTCAAAAAAAACTTAATTATACCCAAATACCAAATAATTGAAATTTCAAAAAAAAACTTATTTGAATTTTTCGAAAAAAATACGCTAACCTAAATATTCTCAAAAAAATTATTACTAAAAAAAATGCTCAAACTAATACCAAAAAAAAACTACTAAATATGGTGCTACCAGCAATCCTATAACTATATTTGTGCTACCAGCAAATCTATAAAAGATACTTAATATTGTGCTACCAGCATACTAAAAGACTAATTGTTGTGCTACCAGCAAATCTACGAAAGATACTTAATATTGTGCTACCAGCAAATCTACGAAAGATACTTAATATTGTGCTACCAGCATATTCTATAAACTAAATTTGTGCTACCAGCATACTAAAAGACTAATAAAGAAAAAAAAAGACTTGATAAATTGTCATCAAATATGGTGAAAAATTTAATTTCAAAAATAACTAAAAACCTGAAAGTAGTTTTTCTAAATCCAAAAAAAACTTAAATAATATATATATAACTTATACTTCATAATAGATTCGGAGTCATGAATGAAGTTTTTACCTCCCAACGAATTCTCCGACAACAAAAACAACAAATAAAATTTTGGGGCAGGACACATGGACTTCCCTTATCTTCTAAACGCTAGTTATCTCTTCTTACTATCCCCTTCTCTTCATCTTATCCATCTATCGCTACAAACCTACTGAAAAATAATTCCCTTAGCGGACAACAGACTGGAAAAACTTGTAGAAATGAATTGATTGAAAAGTTACCAACGTACTTTATCGGATCTTAATGATGTTATAACAGTTATTTTATTATTTGTATGGATTTTTCTTTTCTTGTATATTTACTATTTGGCTTTCGAAGCTGACGTAAATAGGATACCAGTCGACCATTCACCGGTCGAAAGAACAAACGGTAAAACTGAAAAGACTTCATGAAAGTCAGAAGTAATTCGTGTCAGAAGCTACAGCGGTTGGATAAAATTTATATCCAACCCGGACATCTAATTCTTGAAAAATCTCCTACTGTTCATGATCAATTTTCGGAGAGTGAAGGAGTAATTGATCAGGTTATCGCTACAGACGTGATCAGGACCTAGATCCACCAATCACCGGTCGACACATAAGTCGACTACCCCCCCCCCCGATAGTAAATCTCTACGAAAAATTATCTAAACCAAAAAAACTAACTTGATATTAAAAGAAATAAAAAAAAAATTTAAAAACACTTTGAAAATTTTCTATACCATTCAAAAATTTCTCCTGGAATTTTCGAAAAACAAACTCCCTCCGGCCCCACACTTTCGGCGCCATTTATGTAACGAAATATGGGGATTTAAGAAAATTCGTTGCTTCAAGCTGGGCGCTGTTTATATGACGAAACAAGGAGGTGCTACATATCAAAAGAAAAGATCGGAAATTCCCATATAAAAACATATCTACTGAAATAGGGATCCTTGGGCCAGAAGGAACCTCACTTATGATCGGTAAACCTTGTTCTTATGAAATTTTCCTTTATCTGTGAAACTCCGCTGTTTCACGTTGGGCGTCAACTTAGTGGCCAAAATAATAAAGAACCAAAATGACCGAAGTTCCCAAGAATCAAAAAAGGTCGAAAGATCCAGGCTGGACGACGAAAGAAAGATTTTGTTTCTTGTGATCTTCTGTTAGTTCCGTTTGGTAGAAGATATTGATCTACTGTCTTAGGTATTTGTTGCTAAAGTGAATTTCCTTGCTGTGAAAGTGCTTTGAGAAAGTAGGACTACTAATCTGTTTCATTGGTGTAGATCTTATTACTCGAGAAATAGTTTTTGGTGAAAACTACTAATATTCCTTAAATGTCGTACATAAAAATTTTGGAGAATAGCCCTTCAAAGAGTCAAGTGGGGGACAGTTTCTATCCCCTCCCTGAATGATTATTGGATCGTTCAGAGAGAGGTAGGGCCGTTCCCCAGTCAACTCTTAAATTGTTTGGAAGACTGTTAATTTACCAGATCGAATAAGATTAATGAGCAATGATGGCCGTTTCCCATCCAGTCTCTCCATTAGACAAGTCGAGTTCACATAGAGTTTCATTTTTAGGGAGGGGTTCAATCCCCCTGACATCACTAGAGATTAACGTTGTTAGTGAACCAACTCACCCAAACTAGATTATTATGGATGGCGAAACAAAAATAAATAAATAAAAACTTGGCTTCTAATCAACTACCTACCACGTCTCTACAGGTCAAACACTTAAACAATACTACAATCGTTTAAATATTTGATCCGGAGGAGCAGATACTACCGCTCGACTGCTGCTACAGGTCCTAAAAAAAATGCTTCGACTGGCTCAGTCAACAAGGAAGTGAGTCAACGCTGCAGAAGCGAGTAGTTGGTTTACATATTATTGGACCTGGAATCTAGATGTTGGGCGACTCAAAATTTTAAAATGCTAAGCTGTAAAGCTAAGGGCCGGAGGGTCATCGCCGGAGAAAACTCTAGTTCGGTATAGAAAAGATTGTTAGAAGAATATAGAAAATCGCATGATTCGGACTTGGTGATAACAGCCCGTTCGGATTACTTAACCCCGTAACCAAACCTAATGTTCCTGGACATCCGATAAATTTTTCAGGAACCCTCTTCAACACGGGAGAAACAGGCGTAGTTGTTTCCCCCTTTATCACCTAACTTCCCGTCCGAAAGTCGCGAAAGGACCTTAAACGTTCCTCGCTACCCTTCCCAATGACGTCCCTGCTGGCGTAAATCTAGTGCAGACACATGCCTCGGTTGAAGATCCAGTGCCTACCCCTTAATTCATCTTAATATAAAAAGTCGATCCTCTTTCAGATCAATTTGTTGTTGTTGTTGTTGTCGCTTGTTGTTCTGTTTTTCGTTGTTGCCACTAGAGCTGAAAAGGATCAACCCCTGGTTCCGGTTCTGTAACCACAGACATGACTCCTCGTCTTGCTATTCTTAAACCGGCATAGTAAGTTTAAGTAAAAATCAAAAAAAAGATGAAATATAGAAATGAACTTCCCAAAGTCTATGTGTATAAGTAATTAAACGATAGAAACATTTCCTTACGAAAACTAAATTTTTATTAATATTGCCTTAAACTAACACATGATCTTTTCTCACCTATCTTAATGCAAACATTTATCCATTACATAAGTAAGTACTGATAAAAAAAACTTTAATTTGTAAATTAATATTCGATGTCAATTCATACACTATAATGAATGATTTGAAATATGATGTCGTAATTTTGATCAACATTACAATAAGAAAAAGAATGAAAAGTCTTGAAGAGACAGAAAAAAGTTTGAAATTTTGATTCAAAAGAAAAGTGTAATAAAATTTATACAATTGTCAACTTTAATGAAATTGCAAAAAAAAAAGAATGACTGCTGCCCAAGATAATTTGTTTAATAGTGAAAGTGAGTTTTAAAGAAATTTTTATAATTTTCAAAAAAAAGAAAAAAACAATGAACTGAAAAGCAAAATTGGGACCTTATTCAGGTCCTGAATATTTTGAGGGTGTGCAAGCACACTTCCCTCCTTACGCGTACTAAAAATATTTCGATAAATATTTTTGTTTTGTTACTAAGAACAGGAAAATTAACAGCTGAAATTTAGCCCGAAGTCAAAACCGAACAAATGAATAATTATTCTTTTGAGATTGTGTACTGGCCGCTTAACTCTGCATAAACTTTCGCTCATATCAGTTAAGATGGTCTTTACGTAGGACCAGAAACTCAAAAAGATTTGCTCTGAATCGACGGAAATATATTCGGTATAGACGAAATTAGCGTGAAAAGTAAAAAAATATAATTTTTGTTGGGAATGAAATAAATTTTGTATTGAGTTAACGAATAAGATTTCCCCAGTACGTACAACATATGAAACTTGGTTTCAAAAAAGAACTCTTGCATTAAATTGTGGATTCTAAGTCAACGCCAAATTTCCCATCCCAAAACCCGATATCAAAGAAAAAAGTATTTTTTTTTTGAAACACACCAAAATCTTGGTGGTTCAAATTTAGTAATCATATAAATGGATGGTTAAAAATCAAAAATATAATAAAAATAAATGTAAGTGAAATTTAATACATATCAATATAAGCAATATAGTTTAAATTTATAATCATACGATAATATAAAGGTATGTATATATCGGATCGGATAAAAATATAGGTACTGTATGAGAAGGTGCACCCTATCGTCAGCCTACCTATCAAGTCAAGACAATTTGTAACACGGGTAAAAAAAAGTTATTAAAGTTGTGAATAATTAATTTTTCCAAAAGACATTTTTCTTTTATCCCAGGATTTCGTCGATGTTATACCTAGATCTCGTCGAATAAAAAAATTATAGTTGGACATCAATACTTAGCAATAATGACGACACGATGCATTAAGTTGGTTGAAGCCAGAGCTATACGTGTTGTATTCCATAAGTTTTATCATCACCAATAAATAGGTAATTGGGCCTATTCGGCGAGATCTTTTATTCTTTTATTCTGTTATTTTGTTATGAATTTCCATACAAAAGTTTAAGTTGTCAAAAAATCTTTTATGAATAACAGATTTGGTATTCGGCATGCTTAATCTGTTATGAAATCTTTTAAGTAATCTGTTATGAACTGTCGAAAATTCGAAAATTCAAAAAATCTTTTATGAATAACAGATTTGGTATTCAGCATGTAAAAATCTGTTATTAAATCTGTTATAAATCATAAAATAATAAAAGAAAGATTTTCTGACTTTTATCATAAAAGATTTCAATAAACTAGTAGGTATTTGGAGTAAAACTTGATATTTACCCTTTATTTCGTCAACAAAGCATTTAAAAGGAGACAAGGGTAAGCAAATATATTAAAATAAATATCTAAAAACTAAATATACTAAACAGAGTATTTTTTTAGGTGAAAACCAGTTAAGATTACACTTTTTTCCACCGAAGTCTTAAATCATCTGTAATTTTAGTTAAATTTTCATAAAATAAATTGTAGTGTTTTGTGCACTTAATGTTACTTTTGGAATTAAACCTTTGTATAAGTACCTACTAATTTGAAAAAGTCTTTTAATGTTAAGGAATTTTATGAAATCGACCGATAAACCACCTGGTCGTTTGAAAACTAATTGCTTCATTTGGATGATTGAACTATTTTTAGTTCCAGTTGAAGTTCTCATACTGGTTCTGTAAACCAATTCAAATCCGACCAACTATTTAAAAAAATCATCTAAATGTATTTTTTTTAAATTTCAGAAAACTTTTATGTGATTTTTTTTTTTTAATAGTTGGTAGAATTGAAATTGGTTTACAGAACAAGTTAAAGAACTTAAATTGGAATTCAGAAAACCTTCAATTATCCAAATGAAGCAAATATTTTCGGAATTAATGCTTAGTATAAGTACCATATTCAAGAATTCTCTTCAAATTTTATGAAATTAGATGATAAACCACCTCGTGATTCCCAAACTACTTGCTTCATTTGTGTGATTGAAATTGTTCTGAGTTCCAATTTAAGGTCTCAAACTTATTCTGGAAACCGTTTTCAATTTAGCCAACTATTTAAAAAAAAAATTATAAAAGTAATTTTGCATTTTAAAATTTTCAAAAACGACAAATAACTTGAATTTTTTTTCGAATTTAATTTGTTTTGCAGAATATGTTTGGAACTCAAAACAATTTCAATCAAGACAAAAAATACTTTGATCATGTTTTTTTAATTTAAGCTACAAACTAAAATAGTTTTAGCGAATGCCGAGAAAATATGACTCTTCTACCAGAACTATAATAATCTTAAAATAAACTTTTCTTCATATCTTTTCTTTATTTGTTCAGCCCTTTCAATACAATCTAATTTGCATAATATTCAAACCCAGCAAAAGCCATCAACTTCATTGGAAAAGTCAACTAGTTCAGTAAGCAGCTGACCAGCGTAGGCGCATATAAAAGCTAGCCCGATGTAGCATGGAGATGTATGTAGTTTAAGCACCGAAATACCCACCGATGATTTAGGTTTATAATTGAATACATTTCATTTTGATTGACGAGGTTGTTTTACGACTCCATTGATCCAGTTCACTTTTGCACCTGCACCTACATAAGTAAAAAGATTATTGTGTTTCAAAACACACACCAAATAAGTTGGTTTCAACTAACCTTTATGTTCACGATTCATTTCTCAAGATTATATTAAACTTTTCATTCTTTTTCGTTTACATTTACATTTTGTTTACAAACCATTTGATATAACACTAGTCAATTAAAATAAATGTTTGGATAAAGCTTGTGTTGAACAGAAAATCAAGCGGTAGACATATCCCTTTTCGTCGATACATAGGCCAAGTTCTTGTTGCAAGGATTGACATTTTATGATTGCCTTTTGTAACGGGAGGAATGGGATGGTCCCGCTACAAAAATTGAAAAATAATTAACTTTTAATCCATACTCAAGACTTTTAAATGACTTAATGAAAAATCAATAAAAATGTTAAGAAATTATTAAGTTGATCTTGAATATGAATTAAAAATAATTAAATTTAATGTAAATGAAACCGAGGCTTGTTGGAGAGCGATAGAAGGTGTTTCACTAACTAAAACAACGCTAGACGTAGTTAAGATTCGAGAAAGCGAAAAGAATTGACCCAAGATGACCAAAGCCAAGAAAACCCCAAACACGGGACAAAAACAAATCAATTAAACTCTTGCTAACTCTCAAGCTTAAATTCATCTTCCTCATTATACTTTTTCAATTATGCAGCGAAATAGAAACAAAATCCCTATTCAGATCCAATTTCATAAAAATAATTGAGATTGTAGTCGACTGGGAAAAGTAGAGGTGTAAGAGATGTTTCCGAACGCCTACTACTCGATAGCAGTAAACGATCCGAAAGATCTTCTTACTCTCTTCTCACAGCCAAGTACAACCCAACGTATGTCGGTGTAAAATACGTCAGTTAAAGACACCACGGATTACTAAACCTTACGTCCGATTCGTAATCTGGCGTAGTCAGATGGTCTCAAAAGATTTCTAGGCTAGATCTCCACCTAACCTATACTACCTTGAGAATAAGTTAATCTGACTTCGGAATCACGAGAATCCATGTCGAGAGAAAATTCCGAAAAAAGCAACGTAATATTCACAGGAGAGCCTTTAATTCCCCTACCTATTGTACCTAATAGACAGTTAAATGTTCTTCGAAATCGTCCTCTAAATGAACTTCGTTATTGTAGGATCCGAAACCTATTTGTTCCATCAACTTTTAGTACCTTCTCTTGCGATAGGGCACGTCCAAGCCTGAACAAATAGGGTGGCTAACATCACGCCGCTGCGTCAGGTCTGCAAATTTCGCCGGGGCCGAACTCGTCGGGTCAGGGAAGTGGGTGGTGCTGCAGGGATGATAGCCGGTGTCACATCTATTAGACCTGGAGTCTTGATGTTTGTTGACTCTTTTAAATTTTAGAAAAGCTATGCTGAAAAGCAAAGGGGCCGGGTAAATGATTTGAGTGGGATAGTAAATCGTGAAAAAAGTGATAGAATTTAGTGGTGGGAACACGAGTGTATAGAAAGCTTGAGATGAAGATGACATTATCTCAAAGGATTGCCTAACCCTACCCTTCCTACGTCCTATTTCATCCTTGAAGTTTTCTAGGACCCTATTTGTGTGGGAAATCAGATGATGTTGATTTCCCAACAGTACCTAACTTCCCTACCTAAACGATCTCTTTGGAGACTAGTCCGCCAAGAACGTTACCCTATGACACTCTCACTGGTACTGAATCTATGTGAGAATATCCCGCAAATGTGTTGATATTGATGAAGAATAGAATAAGTTTCTACTTTGCTCTTACATGTTGTTTTGGAATTTGTCGTTGCTGTTTCGTCTTCACATTAGGATGGCCTCAGCCACGCCTCTCCGCTACACGCCTTCAATTATCCATGATACCTGAAATTAATTTTCAGCTTCAAGAATAAACTTCCCATAGAAACATACGTTTCTGTCTCAAACCAACAATGATCAAAAAAAAAAAACTAAAAGATTCTCTTTAAATAAAAATCCCATAACAATTTTATTCATAAAAACTAAATCTAATAATCATTAATCTTAAAATTTCTTATTCTGATTGGAAATACTTTAACTTGCTGTTTTCTTAAATTCATAAAAATAAATCTCCAAAAAGAATCTGATTAGAATTGTATTCTTTATGATTCAAAAACAAATATCTCAAATCTTCAAATTTACAGGTATCTAAAAATTCTTGTAAGAATTTATTTCTTCTTTATAACTTAACTAAAGACTCACAATATAAAAATCCTTTAATATTTTTTTATCTATATCGAAGTTGTGAAGCAACCTCTTTTTATTAGCTCAAACTGAATTCTTGACAAAAATCTCAAAAATGACTTTAATTCAACAATTTAACTCCAGCAGACAAAAAAAAATTTGTTGCTAAAGATCAAAAAAAAAAAAAAACACTCAAAGGTGAGGATTGGTGAATTATTTCACACTCCCTCTACTACGTTACGAACGATTCACTCCGCTGAGTAATCGTTTTCATACAATAAAGCCTAACTCGAAATTTCAAAACGTATCCCAGAATTGTTCGCTTCCTGGATAATCTATATAAAGGCCTCTTACACTTAGTTTGTTTACACAAATTCAGGCAAGGTCGACGATTTTCGAGCCCAGATTATGAAGGACTAACAAATTCTTCCAAAAACGCGGCTAATGTTTCATTAGCATAATATTTAACGCGAGCTAAATCGATAGGTAAGTACCTATTACGCGATTTCAACAATGAGTAAAACTCGAACAAAAATTCAAAACTAAAAGTTTTGATTAATCAAAATTTCCGCAAAATTGCGTAGGACGCCTCCACTATTCAAAATATATCCCCACCCGAATATCAAGAGAAGAATTGTTAAAAATTTTCAAAACTATTAAAATCAAAATTTAGCTTAAATGGATCTGAAGGATCTTTTCGAATGTTGGTGGGTACATTCAAACCTCACCTTAGCTGTAAAGAGCGTTTGGTTAGTTTTATAAAATTTTATGTAATCAATATAAAAATTTTTAAAATCAAAATATAGTTTATCTAAAAATACATGGTTCGACGAAGGGAGAGTGCACTCTACAATGTACAAAACCAGATACAGATTCAGATTAGGTATGTACGTTAAAAAAAATAAATCACTTTAATAACTCTTTTCTTTTCTTTCAGGGTTCGAAGTAAATTGACCAAAATTCAATGGTGGGATCAGTGGATGAAAATATGCGTATGACTACTTTCTAATAGTCTTCGAATATTTTAAACGTTATAAAACAAAAATAATTTTCAGTTGAATCGTTCAGACCGATTCGAATTTAGCTTTAATCTTTATACACGGATTCAAAAACAAAAAAAATATAATCTTTTTAAACCGAAAAATAATTTTTGGTGTAGATACCAAGTGTGTAGGTACCTATATTGACAACGATAAGTTTCAATTGACCTTAACTGTATTTTTCTTTTTCTTTTTTTTTTCAGGATCGAAATTTTGACCATACACTTGTACTTTTCTTCAAACAAAAAAAACTTTAATTTGGTTCTTTATTTCAACCAATTATCCAACATTACTATTAGAAATTAATTTAAATTCACCATAGGCAACAAGGTTAAGTAACCAAATACCTCTATGACGAACTTAGATGAACTTCTTTAATCCAAATATTTTCTTTTAATTTTTAGCAGAAGGCTATTTGCAACTTAGGTACACTTGTTCACCACAGGTATGTACACTTTACTTTCAAAAAGAAATTATTTAACAACAAACGGAATTTCAAACTTTTACTTTACTTTTAGATATCCCGGACTCGACTGACGGTACGTTATATTTATTTTACTTAATTTCCTTTTCTTTTCAGATTATCTCGACCGAATAAGTTTTTCGCGAACGTAAGTAGGTAAAGGTAAGTATGTTTCATTCGAAATGCAAAAATTAATTTATTATCTTTTAGTGATAGAGTGTTGCTTCTGTATAAGCAGGATTCTCACTGATTTCAACAAAATTTAGGTAGGTACTGTAATAAATTTATATCTGTTTAAACTATTATTAACGGGAAAATAATTTGTCTTTCGTTGATCACTTAAGACTTGTTTTTAAATTTTTTTGTTTGTATTTTTATCATTCTAGTTTTATAAATTTTTGATATTTAGTACCATGTACATAGAGACGACTTCTAGCAAATGAGTATCAAGAATATGTGCAACTCTTTTTCATAGATACCAGTTAAAGGATTATAACTTTCCTTTGTTATTATTTTGTAGTTCCTTTTTAGGATTTCTTTGTTCTATAATTTGTAATTAGATAATAATAAATTTTTTATATATGTTACTTTAGCATAGGTTTTTTTTTTTTTTATATCGTATTGTATCGAGATGACTTTTATTAACTAATGAAACTATTAGTTTGTGGTATGGAAATCTGCACTATATATATAATAAATAATATAACTATCATACCTCACTCCTTCCTAATATAATTATACTTTATTATCCTCAGGATCCATAATATGTTTCGACGAGATTCGGTGGCTGCGACTGACTTGATGCTGAGTACCAGTATAGATTTTTGACGTAGGTACCGTTTCCAACGATGTTATATCATACGGCTTTCGATCGCCGATGATCTCATATGCTGTTGTTTCCAAAATTTTTGTAATTAATTGACGTTTTATTATTTCCAATTTTAGGTCCTCCAGTAGGAACCAGATGTCACCAACCGAGTGAGGGATTCTATGACGTGGTCGGTGCGATGAGCTTTTGCGAATTGTGTATTTTTCATAGGCTCGTATCACAAAATTTTTCCCACTCGGGGTGCATCTGTTTTAAAAGAATAGAAAAATTTAGTATTAGTATTTTATTTGGACAAAAGATTTTTATATATTTTTTTTGTGATGTAGGTACGTATGTACATCTTTTTTTTTTTTTGCGTATTTTATCACCATGTTTCTGAACAGTGATTAAAAAAAAAACTTTTCAGAGTTTCTCTATATTTTTATATATCTATATGCATATATAGATCGCTCAATTTTTGGTTGTTCTTTGGACGTAGGTATATTTTTAGACATTTGTAGAAAAAAAATCTAAAAAAAAATTTATTTTTTTACCTGGTTTTTATTTTCTGTATTAGGTGGTTTTGTTGGTGCGTTTCGGGGTGGGATTTTAACTCCACAGCACTGTTGCTTTTTGTAGGATTCTTTCTTTGTGGTTGTAGATTCTTTAGGCTGGGCGCAATTTTCACGAGGGTAGTTTTGTCATGACACGTTTTGGATGGATTATCTAGTGGTACGAACTTTTGTTGCATCGTACGTTCGGACGAAATACTAGATTTTCTTCCCAAACTAAATGCTCGTGGTCTGCGTTTTCACTACGGAATATTTTGTATCAATCAACGTGGCAGACAATTCCACGTGAAAGGATTTTGATTAATTTAAGATTTTCTTCGCCTTTTCTTGTATTAGTTTATAATTAATCTGTTTTATTGTTGAGCATGTGCTCGCAAATTGTTTGAAAGAAAAATTTTACCAAAAAAAAATTTTGCTCACCTTTGACTTTATCCAAATTACGTATTATTTTTCCTTGTTACTTTATTTCTTCAGAATTCCTTTTATTTTTGATCGTTCTTTTCTTTAAATTATCTTTATTTCAATGTTATACTTTGTTCACTCTTAATTTTACTTATTTTTAAACAATTTAGCTAACTTTTTACTTTTTTCCAATTTTAACTTCTTTTTACAATCGACCGTCTTCATCAGTATAAAAATTCCGAATGAGAATGTTCGGCCCGTTTACGTTGCGTATTATGTATAATAGAGCTTTCACATCTGCGTCATTTTGGCGGTTTGAGCTGTTCGATTTTTTTGAGATAGACTCAACGTATAATGTTAGTCTCTTTCGTTCTCATTGGGATGAGTGTTCGACACTCGCGAATATTTCATCCATCTTTATTTTATTTTTGAACGGTGTTCGCGAATTTTTCGAGATTCATTGTGTTTTGTCTCTACGTGACCAAACGCTTATAGGTATGTATGTATGTACACATTTTTTTTTCCATAGGGCTTTTGTTTACATACATATTTGCTGCAGTATTTTTCTTCCCTTATTGCGTCGTATTTGAGTTATGTCGTTTTTTCTCTTTTCTACTCCTGCGTTGATTGATTCAACTGATTTTTCTATGAAATATCTTTTTCTTTCTCCTTTACAGAATAGGTCTAACTAAGAGTAGTGTTCGGACAGAACAAAAGATTATTTTATTTTGGTAGGTGTTTATTTGGTAGGTATTATTTTTGATTTACTTTTAATATTTTCAGGTTCATTTCGCCGGATATGGTAAGTATTGCATGGATACTTGTACACAAATGGTTAATATGCATTTAATCACGTAAGTAGATACGTTGTTTAGGTACTATTTCCTATTTTTATCCATTTAGGTATTTCTTTTGATTAACTAAAATAACTACTACCGAATACGTACAGCATTAACATATGGCAAAAATAAAATTTTCGTTAGTACTTCCGTTGAGGATTACTATTTTATTGGCTACTGATCTTTGGATTTAATTTTTAATCTATATCCCTATTCATATTTTCGTTTATCTGTATACATTTCAGTAGTAGTGAAATTCTACCTGTTGTTTGGGTATTTTCATTTTTCACTGCTACTGTCGTATATCCCAACTCAATTTCTTTTACTGCCTACTTTTAGGTGGTTGTAATGTTGTTTCGGTATGGACTAGATATGCGGTTGGTGTATTAGATGTTTCGTTCTACTTATACTGGGATGAACATTGGTTCTTTTCGGACTTCCCTTAAACAACTTTACTTAAATCTATCTCATTCGAAGAAGGATTTTTCTGTATTATGCGAATAACTTGTGTGTAGGGGGAAATTTTCAAGTTGGTTCGTTTTGATGTATGATGACATGGACTACTCTAGTAGGTATGAATACCTAGAAGAATTTCACTAGTTAAATTTTAGTAGGTGAAGAAATGGATTTTCCTACAAAACATCTTCAATGTCCCTGGTGCCAACAGGTACATTGACGATGGAAACGAAAATCATCCTCAAGTCTCGATACATCATGTATACTTCTCATATAACTTCCGATAATTTAATTGCTACCCACGACCCTTTTGCGTCTCATGCACAGGCTGAGCAGCTGGCTATGACACTTGTCAAAGCAAAAAAAAATTTGTAAATTACACAAAAGAATTCGCCGATGGCTCCTTAATTTGCTTTATTTACGCAGATCTTAAGTGTGAACCACAGTTTCAAAACCGTTCGCGTCTTTAACCTTGTATAGGTTGTTACCTACAATTTTTGTAATTTTAGTCTTCACGAACTTTGGACACAATTTAGCGTTGCGGTGTTTACTCGCATCGCTCAACACAAAATTTCGACGAAATACGTCGTCGCCTATATTAAAAGTCACTACTCTGCTACGAAGATTGTATACTTTTTCGTAACTATCATGGGCCTGATTTAGAGCAGTTTTGAGGTAAGAGTGAAGAATATTCATCCTTGCCGTTTTGGGTAACCAGTCAATTTCGGACTGGTTAAGTCCACCCAGTTTTCTCAATAACGCGTAATCTGCACCATGTTCAATCATACGCTGGCCGAATAATGCTTCGTATGGTGTCATGCCAATAGCGCTATGAAGTGATGTGCGTAAAGCACTGCTAATGAAGGATAAATGTTCATCCCAATTGAGTTGTTTCGTGTCAATATAAGCTCGGATCGCACTTAAAATAGAGCGGTTGACTCGCTCACTTGCATTTGCTTGTGGGGAATATGCAGCGGTCTTCACGTGATTTATTCCAAAATTCTCTAAAAATGTTTTAAAGTCGTTACTAATAAACTGCGAACCATTATCTGACAGTAAACTCTCTGGAACTCCAAATATCAAGAAAATGTCATCCACTAAAAATTTTACTACCTCTGAGGTGGTTGCCTTTTTTAATGGTTTAATGAATACAAATTTCGTTAGCTGATCTAACGCGATTATAATAAAGGTGTTACCTCTTCTAGATCTAGGATACGGTCCTAGGAAATCAATATACATGTGTTGAAATGGTCTTTCAACTTCAAAACCTTTACCCATTTCGGTTCTAAGAACAGAATTTGGCGCTTTAGTAGTTTTGCATACTTCACAATTATTCACATACATTTTTACTTGTGCAGCCATTGCTGGCCAATAAAATTGGTTACGGAGGCGATGCAGGGTCTTGGTGATACCACCATGCGCTGCCTGAGGTGGGCAATGAGCCGCAATTATCAAACTTTCACCCAGCTGCGATGGAATCCAAATCTTCCAAGCCAAATCGTCTTGAATTGGATTACCTGTTACGTGCCTGACTTTCTTGTATATGAAACCATCAGATACTTGCAAGTCAGGGAGACGATCTTTATTTTTATTAATGTGTTCCACGATTTGAAGGTATTCTTCCGACTTGAAAGACGGATCCTTCAAATCAAGATGTAACACTTTAGATGGATTTGAATTTTCGATGGGCATTTCTAGGGAAGATAAACGTAAGGCCTCCACTTCATGCACTCTAGACAGGGCATCGGGCACAGCGTTTAACGTGCCTTTTCTATGCTCCACCGAAAACTCGAAGCTTTGAAGCTTCAAACTCCACCGAGCTAGACGTCCGGTTGGGTCTTTGAGACTCATCAACCATCTCAGGCTTGCATGATCAGTGATCACCAAGAACCTGTAACCTTCAATGTATGGTCTGAATTTGTATATGCCTTTTACGGCTGCTAGACATTCGCGTTCAGTGACAGAGTAGTTGCGTTGTGCACTGTTTAGTTTTTGCGAATAATAATAAATGGGATATTCTGCGCCAGTCTCATCTCTTTGACACAGAACACACCCGATTCCAGTGGCTGAAGCGTCGCATAAAATCACGAATTGCTTACTGAAATCGGGGTTACGGAGAACTGGAGCAGAAGTCAAAGCTATCTTAAGCTTGTTGAACGCTTCTACCGCCTGTTCGTCGAACTCAAACTTGTTTTTTTTTCTTTAGTGTGTCGGACATCGGTCCAGCTACCTCAGAAAAATTCTCGATGAATCGCCGGTACCAACCAGCCATTCCAAGGAATCGACGTACTTGACGTACAGTCGTTGGTACCGGGAAATCGAGAATTGCAGAAATTTTGGACGGGTCTGCTTTGAGGCAGCCACGCCCTACGACATAACCTAAGTATTGAAGCTCTTCGAAGCAAAAGCGCGACTTTTCCACATTTATTGTAAGTCCAGCTTCGTCTAACTTCTTTGCTACAATTTTTAAAACCTCAATATGTTCTTCAAACGTTTTTGATATGACCAACAGGTCATCTAAATAGATAAAAACTTGATCTCTCAAGTGGGACGGGATAACTTTATTCATTAGGTTCGTCAAACTCTGAGCTGCGTTGGAGAGTCCGAACGGCATCACCTTGAACTGATACAATGGACGACCTGGAATTGAAAACGCGGTTTTCTCCCTTGACATCTTCTCCAACGGTACTTGCCAGTACGCGTCTTTCAGATCTACGCTAGAAATATAGCGTGTCTCTGAAAGTCGTGCTAACAAACCTTCTATGTGCCCAATTGGACTCGCATCCTTCTTTGTCACGGAATTGACTTTCCGAAAGTCCAAGCACATTCTATTTTTGCCGGGTTTTCTCACCAGCACAACTGGTGAGGACCATGGGCTTGAACTTTCTTCAATCACTCCCAAAGAAATCATGCGGTCCACTTCGGCGTACACCAAGGTTTGTATCGCTGGAGAGATAGGGTAATGCCGTTGCTTAATAGGCAACGCATCGCCAGTATCAATGATATGTTCCATTAGGTGTGTTCGTCCGAGCCCCCGCTCAGCGAATGACGGAAAAAGTTCTACAGTGTTTTTCAACACAACGGACTGTTCTGCAGTTAGCTCACATTCAGAGAAATTAGGTTTCTCTGGAGTTAACTCAGAAATGGATTCTTTAAACGGAATTATATGGGGCGCTATTTCAAAGAGGGCCCAAAAATTTACTCCCAAGTAGAGTTTCTGCGTCAAAGATGGTACTATAAATAGATCCAAAGGATGTGTTTTGCCGTTGAAAGAAATTTTCGTTTTAACTACTCCTACTACTGGTTGTTGTTTGCCGTCAGCAGTAGATATATTGGTAGCGAATTTTTGAAACGTGATGTTTTTGTTTTTCAGAATTTCTAACGCTCCTTTGCCTAAACAACTAACACTTGCTCCTGAGTCGAGCAAACCGTACCACTCTTCTTCGAATAATTCTACCTGAACGTAAGGACGGGGATCGTCCTTATAATTAGACAATTTTGTCGAAGATACTACTTTATAAATTTTACGTTTGTTTGTGAATTTAGTTCTTAAAGCTTCAATTTTCTTTAAATGGTTAGGGTAAGTATAGATTCTTTTTCTAGCTATATTGTATTCAATTTGCCTTTGATGTAAGGACTTCAACGGTCTAAGCCTAGGAATTCTAGAATTAGTGGATGGTGATTTCATGATATTTTTAGTTTCAGGGTTCTTTAAGATGGTAATTTTATCAGATTTTTCTAAGTTTATAGAGGACTCCCCGAGTTGCCCATCTTGGCCAACTCCCTCTCGGTTGAATGTTGGCTCGTTGACGAGTTTCCCGGACACATTTTACAATTGGGTGACAGAACCTCAGGTTTGCCACAACGATAACAAAATATTCTACGCTGTAATTCAGCACAATCTCTAAACGTATGACTTATTTTTAAACAATTCCAGCATTTGACGTTATCTGAAATTGGTTTCTTATCGCGGTTCCTATTATGATGGAAAGCTTCGACTGCAGTGGACATTTCTAATGCTTGAGAATCAGTTTGAACTTCGATTTCGTGGACTAGTTTTCTCGGAGGATTGTTATAAATTGGAGGCGCTCTAGATCTCATTGGATCATGTTGAGCCAAAAATCTCTCCATATCCCGACAAGTGAAAACTAAATCTGCTAGTCGAGTTGATTTAAACGTCAATAATAATTCTCCCATGCGTCTGCGGACGTTTTGCTTAATTATCTCCGCTAACTCCTCATTAGGTCTCGGATTTTTCATCCGCGAATTAATCTTCAGAATGGCATCGTAGAAAGCGTCAAAGCTTTCGCCATGAGCTTGTTTTCTTTCTGCCATTTGTCTAGATAACTCAGAGTCGGTTTCCAGACTACGATATTGCTCAATAAGCGCTAGTTTCAGCGCTGCCCAAGATGAATACGGGTTGTTTTTCATATACATCCAGTACCACACCTCTACCGTTCCGCTCACAAAATGGTGGAAATTGAGTACAATCTCTTCCCAAGATGCGCCGTAGCTATCCTTTACCCGATCAAGTCGGAAAAGGAATTCGTCTACTGGCATATTTTTGGCATTGTAAACTATGCCCCATTTGTGGTAATGTGGAGAACGTATAAATGATGTCGCTGGTGATGGTGCTGGAGCTCTCACATTTCTATTTATCGACGTATTGTCGAACTGTATTTGATCTAGTCTTTCATAGAAATTTGGGTCGTATCTACGAGAAGGTTCAGCTCTAGGTGGAGTTACGTTGCGTCTTGGCCACTCCCTAGGGAATTCCGGTAGGTTGTTTCGGTTGGTATCAACTCTAGGTGGAGTGCCATTTCGCCTTTGTCTCTCGCCTAATGCTTCCCTGACCGCTTCTCTTAATCTTTCGTGAGGTATTTCTCTTGCTCTTTCTCTTGATGTCTCTTGATCGTTATTTCTAGATGTTACTTCTGGATTAGGTTCTCTTCTTACGTCGTAATTGCGTATATCAGGTGTTGGAAGGTCACATAAGGGTATAGCAGCAGCAGTTGGACGAGTCAATTCACTCATCTGAGTTATAGCGTTTTTGACTGCCAAATCTACTCTTTCCAATATTTGCTTTTGGCTCTGGGCTAAAGTTTCTTGCAAATTCTTGCGGTCTTCTGCCCTATTGAGCCCAATGGTTGCCAAAGCTATCTCCTTAATATAATCCTCCCACCTGTCAGCTTGTTGGTCCAAGGTATCGTCTTGGCCACCTTCGGGTGTCAAATGTCTCGACAAATCGACTAGAGGTACGTCCTCGTCGTTAACTCGTTCTGTGTTTGATGGTCCCGCCGTATCTTCAACATGACTTGCATCTGCCACCGCGTTATTATCCATCGTCATGTTGTGATACATGTCGAGGTTTTTTCTGTAACGCGTATTGTGCGGTTCTGGTGTTGCTGGAACAGGTGCTCTGCTTAGTGTCGGTGGTTTGAGAGGTCTACCTCCCTTTTTCTTTTCGGTTGAACCGTTTTTGTTTTTGTTAACCATCGTGTTTAGTGTAATTGCCGATAAAATATATTATAAGAAGAAAAAGTTTGTATTTAAGAATCTATCGAAAAAAAAAATTTTTATAAATGTTTACAAAAGTTATACCTATGCTATGCTATTTCTAGCTTACAAAAGAATTACTTAACTAATCTTACTACCTATGTATATTTCAAAAAAAAACTATAACCTATTATTTAAATTTCAGATTCCAAAATCCTAAATACCTATTTCTTAGTAATTAATTTAAATCTTACTCTCTAAATCTTACTACCTATGCTTACTACCTATATCTTACTATCTAAATCTTATAATCTACTCTTACTACCTATGCTTACTAACTAACTTAACCTACTTCTTTTCTAGGGTAAACCCTCTAAATTTTACTAAATACTCAAAACTTACTAAACTTCAAAATCTCAATATTCAAAAACTTCAAAAATCTATATTCAATCAACAGATTTTGATCTCTAAACTAATCTCTATATCTTAATACTGAATCTCTATATCTAAATACTCAAAAAAAATTACTCAAAATTCTAAATCATAAACCGTATGTACTAAATAAGTGCCCCAGGCAAAATTAACTCTAAACTATATCAAAAAAAAAAATGTCACCAGACAAAACTAAATCTAAATTTGTGCCACCAGGCAATACTAAATGCTTGATTTCTCAAAATAAGTGCCACCAGGCAAAACTCAAAATTACTAAATATAAGTGCCACCAGGCAAAACTCAAAATACGCCACCAGGCAAAACTCAAAATACGCCACCAGGCAAACTAAATTACTCAAAATATAAGTGCCACCAGGCAAACTAAATTACTCAAAATACGCCACCAGGCAAACTAAATTACTAAATCGATGAGTTTATTTTTCATGTAAACTCATTCTTACTAAATTTTTCAAAATTACTCAAAATAAATTCTTAAATTTTCTCAAATTAAATTTTACTTAAAATTTCTCAAAAAATTTTCTCAAAACTTTTCTATTATCATTGCTAGTTTCGAGACGTGACTGAAGCATCCCTGTGTTTCAGAAGCAACTCCGCAACAACATGAGAGATTCTTCATTCCATACTTCTCAATACCACAAAAAAAAATTAAAACACTTTCTATACTTGACTCGTAAAAATTTATCTCGCATCTCTTATCAGACTATTTTGGTTCTCAATTTTCCCTGCTGCTACTGACCTAGGGAAGTAATAACATCCCCTAGCGGACATCAGACCAAAACTGTATCTTCAAATTAGCTAATTCGATTTGCTCACAAAATCTTTAACTTTGTTTTCTTTGACGTGTAGTAAAACTCAAAATTTTTCAGATAACTCGTTGTTTGAAATTGGTTGTTCTTTTATATAGCCGTCGTTATTTGGCTTGCGCTGCAGACGTGAACAGGAATGAATCAACCATTCACCGGACGTAGTTGCAAACAACTAAACAGATTAAAAAGAGATTTTAGTTTCAGGATTATGATTGGCTTTCATGAGAAGCAACGGACTACTGGACTAATAACATATCCAATACGGACATCCCTATGTAAACTAACCTTACTGAAAACTAATTATCGAATGTTCAGAGAGTGGAGTGGATTTCTGACAGGTTGTCGCTACAGACGTAATCAGGAAATGAGTTCAACTAAATACCGGCCGACACTTAAGTCATCAAACCATCCGATGTTGAATCTCCTAACATTACCAACTCCATAAAAAAAATCAAAAATGACTTAATCGATTCAGACTGACGTTTGAACAAATTTACTATATCATCAAAATACTACACTTCAAAAAAAAATCTAAAAAAAATCTATCAAAAATTAATTTTCAAAAAAAACACGACTATCAAAATTTACTCGGGCCCCACACGTTTGGCGCCATTATGTAACGGGAGGAATGGGATGGTCCCGCTACAAAAATTGAAAAATAATTAACTTTTAATCCATACTCAAGACTTTTAAATGACTTAATGAAAAATCAATAAAAATGTTAAGAAATTATTAAGTTGATCTTGAATATGAATTAAAAATAATTAAATTTAATGTAAATGAAACCGAGGCTTGTTGGAGAGCGATAGAAGGTGTTTCACTAACTAAAACAACGCTAGACGTAGTTAAGATTCGAGAAAGCGAAAAGAATTGACCCAAGATGACCAAAGCCAAGAAAACCCCAAACACGGGACAAAAACAAATCAATTAAACTCTTGCTAACTCTCAAGCTTAAATTCATCTTCCTCATTATACTTTTTCAATTATGCAGCGAAATAGAAACAAAATCCCTATTCAGATCCAATTTCATAAAAATAATTGAGATTGTAGTCGACTGGGAAAAGTAGAGGTGTAAGAGATGTTTCCGAACGCCTACTACTCGATAGCAGTAAACGATCCGAAAGATCTTCTTACTCTCTTCTCACAGCCAAGTACAACCCAACGTATGTCGGTGTAAAATACGTAAGTTAAAGACACCACGGATTACTAAACCTTACGTCCGATTCGTAATCTGGCGTAGTCAGATGGTCTCAAAAGATTTCTAGGCTAGATCTCCACCTAACCTATACTACCTTGAGAATAAGTTAATCTGACTTCGGAATCACGAGAATCCATGTCGAGAGAAAATTCCGAAAAAAGCAACGTAATATTCACAGGAGAGCCTTTAATTCCCCTACCTATTGTACCTAATAGACAGTTAAATGTTCTTCGAAATCGTCCTCTAAATGAACTTCGTTATTGTAGGATCCGAAACCTATTTGTTCCATCAACTTTTAGTACCTTCTCTTGCGATAGGGCACGTCCAAGCCTGAACAAATAGGGTGGCTAACATCACGCCGCTGCGTCAGGTCTGCAAATTTCGCCGGGGCCGAACTCGTCGGGTCAGGGAAGTGGGTGGTGCTGCAGGGATGATAGCCGGTGTCACATCTATTAGACCTGGAGTCTTGATGTTTGTTGACTCTTTTAAATTTTAGAAAAGCTATGCTGAAAAGCAAAGGGGCCGGGTAAATGATTTGAGTGGGATAGTAAATCGTGAAAAAAGTGATAGAATTTAGTGGTGGGAACACGATTGTATAGAAAGCTTGAGATGAAGATGACATTATCTCAAAGGATTGCCTAACCCTACCCTTCCTACGTCCTATTTCATCCTTGAAGTTTTCTAGGACCCTATTTGTGTGGGAAATCAGATGATGTTGATTTCCCAACAGTACCTAACTTCCCTACCTAAACGATCTCTTTGGAGACTAGTCCGCCAAGAACGTTACCCTATGACACTCTCACTGGTACTGAATCTATGTGAGAATATCCCGCAAATGTGTTGATATTGATGAAGAATAGAATAAGTTTCTACTTTGCTCTTACATGTTGTTTTGGAATTTGTCGTTGCTGTTTCGTCTTCACATTAGGATGGCCTCAGCCACGCCTCTCCGCTACACGCCTTCAATTATCCATGATACCTGAAATTAATTTTCAGCTTCAAGAATAAACTTCCCATAGAAACATACGTTTCTGTCTCAAACCAACAATGATCAAAAAAAAAAAACTAAAAGATTCTCTTTAAATAAAAATCCCATAACAATTTTATTCATAAAAACTAAATCTAATAATCATTAATCTTAAAATTTCTTATTCTGATTGGAAATACTTTAACTTGCTGTTTTCTTAAATTCATAAAAATAAATCTCCAAAAAGAATCTGATTAGAATTGTATTCTTTATGATTCAAAAACAAATATCTCAAATCTTCAAATTTACAGGTATCTAAAAATTCTTGTAAGAATTTATTTCTTCTTTATAACTTAACTAAAGACTCACAATATAAAAATCCTTTAATATTTTTTTATCTATATCGAAGTTGTGAAGCAACCTCTTTTTATTAGCTCAAACTGAATTCTTGACAAAAATCTCAAAAATGACTTTAATTCAACAATTTAACTCCAGCAGACAAAAAAAAATTTGTTGCTAAAGATCAAAAAAAAAAAACACTCAAAGGTGAGGATTGGTGAATTATTTCACACTCCCTCTACTACGTTACGAACGATTCACTCCGCTGAGTAATCGTTTTCATACAATAAAGCCTAACTCGAAATTTCAAAACGTATCCCAGAATTGTTCGCTTCCTGGATAATCTATATAAAGGCCTCTTACACTTAGTTTGTTTACACAAATTCAGGCAAGGTCGACGATTTTCGAGCCCAGATTATGAAGGACTAACAAATTCTTCCAAAAACGCGGCTAATGTTTCATTAGCATAATATTTAACGCGAGCTAAATCGATAGGTAAGTACCTATTACGCGATTTCAACAATGAGTAAAACTCGAACAAAAATTCAAAACTAAAAGTTTTGATTAATCAAAATTTCCGCAAAATTGCGTAGGACGCCTCCACTATTCAAAATATATCCCCACCCGAATATCAAGAGAAGAATTGTTAAAAATTTTCAAAACTATTAAAATCAAAATTTAGCTTAAATGGATCTGAAGGATCTTTTCGAATGTTGGTGGGTACATTCAAACCTCACCTTAGCTGTAAAGAGCGTTTGGTTAGTTTTATAAAAATTTATGTAATCAATATAAAAATTTTTAAAATCAAAATATAGTTTATCTAAAAATACATGGTTCGACGAAGGGAGAGTGCACTCTACAATGTACAAAACCAGATACAGATTCAGATTAGGTATGTACGTTAAAAAAAATAAATCACTTTAATAACTCTTTTCTTTTCTTTCAGGGTTCGAAGTAAATTGACCAAAATTCAATGGTGGGATCAGTGGATGAAAATATGCGTATGACTACTTTCTAATAGTCTTCGAATATTTTAAACGTTATAAAACAAAAATAATTTTCAGTTGAATCGTTCAGACCGATTCGAATTTAGCTTTAATCTTTATACACGGATTCAAAAACAAAAAAAATATAATCTTTTTAAACCGAAAAATATTGACAACGATAAGTTTCAATTGACCTTAACTGTATTTTTCTTTTTCTTTTTTTTTTCAGGATCGAAATTTTGACCATACAGTTAAAATCACTTGTACTTTTCTTCAAACAAAAAAAACTTTAATTTGGTTCTTTATTTCAACCAATTATCCAACATTACTATTAGAAATTAATTTAAATTCACCATAGGCAACAAGGTTAAGTAACCAAATACCTCTATGACGAACTTAGATGAACTTCTTTAATCCAAATATTTTCTTTTAATTTTTAGCAGAAGGCTATTTGCAACTTAGGTACACTTGTTCACCACAGGTATGTACACTTTACTTTCAAAAAGAAATTATTTAACAACAAACGGAATTTCAAACTTTTACTTTACTTTTAGATATCCCGGACTCGACTGACGGTACGTTATATTTATTTTACTTAATTTCCTTTTCTTTTCAGATTATCTCGACCGAATAAGTTTTTCGCGAACGTAAGTAGGTAAAGGTAAGTATGTTTCATTCGAAATGCAAAAATTAATTTATTATCTTTTAGTGATAGAGTGTTGCTTCTGTATAAGCAGGATTCTCACTGATTTCAACAAAATTTAGGTAGGTACTGTAATAAATTTATATCTGTTTAAACTATTATTAACGGGAAAATAATTTGTCTTTCGTTGATCACTTAAGACTTGTTTTTAAATTTTTTTGTTTGTATTTTTATCATTCTAGTTTTATAAATTTTTGATATTTAGTACCATGTACATAGAGACGACTTCTAGCAAATGAGTATCAAGAATATGTGCAACTCTTTTTCATAGATACCAGTTAAAGGATTATAACTTTCCTTTGTTATTATTTTGTAGTTCCTTTTTAGGATTTCTTTGTTCTATAATTTGTAATTAGATAATAATAAATTTTTTATATATGTTACTTTAGCATAGGTTTTTTTTTTTTTTATATCGTATTGTATCGAGATGACTTTTATTAACTAATGAAACTATTAGTTTGTGGTATGGAAATCTGCACTATATATATAATAAATAATATAACTATCATACCTCACTCCTTCCTAATATAATTATACTTTATTATCCTCAGGATCCATAATATGTTTCGACGAGATTCGGTGGCTGCGACTGACTTGATGCTGAGTACCAGTATAGATTTTTGACGTAGGTACCGTTTCCAACGATGTTATATCATACGGCTTTCGATCGCCGATGATCTCATATGCTGTTGTTTCCAAAATTTTTGTAATTAATTGACGTTTTATTATTTCCAATTTTAGGTCCTCCAGTAGGAACCAGATGTCACCAACCGAGTGAGGGATTCTATGACGTGGTCGGTGCGATGAGCTTTTGCGAATTGTGTATTTTTCATAGGCTCGTATCACAAAATTTTTCCCACTCGGGGTGCATCTGTTTTAAAAGAATAGAAAAATTTAGTATTAGTATTTTATTTGGACAAAAGATTTTTATATATTTTTTTTGTGATGTAGGTACGTATGTACATCTTTTTTTTTTTTGCGTATTTTATCACCATGTTTCTGAACAGTGATTAAAAAAAAAAACTTTTCAGAGTTTCTCTATATTTTTATATATCTATATGCATATATAGATCGCTCAATTTTTGGTTGTTCTTTGGACGTAGGTATATTTTTAGACATTTGTAGAAAAAAAATCTAAAAAAAAATTTATTTTTTTACCTGGTTTTTATTTTCTGTATTAGGTGGTTTTGTTGGTGCGTTTCGGGGTGGGATTTTAACTCCACAGCACTGTTGCTTTTTGTAGGATTCTTTCTTTGTGGTTGTAGATTCTTTAGGCTGGGCGCAATTTTCACGAGGGTAGTTTTGTCATGACACGTTTTGGATGGATTATCTAGTGGTACGAACTTTTGTTGCATCGTACGTTCGGACGAAATACTAGATTTTCTTCCCAAACTAAATGCTCGTGGTCTGCGTTTTCACTACGGAATATTTTGAATCAATCAACGTGGCAGACAATTCCACGTGAAAGGATTTTGATTAATTTAAGATTTTCTTCGCCTTTTCTTGTATTAGTTTATAATTAATCTGTTTTATTGTTGAGCATGTGCTCGCAAATTGTTTGAAAGAAAAATTTTACCAAAAAAAAATTTTGCTCACCTTTGACTTTATCCAAATTACGTATTATTTTTCCTTGTTACTTTATTTCTTCAGAATTCCTTTTATTTTTGATCGTTCTTTTCTTTAAATTATCTTTATTTCAATGTTATCCTTTGTTCACTCTTAATTTTACTTATTTTTAAACAATTTAGCTAACTTTTTACTTTTTTCCAATTTTAACTTCTTTTTACAATCGACCGTCTTCATCAGTATAAAAATTCCGAATGAGAATGTTCGGCCCGTTTACGTTGCGTATTATGTATAATAGAGCTTTCACATCTGCGTCATTTTGGCGGTTTGAGCTGTTCGATTTTTTTGAGACAGACTCAACGTATAATGTTAGTCTCTTTCGTTCTCATTGGGATGAGTGTTCGACACTCGCGAATATTTCATCCATCTTTATTTTATTTTTGAACGGTGTTCGCGAATTTTTCGAGATTCATTGTGTTTTGTCTCTACGTGACCAAACGCTTATAGGTATGTATGTGTGTACACATTTTTTTTTCCATAGGGCTTTTGTTTACATACATATTTGCTGCAGTATTTTTCTTCCCTTATTGCGTCGTATTTGAGTTATGTCGTTTTTTCTCTTTTCTACTCCTGCGTTGATTGATTCAACTGATTTTTCTATGAAATATCTTTTTCTTTCTCCTTTACAGAATAGGTCTAACTAAGAGTAGTGTTCGGACAGAACAAAAGATTATTTTATTTTGGTAGGTGTTTATTTGGTAGGTATTATTTTTGATTTACTTTTAATATTTTCAGGTTCATTTCGCCGGATATGGTAAGTATTGCATGGATACTTGTACACAAATGGTTAATATGCATTTAATCACGTAAGTAGATACGTTGTTTAGGTACTATTTCCTATTTTTATCCATTTAGGTATTTCTTTTGATTAACTAAAATAACTACTACCGAATACGTACAGCATTAACATATGGCAAAAATAAAATTTTCGTTAGTACTTCCGTTGAGGATTACTATTTTATTGGCTACTGATCTTTGGATTTAATTTTTAATCTATATCCCTATTCATATTTTCGTTTATCTGTATACATTTCAGTAGTAGTGAAATTCTACCTGTTGTTTGGGTATTTTCATTTTTCACTGCTACTGTCGTATATCCCAACTCAATTTCTTTTACTGCCTACTTTTAGGTGGTTGTAATGTTGTTTCGGTATGGACTAGATATGCGGTTGGTGTATTAGATGTTTCGTTCTACTTATACTGGGATGAACATTGGTTCTTTTCGGACTTCCCTTAAACAACTTTACTTAAATCTATCTCATTCGAAGAAGGATTTTTCTGTATTATGCGAATAACTTGTGTGTAGGGGGAAATTTTCAAGTTGGTTCGTTTTGATGTATGATGACATGGACTACTCTAGTAGGTATGAATACCTAGAAGAATTTCACTAGTTAAATTTTAGTAGGTGAAGAAATGGATTTTCCTACACTTTACCGATAGAGGCACGAAGGATATACGCAGCCCATTATTCACCGAGAAAATCGGTTTAAACTTAGTTCCCAGGTCCTTTTCATTGGAAATAGGTATACAATTTATGTTCACAAACAACTTTGAAAAGAATAAAATGTTCAACTGAAAACGAGAAGATGTTCAGTATCACTGGTTCATAATCACAAAAAAAATTAGGAACATTTTACCCATTAGATAAGTACTGCATTATAACCTAAAACTTTTAATTTTTAAGAAATTACAAATTCTTTTAAATTAATAAATTACAGATCTTTGCAAAATTGCACTGAAAAGCCAAGAAATTATTTTATCGGTTGACAGACTGACAGCTGATTATTCATAACAGATTTTAGTTCTGTTTATTTTGTTCATAAAAGAATTTCGTTTTCGAAGTTCCATAAAAGAGTTTTATAAAAGATCGAACTTCTGAATACCAATTATAAAAGATCTTTTATGGCAGCAATCTTTTATCATTCATAACAGAAAATTTGTAACAGAATAACAGATTTCGCCGAATAGGCCTAAATGTTCGTTGGTTTTGCTTTTATAACAACAAGTACCATGTACTGTCGCTTCAGATTTGTTTATTTTTTTTTTTTTTAAATGACTTGAGTCTTCAAACAAAAAGATATAAATAAAAATAGATTTGGGTCGGCGGTACTTCTGTACAGAAAAAGTGTAAGTATAGAAAAAAAAATTTGCATTTAGGATATTTGAATCCTTTCTTTTCTTTTTTTTTGTTTTATCTTAATGCATGAAGTGCATAATGTTTCAATGAACATAAAAGAAATGATTGTACACAGACAACAAGGTAAGTGATTAATAAATAATATTGTACAAAAGACACAACTTGGTAATTTATTTAACTCTATGTTTTTTTTTTCTATGTTTTTTTTTGTTTTATCGGTATTTCAAAGCAGTTGAATCAATACGTAAATATGACAATAAAAGATTCATGAAAAGTATATTTCTTTTAAATATTAATAAGATAAATGTAAAATTCCATACCTGTGTTCCGTATACTTAGGAACAAACATTTTGAACAAATTTACTTGGAAACTTTTTGTGATGTCTTCTCTTAATCCTGGGTGAACAGTTGATTTCCGTACAATCTGAAACATAGCCGATGATGACGTCGAACATCCAAAAAAAAAATCATTAGCCGCTTAATGACCTTTTTTTATGCCGTCTGACATTATGGTTGCAGTACCATCTGCTGTCATGACCCTTTCATAGAAATTTTCCGTATTGTGCGCTCCCCACAGAGTATATGGCACAGATAATACTTCCAAGATTTGTAGATAATACTTTCAAGATTTTCAGTTAGTATATGACCACACTAAGCCAAACAAAAAAAAAACAGGCGGCTATCACTGTGGAGTGGACGGAGCCTTTTTGACTCGGACTTGGGATGGTGAAGTGGACAATTTTTCTTCGGATGAGTGTCCCCCTTCCACCATGAGTCGCAAAAGAGTCCCGGACCACTTCGATGAGTTGACAGCTGCCTACGTGAACAAAAAAAAATTTATTAGTATGTTATATTGAATGGGGGTGGGTAAAATTTATTGTATGTATATTCAAAAAAAGATCAATTTCTCTCAACATATTACCACCAGCTGAAGATTTTACCTATTAAATAAAGTGTTTTAAAGAGATTTTGCAAAACGTCCTCATGTTTTTTTCTTTTTGGACTGCCTACAAAACTTTTTGCGCCTATTTTCTTGGCACATGTACTTAGTAACTTTTTGACACAACTCACATGGAAAACTATTTAGAATTGTTGGATCTTAATTTACCTGGTTTCGATTCGATATTTTAGCTAGGTTCTCGATGATAATGTGCGCTGCTACTGGCAATGCATTAGTGCTTACTCCCACTATATGTTTTTGCTTGTCTCGTTGCTCTTCCAATTGGATTTTTGGTCCAGCGTATTTTGGACCATTTTTGAGTGAGATTAGCACGATGTACGAGATTGCTACTTCGTTTGTACACAATAGGATAGCAGCTCCAACTTGGACTGCGTCCCTGTCCGCATGACAGTGTATAAAAAAGATTTTTTGTATGTAAAAAAAAATATACCACTTGTAGACAAAAAGATGACAAAATAAAGAAACGTGATTTCCACAAAAGTTGGATTTATCTAGGATGATTATTGGTATGATTCTCATACAATCGATGAGGAAAAGAAGCGTCAGCTAATTAAATAAAATTTTTTTTTTACCTTTTTTCTCCAGTTGCTCCTTTTTTTTTCTTCACAAACATTCCCTTGCTTTTCTGAGCTTGTTTCAATTGTTGAATCACTCGATTTTTCTTTATCCAAATTTTGCACTAATTAACTTTGTACTTTTTGCTTTATATTTCTTTTAATATGTTACTTACAAGACTGCTCAAATTGGAAAGACTTTTTAACTTTTATTTTACAACCCTTAGACCGATTTTAGAAATGCGATTTTTCTGTTTCTTTACGAAACATTCCTCCATCGTCAAAAGCAAACCTAGTCGTAGATAAGTTGCTCCACCTTCCGTCTGATCTAGTATGGAGGTAAAATTCTATTACTATCTTGTGATCTGTTTACATGCAGCGTGTTGAGACGTAGTAAACTAATCTAATTTACTCATCCTAACTTTTTCTAGCGAAAAATAACTAACTATCCTGGTAAATATAAGTTCTAAATAATTTTCATGAAGTAAGAATTACATTTTTTCTCAAATATATTTTTCGTAAACTTTTCGGGTTGAACCCTGGGTAAGTATTATGATCTTCAAATTAAAGCAATTGTTCTGATGTCAGAAGGTGAGTATTCAGACTTAACTCAAAGACCAAAAATTGAGTAAATTATACAATAAACCTTTATAGTGATTCTAGGATGTACCTACCATTCTTATGTTGACAGATTTGGCTAGTCTATGAGCAAGTAGTAACTCGAGGTTAATGAGTCTTGGACTTATTGTCAAAAAAAAAAACTTCTCCTTTGCTTAACTCATCTGTCATACGGTCGCATGTAGTTGCGACCGACAGGTTTTCTCAACCGACTGGTTGATTCGTACGTCTTTTGCGAAATCGTCGTGAATATTATTTAACCTTTGGATCAATAATTTGTCCTTTGGTTTAAGACAATTACTCACAAAAAGAGTATACCATATGACTTTAAGTTGATATCGTTATTTAACTTGACCGTTCATCTGACTGACAGAAGTTTTCACTTCCGATCATACTAACTATTTTTGGTTTTCTACTTTTTTGATCTGACAACTAAAATTTTACTAACTATTCCCGAATCACTGTTCTGTCTATGTACCTCAATGGTCACTTTCTTGTACTCAACTCGAATTTATTTATTTAGTAAAAACATCTACTATTATTTTTCTCACGTAATTTCGTTTTCGGTTCTATCAAAAAAAAAAATATTCTTTAAACTTATTTTTGCCAATAATTCTAACTTTAGTTCTACTAGCTGTGAATTTATGGTAAGTAATACATTTTTTTTTTTTTTGAGAGATTATTAAATTTTTTGACACATACATAAATTTTACCACGTCCTAGGGGACGTCTCGATTTTGGCCCCTCATGCATAGTACATTTTTCTCCTCCAGCCATCGTTACATTGGTCCACCATTTCGTTGAGTTTCATCGACTCTCGTATAGGGCTTTTTAGGTAACAACGATATATCTCTTTCTCGTTCTCACAGAATTGTCAAAAACAGCAGAATGGTGAACAGCTGATTTTTTTTATCATTGTTGAAAAATTGATTGAAAACAAAAGCGGGAATTTTAAAGATTTGACAAGATGGTAAAACTCCCTATAGGGAGATGTTAAAACTCCCTATAGGGAGTTTTACCATTTTGTCAAAGCTCACACTATGGAGAAGACAGATTGAAATATGTATCGCGCTTTTTTCAGAGATGGTAAAACTCCCTATAGGGAGTTTTACCATTTTGTCAAGGCTCACACTATGGAGAAGACAGATTGAAATATGTATCGCGCTTTTTTCAAACTGTCAAACTCAAGATCTTGGAGAAAACAATTTGGAAATAATTTTTAAATGCGGTATTCTTTTTTGTGTGAAATTTGTGATTTCCGTGGCTTAAAAATTTATTTTAATTAGCAAAACCAACAATTTTCACAATTTTCGCGCACAAATCTTTAAAATTCCCGCTTTTGTTTTCAATCAATTTTTCAACAATGATAAAAAAAAAATCAGCTGTTCACCATACTGCTGTTTTTGACAATTCTGTGAGAACGAGAAAGAGATATATCGTTGTTACCTAAAAAGCCCTATTGTCTCCATCCACTCCTGTGATGCCACTCGTCACTAAACTAAATTGCCTCCTTTTGTCTACAATACTTGACATCGCCGCGGAAGTACGTGAAAAATCTTTTTCATTTAAGGAGTGTGCTCAGTATTATGTTTGCACAGATATTCCGGTAGAGGTACTAATGCAAATTGAAAGGTGGTGAGTATTTGCACTAACTCCGATGTTATTTAGTCGCGTAGAGTTATTTCACTAATTACACCCCAGTGAGCGAACCATAATAGAAGACAAGAATATTTCGATCGCCAAAAATAATTTTTAAAATGGGTCGGATTTTAAGAGACACATAATGTATTGAAACTGGAAAAATTACATTGTTCTCTGTCGTGGTGACTGAGATGGCTTTTCCTACAAGTTAAGCAAGTCAAAAAATTCTGGTGGTTCGGGTGACCATACCGTGATATTAAAAGTTGACCATATTGTTGCTTTGGCCTACTTACATAGTTCTAAGGTAAATATAGGTAAAATAGGTAGAAAGTGACGGTGGTACCAAAAAAAAAAAAAAAGTTCATAAGTAAATGTATTTGTATGTGGGTACTTGCGGTTGCGTATATATATGTATATATGTATATGTACAAATATGCATGTGTATGGGAGTCCGCGAGTGTGCATATGCGTATGCGAAAAAAAAATCCTGGTGGGGGTTCTAGCTTTTAAGGTATTTTAAGTGGTTTTAGTTAGATATAATATAGTTTAAGTTAGTTTTATTTAGTTATAACGTAGATTAAAGGTAGTTTTATTAAGTATAATTTAGTAAAGGGTGTAAAGGGTAGCTTTAAATTTTATAAGAACTTGAAAAACAAAAATGATATAGAAAATGAGTTTTTTTTAAATAATTTTCTCGTTAGTTTTAAGTAATCATGAATTCTAATAATAAGTTATTTTCTTTCGAAAGATATTTTTTAAGTATAGTCATAGTTTGATTTAGAGCGCCCGCATGGGGCCAGTAAATTAGTTAAGTTAATATGTGAGCAAGTTGTTTAAGATTTTTTGTCTAGCATTAAGATAAATATAAGGAAATGAAAAAATAAAATATGAACTAAAATGTAAAAAAAAAAAATGTAAAAAGTGTCTGCACGGTAATCCGGAGGTTTAACGTTCTAAGCCCCAGCGGTTCTTCAAATAATATTTATATTTTTTTTAATTATTTTTGACAATTCAATCAAAACTTGATCAATTTAAAATTTTTAAGCTTCACAAATTCACTATAATTGGTTAACTTTCAAAGCTAAAACCCAGTGTACAACGCGTGATAGTTGTTTATATATGCAATTTTATTTATTCATGCTTAAGCTATTTGCGACATATTTAAGGCACTTGTAGGTTAGAATAGAAGAGGTTTTTAGGCAAATGATAGTGTATCAAAATTTAAAAGAAACGAAGCACAGGTAACGACATACCTACATATTTGGATCAGTCGGGAATGCTGTGGCCACACCATCACCGTCAACTGCATCAATAAACTTACAAAGAACACCAAGTAAAGGGGTGAGTTTTTTGTATCTTTACCTTTTAAATATATTGTTAGTGCCTATAAAGTGATTCTGGGTTGGGGACTAATGATTTGTTTTAATAAACGAGTGCATTGCAAATAGATTGAATTTTCCTTGCACTAATAAATAAATCGGCACTTATAAACATTTAAATTTAGTGAAAGTATACTAAGCAATGTTTAAGTACAAATTTGCTTAAAATAATAATAATTATAATATTCAAATTTGGTTTATTTACAAAATATAAAATAATTTTATCGAATTAAAAATACAGAGTTCAAATTGTTGGTTAAAATGATAAAATGTCCGATAAAAAAGTTAAATGGTCGTTGAACCTAAATATATATTAAAAATGATTTAGTTTAAAAGTTAAGATTATGGGGATGAGGATCATTAAAATGAAAAGGTTTAAGATGAGATAGATAAGTCGGAAGATGGCAAGGTAAGGGGTTGTCAAGGCGAGTACGGCAACCATGGTTGGGTGGGTAGAGGTAAATTTCTCGCGCGTTCTTAACACCATGACGCAAAGACTGGCATGATTTTTGTATGCGCGGTTCCGATAGGGGTCAAGTACCTACGTCCTCCGACAAGCAGTAGGCCGGTCAAGCATGCCAGCACTGACCCTGACGGCAAGAAAGGAATCCGCAACACCATCTGAACTGAAACAACAGCTTCAGCATGTCCGGGCATAGAACTCGAACATTGAGTGACTGGGCGTACCTTCTTTAAACAATGCTTGCCGTGGTAAACGAAGTCAATGATATTTTCTGTGTCGATAGTCTTCAAGTCGCACAGTGCCCATAACAATATGTGTACTGTGTTCAAGTCAAGAGTTTGGTCCAGTGTTTGCTTGATTTTATCTTCGTTTACAAAAGAAAAATAGGGTGTGTAATCTTCATTTTTGCGCAGAGCATAATATTAAGACCAAGTCGTTCAGAGGGTAGATCATCGATGTGATGAAGTGTGTTTGGAAGTGATGCAGAGGGTAGATCATCGATGTGATGAAGTATGTAAGGATCATCAAAAAAATATAAAAAATTAAAAATTAAACAATCAAATCTTTTAAATTGAATAAAAATATTTTTTTCAACCTTTGGAATACTTTTTTCTTTCAAGAACCTGCCTCAGTATTTCAAGGTTCTGTTAACTCTTTCCAAGTGTCTCTTTTGCTAGATCCCATTAAATTATAGTCCAAATATTTATTATATAATTTATGATGATAAGTTTCTCTGTGAAACAGTAAAACATAATTAATAGTAAGCAATTTGTTAAATATTTAATTCTAAACTGTAGTATTTTGCAAGTATTGACAAAATTTCGGATTTTCTTTAGCATGACTTCTTTGTCAACTTAACTCACCACAGCAGCTGTTCACACGTATAGGGAATTTTAATATTTTGTCAAAAGAAAATATGACAGCTCACACTACGCGGATGACAGATAGAAATATGTATCGGGCTTTTTTCAAACTGCCAAGCTCAAAATCTTATAAAAGTATTTTATAAATAATCTCTTTTTTCCTGTGAAATTTTAAATTTCCGTGACTTATGCCCAGTTTCACCAAAATACACCTAAAAGCATTTTAGTTAACGAGTAATAAAATTGATTGGCATTTTAACTTGAAATAGTGTGCGATAACATGAAGGAGGTGAATTTTTAAAAATGAGGAAACTTGATGACAACCCCGGATTTTTATTCAACACACTTGGCTCTTTTTCATTAGAGCAAGCGAGAGGAGAACATATCAATCGAAAAATTTCAACGTTCTCTTTGTCTTACATTCTTAAGCCACCTTTAAAATTTATTTGGAACAAAATGGACCTTAAGTTTATTGGCCCTTTTAAAAACGAAAATGGTTGGTGAAATTGTAATATGACATCTTAAGATTTAACAACCTGTAGGGAAACCATCTCACTATCACGACAGCAGAATACTTTAAACAATATTTCCGCCTAATATCATGCTACTACAAACCATACCAACTTGCGAATTTTCAGATTACACCTAAATTCGGAATTAATAAATATTTTCTTAAAATATAACCTATAGTCGAAAGTAAACAACATACGAATATAATGGAATGTGTCACAGACACAAACCTATCTATTCGGAATTCAGAAATATAAAAATAAATTATGGGACACCAAAGTAACTACACCTAGCGAAGAATAGCAGAAGCTACTGGGGAAAATTATATTTGCAATGGGGCAAATTAAACGCGAAAATCCATAGACCATCTAATGTCACATCTACACATATACCCGTACACACTTACATGGAGGTAGAACGCTGATACGACATTAGATACAAAATGGATACACACGGTCTAGAGTCAATGAGAATCTACTTGGGATGGGAAGCACTGAAATGAAAAATAGTGGAGCCAATCAATCACTTAACTAATGAATTTGAGCCGAAGTATTTAGGTAGAAAAAGAAAAGGTCAAATTAAACAAAATACGAGTCAGAAATTATTCACGTAGAAAATATAGAATAGTTTTTTTTTGGTAGAAAACCGAATTGTGACGAACAGCGAATAAAAATAAACTTCAAGATTTCATTAAATAAACCAGGTAGACAAATTCGCAAAATTAACGAGAAATAAATAGGTCGAAAAACGACAGAAAGAGTAATAGAATTTTATTGTAGAGTAGTTATCACAGCAAAAACGATCAAATAGTTCAAAGAAGTCAAGTTTTCACACTCACAGTCAGAATGAAGTCACAGAAAAATTGAACCGTGGTTCAATTAGTATAATATCAGTGTCGCCGAAATAGTAATCCGTAGAAGAAATAATGAAAATAGAGCATTCAAATTAGAAAAAATTAAACGATAGTCAGCAGATTAATCCAATTAGAAACATCAGAAGTCAAAAATATACGAAAAGACAAATAAAGTTAGACACTTGGTTAGAAGCACGAAGAAACAAAAGAAGAAACTATGTCACAGAGAAATAATATTACAACCAGCACATCTGAAAAGAAAAGAAGAGAAATATGATGAAACATGTTATAACCTGAAACGAAAAGTAAAGAAAAAATATATATTCGAAGAAAGAAAATAACATTGAAGTATCCTGAAAAGAGAAAAAAAAAATGATAACGCTTGGTTAAATGTGTACCACAAATTCACAAATCGTCATGTAAAAATAAGTCACCAAAACGAAAGAAATATTATAAATAATACTTACCGCCCGATAATATGTACGAAAACACCTAAACACTAAACACCCGAAATACGAACATTGAATATGTTTATATAATTGCAACTCAAAGATCAAGTTACGAAAGCAAAACATTTAATCAGTAAACCACCCTTACTACACACACGACCTTAAGTCATGCCATGCAAGCACGTAAGCGAAACAGATCAAATGTAGAGAACGTACGATCTAGAGATGAAGTAACTTGACTGAAAAGGACAAATACATAAAGAAGTCATAATACCATATCGTGCTCGCTCAAACAACCTGAAACCAATTGGAGCAAATAATTGTAAAAGTAAAAGTCGACCGAGACTTAATGGTGGAAAAATTTTATTCGCGTTTTCTTTCCATTTTCATCGCTTTCAAAGTTCGGTCGAAATTATCTAAAAGTAATAAAGTAAGTGTTTTAAAATAGTAAAAAGAACAATTGAACCAGAGAGCTGAAAAACGAGGAAAATCAAAGAAAAATATAACAGGTGTACATCATAGGAAATGTGAGTAAAATTTTTTTTTTCTAAGTGACTATGTGCATAAAAGAATAGTGTAGAACTTCCAAAATGCATTCTCTGATATATTGCGAATATAATCCAATAAAATTATTTCCTATTTAGTGAATAAAGTGGTGGAATATAATTGCGTATTACGGCTGAAAAATTTTTTTTTGAATCTACGCAACAAAGTGAAAGTGACGCCGTGTAGCATAAAGAATTCACCAGAAACAAAAAGATATTTTGGCGAAATATCCAACGAAAAGTTCCAAATATCAAAAAGTTACCAACGTTACGAAATCACATCCAAATAGCCAGGTAAAATAAGCATAATTTCTTTCTTTTACATTGGTCATTTAAAATTTTTTTTAATATTCAACCCCGTATGCATATACAGTAAGGCGCAAAAGAAACCGCACAATACGGTAAAATTTTTAGAAGCCACACGTTGGTGAAAAACTTAAGTACAGTCGCACAAAACGTAGAAAGATATAGATAGAAAATTTGTAGAAAGCTTGTAGTAGAATTCGGCTCAATTAGTTAGTTAGTTTTTGAAAAATAAAATAGCGCACTATTTAATATTTTTTTTGTTTGTATAATACATATAGGCAGATTGTGGGCAGATCACTTCAGGAACACTCTGACGACTCACGAGGACCAAACGGACTTCTGGAATCCACCAACAAAGCCGAAGTATTTTTCAAGAAAATTCTTTTTTTTGGCCCATCGAATGTCACAGGACCTGACGGCAACCAATCTGTCTGGCTTTTTGGAAGCTGGAAGTGCTCAAATCTGGACGATCGCTGAAGAGATGTCCCAATACAAAAACGAGACAAGGATAAGCATCAACCGGATGAGAAGCTGGTGATACAAAAAAAAAAATATAAGGAAACTACCCAACTAAAACCCCGCTGTAAAACAACAAATTTAATAATAATCATTCCTGAAGACACAAAATAAACCTACGAATATAAATCATCATTTTAAAGAAAGATACGGGCTGGTGTGCAAGCCACAGCCAGCCGCACATAAAGAAAAAAAAAAACATATTTCAACGAGGGACTACATACACCAAGAATATTACAACACATACGACAGGACGAAACGTACGAACAACGAGGGATTTTTAGCCGAAGCGGCTAAGGCTGAAAATTTACATCGTGGGACAAAACGCAAGGACAGTGACAAACAAAACAGTTGGAGCAGCAGTCACCTCATATTTGAAATGAAAGATGAATAGTAGCAGAGTGAATAGCGGTTTGAAAAATAAGTAGCGGTGGTATAAGGTACCGTGATTATTAATATTCATATTATATTTTTTTTATATATCACATATACATATATACCCCTATTCTAATGTGCACCTTACCCTATATTTGAGAACCCTTCCAAAGTATTCTAAGTGAAATATAAATAAAAATCCATGATACATATTGGTGATGATTTAAATGAATTTTTAGAAAAAAAAAAGTTAAATAGAAAAAAAGTGGATTATTTGAGAAAACCATAATATCATTTGAAATGAATCGTCTTAAACGATCATTTAACATAATAGATTTTTTTTTTAATTTATTACTTACAAAAAAAAAATAATATTACAAGACTCAATGAGCAATAGACCAAAAGGTACTTCTGCTCTAATTTCAAAGTTTGTTTCTTTTTATTGAGCATTAAATTACTTAAAAAAATAAACACCTATGGTTAAAACCACGAAATGTGTTTACGAAAAACTGCATGAAATGCGAAAACATATCCATGTAAAAAGTTTCTAAGTGTAAAGTTTTTTTTTTGAAGTTTTTGTTGTACATAATTTGTACTGATTTCATTTTTGGCCACAGAATCCGATAACGTGATTAATATACGCAAATTCAATTTGTATCGAAAAACGTTTAGTCAAAAATATATTAAAATCGGTTCGTTGTACATATTCAGATGGTATTAATTCATCAGGTACAGATTACTTACAAAGTAATACTCGTGTGTTTATATTAAAATTTTATTTAGATACAATTACCTACCGGTGGTGAATAATTCGGTTAAGGTAAAACTATAGGTACGATTACCTAATTTAATTTTGTTCGTATACGCGATTGGATAGAACGTTTTATATACGCTTACCTACATTTTATGATCGGCTGAAATATGAGTATAGATGATGATATAACATCATATACCTACCTATGTCAAAATTATGTCGTATTCATAATTTTTGACGTTTTGAATATTTGGTAAATAAGCAAAATATACCAAGTGTAAGAAATACTTTTGAATCGAACCATATCATAAGTTTATGAAAATATCTTATGCTATGTGGCGATAAAGTACAAAGCGAAATCTTCTTACAGTGATTGGTATACCAGTTATGAAAGTTTATAACAACCCATACTTACTTGAAAGAAATTTTTTTTATTTTGTCTGGTCTGGATAGCTACTTCCTTGAATAGGGTGCACCTTCTTCGACGTCGTACCTACCTTGTATTTTGATCCTTTTTTGAACTACTATATTGACCATAAAATTTCATAAACATATTTATTAACTTTTATAAATTATTTTTATTATTAACAGGTAAAAATTATATTGAAATTATTTTTATACATATTTTCAAAATTAAAATTTTTTTATTGAATGTGAGTACCCACTTCGGAGGAAAACATATTATCAAACTTTTCTTTCATGTCATTTGGGGTGGGGTGAGTTTCTTAATTGGAGACGTCCTACGTATTGAAAATTTCTATCGTTGAATCCCCGCGGTGGATTGTTGTCGTTAATATATCGGTAAAAGTAAAATTGTAAATTCGTGTTTAGCGTACAAAAAAAAAATTAAAATATTTTTGTATTACTCTTCGTTTGTCGCGATATATGGTGGATGACACTCATATCTGCTTTCAGTTACAGGCCGACTCCACGAGCTATAATTTCTCTCAGAATGTGTATCCTGCTATGCAATATTCAATGGAGTCGCGTTATTTCTCGTTATGTTGGGATATCAGATATCTCTCTCCAAGATTTCGTCTTGATATAGATGTCTAAGATGAATTTGACGTTTGAGTTTTTTTTTTTGCTTTTTGTGGGTAAATGTCATTTTTTCTCATTATTTTTTGTCTCTCGTGGTGCGTGGTGGTCTTCGTTCTTTATTTTCCGTTGATCAGTTGTTTGATTTTTGTTGTTGTATTTTAATACCGGTCGTTGTTCTTTGTTTGCCGTTGTTCAGTTGTTTTAATTTTATTTTTTATTCGTGTTTTGCATTTTATTTGGTATAATTATTTAATTCAAACAAAAAATGAGTGAGTGGAGATTGTCCCAAACTGAAACAAAAATGCTTATAAATTTATATCGGGAAAAGGAGTGCCTGTGGAACTAAATTCTAAAACAAACGTAAACAAATCTTCTAATAATTTTTTCCTTATTTCCAGTTTTAAAATAACATACACATTACATACTAACAAAACATTGAATAAAATGTAATATACATATATTAGTTTAATATAATAACTTACCTACAAACAAAAATAATAAAAGCTAACAAAATAATAACAATAATAATAACAAAAATTATAAAAATTAAAATTCGATGACTGCACCACAAAACACGGACTAATTTCTCGTTTGTCTGAGAGAGATACACACACTTCAACTTCACTTGCAAAAATAAAATGTCAAGACATGAATTGCCCAGCAAAGATATATGGAAATGCTGCTATAAGAATATCTAATATTTAGGTAGCAATTCAGATATCTTGTGGAGTCGGCCTGTTACGAAAATTAAATTCTGAAATAGTACAGGTATAGTGGTAGTGTCCCACTTAAACAATATTTGAGTTCGCATTAACTATCTTAGTTGAGATTAAATCATTCATTCGAGATTTTGAGTACAGGGAAGCAATCAAGTCGTGATTTCTTTCCGCAATACGTAAAATATGATATTTTCAATAATCGTCAAACAAGTGTGTTGAATTGATAATTCAAAATATCATGTTTTAGTTTTTCTTTGCAATTGGTCCAACGTGAAATTTAAATTGAAAGTTAAATTACACTTATAAATTTTAGTAATTCAAAATCAGTAATGTCAATTAGTAGAGAATAAGTATATGATTCAATCAGTCAGTTTAAAAGTTTTTTTTTTGAATATAGAGGTATCGAATATAATTCGAAAACAAATATCTATCAGTAATTGTAGCTTAGATTAAATGGGTCTGAGACCATCAATAAACATTATTAATTTTTATTGGATAAGGAAAATCCTATGTTAGCTTATAAGTTATAGAAATAAAATTTGTATATAAGGTTTTGATTTACAAGAAAAATTCAGAGTTTCCTTTTTGATTCAATCGAGATTTCAATTGGCAGTTAATCTTTATGGGAAGATGATTCTATCAGTTTTAGATTATAGCGAGATGGAGTGAGGAAATCACGAGGCTAGGTGTCGTGGCTGGGATCCTTGCCACCATGGGATAGATGACTTCTGATACAACAACAATAAAAGCCGCTTCAACATCAACAACAACAACAACAACAACAATGGTTCTATGAAGGAGTTTAATTACTCCTAACACATAGTGGGAGTTCTTAATGAACATTTTGGTGCATTTTAAGAACATAGGGTGAATGACTGCGATTGAGGCAATTGTAGTTGCGTTCACTTTGGACGGGTGTAAAGCACTAGAGGAAAATACAAGACCTACATTCCTCACGTTTGACGGTTTTCACATCATATTTTCGGGACAATGAAAATCAGTCATGAAGAGATGAAAATAGTCCGATGCAATAATAACATCTTTATTAGCGTTACGGGGGTTGTCGTCTGAAGTTTGTCACGCCTGTTTTTAAGCTTTTCGAAGTTTTTATCTTTCTTTCGAGTTTTATATCTTAATTCGTTATCGGGTCCTTTTGCTCATTAGCTTAGCCTTTTCAAATTAACATTTGAGTCAGTCGTCAGCATGACTCTTTCAGGTCAAAAAAATATGTAACACGACTATACTTCTATTGTCTGATCCGCCTCCTTGAACCGATGAGCTGAGCCAAGGCGAATTTCAGTGACCTGAAGCAATAGTATGGTAATAGTCACCCTAATTGTTCGGGCTTGGACGTGCCTACCCGATACGTAGGTACTAAAAGTCGACGTGAGCAATTAGGTTTCTAGAGGATCCATGGGTCGAGTCAAATTACAAGCAATTATTTTCTTACGAAGGGCGTATACCTACGTTGAGACATTAGGTCGGAGATTTAAACTCTCTCCCATATATTTATTTTGTACCTTATGAGAAATTCTTGTTTGAAGTGAGATAAGCCGATTTAGGATTAATGGATTAGTGCTGATTAAGGGTTTATGACCTTTTGATATGGATTTCCAATCCGAATTTTTTTTTTTCTTCAGCATTAAACCAATCGATTCTAGGTGTGATATAAAGACGTATATGCCACCCACATATGTCAGGTTCTCTTGATGCAGGGAAGAATTGCAAAGTCGATCATTTGATGGTTAGTGACCTCAAAGAGAAAAGATCATTCTGCTGATAATTTATTTATTCTTTCTTGGATCGATTGATCCCAAAACTTAATTTTATGATGTGGATCCTACATAATGAGATGTAATCGCAATCTACTGTGTTATGGAATATTACTACGCATGATCCAAGAGTGAATCTCTGTTGTGGGTTAATACAGACGGACACTCTCAGCGAGGCCAGAGTTTATCTGAACATATGAATTCCATAGCTGAGAGCAAAACTTTCGTATTTCGAATTTTCATTAATCATATGATATGCAATTTGTGGCCATTCTTTTCATGAGATATGTTGTAGAGAGTGTGATAGTAGTTTCATTGGTCTTTGGACGTGTCGTGTAGATTGGATAGCTTCATCGAATTTATGTTCCATTACATAAATGGCGCCCAACGTGGGGCTACGAAATTTCGCAGGTGCGGAAATTTTCGCAAGAACGAAATCCTGAATCATAGATTTTCTATGTATTATTTTTAGGTTTCGGTCCCCATTGGCGCGGTGTTTGTGTAAGGTTTGTGTATAAAGTTCCATTACATAAATGGCGCCCAGACGTGTGGGGCCCGAATAACGAGCAATTATAAAATTTTGAAGAAATTTTAGAAAGAAAAATAGTTGAGATTTTTTTTTGTCAAGTGGTAGAAAATTAAAATTTTTTTTTGAAAGTTAAAATTTTTCTGATAAGAAAAGTAGTCATGTCTAGTTTTGTTTGAGAGTTGGATATCTTATTGAGATTCAACATCGAAGGGTAGTTGACTTAAGTGTCGACCGGTGATTGGTTGAATTTTTCCCAGATCATGTCTGTAGCGACAACCTGTTCAAGTACCATTCCACTCGTAAGATAGAATTTTTCCCCCTATAAAAGAATTATCTCGAAATTAGATGTCCGTATTGGATGTTCCGATCCAGTAGCTGTAGCTTTTAATGGAAGTAGTTCGAACATAGAGGAGCCTTTTTAGTTTAGCCGTTTGTACTTTCGACCGATAGTTAGTCGATCTTTGTCCTGACTATGTCAGCCGCGAAAGACAAATTGCATAAACAATACGAAAGACATTCCAACTCAAACAAGTAACTCATTTTTTTTTTGTGTCATCTACTACCCTTGACAAAGGTAATTGTTGATAGTAAATCTTTGTAATTGGTTGGTCTTGAACTTTTAGTCTGTTTTCCGCTAAGGGATGAAGTTGTTCTTCCTTAGGTCCGCTGTTGCAGGGAGGAAGTGATAGGCGAAATTAAGTTGCAGAAAATTATCAATGATTACAGAAGACGAACCCTGACGTAAGAACCTTTGTTGTTGTAAAAATTTTGTTGAAGTAAAGAAGAGGTATTGTTGTTGAAAGTTGTCCATGGAAGGTAAAATTCCAGTCACGACTCCGAACCACAATGAAGATTAAGGAAAACATAATTTTTTTTTGAAGTTTGGAAAAAAAACTTGAAAGTTTTTTTGAGTTTTAATATACAGAATATTGAGATTCAGCATAGAGATTTTTTTTTGATTCAATATAAAGTTTAGAAAGTTTTGTGAGAAGTTAAGTTATGCCTGGTGGCAACATTTTGTAGTAGCAATTTTTGCAAGTACTTATTTGAACTTGGAAATTGGAGGTGCCTGGTGGCGTTAACGCAACATTTTGTTGGCGGTTTAGTTTAGTTTGAGATTTTGCCTAGAGGCAGCATTTGTGAAGTTTTGAGGTATTGCCTAGAGGCAGATTTTTTTTTTAGTTATTGCCTAGAGGCAGCATTCAAGTTGTAGATTTTAGTTATTGCCTAGAGGCAGATTTGTAGATTTAGATTTGAAGCATTGCCTAGAGGCAGATTTATAGATTTAATTCAGTATTGCATTGAAGCATCAATTTAGCAGTTAGTTTTTTTTTGATTTAATAATCAAGATTTAGTAGTTTAAAGATAAAGTTTAAGTTCAGAGTGAAATATTCAGAGGGTTTACCCTAAAGAAATATTAGGTTAGGATAGTTAGTAAGTTTTGATAGTTAGTAAGTTTTGATAGTTAGTAAGTTTTGATAGTTAGTAAGTTTTTGTAGGTAGTAAGATTTTTACAGAATTAAGTACATATTGTTAATAGACATTTAAGTTATTTTTGAATTTTTTTTACTAGGATCTTTAAAAATATTAACAACCGTCTTATCCAAAAAGTTTTTAATAATTCACATCGTAACGGTTTTTATCAAAAGAAAAAAAAATTATTTCTGAATTTCGATTATGGGTCGCCACGGGAAAAATCACGGGAACAAATCGGAAAGGAAAAAGGATGATAAGACACCTATGCACACAACTCCAGAACCACATAGAGCAGCTACACCCGAGGATCATGACACACGGTATCGCAGACGGCAAAACTTGTTTCATAACATGACGATGGAAACGGCGGCCGCTGCTGATATCAGTCAGATGGAAGATGCAGCTGGTCCGTCAAATTCTGGAAATGTTCAGGAAGAGATCGACCAAATCTTAGGAGAAGTGATGGAAGTGGACCTAACTCAACACCAAAGTCAACATCCGTCACGACAACAGGGGGGAAGACATGAAGCGTCGTATCAGCGAGATAGCAGATGGGAAGATTACATAAAAGAAATCGCACAAGCAACCGTAGGATTTGGACGAGCTGAAGATAGGAAGAATCTGCAGGAGGCAATAGAACGAAGCCAAACGCAAATTCTTGAGAAAGTCGGCCAAGTCATTAAAGCAGCCTTGGAGAAGAACACTGCTGCAATACCACCACCAGCCCCAGTAATTCCATTATGCGATATGCCTACTCCTGATACACGCCAGTACGACACCGGAAGGATTCCAAACCCAGCTACTGTCACGAGACCCAATGTTGTAGAGTTACAGAGAGAACCACCAAGACGTGAAACCATGCCTCCAAGAGTTGAGACCATCCGAGATAATATACCTGAGTTACCGACAGGAAGACCGAGAAGACCACCATCGCCACAAGTAACTGAAGCATCAAGACGATATGATCCCAGTTTTTATGAAAGGTTGGATCAGATTAGATTCGAAAATACGTCCGCTAACCGAGGGTATCGTGTACCAATGCCATCACCAGCAACGTCAGTTTTAAGATCACCACACTACCACAAGTGGGGAATAACATTTAATGCTAAGAACATGTCGATCGACGAATTTCTGTTTCGCCTCGACAAAGTGAAAGACAGTTACGGAGCCTCGTGGGAGGAAATAGTAGCGAACTTTCATCATTTTGTCGGTGGCGCAGCAGAGGTCTGGTATTGGATGTTTATGAAAAACAATCCTTATTCGACTTGGGCAGCATTGAAGTTAGCATTAATAGAGCAATATAGAAGCTTAGAGACTGATTCGGAACTGTCCAGGCAAATGGCAGAGCGAAAACAGGCTCAAGGCGAAAGCTTCGATTCATTTTATGATGCGATCCTGAAAATAAATTCGAAAATGAAGAACCCCAGGCCGAATGAGGAATTGGCTGAAATCATTAAAAAAAATGTACGACGGCGTATGGGAGAACTACTACTAACATTCAAATCGACACGTTTAGCAGATTTAGTATTCACATGCCGTGACATGGAGAGGTACCTAGCACAATACGATCCGATGAGGAGCAGAGCACCACCCATTTACAATAACCCACCACGTAAACAAGTGCACGAAATAGAGATCCAAACGGATTTCCAAACGGAGGATATGTCAATGGCGTTGGAAGCGTTTCAACGGGAGCGCAACCGAGATATGAAGCCCAACCCAGAATTAGTTAAGTGCTGGAACTGTCTGAAGGCAGGTCACGGATTTCGTGATTGTGATAATATGCAGAGACGTATCTTTTGTTATAGATGCGGCCAACCAGACGTTCTATCACCTAACTGTACCAGATGTGCGGGAAACCCAACCAAGAGTCAGACGTCATCCGAGAGGGCACTGACGAAGACGGGAAGCTCGGGAAATCAGCTGTAAGTCCAGTAATAACACCTGAAAACAAAATTACAATTTTACAAAACCCGGAAACCCGAACAAAAAATTTTACATCGTTAAAAACTTCTAAGATACCGAAATTAAAACCGATTAAGTCACTTCACCAAAGACAGATTGAATATAATCTGGCCCGCAAGCGTATTTACACTTACCCTAAACACCTTAAAAAAATACAGAAATTGAGAGACCGAATTTATTTGAAAAAATTACAATACAGATCCATAGCTTCTACCAAACTAGCGAATGAATTAGATGATCCACGTCCTTATGTGAAAGTCAACTTTCTTGACGAAACTTGGATGGGACTTCTAGACTCAGGAGCCAGCGTAAGTTGCCTAGGCAAAAAAGCAGTTAGTTGGTTAGAGCTGAACAAAATTCCTTATAAGAAATTTGAAACAAATGTTTCAACTGCTGATGGTCAGAAACAAGCTGTCATTGGCGTAATTAAGGTTAAAGTAAATTTTAAAGAAGAATCTCATATTATGAGTTTATTTTTAGTTCCATCTTTAAGTCAAGAACTTTATCTTGGAGTTGATTTCTGGTCATTGTTCAAATTAGCACCTCATATTATTTCTGCTTTAAGTCCTATTACGGAGAATAAACCAGAGAAGCCAACTTTCGAGGAATGTAAATTAACTCCAAATGAAAAATTACAGCTAAATGAAACCATCAAGTTGTTTCCATCTTTTGCAGAAAAAGGACTGGGGCGTACACATCTTGTGGAGCACAAGATTGATACAGGGGATGCTTTGCCCATAAAGCAACGCCATTACCCTATATCTCCAGCGGTACAAGCCCTAGTGTACGCGGAATTGGACCGCATGATTTCTTTGGGAGTGATCGAAGAGAGTTCAAGCCCATGGTCTTCACCCGTTGTTTTAGTCAGAAAACCAGGGAAGAACCGAATGTGCTTGGATTTTCGGAAAGTCAACTCCGTAACAAAGAAAGATGCGAATCCAATTGCGCATATAGAGGGATTGCTAGCACGCCTCTCAGAGACACGTTATATTTCTAGCGTGGATCTGAAGGACGCTTTCTGGCAAATACCTCTGGAGAAAGAGTCCAGGGAAAAGACTGCCTTCACAGTTCCAGGCAGACCCCTGTATCAATTCTGTGTTATGCCATTTGGATTGTCAAATGCAGCTCAAAGTCTGACTTATCTTATGAATAAAGTCATACCATCAAGTCTCAGAGATCAAGTATTTATATATTTGGATGATTTGCTAGTCATCTCAAAGTCTTTCGAAGAACATATTTCTGTTCTGAAAATAGTAGCAACTCGGTTACTGGAAGCAGGGCTTACGATTAACGTCGAAAAGTCCCGGTTCTGCTTCCAGGAACTGCAGTACTTAGGGTACGTCGTTGGGCAAGGCTGTCTCAAGGCTGACCCGTCAAAAATTTCAGCTATAGTAGATTTCCCGGTACCCACCTCAGTTCGACAAGTTCGCCGATTTTTGGGCATGGCTGGATGGTACCGGAGGTTCATTGCGAAGTTTTCAGAGGTAGCCGGACCTATTTCCGACACTTTAAAGAAAGGGACTAAGTTTGTTTTTGGCGAAGGGGCGCTAGCGGCTTTTAATCAAATTAAAGTAGCTCTCACTACAGCACCTGTTCTTCGCAACCCCGATTTCAGTAAACAGTTTATCCTTTTATGTGATGCATCGTCGACTGGAATCGGGTATGTGTTATGTCAGAGGGATGATGAAGGCAACGAATTGCCAATTTACTATTATTCCCACAAATTGAATTCCGCGCAACGTAATTATTCGGTTACAGAACGCGAATGTTTGGCAGCTGTTATGGGTATTTACAAGTTCCGTCCGTATATAGAAGGATATAGGTTCTTGGTAATCACCGACCACGCTAGCTTGAAATGGTTGATGAGTCTGAAAGATCCAACTGGGAGGTTAGCTAGGTGGAGTCTGAAGCTTCAGAGCTTCGATTTTTCGGTGGAGCACCGTCGTGGAAGTTTACATGTTCTACCAGATGCACTCTCACGAATGTTTGAGGTAGAGGCATTAGGTGTAAACGAACCACCGGCGGAATCCATCGAAACCAGCACATCAAAAGTGTTGCATATTGATTTGAAAGACCCGTCTTTCAATTCAGATGAGTATCTCCAACTTATATCTCATATCGAGAAAAATAAAGAACGTTTGCCAGATCTACAAGTGTCAGACAAATTTATATATAAAAAGATCAGACACGTTACAGGCAACCCCATTCAGGACGATCAAGTTTGGAAACTTTGGGTTCCATCGGAGCTAACCGACAAGTTGATCTTTCAGTCTCACAATCCACCTAGAGCAGCGCACGGCGGGATCGCCAAGACCCTATATCGTCTTCGTCAGCAATTTTATTGGCCAACTATGGCAGCACAGACGAAGCTATTCGTGAATAATTGTGATACCTGTAAAGAGACGAAAGCACCTAACCAAACATTACGCGCAGAAATGGGCAAAGGATATATAGTAGAAAGGCCATTTCAGCATCTCTATACTGACTTCCTAGGACCATATCCTAGATCACGTAAGGGAAATACATTTATTGTAATCGGAGTCGACCAGTTTACAAAGTTTGTGGTAATAAAACCTTTAAAAAAAGCAACGGCATCAGAAGTTATAAAGTTTTTAGTTGATGAAATTTTTCTTGTTTTCGGAGTTCCAGAAACTCTATTGTCCGACAACGGATCTCAATTCATAAGTAATGAATTCCAAGCTTTGTTGAAGAATTTTGGCATATCGCATATAAGAACTGCAGCGTATGCACCTCAAGCTAATGCGAGCGAGAGGGTGAACCGCTCCATCTTGAGTGCAATCCGATCGTATATCGATGAAAGACAGTTGAATTGGGATGAGCATCTGTCATCCATTAGCAGCGCGTTAAGAACTTCAGTACATAGTACTATTAACATGTCACCTTATGAAGCTTTATTCGGTCAGAGGATGATTGAGCATGGTGCAGATTACCAACTACTAAAGAAATTAGGAGGCCTTAATCAATCAGATATTGATTGGCTGCCCAAGTCTGCCAAGATGAACATTCTACATGCTTATCTAAAGACAGCACTCAGTCATGCTCATGATACCTACGAGAAAGTATATAACCTGAGAAGCAGAACGATTTCATTCAACATAGGGGACGATGTGTTTAGACGAAACCACATATTAAGTGATGCATCCAAACACAGAAGCGCTAAATTATGTCCGAAATTTATAAAAACTAAAGTGATTAAACTGATAGGCAATAATTTGTACAAGGTCAAAGACAAAAATGGTTTCGAGTCAGTGGTTCACACCAAAGACTTACGCAAATAGATACGTTTCGCAACGTCTTTGAAATAATTTTTTTTTGCCCGGCTAGCTCAGTCGGTAGAGCATGAGACACCGAAATGGGTCGTGGGTGAATATTCGAATTCTAAGCAACTACACGTACGAAGCTAAAAACACGAAAAGATGATAAGCATTTCCTTTTCATCGTCGTTGCTCGAACTCACGCAACAAGCAACTACGATGTTTTGTAGGGAAACCATCTCACTATCACGACAGCAGAATACTTTAAACAATATTTCCGCCTAATATCATGCTACTACAAACCATACCAACTTGCGAATTTTCAGATTACACCTAAATTCGGAATTAATAAATATTTTCTTAAAATATAACCTATAGTCGAAAGTAAACAACATACGAATATAATGGAATGTGTCACAGACACAAACCTATCTATTCGGAATTCAGAAATATAAAAATAAATTATGGGAAACCAAAGTAACTACACCTAGCGAAGAATAGCAGAAGCTACTGGGGAAAATTATATTTGCAATGGGGCAAATTAAACGCGAAAATCCATAGACCATCTAATGTCACATCTACACATATACCCGTACACACTTACATGGAGGTAGAACGCTGATACGACATTAGATACAAAATGGATACACACGGTCTAGAGTCAATGAGAATCTACTTGGGATGGGAAGCACTGAAATGAAAAATAGTGGAGCCAATCAATCACTTAACTAATGAATTTGAGCCGAAGTATTTAGGTAGAAAAAGAAAAGGTCAAATTAAACAAAATACGAGTCAGAAATTATTCACGTAGAAAATATAGAATAGTTTTTTTTTGGTAGAAAACCGAATTGTGACGAACAGCGAATAAAAATAAACTTCAAGATTTCATTAAATAAACCAGGTAGACAAATTCGCAAAATTAACGAGAAATAAATAGGTCGAAAAACGACAGAAAGAGTAATAGAATTTTATTGTAGAGTAGTTATCACAGCAAAAACGATCAAATAGTTCAAAGAAGTCAAGTTTTCACACTCACAGTCAGAATGAAGTCACAGAAAAATTGAACCGTGGTTCAATTAGTATAATATCAGTGTCGCCGAAATAGTAATCCGTAGAAGAAATAATGAAAATAGAGCATTCAAATTAGAAAAAATTAAACGATAGTCAGCAGATTAATCCAATTAGAAACATCAGAAGTCAAAAATATACGAAAAGACAAATAAAGTTAGACACTTGGTTAGAAGCACGAAGAAACAAAAGAAGAAACTATGTCACAGAGAAATAATATTACAACCAGCACATCTGAAAAGAAAAGAAGAGAAATATGATGAAACATGTTATAACCTGAAACGAAAAGTAAAGAAAAAATATATATTCGAAGAAAGAAAATAACCTTGAAGTATCCTGAAAAGAGAAAAAAAAATGATAACGCTTGGTTAAATGTGTACCACAAATTCACAAATCGTCATGTAAAAATAAGTCACCAAAACGAAAGAAATATTATAAATAATACTTACCGCCCGATAATATGTACGAAAACACCTAAACACTAAACACCCGAAATACGAACATTGAATATGTTTATATAATTGCAACTCAAAGATCAAGTTACGAAAGCAAAACATTTAATCAGTAAACCACCCTTACTACACACACGACCTTAAGTCATGCCATGCAAGCACGTAAGCGAAACAGATCAAATGTAGAGAACGTACGATCTAGAGATGAAGTAACTTGACTGAAAAGGACAAATACATAAAGAAGTCATAATACCATATCGTGCTCGCTCAAACAACCTGAAACCAATTGGAGCAAATAATTGTAAAAGTAAAAGTCGACCGAGACTTAATGGTGGAAAAATTTTATTCGCGTTTTCTTTCCATTTTCATCGCTTTCAAAGTTCAGTCGAAATTATCTAAAAGTAATAAAGTAAGTGTTTTAAAATAGTAAAAAGAACAATTGAACCAGAGAGCTGAAAAACGAGGAAAATCAAAGAAAAATATAACAGGTGTACATCATAGGAAATGTGAGTAAAATTTTTTTTTTCTAAGTGACTATGTGCATAAAAGAATAGTGTAGAACTTCCAAAATGCATTCTCTGATATATTGCGAATATAATCCAATAAAATTATTTCCTATTTAGTGAATAAAGTGGTGGAATATAATTGCGTATTACGGCTGAAAAATTTTTTTTTGAATCTACGCAACAAAGTGAAAGTGACGCCGTGTAGCATAAAGAATTCACCAGAAACGAAAAGATATTTTGGCGAAATATCCAACGAAAAGTTCCAAATATCAAAAAGTTACCAACGTTACGAAATCACATCCAAATAGCCAGGTAAAATAAGCATAATTTCTTTCTTTTACATTGGTCATTTAAAATTTTTTTTAATATTCAACCCCGTATGCATATACAGTAAGGCGCAAAAGAAACCGCACAATACGGTAAAATTTTTAGAAGCCACACGTTGGTGAAAAACTTAAGTACAGTCGCACAAAACGTAGAAAGATATAGATAGAAAATTTGTAGAAAGCTTGTAGTAGAATTCGGCTCAATTAGTTAGTTAGTTTTTGAAAAATAAAATAGCGCACTATTTAACATTTTTTTTGTTTGTATAATACATATAGGCAGATTGTGGGCAGATCACTTCAGGAACACTCTGACGACTCACGAGGACCAAACGGACTTCTGGAATCCACCAACAAAGCCGAAGTATTTTTCAAGAAAATTCTTTTTTTTGGCCCATCGAATGTCACAGGACCTGACGGCAACCAATCTGTCTGGCTTTTTGGAAGCTGGAAGTGCTCAAATCTGGACGATCGCTGAAGAGATGTCCCAATACAAAAACGAGACAAGGATAAGCATCAACCGGATGAGAAGCTGGTGATACAAAAAAAAAATATAAGGAAACTACCCAACTAAAACCCCGCTGTAAAACAACAAATTTAATAATAATCATTCCTGAAGACACAAAATAAACCTACGAATATAAATCATCATTTTAAAGAAAGATACGGGCTGGTGTGCAAGCCACAGCCAGCCGCACATAAAGAAAAAAAAAAAAAAATATTTCAACGAGGGACTACATACACCAAGAATATTACAACACATACGACAGGACGAAACGTACGAACAACGAGGGATTTTTAGCCGAAGCGGCTAAGGCTGAAAATTTACATCGTGGGACAAAACGCAAGGACAGTGACAAACAAAACAGTTGGAGCAGCAGTCACCTCATATTTGAAATGAAAGATGAATAGTAGCAGAGTGAATAGCGGTTTGAAAAATAAGTAGCGGTGGTATAAGGTACCGTGATTATTAATATTCATATTATATTTTTTTTATATATCACATATACATATATACCCCTATTCTAATGTGCACCTTACCCTATATTTGAGAACCCTTCCAAAGTATTCTAAGTGAAATATAAATAAAAATCCATGATACATATTGGTGATGATTTAAATGAATTTTTAGAAAAAAAAAGTTAAATAGAAAAAAAGTGGATTATTTGAGAAAACCATAATATCATTTGAAATGAATCGTCTTAAACGATCATTTAACATAATAGATTTTTTTTTTAATTTATTACTTACAAAAAAAAAATAATATTACAAGACTCAATGAGCAATAGACCAAAAGGTACTTCTGCTCTAATTTCAAAGTTTGTTTCTTTTTATTGAGCATTAAATTACTTAAAAAAATAAACACCTATGGTTAAAACCACGAAATGTGTTTACGAAAAACTGCATGAAATGCGAAAACATATCCATGTAAAAAGTTTCTAAGTGTAAAGTTTTTTTTTTGAAGTTTTTGTTGTACATAATTTGTACTGATTTCATTTTTGGCCACAGAATCCGATAACGTGATTAATATACGCAAATTCAATTTGTATCGAAAAACGTTTAGTCAAAAATATATTAAAATCGGTTCGTTGTACATATTCAGATGGTATTAATTCATCAGGTACAGATTACTTACAAAGTAATACTCGTGTGTTTATATTAAAATTTTATTTAGATACAATTACCTACCGGTGGTGAATAATTCGGTTAAGGTAAAACTATAGGTACGATTACCTAATTTAATTTTGTTCGTATACGCGATTGGATAGAACGTTTTATATACGCTTACCTACATTTTATGATCGGCTGAAATATGAGTATAGATGATGATATAACATCATATACCTACCTATGTCAAAATTATGTCGTATTCATAATTTTTGACGTTTTGAATATTTGGTAAATAAGCAAAATATACCAAGTGTAAGAAATACTTTTGAATCGAACCATATCATAAGTTTATGAAAATATCTTATGCTATGTGGCGATAAAGTACAAAGCGAAATCTTCTTACAGTGATTGGTATACCAGTTATGAAAGTTTATAACAACCCATACTTACTTGAAAGAAATTTTTTTTATTTTGTCTGGTCTGGATAGCTACTTCCTTGAATAGGGTGCACCTTCTTCGACGTCGTACCTACCTTGTATTTTGATCCTTTTTTGAACTACTATATTGACCATAAAATTTCATAAACATATTTATTAACTTTTATAAATTATTTTTATTATTAACAGGTAAAAATTATATTGAAATTATTTTTATACATATTTTCAAAATTAAAATTTTTTTATTGAATGTGAGTACCCACTTCGGAGGAAAACATATTATCAAACTTTTCTTTCATGTCATTTGGGGTGGGGTGAGTTTCTTAATTGGAGACGTCCTACGTATTGAAAATTTCTATCGTTGAATCCCCGCGGTGGGTTGTTGTCGTTAATATATCGGTAAAAGTAAAATTGTAAATTCGTGTTTAGCGTACAAAAAAAAAATTAAAATATTTTTGTATTACTCTTCGTTTGTCGCGATATATGGTGGATGACACTCATATCTGCTTTCAGTTACGAAAATTAAATTCTGAAATAGTACAGGTATAGTGGTAGTGTCCCACTTAAACAATATTTGAGTTCGCATTAACTATCTTAGTTGAGATTAAATCATTCATTCGAGATTTTGAGTACAGGGAAGCAATCAAGTCGTGATTTCTTTCCGCAATACGTAAAATATGATATTTTCAATAATCGTCAAACAAGTGTGTTGAATTGATAATTCAAAATATCATGTTTTAGTTTTTCTTTGCAATTGGTCCAACGTGAAATTTAAATTGAAGGTTAAATTACACTTATAAATTTTAGTAATTCAAAATCAGTAATGTCAATTAGTAGAGAATAAGTATATGATTCAATCAGTCAGTTTAAAAGTTTTTTTTTTTTGAATATAGAGGTATCGAATATAATTCGAAAACAAATATCTATCAGTAATTGTAGCTTAGATTAAATGGGTCTGAGACCATCAATAAACATTATTAATTTTTATTGGATAAGGAAAATCCTATGTTAGCTTATAAGTTATAGAAATAAAATTTGTATATAAGGTTTTGATTTACAAGAAAAATTCAGAGTTTCCTTTTTGATTCAATCGAGATTTCAATTGGCAGTTAATCTTTATGGGAAGATGATTCTATCAGTTTTAGATTATAGCGAGATGGAGTGAGGAAATCACGAGGCTAGGTGTCGTGGCTGGGATCCTTGCCACCATGGGATAGATGACTTCTGATACAACAACAATAAAAGCCGCTTCAACATCAACAACAACAACAACAACAACAATGGTTCTATGAAGGAGTTTAATTACTCCTAACACATAGTGGGAGTTCTTAATGAAAATTTTGGTGCATTTTAAGAACATAGGGTGAATGACTGCGATTGAGGCAATTGTAGTTGCGTTCACTTTGGACGGGTGTAAAGCACTAGAGGAAAATACAAGACCTACATTCCTCACGTTTGACGGTTTTCACATCATATTTTCGGGACAATGAAAATCAGTCATGAAGAGATGAAAATAGTCCGATGCAATAATAACATCTTTATTAGCGTTACGGGGGTTGTCGTCTGAAGTTTGTCACGCCTGTTTTTAAGCTTTTCGAAGTTTTTATCTTTCTTTCGAGTTTTATATCTTAATTCGTTATCGGGTCCTTTTGCTCATTAGCTTAGCCTTTTCAAATTAACATTTGAGTCAGTCGTCAGCATGACTCTTTCAGGTCAAAAAAATATGTAACACGACTATACTTCTATTGTCTGATCCGCCTCCTTGAACCGATGAGCTGAGCCAAGGCGAATTTCAGTGACCTGAAGCAATAGTATGGTAATAGTCACCCTAATTGTTCGGGCTTGGACGTGCCTACCCGATACGTAGGTACTAAAAGTCGACGTGAGCAATTAGGTTTCTAGAGGATCCATGGGTCGAGTCAAATTACAAGCAATTATTTTCTTACGAAGGGCGTATACCTACGTTGAGACATTAGGTCGGAGATTTAAACTCTCTCCCATATATTTATTTTGTACCTTATGAGAAATTCTTGTTTGAAGTGAGATAAGCCGATTTAGGATTAATGGATTAGTGCTGATTAAGGATTTATGACCTTTTGATATGGATTTCCAATCCGAATTTTTTTTTTTCTTCAGCATTAAACCAATCGATTCTAGGTGTGATATAAAGACGTATATGCCACCCACATATGTCAGGTTCTCTTGATGCAGGGAAGAATTGCAAAGTCGATCATTTGATGGTTAGTGACCTCAAAGAGAAAAGATCATTCTGCTGATAATTTATTTATTCTTTCTTGGATCGATTGATCCCAAAACTTAATTTTATGATGTGGATCCTACATAATGAGATGTAATCGCAATCTACTGTGTTATGGAATATTACTACGCATGATCCAAGAGTGAATCTCTGTTGTGGGTTAATACAGACGGACACTCTCAGCGAGGCCAGAGTTTATCTGAACATATGAATTCCATAGCTGAGAGCAAAACTTTCGTATTTCGAATTTTCATTAATCATATGATATGCAATTTGTGGCCATTCTTTTCATGAGATATGTTGTAGAGAGTGTGATAGTAGTTTCATTGGTCTTTGGACGTGTCGTGTAGATTGGATAGCTTCATCGAATTTATGTTCCATTACATAAATGGCGCCCAACGTGGGGCTACGAAATTTCGCAGGTGCGGAAATTTTTGCAAGAACGAAATCCTGAATCATAGATTTTCTATGTATTATTTTTAGGTTTCGGTCCCCATTGGCGCGGTGTTTGTGTAAGGTGTTTATGTTCCATTACAAACCAAATAAATATTTATGAGTGTTTAGAGGAACTGGCCATAAGAAATATATATATTTATTTTCCCTCTCACTCCAAGATACCGTGTATAGACTTGGAAATTTGAGTCTGGCTTATTTATTATTCTATGATGCCAACCCCGGATTTTTATTCACCACAGATCACTGATCTCAATATATAACTGGATAGCGTATTCCATACACTGATCTCAATATATAACTGGATAGCGTATTCCATACAATGTATAACAGTTTTTGTGAAGCAAATTGAAGATGACAGATAGTGGATTTTATCATAATTTGACGTCTACTTTGGAAAAAAAAATATTTCAATGTTTACCAAACAATTTAAAAGCAAGGTGGGTGGGAATCAAATAATTTAGTTATTTTTTTAGAAAAAAAGATATAAAGTACTAACAATTTCATAGCAACATGAAGTACTAACGATTTCAAGTACTTTTGAATATCAGATTTTTATATATTGACTATTAACTAATTAATTAATTGTTTTAATTATTACAATAAAAGACATTCTCGTTCTTACATGATTTTTGTATTAATCTTTTTTCAGGGCAAACGCTGTTCCGCTGAAATATCCTTCCACTCAACCTTCATCAAACCAATAAGGGTTAACTCAATTATCTCAGTGATTCTGGCCTTCAGTTCGAGGATAATGAAACTGAGGGCACTTGGATAACACCAAATACTGTGACAAATGTTGGAAAAATTTACTTCGATCCAAGATCCCTATGTCAATCCCGATGTTACATTTCTTTCAATCAACTCAACTCGCTCGCCTATGTTCACCTCTCTGGAGAGCCATTTAAATTTCGATGAAACAGAGCTGCGTAGACGAACTGAAATATTTCGTCACTTCAAGTATTACCAAATGCATTCCACTTCACTTCACCAGTTGCAAATAGTGGTGCAGCACCAATACCTATGTGGGATCCTAATCAGCAGGCAAGTTTCTCAGACGTTGTAGCTGCTGCAAAGACACCATTGAATGATTTTTATCACCTCTGGACTATGAAGAACCATTTAGCGAATATTTGATCCTGGATAATGGAAATGACTGGAACGATGCTGATCTTAAAAATGATGAAACGTTCGGAGACAGCATGATTGTGCCAACTTCCGCTTTGACAAACAACTCGAATTGAATTCATAAAATATGTTCCAATGAGTTTGGGCCAATTGGGACAAAGCACTCACCTGCTTCGACTTCTAGCTGGGAACCTTTTACCGTGTTGAAGCCGACCGTTTGCAACAACTCAAGTTTTTTTTCTAATGTAATGCCATCTTACATGTACAGGGATTCTAATCAGTACTTAGGTTAGTATCCTTTTTCTATTTAAATCAATATGTTTTTCTAATACACATTTTCAGGAAAAAACCATGCAAACTCTGACCAAGACTTCCCGCCGGGACACTTGCAGAACCGGTGGAATTCGAGCAGTGAATATTTTGCCTCGCAACCGCAGCACCTCACAGAATCTCATAAGAGCCCAACAGCTAACTGGTCAAATGGTAATGGTGGATCTGCTGGAGGTCAAACTTGGGATCCAATGGGATACCAGCAGGCAGCCAATGCTGCTTCCTATTGGCAACGGGCTGCTGGCATTCGTCCACCACCTGGATTGGAATTTCAAAAGCGTGACAGTCCCATAACAAGTTTATCAGAACCTATGTCACCCACAGCGTTTGGGCAGCAACAGTCGCAGCCAGATTCAGAAATATAGTGCTAGTAGTTTTGGAACAACAGTAGCTACCATGCTCTGATTCTTTGAAATGTTCGTAACTAAGTAAAATATTGTAGTAATATAAACATGTTCTGTGCTTTAATTCTGAAACTACCAGCCCTATATGCCAGATTTATACATTTTCTCACTCGTTATAATGTCAGGTACAAACTTGCATTCAAAGTTTTCCTGGTAGTCAATATATAAAAATCTGATATTCAAAAGTACTTGAAATCGTTAGTACTTCATGTTGCTATGAAATTGTTAGTACTACATATAACTTTTGAATATCAGATTTTTATATATTCACTACCCGGAAAAACTTTGAATGCAAGTTTTTACCTGACATTATATTATAACGAGAGAGAAAATCTAAGAATGAACAAATAAAAACAATAAAAAGACTAAAAATAGTCAAATTAAAATTTATTTAGTGGAGTATTTATGAATGAAATTCAATATTAAAGGTTTTGTGGCATTTACTCCAAAAGCATTGCGTTTCGCCAATTGCGTTAAGCCCACCATCAAACTAGGGCGAAACGCAATGCTTTTGAGAGAGAAAATGTATAGATCAGGCATATAGGGCTGGAAGTTTTGGAATTACAGCACAGATCATGTTATTTTGGTATTTTTCAGGCATATCGCCGACCCTAATCTTATATTAAATATAGCATACGCAAAGCAAACGAATGCACTTTTATTTGCATTTCTTAGGCCACCAACAAAAGAGGACCTTGTGCGTAATCTTCTATTTGCATCATTACATTTTGAATCTGCAAAAGCAAATATCATATCAAAATGTCTGAGTACTGCTTATACATTATCTTAGGTATACAGTTTTTTTTATTTTTGTCTGAAACCAAAATCTTATGATGCAATCAGTAGCGCTTACTCATTAAGAGTCAGGAAAAGCATAAATTTTGTGTGTGAGTCAAACCCTTTGGACATGGTACCAAAATATGTTCATGACATTACCCAGTTTTTCGTTTATTTTTAATTTTTTTACGAAAATTTAGGTAATGTCTTAAACATATTTTGGTGCCATGTCCAAACGGTTTGACTCACAGACAAAATTTATGCACTTCCTGTATTTTAATGAGTTAGCGCTACTGATTGCATCATAACATTTTGGTTTCAGACAAAAATAAAAAAAAACTGTATACCTAAGATAATTTATAAGCAGTACTGAGACATTTTGATGTGATATTTGCTTTTGCAGTAAATTTTTTTTGTTAATATTGTCTGGATTCAAAATGAAATGATGCAAATAGTAGCACTAACTTATTTAGAGTCAGGAAGTGCATACATTTTGTCTCTGAGTCAAACCGTTCGGGCATGGCACCAAAATATGTTTAAGACAATACCTAAATGTTCATAAAAAAATTAAAAATAAACGAAAAACTGGCTAATGTCATGAACATATTTTGGTGCCATGTCCAAACGGTTTGAATCACAGACCAAATGTATGCACTTCGTGACTCTTAATAAGTTAGCACTACTTTTTGAATCATTGCACTTAGAATCTAGACAATATTAAAGAAAAAAGTTACTGCAAAAGCAACTATCATATCAAAATGTCTTACAGCTCGAAATACAAACATAATTTTTCGTTGCAATATTTGTTTATATATGTGCTTTTATTTTGTTATTGAAGTTAACAGTATATATTTGTTTGTGTTTCTTTTTATAATTGACCCTCCATGGCATAACGGTATAAAATTATATTCGATGTATATTATATTCCTCGTCCTTGGAACTGACGTTGTTGTTTTTACGCAGGATACACGAACTGGTATCATAGACTAGATACCAGTTTGTAAGTTTTTTGTTCCAAACAATTTAAACGTTAAGTCCGTTATTAAATAACATATGGTTGTAAAGTTCATAAAGCTTCGTAGCTATAGTTCCTCCTTTTTCAGTCTAAAGTTGTCTCTGTAATAAAGTGCGTCTGGATGGCAGTGATTTCCCTACACAAACCGAAAGAAAATATATTCAATCAAAACATTTTGCATTTCAAAAAAGATAAAACTTTCAATGACTTTAAAAATCCATATTTTTTGTTGGCGTTCTACTCATATCACCGATATTTCTAACTTCCTTCGTGGATTTCGGTGTTCTTGTTGGACTAGCAACTTCTAATGGTTTCTCCCCACGATTTGCTCTTGGTGTTTGAATTGTGAATTTTGGTTTTTGTGTTTTTACCGATTCTTAATATCTAGACATCGATACACTATCCAAATCGATTCCAATATTTTGCAATCGTTCTTTGGGCGAATCGAAAGGGGCTACTATGTTGTAGAGATCTTCATAATAAGCGCCGAAAATTGATTTCGTTTTGATTTGCTTGCTGGGGATGTGAAGTTTGAGTTTGTCTTCATACTGACATATTTTAAGAATTTAAGAATTTCTTCCAAACCACTATTAAATCCTTCGTCTGAAAGAAGTTACGAATGTATTAATGAAATGAGAAATCGAATAATAACTTACCATGATTTGCTGGTGGATTTACATTATTAAAATTTGTTTATTAAAATTACCACAACCACACTTATTGCCAGTTTCTCCAAACACTTTTAAATATTTATTGGGTTGTTAAATCTTAAAACGGCATTTTTCAATTTCACCAACCATTTTCATTTTTAAAAGGGCCAATAAACTAAAGTCCCATTTGTTCCAAATAAATTTTAAAAGCGTCTTAAAAATGCAAGACAAAGAAAACGTTGAAATTTTTCGATTGATATGCTCTCCTCTCGCTTTTCTAATGAAAGAGAGCCATGAGTGATGAATAAAAATCAAGTTTCCCCTATTTTTTAAAATTCACCTCCTTATGTTGGTCCAAACCATTTTAAGCTAAAATGCCAATAAATTTTATTACTCCGTTAACTAAAATGCTTTTAGGTGTATTTTGGTAAAACTGGGCATTAAATACACATTTTTATATATTTAATGCTTCAATTTTTAAAAAAATAAATCTCGTCTTCTTCTAAAGACAGAGAACTAAACAAACAACCCCATTTTTGAGTATTGTGACATTTGTTAAACTGTTATAGTGGTATACTGTTATACAAAATTGGGGACTTTTTCATAATATCACGCATCTTCAAATTGCTTCATCTTTCTTATATGCATCCGCTATCCAGGTATATATAGAGATCAGTGAGTGTGAGCTGTCGTTTATTTTTTGACAATATGGTGAAATTCCCTATTGTCACTTTGTTTTCTTTTTTAATTATTTTTTGAGAACTTCGTACGAATACGTACGTATTAGGTACGTCAATGCAAATACCTATCCATAGAAAAGTCAATATTTTACCCCTCTTAGTACGTCGTGACTCGTGACTCATATACTTTTAACTGTTTCTTTTTATGGAGTTAAATATTAAAATGAGCAGTACACAAGATGAACTTTGTCTACCTGCAATTGAAGACGATGAGCTTACATTACCTAGAGCTAGTATATACAAAATTATTAAGGAACTTGTAGGTGAATGAAAGATACATACATATACAACTTTATTACTGATTGAAATAATTTAAAATAAGGTTCCTTCGATCCGAGTTGCCAACGAAAGTCGAGAATTGATTTTGAATTGCTGCACTGAGTTCATTCATCTTATTAGTTCAGAAGCAAATGAAGTCTGCAACCAGCGAAACAAAAAAACCATAAATGCAGATCATGTATTGGAAGCCCTAGATCGTTTAGGATTTAGGGACTATAAACACGAAGCTGAAGCTGTTTTGAACGATTGTAAGGAAGTAGCAGCTAAACGCAGGCGCCAAAGCACAAGATTGGAACACTTAGGAATCCCCGAAGAAGAGCTACTCAGGCAACAACAAGAACTTTTTACAAAAGCTAGAGAAGAGCAGGCTAGGGTAGAACAAGCACAATGGATAAGTTTGCAGGCGAAAGCTGTCCAACATAGTGTTGAACTTATGCACCAACAAATGAAAGCCATACAAAAATCTCCCAAAGATGATGAGGATGATTACTAATCTTACATCGAATGGATCTTACCAATCGCACTTGATATAAGCAAATATTATTTTTCTGACCATTATACTCGAATTTAAGGGGACAGCTAGCTATCACTGAAACTCTGCATTGAAAATTAGTGTTAATTGGTAAAATGTAGACAATAGGCTAGAACGGAGAAATCGGAAGAATCGTTGTTGGTTTGTTGTGTTAAACCAACAAAAATTCCTTCGATTCTTATACCTTCGGTTCCTCCGTTTTTGATTTCACGTCTAATGAATTATAGATTTTTTTTCTTTGAAAAAAATAAAGCAATTTAAGCTAAATTTGCAAAATATTAAAACATTTTTGTTTTCAGTGATGGAAATCGATTGGATAGGAAAGTTGTTTTTGGTTACCACCTGAAAACTAAATACATTCAGATATTTTACGACAGAAAATATTAATACATAATAATATAATGGATCAGTCATGCATGATACAAAAAATAAGACTCGTAGTGTCGTAGTCGATGCGGTTTTATGGTCGTGTGTATTGTACCGGTACAGTATGTCGGCGTGGTGTGTAAAAAGGAACGGAATGGTTTACCGATGCGCTTTGATGTTTTTTTGTAGTTTGGTCGTTTTAAAGTAGGTTTATTAATTTTTTAAAGATATCTAAAACATGTATTTTGCCATATACTGATTATTGTATTTGGCTTCATCCCGAAGTGTTGGAAATTATTAAACATGAAAACAAAAACAAATGATTTTTGATAGCCCAACATCGACACAATTGGTTCTGTAAATGGCCAGTCGGTTGAAATTTCCATACAAACGCTGCCCAGTGTGGCCAATTTAGCATTTTTCCTGCTAAATTTAGCAGGAAAATTTTATTTTTAGCAGGTTTTTTTACCAAATCATGTTAGCATTTTTTTTAGCATGATTCTATATTTTAGTTTGAAAATTTAGCAGGATTTCAGTTAAGCCAAAGTATAGAATTACAAAAGGTTAGTCAAATCAAAACAAACGTGAGTGTGAACAAAGACCAATACAATTTTCATTTGAAACTGACTTTGAACACTGCCATCACCGCTGTCAAATTTCGCTTTATCTTATTTAGTTCTGACGATATTTAATGCTGCTCTTGAGAGTTTTTAGCTTCATGAATTTAGTAAAAGACCAACGGAGAAATAGAATGAAAATAAACATGCTTAATAGTATTCTACTTATCAGAGACAATTTGTCAGAAGTTTGTTGTGACAGTTTCGCCATTCCAAGTTCCAAGCAAAATCGTGAAAGAAGTGGGATTAGCAAGATTCTATAATACGCCTAAAGAAGAAAAAGATTTGCCTGATGCTTTTGAGGAGGCTTTAAATGAAGCCCAATATTTTTAATGTTTACAAAAACAATGACTGAATTTAACTGATTTTTGTTCCTTTTTATAAAATAGTTTTAGTGTCACTAAGTGATTTTTATGTTTTTGTTATGTTTGCTTAATAAATACTATTTTGTCTGAAAAAACAATGTTTTTATTAGTTTTAAGCTTATTGCAGGATTTTTAGCAGGTTTTGTATTCGAAAAAATGTTTAGCATGATTTTTAGCACTTTTTCTTAAAAAAAAAACATGCTAAAATACTGGACTTAGTATGATTTCAAATATTTCATTGGTCAGACTGACGCTGCCTGAAACTTGTTCCTGCCATTGTATAAAGACATTATTATTATATAAACATAACATAAATGTACATAAAATGGTTCCTACTAATTCGATCGGTTTTTACAGCGATAATATGGTGTACGAATAATTTCATTACGACTGATATATTATGTGGATTTTTGGCTTTTTTTTTTTTTTTTAAACAAAATAGTAATTTATAATTGCTTCCTCATGTTTGTCATCAAAATGTTTGTTTAGTTGAAACGAAATTCCAACACAGATATTTTAGCAAACTAGTTGGAAGCTTGAGGCATTGACGTAGTCATTTTCGAGAAAAAAATATATAAAATATATATGGCGCCCATAGTTATGTTGGAACACGCGTGAACAATACAAATATTTTTTTCTCGAAAAGTCAATCTTTTTGCAATAATGCCTACAAAGCAACGCAAGTATTCTACTGTCATTTCAACTTTTTCGCACTTACTTAACTATACTCCTCAAGCTTTCAACTAGTTTGCTGAAATACCTGTGTTGGAATTTCGTTTCAACTAAAACTCGATCTTTCGACTCTGCATATAAACTAGTACCTAGTTTATATGCATGGTTGAAGCGAGCTTGAACTGAGGATCACCCATTTGTAAACAGGGATGAGTTGGAACGAAATGGAATTCGACTGAGTTGAAATGGTGAATACACAATTATTTCTGCAGGTGATCAAATGCATATTAACGAATGAATATTTGTTGTTGAAAAGTATGCGCATAACTTGTAAGAGCAATCAAAATATTTTTTTCTCGAAAACTCAAACTTTTTGACTTAATGCCTACAAAGCAACGCAAGTATTCTCCTGTCATTTCAAATTTTTCGCATTTAGGCCGTGTGCGAACAGCGTTAAAATTTTATCCTCTGGCTATTTTTTGACGTTTGAGTTGAGGTGAATAAATGTTTAGCTTTTTGGTGTGCGAACTGGATTAAATGGGATTTTTAACACTAATATATTTTTTTTAAATTTCCCTACAAGAATTGAAAAATTTCCCCTTCTAATTCTTGGTACGGGGAAAAGTAAAAATTTGTTTTGGAAAAAACGAAAAATAAAGAACGCAGCATATAGGAAAGTTCGTAGCTGATTCTGGAATGGTAGCAACCAATTCTGTTTAGTAGCTTAGAAGATATGGCCCCATTTAGCATTTTCAACGCATACCTACATTTTGTAAATCCTATGAATTGTTTTTGATTTTGAACCAAATAAAAAATTGACCATGCAGAAAGTAGCTCGGTTCTGGAATTATATCAATCATCCAGATCAGTTCAGTGGTTTAGAAAATATGGTCCCATTTAATATTTTCAACCGCTATCGCTGCTGTTCTGTTCTGATATAAAACAAAAAACTTAAAACGCAGCATTTTTTTATATGTATACCGCAGAAATAATAAAGGATAAACATTGTTTTTAAAAGAGTTATTATAAACCTTTTGGTTCAACATTTTGCCAAAAGCTTTCAAACTCATAATATAAGAGTTTTCGCAAAAGCGACCCCAGCCCCATCTATTCGGTTATTTGAAATAGCCTTAGTCATTTCTTAGAATATCAGCTATCCACCAGTTAAAGCCCCTTCAAAATCGGTACGTCCGTTTCCCGTCGTCACGTTCGTCAGTTGAAAAATAAAATTTTTCATATCGCCACCTAGGGAATAATTTGCATCATAAGTTACTTCCTTATTATCAGCCATCTGGCACTGAAGGTCCCGTCAAAATCAGCCCTGTAGATTCTGATGGGTTTATATTTACGAAAATGCAAAAAAAATCGACATTATCTATCGGTCAGTGAAAGTCTTGTCAAAATCGGTCTAGCCGTTCTCGAGATTAGCCAGGACAAACAGACAAACAAACATTTTAAAAATGTGTGTTTTGATATAAGGGCTGTGTATGCTCTCATATGCGTGTAGTAAAATACTGTTATTTTGACATTACAAACAGACACTCCATTTTTATTTATGTGTATAGATTTATTTTATTTTGTTAAAGAAAAAAAATTGAACTACTATGTAAAATAATTAAATTTATGGGAAGTTTTAACGCGGTACAGAACACTGGTGGGGCAGCTGAACTTTACAAAAAAAATTGTTTCACAATGAATAATAATGTACAAAAGAGTATATCGGTTAATTTTAGTAATTCTTCGTACCTAACGAAGTTAAATTAAACAAAATTTACAAAAACACAAATGGAAAATTTGACATTAATGATTAATATAAAACAAACAAAAATAAATGCAAATAAAAACAAACACACTACTCTGACTGTCTCTCTTACTCCTTTATCCACTCCTTTATCCACAGAGCAGGCTAAATTTTTGAAGTTTATATTCACCACACTAGTGTCATAATTTAGCCAATGGATACAATTTTAACGCTGTTCGCACACGGCCTTAAATCAACTCCTCAAGCTTTCAACTAGTTAACTGAAATACCTGTTACCTAGTTTATATGCAGGGTCGAAAAATCGAGTTTGATTTGAAATGAAATTCCAACCGAGGTATTTCAGCCAAATAGTTGAATGCTTGAGGAGTTGAGTTAAGTGCGAAAAAGTTGAAATGACAGGAGAATACCTGCGTTGCTTTGTAGACATTAAGACCAAAAGATTGAATTTTCGAGAAAAAAATATTTGTATTTCTTTTACAAGTTATGCGCATACTTTTCAACAACAAATATTCATTCGTTAATGTGTAATTGATCACATGCAGAAATAATTGTGTATTCACCATTTCAATCCAGGTATTTCATTTAATTTTCGACTCAACACAACTGCTCGATTGCGATCGAGTCGATTTCCATTTCGTTCCAACTCATCCCCGTTTACAAATGGGTGAACCTAAGTTAAATCAACTCCTCAAGCTTTCAACTAGTTAACTGAAATACCTGTTACCTAGTTTATATGCAGGGTCGAAAAATCGAGTTTGATTTGAAATGAAATTCCAACCGAGGTATTTCAGCCAAATAGTTGAATGCTTGAGGAGTTGAGTTAAGTGCGAAAAAGTTGAAATGACAGGAGAATACCTGCGTTGCTTTGTAGACATTAAGACCAAAAGATTGAATTTTCGAGAAAAAAATATTTGTATTTCTTTTACAAGTTATGCGCATACTTTTCAACAACAAATATTCATTCGTTAATGTGTAATTGATCACATGCAGAAATAATTGTGTATTCACCATTTCAATCCAGGTATTTCATTTAATTTTCGACTCAACACAACTGCTCGATTGCGATCGAGTCGATTTCCATTTCGTTCCAACTCATCCCCGTTTACAAATGGGTGAACCTAAGTTCAAGCTCGCTTTAACCATGCATATAAACTAGGTATGTGTTGGAATTCCGTTTCAACTAAAACTCGATCTTTCGACTCTGCATATAAACTATGTAAATATCCTTTCGATCACATGCAGAAATAATTGTATTTTCATCATTTCAACTCAGGTATTTCATTTCATTTTCGACTCAACCATTGCTCGACTGCGATACTAGGAGTTTTTCCTTAGGCGTTTCTCTTTTTAAGCTCGAAGTAGTTCACTGAGCTGTCAAAAACAAATCTGTTTCTTTTTTTGCTCCGAGCGCTCAGAATTGAATTGAATTGAATTTTATTGAGTCTTTAGTTTCGAGTTACATTTCTAATGCTAATTAATTCTTATTCGCTTTAGCGTGTACAAAAGTGGCTGTAATGTATGGCCTTCTTTTTCAGTTATGTTATGAAAAGCCTCGTATCGAAAAGTTATTATATAAATGATAAATATAAAAGTTTTCCTGCTCTTGCTCAAGACAGAGAGGGTAATAGAGTTGCTGTGACGTATTGTCTGATCCGAGCGCTCAGAGTTTTCATGTTATTTGACAGATTGTGAGTTGATTTTTACTGATATGACAGTGAAGTGCTTAAGTGTGTTTCTTAATTAAATCAGAGTGCTCGGAGTGTACTCTGCTCAAAGTTTAATCGACAAGCTCAGGCTCTACTTCATGCTCTGCTCAGAGCTAAAAAAGAAAAACACCACTTTACTGTCATATCAATAGAAATCAACTCACAATCTGTCAAATAACATGAAAACTGCATAAAGATGACCGCGCTTTACTTCGTGCTCGGTCTTCTGCATCATTTTATCCTGAGCTCATAGAGCGCGCTCTGAGCAAGCTCTGATTGAAAAAAGGAACACAAGTTGAGCGCTCGGAGCTAAAAAAGAAACACAGGTCTTTTTATGACAGCTCAGTGCACTGTTCCGAGCTTAAAAAGAAAAACGCCTTTAGGCAACACCATATGCAAATGAATACGTTCAGAGCATTGACGTCATTGACGTATTAGGTATGGACCGCCAGTAGCCAAATTCACGCGTGTTCCAACATAACTAGGGGCACCATCAACTACTAGCAGGAAATCTGCGTAGCAGTGATATGATTTCTTTATTTAATTATTTACTATTGAAATATTTCGGTGGAAATTATTATCAAACTACTTTTATTTTACAAAACACATCCACACCTTATGCCATGAGTTACTTACAGATGAATAGATTATCGTTTTCATTTAAATTCTAATGGCGAAATTAGCACATATATTTAACACTAAAAGATGATGGCGTTTTTAGACTGTTTTTAGATGGAACAACTTTTCTTGACTGTTTGTATGGAAATTTCAACCGACTGGCGGTCCATATCTAGTACGTCAATGATTGACGTATTAGATATTGACCGCCAGTTGCCTTAAAAATGAGAAAAAAAAAATCATACGGGCATTGACGTACTTAATACGTCAATGCATACGTGCTTAAAAAATAAAAACGCCTACTGCGATCGCATGAATGAAAGAATACAAGATTACGACACTTGGTTTTTTTTCAGTTTTTTGTTGTTGTATTTTTTTCACTTGTGACGTAAGCACAAACAGAAAAACAATCAAATGGTGAAATCTTGTTATGAATTTACCCCAGATAAAGGGAAAAAGAGTGCAAGGTTCTTACGTCACAAGTGAAAATTACGTCACAAGTGAAACAACAACAAAGTGAAAATGCTAAAGTGTCGTAATCTTGTATTCTTTCATTCATGCTGCGATCGAGTTGAATTCCATTTTGTTCTTACTCATCCACGTTTAGAATGGGTTGAACCTAAGTTCAACGACGCATATAAACCACTGATCTCTATATATAATTATATATTGAGATCTGTGATAAAAACTAGTTAAATAAGAATGTTCGAACCATTGACGTACTAAACATGGACCGCCAGTCGGTTGAAATTTTCATATAAACAGCCTGCTGAGAATCCGCCGACCGCACCATAAGTGCAAGCGGACTGCTTAAGCCAAAGAAAAGTAGATCCCTCCCTGGTGGCTAACAGCTTATAACTCGGCTAATATCCTCACGCTTATTTGGCATCTCTGCCCATCCTAACCTCATTTTTATCATTATCATTTTACCTTCTAATTGAAAGCGTGTGAACTTAAAAACTATTCTATTATTTTAATTCATTAAAGTCGTTACAATCCTAAAAATATTTTAAAAAAGAAGTTATTGTAAGTAATACTAAAAATATCAACAAATTATTATATAATTCTAACTATTTCACTTTTCTGTATAATAAAGGATTTTATAATTCACTCCAGAAAAACTGATGTTTTTTCTTCACTAGAGGACTTCATAAAAAATAACTTCTGTTGGCGCTAATTCGCACCAACAATTTATAAAATCAATAAGAATTGAATTTAATCGGATTAAATTGCAACAATCTGCTGAATACTTTCAAGGATGCAGTCAAACAACAAACGAAAAGGTTTACTTTCAACGTCTAATGAGACCATGCGGTCGGCGGAGGAATACAACTGCGCAAGTTGCGATAGACCTGACTCCTGTGAGGACATGGTGCAATGCGATTTTTGTCAAAGCTGGCACCATTATAGCTGCGTGGGAGTAGACGAATCAATTCAAGAAAAAAGTTGGGTTTGTAGCAATGAATGTGCTACTATGGCAGGTAAGAGTCTTTTAGTATCCAATTTAGAAGTAAGTTCCGCATCCGCAAATAATACTGTTGCTATATCGTTAGCTCAAAGTGCTGCAGCAGCGATAATGCCAAAAGATGCCAGTACTTATGCATCTTCATGTACTACAAGTGCCGAATCAGAGACATTTAGTGCCAATGTTAATATATGTACGTCACCGTATACAACACCAAGTGTCGCCTCACACACTGCACGTGATTTTGTACTCTATAGCACGACATCTACGCCATATACTGCGGGTGCAACACAACATGTCATGGTGCACGCTATGCCAGCCAATGCATCACGTATTGCCACTTGCAATACAACATTCAGTGCTATGTACGCCGAGCCAAAGGGTGCTATGCCTATTGAAGCAAGTGTTGCCACTATTACCGCCCCCTTCATCGCCCATACTGCCCCCTCTACTGTTTTATATACTGCTCCTTCTAACACCTTATACAACCAGCCAAATAAAGATTTAAATTACATTAATAACGCATTTTCTACTAATTCTGTCTACCGCCGAAATATTTTTGTGCCAGGTTATCTTGAAGCCGATTCATACATAAATTCTAGGTACGATGCTACACCATGGGAAACACAAGCAACTTCGAGTAGTGCTAAAGCAGATGGGTTAACTTATACCATCTAAACTGCGGTTGCTTATAATCATCCTGCTGACGTGACCAATTCCAGAACAACTTTTGGTAAAGGTGCTGTTGCAAAGCAATTTGGTGAAAAACACGACTTGTCACAAGCTTCCACGACCTCCGCATGGGATGATCGGAAGGGTATAGCTGATCACCCCCCAATCTCGTATACCTTCCCAACGAATACAAATGCTGCTGTAAATACATCTTATAATAACGCCAAGCGCCTATCGCACATACCCTTGGATGGTTTAAGTATTGCTTCAAAACCAAAATTCAGTGAATCTTCTGTTGCTGTCGCTGCAAACCAAATTGCGCACACTCAAGTTGTACCAGCTGTCATTTCCACAGGCCCATGTACTTTTGCCGCTACCACATCTACTATTGCAAATACAACGCTACGCACTGCTGCCGATTCGACCAAGAAATTGCCGAACAACAATATCTCAACCGTTCAGAATCGCCAGCGACGGGAGTCAATGGTTTCTATCGATTCAAAGGAGTCATGGACCACTCTTGCAAGAAATATTAAAATGGAGCTGCAGTTGCTTGATGAGGAAAGGGAATTGAAAGAAAAGAGAGACAACGAGTACCTGGAAAAGAAATATCAAATTTTAAGCAAAATTCAAGTGGAAGATGGGTCGTCCTTCGATGAGGGTGAAATTAACAACAATAATTTATTAAATAAGCGCCGCGGCTACTAAATAAAAATAAATAAATAAACAATAAATTCAGTGCATTTCCAATTAAAATCAACATATAAAAAAATAAAAAAAAAAAAAAAACCATCATACCTACATATATACTCAGTGAAAGTGCCGTGTTAATTAATAAATATAAATACATACCTACATAACCAACAACACATCTCAGTTCTTATCTTACTCCATACCATATAAGCCCATGCATCGAACAATAAAAAAAAAAAAAAAACACACAGTCGAAATTCTTTTTCTTTCTCTTGACCCTTCACTGACACAGTTACTTTCATTTGATTATTGACTGCATTGTGTGGATTTCCTACGCAAGGCAAGCAATGATCAAATTAAAGTAATACTTCATGCATAACTGAAAATTTGTGTATCTGTCCAGGGGCGGATCAATACATATTGCTGCTAAGGCCTAACACTAGTAGTAATGTGTATTGAAAAGTTCTTATGGTTTTTTACTATTAATTTTTAGTTTAGATTTATTTGTGAAATTTGGTTTTGTTTTGTGTTTGAATTTTATAATGGAGGATGAATTTAGGGTCGATTTTAGCAACATTCGGGGGCTAAGATCGAATCTTTTCTCTGCGTACGGCCATACTGTAGAACACAGGCCAGCTGTTTTGGCACTAAGTGAAACCCAAGTAGGTGAAAATACTGATCCTGCAGAATTTAAACTCAACGGGTATATCTAAGTGCCACTATTCCTCTCGTACCATGGTCTCGCTGTCTATATCAGAAATGATGTTGCTTATCAATTGCAACCACAATACGGTCTCAATGATTTTTTCAGGAACTTTAACTGGTCACTATGCTTCCTCGATAGTGACGTTGACTCCAGTGCTGATATGATCACAAATTTAATTCTTCTCGGGATGAAAAAATTCATTCCGAATAGGTCGAAAAGCATTAAACCTAAAGAAAATTCATGGTTCGATTTGAGCTGTAAAGAGGCTATCAGGTTGAGAGAAGTAAGTTTCCGTTGTTACAAAGCCAACCCTACTGAGGAAAACCGGAAAAAGTTTCAACAAGCTAGAAAGACCTGCAACGGTCATATTCGACGAACCAAATTCCTGCATGAACAAAAATTACGGCAAAAAATACTGCAATGTCCCAAAGGCAGTAAAAATTTTTGGTCTTTTGTAAAGAATATACGAAATTCAACCTCGTCCTCGGTTCCGACGCTCGTATCAAATGACACACCTGTGGTCAGCTCACAAGGAAAAGCCAATTTGTTTGCAGCTCAGTTTGCTGCTAACTCCACGCTGCCACACAGTGATATGATACCTCCTGTACTTGAGAGCGTAAACGGTTTTATGGGGCGAATCTTCTTTCGCACTCGTACAGTTGCAAGAGTTCTTAAAGATCTCGACATTCACAAATCCGCTGGCCCGGATAGTATTTCCCCCGTTATTCTGAAGAGGTGTGCTTCCACGCTGGCAAAGCCACTGCGTAAGCTTTTCCATCTATCCTATTCTACTGGTCTCTTCCCGAGTGGATGGAAAACAGCATTTGTCCAGCCTGTCCCAAAAAAAGGCGAATCTTCTTCCCCCTCCAACTATCGACCGATTGCATTAACGTCCCTTCTTTCTAAGGTCATGGAAACGCTGATAAATTATCAGCTTAAGAAATATCTCGAAGAACGAAAGCTTCTTAATGACCGGCAGTACGGCTTTCGTAGCAATAGGTCCACTGGTGATCTGATGGCTTATCTCACCGAAAAGTGGAACCAATCTTTACATCGTTTTGGTGAAAGTAAGATTATTGCGCTTGATATTTCAAAGGCATTTGATAGGGTTTGGCATCAAGCTCTTTTTTCGAAAATGCATGCTTTCGGTATTGATGAATCCCTAGTTCGCTGGATTAGAAATTACCTTTCGGACCGTTCAATACAGGTAGTATTGGATGGTTTCAAGTCTGAAATCTTCAAAATAAATGCTGGTGTGCCCCAGGGCTCAGTTTTGTCTCCGACTCTCTTCTTGATTTTTATCAATGATCTTTTGTCTGAAACTTCTAATCCACTAAATTGTTTCGCTGACGACAGCACCCTCAGCTTTTCATATTCGTTTCCTGATTCACAACCCAGCTCTTCGGTTGTGGAACTGGAGCGGCAGCGTATGATAAGTTCATTAAATTCCGATCTTGACAGCATTGTCCAATGGGGAATTAACAATCGCGTGGAATTTAATGCTTTAAAAACTCAATGCTGTCTTCTGTCACTTAAGCGAATCATACCCCCTATGCCACTATCTATGAGTGGCACTTGTATAGAGGAAACTGAAAAGCTTTCCATTCTCGGTATGTGTGTTACCAACCACCTTCTGTGGAATGACCACATATTTGATGTCGCCAAAAACGCTGCGAAATGCTTAGGTTTCTTACGACGATGCAAGAAATACTTTTCTCCCAATGATCTGGCTGTTGTTTATAAGGCGTATATACGTCCAAAACTTGAGTACAACTCTCATGTCTGGGCAGGAACTGCAAAAACTTATTTGAATCTCCTGGATAGAATCCAGAAAAGGGCTTTAAAAATGATAGGAGATAGGACAATAACGGAAACATTTGTGTCACTTGAACACCGTCGCAATGTTTCTTGCCTCTCCTTATTTTATCGCTTTTACTATAAAGAGTGCTCCGCCGAAATAGCCAGTTGCATTCCACCCCTGAAACAATTCAACCGCAATACTCGCGCTGCAAGGAATGCCCATCAGTTTACCCTAGAGCCCAACTTCGGACGTACAGTTAAGTACAGAGATTCTTTCTTTAGCCGCACTACACGATTGTGGAATGCTTTACCCGGCTCTATTTTTCCACTCCATTTCAATCTACAGACATTCAAAACCAATGTGCATCGGCATCTCCTTTCGTACCCTATCCAAATTTCCTAAAGCTCGTACTGTGTTAATTCATATAAAGGGTATTAATAATCCCTTGAGTGCGCGTTAAATATAAAAAAAAAAAAAAAAAAAAATAAGATCCGTAAAAAAAGTGAATGGATGGTTAGGAAATTATTCAAACCAGAATATGCCATCTGCGACATCGGGTCTTAAATACTTAGATCCCGTTCAAGGACATCCAGTCCCACCTGAACCACAATTCAATCCCTACAATAACAATATCAACAGAATGTGGCAGGGAAACTCAAGAAGCTATAAACCAAATGACACATTGGTGGAAAGGCAGCACGCTCCAGGTTTCAATAACAATTTGACCTTCAATACATCACCATCACAGCAGTTATTGCATCAATCATCATTTCCGCCTCATCAAGCGACAACATTAACTCTACCACCGATTGACAACAGCGCAGCTATTTTTCAGACGAGGAGCTTGAATAAAAATCAAATAGCCGCACGTCATTTAATGTCCAAGGATCTGCCGAGCTTTGATGGGAATCCCGAACAATGGCCATTGTTCATATCCAGTTTTAAAAGAAGTACCGAGCTCTGCGGATGAGGAGAACATCATGAGGTTAAATAAAGCTTTAGCAGGTAAAGCAAAGGCTGCTGTGAAATGGATATTGTTACAACCTAATTGTTTCCACCAAGTTATGGACAGACTCAAGACGCTCTATGGAAGACCTGAACTGATTATTCAAACGCTCCTTCACAGACTTAACGCAACACCACCACCCAAACATGGACAATTGGAAGCGATTTTGAGTTTCGCAATGGAAGTACTACTATTCGAGCTACAGGTTTGGATGCTCACCTGAACAACCCTTCTCTCTTGATGCAACTTGAAGCAAAGCTACCACCAGACCACAGTATACATATTAAAGGTAATATATTGCGCAGGTTGTCAAAAATCGAATGACATATGGAAAAAAAAAATTATTTGGTGACCCTAGATACGACTCTACTTATAAAAACTCTATAACCCAAATGTCATTTTTGTATGTAAGTTTTTTTTATTTTTTCAACACATTAGCCCTCACTGCGATTTTAATACGATGTTCTCTTGGTCCTTATTCCAATATTGATAAACAGCCTTTTTAAATTAATTTCAATGAATTGATCTGCCTTTTAAATACTTCAACATACTCTTTTTAGGTGAAACGAGAATCTCCAACTAAATTGGCCAAAATAAATGAACCACAGTTTTGTAAATCCGGCACTCAACATACATTCGCAGGACACAACTGCTGCGAGAAATCCCTTCGAAATACAACGAATCAATCAGATATGTGATACTTCATCAAATGGAATTGAAAATCCAGGCTTCGACGTTGTAAATGCACCATTTCGAATTGGAATTCCATTTAAGTCAACTATTGGTTGTCGAATCGAATAATCTTACTCTATTCGAAGATGTTGGCAGAAAAACTTGTATTCTCTCCAATGAATCCAAAGACCCCTCGAGTTTTGAACGACATAAGCGAAGAGGATACAACAATGGAAATTGGCAAAGAAATAGATCTATATCAATTGGAGTTAGAAAATAGCATAAATGAAGCTAGGCAAAGAAAAACTGTCGACAAAGACTGTCAAACTTTCGGCGAGAATTTGGAAGATATTGTTGACAATTCACAAGTAGAAGAAGAAGAGTCTAAATCCCCAGAACCTAAAACAGCTAGTTCTAAAGAAGTTTTGAAGAAAGCCCAAGGTTTCTAATACGTCTTTCGTTATAAACAAAACTTCCATTAAGGAGACAACACCAAATGAATCGTTTAGTAATGATGAAGGTATTGACTATGATGATACTGAAGATGATGATTGTGGTGTGGATTTTAAAGCTCCTGCTCCGTTTGTGCGTGCTTATCGTAGGCCAGATCCAGTTCCGTCACCACTGAGCGTAGAAAATCATAGTGAGTATTCAAAAAAAATGAACCAAAACCAACAGTTGGAACTGAAAGCAAATCTTCTGTTAAAAATATAATTCGCAACAGTATCTGGAAGTTGATACCTACAAACAAAGGAGTAGCATTAGGAAATCTACTCGAGATGTTAAGAACCAGTTCATGAAATCAGTTTTTCATAAAAACCATGAGGCTTATAATTTCGGGAAATGAATTTGATTAAAGTTTTTTTTGTCTGTCCCTTTTTGGATGTTATTATTATTTATGTTTTTGAATAATATTCGCACTAGTATTATACTTACATTTGTCACTTTGTTTACTTCACCTTCATATTTAATTTATTCTTATATTTTATGAAAATATTTAATGTCCATTTTTTTATTAAATAAATAAATAATTTATTTTCAAATACAATAAAAAAATTAAATGTTTGATTTTTGAATAATTTCATATCTTTCCGGGGAAACTTACATTGAAAAGTTGTGAACAAACTTAATAAGATAATTAAACTTTTCACCTTTTAGCTACTTTCAAGCAATTTTAAATTGTCTATTTCCTTATAGCCCAGTGAAATTAAAGTTTTACTTCTAAATAATTCCCACAAAGCTGGATTTTGCTGGAGACCTTTGTTTTGATTCTTGAGCAAATCAAAAAAGTACCCATGATTGGTGAGACATCTCAGCACTGGAAATATACAATAGATGATTTTTTGATTTAACAAACCGTGATGATGCGGTTGTTGTTGTTCCAATTTTTTGAGGATTTGTATTAAAAATCCTTTTTAGAGATATCTCATCACTGGAAATAAACAATAAATGATTTTTTAATTAAGTATTCAGTAAAATTTCACAAACCGTGTTGGACGATGCTCTATAATGGGTTGGTGGATTAGTTGAGGTTTTTGTTGTTTCATTTTTAATCATATTCAAATCATTGTGCCGAGTTCGTATGAATGTTGTGTTTGTTGCTTCTCTGATGGACTCTTAACTGAATACTGCTTTGACGTTATTGAAATTTACCTCACAACTTCTGACAAAAATCCTAAGGAGGTTCATGCAAAAAAGGAAAAACGCTGTGCAGGAAATAACTTTCTATAGGTAGACTAGTACTATTTCCATCGTCCGATATGGGTGGACCATCATGCATGGCGTGAATCACCATCTTCGTCACTGGTTGTTGAAATCTATTCGCTTTCATCGGCGTTGAAGAGTGATATTAGTTTCAGTTTTGGTTTCCCAAATCGCTTTACTTGATCTTAATCTTCTTAATCGGATGCATCCAGCTGTATGTTATTATCAATCCTTTTTCAATTTTCTCTGTTTCATCTGTGAAATAAAATGTAGTTGTTAGAAATAAGAATATATCAATAAATAGTTAAGAAACAATAGTATATGTACATTATTTGAACTTTCATTTTTAATTCCATACAATTTTGTTTTTACATTTTTCAACTGAAATGTCACTTTACTTCAGTGACAGCGCACTCCCAGTGACAGGGGGTCTCCATTTTTGACACATGCGCGAACTTGAACAAAAACGGAAACTCGGAGTATATTACCTTTAATATGTGTACTGTGCCAGACATCCTTCTCAACTGGGGTACATATAAAATGACGCTGCCGGAGTGTACTCTTTCTCATTTCAGTACATGGATTTACCAACTAACCGAAGCTGCTAATGCAGTTCTCACTCCGCAGTCTACAGAGAATAAAGCTTCCAATCGAAGTCGGCAAGTTCCACAAAAGGCTGGATTCTTGAATTCTCATTCGCGAGTTGATGCAAACAACAATGAATTGAAAAATAAATGCTGCATCTGCGATGGAACTTGCGATTCAGTAGCCGCTTGCGAACAATTTCAGCGACTTAATCGAACTTCAAAGTGGACGGCGGTGAGAAAATATCGGCTGTGTGGACGATGCTTAAAGGAACATGATGCACGTAAATGCCTTTCGACTTCAATCTGCGGCACAGATAGATGCACGTTTAAGCATCACCCATTGCTACACAAAGCGGAAAAAGAGAAGAATGGAAAGGATATGAAGGGAGAAATGAATGGGAACATACATCATATGGATAGCCATTGCAATGTCCATCGCGACCACGGCGTTTCGACCTTATTTCGCATAGTGCCGGTAGTGCTGTATGGTAATGGAGTGCGACTTAAAACTTACGCATTTTTGGACGATGGTTCCTCCTTATCGCTTATGGATGAAGAACTCGCTGAACTACTTAAAATAAAAGGGAAATCACAACCGCTATGTCTCAAATGGACTGGTGATACCCACAGATATGAGAGCGCGTCAAAGGTGCATAACTTGCGAATCTCAAGTACGGTTTCTAATGCGGAGATTCATTCATTTACCGACGTTCATACAGTGAGAAAGCTTTCGCTACCATATCAATCGCTAAACTTTGAACAACTGCAAAAGAAGCATGAACATCTTAAAGGATTATCAATTGAATCATATGAGAATTTGACTCCACGTTTATTGATCGGTCTCAGGCATACACATTTAGGACTTCCCATTAAATGTCGGGAAGGAGGTTCTGAAGAACCAGTCGCCACTAAGACTCGCTTGGGTTGGATGATACATGGCCGTTGTCTTGAACCGATTTCTAAAGGTGCATCAAAATATCAACAGTACAATTTTCACATCTGTGAATGTAATGATGCTAGACTACAGCGCCTAGTGAAAGAGTTTATATGTATGGACAATTTCGGTATATCAAACCCTGATAAGATCTTGATGCCAACCGAGGATAAACGGGCTTTGGAACTGTTGGAAGCCTATACTATCCGAAAGAACGGTCGCTTCGAAACAGCGCTTCTATGGAAATTTGATGAATTCACCATGCCAAATAGTCTTCCCATGGCGAAGAATAGATTAGCTTGCCTTCACAAGAAGATGGAAAGGGATCCTCAGTTAGCCAAAGCCCTCGATGAGAAGATCCAGGAATTCATCGCTAAAGGATACGCTAGAAAGCTTTCGCCAAAGGAAGTTGCTGATAAAAAAAGTGATCGTTCCTGGTACCTTCCCATATTTCCGGTGTTTAACCCCAACAAACCCGGAAAGTTAAGAATTGTGTGGGACGCAGCAGCAACTGTCCAGGGAACATCGTTGAATTCCATGCTTCTGAGGGGACCAGGCCAACTCGTGTCGTTGGTAGCCGTCTTATTTAAGTTCAGAGAAGACCTAGTCGCAATTTTCGCAGACATTATGGAAATGTATCATCAAATTAAAATACGTGCGGAAGATCAACACTTTCAAAGATTCCTATGGAGCAGGAGTAATAAAGTCGAACCTGAAGTAATAGCAATGCAAGTAATGATCATGGGAGCCACTTCTGCATCGGTGAGCGCCCAATATGTAATCAACAAAAATGCCGATGAATTTGCCGCAAAGTTTCCAAGAGCTGTTCAGTCAACCAAAAACAATCAATACGTGGATGACCTGATGGATAGTACCAGCTCGCCGGAGAAAACCATACAGTTAGCCAAGCAAATCCAGTTTGTACATCAACAAGGCGGTTTCTTCATTAGGAATTGGACCTCTAATTCATCTGAGGTAGTAAGAGCCATGAATTCTGAGCCCACCGATCAATTGGATCTCGCTGTTAATATTAAAATGGGGGCTGAAAAGGTTCTCGGCATGTGGTGGTGCACAGCATCAGACTGTTTTACATACAGATTGAGTGCCAAAACAAGTCAAGCAGACATCCTATCCGATCATCGACGTCCGAGCAAACGGGAAGTTCTAAAAATCCTGATGACAATCTTCGACCCATTAGGCCTAGTTGCACATTTTCTTATGTACGTAAAAATACTTCTACAAAACATATGGCGGTCAAAAATTGAATGGGACGATGAGATCCTAGATAAGGATTATGAAGCATGGTTGAAATGGATTCGATACCTGCCAGAGATAGTGAAACTTAAAATTCCAAGATGTTACATCATAAACAACAGTCATCCCGATATCCGATTGGCGATGGATTCCCACTAAATTGAATGTTGCTGATGAAGGAACGAAGTGGCAAAAAGTTCCCGAATTCAAGATATCCAGTCGATGGTTTACGTGTCCAAGTTTTCTCAAATTTCATCCAAGTCTTTGGCCAAACGAAACAGCTCCTGAAGACGATACAACCGAAGATTTAAAAACGTGTTTCGTTAACATCCACACTATACGTTTGAAGGACAATTTTCAAATGAGTGACTTCTCGAGTTACATACGGTTGATAAGAGTTACTGCATATTTTCTACGCTTCATCGATAACATCAGTACAAAAATACGTGAGAGGAAGTCGGGAAATCGCCACCCGCGGAGGACGGTTTTCTCAAACAAGAAGAACTGAGACACGCCGAAATTAAATTGCTCAGAGAAGCGCAGGCCTATGAATACACCGATGAAATTTCTGACTTACGTTCCGGCCAACCAATCGATAAAGGCAGCATAATTTACAATCTATGCCCGTACCTAGATGAGAATAAAATCATTCGAGCAAACAGTCGCGTACCTTCTTCCGCTAATGTTGGCGAAAACATCAAAAAACCCATAATTCTTCCAAAGAATCACCCAATAACCAGACTTATTATCATGGATCTTCACACCCGTTTTAGCCATCGAAACCACGAAACGGTTATAAATGAACTACGGAAAGATTTTCACATAAGCCACATGCGTTCCGTTCTAAGGAACATTAGAAAGAACTGTCAAAGGTGCAAGAATAGCAGCGCAAACCCCAAACCCCCTATCATGGGTCAACTACCTCTGGCAAGGGTCACTCCGTTTTGCCGACCCTTTTCATTTGTAGGCGTCGACTACTTCGGGCCCATGACGGTTAGCATCCTCCGGAGGACTGAAAAAAGATGGGGAGTATTACTAACGTGCCTTACCACCAGAGCAGTTCACCTTGAGGTGGCACACTCTTTGTCAGCAGACTCTTGCATCTTAGCTCTTCGAAACTTTATGGCCAGGCGTGGTACACCCATTGAAATTTACAGTGACAATGGAACCAACTTCCACGGGGCTGAACGAGAGTTAAAAGAGGCGCTCAAAGAAGTCGACACTGAAAAATTGATGCAGACATTTACATCAACGACTACTAAATGGATATTCATTCCACCTGGGTCGCCACATATGGGGGGCAGTTGGGAGAGGCTCGTACGAACAATAAAAACCTCTCTTTATGATATCATGCCAAGTCGCAATCCATCAGATGAGCTGCTAAGAAGCATGCTAGTAGAAGTGGAAAATATAGTAAATTCTCGTCCACTTACTTACATTCCCATTGACGATGAAAGCGCAGAGGCATTAACTCCTAACCACTTTCTGTTAGGATCTTCAAATGGCAACAAACCACCTGCAGTATTCGATGACAGCACTACATCGCTTAAGAGAAATTGGCTTATATCGCAGCAGTAAGCGGAACACTTCTGGCGACGCTGGATAAAAGAGTACCTTCCGACGATTACCCGTCACACCAAATGGTTTACACCAGCGAAACCTATCGAAGAAGGCGACATCGTCCTGATTGTAGATCCGTTGAATCCAAGAAACTGCTGGCCCAAAGGGCGAGTGCTCAAAACTAAAGTATCGAAGGACGGCCAAGTGCGAAGTGCTTTCGTCCAAACACAAAGTGGCATATACGAAAGACCAGCTATAAAATTGGCTGTTCTGGACATCAGAGAAAGCAAAGATGATAACCCACGGATGAATCTACCGAGGGAGAGTGTTGAGAATCCGCCGACCGCACCATAAGTGCAAGCGGACTGCTTAAGCCAAAGAAAAGTAGATACCTCCCTGGTGGCTAACAGCTTATAACTCGGCTAATATCCCCACGCTTATTTGGCATCTCTGCACATCCTAACCTCATTTTTATCATTATCATTTTACCTTCTAATTGAAAGCGTGTGAACTTAAAAACTATTCTATTATTTTAATTAATTAAAGTCGTTACAATCCTAAAAATATTTTAAAAAAGAAGTTATTATAAGTAATACTAAAAATATCAACAAATTATTATATAATTCTAACTATTTCACTTTTCTGTATAATAAAGGATTTTATAATTCACTCCAGAAAAACTGATGTTTTTTCTTCACTAGAGGACTTCATAAAAAATAACTTCTGTTGGCGCTAATTCGCACCAACACAGCCAAAAAATGTTGTTCCAGCTAAGAACAGACTAAAAACGCCATCATCTTTTAGTGTTAAATACGTGTACTTATTTCGCCATTAAAATAGTAAATAATTAATTTAAAAAAATCATATCACTGCTATGCAGATTCCCCGCTAGTAGTTGATGCCGCCCCTAGTTATGTTGGAACACGCGTGAAGTTGCCTACTGGCGGTCCATATGTAATACGTCAATGGTTCGAAAACAGTGAATGTACTTGATTTGACAGATTCGTAAAAACGGCTAATAGGGCTTTTTAGGTAACAACGATATATCTCTTTCTCGTTCTCACAGAATTGTCAAAAACAGCAGTATGATGAACAGCTGATTTTTTTTTTATCATTGTTGAAAAATTGATTGAAAACAAAAGCGGGAATTTTAAAGATTTTTGCGCGAAAATTGTGAAAATTGTTGGTTTTGCTAATTAAAATAAATTTTTAAGCTACGGAAATCACAAATTTCACACAAAAAAGAATACCGCATTTAAAAATTATTTCCAAATTGTTTTCTTCAAGATCTTGAGTTTGACAGTTTGAAAAAAGCGCGATACATATTTCAATCTGTCTTCGTCATAGCGTGAGCTTTGACAAGATGGTAAAACTCCCTATAGGGAGTTTTACCATCTTGTCAAAGCTCACACTATGGTGAAGACAGATTGAAATATGTATCGCGCTTTTTTCAAACTGTCAAACTCAAGATCTTGGAGAAAACAATTTGGAAATAATTTTTAAATGCGGTATTCTTTTTTGTGTGAAATTTGTGATTTCCGTGGCTTAAAAATTTATTTTAATTAGCAAAACCAACAATTTTCACAATTTTCGCGCACAAATCTTTAAAATTCCCGCTTTTGTTTTCAATCAATTTTTCAACAATGATAAAAAAAAATCAGCTGTTCACCATACAGCTGTTTTTGACAATTCTGTGAGAACGAGAAAGAGATATATCGTTGTTACCTAAAAAGCCCTATCGCAAAAGCGTCTTTTATTTTAAATCATTTGTTATATTATTTTGCTTTGTGTTATTATAACATAAATATATGATATTTATAGCATGATATGATTATACTTTAAATATTATATGAAATCAGTATTACAATAATGGAAAAAATGCAAATAGCGTTATCAGAGTTACACGTTCAAAGTGAATATATTTCAAATGAGGCTCGAAAAATTGAAAATATCTATAGTGAAGTATCAGAAACTATGGAAACACACGGACAAAGTCTTGTTGAAACCAGTACTAAAATTCAAGCAATGGAAAAGATAAAGTTGGAAAAACAGAGTCTTTTAATTGAAATCGTTGAACGAGAAAAGCAATTGAGTTTAGCTTTCGATATATTAGACGACTTGGAAAGCGAATATGGAATTATTTCAAGATTTGGTATTAATGATAAGAGGAGTTTCGAGTGTGTTCATAAACGTCAGAGTAACTAAGATCTGTTATCACAAAATTGATAAAAAACGATTATTTTCTGAGTGTAAACGTTCTGTTTATTTATATTTATTTGTTTTAGCTATGTCCAAAATACTTACAAAATTAATGATGTTTATGAAAACACCTGTCTTCTGTTACTTTGATAATATTTAACTTCTAATTAAATTTTAGATTTCTATATTTATTCTGCCGCCTTTGAAAAAGATGGTCTGCAACAATTAAACGAATATAGGAAATTGTTTGGAATTCGTACTGAAGGACATTTTTCAGAACCAAAGGCTTATCAAGCAAAAGTAAGATTATTACGTCTGTTAAATAGAGATTATCAGTTTCCTTTTAGATTCTATTTTCAGAAGATAATTTTGTAATATTCAACTACGGTTTTACTGATAACACTTATGATTTGCAAGTAATTGAACCGAGTCATCAATATTTTGATGAAATGCGGAGACTCTTAATGAAATGTGGTGATATTGTGGGATTCATTTGCTGTGCAAGGATATTCCTAAAAAAAAACAATTTCTAGTATGTCTTACTTATAAGTTTGGGAACTCTAGTGAAATGTGACTGGAACCGCGCAAAAAAAAATAATTAAAAATTAAACAAAAATCGAATATGATATAAAACGCTTCAATCCACGCATTTTTTACTATAGTATGGTTGTCTATTTCGTCCGTTTTGAAAGTAGGAAATTTTTTTTAAAAATGGACTTAAAATGAAAATAAAATATAAACTAAATTAACAACGGCAATTGGGCGTGTTCGGCGAGATCTGTTATTCTTTTATTATGTTATGATTTTCAATACAAAAGTTTGAGTTGTCAAAAATCTTTTATGAGTAACATATTTGGTATTCAGCTTGCAATCTGTGGCCCGATTAAGGAATACGAAGCGAGTTGTTTTCAATTCAATATCTTATTTTCGACTCGCCTCACTTTGTTTAATTATTTAATACGAAGCGAATCCTTCCAATCGTTCCACTCAATTGACAGCTACAATATATTTTTTTTTAGTTGAAATCATCATGGCCGGGAGTAGGGGCAATTTTTTGTCATTTACTTCGAAATAAAATCAAAATATAATTAAAAAGACATATGTATTGTGTTGGGTGTTGAATATTTGTTTAATTTTCTCCACTATTTATGAGAAAAGTAGCTTCATATTGGGATTTTATATATATATTGAAACACCAGTTAGAAAACGGTATAAAATATTTGGAAGTTCAATTAGGAATAATATAAAATCAGTTTATATTTATAAAACAAAATCAAACAGCGTCTTTGATATAAATCAACAAAGTAACAAGTAGGTAACATAATATTTCAACACACCCACTTATTAAAATATTTAAATAAGAGACAATTTAAATTTTTAATATTCATGCCCATCTTCTTAACGCAAAGTTTGTGCTTGTTACTAGGAACTGCCTCTGTAAGGTTATCAGCAGTCATTTCTTCGGTTGATATATAACGTACAGCAACAGTTTGATCGTTAATTCGGTCACGAATATGATGATGACGAACTTCAATGTGTTTAGATTTTGAACTAAAACAATTTGTTTCAGCTAGTTTGATTGCACTCTGATTGTCAAACGCAATTATTATGTGCTGTTTCTTGAACGATAAATCAATTTCAGCTCCAAACTGTTTAAGCCAAATAGCTTCTTGAACAGCTGCTGACAACGCCATATACTCTGCTTCAGTGCAAGAAAGCGCAACGGTTGGTTGCCTTTTACTTCCCCAAATATCGCACCACCACATAATTTAAATACAAAACCAGTGCATGATCGACGTTTGTCTATGTCTGAAGCCCAGTCAGCATCCGAAAAACCGTTGAGACTTTCAGAACCTTCAAAATGTAATTTTAAATCTTTAGTTCCTTTTAAGTACCTGAAAATCCGCTTCACTGCAGTCCAATGTGCCTGTCCGTGTTTTGAGTTAAAACGGCTCACATCATTTACTGCAAATGCAATGTCTGGCCTTGATCCTTGTACTAGATACAACAGGCTTACAGTCAGACAATCCAAACCGTTTCAAAATTTCGGATATATTTGATTGATCCAACCAAATGTTATTTGTATGTTCGTCATAAGTGATATTCAGTCCAATGCAACTTTTGGCTTTTCCTAAATCCTTCATTTTAAAAGAACTGCACAATGACTTCTTCAAATCATCTCGAAGTTTTTCATCACGCCAGAAAATTAAAAGGTCATCTACATAAATTCCCACTTTTCCATTTGGATTAAAATAAACGCATGGGTCTAATTTAGATTGAACAAGTCCGAATGATTTCAATGCTGTATCTAATTTTATGTTCCACTGTCGACTGCTTTGTTTTAAACCATAAATAGATTTGTTTAATTTACATACTCGACAAATCACCTTGCAAAAAAGCTGTGACAGCATCCATTTGTTCAATTTTCATTCCACTTTTAGCAGCCCATGCAATTAAGAAACGAACAGATGTACTCGCAAAGAATGAGTAAGACAAAAAATCTGGAAAATTCCGAGGGACTGGAATTCTTTTCGATCTTCTTAGCTGTTCTGTCGGAGCTTCCAAAGCGTCAACAAATCCGTCCTCTTCAGATTCAGCAGTAAGCATTTCTTCATCTACATCAGTTGAAGATTCTTGGCCATCTATATCTTTTTCCTCACAAGTAATTACATCTTCTAATAAAGTGCCTTCTTTACTTGTTATTTCTTTAGTTGCACCCACTGAATTCTGTTCACCATCGTTGATTATTGGAATGCAATCAATTACCTTCGCATCTGTTTCTACAAAAACCACATACCGACTGTGCGAATCTTCTTACTTGTTGGATCGATGCACCTGTATCCTTTTGTCGTTTCACTGTATCCAACGAATAACATTTTAGTCGATTTAGAGTCCCACTTCTGCCGTTTTTGTTTCGGAACATGAACCATGACAGGTGATCCGAAGATCCTTATCCCACTTAAATCAACTTTTGAACCGGTCCAGACTTCCTCCGGGGTCTTATTATCAAAAGAAAAATTAACTGACCTGTTCATTACGTATGCTGCTGTATTTACCGCCTCTGCCCAATATGACTTATCAAGATCAGCATCGAAAATCATACATCTGGCACGTTCTACAATTGTACGGTTAAATCTTTCAGCAACTCCATTCTGCTCCGGAGTATACGTATTTGTCTTTTGGTGAATGATACCGGCGCTCTTGCAGAAAGCTTCAAACATTTGTCCAACATATTCGGTTCCGTTGTCCGTTCGAATAACCTTTATTTTTCGTCCTATTTGTGTTTCAACCATTTGTTTAAATTCTTTAAACACACTTAAAACTTCTGATTTTAATTCCAGAAAATAGACGAAAACCTTTCGCGCATAGTCATCAATGAAAGTTAAAAAATACCTCGATCATCCAATTGATTTGTTTTCCATGGGACCACAAAGATCAGAATGTATAAGATCTAAAATGTTCTTGGCGCGTGTTCCTGTGTGTTTGAATGGTACACGAGTTTGCTTTTGAGGCACGTCTCACACTTCTTCAAAAAATTGACGTCTCCGCTGAAATCCACTCCTTTCACAGCACCATTCTTCATTCTGCACAAATCAGCATAGTTGATGAGCCCCAAACGTCTATGCCATGTCAATCTCGACGATGCATTTGCAAGCATACACGACAACGTTTGTCCTTTGATCTTATACACACCATCTGAGGATTCAGCTTTGACCAGAAGTTCACCATCACCATTGAATATACTACACCCGTCCTTGTTAAAAATCAACTGGTTGCCATGTTTGACTATCTGTGCAACAGAAAGAAGATTTGCTGATATTTCAGGGACGTGCAAAACTTCATTGACTTCAATTTCTCGTTTGTCAACATTCAATGAAATGTTTCCCATTCCAGTCACTTGCATCTTTTCGTTGTTAGCAGTCACAATATCTCCTATTGACGATTTCCTGACATTGGTCATCCAGTATCTATGAGGCGTCATGTGCCTTGAAGCACCACTGTCAATGTACCAGTCATCGTCTATTCCAGTTCGACATGAAAGCACAGCACAAAAAGCATTTTTTTAATTTTTTTAGAAATGTGACCTTTCTTTCCACATTCATAGCACTTAATGGTTCCTCTCGATGACAATCCTTTAAAAGGTTTCTTTTTAGCCCCAAAAAACGCATTTTCATTCTTGATTTTGCTATAGTCACAGTCCAACAATTTAGCTTTGATCGCCTCGCCAGTAATAGAAGTACCACTGCTTTCAACTCCCATGATGAACGGTTTGAAATCATCAGTAAGGCCAGCCAGCATTATAGCACCTAACCATTCCGGTGAAATCGGAAATTGTATGCTTGCCAATTTATTTGCTGTGCCAAAGATTTGATTCACATAATCCGTCATGCAATCGCAGTCTTCTAATCGTACTGTGATAAGTTTTTGCAAAAGAGAAATCTTCCTTGTCAGACCATTATCTTCATAAAGGCTCTGTAGCTTCTTCCAAATCGTAGATGCGGTCGTCTCATTTTGTATATGAACATAAAGAGATTCATCAACAGAAAGAACAATTTTAGCCTTAGCTTTTCGAAGCTTTCCAGCATCAGTTTCCGTAACCGGATCTGTTATAGTCCCTTCCAAATCGTGGTATTCCAATATATTTTGCATTGCAAATTTCCATGTATGAAAGTTGTCACCACCGCGCAATTTTTCAATTGGTTCTTGATTTGACATTTTTTACAATAATTTCCAACTAGGAGCAACTAATGCCTTTTCTTTAATTATTGTTTACGAGGAGCAACGAATGCCTTTTTTAATTAAGAAAAATTCACAACAAATGCGAAAGCCAAAACAAAAAACTTATGTATTTAGTCTCCTGGGCCCATAACCTATTGGGATTTTATACATATATTGAAACACCAGTTGGAAAACGTTATAATATATTTGGAAGTTCAATTAGGAATAATATAAAATCAGTTTATATTTATAAAACAAAATCAAACAGCGTCTTTGATATAAATCAACTAAGTAAGATAGTAACAAGTAGGTAATATAATATTTCATCACTTCAGTATTAGTTTTATTGGCTCTTTCATGTTCTCATTGTTGATGCTGTCGTGTGTTGCTGTTTTTGTTACCTACACATTGTTTATGAAAAAATTTATTGTTTATCTCTAAGTTTAAAATCCAAAACATACATATTCATTTATTGTAAATATTCTTTTAATGGTATCTAAATATACCTATAAAAAAAGGAAAAATAAGTTATCTGTTCAAATTTGGTTAAAATTAACATTCTGTATTTTAATATGCCTTTCAAAAAAAGATAGATTTTTTATAAGCACATTAGTTGAGTTATGTTATTGTTTCTTGTAGCGTAAGCGTTTTTCCCCAAAGTATGATATTCGATGTTGTGCTAATATGGGACATACACTAATGAGATGGAAGCACCATATAAGCTGTTGTTATATGGTGTACCATTAAGTCCAAGGACTTCACATCTTGCCTTGAAAATAAGAGATATTTCCTTATAAGTAAGCGTATCATTAAAATAATTTGCTTCCATTAAGTTCAGCTTGAATTGGAAATACAGAATTCTGCTTTGAGATTTCTGAGCTTCTTTAATGAATTCAATCCTTACAACATCTTGGTGAGATTGGATTATTTTATAGAGCCGTTATTTAAAGTGCATCAAAATATTAGGGTCTAGTTCCAAAGTTTCTCCGCAAGAATTTTTGTTTTTTGACTTAGCAAGTCAACCGTCGATAAAATGTTCACACTCCGACAGATTTGAGAAAAAACCCAGGAATTGCAGATCTAACACACCATCTCGCCGTAATAAGCGATCTGTATCTGGTGCATTTGCCAGTATTGAATCGAAAGACAAAACGAAATATATGCTATCAACGTGAAAGGGATCTCAACATCGCCGACTCCGGCGAAAAGTATTTATACATAGATATAATTTTGAAGTAGTCAAGAACTTTGTCTACCCGGGATCCACTACAACTACGCAGAACGACATCAGTGAAGAGATCAAACGAAGAATTACGCTTGCCAATCGCTGTTTCTTTGGGCTCCGAAGGCATTTAAGTATTAAGGCTCTCTCTCAAAGGACCAAGGAGAAGCTGTACAAGACCTTGATCATTCCAGTCCTGCTGTATGGGGCGGAAGCATGGGCGTTAAAAGAGCTCGGATGAAAGTTACTTGGGTGCTTTGAGAGAAAGATTCTTCGAGTGATATTTGGTCCTGTGTGTTTCGAAGGAGCATGGAGAAGAAGATTCAACGACGAGCTATACGTGCTATTCAGCGATATTAACCTGGCCAAGAAGCTGAAAATACAGCGGCTGAGATGGCTGGGGCACGTGGAGCGTATGAACACCAACGCACCAGCCTGACGAGTCTTCGAGTCCAATCCGGATGGTGTACGCAGCATTGGGAGACCCCCAATAGACGCCGCACACAGGTGGAAAATCATAACAGAATAACAGATGTGGCAGAAAAGGCCTAAATATCTATAATGGCCCTGCACACGCATACGGGTCACGCGGTAATTGAGCGATTTCACCTTACAATCAATGAGTACATGCGACTTTTTAAACTAAATAAAGAAAACAAGGACATAGATGATAGACTTTTAGTAGTTTATAAAGCAGTTCAATTATATAATGATACTTTGCATTCAATAACAATATATAAACCAAATGATCTTTTGCATAGCAAATTATACTAGTCAGAATGGAAAGAACTTAAATCGAGGGTAGTTAGGGCCAAAGAAAAACAATTAAATAAGATGAATGAGATGCGTCAAGATCCAAGTGATTATAAAGATAAGGAGTTCGTAAAAAATTTATGATTTCACAACATAAAACACTTGCCAATATACATTGTATAAGACGATAAATGATAGTTTTCATTATATATTATTGTATATCTTATTGTATAAGACGTAAAACAGAAAAAGAAACATATGTCAAAGATCAAAGGGATAGGCAAATAATTAAAAGAAACTATAAATATCAAAACTCTATAGGAAACGTGAAATTTCATAGAAGTCGTACCGGAAGAGACTACACAAAAAGAAAAAAGAACCAAGAAGGTATTTGATATTATTAACAATATATTGTATAGTTTTAATGATTCAAACTGGAGCTCGTTTTTCATTTTGATTTTCAGAATATGTATTTATTTTAGGTAGGTTCCTATTAAAGTTGTAATTATTATTATTTTTTTTTTTTTTAATTTCGTTTCAATTGTAATCATGTATATAAATATGTATATATCATTAGAAAAAAATATATTAAATAAAGTAAATCTGTGAAATATTGCATTAAATAGCAAACAAATCAAAATTATATAAAATAAAAAACAAAGTGTGAAAAATTAATACTATACCTACTAGCTACCACACAAAATATACTTATATAATTAATTTTATATGTTATATTCTAATACCTTATGTATTAAGTTTTTATTATTATTATTATTATTATTATTATTTATTTGCATATAATTTAAATTACAAGCAAATATTTTGAAAAATAAGGTCATAGGCTTTCAGCCCTATCTTTAGTACTAATTTATATGGGAAGATTTGCTTTGGTGAAGTAATCGTGGATTGTAGCGATGATATCATAGTCGAATGTGTTGAGAACCTCGTAGATTGTTTGATTGTTGGGTAGGGTGGTTTGTAATTGTGCGGAAGTACTGCATGTGCTTTGGCCAAGTAGGTGTGATATATTTAAAATGTTGTTACATACTGTACAGGATGGTGGATTTTCCCTTTTAAGTAGGTGTTGGTGCGTGGTTATAGTGTGTCCCAGTCGGAGGCGTGTAAATGTGGTGTTCATATTTTTTGTAGTTGATTTCGGGTAGAGTGGGGCTTTACAATCCGGATTTATGGTGGAGTAGTGAGATTGGTTGCATCGCCAGGCTTCAGTTCGCATTTTGATGATGATTTTTTCAATATGTCGTTGAAGATCCAACTTGGAGAAGACATTAAAGAGTTAGACGGGAGATTTGCTAGCTAGTTTTGCTTCGTGGTCAGCAAATTCGTTCCCTTCTATCCCGATGTGGCTAGGAATTTACATAATTTTAAGTGTTTTTTGGTTTTTAATGATGCTTTCCCTTATATTGTTTATCAGAACCGAATTGTGATTTGGGTTGTTTATTGCGTGGAGTACTGAAAGGCTATCAGAGCATATAATTGTTTTTGTACGCGATTTAAGGGACGTTTTGATAGCTTCTTGTAAAGCGAGTGCTTCAGCGGTAAAAATAGATGCAAATAGTTCTATTCTCGAAGGTTTTTATATTTGGTAACTACAAGAAAACGACAACTAAAAACTTGCATTCGTCACGTTGGAAGTCATCTAAACGCAATAAGCGCGTTCTGATCATACAGGGCGGGGAGGAGTAACATGAAGACATCTGGTTTACATTCTTAGCCATATGAAATCTTGTTTACCAACTAGAGAAATTCTCTGTTAAAACTAGACATTGCACAGCTCGGCCGCGGAATGGTGCAATCTGCATAAAAGCGGAATTCGATTCATCATCGCTGTTGTATAATTTGCAGAAATGATCTTTCCATATCTTGATATATGGTGGTTGTGTTAATCCGAGCGCATCAGAGGCAGCATCTCTAATAGCGGAATTTGGGCTGTTTATGTGTTTCCACTGGTTTTCGATGCTTGAAGGCGGCATAGGACTAGTAAAGAGGTTGTGAGTGACTCGATCGGAAAAGGACTTAGTAATCTCTTGCTGTTTTAGCCGGCCGACATTGAATTTTTTCACAGTATTTCGACACTTTGGTTTTGTTCTGGATATCTGCAGCATTACCTTGGCTACAACGAGGTAGTGGTCCGAGTCAACGTTGGCTCCTCGGAATTTTCGGACATCTGTGATACTGGAAGAATTTCGATTTAGCTGCCATATAATGATATACATTGCTCTTTATACGCATTCATCATACGACATACATTTCATTACTGTTGAGCAGTGTTGAAAACGGGACCAAACTCCATACAAAATTGCCCATGGTCCTTTGTTTCGTACTTTTTTATTTAACTTCTTTACAAAACACAAATATATATAAATACGAGATATATTTACTTTAATTACACGAAAATAAATTAGAACAATGATTAAAAACGTAATCCAAACACAAATGAAAAGATTAGAAAACTGAAACGTCAAACAATATCCCCGTTTACAAGATAATTTTGTTTACCATTCACAATAGATCAAAAATTTATCAAACGACAATCATAATACATACATACATACATATATCAAACAATTGATCTTTGACAACCGTAATAAGGGTGATATACTCACGTTCTTGTTTCAGTTTCCAATCCTGGTGTTTGTTGCGCGTTTTAAACCTTATTGATTTCAGAACCTTTATTAAATGACCCTCTCTTTTACAAAAACGTCTTTCCAATCGTTTTTTTTTTGGCTATGTAAGCGCTACTTCCATTGGGCGGACTTGTATTAGAAAGTCACCATTCATTTAACTACTATAGGTTATATTTTACAATGGGATCATGAGAACTCGATAGAACACTGTATCTTGTCGTATATACTGATGATCCATAATAAGGTTAAAATTTTTTTTCCAAGTATCTGTCGCAGTAAATTCGTAATACAGTTTTAAACAGAAAAAAGCTTTGGATGCCACCAACATCGCTCGATTGGCAATGGTTATGAAAATTGCCAAAATCGTTTTTAGGTTGGCAGCAAACTTTATAGCTTTGAGAATATATGTAAGTCTTTGCATTGTTGACAAAGACAGTCCAGCACTACAGCGGCACCAGCATTCAAATGGAGAGAGCCCACAGGCTGTTAATAAAAAAGGCCAATACAAAATAATACATGACTAATAAAAACCGTACTTTGATTATTATTTTAAAACAATTTTTTTTTTCAAAATGTATAGGTACATACAAAATTTTATTTAGGTGTGAAAATAACAACTCATACACTACGCTAGTAGAAAAAAGGTTTCAGCATATTAGAAAATGTTGGATCAAACGAAGTAAGCTGCTAGTTGAGCCATTTTGTCTTTGGGCTGTTTCGGTCGTCCACGACTGCCACCTCTCGCACCACGACCTCTTTTGCTGTTACCCTGTCCATTACGAATACCGCGAATATTCACTGGTCTTGTTGGAATCGCACGATGCTTTTCTACCAAAGGAATGAACTCTTCAAAACAGAACAAGCAACCAGTCTTCTCACATCCATCCTTGAAGCGAGTCTGTTCCAATTTATACTGCGCTGTGACAAGCTGTGCCCCACATTTACAACGGTTTTCTAGAACAAAGGAAGTATTTTAATTAAGAGAAAAGATTTACAAAGTCATTACTCAAACATTTTTTTTTTGTTAAAGAATTGTAAATATATTCTATGGTAATATTATGAGCCATAGCTCCCGCAACGCTACTAAAGGGAAACCCGCAAAAAAAAAATTGTAAATAGATTCTAGCTTATTCTAGCTGCAACACTACTTTGGCAACATTTGCCATTTTTACTTGCTCAATAGGGCAAGTATTGGTTTCGTGTAACAAAAATCGATGTTTTATTCAAACCTGACATTATAGAGAAGCCCAAAAAGTAGGTTTCGTCATGCCGTCCGTGGGTCTGTCTGTGCGGATGTGCGTATGTGCAGTTGTCTGTGCACCGTCTGTTATACAGCCTTAACGGTTTGACGGATTTTCTTCAAACTTCCTATTTGGTCATTCCCTAGAGGAGAAATTCCAATTTTTATTTTAGCCTGGCTATAACGGGTACCTCCCATATAACAGTTTTAGTTTTTCAAAATGTTCTCAAAAACGGCTCTAACGAATATAATAAATCTTTTTTTTACGTTATATTTAGACTACTGTTAATATAACTGTATTTCAGGTTTTTGGTTAAAAATGCATATAACGGAGATTTGGTGTTAACGTTTTTTACAAATTTGTCCATAAACTGATAACGGCTTAACCGATCTCATTTAAATTTAGTATGGAAGTTAATTTGATTATTTAACCCAAAATGGCATTTAAAGTTTTTATCTAAACAAACGTGTCATAATAGCTACCATACAACTTGGTCTCCGTTAAGGCCATTTTCTGATATTTTTCTCCTTATTGATTATAATTTATTAAATTTATTTTTTTTTTTCAATCCCGTGGTTTGCTTCAAGAGCAAGTTCGTGCGACCCAGTCGTGCATTTTATTTTTATTGGAGCGAAAAAAAAAAAACAGATGGTCCAAGGCTGTGAGCAGCTTCTAAGGTAAATTAAATCAGATTTTATAAAGAGGTGATATAGCCATTTGTACCGATACTTGCTAATTCACAATACCATGGTATGATAATGTTCCGTGTCCAGCGTAAACACGGGAGTTATTTTTTATGTCTTAGAAATACAACAACATTGATTGTTCAGTGTCAAATCGCAACTCAACTTTAATTTGGTTTCTATTAATATCAATTTGAAATATGCTTACATATACTCATACTCAGTTGAGTATATGTTGCGACTTTATAATGTGCTGACTCATTGGAGTAGCGACAAAATACAAATAGTTAATTTGTTCATTATATTGAAAAACAAATAACTCAAATTAGGCCAAAATAAATTTTTGCGGTGTTACGGTTATATCTTGTACATGACTTACAATATCGACAACTGTTCTTCATAAAAAGTCTAGGGCATTTAATACTGTATAAAATGAAGCTAAATTCATATTTTTTGGACTACCCGTTCTCATACTAATGCTCATCAGAGTATTTTTCATATTTATGAAAAATTTATTATCTTATATATAAATGAGACTGTCGTACGTGTGTGCGCGCATAACTCAAGAACGGATCGTTCGACTTCTTTTTTCTCAGAAGCATTTTTTTTTACATTAATTTGTGACGTTTTGCCACTTTCGGAACTATATACAAATATTACTAACCTTAACTTAAAACTAAACATTATAAAGCAGTGTTTACATTTGTTTGTCTCGTTTCAAATTCATTTGACAATTTTTTTTGAAAAAAAATTCTGTAATTCATATTTTGGAATAATTTGTAAAAAAAATTCTTTACAAAATATATATATATATACATATAGCCCAGTTGATCTATAAAAAAAAGGCAAAGATCGCAAAAAGTATAGCATTAAGTTTGACCCGCTAAACAGGGGTTTCGCCGTTATTGTTTTTTAACCATTTTCTCGTGAACCATTACATCCACAGGTGTCTTCATGTGCTCAAAAGGAAGTTAATTAAATTTGCTACAAGCTGATACCACTGTGAATGAGGTCAAAACATTTTTTCTTTTGAATAGTAATGTGTCAACAAATAAATTATGACTAATGTGAATGTGGGAAAAACTAAATGCATGAAATTCAGAATGAATAGTGAAATTAATGTGCGAATGGGCAACGCGTCAATCGAAACAGTGCAAAGTTTTAAATATCTGGGTGTAATATTTGATGAGAAGCTAAATTGTAAGGATCACGCTAGTCATGTTTGTGCGAAAATCTAAAAAAAAAGTTTATTTCTTGAGTAGAATAAGAAGACATATGACATTTGAAAGTTCTATTCTTTTGTATAATTCCCTTGTGATGCCGCACTTTAATTATTGCTCAACTTTACTGTTTGGTTGTAACTGCAGAATAAAGGTATGAGAGTCGTTTTGAAACTGAATATATATACACCGATTTGTGCTATGCTTGAATGCCTGAACTGGATGAATGTTAAATAAAGGCTGACTTATGATGCCATGGTTTTCATTTTCAAAATGCGTAACGGATTGTTACCTGAGTATATATCTGAACGAATCTTGGAAGTTTCTGATGCGCAGCCATATAACTTAAGAAACAATAACAACTTAAGACCAGAGAGATGCCGTCTAAGCAGTACACAACATTCCATATTGTTTGACGGTATCAACTATTATAATAGTCTCCCGAGTGCAGTGAAAAATGAAAGTGGAATAAATCAATTTAAGAAGAAACTTATCCCTTTTATCAAAAATAATATTTTTTAAACTAACCATCAACTTATAGCCAATAATACAAACTTAATATCAAAATATGATTTTTGTAGTAGTTAATTTTAAAGTTTTTTAACTAATAATAATGTTTTTTGATTCAAATTAGCTTTTTATGGCCTTTAGTCCATGAAAAAATGGCGTTTCGTGCGGATGCTCACTTTGCACTCATCAGTTGACGACGAGTGAGCACCTTGTCAATACGCAAATTTCCGCTTGTTTCAGTTCAACTTACATAACTTTTTTGACAAAAAGCTAAAGTGAACTATATCCAACAAGATCACGATTGCAATCATTAAGCTGGAAGTGTTTACCCGTGGCCTGGTTAAAGTTATACATAAAATGTTTTTGTTATAATACAAATTCTATATACCTACATTGAAAAAATTAATATATATAGAATAATAAATAAAAATAATTTCAACTAAGTAGAAGACTTAGCATTAAATTTAGTCTTCTACTTAGTTGAAATTATTTTTATTTATTATTCTATATTTATTAATTTTTTCAATGTAGGTATATAGAATTTGTATTATAACAAAAACATTTTATAAATAATGTTTTTTCTTCATAAACATAGGTAGGGCAATATATAGAGCCCAATCTATTGCGATGCAAAGATGGGTACTCAGAAACTCTATAGTTAGTTAATCTTCTTCTTCTTCTTCTTATGCTGGCTCAACTAGAGTGTTGTCCTCCTAGGTCTCCTTTAATATGCCCCTCCAGCCGGCTCGATCCCTAGCCTGCCCTCTCCAATTTTGCACTCCAAGTAGTCGGAGATCCCCTCTACCTGGTCGCTCCATCGAAGATGAGGTCTACCTTGGCTTCTGACTCCCTCTGGTTTGGCGTTGAAGACTTTACGTGCTGGAGCGTTGATGTCCATTCTCTCTACATGGCCAAGCCATCTTAGTCGTTGTTGACGAATCTTTCTGGCTAGGCTTATGTCGCTGTACAGCCCGTATAGTTCGTCGTTGTATCTTCTTCGCCAAACGTTGCTTTCTCTGTTTACGCGGACAGGACCATAAATCGTACGCAGGACTTTTCTCTCGAAAACTCCAAGTGACTTTTCATCCGATTGGGAGAGGGTCCATGCTTCTGCACCATACAGCAGGACCGGGATGATGAGTGTTCTGTATAGTGTCTCCTTGGTTTTTCTCGATAGGGCTTTATTCCTCAATTGCTTATTCAGGCCAAAAAAAACAGCGATTAGCAAGAGTTATTCTACGTTTGATTTCAGCGCTGATGTTATTGCCTGAGTTTACAGCAGTACCCAGGTAGACAAATTCACTAACTACCTCGAAGTTATACCTATCAATGGTTACATTTTGACCAAGTCGGTGGTGGGATTGGACTTTCGTTGATGAGAGCATATACTTCGTCTTATCCTCGTTTATTTTCAGTCCCATTCTGTTTGCTGCTGACTCCATAGACGTGAAAGCGCCGGTTACTGCTCTTTTTGTTCGTCCTATCACGTCAATGTCGTCCGCAAACCCAAGTAGTTGTGTCGATTTATTAAAGATGGTGCCCGATGTACTGGCCTGGGTATTCCGTATTACATTTTCGAGCACAATATTAAAACAGCTGCATGACAGTGCATCTCCTTATCTTAACCCTCTGGTGGTGTCGAAGGTTTCAGTAGAGTCCCTACCAATTTTGACGGAGCAGCGAGCATTTTCTAACGTCATCCTGATTAGTCGTATCAGTTTGGCAGGAATTCTAAAGTTGAACATGGCACGATAAAGTTCAGTTCTGTCAACGCTGTCGTAGGCTGCTTTAAATTCACTCTTCTATAGAAGTTTCTCACCTCTTTCCTGCAAAAACATCTCTGCATCTCCTCGACTTCACGTTGTTGGTGTTCTTTTTTCTTTCTCATAAGTAGGCGTTTTTCGTCCTTCCTTAGCTCTACGTAGAGATTTCTGGACGCTCTAGTATCTCTCTGGAGCCATGACTTGTATGCCTCCGTTTTTGCTTTGTTTGCCTGAGCACATTCGGAGTCGAACCATGGGTTTCTGGGGGGAGGCTGTGAGAAACCCAATACCTCTGATGCAGCACTCTTTATGGCTTGTTGACATAGCTGCCGTTGGTCTTCCGGGTTCATATCAACAGTCAAAGGATTTCTCGCAAGCTCATGAGATATGTGGTCGGCATAGGCAGCGGCGGTCTCTTCCGATTGAAGTCGTCCAACATTAAATTTCCTCGGCGTAGTTGACGTTCGCCTAAGAGCCTCCATGGATATCCGTACTCTAAATTTGGCACCAACTAGGTAGTCCGAGTCGATGTTGGCTGCTCGGAATGTACGGACATTCAGAATGCTAGAGGAGTGTCTTCCGTCAATCGCAATATGGTCGATTTGGTTGCAAGTTCGACCATCTGGAGATAGCCATGTGCCCTTGTGGATGTCGGGACGTGGGAATCGTGTGCTGCTCACTACCATGTTTTTTCCCGCTGCAAAATCTATGAGCCTGAGTCCGTTATCGGAGGTGGTGTCGTGCAGGCTCTGTTTTCCGATCGTTGCACCAAAGATGTCCTCTCTCCCAATTTTGGCGTTTAAATCTCCCAGGAGGATTTTAATGTCGTGTTTGGGGCATTGCTTGTAGGTCTTGGCGAGGAGCTCGTAGAACCTTTCTTTTGTGTCATCGTCTTTCTCTTCTGTAGGGGCATGGGCGCTTATGAGGCTTAGGTGGTGGTATTTAGCCTTAATACGGATCGTTGTCACTCTCTCGCTGACTTCACGAAAGCTCAAGACGTTTTGCCTCAGTCTTCCTCTGAAAGCGAATCCGCACCCAAACAAGCGAGATTTCCCATCGAGGTGGCAATTTCCATGGTAGAAATTACAGTTCTCTGTTTTTCTCAGGCCCGCTCTATCCCATCGCATCTCCTGGAGGGCTGTTATATCAGCTTGGAACTTGGCGAGGGTCTCGGCAAGCTGCTTAGCTTTGCGTGGCCCTTTTAGCGTGCGCACATTCCACGTGCATACGCGTAAATCATTATCCGTTTTTCGTTTGCGGGGGGGGGGGGGGGGTCGTCAACATTTTCGGTTTGTTCATCCGAGGCTAATATTTTTAGTTTCATCACAATGTTTTCCCTTTCTGACCGGCTTGTGAGGCCTGAGCAGACGTGTATAGATCATGTTGGGGTTGGATATTCAGAGCGTATTTTCTCCTGCTCCTAGTTCCTGAGAAGGTAACTCAGGTATCTACACCCATGGATCCGATGGATCCAACGTTCGTCGTTAGTTCACCTTTCGGCTATCCAGCGGGCACCACATGGAAGTGACGGTACGATTTTGCGCCGCAATAGTTAGTTAATACTAGGTTGCAAACATGGTTGATGCATAAAAAAACAATTTTTATAAAAAATTATTTATGGCTCAAATTTTCACAAATTTAGTGTTATTAAAGAATGCTGAAGTAATTATACCGTTCCGCTGCAAAGTTTAGAAGTTATGAGCCGAGTTCCGAAAAAAAATCAGAAATTATTGAAGTTTATCCCCTCCTCTGTCGGTATTTGGCAATTTTCTTGTTAAGTATTACACCCACTGATGTCTTTATATAATCAAAAGAAAGGTGCTCAATTTGCTACAAGCTGATCTTGCAGTTTCCCCCCCCCCCCTCCTTCAGTAAGCGGTGGTCGTTCAAAACTGCAAAATCAAGTACCTACTACTGGGACCATACCAGACAACATGCAAAAATAAAAAATGCAAAAAAATAAAAAAAACTTATTGGAACACATGCTAGGTGATATTACCGCTGTATGGGGGGCGATACTCCCCTTATGTTACTGACTACAAGCTGGTACCATTGTGTATGGGTTCAGAACAGTTCTTCTGTGGGATATTAGACTGCATACTTTGTTAAAGCATATAACATTTTTTTTTTATATTTAACTTTAAGGCCGCCTATGATAGCATAGCCAGGGTAGAACTTTACAAAATCTGGGGCTGCACATTAGTGAAGGTAAAACAAAGTACATGGTGGCGTCGAATGCGAGAGGAACAGTTGGTCAAACAATCAAGGTAGCGGAGCACGAATTTGAAGTGGTGCAATCCTTTAAATACCTTGGGTCAATAGTAGCAGCCGATAATAATATAGAAGAAGAAATACGCGGGCGGCTTCTCAAATCCAACAGAGCCTACTACAGTTTGTCAAAGCTCTTCACATCCAGAAATCTCACCATAACTTCAAAACTACTGCTGTACAGGACCATGGTCCTGCCAGTACTCACATATGGATCCGAGACTTGGGTGCTTAGCAAAAGGCACTCCGACCTCTTAGCCGCGTTCGAAAGAAAAGTCTTAAGGAGAATTGTTGGCCCCATATGTGAGAAAGGACGATTCCGGAGACGGTACAATCATGAATTTTACGCAATCTACCTTACAGCAGATATCGTGACAAAAATTAGGCTCGGTAGACTCCGTTGGGCAGGGCACCTAGCTCGCATGAGCGAAGAGGAACCTGCTCGAAAAGTTCTTTGTGGTACATTCTATGGCAGACGACAACGTGGTAGACCATGCTTGCGCTGGAGAGATGGCGTAGACCAGGACGCCCGGAGCCAAACAAGTTTAACAATAGTTTTTGAATATTGAATTTCGTCAAACTCGGTGCATTCGTTCAAAAGATAATCGGTGTAATAAAAAACGGTTCTATGGCAGGTACCGTAAATAAGCTGATTCAGAAAAAAATCTGCACTAAAAGACATCACAATTGTTAACAAATCACACCAACATGCTAGAAATCGAGTGCATACAAGTTAGTATTCATGAATATGTGAATGTGTAGTAGGCTTGTACTCAATGAGTTATTTTTGTGCAGTTCATTCGCATATGTATATGAAAAGTACTTGTGTTTCACGAGGTTATGAATGAATTCAAGAAGCTAGTAGTGATAACAAACAAAAAACAAAGCAACAGGGGGTTTTTATAAAACAAGCTATCGGAAAATACGATATTTATAAAAAGAACTTGGGTAAAAATAAACAAGGTAGGAGTATAGAAGTGAGAAATGTTACATAGGTTTGCTTTTCTTATTGATATTATCACATCTCATAGAATTAATTTTTTGAATGTTGTATTTTTCAATAAGTCATACAATAATAGTCAAAGATGATACTGACGTCACTATCATCTGTTATGTAAAGTATTCGCATACACAATCATTCTATCTTCTATCTCACTCTAGCTGAGCTCATTGCACACAAATATTAAATGCATAAATTAACATGAGAATCATTTACTGTACTGTATGTGATTTAATTTTTGATTCGTTTTAGAAATGAATACCTGTATTAGGGAGTGTGTTTCAAGTGACTCATGAAATGAGCTACTTGGTGCAGTTCTCTGATAAGCACCACAATAAGTAGCTTTTTAAGCTTATCTGAAATCCGAACCGGAAACATATAATTAGTTCGTCAGTATTTCAGCAATCATAGAAACGATTAAAATGGCTCACACTTTGATGAAAGGGAAAAATGACAAACTATGTCATGAGAACTTATTTTCGTTCAGATGTCAACGGTTTGCCTGACAAACGACCTCATAGTTGCATTTCCGGAATAAAAAAATCAACGCATTTTATTGAGATTTTTTAGAAAAACTGACTGATTGTCGTTCGCTGATGATGGTTCTTCGGAATAGAACCGAAATGCAATCGGTTTGAATAAATTAAAGTTAAATTTTAAACATAAAAGTTATTTTTCTTTCAATTTTTGTGTTGTTTTTTCTTTTTTTTCGGTATTTGCAGTCTATAAGGTGAAATTTTTTTTTAAATAATTATTCAGACCACAAACTTGAATATCATATAATTTTCGCAATTAAATTGGAAAATTTAAATAAGAAAAAAGTGTTTAAAAAGGAATTGTGACTGTGTTAAAACAATTCTTTGTTCGAATTCAAATAACTTAAGTAAGTATACCATTTATTTGGACTTTTCGAAAAGCTTATTTTATGTTAAAGCAAACTGTATTAGCAAAGAGCTACCAAGAGTGTTGTGATTTTCACGTTAAAAAAAAATCTGGTCACGATTCCTCTCTTTTAACAGGAATAGCAAATTTACTTAGGTTAACAGCCCTTAGAATTTTCAGCAAAAATAATTTATTTTCACCGTCGGTCGTTCGACGGGTTTGCAGCTAGTAGTACCTATAATCGCAAGTAAAAATTTGGCGATTCCCTACAGTCTGTGCTTAAAATAGCTCTATAGATCTATGAGAAAAAAAAGGTTTCAAAGCTGGTGAAATAAGTTACTCTAGAAATCTTAAAGTTAAATTATGAGTTCATGCAATTGCCTTATGGTATGTACCATTTCTTTTTTGGCATCGTATATGAAAATATATTAGGACTCACCATCGACTGTGACTTTCACTGCACCCCTGAAGACGTTGATTATAACATCGCATTGGTTGCAACCGATTTTCCAAGAATTAGAAGTATTAGTGCAATCTAATACCAGAATTCCATGTTCACACTCTACGCAGCTAGAGATACCAAGATTATAAAGCGAATGTTGACATGTTGGGTGAGTGCAGGAATTACAACCGGAGTTTTTCGGCATATCCATGAACGGTGGATTATTGTAGCAATATGGACAAACTGGATATGAACGCCCTTTTATGCCACTTGAAAACGCTAACAGTTCAAAATCATCTAGAGGACATTTCAGTTCACGATAAACTTTAATATTGCCATTCCCGGGAAGAGAATATGTTTCGTCACAGTGTGAACAATGAAGTCTAGCTGGTTTCGTCTAGATAAAAGGAAATGATTAAAACAATATATTTAAAAAGAAACAATATATTCTTACTTGAATATATTTCATGTATCTTCTACATTTGCCACATCTTGAGTGTGCTTTTCCCGACTCCGACAACCGCGAGAAAGACACTTCAAACAAAATGTCCATATGCGATATGTTCTGCACAAAATATAAAAATTTCAAACGAAAAATTTCCACTGCATGCTTCAATATCGCATTGAAATCTGCTGAACCTTTAGCAATCAAGGTTAACATTTGTTCAACTTCAGAGCGCATCGTTGGAAGAACTAATTCACGATCAATCTGCGAATCAATTCATCATTTTGAAATTGAAAGCGTGATTGAAAAAAATTGTTTATTCATTTACCTTTTGATATCCATGCACTAAGACAATACCTAATGTTGTTGGTACCAGCTTTCTGCCACCCTCTATATTAACATAGTTTCTCTGACAAATATTATTTATGTGTACAGGAATTGAAGCATCAGTACCAATGCCATGTTGTTCCATCAACGTAATCAATTCAGATTCAGTTATATAATCAGGGGGACCAGTTTGAGACTCTACCATACGCACGTCGTTTATATGAACCATTTCTCCTTCTACATACTGTGGAATGGACTCATCTCGTCCAAATGCCTGCCATTTCATTACGTTTGTGAAACCCGGGTCAACGAGAACGTTTGCTGTGCAGGAAAATTTTTCCAGGCCCACTTTTAATTTAGCTGTTGTGGTGTTGTATTTAAGATCTCGTGAAACGGTCCCAAGAAAATAACGACATATAAAATCATACACACGCCAAGTATCCTTTTCGAAATCCCCGCGCTCGGCCAGTTTCATTGGGGTTATTGGTGGATGATCACCACAGTCTTTGCCTTTACGCGGAGGATTAATATCAGACAAAATAGCTTTTGCTTCTTCTCCGAACTCCGAGGAATATATCAGAGTTTTGATGACTCCACTAAAATTAAAAGATAATACAAATAACAAAAAAGTTGTAGAGGTATAGATTTAGATGAATAAATTTTAATTTTGTAAACCAGAAATCTTGGTTTTTTAAATTGCTTTATTTTTAATTTGTTTTTTTTTGATACCACATGTATTCGTATAATTGAATTCGAACAACCAAACAAATTTCGCACAGGAAAGAGGTGTTTAGATGGTTAAAAAATATATTGTATATTAATATATTGGAAAGTGATGTTAAAACGGTTAAGAAGTACATTGAGTGAGATGTGCTGTTAAGACGCTTAACAATAACATTGAAACTGAAAAGTATTGTTAATACGGTAAAGAACCATTATTATATAAAAATACGGAAACACTTTTCCTTTCTCCCCCTATTTAACTAACTTAACTTATAACATATTTTCATGGTTTTTGGTTTGTTTGAAGGGTACCAACATTCCTTAAACCGATATATTATTGAACGTGTAATATTTTCCACTTATTGCACTTTTTCTTGCACTCGATTAGAGGGAGGGTAATCAACTAATATATTTATTCACGAACTGTGTGTTTTTGTAAATAAACACAATCAGTATATCAGATTAAATGCACGACCGACGCGAAAAGTTATCAATTAATTTGATTGATTCAAATCTAGATCATTAATTTTATTAAATATGAATTAAAGATGTTTATTTGGGCTTTTTGCTCCTTTTAAATTAAATGCGATTAAATTAAACTAATCCATTTTTCATTGAATGTCTGAACAACAACAACATTTTAAAGGTGCTACCACCAATTTTTAAACGAATTTTTATTATTCGTTTTTATTTTTGGCTGGAGATAAAGCTATTTCAAGGATTGCCAATTCCTATCATCAGTCTCCTTATTTATTAATGGTGCCGAGCTTTAATACAATTTTATTATGAAAAACCTTCTACATGCACATCATGAGATTCGAACCCACGCATTATCAGATTGGCTCTGTCTTCGAAGTCGTATGCACTACACAAGTCGTATGCACGACGCAAATAAGAAGCGAAACAGGCCACCCAGGTACAGTTGAATTTGGAAACTTTGGACTCAGGCGCCCGCCAGACGACTGGACATACCCTAAGCGGAGCAACGAAGAGAGTTAAAGTCCTTTGAACCCGCAGAGCGGTCCACCCAGGTGCTGTTGAATATGGAAACATTTGACTCAGGCGCCTGCCAGACGACTGGACATACCCTAAGCGGAGCAACGAAGTTGCGTGAGCGGGACTGACTACAGAAAGGGCGTTAAAATCCCTTGAACCCGCGCAGCAGGCCACCCAGATGCTGTGGCATATGGAATCATTGGACTCAGGCGCCTGCCAGACGACTGGAGATACCCTAAGCAGAGCAACGAAGTTGCGTGAAGGGGACTGACTACAGAAAGGGAGTTAAAATCCTTTGAACCCGCGACTGGACATACTTTAAGAGGAGCAACGAAGTTGCGTGAGCGGGACTGACTACAAAAAGGATTTTGACGAAAAAATATTGAATACCATATATGCTACCCCAGATAACAAGTTAAATACATGAAAAATAACCGGTTAAAACGATACCTACATGAAATTATGAAACGTTTTTGCAATTAATTTATATTGAAAAATTCAGTTATAAATTGCCTTTACCAAAAAAAAGTAGACTAAGTAAGGGATTTTGGCAGTCGGGATTTTGTCCAGTCAAGATTTTGGCAGTCGGGATTTCGTACCCAACCTAGTTTGACAGATTCGCAAAAAATACTATGACACGAGTACGATTACTTTGGCGCCGACAATAGATAGCAAATTTTTGTAGAGGAGTCAAATAAATTTTTTTTTACTATGGGAGGGGGTCTATCCCCCCGTGTGGGCGGAAGGGGCAATTTAATGAAAAAAGTACTAAAAATGGAAAAAAAATCATAAAAAAAATAACGGTAATACCTACAATTAAGTATTATCTTTTTTAAAAGCCAAAACTCTGTTTTATTAGCCAGTTTTTAAATCAACTGAAATCTATCCATAGTTTTTGAAAAGAAAACTACTTTCAAACTCAAAATTTGAAAAAAAAAAAAACATTAACAAAAATATTTAAAGTGTATTTTTTCAAAACTTTGAGATTTTATAGGTATTTTATTTTTTTTCTTAAAAATCGTTGCTCATATTAATTTTTAATCAGAAACCGAAAACAAAATGATTTTATGTCTTAGGTACTAGGTACTATTTTAATTTAATTAATTCTTTTTTGCTTGAGTATTTCACGTGGTCTTAATTTGATAGTAAAAATAGAATATGGATTAATTCTTACACAAATTGACTCTAAATTATCATACTTTCCCAACACCCAGCCTTACGGCGTATCAACAGTAAGGTATGGTTGGTGGGCATGCTGCCCCCTGCAAACCCCTGCCTGGGGCTGTCATAGGATTTGGGGTGGGTGCGAGTTTGGGTATATGCAGTTTCTTTTAGATTAAAAAAAAAAATTCTTTCAATGTTTTAAAAAATTACACTTTAAACATTTATTTTGTTTTTTTCCCAAATTTTGAGTTTGAAAGTAGTTTTTTTCAAAAACTATGGATAGATTTGACTTGATTGAAAAACCGGCTAATAAAACAGAGTATTGGCTTTCAAAAAGATATAATACTTAATTGTAGGTATTACCGTTATTTTGTAATGATTTTTTTTTTCAATTTTTAGTACTTTTTTCATTAAATTGCTCCTCCTGCCCAAACGGGGGGATACAGACCCCTCTCCCATAGTTAAAAATTCTTGTATTTGACTTTTCTATTTTTAATATCAAAATAAGACCACTATACCGAAGCAAAAAAATTATTGAATTAAAATAGTAGTTTTGGTAATTTTTAATTTTCTCGAAATCTAGGAAAAATAAAATCATTTTGTTTTTTATGTAGTCTTTTTTGGTCAATTTGTAGTGCAATGTAAATAAAAACAACTTTATTTCTTTTTGTCCCAACTTTTCGTCGCTATCCACGACTTCTTCAGGGGTATCTAGATCTTTTTATTTGTGGGTATATAGGTAGGTAGGTATTACACTTTACAATTTTTAATAATTTGGTTTATAAATAGAGAATTGATTTAATAATTTTACATTTAATTCAATTTGATTTACAAAAAAAATGTTATTTCAGTTGTATATATATTTAATTTAAAACAATCCAAAATAAATTAAGATAAAAATCATAATTTTTTTTTTTGAATTCAAAGACTTTCAAGAGTAAATCTCGTATTTAATCTCTTTTCTCTGTCCATGTCCACGATGTAAGAGTATAGGACAGAGAAAAGAGACTACATTATTGATGGCGGTCAGCCATCAGACGAATAGGGGAAATAACATGTAGCATACGAAAACATGCACGTGCCGTAACTATTCGGGACTGATGGAAGTGTGATCATAGCCTCTTTGCGGCGGCCGCTAGTAACAAGCCTTTTAAAAAAGGTTTGGCTAATATGATCAGGCTGGTTCCTCAGGTTGGCAACAGGTTGATTCCCTGGTCTGTAAAATTAAAAGAATTACGAACCCGACAACAAGCCTAGGAAACGGACTGATCTCACGATGACAACCCACACAACGAAAACGATTTACGAATTTTCTTATGGAACGTACGATCGCTCTATAGAGCTCGAGCTGCTCAGCAGCTAGATGATGCCCTGTCAAAATATAAAGCTGACATAACAGCACTTCAAGAAATCAGATGGACAGGGAATGGTGTTTTACAGAAAAAAGAATATGACGTAGCTGTCATACAAAACACCATGTGCTCGGGGTAGGCTTCCTAGTCAGCAAAAAAATGAAGTCTACCATAATCGGCTTTAACTTTAAATTTAAGAAGAAAAAGAGACTTACTACGAACAAGTCGAGAGGGCCCTCAATGCCTGTCCAAGGTATGACGCAAAAATCATCTTGGGGATTTGAATGCCAAAAAAGGTCGGGAGCCGGTGTTCAGGCATTACGCAGGCACCCATAGTTTGCATGAGAACACTCATGACAATGGACTTCGAGTCTTAGAATTGGCAGCATCGAAAAACATGGTCGTTGCGAGTACCAGGTTCCCGCGAAAAGATATCTACAAAGCCACCTGGGTATCATCTGATGGAGTAACTCGTAACCAAATAGACCACGTGTTGATAGACCGTCGCCACTACTCCAACTTGATGACGGTACGAACGTACCGAGGCGCCAATATCGACTAGGATCACTATCTTGTTGGTATGGTTTTCCGAGGGCGGATTGCATTGCGAAGACGTATTGCATCCGCCGATCAGGTTCGAATCAACACGGATGCTCTGCGCAATGAAAATGCTAGTAACACCTTTGGTAATGCGTTAGGACTCGCCCTAGAATCATTTGATTTAGGGATAGTAAATACTAGAGCCAGTATGCTGGGCGTAGATAAAAAGTGGACACGCCTTAAGAATACTGTCATAAGTGCTGCCAACTCTATCTTAGGCAGCAGTCGTAGAAATCGGAAGGACTGGTTTGATAATGAATGCAAGCTAGCGACTGAACGTAAGAATATGGCGTACCGAGCAATGCAACAATCTCATAGAACGCGGGCACGCGAAGAAGAATATAAAGAGCTCAGAAGAATAAAAAACAGAAAAAATCAGGGAGAAGAACTTAATCTATGAAATAGAAAAAAGCCGAGAGCGAGGTCCGCACCAGGCGCGGAAGTTCTACCAATCCGTCCGAAACATGACGCAGTACACACCACGCTGCACATACTGCAAGGACGGAGAGGGAAATCTGATCACCGATCCACAAAGCATACTGGAGCGGTAGGAAGTGTACTTTAATGAATTGATAAATGGTCAACTCACTGCAGAAGTGGAGGCTCCACTGCTCCAAGACGAATACCATAAGTTGTCGTCACCAAACATAGAAGAGGTTGAGAAGGCTATAGGCCGGCTAAAGAAAAACAAAGCCCCGGGAGCTGATGGTATACCAGCCGAATTATTTCAACACGGTGGGCCAGCTCTACGTCAGGCAATTCATGATATTATGGTGCACGTGCGGGAGCATGAAGAAATGCCAGAAGACTTCCGAAAAAGTATTATATGCCCCATACATACAAGAAAGGAGATGTCACAACGTGCAGCAACTATAGAGGTATCACGTTGTTGAGTACCGCCTATAAGATACTCTCCTCTATCCTTCAAGACCGGATAACCCAATACGCTAAAACCATCATCCGACAATAACAGTGTGGTTTCATTCCAGGCAAATCAACAACTGATCAGATCTTTACCCTTAGGCAGGCGATGGAAAAATGTCTAGAATTTAACATCCCAACATACCACCTGTTTATAGACTTTAAGGCCGCCTATGATAGCATAACCAGGGTAGAACTTTACAAAGCCATGAGTGAATTCGGCATCACAAACAAATTGACACGACTATGTAGGTTGACCATGACCAACGTAACAAGCCAAGTAAAAATAGCCGGATTGCTATCCAAACCAATCAACATCTTTAATGGACTCCGACAAGAGGATGGTTTGGCCTGCCTCCTCTTCAACCTGGGGTTGGAGAAAGCAATCCGTGACCATCGTCAACAGGTCCAGCCAAATACTGGCTTACGCAGACGACATCGACATCATCGGAAGAACCGAGCAAGCTTTACACGATTCCTTCATCCAGATCGAGCAGGCGGCACAAAGAAGATTGTTTTCATTTTATGAGCGTGTGTCCAATCTTTAACCAACAAAGGAGGGCATACTTTGGTAAAACAACCTATTTAATACAGGAAACGATTGAAATTTGAGATGGATTAAATTGGACGAACCTTGTGAATTATGTCAGAGCTAGCTATCGCTACAGAATGCTCATAACTTCGCAATATTCATAACTTATCCATTATCATAACCTATCCATTATATCTATACAAAAACAAAATCCTTTTTAATTATTTTTTTATATGTTCAACTAAATTAAATATTTTAAAGTTGCCAGTCGAGCTGACGACAAAGCCAATGCCTAAATAATAATCATAAAAACTTTTATAAACTTTATAATTACATACTTGCAATAAATGAATCTTTGAATTTGAATTGAATTTGAAAATCATAGCGTATGTTGGATTCTATCACACATGATGGGTATGTTAATTTTTTTATGCAGTTGCAGGTCCGGACGTATAAATGGCTATGGCCTGGAGTGGAGACCATGAGGGCATGCATATGAAATAAATACGATGTGTGCAGAACCACGGTAGACTGATTGCGATAGAAAATATGATGCAAAAGCAGAAACAGTAACACATTAACACATAAATATCGATGAAAATCATCTTCACAATTACAACCAATACCTACATTGTTCTTTTTTTTTTTTTGAAGACTATCTGTATCTGTAGTTATTCATTTTTGTTTAGGGAGATGGGAATTTGTCAGGGATGCAAGAAGCTCAAATTTTAGCTCAGCTCAAGCTAGGCTTACTTTTGAGCTAGTTTTTTTTGAGCTAGCTCAAATTTGAACTGTCAGTTGAGCTGAGTTATGTTTGAGCTGAGCTATCATTTGAGCTGAGCTGAGCTGATGGTTGAGCTGAGCTGTTAGTTGAGCTGAGCTATCAGTTGAGCTGAAATGATCTCAACTATGAAGTTTGTGTAAAGATTATCTACAGATATGTAGGTACGTACAAATTGCAGTTAGTAACAATATTTAATATAATGTAAGTACCTAAATACTTATAGAACCATCAGTTAAGTATTTGCGTATACACTTCATGAATTGTGTAAACAAGTACCAACCTATATTTGAGACAAATCTTAGTTTTTGCGTAGTTGTAAAATGTATTTTAGTTTATTTGTATTTGTAAATAAAACTCATTAGTACTACTCTTGGAAGAAATTTTAGTTGTTCTGTGTTCGGTTCGGATATCATATGTGAGCTAGCTCTTATTTCAGCTAGCTCACTTTTGAACTAGATTGAGCTATGTTACAAGCTCTTAAATTGAGCAAGCTCAGTGAAAGATCGGTGAAAGATCAGTGCTCAGTGAAAGATCGACTATTATTTTAATATTTTGTAGTTCAGCATCAGAGATTGACATGATTCGATTCTGTTTCTATTACCGTTGTCGTGACGTTTTCATTGTCGTGTCTTTTTTAAATTGGCATTCCATATTTTTTTCGACACGACAGATTTGTAGTAGATTTTTTCACGACGAAAAAGTACTTAAATGTATTTAATTAGTTGTAATTGTTGGATATCTATTATATATAAATTTATGTCACGTTGTTGTGCAAGATGAACTCCGAAACTATCAAACCGATTTTCACGTTTTATTGTTTTTTAATTTGGAGTTATCGGGAACCTTTTTACCCACGGATTTTTTGGACCTAGAAGACTTTGTGCTAAAAGAGGGAGGGGAAGGGAAACTGTTTCTATATCATTTCGTTACCGGTATATGGCGCTCAAAAGAAAGGTTAATTTTACAAATTTTACTATGAAAAACAATGCAAAATTTGAAAAATTACCCTTTTTTGGAACGGCATATCTCGGTAACAAAATGACATACAAACATGCTTGGATAATCAATATTGTAGCAAATTTAATGCTCTTATACCCGAACGCTTTTTGCGTAGAACCTTTGTATATATATTTTAATAGTAACCGCATAACTCAATTTCCCCCGTGGACATCTATCGGTAAAATTAAAGCTATGGCTTGAGTAGCTTGGGATATTCGTAGACTGTAAGATTTTGGAAAATAAAATAGACCAACCAATTGGAAAAAAGAATGAGAACAATGTATACGAAATTTCAAAGAGTGAGAATGAGATTTTGCGTTATAATGAACATTTTCTCTCATTTGTTTTATATTTTGTTGACGAATGAGTAAATACAGTTGCTATGGTACGAAAATGTATAATTTTTGTTGTTGGAAGTATAAATTCTCGAAAACAGTTACTAAGTGAGCTGATAAGGGAATACGAAGCGAGTCGATTTTGATGGTGAAAATGTAGTTTGGCATTGTTGTTTTCGCTTTCGTCTCTTTCGTTTTATATTTTCGATACCTTTTTTTTGGCGGATTAGTGTATTGAGGGCAAACAAAAAAAAATGTGAGTTTGATTAGTTAAATATATTTTTTGGATCTAAAACTAAAGAGATAAGAAATAAATTGTTTCATTAACAACGTGTAGGTAACAAATAGTGGAGAAAATTAAACAAATATTCAACACACAACACAATACCCATGTCTTTTTAATAATATTTTGATTTCATTTCGAAGTAAATGACAAAAAATTGCACCTACTCCCGGCCTCGATGATTTCAACTAAAATATATGCTGTAGCTGTCAATTAAATGGAACGATTGGAAGGATTCGCTTCGTATTGAATAATTAAACGAAGTGAGGCGAGTCAAAAATGATATATCGAATTGAAAACAACTCACTTCGTATTCCCTAATCGGGCCAAAGGATACGAAAATATTATCGGCTCTCTCTCAAACATTTTTAATGTTATAATATATCTACCCTTAGGCAGGCGATGGAAAAATGTCTAGCATTTAACATCCCAACATACCACCTGTTTATAGACTTAAAGGCCGCCTATGATAGCATAGCCAGGGTAGAACTTTACAAAGCCATGAGAGAATTCGGCATCCCAAATAAATTGACACGACTATGTAGGTTGACCATGACCAACGTAACAAGCCAAGTAAAAATAGCCGGATTGCTATCCAGACCAATCAACATCTTTAATGGACTCCGACAAGGGGATGGTTTGGCCTGCCTCCTCTTCAACCTGGCGTTGGAGAAAGCAATCCGTGACTCTGGCACGGCAACAAGAGGGACCATCGTCAACAGGTCCAGTCAGATACTGGCTTACGCAGACGACATCGACATCATCGGAAGAACCGAGCAAGCTGTACACGATTCCTTCATCCAGATCGAGCAGGCGGCACAAAATCTGGGGCTGCACATTAGTGAAGGTAAAACAAAGTACATTGTGGCGTCGAATGCGAGAGGAACAGTTGGTCAAACAATCAAGGTAGCGGAGCACGAATTTGAAGTGGTGCAATCCTTTAAATACCTTGGGTCAATAGTAGCAGCCGATAACAATATAGAAGAAGAAATACGCGGGCGGCTTCTCAAATCCAACAGAGCCTACTACAGTCTGTCAAAGCTCTTCAAATCCAGAAATCTCACCATAACTTCAAAACTACTGCTGTGCCAGTACTCACATATGGATCCGAGACTTGGGTGCTTAGCAAAAGGCACTCTGACCTCTTAGCAGCGTTCGAGAGAAAAGTCTTAAGGAGAATTGTTGGCCCCATATGTGAGGAAAGACGATTCCGGAGACGGTACAATCATGAATTGTACGCAATCTACCTTGAAGCAGATATCGTGACAAAAATTAGGCTCGGTAGACTACGGTGGGCAGGGCACCTAGCTCGCATGAGCGAAGAGGAACCTGCTCGGAAAGTTCTTTGTGGTACATTCTATGGCAGACGACAGCGTGGTAGACCATGCTTGCGCTGGAGAGATGGCGTAGACCAGGACGCCCGGAGCCTTGGGGGCGCAACTGGATGGCGTCGGCTCGAGACCGGGATAGGTGGAGAGACTTGTTGAAGGAGGCCAGGACCGGACCTCGGTTGTCGAGCCGATGATGATGATGATGAATATATCTATGCTTGTCTATGGTATTATGGTTGTTTCCAAACAATTATCTTCATTCCTTCATTATACATGTAATATCCCAATTCGCAAATTAAATAAATTCGATGCTAGCTCCGCTCCGGTAACGGTGAAACTAGACCCTAAGGCCAGGCGCGCACTAGGCGGCCAGGTCGCGCGGACTGGTCACCTAGTGCGCGCCTGGCCTAAAATTTTTGAGTTGTAATTTTAATATTGTTTTTATATATAATGGTAGAACGTAAAAAAAAATAAGTAATAAGAAACATGGTGAAAATTGGCTTAAAAAAAAAAAAATTGAAAAATTTGAAAAATTACCCTTATTTTAGAGCGCCATATCTGGGTAACGACTTGACACACAAAAATGCTTATATAGTCAATATTGTAGCAAATTTAACACTCTACAAAAAGTTATAGAGAAAAACCGGAAAAAGGTGGAACAATTTGCAGTTTCCCCCCCTCCCTCATTTATATTTATTTGCACTGATACCTACGCTGGTTTTGTGCAACTTACTGCAAATCGAAATTGGCGGAATATTGTGTAGTTTCTGAACGCGGATAACTGATGTAACCCTGTGTGTATAACCGTTCCGCAATTGTCATTGCTTGATATGGTCCAATTCCTAAGCCCGAACTCGCTGCTCTCATCAATTCGACTGTATTCAATGCTTGCGGCCTAACTTTACATTGTTCTTTTGAAGATACACTTTCGACTCTGAAAAACGAAGATAAATTAAATCGTTCTATTATGTACATAAGTCCTTCTACTTACAAAGCTTCTTTCCATTCCTTAATTTTATTCAGCATGGTAATTGCAACTTCTTTTTTGAACACTCGTCCTCTGGACCACTCAAGTACTGTTTCAGGAGTACCAGCGAACAGTTGCAGATACCAAAATGTTTCGGACTTAAACGATTGTATTTCATCATGCCGTTTAACACAAAATCCCAGCGTTGGTGTTTGACAAGGACCATACGAAATAAGTGATGCATCTAAATTACCGTACTTGCCTTGAAAGAACCTTGTTTGAAATCTGGTAAATGCACAACCAATGCGCAAATCAAGTTCTTGTCGGGCATCAACAGATCTGGCTTCATTTTTATTGGGATGACCTAAGGTAGCCATAGCAGCTTTGATATCTTTTTCGGTAATCGCTGAGAAATGTGCTCGATAGGTTATGCTGGTACTGAATACGTTCTTAATGGAATGTGAGACAGCATCCATTACCTCAAAACAGATGTTTTCACCTTCTTTGTCGCAATCAAGCCACAATACCAGATAATCACACCCCTTTGCTTCCTGAGCAAGAAATGCAGGCATTCTTAATTTGATATTGGCTTCTTTTTTTTCAGTTGGACAGGAAAACAACTCAACAGGATCAACGGTATCCCATGAATTATATTTTCTAAAGAAATCCAGCGACATAACGTGACCGCATACAGAAGTCATTTTAAAACAAACATTTTCATCCCGAAAATTTCCGACCCATTCGTGTGTGCAACAAGAGTTATAGGACCCTGTGTTCATTTCGATGTATACAAATAAATACAAAAAATATTTATTTTAAAATTTCCCACAGTAGTTGAATTTCAAAAAAATTAGCAATAATATCAATTTGTATAACAATACTAAAAAATAAACATGCACACCACCTTTTTTGGATGAACACTTTCCATTACTGAGAATTGTAGCCAACGAAGCCGCTAGAGAAGGCTTTTCTGCTACCATCAATACACTTTTCATGTTGATTTAATATTTAAATTTTTAAAATTTCTTGAAATCTTTTCCCAAACAGCGAATTTGTAAAATTCATTACACCAAAACGCGCGTATTCGCAAAAGAGCCCCCGTGCTCATGGGAATTTTTTTTTTTAAACATGCAAAAAAAAAATAAAAACACAAGCCAAGTGAAATCCAGGAATGGAATACGTCAGTGTAAAATCACTTCGAGAAACCCGTGTAGCATGCCCGTGTGGCGTGTAGCAAATCTTTGCCGTGTATTATTTATTATTCTATTACCTAGTTTCACCTAGTTTATATGCAGGGTCGTAAGATCGAGTTTGATTTGAAACGAAATTCCAACTTATGTCGAATTCCTTAGATTTTTTCAGATTTGATCGGAAAAGTTGACTTTTTTTCCTTCCTATGGATGTTGAAACAACAAAGTTGCTTTTTTTCTGTAATTGTGTGGTGTATATTTTATAGACGCGATCTAAACAATTCACTTAAGTTCACTTTATTAACATATTGCACTATTAACAACAAGGTTCACGTCCAATAGATTATTTTAAAATTATTTTATTTGAGAAATCTATATTAATGTCGAATTCCTTTGAAATAAAAAGTTGACTTTTTTCGGACTAAAGTTGCTTTTTTTCCGAAAATCATGATCCATACACAAAATAAAGTTGCTTTTTTTCCCCTCAGATCAACTTTTCTTCAATCACGATTTGATAGCAAGATTCACACATATTTGCACACATACTTAACAGATTTGATTTCTTCTGTCAGCCGAGCCGTTTTAATTGTGTAGTTTGGTTTATTTTAATATAGATTTCTCAAATAAAATAATTTTAAAATAATCTATTGGACGTGAACCTTGTTGCTAATAGTGCAATATGTTAATAAAGTGAACTTAAGTGAATTGTTTAGATCGCGTCTATAAAATATACACCACACAATTACAGAAAAAAAGCAACTTTGTTGTTTCAACATCCATAGGAAGGAAAAAAAGTCAACTTTTCCGATCAAATCTGAAAAAATCTAAGGAATTCGACATAAAATAAACCAAACTACACAATTAAAACGGCTCGTCTGACAGAAGAAATCAAATCTGTTAAGTATGTGTGCAAATATGTGTGAATCTTGCTATCAAATCCAGATTGAAGAAAAGTTGATCTGAGGTAAAAAAAGCAAACTTTATTTTGTCTATGGATCATGATTTTCGGAAAAAAAGCAACTTTAGTCCGAAAAAAAGCGACTTTAGTCCGAAAAAAGTCAACTTTTTATTTCAAAGGAATTCGACATTAGGTATTTCAGCCAACTAGTTGAATGCTTGAGGAGTTGAGTTAAGTCACTGATCTCAATATATATATTGAGATCATATATATTGAGATCAGTGAATTAAGTGCGAAAAAGTTGAAATGACAGAAGAAAACCTGCGTTGCTTTGTAGACATTAAGACCAAAAGATTGAATTTTCGAGAAAAAAATATTTGTATTTCTTTTAACTTGTAAAAGATACTTTTCAACAACAAATATTAATTAGTTAATATGCAATTGATGCATGGTTGAAGCGAGCTTGAACTTAGGTTCACCCATTTGTAAACGGGGATGAGTTGGAACGAAATGGAATTCGACTCGATCGCACTCGAGCAGTTGTATTGAGTCGAAAATTAAATGAAATATCTGGGTTGAAATGGTGAATACACAATTATTTCTCCATGTGATCAATTGCATATTAACGAATGAATATTTGTTGTTGAAAAGTGAATACACTATCCAGTTATATATTGAGATCAGTGGGCGTGGTGAGTACTCTCGTGATTACACAGGGCCTCAATTAAGGACGCCTCACTTCAAGCGGGTGGAATTTTTGTGAAATGAGACAGTTGTTCGACGCGAATTTCTTGCATTTTATAAAAGAAAATAACATCCATAAATTATTATTAACGCTTCTATTTGTTTAATTTTCCAAGAATTCATTTTCTATCACTCTACATTTAGCTTAATTATGAAAATACTGCGATGTTAACACATCGGCAGTCAAGCAGATAATGAACAAAATGGGAAAAAACTTGAATTGGGAATTGGAACAGTACTCATGCTTCCAATTTTTATAATTTGAAGCTGCCTCAAGAGAGTACTCACCATTAATTTACCTAGTTTATACATTGACGTATTAGGTATGGACCGCCAGTAGCCAACTACACGCGTGTTCCAACATAACTAGGGGCGCCATGAACTACTAGCAGGGAATCTGCGTAGCAGTGATATGGTTTTTTTAATTAATTATTTACTATTGAAATATTTTGGTGGAAATTATTATCAAACTACTTTTATTTTACAAAACACATCCACTCCTTATGCCATGAGTTACTTACAGATGAATATATTATCGTTTTCATTTAAATTCTAATGGTGAAATTAGAACACGTATTTAACACTAAGAGATGATGGCATTTTTAGGCTGTTTTAAGATGGAACAACTTTTCTTGGCTGTTTGTATGAAAATTTCAACCGACTGGCGGTCCATATCTAGTACGTTAATGAGTTTATATGCTAGTTTCATTCATTCATGGTCCATGACTACATGTTGAGACTTGGAAATTTGAGTCTGGTGTGGTGAGTACTCTCGTGATTACACAGGTCCTCAATTGAGGACGCCTAACTTCAAGCTGGTGGAAGTGAGACAGTTGTACGACGCGAATTTTTTGCATTTTATAAAAGATAATACATAAATTATTAATAATGCTTCTGTTTGTTTCCTTTTCCAAGAATTCATATTCCATCACTCTGCATTTAGCTTAATTATGAAAATACTGGAATTGGAACAGTATTCACGCTTCCGATGTTTACAACAATTTTATATATATTTATATTACCTAGTTTATATGCAGGGTCAAAAAATCGAGTTTTAGTTGAAACGACATTCCAACACAGGTATTTCAGCAAACTAGTTGAAAGCTTGAGGAGTTCATTTAAGTGCGCAAAAGTTAAAATGACAGGAGAATACCTGCGTTGCTTTGTAGGCATTAAGACAAAAAGATTCAATTTTAGAAAAAAAAATATTTGTATTGCTTTTACAAGTTATGCGCATATAAATATTCATTCGTTAATATGCATTTGATCACATGCAGAAATAATTGTGTATTCAACCCAGGTATTTCATTTAATTTTAGACTCAACACCACTGCTCGAGTGCGATCGAGTCGAATTCCATTTCGTTCCAACTCATACCCGTTTACAAATGGGTGAATCTAAGTTCAAGCTCGCTTCAACCATGGGTATAAACTAGGTATATAGTACCATTGTATATACATTTCTATAGTACGTCCATCGTATGTGGCAACATTTTCGAACTTCTCGATTGCTCGAAGCGCCATCTGGAAAAGTTGTGAGCACTAGCTCTTTGGGAGACTTTTGGAGGAGTGGCTGGGGAATATTATAACGAGAAGGCATATAGAAAATTTCAAAGAGTTGGAAGAAGATGAAAATTATAATTGTTGACTTTTTCTCTTTGAGCTTATTCGTTTTTATTTTGATAACGTATTGTCATAAGAAAAGGGAATAGGAAGTTATTTATAACGGATTCGAATTTCGCAAGATCTTGTGTTGTTGTTGTTGACTTAAAAAATGCATACCTATTCGTAATCTAGGGAGTGCCACCTTTCAATCGCTGTATCACATGATTTAAAAAACAGACTTTTATCTTTAAACTTGATTTGCGGCTAAACTACGCGTCCTCATCAAAGTTGACATCTTTAAACTTGATTTGCGGCTAAAATAAGCGTCCTACGGGCATCAAAGTTGACATCTTTAAACTTGATTTGCGGCTAAAATAATATTTTGTCAAGTTTGAATATTTAACTGTCAACTATCCTGACCTGCATTATTGTTAAAATTATTATAATGGTTATTTTAATTGAGTGCTCCGAGGATGCACAGTTTGATTTCTAATATTATGTCCTTGCTGATGGTTATAGACTTATAGTTTTGAACTCGACCAGAATTATTATTTAAATTAAAATTATTAGGATAATATCGTGATTGTTGATTGGTATTTTGGGCTGTTTGTGATCCGATGCGATCTCTTTCTTTGACATAAATTTTCTTAACAATATTTTGAATTGAAGCTATCTTGGCCAATATATTTGTTTACAACTGTCCTAATACTATTTAGGCTATAATTGTTATAAATTTCTGAGAATAATGTACCTGCAGTTAATTTATTAATTTTTAGAACAATTGCGCTACGAATGGTCAGTTATTTCAAACAGTTTTAAATTTTTATTGGTTTGTTAAATTTTAAAATGGCATTTTTCAATTTCACCAACTACTTTCAGTTTTAAAAGAGCCAATACACTAAAGTCCCATTTTGTTACAAAGAAATTTTAAAGGCGTCTTAAAATGCAAGACAAAGGGCGTTTTTCTTTTTTGGCTCTGAGCAGAGCACGGAGTAGAGTCTGAGCTTGTCGAGTGAGTTTTGAGCATAGTACGCTCCGAGCGCTCTGATTTATTTATGAAACACACTTGAGCACTTCATTGTCATATCAGTAGAAATCAACTTACAATCTGTCAAATAACATGAATACTGCATGTAGTTTCCCGCGCTCTACTTCGTGATCGGTCTACTCCATCATTTTATCCTGAGCTCATAGAGCCCGCTCCGAGCAAGCTCTAATCGAAAAAAGAAACACAAGTTGAGCGCTCTGAGCGCTCGGAGCTAAAAAAGCTCTATTTTTGATGGCTCAGTGCTCTGCTCGGAGCGCAAAAAGAAAAACGCCTAAGGAGAACGTTGAAATTTTTTGATTGATATGCTCTCCTCTCACTTGCTCTAATAAATGAGACCCATGTTTGGTGAATGATAATCCGAGGTTGACATCGAGGTTCCTCATTTTTAAAAATTCACCTCCTTATGTTGGTGCACACCTTCTTAAGTTAAAATGCGAAATTTTATTACTCCGTTAACTTAAATGCTTTTAGGTGTATTTTGGTGAAACTGGGCATAATGCTATTAACAATATTAATGGAATTTGGACTATATATTGCACATTTTTTTTCAATTTTTTCACTTAATTCTAAGCTAAAACTAACTTTTAAACTACTTATCTCTTGTACAATTGTAGTCACAGTTTTCGCTGACTGGTAGTGCAGTTTAAGCCTCGATTTTGTTTCTGCCCACGATGTAGTAGGGTTGATAGTCAGGCTGCACCAGTCATTTTCTCATTCAGAATGATAAGAAAAACCACTTGGGCCTGCTACGGGTTATTCGCCAAAGATCCGATTCATCGCTGTTATGAATGAGGTTCCTTAAGTGCCATCAAAACTGGATGCGAAAAGCTGTTTGTACAAAATACAACACTTTAACACTTTAACTCTTTAACACTTTAATACTTTAAGGTTCGGTCTTTTTCCTTGTCTCGACTGCGCCAGATAAGATTTATGTATCTTTGAATTAAAAGAACATTCTTTGATCAGTGTCGAATCGCAACTCGACTTTGATTTGGTTTTTATTAATTTCAATTAGAAATATGCTTACCTATACTCATACAGTTGAGTATAGGTAGCGACCTTAAATATGCTGACTCATTGGAGCAGCGACAAAATACAAATAGTTAATTTGTGCATTTTATTGAAAAACAAATAACTCAAATTACCATGAGAGTATTTTGAAGTTATTTCTTTTCTTCGACTCATCATTTCCGGTAGGAAGGTCATTGTTCGTAACTCGTGTGGCGCTGCGGTAGTCAAGTTTAAGCTTTTCTATATACGTGTGGCCCACTGATCTCAATATATAACTGGATAGTGTATCCCATACAAAGTATAACAGATTTTGTGTGCCCATTTGAAGATGACATTTAGGTGGTTTGTTTATTTTATGTAACGTCTCTCAAAGATGGTTTGCATAGAAACCATTAATTTTCTATCTAATTTCTACCCATTTCTACCTAAAGCCATTCCAGACATAATTCATGAATACAAACCATCTCTTAAAATAACCAAATACCACTTGCAATTGACTATGGTAAGAAAGTACCAACTTTTTGATTTATTTACTATAAAATTAATTTTGTTGTTTTCCAGGATTTTATCAATTCCGTGTTGGATGGAGTACAAACCATGATCCGCTATTGGTTTTTAGAAATCTTATAGCCAAACTACGAAAAGACCGGTCCAAAAAAGACTCCTCCGAAGTAGTTGCAAACCCACCAATCAAAATCGGGAAAGATATTGTTAACATTGAAGCTATGAGAATTCAGTTAAAGACACAGGTTATCTTTTCAGTTAGAGATTTAAGAAATATCAGACTAAAACGAAAAATTTTTCAGTTTGATCGCAATATAATCAACCACTACTACAACCAGGAACAGATATTTGATTATATATTCACATACTTGGGCATTTCGAATGAAAAATGTGTTCCGCATTCCATAGTTATGACCTATCAGTATGGTTTCAAGCCAAGCATTTCACAAAAGTCATCACTTACATTCGCTCCAGCAATCACAGCTGCATTCACAGGATTTTGATTTCTGCACAGAATATTCAAAGCCAACAGACATACAGGAATACAAAATTGCAAGGAAGATAACCTCTATAAAATATGTATTAACCTTTTCATTGCCTTTATTTATGTTTACCAATTTTTTTTTTTTTTTCAAATTTTATGAAATTTAAATGATTTGTTTTTAAATATAGCATACGCAAAGCAAACAAATGCACTTTTATTTTTATTTCTTAGGCCACCAACAAAAGAGGACCTAGTGCGTAATCTACTATTTGCATCATTACATTTTGAATCTGCAAAAGCAAATATCATATCAAAATGTCTTAGTACTGCTTTTATATTATAAATTATAAAAAAAACTGTATACCTAAGATACAGTTTTTTTTATTTTTGTCTGAAACCAAAATGTTATGATGCAATAAGTAGCGCTTACTCATTAAAGGCCAGGAAGTGCATAAATTTTGTCTTTGAGCCAAACAGTTCGGACATGGCACCAAATAATGTTCATGACATTACCCACCTAAGACAAAAAAGATGGTTCCAAATTTAAATGAAATATGTATTAAGAATAACCTACCTGAATAAAATTTGATCGTCCAGCATGCCCTTCTGGATTGGATAGATGCTCACAGTCTTTGTCGATTCTATTTTGACCACCAAATAGTTAATCATCAGAGCTAAGTATAGCTTTGTAAGTACCAGCCCAATTTGTGCCACTACGGTAATCGGTAAAACTTCTGGTGGGATTGAAATACCAGTCCAGCTCTTTCAAACGCTATGATCTTATCACCCTCATGTTTCCAACTTACGTAACTAGGATATGCTTGTAGCCAACAAAACATGTATTCTGCCACATTCATAACCCGATCGAATTCATTTAAGTACTTATATTTTAATAGTTTATCATCGACCAGATTCCACTACCTTCGTGCATAGTGATATGAATTATTAGCTGTATTTAACCTCTGATCTGATCCGGATTAGATTAACGTCACGAAGTACACGGTAGAAATCATTGATTTAAATGTTAAGCGAATATCAAACTTTGGAAATCTGGGAGATTTCTCTTTCTTTTGATACGAGAAAAAAACTTTGTTCACTTTTCTACACACTTCTAATATTATTACGTAAGTAAATTAAAACCGACAATTTACGTGACGAAACACAAACTGTATAAAAGCAAAAGTAAAAACTTTTTATTCTAAAACACGAGCACCAGCCACAAATGTAAACAAACCACCATTTTTGCAGTTGAGAAACTGTCTTAAACTGGAATACCGTTATATAGATAAACAAATGATTTTGGTTTGTTTATCTGTATAACAATTCTTCAAATGGACACAAATTTTTGGTATTTAGCCACTATCCAGTTATATATAGAGATTAGTGGTGTGGCCCTGAAGTAGTCAGGTTTGTACACTGATCTTTATAGTTATATTGAGATCAGTGGTTTGTAGTACTAAAGAGCAAAGATAACTTAGTTCTAATTCTAACGAACAATTGCGCATTTCAAATAATAACTAAGTGCTAGTTTTGACAACCCTTATCACATTTAAACTTTTCTATATACGTTTGGCGCTGAAGTATTCAAGTTTGTACTAAAGAGCAGTGATAACTTAATTCTAATTTTGACTAACAATTTCGGATTTCAACTTTACCTTCTTCTTCTTCTTCTTCTTCTTTTCCGACGATATTATGATCTCGAGTGGGATCACAACTTTCCCACTTCACCGCTTCTCTACTGATCGGCTTGTGGGGTTCGTCGGGTTGACCTCAGAAAGTGTCGGCAAGCTTCCCGTGTAGGAAAAGCCATCTCAGTCACCACGACAGAGACCAATGTTATTATGTGAATAATATAATAAGGGTATTTTATAATTCAAACCATTTTAAAAATTTTCTGCTATTAAAACATTTCATTTTTCACGGATACTTAAATATCATGGTAAAAATAACAAAATATATAGATAGACTTGGTGCGGGAGTGGCGGAAACTCAACGATCGGTAGAACACTGTAATGGCGGATCATGGAGAAATTGTACTACGCACGAATGAGCCGAAATCGAGATGTCCCCTTTTGGATGTGGTAAAATTTATGTGTATGTCCGAAATTTATAATTTCTCAAATAAACATATTACCCACCATAGATTATAGCTAAAATACCCAGAGTTAGAATTATTGTGAATAATAAGTCAAAAAAGATGTTAGTCTCCATCCAAAACAGAATTAAATCTAGATGTAACAAACTAGTCGATGGGATTTCAGTTTAGTTTATTCGAGTTAGGTACGAGTAAGAGATCGTTGAAAATGAGTAAATAAAGTAATAATCAAGAGTTAGTTAGGATTTTGTTGTTGAGCCTGTACAAAAAAAAAATATAGTGTAGCATTTGCTTTTATTTAAATTAACCTTTCCTATTAAATTACTTAATTCATATTTCCTAATCATTATCATTATGTATAAGACTTAATCATTATTACTGAAATCAAATCAAGCCCTTCTGGCAATACTATATTTTTCCCTATTTTTTAAATTAAATTAAAGTAATTTGGCATCACCAATAAATTGTATCTGTCAAAAAAAGAGTATAAAAGAAGGGAACAAGACTGAATAAAATCAGTCTTCAGTTGACTTTAATCAGCTTACGACATTCGGTGGAGTACCTCCGCCTTTGTTTAAACTGGTTGAATAAATTGTAAGACTCGTATAAAAATACCAATTGTTTTAGTGTTTTTATTTCTTTTGGATAGAAGACTTTCTGGAACCCAAACCACGACTCTCCGCTGGCTTAATAAAAAGTTTACTTCATCTTCTTTTGCTACGCAGTACGGTAGAGCACCTCAGCCTCTGCCTAGTATTTAGAAGAGTTGGCAACTTTTTCCTTCATAGTATTCTTCTTCGTACTCATCACCGTAAATAGACGGGGAAATTCACACACCCCCCCCGCTACATTGGCGCCCATCTTGTAGCCAGAGATCTGTCGAAAAGAAATCAGCACAGCAACAGCATCACACATACATTAAAAACACAAAATGGCAACGTTCACAGAGGAACAAGTCAACAAATTGCTAGAGACAGTAATGTCCAAAAATATTAGACAAGGAAGTTTCAGCAATTGTACCAGTCGTTTTAACGCCGAAAAAGACCCCCTTAAGGTCGAAGAATTTATTGCCACAATAAACTGCTACAAAGACGTAGAGCGCATTTCAGAGGAAGACTCCCTTAAAGGATTCCCGTTATTATTGGAAGGCGATGCTCGTAGTTGGTGGCAAGGCATAAAAGCTGAGGTTAAAACCTGGAATGAAGTTCTAACAGCGTTACGATGTGCATACGCACCAACTAAACCTGCTTTCATAATTTATCAAGAAATTTTTGAAAACAAACAAAAATCTAAAGAGAGCACAGACGATTTTATTCGAAAAAAAAGAGCTTTACTCTCACAACTACCAGCTCCACAACCATCAGAAACAATGATGCTCGATATGGTTTATGGACTATTGCTTCTCAATATTCGAGACGGCGCACCTCGTGAAAACGTAAAAAACTTTCAAGATTTAATAAACAAAGCGAGATTAACAGAGCATAGCATGGCTGAAAAATATGCAGCAAAACCACCAAAAGGTGACGATCATGCGAACAAAATAAAACGTTGCAACTTTTGCAATCACCTAGGTCACTCAACGTCTGAATGTCGCAAAAAACAAAGAGCCGACCAAGAAAATCTGACCAGATCTCCTCAAAATCAAGGCATTTTTTGCTATAAATGCAAAGCTCCAGGGTATCTACGCTCAAATTGTCCAACATGTAAGGATCTGCCTAAAGGACCGCAAACGGTATCATTTAATTTGATAAAAAATGCAATTGGAGGTGATTTGCCAACTATACCAATAGTAACGCAAGGCCAAAACGGTATAGCTTATATTGACACCGCCGCTCGTACTAGCGTTGCCGGTCGTCATTTATTCGAAATATTGCTACAAAACAAAGTTAAGTTTAGAGAACTTAGTGCAGATGTCACTCTAGCAGACGGAAGTATCAAACGCGATGACATATGCATGACGTCAACGTCAATCCTAATTGGAAATAGACTGAGACCTATTACGTTTATAGCTCTTCCTAAAGCAACGTCAAACAGAACGCTAATCGGAATTGACTTCTTAGAAGAAAATGGAATTGTCCTCAACTGTGGCCAAAGATGCTGGCATTTCCAAGACGACCCAAAGAAAACGTTCGATTTTTATGACACTACAAATCATAAAGTCTCGCCATCCACTGCATTGCAACGTGAAATTGAAAATAATAAACAATGGTTCAAACAAATTAAACCAATATCGCCGTTACAAAAAACCCCTGGCAGACAAGCTAATACACCACTTCGAATCACTGCTTTCGCAAATTCAATTTCAAGCCCAAAGACACCATTGAACGATGCAAAATATGAAGATAACATTGAAAACTATGGACCTGAGCCTAAATCAATCATACAGCCGTCTACTAGCAATGATTACTCTCCACAATCAATAAACAATATATTTAATGACTCCTTACGGAATGAGCTAACACCCGTAAGGCAATCTCAACAGGGACTTTTTCCCCAAATGCAAAGGAGTTCTTCTGAACAAATGGATGTTGACTTTATCGAAATATTAACTTTAGATGTCACCTTAAGGGATGATGAAGCAGTTCATTTAACCAATCAAGAAAAAGACGATCTGAACAACATTCTGTTTGAGCACTCACCCTTATTTGGAGAACTTGAAGAACCGACCCCTTTCATCGATCACAAAATAAATACCATTGATCATGCACCATTTGCAACAACCCCGTACAGACTCTCCTTTACTCGCAAACAACAGTTGAAAGATGAACTAGAGAAAATGTTAACAAATGGGATCGTAGAAGAATGCGAATCACCATGGGCAGCACCTGTAGTCCTAGTTCCCAAAAAAGATGGAGGAGTACGCGTCTGTATAGACTATCGTGGTCTTAATAAATTAACCATAGCTGACCACTACCCAATCCCAAGGATTGATGATACACTTCACTCTACAAAAAGCACCAAATACATTACAACACTCGATCTGCAATCTGGTTACTACCAAATAAAAGTAGCAACGCAGGATATCGAAAAAACAGCTTTTATAACCCCATTTGGGATGTATTGTTTTAAAAGAATGCCATTCGGTTTACGGAATGCACCAGCAACTTTTATGCGATTAATGGATAAATTTCGTAATGGACTCTTGTTTGATGGAATGTGGTTACTAATATACTTAGATGACATCATCATTTGTTCAAATAGTTTTACTGAGCATTGCGACCATCTAATCAAAGTTTTCCAACGACTACAACATTTCAAATTGAAAATTAATAGACAAAAATCCAAAATTTGTTGCACTAAGGTCAAGTATCTTGGACACCTTATAACAAATAAAGGCATAGAAGTAGACCCAGATAAAACGATTGCCATATCAGCTAGACCAGAACCAAGGAACGTTAAAGAAGTTCTTTCCTTCATTCAAACAAGTTCTTGGTATCGCCGTTTTGTTGAAAACTTTGCTGCCATAGCTAAACCACTCACCAACCTGACAAAGAAAAGTGCAAAGTGGAAATGGGGTAAAGAAGAACAACACGCATTTGAAAAACTTAAAACTTCACTCACAACTGCTCCAGTTCTGCAGCAACCAAGCGAGGACAAGCAATTTTTTTTGAAAACCGATGCAAGTAGTTATGCCATTGGTGCAGTATTGGTCCAGGGGGAGAAAGCAGAAGAACACCCTATAGAATATATATCACGACTTTTGACAAAGGCTGAACAAAATTATTCTACAACAGAACGTGAAGCTTTGGCTATCATCTGGGCTATTAACAAATTCCGTGGTTATCTAGAAGGAACCAAATTCACACTTTTGACCGATCATCAGCCCCTTAGATGGTTAATGACTCTTAAATCACCAACTGGTAGACTAGCAAGGTGGGCACTACAGCTTCAACCATACAACGTCGACATCCAGTACACACCCGGTAACACTAATAAAGTTGCTGACCTTTTATCAAGGCCACCATGTCAGGCAACTGAACACTTCACTGATACATGTGAAATCTGCAACGTCAAGATTGACATTCCTGCCAGAAAAGCTAATGAAATTCGTCAAGCACAACTTCAAGATACCGACTTGAAAACTATAATCGAAGCATTTGAAGAAAACAGTGAAAATCTACCACGATGGACAGCTAGAGGTTATATTATGAATGGCGCTGTACTTTACCGTTATTCACCAGAGTCCGACTCTGAAGAAGCCCAACTAGTTGTACCTGTTCAAGAACGTGCAGACATCTTACGTTGTCACCACGATGATGCTACGGCTGGACATTACGGCATTGAACGTACTATAGCTAAAATCTCTGCAAGGTATTATTGGCCGAGAATGCGAGCTGACATTACAAAACACATTGGAAATTGTCTCCAATGTCAAAGATACAAACCTAGTAACATGAAACCAGCAGGACTTCTGCAAACAGTTGCGAGCAATCAGAGGTTTGAAGTAATAGCCATCGATTTGTTTGGTCCTTTACCAAAAACAAGGGACAATTATCAATGGGTTATCATCATTGAAGACATCGCCAGCAGATGGACCGAAATTTTCCCACTCAAAGAAGCAACCTCACTCAACTGTGCCGTTATATTATTAGATGAATTTTTTCTTCGATTTGGTATGCCGAGACGTATTATATCTGATAATGGCGTCCAATTTATATCAGCTTTGATGCAGCAGTTGTTACATTGCCTGGGAATTCAGCAAACGCTAACACCTGTCTACCACCCCCAATCGAACCCTGTAGAACGAAGAAATAGAGACATGAAAAGTCAACTCTCAATTTTGGTTGGAAATAACCATACAACTTGGGCAGATCACTTGCCATCGATTCGTTTTGCAATGAACAATACTAAATGTCAAAGTACCGGATACACACCAGCATATCTTACATTTGGAAGAGAATGTCGAACGTTAGATGACGTTACCAACAATATCCGTACTATAGAAGATAACGAATTTTTCGTTCCAGAAATTTTAAGCAAACTTAATGAATTAACTACAGCCATTCAAGACGCAAGAGAGGCACAAGAACGTACTCAAGATCGAAACAAAACTTACGTCGATAACAAAAGAAGGCCAAGCAGCGAAATTAATGAGGGAGATCAAGTCCTGGTTACCACACATGTCCTGAGTCAATCTTCGAAAAACGTCACATCGAAATTTGTACCAAAACGAGATGGCCCATTTGTGGTTATCGCTAAAATTGGATCTTCAGCTTATCAAATTGCTAATAAAGATGATCTAACTGTTCCAGTTGGAACGTATCACGTATCCGCTTTAACCAAACTAAGCAAAAATCCGAAGACTACAGCCGAACCAATTCGAAGACTGCGAAGAAGAGGACGTCCTAAGAAGCAACAATAATCCTGTCACCTCGTCGAGACGACTGAAGTTCCAGAGGGGGAGATTGTAGCATTTGCTTTTATTTAAATTAACCTTTCCTATTAAATTACTTAATTCATATTTCCTAATCATTATCATTATGTATAAGACTTAATCATTATTACTGAAATCAAATCAAGCCCTTCTGGCAATACTATATTTTTCCCTATTTTTTAAATTAAATTAAAGTAATTTGGCATCACCAATAAATTGTATCTGTCAAAAAAAGAGTATAAAAGAAGGGAACAAGACTGAATAAAATCAGTCTTCAGTTGACTTTAATCAGCTTACGACATTCGGTGGAGTACCTCCGCCTTTGTTTAAACTGGTTGAATAAATTGTAAGACTCGTATAAAAATACCAATTGTTTTAGTGTTTTTATTTCTTTTGGATAGAAGACTTTCTGGAACCCAAACCACGACTCTCCGCTGGCTTAATAAAAAGTTTACTTCATCTTCTTTTGCTACGCAGTACGGTAGAGCACCTCAGCCTCTGCCTAGTATTTAGAAGAGTTGGCAACTTTTTCCTTCATAGTATTCTTCTTCGTACTCATCACCGTAAATAGACGGGGAAATTCACACACCCCCCCCGCTACAATAGATAATAAATGAATTAGTCTTGACAGGAGTAGAAAATGTAGTGAACAAAAGTAATGGAAACACTAGTTGGTAATATCAACCTAGGTTCACGTTGTATTCAGTAGTTACCAACATTATTCGATTGAACTCACAAGTCAAATGTTGATCCAAAGTTCAAGAAAAATATCAAGCTAGTTAGAAAAAGACGTACAAACGGGTTGTGTAGTCATTACAATAATTGTACTACAGTTGCAAACAATTGCTGAACCAAAGGTTTAGTCGAGTAAAGAAATTTTTTAAGAAACTCAATATTTATTGAATTACAAGTTAACTCACAACTAGTTCCGATAAAATTCCAGGAGTTAAAAACTACATACGTAAATCCATATACATTGTTGAGGATTATTGACGTTGATACTTACTTACTTTTAATCCTTATTATCTCTGATTACAATTTTTATACTTACCCGAGGTTCAACTCAAAGCATCATTAAAGTCTAAATCTGAAAAAAGGATTTTTGTTCGTTTCATAAATACTTTCCTATTATTCATAATCTTCATAAGTAGTAAATAATTTTAGCTAAAAACATTTAGACTGTATATTCTAAGTTCAATTAACACCTCACGAGACGCTTCATATAAACAGATCAAGAGATAGTAATAGATTTCTGACCGGTAATAGATCAGGCGGAAAGGAGCAATTTTATCTACGGCACGGTTCGCTTTTATCAACTGACAACTAGCTTCGTAAAAAAACCAATCGTCCAATAGCAAAAATCGGTCTAAGGGTTGTGAAAATTCAAAGGTAAAATTCTTTTCATTATTATCCGCCAAAAAGAAGACATCGAGCTCTAAAAATAAGGTGAATATACTAAAGTAAAATAAACTAAATTTTTGAAAACAAAAAAACTTTTGATTAACGCGATAAAAAGTGATCATAAAAAAACTGCGTGACAAACAGCAAGATAAATTGGAGCAAAAAACAAAAACTAAAAAGGAATATTCAAGAAATAAAACAAGAATTAAAGGTAAGAGTTCTTTGGTCCAAATAAGATCAATTATTACACGAAATTACCTAAATTGATTCCCAAAGTGTCACCAAGCAGATGATCTTTGTGAAGAAAATTTTTTTTGGTGCTCATAAATTTTATTTTTATACGAAACACACATTAGACAAATTTTCACGCGTATTGCCATGCGGGCTGGGAAGCAGACCACTCCGGCGCTGCATTCCCCATTGAAAATACATCTAAAACAACTTGGTGCGACGCACGAATCACGAATTCAATCAGTCCTAAAATCGTCATAGTCAAAAAAAAAAAATCCGAAAAAAATCTAATTGGAATTGGCCAAAAGTCGATGTGGACAAGCGTTGAAAAGTGAAGAATTTTTGATTCGTTCCGAAGAAGAGCGGATGATTTTTACAAGGAGTGGTAGTATCACATTAAATAAAGTCAGGTAATTGAAGGGACATGTGTCCAGTTGAACGAATTTCTTAACATGTGTTCTGTGGAAGTTGGCGGAAGCGCCAAAGATATAAAAACGTGCAAAAAGAAAAGCAAAGCACGAGGACATATCTTAGTATTCACTAAAAATTACGTTTGATAGATTAGAAGTTAGTTGGTGGTAGTAATTATTGAGATTTTTATAAATTTTGCAGAAAAAAAACATACTCATAAATTTACCCATTTTTTTTACAAGTTACTAAAATAAAATTTCTTCTAACAGGCAGCTATTCGGACATCGGGTGTGGTCAGAGCAATTCGACGTGGATAAGAGTGTGCCCAGACGAAACAAAAGCACCTCAAATCCACATATGATCGCTGACCCCAAGTTCTGTCCACCCCTGGATAATAGCCGCCTGGCTTTTATTCCAAGCGCTAAATTGAGGCATAAATTTGCGAAGAAAATTTTGATTCTGACGTCACTATTGAATCCAACTATATCGAGAAAATTTTATCTGGAAGCATCTACATTGGTACATGTGATTTTTGGTTCAGCCAAGGAATCTATTTGGACCAAGTGTCTATACATCGTTAAGCGGCTAACGAAAATTGTCACTAAGGAGCAGACCAAATACAAAGCATTCCAGTCCAGGATAAAACGAAACATGGAAATCGCTAAAATGATCCAGCATTCATCAGTTCGTGTAAAATGTGTATTAAAAGTTTGTTTCTGTAAGATCAGAAACTCAGGTATGGAATTTTAATAATTACCTATATTGATTACCTATAAAATATTTATATATTTCAACACATTTAATTTAAATTTTCAATAAAAATAAAAATAATTAAAAGTCACATTATATGGTCGTGTGTTATAAATAGTATATTATCGAATCACATATTTTTACCTTTTATTGACTAAAATCACCCATAAAATCTTCTTTATAATCTATTGACGGATTGTCATAAACATAATTGTACATTTAATCTTTTATCCTTTTGTGTTCATTTAAATCGTACCGAAGCACCATAATAGAAGTGCATTCATGTCCACAGACTTGAGGTATTCATACCTACAAAAATAAGAAGAAAGAAAAAGTCTAAACATTTTAATTACTATCATAAAATTTCATTGGTACCTACTTTTCATTTGTGAAGAAGTACCGCTGTCCAAGATTCATTTTCATTTTTGTCCGAAAACCCATACCTATATAAAAAAAAAAAATACATAAAATTATTAGTACCTTTGTGTACTGAACTAATAAAAACATTACCTGTTTGGTGATGATAATTGGTGTACGATAAATCCAACGCTTATAGCTCTGGCTTCATTCGTATTGAACGCATCGTGTCGTGCATGATTGCCAATCAATGTTGTCCACCTATAATAATTTTTTTTTGACAAAGAACGTTCATTACATCAACTAATCCTGAAACAAATAATAAAAGTTAATAATAAACATAAATAAACACTTTAACCACTATTTACCTTTTTTTTTATTACCTTTACCTGTAATTGATTTTAACTTGTTAGGTAGGTTCCTGATAGGGTGCACCTTCTCACGACCATACCCATGATTAATGTATACTTACCTTTTTATTTACATGATTATGTTCAACTATATTGTCCATTTTTAAAAAACATATTAAAATATTTTTACCTTTTTATAACTTTTTTTGATTAATAATACCTTTTTATATTGGTGTGTTGCGAAACCGAACGACCAAGATTTTGGTACGTGTCGGATTAATTACGCTTTTTGATTTTGTTGGGATTTGGGGATTTTAAATTTTTCTTTGGACTCATATCGACTAATAGTCATATATGGGTCTCTGTTCACTTAATCGAATTCGTTCGAAGAGGGGAAAATATATTTCCACCCTCACTTGTACTAGACCTGAACAAGGTCCCATTCATTTTTTTTTTCATTTTTTTTGAATATTCATCTGGGGATTTTCTTTGTAAAATCGTTCCAAAACTTTATCAATTTCGGAATTTCATCTTGGGTAGCAGTCTTTCTGCTTAGAAACTTAATAATTTTGATTATTATTCATTTTTTTTTATTTTTAAATTACGTATTCATAGTTCATATATATCCTTATGAATATAAGTATATACGACATTTGGTCGGTTATTATCACTATCAATTTTCGTTCATTTTGAACTTTAATTTCACCTGTAGAAATTTACATTCTGTTTTTTTTATTGGTTTAAATAACTATTATAAATTAGTTTTCATAAAGATAAATTGAAGTCGAGTAAGGATTTAAGTAATTTAGATGAGAATTTCTTTCAATTAAGTAAATTTATGAACTTGAGATCATTAGGCATAATTAGAGTTAAGTTAATAAAAAAATTGTTCTTTTCGGAAGTTAAATTGCGTACATTACTTTCATTTACTATCACTTGATATAAGAGGTGTTAGTAACCTAGTTCTTGGGAAGTTTTTTCTTGCTTTTCGGGAATTTCAGATGATTATTATCATGTTAGTTTAGAAGCAACTAAGGTGAGGAGCCATGACTGAAGATTTGGAACCGGAACCAGGAGTCGATGACATTCGGCTCTAGCGGCAACAACAAGATGACAAATCACAACAACAACAACAACAACAACAACAACAACAACAACGGCAACAGTGGCAGTAACTAAATGGTCGAGATGATGACCAACAGTTCTAAGGCATAACACACTGAGGGGGTAGGCGCTGGATCTTCGATAGAGGGATGTGTCTGCACAAAATTTACGTCAGCAGGGACGTCATTGGGAGGGGGTTGCAAGGAATCAAAGGTCCTTTCGCGACTTCCGGACGGGAAGTTAGGCGACAAAAGGGGAAATAACTACGCCAGTTTCCCCTGTATTGATGAGGGTTCCTTAAAAATATCTCGGATGTCAAGGAACATTAGGTAGGGTTCACAGGGTTAAGTAATCCGAACGGACTATTATCACCAAGTCCGAATCATGCAATTTTCTTTAATCTTCTAATAATTTTTTTTTATATCGTTAAATCATTTTTTTTTCTGGAATGGCCCTCCGGCCCTTAGCTTTTCAGCTTAGCATTCCAAATTTTTGAGTCGTCCAATATCTAGATTCCAGGTTCAATAATATGTAAACCCACTACTCGCTTCTGCAGCAAAGACTCACTTCCTTGTTGACTGAGCCAGCTGAAGCAATTTTTTTTAGAACCTGTAGCAGCAGTCGAGCGGTAGTACCCTACTCCTCCGGGACAGATGCCTAAACGATTGAGGTATTGTTTAAGCGTCTGCCCTGTGGAGATGTGGTAGGTAGTGGATTAGAAGCCAAGTTTTCTTTTGTTTAGTTATCGATAACTATCTCGATTAAGTGGTTGAATTTAATCTTGGACTTTAGTCTCAATTAAGGTCAGGGGGATTAAATACCTTCCTAAAACGAAACTCATTAGATCTCAACTCACTTGAAAGAGGATGCTATTAGCGATCGGCTACGTTTGCTCAACAGACTCAACGGAGTAGACAGATTAGAATTTTCTTTTAACAAATTGCCAGGGTTCAATAACCAGTGTGCTTAACAACAACGCATACAGAGAGTGATACTTTGAGGAGTTGACTGGGGGGCGGACCTACCCCTCTCTGAACGATCCCATGCTCGTTCAGGTAGGGGATAGAAACTGTCCCCCACTTGATTCTTTGAAGGATCTTTTCTCTCACACTTTTTTTTTATGTATGATACTACAGGAATATTGGTGACTTCTTCCAAATAAATAGATTCTCGAGTAATGAAACCTAAATCGTGGAAGATCAATTAAAATAACCTGTAACTAGCGATGATTCGATGGACATCCCGATCATAAGAACATAACTGAAGCCGTCTTCTTTTTTGTTTCATTACATCAATTGCGCGGTTAGTATAAAACTTCTAAGACTCTATGTCTCATCGCTTAAACAACGTTCAAAGAGAGACGATGAATTTTCATCGGCAGGGAAAATCCTCTTAAAGACTAAATTTTCAGAACATAGTTTTCTCATAGGTCTGGTTTGAAAGTTTAGGCCTTATGGACGTTGTGTTGGTTTGGTGAGGCTTCTATCTCACGTTCCCGTTACATAAATGGCGCCTATACGTGTGGGGCCGGAGGGAGTTTGTTTTTCAAAAATTCCAGAAAATTTTTTTTTTGAATGATATAGAACATTTTTAAAGTTTTTTTTTCAAATTTTTTTAGATATCGATTTAGTTTTTTTTGTGTTTAGATAATCTTTCTAGAGATTTACCATTGGGGGGTAGTCGACTTATGTGTCGGCCGGTGATTGGTGGATCTAGGTCCTGATCACGTCTGTAGCGATAACCAGATCAATTACTCCTTCACTCTCTGGAAATTGATCATGAACAGTAGGAGATTTTTCAAGAATTAGATGTCCGGGTTGGATGTAATCTTATCCAACCGCTGTAGCTTCTGACACGAATCACTTCTGACTTTCATGAAGTCTTTTTTTTATTTACCGTTTGTTCTTCCGACCGGTGAATGGTCGACTTATGTCCTATTTACGTCAGCTGCGTGAGCCAAATAGTAAATATATAAGAAAAGAAAAATCCATACCAATAATAACAGTTGTAACATCATTAGTATTCGATAAAGTTCGTTAGTAGCTTTTCAATCAATTCACGGCCCTACCTCTCTCTGAACGATCCAATGATCATTCAGGGAGGGGATAGAAACTGTCCCCCACTTGACTCTTTGAAGGGCTATTCTCCAAAATTTTTATGTACGACATTTAAGGAATATTAGTAGTTTTCACCAAAAACTATTTCTCGAGTAATAAGATCTACACCAATGAAACAGATTAGTAGTCCTACTTTCTCAAAGCACTTTCACAGCAAGGAAATTCACTTTAGCAACAAATACCTAAGACAGTAGATCAATATCTTCTACCAAACGGAACTAACAGAAGATCACAAGAAACTAAATCTTTCTTTCGTCGTCCAGCCTGGATCTTTCGACCTTTTTTGATTCTTGGGAACTTCGGTCATTTTGGTTCTTTATTATTTTGGCCACTAAGTTGACGCCCAACGTGAAACAGCGGAGTTTCACAGATAAAGGAAAATTTCATAAGAACAAGGTTTACCGATCATAAGTGAGGTTCCTTCTAGCCCAAGGATCCCTATTTCAGTAGATATGTTTTTATATGGGAATTTCCGATCTTTTCTTTTGATATGTAGCACCTCCTTGTTTCGTCATATAAACAGCGCCCAGTTTGAAGCAACGAATTTTCGCAAGTGCAGAAATTTTCATAAGGACGAAATTCTTAGGACAAACTGTGTTCTTCGTCTGATCTGAGAGTTTCGTCCCCATTCATCACGTTGTTATATGCGAACCTTTGTCTATTTTTTTTTGGCATCTAAAATCCCCATATTTCGTTACATAAATGGCGCCGAAAGTGTGGGGCCGGAGGGAGTTTGTTTTTCAAAAATTCCAGGAGAAATTTTTAAATGGTATAGAAAATTTTCAAAGTGTTTTTAATTTTTTTTTTTATTTCTTTTAATATCAAGTTAGTTTTTTTGGTTTAGATAATTTTTCGTAGAGATTTACTATCGGGGGGGGGGGGGGGTAGTCGACTTATGTGTCGACCGGTGATTGGTGGATCTAGGTCCTGATCACGTCTGTAGCGATAACCTGATCAATTACTCCTTCACTCTCCGAAAATTGATCATGAACAGTAGGAGATTTTTCAAGAATTAGATGTCCGGGTTGGATATAAATTTTATCCAACCGCTGTAGCTTCTGACACGAATTACTTCTGACTTTCATGAAGTCTTTTCTGTTTTACCGTTTGTTCTTTCGACCGGTGAATGGTCGACTGGTATCCTATTTACGTCAGCTGCGAAAGCCAAATAGTAAATATACAAGAAAAGAAAAATCCATACAAATAATAAAATAACTGTTATAACATCATTAAGATCCGATAAAGTACGTTGGTAACTTTTCAATCAATTCATTTCTACAAGTTTTTCCAGTCTGTTGTCCGCTAAGGGAATTATTTTTCAGTAGGTTTGTAGCGATAGATGGATAAGATGAAGTGAAGGGGATAGTAAGAAGAGACGACTAACGTTAAGAAGATAAGGGAAGTCCATGTGTCCTACCCCTGAAATTTGTTTGTTGTTGTTGTTGTCGGAGAATTCGTTGGGAGGTACAAAGATTCCAGTCATGACTCCGAATCTATTATGAATTTGAGACATATATATATTAATTAATTTTTTTTTGGTTTTTGAAAATAATTTTCAAGATTATCTAGCTACATACATGCCTGGTGGCAATTAAGTTTATTATTTTGGAAAGATATATTTGATGATAAAGTTATCAAGTTTTTTTAAGGTTTAGTTTTAGTATGCTGGTAGCAAAATAATTTAGTATGCTGGTAGCACCCATTTAGATTTAGTATGCTGGTAGCACAAATTTAAGATTTCATTTAGTATGCTGGTAGCACCCCTTTAGATATAGTATGCTGGTAGCAAAATAATTTAGTATGCTGGTAGCAACCATTTAGATTTAGTATGCTGGTAGCACAATATTTAGATTTCATTTAGTATGCTGGTAGCACCCATTTAATTTTAGTATGCTGGTAGCACAAATTTAGATATAGTATGCTGGTAGCACAAATTTAGTATTTAGATATTGATCAAGTTTATTTTTTTTTGAGTATATTTTTTAAGAGTCAGATATTTTTGAATTATCAAAATTTGGTATTAGGGTATATTTATATTTTTTTTTTGACAATTGGTCAAGTTCATTATTTTTGGATATAGTTAAGTATTTTCTTTTGAGTTATTTTTTTTTGAATTTATTTAGGGGTTTACCCAAAAGAAAGTCGTAGGTTAAGATTAGGTTATAAGATATAGTAAGTAGAATTTAAGATATAGTAGGTATTTAAGATAGTTAGATATAAGGATCTTTCAGTTCGTTATTTTTTTTTTGATTGAGCACACTTCTTCTCGCTCATTACAATTCTTACTAGACTTTTTACATCGAAAAACTTTTGTTTTGAAAACTAATCCCAATGGGGAAGAAAAAAGGATCCACAGACAAGAAAAAGAAGCATCAACCGGACCCGGAACCAACGACAGGACATCGTGCTGCAACACCAGAGCCACACAATACCAGGTTTCGCAAAAACCAAGACATATTTCACAATATGACGATAGAACCTGGTGAAGCAGTGGACGAGAGCCACTTGGACGAAGCAGGCCCGTCCCAAACCGATCGGCGGGAGGCAGACCAAATACACATACTGGCTGATGAGACTCTGAGGACACCTGAAAGACATCCACATGCGGAACGAACACCTTTGAGAGCGGACGAAGATTATGAGGATTACATCAAGGAAGTTGCTTTGGCAGCGGTTGGTCTCAATCGAGCAGAGGACCGAAAAGCCTTACAGGAGTCGCTTGCACAAAGTCAGGCGATACTCCTGGAAAAAGTTACAGAGGCTATGCGAAATGCATTATCGCAATTCAGCATTCCGAGACAAACTGCAGCGCCTTCTGTTCCTCTTTGTGACCAACCGACGCTAAACCGACCGAATTTGGCTAACTTGAGAGAACCAACTGCAAACTTAAGATCTAAGGTTTCCTAGGATATGGCCAGAGCGAGCAGCTTCGACGACTCGAAGAGAAGCCAACCGGAATACAGAACCAGATTTTTATGAGCAACTCAATCGGATCCAATATAGTAACACCTCAGCGAACAGAGACGCGAGGATTCCTATGATATCACCTGCTGCATCTATGTACCGATCTCCACATTATCAAAAATGGGGAATTTCTTTTAATTCAAAAAACATGACAGTTGATGAATTCCTGTTAAGATTGGACAAAGTAAAGGATAGTTATGGCGCAACTTGGGATGAAGTGGTTTCAAATTTCCACCACTTTGTGAGTGGATCAGCTGAAGCCTGGTACTGGATTTATTTGAAAAATAATCCACAGACCTCATGGATTGCACTGAAGCTAGCACTCTTGGATCATTACGGCAGCCTGGAAATGGAAATGGAAAGCAGGGAAATGGAAAGGTATCTCACCCAACATGAGCCAATGCGTCCTAGGATACCACCTAACAATCAAAGGAGGAAGCAGGTGAGTGAAATAGAGATCCAAACGGAACCTGAAATGGAGGATATGTCTTTGGCGGTGGAGGCCTTCCAAAGAAATAGAACTAAGGACTCCAAAATTAATTTCGACAAAGCCATATGTTGGAATTGTCGCAAAACCGGACATATTTTCCTTGATTGCACAGAACCTCAGCAAAAGATATTCTGTTACCGATGCGGACAGCCAGATATCCTGCCGCCTAATTGTACGAAGTGTAAGGGAAACCAGATGATGAGTCAGCGTTCATCCGAGAGGGAGCTGACCATGATGGGCAACTCGGGAAGTCCCAATTAGAATACCCAACTATAACTAATAAAAAAAATTTAATTTTAAAAAACCCAGACACCCAAAACATTGCTAATACTAATTCCAAAAATATTTCAATTCCCAGACTAAGACCACTTAAATCTCTACATCAGAGATAAATTGATTACGCTGAAGCGCGTAAACGTATATATACCTATCCTCAACATTTAAGCAAAGTAGAAAAGTTTAGACATAGATTTGTTCAAAAGAGTAAATTATATAGAGCGATAAACATAGCCGAAATAGAATGTCTGAAAGATGATCCAAGAGCCTACTTAAAAGTAGAACTATTTAACAATAAATGGCTTGGTCTACTCGACTCTGGAGCAAGCATTAGTTGCCTCGGTAACGGTGCCGCTAAGTATATTGAAGATACCAAAATTCCATATAGAAAATTCGATTCCAATATATTTACTGCTGATGGAACAAAACAGCGTATAGCTGGAGTGGTTACTACGAACATTAAGTACAAAGATCTAGTTCTTCCGATCGAATTGTACATAGTACCATCTCTAGCGCAGTATTTATATTTGGGTATAGATTTTTGGAAGTTATTTAAAATAGCTCCTCAAGTTATATCTTCTTTAGACATAGTTACCGAGACAACAACCGGTCAGGCAAGCAAACTGGAATGTCTCCTATCTGTAGAGGAATCTACTATTCTTCAAAACACTATTAAGCTATTTCCGTCATTCGCCGTTCGAGGTCTCGGACGGACTCATTTGATGGAACATTCTATAGATACAGGTGACGCAGAGCCCATAAAGCAACGTCACTATCCCATATCACCAGCAGTACAAAGCCTCGTGTACGCGGAGTTGGATCGTATGATCTCGTTGGGCGTTATCGAAGAAAGTCAGAGCGGATGGTTATCACCAGTCGTACTGGTAAGAAAACCCGACAAAAACCGGCTATGCCTCGACTTTCGCAAAGTTAACGCCGTAACGAAGAAAAATGCGAATCCAATTGCGCATATAGAAGGATTGCTAGCACGCCTTTCGGAGACACGTTATATTTCTAGCGTGGATTTGAAAGATGCTTACTGGCAAGTGCCCCTGGAGAAAGAATCACGGGAGAAGACAGCGTTTACAGTCCCAGGTAGACCACTGTATCAGTTCAAAGTGATGCCGTTCGGACTTTCGAACGCTGCGCAAAGTTTGACAAGTTTAATGGACAAGGTAATTCCTCGCGAGTTGAGAGACCAGGTGTTCATTTACCTGGACGACTTATTAGTCATCTCTAAAGATTTTAACGATCATATTTCAGTTTAAGCTAAGGTAGCGAAGCATTTAACAGAGGCTGGCTTAACTATTAACGTAGAAAAATCGAAATTTTGCTTCAAAGAATTGCAGTACTTAGGATATATTGTTGGACAAGGTTGCTTGAAAACTGATCCGAATAAAGTGTCGGCGATATTGGAATTTCCTGTACCAACCACTGTACGGCAAGTCCGTCGTTTTCTAGGAATGGCCGGATGGTACAGACGGTTCATTGAAAATTTCTCTACTTTAACCGCACCCATATCGGACACGTTGAAAAAGAAAAACAAAGTCGAGTTTAGCGCCGAAGCCATAATAGCATTAGAAGCTGTCAAGAAAGCTTTAACGTCAGCACCAGTGTTAATCAATCCTTACACCGTGACTGAGAGAGAATGTTTGGCTGCTGTCCAAGGTATTTATAAATTTCGCCCATATATCGAAGGATATAAATTCCGAGTGATAACGGACCATGCGAGTCTACGGTGGTTAATGAGTTTGAAGGACCCAATGGGAAGGTTAGCTCGTTGGAGCCTAAAGCTTCAAAGTTTTGACTTTGAGGTAATCCATAGACGTGGTTCTCAGCACCATGTGCCAGACGCTTTGTCGAGGGTCTATGAAGTAGACGCGCTAGGTGTTGAGAAACCCACTTCTGTTATTGTAACGACAAATGTAGATAACATCTTACATATCGATCTAGAAGATCCATCTTTCAAGTCGAAAGAATATAATCAGATAATAACTCACGTCAGTGACAATAAAGACCGATTACCGGATTTACAGGTATCTGATAACTGTTGTTATATTGTACTATTTGTACTATTTGTACTTGACCATTCTGTTAATTTTTCATTGCGCCTTTAAGTTGTTGTTGTTGTTCAAACACATTCAATGAAAAATTAACAGAATGGTCAAGTAATAAAAAAACTGACATTCTACAGTACAAATAGTACAATATAACAACAATAACAACTCAAATAGTATGGTCGTACCAAATCTTCCAACCTCTCCCCCTTTGATATGTGCTACGAATTGTAGTCTATCAAATAAGGTTAGGAGAAAATGGAGGCGGAACAAAACAACATACTTAGAGGCGCTTAGAAAAATGTTGAAGCTCCAAATGCGTTTGAAAAAACAAACAAACATAACATCTCGACCTGTGTCGTCAGTGGTCATAAGCGGTGGAATGCGTAGTGCATACGACTTCGAAGACTGAGTAAATCTGAAGGCGTGGGTTCAAATCTCACGAGGTGCATGTGAAAAAGTTTTTCATAATAAAATTGGATTAAAGCTCAATACCACTAAAAGGAGACTGATGAAAGGAATTGGCAATCCTTGAAATAGCTATATCTCCAGCCAAAGATAGAAAGAAACGAATAATAATATTCGTAAACGAGTAAATAAAATTCGTTTAAAATTGGTGGTAGCGCCTTTAAGTTGTTGTTGTTGTTCAAACACGGTATCTGATAACTTTGTGTATAAGCGAGTCAAACACTCTAATGGTAATCCTCTCCAGGAAGATTTGACGTGGAAGCTTTGGGTTCCATCGCAGCTGACTGGAAAGTTGATAGAGCAGGCTCATTGTCCGCCTAGATCTTCGCATGGAGGTATTGCAAAAACATTATACCGCCTTCGACAGGAATTTTATTGGCCAGCCATGAGTAGCCAGGTAAAACTATATGTGAATAACTGTGACGTATGCAAAACGACCAAAGCTCCTAATTGTACTTTACGTACGGAGATGGGTAAAGCTTTCACAGTGGACAGGCCGTTCCAACATTTATATGTAGATTTCCTAGGGCCATATCCTAGATCTAAAAAGGGAAACACTTTCATAGTCATCGCGAATTCAAACGAGTTAATTAGGTTCCTTACGGAAGAAGTATTTTTAATGTTCGGGGTTCCTGAGACGCTGTTGTCCGACAACGGCTCGCAGTTTATTAGTAAAGATTTTGGGACCTGTTTAAGCAATTTCGTCATTACACATGTCAAAACAGCATCATATGCTCCACAAGCGAATGCTAGTGAGAGGGTCAATAGATCCATTTTAAGCGCTATACGCGCGTATATAGACCCAAAGCAGACTAATTGGGATATTCATTTAGCTGTAATCAGCAGTGCTTTACGCACCTCCGTACACAGCGTCATAGGTATATCTCCCTATGAAGCGCTCTTCGGACAGCAAATGGTTGAGCACGGTTCAGATTATCGGTTGTTGAGGAAGTTGGATGGGTTAAATCAAGCGGAAATTAATTGGTTACCTAAAGCGGCCAAAATGGGAATCCTCCACGCTTACGTGAAGACCGCACTGAGTCAAGCTCATGAGAATTATGAACACAACTACAACTTGAGAAGCAGGCTAACATCGTATCAAGTTGGTGATAAGGTATATCGTAGGAATTTCACGCTCAGCAGCGCAGCTAAGCATATAAATGCCAAGCTAAGCCCGAAATTCTTGAAAGGATACGTAACAAAAATCATCGGAAACAACTTATATCGGATCAAAGACGAAAAGAGTTCGAAATGGTGGTCCACACTAAAGATTTAAGAAAGTAAGGTTGTAGGCTGTTGAAAACAATTCATCATAGCCGGCTCTCTCTGCCGCGCATGAGACAAAGGGTCGTGGGTGTAATCTTCAGAATCCTATAGTGAACATTTAATTATTTTTTTTTGGACAAAGTCTTTTCTTTTCATCGTCGTTGTACTAGTGAGCACTATGTGCAACGAAGATGATTTGTAGGAAAAGCCATCTCAGTCACCACGACAGAGACCAATGTTATTATGTGAATAATATAATAAGGGTATTTTATAATTCAAACCATTTTAAAAAAATTTCTGCTATTAAAACATTTCATTTTTCACGGATACTTAAATATCATGGTAAAAATAACAAAATATCTCGACACAAGCCAACTACACCATAGCCAACGCCAATACTTACCACATTTCTAAAATTTTATTATCACCTCGGCGGGAATTTGAGGTTAAACATGAAAAGGGCATAGTCCCTGTAGCAAAAGTATTTTTCATGAACTTTTGGTAACAATGTCAAACAATTGGAGGAAATTGGAGGCAAATTCATTTTAGCGAATAAAGAGTATCACAGGGGTGGATAGACTCGGTGCGGGAGTGGCGGAAACTCAACGATCGGTAGAACACTGTAATGGCGGATCATCATTATACAACAAATTAGTAGTTGTATCATGGCGGATCATGGAGAAATTGTACTACGCACAAATGAGCCGAAATCGAGATGTCCCCTTTTGGATGTGGTAAAATTTATGTGTATGTCCGAAATTTATAATTTCTCAAATAAACATATTACCCACCATAGATTATAGCTAAAATACCCAGAGTTAGAATTATTGTGAATAATAAGTCAAAAAAGATGTTAGTCTCCATCCAAAACAGAATTCAATCTAGATGTAACAAACTAGTCGATGGGATTTCAGTTTAGTTTATTCGAGTTAGGTACGAGTAAGAGATCGTTGAAAATGAGTAAATAAAGTAATAATCAAGAGTTAGTTAGGATTTTGTTGTTGAGCCTGTACAAAAAAAAATATAGATAATAAATGAATTAGTCTTGACAGGAGTAGAAAATGTAGTGAACAAAAGTAATGGAAACACTAGTTGGTAATATCAACCTAGGTTCAGGTTGTATTCAGTAGTTACCAACATTATTCGATTGAACTCACAAGTCAAATGTTGATCCAAAGGTCAAGAAAAATATCAAGCTAGTTAAAAAAAGACGTACAAACGGGTTGTGTAGTCATTACAATAATTGTACTACAGTTGCAAACAATTGCTGAACCAAAGGTTTAGTCGAGTAAAGAAATTTTTTAAGAAACTCAATATTTATTGAATTACAAGTTAACTCATAACTAGTTCCGATAAAATTCCATAAGTTAAAAACTACATACGTAAATCCATATACATTGTTGAGGATTATTGACGTTGATACTTACTTACTTTTAATCCTTAGTTAATTCTGAGTATTTATTTTCTGATTAACAACCGAATTATTTCTGATTACAATTTTTATACTTACCCGAGCTTCAACTCAAAGCATCATTAAAGTCTTAATCTGAAAAAAGGATTTTTGTTCGTTTCATAAATACTTACCTATTATTCATAATCTTCATAAGTAGTAAATAATTTTAGCTAAAAACATTTAGACTGTATATTCTAAGTTCAATTAACACCTCACGAGACGCTTCATATAAACAGATCTTGAGATAGTAATAGATTTCTGACCGGTAATAGATCAGGCGGAAAGGAGCAATTTTATCTACGGCACGGTTCGCTTTTATCAACTGACAACTAGCTTCGTAAAAAAACCAATCGTCCAATAGCAAAAATCGGTCTAAGGGTTGTGAAAATCCAAAGGTAAAATTCTTTTCATTATTATCCGCCAAAAAGAAGACATCGAGCTCTAAAAATAAGGTGAATATACTAAAGTAAAATAAACTAAATTTTTGAAAACAAAAGAACTTTTGATTAACGCGATAAAAAGTGATCATAAAAAAACTGCGTGACAAACAGCAAGATAAATTGGAGCAAAAATCAAAAACTAAAAAGGAATATTCAAGAAATAAAACAAGAATTAAAGGTAAGAGTTCTTTGGTCCAAATAAGATCAATTATTACACGAAATTACCTAAATTGATTCCCAAAGTGTCACCAAGCAGATGATCTTTGTGAAGAAAATTTTTTTTGGTGCTCATAAATTTTATTTTTATACGAAACACACATTAGACAAATTTTCACGCGTATTGCCATGCGGGCAGGGAAGCAGACCACTCCGGCGCTGCATTCCCCATTGAAAATACATCTAAAACAACTTGGTGCGACGCACGAATCACGAATTCAATCAGTCCTAAAATCGTCATAGTCAAAAAAAAAAATCCGAAAAAAATCTAATTGGAATTGGCCAAAAGTCGATGTGGACAAGCGTTGAAAAGTGAAGAATTTTTGATTCGTTCCGAAGAAGAGCGGATGATTTTTACAAGGAGTGGTAGTATCACATTAAATAAAGTCAGGTAATTGAAGGGACATGGTCTCGAAAGAAAAAAATATAAGTTTTTGTGTGTCCAGTTGAACGAATTTCTTAACATGTGTTCTGTGGAAGTTGGCGGAAGCGCCAAAGATATAAAAACGTGCAAAAAGAAAAGCAAAGCACGAGGACATATCTTAGTATTCACTAAAAATTACGTTTGATAGATTAGAAGTTAGTTGGTGGTAGTAATTATTGAGATTTTTATAAATTTTGCAAAAAAAAAACATACTCATAAATTTACCCATTTTTTTTACAAGTTACTAAAATAAAATTTCTTCTAACAGGCAGCTATTCGGACATCGGGTGTGGTCAGAGCAATTCGACGTGGATAAGAGTGTGCCCAGACGAAACAAAAGCACCTCAAATCCACATATGATCGCTGACCCCAAGTTCTGTCCACCCCTGGATAATAGCCGCCTGGCTTTTATTCCAAGCGCTAAATTGAGGCATAAATTTGCGAAGAAAATTTTGATTCTGACGTCACTATTGAATCCAACTATATCGAGAAAATTTTATCTGGAAGCATCTACATTGGTACATGTGATTTTTGGTTCAGCCAAGGAATCTATTTGGACCAAGTGTCTATACATCGTTAAGCGGCTAACGAAAATTGTCACTAAGGAGCAGACTAAATACAAAGCATTCCAGTCCAGGATAAAACGAAACATGGAAATCGCTAAAATGATCCAGCATTCATCAGTTCGTGTAAAATGTGTATTAAAAGTTTGTTTCTGTAAGATCAGAAACTCAGGTATGGAATTTTAATAATTACCTATATTGATTACCTATAAAATATTTATATATTTCAACACATTTAATTTAAATTTTCAATAAAAATAAAAATAATTAAAAGTCACATTATATGGTCGTGTGTTATAAATAGTATATTATCGAATCACATATTTTTACCTTTTATTGACTAAAATCACCTATAAAATCTTCTTTATAATCTATTGACGGATTGTCATAAACATAATTGTACATTTAATCTTTTATCCTTTTGTGTTCATTTAAATCGTACCGAAGCACCATAATAGAAGTGCATTCATGTCCACAGACTTGAGGTATTCATACCTACAAAAATAAGAAGAAAGAAAAAGTCTAAACATTTTAATTACTATCATAAAATTTCATTGGTACCTACTTTTCATTTGTGAAGAAGTACCGCTGTCCAAGATTCATTTTCATTTTTGTCCGAAAACCCATACCTATATAAAGAAAAAAAATACATAAAATTATTAGTACCTTTGTGTACTGAACTAATAAAAACATTACCTGTTTGGTGATGATAATTGGTGTACGATAAATCCAACGCTTATAGCTCTGGCTTCATTCGTATTGAACGCATCGTGTCGTGCATGATTGCCAATCAATGTTGTCCACCTATAATAATTTTTTTTTGACAAAGAACGTTCATTACATCAACTAATCCTGAAACAAATAATAAAAGTTAATAATAAACATAAATAAACACTTTAACCACTATTTACCTTTTTTTTTATTACCTTTACCTGTAATTGATTTTAACTTTTTAGGTAGGTTCCTGATAGGGTGCACCTTCTCACGACCATACCCATGATTAATGTATACTTACCTTTTTATTTACATGATTATGTTCAACTATATTGTCCATTTTTAAAAAACATATTAAAATATTTTTACCTTTTTATAACTTTTTTTGATTAATAATACCTTTTTATATTGGTGTGTTGCGAAACCGAACGACCAAGATTTTGGTACGTGTCGGATTAATTACGCTTTTTGATTTTGTTGGGATTTGGGGATTTTAAATTTTTCTTTGGACTCATATCGACTAATAGTCATATATGGGTCTCTGTTCACTTAATCGAATTCGTTCGAAGAGGGGAAAATATATTTCCACCCTCACTTGTACTAGACCTGAACAAGGTCCCATTCATTTTTTTTTTTCATTTTTTTTGAATATTCATCTGGGGATTTTCTTTGTAAAATCGTTCCAAAACTTTATCAATTTCGGAATTTTTTAATTTTTAAATTACGTATTCATAGTTCATATATATCCTTATGAATATAAGTATATACGACATTTGGTCGGTTATTATCACTATCAATTTTCGTTCATTTTGAACTTTAATTTCACCTGTAGAAATTTACATTCTGTTTTTTTTATTGGTTTAAATAACTATTATAAATTAGTTTTCATAAAGATAAATTGAAGTCGAGTAAGGATTTAAGTAATTTAGATGAGAATTTCTTTCAATTAAGTAAATTTATGAACTTGAGATCATTAGGCATAATTAGAGTTAAGTTAATAAAAAAATTGTTCTTTTCGGAAGTTAAATTGCGTACATTACTTTCATTTACTATCACTTGATATAAGAGGTGTTAGTAACCTAGTTCTTGGGAAGTTTTTTCTTGCTTTTCGGGAATTTCAGATGATTATTATCATGTTAGTTTAGAAGCAACTAAGGTGAGGAGCCATGACTGAAGATTTGGAACCGGAACCAGGAGTCGATGACATTCGGCTCTAGCGGCAACAACAAGATGACAAATCACAACAACAACAACAACAACAACAATAACAACAACAACAACAACAACAACGGCAACAGTGGCAGTAACTAAATGGTCGAGATGATGACCAACAGTTCTAAGGCATAACACACTGAGGGGGTAGGCGCTGGATCTTCGATAGAGGGATGTGTCTGCACAAAATTTACGTCAGCAGGGACGTCATTGGGAGGGGGTTGCAAGGAATCAAAGGTCCTTTCGCGACTTCCGGACGGGAAGTTAGGCGACAAAAGGGGAAATAACTACGCCAGTTTCCCCTGTATTGATGAGGGTTCCTTAAAAATATCTCGGATGTCAAGGAACATTAGGTAGGGTTCACAGGGTTAAGTAATCCGAACGGACTATTATCACCAAGTCCGAATCATGCAATTTTCTTTAATCTTCTAATAATTTTTTTTTATATCGTTTAATCATTTTTTTTTCTGGAATGGCCCTCCGGCCCTTAGCTTTTCAGCTTAGCATTCCAAATTTTTGAGTCGTCCAATATCTAGATTCCAGGTTCAATAATATGTAAACCCACTACTCGCTTCTGCAGCAAAGACTCACTTCCTTGTTGACTGAGCCAGCTGAAGCAATTTTTTTTAGAACCTGTAGCAGCAGTCGAGCGGTAGTACCCTACTCCTCCGGGACAGATGCCCGATTGAGGTATTGTTTAAGCGTCTGCCCTGTGGAGATGTGGTAGGTAGTGGATTAGAAGCCAAGTTTTCTTTTGTTTAGTTATCGATAACTATCTCGATTAAGTGGTTGAATTTAATCTTGGACTTTAGTCTCAATTAAGGTCAGGGGGATTAAATACCTTCCTAAAACGAAACTCATTAGATCTCAACTCACTTGAAAGAGGATGCTATTAGCGATCGGCTACGTTTGCTCAACAGACTCAACGGAGTAGACAGATTAGAATTTTCTTTTAACAAATTGCCAGGGTTCAATAACCAGTGTGCTTAACAACTACGCATACAGAGAGTGATACTTTGAGGAGTTGACTGGGGGGCGGACCTACCCCTCTCTGAACGATCCCATGCTCGTTCAGGTAGGGGATAGAAACTGTCCCCCACTTGATTCTTTGAAGGATCTTTTCTCTCACACTTTTTTTTTATGTATGATACTACAGGAATATTGGTGACTTCTTCCAAATAAATAGATTCTCGAGTAATGAAACCTAAATCGTGGAAGATCAATTAAAATAACCTGTAACTAGCGATGATTCGATGGACATCCCGATCATAAGAACATAACTGAAGCCGTCTTCTTTTTTGTTTCATTACATCAATTGCGCGGTTAGTATAAAACTTCTAAGACTCTATGGCTCATCGCTTAAACAACGTTCAAAGAGAGACGATGAATTTTCATCGGCAGGGAAAATCCTCTTAAAGACTAAATTTTCAGAACATAGTTTTCTCATAGGTCTGGTTTGAAAGTTTAGGCCTTATGGACGTTGTGTTGGTTTGGTGAGGCTTCTATCTCACGTTCCCGTAACACCCGGTTATGGATTGTTCCATGTCTGAGGCCAACTGAATGCTGGTGTCGTTGCATTTGTTTCCTCCAAGAGTTCTTGGGCCTGCCTCTCTTCCGTGATTATACTGGAAGGTTGTATGATAATGCTTTTTGGACGGGGTTCTCAGCGTTTCTCCTAAGTACATGACTGTACCAGCTGAGTTTGTCGTGCTGCATTTTTGAACGATGGTTTCTTTGACGTGGAGGCTTTTCCGGATCTTTCTACTCCGTATTCGGTCAAGCTTTGTCACTCCTGCTGTCATGCGAAGCATCTTCATCTCAGTTGCCGTCATTTTGCTTCCATACCAATGGTACATAGTCCAACATTGTGAGCCGTATGTAAGCGCTGGACGCACCACTGCAGTGTAGAGCTTTCCTTTCAGCTTAGGGGGCATTTTTCGGTCACATAAGATGGCAGAGTTCTCACGCCACTTCATCCACCCTACGCTTACGCGATGGTTGACGTCGTCATCACAAGTTCCTTTCTTATTAATCATAGATCCAAGGTATTTGAACTTTTCGCACTTGGGAAGAACAGTTCCGTTCAAATAAATATCCGGAATAGGCCTGAGTGGATCAGAAAACAGCAAAGGTATTCGGTCTTTTTGGCGCTTATGCGATACCCATTTCCCTCCAGAACGTCCACCCATACGTCCAGTGCTCGTTGCAAGGATGAAGGATCTTGACTTATGATGACTCCATCGTCAGCAAAGAATAACTGAGTCACTTTCGGGTCCCTCACCTTATCTTCAACTAGATAATCAAGCACTGTAATAAAGAGCAATGGGCTCAAGACGCTTCCTTGGTGTACACCAACTTCGATTGGGAAATTTTCGGTGACTCCTACAGTGCATCGAACCTTTGTTTTGACTTGCTCGTACATATCCATGATCATCTGCACGTAGATTTCTGGAACTCTTCGTTGTCTTAGGGCCACCCATATCAGATCCCGTGGTTGTCGATCGAACGTCTTTTCAAAATCAACGAACACAGCATGCAAATCGTTCGAGGAATCGCGATGTTTTTCCATTCTGATTCTTACACTCTGGATTGCATCTGTGGTTGATTTGCCCGAGACAAACCCGCACTGGTCATTAGATAGCCGTATTATTTTTCGCAGGTGGCCATCCAACACCCGTTCAACGATCTTCATAGTATGTGAAATCAACTTGATTGATCGATAATTGTCGCAGTTCCTCGTATCACCCTTTCCCTTGTAAATTGGGAGAAGATAACTTTCCCTCCATTGATAAGGCATTTGGTCACCTCTGATAAATTTGGAGATGAGAGCCGTGAGCCATCTGAGCCCGATGTGTCCCATCTTTTTCCAGAACTCAGAGAGTATCCCGTCTGGCTCAATCGCTTTTCCCTTTTTGGAGCTTTTCACCGCCGCATTAACTTCTTCGACTGTAATGTCGGGCACTTCTTCATAGTTTGGTGCGGCTGTTGGAAACTATATTCTGGAGAACTGTTCATTTAAAAGTCCTTCGCAATACTGTCGCCATCTGTGAAGAATTTTTTCGTCATCCACAAGAAGTTGGCCTTGAGCATCGCTTATGAATTTCGGTGAACAGATCTCCAGCGCATTTCTCCTTCTTTGAGCGGCAATTTTAAAGATAGTTGCGCCCTTGTTAATGTTGACATGTCGCAGTTCCTGAAGGGCCTGGTTTGCATCAGCAGCGGGTGCAGATATTTCTTTCAGCTCCTGATACATGCTCTCCGTACTCTCTGCTTTAAGTTGGGCACACTTCTTTTTTGCCTCTTTCTTGGAGCATCTGTAGGCTACTTCAAGGCGTGCTTTTTCCTCTTTGTTATGAGAGGGGCACATTGACCAAGCTTTGAAAGCTAATTTTTTCCTAGTCATCACTGCCTTAGCTTCATCGCTCCACCACCATGTTTCCTTGTCCCGTTGATGATAGTGTCCTTTTGCGGTGCCTAGCAGTGATTTGGCTTTCAGAAGGCAGGTTCGTTGCAGAGAATTCCACATATTTTGTGGATCACATTCTTCATAACCAGCTCTGTTGATGGTGTGGAACAGAACATTTTTCATCTTAGAGATAAAAGCTTCTCCCTTTTCCAGATTGTACCACTTGATTCTTCCTGGAGGCTCTGCTTGTTTGTTTTTCCTCTTCGTCTCCATGAGAAATTCTGTCACCAGGAGACGATGTTGCTGAGTAATCGCTTCTCCTAGTATCACCTTGCAATCCTTGACATGTGGCTTCATGAAACTGTTTACCAAATGGTAGTCAATCTGAGTTTCATTCCCTCCACTGCTAAAGGTGACCAGTAGTCGGCTGTGTTTGATGAACATAGTATTTAAAACGATAAGACCATATGACCTGCACATGCGAAGGATGTCTTCACCAGCAGAATCCCTGATGCCGTATCCCATGCCACCATGGCATTCCTCATAGTCCTCGTTGGTCTTCCCGACATGTCCATTCAAATCTCCTCCCACAAACAATAGTTCTTCTCTCGAGACTTTCTTAAGGAGGTTATGAAAATCTAGCCAGAACTTATCTTGCTCACACCCAGGTTGGGGAGCATAAGCACTGACAATATTCCACACCCTTCCTTGTATTACCAGCTTCATAGAAATCAAACGGTCGCTAGATTTTGAAATAGCCAAGACGCTTCCAAGTAACTCTTCCGCAAGGATGATACCGACACCGTTCCGACGTTGTTGCAACCCGAAATAGAACATCTTGTATGATTTCGTCTTCACATCCAGAAAACGGCCCTGTTTCCAGTGTTTCGCCATTTTGTTTCTTGGACGCACAAGATGTCCAATCGCCTTCTTTTCATCATTTCTTCCAGCTCGTAGCTTCGTCCGTTCATACTTCCAACATTCCAATTCGACACTCTCAGATTTCGACTAATCTGTTGCATCATGTTGCTAGCCCCCGGAATTCGTCTAGCTCTGACCCGGTCATTTCTGCTCGGTCTAGGATCAGTACCTTACATTGCAGGGGTATTGCCTGGCGGGGTAGTGCCTGTTGTATCAGCAAGTCTATCCATAATGCTCGAAATTTTTCGAAAATTTCGCGTAACGTTTTCGCATGTTTTTGACACTGGCATGCGCTAGTTTTGTGTGATCGCCTTTTACCACGCCGGAGATCTCCAGTCGCGTAACCCTAGGACTCACGCATGCACGCTGTTGGGAAAGCTTTAAGGTGTGATTGTGTCGTTAGGCTCTCTTTGGTGTTATTTGCCTATAGATGTTAAAACGAATTTGATACCAGTAACCCACTACGGGGATATGATCGCTGCCGTTGGCCCATAAAGGGTTCATGCGCCACCATCTCTATTTCAGCACTCTAGCAAGTACTGAAAGCCCATTTCAACTTTACCAATCGTAAATTTGATTAAAATTGTTGTTAAATTTGATCCCAGATAAATTTGGGCCATTTTTTTTAGGGTGAATAAAATTTAAGCTTTTTGCTGTGTCAATTGAATAAAAGTTCCGATCTACATCTCACCGTGAGCGCACGCGTGGGAGCGTAGTACATTTGTCTCTGCTGTGTTGATAAAATAAAACAGAATAATAAATAAATACATAAATTCCACCTCCCTTTTTTCAATCACATAAAACTAAAATCAAAATAAAGAAACCTACGCGCCGCGTGTGCAATAATAAAACGAAAAAAATTGCCAAATAAAATAACCAAGTTTCTTCAGTGCAGTGCAGTGCACATTCATCTAACAATATAAAGAAAAATAAAATAAAAAACAACACAACGAGTCTTCCTTGTGCTCCCCTCCCTCTCTGTTCCACCTTCGCCCACAATTGTTTCGCATAGCCACTGCAAGTACTGCTGTTATAAACATATCATACAGTGCGGCAATAGACTATGTGAAATGATAACTAGATAAATTGCGGTAAAATTTTTTTTGGGGTTCAGGAGCGGATCAGTTTTAATTTGCCATTAAGGCATAACACTAATGGTAAAATACAACTGTGAAGTTTTAGTGTCCAAAATGAATTTGCTTCATAGTTAACTGTCTTGTTTTGGTTTTTTTTGTGTTTTTGTGTATTGTGATGGCTGGTAAGTTCAGTGTTCATTATAGCAACATTCGTGGGCTTAGGAAAAATTTCCATGCTGCGTACGTTCATAATATTTTGAACAGGCCAGCTATTTTGGCACTAAGCGAAACTCAGGTTGGTGAAACCACTGACCACTCGGAGTTTAACCTTTACGGTTATAGCTTAGTGCCTTTATTCTTTTCTCACCATGGTCTAGCCGTATATGTACGGAATGATGTTGCCTATCAACTTCTACCACAATATGGTCAGTGCACCAACACAAATTTTAATAATATGTGGTTTAAATTCACCGTCCAAAGGCGCATCATTCACACATGTTTTATTTATCGTAGCCCAAGTTTGGATAGTAATTCGACTTCCAACGAATTCGATTCGCTGTCCGACTCTATCCAGAGAATTGTATCCCACTTTCCGCACAGTGAGATCGTTGTTACGGGCGATTTCAATGTTCACAATTCTTCGTGGCTGCGCTATTCTGGTCAGACAACACCCGAAGGAAGGTATGTCGAGATCTTTGCTGAGTTAAACCACCTGACTCAGTTAGTTGATGAGCTGACTCGGATTCCTGACGTTGCAGGTCAGTCCGCCAACACTCTAGACTTGTTTCTTACCTCTGATCCTAATAAATATACGATTAGTGTATTACCGCCTCTAGGCACTTCAGACCATTGTGTCATATCTGCTAATTTCTCATGCCAAAAAACCCCAGTTAAAGAGAAAAAACCTACGAGAACCGTATGGCAATATGAGAAAGCCAACTGGAACGGTCTTAACGACTTCTTCAGGAACTTTAACTGGTCACTATGCTTCCTCGATAGTGACGTGGATTCCAGCCCAGATATGGTTACAAACTTAATTCTTTTAGGAATGAGAAATTTTATCCCGAATAGGGTAAAATCTATCAAACCTAAAGAAAACTCATGGTTTGATTCGAGCTGTAAAGAGATTATTAGGATCAAAGATGTAAGTTTCCGGATTTATAAAGCCAACCCTACTGAGGAAAACCGGAATAAGTTCAAACAAGCTAGAAAGAATTGTAACGGACATATTCGACGCATTAAATTTTTGCATGACCAGAAATTAAGGCAAAAAAATACTACAATGTCCCAAAGGTAGTAAACATTTCTGGTCATTTGTAAAAAATGTGCGTAACACTACGTCATCGTCAGTTCCTACGCTCGTTTCCAATGACACTCCTTTTGTAAGCTCGATTGATAAAGCCAATCTGCTTGCAGCACAGTTTGCTGTTAATTCGATGCTGCCAATGAGTGACATGACTCCTCCTGTACTTCAAAGCGTAAACGATTCTATGGGACTAATCTTCTTTCGCACTCGTTCAGTTGCTAGAGTCCTAAAAGATCGACATTCACAAATCCGCTGGCCCGGATAGTATCCCCGCTATTGTTCTGAAGAGGTGTTCTTCAACGCTGGCAAAACCACTGCGTAAGCTTTTCCATCTGTCCTATTCTACTGGTCTCTTTCCGAGTGGATGGAAAACTGCATTTGTCCAGCCTGTCCCTAAAAAAGGTGAATCCTCCTCCCCCTCTAACTATCGTCCAATTGCACTTACGTCCCTTCTTTCCAAGGTCATGGAAACGCTGATCAATTTTCAGCTTAAGAAATATCTTGAAGAACGGAAGCTTCTTAATGACCGGCAGTATGGCTTTCGTTGCAATAGGTCCACTGGTGATCTCATGGTTTATCTCACCGAACAGTGGAATAAATCTTTACATCGTTTTGGAGAAAGTAAGATTATTGCACTTGATATTTCAAAGGCATTTGATAGAGTTTGGCATCAAGCTCTCTTATCGAAAATGCGTGCTTTTGGTATTGATGAATCTCTTCTTTGTTGGGTTAGAAATTACGTTTCGGACCGTTCAATTCAAGTAGTATTGGACGGGTTCAAATCTGATATCCACAAAATAAACGCTGGTGTGCCCCAGGGCTCCGTTTTGTCTCCGACGCTCTTCCTTATTTTTATAAATGATCTTTTGTCTGAAACTTCTAACCCACTACATTGTTTCGCTGATGACAGTACCCTCTGCTTTCATATTCGTTTTTAGATTCTCATCCTTGTTCTTCGGATGTGGACTACCAACGGCAGCGTATGATAAGCTCATTAAATTCTGATCTTTACAGCATTGTTCAATGGGGATTTAAAAACCGTGTAGAATTTAATGCTTCGAAAACTCAATGCTGCCTACTGTCGCAAAACCGTAACTCTCCCCCAATGCCACTATCCATGGGTGGTACTTGCATCGAGGAGATTGAACAACTATCGGTCCTAGGTATATGTGCATCACAAACCACTTGCTGTGGAGTGATCATATATTTGACATCGCCAAAAATGCTGCTAAGTGTTTAGGTTTTCTCCGACGATGCAAGAAGTTTTTTACCCCTTCTGATCTGGCTACAATTTACAAAGCTTTTATTCGTCCCAAACTTGAGTATAACTCTCATATTTGGTCGTACTTGAGTCTTCTGGATAGAATTGAAAAAAGAGCTTTAAAAATGATAGGAGATCGTTCTCTTACTGAGACATTTGCTTCTCTTGAACACCGCCGCTAGGTCTCATGCCTGTCATTGTTTTATCGTTTTTTTCATAAACAATGCTCTAGTCAAATAGCCAGTTGCATTCCTCCCCTTAAACAATTCAACCGTAATACCCGTACTGCTAGGAATGCCCATCAGTTTACCCTTGAGCCCAATTCCGGACGTACTGTTAAGTACAGAGATTCTTTCTTTAGCCGCACTACGCGAATGTGGAATGCTTTACCAGACACAGTATTTCCCACTGCAGACATTCAAAACCAATGTGCATCGGTTTCTCCTTTCTAATCCTATCCTCATTTCCTAATTGCTCGCACTGTGTTTAATCATTATAAGGGTATTCATAACCCCTTTAGTGCGCGCTCAATCAAAAAAAAAAAAAAAAAAAAAAATAGGATGTTTTAAATAAAAATTTCCTATTGAGATTCCTTCTTTTCAAGAACCTATCCAGAAATGTTCAGATAAATTTAGTACGTTACTGTCAATAGGGGGAACGTCTTAGAATAGGGGGGTTCACACTCAACTGCAGGCTTGACCAGCGTGGCATGATGAACGCCTGACAATTTGTGTTCACACTAGTGAAGCATGCCGTTAACCACCATAAACGTCAGCAGAGGAGGAGGCTAAACGTCTGTCGCTGCAGTAGTAAAGTTAGATCTAAAAAGCTAAAATAACTTAAGGCCAGTCTTTTCAGCTCTGGTTAAATTTAACAATTTGTTCATAACCATAGAAACACATACAAAATCTATGGTTAACAACTGAAATAACTAGTGGTTACAAATAACCAGAGCTAAAAAGACTGGCCCTTAGTGCTAATTTGGACAACCCGTATCGCATTTAAGCTTTTCCATATACGTGTGGCGCTTAGTAGTCAAGTTTTTACTAAAGAGCAAAGATAACCTAGTTCTTATTTCGACTACCAATGGCGCATTTAAACTTTACCAATCCTCAATAACAAAATATTTTGAATATCATCATGCCGCTTGACCAGCTGCTTGATGAAGCGTTCACTTTTTAAAATTGAGTTCATCATGCCGCGCTTGTCATGCATGCAGTGAATGTGAGCCCCCCTAATTAGATCTGGTACCAAAGATTATGAATACCATTCAAAGATTATGAATACAATTCATAATCTTTGTCTGTACGTCATGGGTAAAATTATGCTTACTTCTTAATTTCTAAGGAGATTTTCTTGGTTTGACAGGATTGTAAAAAGTCCATTTTTATTGAGGATTGGTAAAGTTGAAATGCGCAATGGGTAGTCATAAGTAGAACTAAGATATCTTTTCTCTTTAGTACAAACTTGATTGCTGCAGCGCCACTCGTATATGGAAGTCACTGATCTCAATATATAACTGGATAGTGTATTCCATACAAAGTATAACAGTTTTTGTGTGCCCATTTGAAGATGACATTCAGGTATTTGTTTATTTTATTTGACAACTCTTCCCACAAAAAAAAAAAAAAACACGAATTACGCCATTCGTTATTTCTTTCGAGGAACAATTGGATAGGTAAGTTGTTTATATTTTCAAAGTGAAATTAGTTTATATTTCTTTTTAAAATAAATTTTGTTGAATTTCGTATCCACTTGATATTTTCTTTTGCTATCTAGAACTCTAGGATATGCTGCTTTTGAAGATGAAGTACTCAATCAAAATCAAATTCAAAAGGTAAGCGGCTTTTAAAACTCATGCATTCCCATCTAATAACCATTTTTCATTTAAAGATTCAATCATCTTATAACATCTTTGAACCGAAACTCTCAACCGACATTGAAATTCAAGGAATTGCATGTGGCAAAGAATTTGGACTTGTAATGGCGTCCAATGGAAAAGTTTACTACTATGGAAAATCACCTTCTTTGGGTCTGAAAGCAGTTGGTCGAACACCAACGATGAAAATTACAGAATTGATTATTTCAAAAGTTTCGAATATAACGCAATGTGCTGTTGGGCACGATGAGATTCATGTACTTTTAGTCAATGATGATGGAACTGTGTATTTTGCAGGTAAAACAGCTTTTTCATTTAATTGATAAATGAAATTTTATTTCATATATATTTTATTCAAGGCACTGCTCGCCGTGGTGAAGATGGTGACTCGTCAAAGAATCGTAGAAAACCAAAAGCAATTAAATCAAAACGTTTAACCCGCATAGATGGGCATGTAGTGATTCAAGCTGCTTGTAATAATGGAACCTCAGCATTTGTAACTAAAACAGGACGTTTGATAATGTTTGGCAAAGACACAGCACATTCTGATGCGCATGGTTACGTTACTGAATTTTCAGATCAGCATTTATAACAAAAGTCACATTGGGTAAAGCTCATTGTGTTGTGCTAAATTCCAAAGGACAACTATTTACATTTGGACTAAATAACAATGGCCCTTGTTATTTAGTCCAAATGTGGACGTTCCTTTAATTCGAAACCGAAAGAATCGAGTTACTCAATGGACACAAATGGTGGAAGTCAGGCGGACTTCAATGATATGAAAACAAACGAACGCAGAAATAAATATGATATAGCTAACTTGTGTGACTTTGTTTAAGTTTAAGTTTTAAGTTTTAAGTTTAAGTTTAAGTTTTATTTGGCATAGTTGCCATTAAGAAATAAAAAATATTTTACATAAAGTACAAAGTTTTGATTACATTCAAGTAATTTCTTCTAGGAATAATTAATTAATATGAGCTTTTGCATATAAAAAAATTTGTGTTTTAAACTGATTTAGAACATTTATGTTTCGTATGCTTAATGGTAAATTATTGAACGCTTGCAGTCCCATATATAATATACTGGCTTGGGCTCTCGATGTTCTGGTCCGGATTATGTTGAAGTCTTCAGTGTTTCGTAAGTTGTATGTCACAATTCTTCTTTCAGGAATACTGGATTGTATATATTCAGGACACATATTGTTTTTGATTTTGAAAATAAAAATCATTGCCATCATATAAAGTCTTTGGCTTATCGTCAACCAATTAAGCGATTCAAGCATAGATGCAATCGAGGTGTAACGATCACACTTTAATATTACGCGCATGGCTTTGTTTTGTAATTTTTGGAGTCTGGATTTTTGGTTATTGTTACACAGATAGAGAAGATTCGCACAGTACTCAAAATAGGGTTTGACGGTTACATTATACACTTTTATTGCACTGTTCTTGGATATATTATTTCTACGTGCTCTTCTAAGAACTCCCAATTTTTTTGAAACTTTTTTACAAATATAGTCAATATGATCGTTTTGAGACAATTTGTTATCTATGATAACGCCGAGATATTTAATGAAAGTCACTTGTTCTATTTGTGTGTTATTAATTGATATATTTATTTGTTGCACTGAAGATAGATTATTAATCGACATGAATTTTGTTTTGTTTGTGTTAAGTATGAGTTTATTCATGTTCAGCCAGGTATATATTGCACTTAAATCATTTTGAATTTTGTCTATTATTGCATCTAAATCTTTGCCTGCTATATAAAGCAGGGCATCATCTGAGAAGAGCACAAGCTTACAATGCTTTATCACTTTTTCCATATCATTAATATATAAAAGGAAAAGCACTACACCCAAAACTGCTCCCTGTGGTACTCCCGTCGAAACTGTTGCCGCTGTCGATACATTATTATTTACTGAAGTCTTTTGAGTTCTGTTTGAAATATAGTTTTTAAACCATTTAAGTTCCGTGCCCCTAATTCCATATTTTTCTAATTTATTTAGTAAAATAACATGATTTACAGTTTCAAATGCACGTTTAAGATCCAGGAAAACGGCTATAACACAGTTCTTGTTGTCTATTTCCCTTTTCCAATCACTGACCACATAATTGACACAGGTCTCACATGAATGTTTTGATCGAAAGCCTGATTGATTAACACTTATTATATTATTGTTGTCAAGATGTTCCTGGAGTTGTTGCGTCGCAAATTTTTCTATTATTTTCTCATATAATGGAAGCATATTTATTGGCCGATAGTCATTACATTTGATCGAATTTACCACTTTCTTTTTTGGAAGAATAAGCGATTCTTTCCAGGTTTCAGGGAATATACCAGAGCTGAATGAGCCATTTATTATACGAATCATTATTGGAGCAACAATTTCTATAGAGTCTTAGCATTTGAACATTCATAAAATTAAAGTCATTTTTTTTATTTATCACAGTTAGGGTATTAATAATAGTATCTGTATTGACGAAAGTAAACTTAAATTCTATATTGCACACATTTACCAGACTTATATATTCAGAAAATATCACAGAATTACTAATGTCGTTAACACTTTTAATGAAGAAGTTATTAAATTTTTCAGCTATTATTGCACTATTTTGTTCTTTATCACAGTTTTCAAATTGCACTTCAGTTATTTCTTCTTTGTTTTTTTTAGCACGTATTTCTTTAATTGTCTCCACATATCTTTCTGATCAATCGCATTACTTATTTTTTCAGATATAAATATTGATTTAGCGGTTTCTATTTGGTTCTTGTAATAATTTCTGAATTGGTGATACGCTTGCCAATCATTTCGGGTATTAGATAACACAGCAGTTTTATATAAGTTAATTTTTGAAATTTTAGCTCGTTGCAGCTCATTGCTTTACCATTCACCATTTTGGTATGGGACAACTCGAGTCACTACCATACTATTCACTGCACATTTTAGTTCATTTGCAAATTGTTCACTTAATACATTAATGTTATGCGGGTATTCAAAATTAAAATTAGAGAAAAACTCGCTAAATCTAAGTTCATTAATCAAATGTTCTTTTCTGTACTTACAGTATCTAATAGTTTTATTGTTTAGTTTGGGCTGTTTTGCACATTTTATGAAAACTGCAAGACCTTCATGATCACTTATTTTGAGATTGTGATCTACTTTTGCATGACAAATGTTTTTGTTATTTGATAAGACATAGTCAATTATCCATTATACCACGAAGGAAAGATGTTGATACTCTAAAATAATGAAAGTAATAAGTTTTTTTGTTGTAAAAATAAGAGAGAAGGTGTTAACTTACTTCTTTACCAAATGCTCATATATAAAGGTTGGAATTATTGTAATTTTAACGGTGTTTCCAGGTGCATCATTGATGATCTTAATTATTTCTTTATCTTTCATTGCGACCACAGTTTGCCCATTTACTTGGAGCAAGTTGTGATTAATTAGTATTCCATTGCGAGCAGCACATGAATCCTTTACGATTGAAACAATTTTTCCATTTTTAAAACCGATTCCCATGTCACCTTAAGAGTCCTTCAGTAATGTAACTGTTCTTTCAAATGGTCTATTTGATACAAAAATGATTTAGTCTTTATTTAAGAAAATCTAAAATAGAAAAATTACCTATCTCGAACTAAAACGGATATATTGTTTTTTCCCGATGATTTTAACATTTTGTGAATCTTGTCTACAGAATAACCACACATAAGAGTTCCATTTAATTGTAAAATCTGATCGCCAAATCTTAAACCAGCTAGAGCAGCTGGGCTACCTTTTACTACAATACAAACAAATACACCATTATCGATAGCTTGCACTCGCAATCTGACTTTTCTCTTAGCATCTTTGCACATAATCATCTCCCTTATACTGTGATTGACTTGAGCAACTGATGGAATTAGACTGTTTCCTGTTACGGGGGCTACAAGCCCAGTGTTTGATGGATATGGCGAATTTCGGACTGGTTCAATGTGAGTATCTGGTACATCAGTCATATACCTTGTGAGAAAATTAAAATTTAAAATATACTTTTTGTTAAGAACAGGCAAAAAACTTACTCGGGCATATTTCATCGAATCATCTCATGGGACAATTCAAGTCCAAGAAAATTGCATAAGGCTGGGTAAACGACTGCTCCATTTTGTACATTTTCAACAGGGTATGGTGAAGGGACTGCAGCATCAGGTGCGTCTTGTAAAATTGAATTCGTTTACCATGGAACGTTGGTTTTGCACAAGTTTGTCAACTTGCATGTCTTCGAGTAATGGATATAGCGACATTTTGGCTACAGAAAACAGAAATAAATACGAAGATATTGTGAAAGAAGAGTGTTCTTCTGGATGGAAGTAAAGATAGGAGTTCGAGAATCATACTATAGTTCTTGAAAGACAAATAATCATTCCGGATGTTAACAAGTAGAACATCAAGCCCAGACAATAACGAAACTTAAATTGTTGGGAGATAAGGCCATGCATGCATTCTTCTTCAGTTATCTTTTCCTGTTGTCGTTTTCATCTCTTCGCTGTGTTTACATTCCGATTAACTTAATTTTATTCAATAGTTTCTACTAGTTTTTCTTTCTTTAGTTGTTGCATCACAAAAAAATCCAAGACTTCTGGAATTCTCCAAGGCGAATTCATAGAATTTCATAATAAATACTTTAAACACGAAGAGTAAAAATAGATATCACTTTAAAGTTTGTAAACTTTTTCTTAAATTTTATTTATTTATTATGTTAACTGTAAATTTACGGAATAAAACACACAAAATAAAAAAATTTAAAGTAAAAAAATAAATTAGATAAATCTACTAGCATTCAGACAAAAGTAAACAAACCACGTTTTTGGATTTGAGAAACTGTCCTAAACTGGAATACTGTTATATAGATAAACAAACGATTTTGGTTTGTTTATCTGTATAACAATTCTTCAAATAGGCACAAGTTTTTGGTGTCTATCCACTATCCAGTTATATATTGAGATCAGTGATGGAAGTTAACTCTTTGTTTCGTTGTTCGTTTTCGTTGTGATTTTGCAGATTTTGACGTCTTCGGTAATGTTGTGGTTTTATTGTTAAAAAAAATAATAATTATTGTGAAATATTATTTTCAATAGTTTCTTTTTCAGATTTTGCTCTCAACGAAATTATATTAAAACAGTTACAGCATTACATTCTTAATAATTATATTTCGCTTTCCGGCGTCAAACAAAAAACGTACCTAACGTTCAACCAGATGAAGTTTTAAAATAAAATAAAATAAATAAATTAAAATAAAAAAAATTACAATTCGCAAAAAAGTATTTAAAAAAAAAAATTTAAAACTTTGAATAGCGGACAAAAGATTTGAACATTTTTGATAGTCGAGAGGGTAGTGCTACCGGACCCCGGTTAGTTCGTGGTTGAATGAAATGGCAGTCAGTAATAAAACTACTCTTTATTTACGACCACTTCCGTTTTTAGACTCAAAGTGGCTGAGTGCTGACTTAATATCAAGTCTACGAAATGACGAAGACGCGGCTATTCTGTGGAACAACTTGATTCAAGATTCTGAGTTAGTTTCCTCACAAACTCTGCCTGTAATCAATAAAGCTGGGAATCTCTCATACTTGGGTGATGGTGGAAAACATTATTGTGGGGTCGAGAGACTTGAATGTTTGTGTTGTTCGTGCTACTGTGGGCCATTATCGGGATGTAATTGTGGATCTTGTCGCTTGCTGGATTCAGATTTAGCGATTAAGAAAATAACCTCAAATGTAAACCTCCCGACGACTAATTCATCGGAGTCTGTGTTTCAGTCGTGGCTGTGGGGACAGACGCCAGATAATAGTCAGAAAGCCAATTGCCTTAAGGCTATGTTTGCTGAGTTGCATGAAGTTTCCCTGCAAGCAGCAGGTAATTGCTTATCGTCGGTGCATCTGCGACAACAATTATACATTTATGAACGCTATTATGTAGCCTTGACACGTTGTATGAAGGAATCAGGAACATATTATCCCTTCATACGTTCTTGTCATGAAGGAAGTGGAACAACGACAGTTTCAGCAGGAATTCAAACAGCAATTATGAAATCTTGTAAGGCCGATAAGTTCACATCGGTCGACGGCACTACTATTTCAAAAAAGAACAACAAATGCGCAACAATGGGCTTAGCTCAAGTCGGAACCAGGGCCGCTTTAAATTTTTCATTTGCATTTTTACGTCGCGCATGGAGATCTGGTGAAGATACAGAAATATGCAGTGAACTATTAAGTGAAGCATTGAGTTCCCTACAGGATCTTCCAGAAGCATCACTTTTTAACACATATCAGGTAAGTTTGCAATACAAAATTGAAAACTAAATAAGTATGACTATAGTCTGTTTAAAAAAGATTTGCAGTACAGGCAAGATACAGTTCACTTTGGGAAGTGATTTTAAGCCGATCACTTGCCATTTTTTCAATAGTTTTCTAATACCAAATTAAGGAACCAGAGTCAGCTGGTGCAATCGCAGCAGATGTGGCTCTGGGAGGCTGCGGAAGTAGTAAACAAATTTAAGTTTAAGTACGTCGTGGGCTGAAACTTTTTCTAACAATAGCTGACATCATACTTATGGCCATTTTGATTGTTCGTCCGGAAGCGCCTAGAACTCCCCCGGACTGCGAAAACTGTTTTATTGATTGTCGGATGACAGTTCTTCTCCAGAAAAGGAGAGAAAAACGTTTCTGATTTTTGCAACGCTACAAATGTCAAATTCGATAAATGTAATTTTTCTGCATCGCATTTTGATGTTATTATTTTGCAATAAAGTTTAATCGGAAAATATTGTTTAAAATCTTGCCAAAATGAATTGAAATAATAAATATTTATGATATTGTTGTGAATCTTCCGCGTTATTTGTTGATAAAAATAAATTGTTGATAATAAATAGCCGTGTTTAACGAAAAAACGCATTTTGAAACGGCACAGAAGCGAAGAGACATTTCTGTTCTGAATTGTTCGGAATCCAGTAATTATTAAAGAAATTACGAAATTTCGATTCCTGTTGACAAACAAATTATCCACGAAATTAATTACTTCAACATCATCGCTATTTCTCATCGAAATTGTAATTTGTTTGCTGTAAAAACTAAAATTGGTTGAAAGCTTCTTCGCTTCCGAACCTTTCTAATGAGCCTCGTTAAACACAGATTATTTGATGCTTATAATGATGTTAACACATACAACAATGCGAAACGTCAAACTGAAAAAAAGTAGTGTTGAGTGTTTTTTAGCTTCTAATCCCGGAGAGCTCTCCCGGATAACCAATCAAATAGGCATTAGCTGAAAAAAACCGTCAGCAACATCGTGTAATATGCTTCAGCTGCTCGCATTTACTTGTGACAAAAACGCGTTCAATAAAGTTTTTTAATAAAGTGCTTATAAGAAAAAAATCGTATGGGGTCTACCTTCGGCCGTTTAGGCGGGAGGGGCAATTTTCTAAAAAAACTGACTTAACCAAAAACTATTCAAATACAACGGCCAAACCTGCAATGTTTTGCCTGTTTGCCAGACTTTTTTGAAAAGCCAGAAGCATCTTCTTTTATTGATCAAATAAAGTTGTTTTGGTGGAAAGTTTTTGAAAAATTAATTTTCAAACTCAAAACTTTGAAAAAAAACCGTAATTTTTGTTATATTTTTATGTAATAAAAATGTATAAGACAGGGTGATTACATAAAGTGTAGTAAACAAATAGAACGAGTACGTTAGGTTAAGAAAATAAAAAATCGGATGGAAGGGGGGGGCTTATATGCTTCGTTTAGGTGGGAGGGGCAATTTTCTCAAAACTTGACTTAAAACTTAGGGAACATTTTTTGAAAAATTAATTTTTATGGTCAAAATTTTGAAAAAAAAAATTCAATGCTCTTATTAGTTTTTAGTAAAAAACAGAAAACCGAATGCCGTACTTTTAAATAAAATTAAAAATGACGAAGACCAAAACCAAATCTTAAAAGAAAAACCATTTTCACTCACTCAATACGGCAACTGATTTCGTGTAATTTTTTTTTTTCGAGATTTTAATCAAAAATTTAAATAAAAAAGTAGGTTTCGTCATGCCGTCCGTCAGTCTTTCAGTGCGGATGTGGAGATGTGCGGTTGTGAGGATGTGCGGTTGTCTGTTCACCGAGCTACAGCCTATTGGTGGCTATTAGGCTAGAATAAAAACGGCTATTATGCTAGAATAAAAACCCAATTAGTGCTTAGTGTGCCGTTTTGATACCATAAACTCATGAAACCTATCATTATATAGAGTTTGTGATAGCGTTTTGATGACTGTGGTGTTTTAAGGTATGGAATTGTGTTGCTTGGGAGATGCTCCCTTTATTACCAACTTCCACAGGAAAACAAGAGATCCTCAGCAAAGGGAATTGGCCCGTACTCCCCACCAGGCTTTATGCCAGGCTCTTAGCTCCGATATGTCTGTCTTCGGCAAAAACCTAAACAGGCAGAGTGCTGGGTGGCTTATGGTAGAACCAGTTTCCCCGTGAGATCGATTCGGTTTAGGGAAAGACATGATTTCCGCCGAAGACACAACCCGCCTACACGGCTAAAGACATGGTTCCTGCGGAAATCATGAAGCTCTCTTGATCCGTGTTGTCAGCCCATGGAAAAGGTGAAATATTTGTACGGTGAGTTATGTTATAAGGTTTGAAATTGTTTTGCTTGAGAGTAAATCCCTTAGTTACAAACTTCCATAAGGAAAACAAGGTTGTCAATAAAGTACTGACAGAGGAATTGGCATCTTGATTTAACCAAGGCAGGGCAGCAGCAGAGATAGTGGGTCACTGTTTCCTTTTCCCTTTTATCTCCACAGCTACGACAATAAATATTGTGCGGAATGCCCATTCTTGCTGCATGTTCTCCTTTTGGCTAGTGAACCGTGCTAACTGCAATGATTCTGGTTATGTCTGGCCGAGTTCTAGGTAGGAAGGTATGTAAAATGGCGGTTTCGCAGAACAACTGTCCCGAAGAAACCCAATTAGCGCCAAAAAGAGACGTTTTGATACCATAACTCGTTTGACCCATTTTTTGTGATATAGTGGTAGTGACTGTTAAGCTAAAAAGATATAGTGGTAGTGACTGTTAAGCTAAGAAGATCAGTTTTTGGTCTGTGCCCGCAGTCCCAAGGGAAGAACTTAGCTCACACTGTGTGCTGAGTGGTTCCATTTAGACTGAGAGCCGACCAATTAACTTAACACTAGATCTATATGAGGCTAGGCCCGTTCAAAGGCAAGGCACACCTACCAGGTATAGATCCGTGATTTGATGCTCTCGCCAAAAAATAGAGTAAGTGCTAGTCCGAAAAGCCAGTCTTAAAGGGAAGTTCCATAAACTTAAAAGGTGAAAGTTGAAATGGAGAGTGAGTGAGTGCTTTGAAAAGCTAAGGGGACCAGTTCACACTGTGTGCTAGGTGGTTCCATTTGGGCTGAGAGCCTGCCTAATAACTTTACACTAGATCTATATCTAGGCCCGTTCAAAGGCTATAAATTGCCTTTGAACGGGCCAGGTATTAATCAGTACTCTGATGCTATCGTCATAAATAAAGTAAGTGCTTGTCCGAAAAGCCAGTCCTAAAGGGAAGTTCCAAAAACTTAAAAGTAAAAGTTGAAATAGAGATATTGCTTGGTTTGTTAGAGCCAACTGTTGCTGTTGAGAAAAGCGGTAAAATCATTTATTCTTTTTTCGGAGTTGGCAACGCTGTGCACCAGTGAAAAGTTGAAATTTATTTTGCTCCATTTAAATTCATATTTTTTTATTTACTTTTTACAAAAAAAAAAAAAAACGAAAGAGATTTTCAACAGACTTGAGTGATATATAACCATCCTAATATCAGGTATATAAATCGTAAGTATTTGAGGCAATATCCCATTGTATTCGAGAGCTGTACTACACCGCATATTCTCATGAGCGATAACAAAAGAAAAAACTGCCTGACACCACCTAAAGCTTGCAGATTATTTAACACACTTACCGATTCACCACATGCGGCTAAAATATTTAAACGAACAACCAAAATGTCGATTTCCGAACTGGATTTAATAAAAATAAAATCAATTATTGATGATTCATTGGATACAAAGATCACAAAAAAGTTAGAAAATCTTGCTACTAAAGATGACTTGTAAATTCTGACATCTGATATAAACTCACTGAAAAAACAAAATGAAGAACTCTCTATAAGGGTGCAACTGTTTGAGTTTCGATGCAACGCACTGGAAAGTGAATTAGAATCACAAAGTCGTGAATTAAAGGGCAGTAATATGATCTTCTTCACTATTCCCAAAAAAGATAATGATCAGCAAAAAACTATTGAAAGCATAACCGATCTCTTGCTCGGTACCGATGAAGAACACAAAATGTCGCCAGCAATCAAAATAATCGAAAATCAATCTGTAGTTAAAATGACACTTAACTTTGGCTCAAATATGCTCGCAACCAAAATGCTTAAAAATGCATCCAAATTAAAAGGAACAAACTTTTTCATTCAGTAAGATCTTTCAAAACAAATGCAGATTAAGCGTCGTATTCTACTAAATAACAGAAAAATTATTAAATCTAAACAACCCAGTACACCAATTATAATTAAAAAAAAACGCAAAGTTTAGTAAATACGTTAAGGGATTTAAAATACACTGGATACCAGCAACCCGTACAGCAACAAAAGGCCGCGCAAGTGGAATAAGCCTCTTTGGTATTAAAAACTCTATTTTGGAAAACGATTTCATGGATCTGTGTGGACATACTATTGTTAAAAATTTACTGTAGAGTAATATGTTTAGAGTATCTTTTTATATCAAGTGCAATCATTGAATCGAAGATGCTGAACAATTAAATAACCTATTATTTCACTTGTTGAATAAAAGTTTAATGGTTATTTAATGCAAGGATAGGAAATATGCAGACAACAACTACGACACAAGACAGGAACCGCTCCACAATGTATACTAACAGAAAATCAAAGGATTGCGTGTGTAATCAAAACGGTACTCAGATTCTCGATGTTTTCCAAACTTACGATTTATGTTTTCTTAATGGATGTGCTAAAGGAGATCGTGAAGGACATTATACATTTATTGGAGGTCAAGGAAAGTCGGTCATAGACTACTGTGTAGTTAATAACGACTGGGTAGATCTCATTAACAAGTTTGAAGTTCAGGTTAAAACTTATTCCGATCATCTACCCATAGTTGTTGAATGAAAAAACAGGTCAACAAATACAGAAACAAATTTAAATCTGCTGCCAAAACTAAACTGGAACATCCAAAACACGAATATCTATACTCAAGCTACAAATAACTTCTTTTCAAATGTGCCGTTAAATACAGAATCGATAGAGGAATATTCAGCATTACTTACGTCATGTATTAGAAGTTCTGCATCAACTAAAAAAACTATTGGAATGCAAGTGTACAAACAGAAGTGGTGTGATGCAGAATGTATGAGAGCACTTAAAAAATCTTTTGCGCTGTTACACGCATGGAGGGGAACTAACTCAGCGGTCTTAAAAAAATGGTACATTGAAGGCAACGCGTCTTTCAAAATTATTTGTTTTATCAAGAAAGTTGAATTCGACAACAACCAAGCTAAGCAACTTGCAAACATTAAAAGCTCAAAAGATTTTTGGAATGTAGCGAAGGCGATAAATGGATCGGGATTTAGCATAGACACAGGTGTTTCTGCAGCAAATCTAGCTCTACATTTTCAAAAATTACTTTGCAATGAAACAAAATCCGTTTTTATCACTGTAGAACCTTTTGTCACTGATGAAATCCTTGATAGTCAAATATCTTTGGTAGAAATAGAACAATGCCTAAGCAAATCGAAAAATCACCAGGAGAAGATGGCATTCCGTACGAGTTTTTCAAAAATGCATCGCACACATTTCTTCAACATCTTAAACTATTTTATAATAACATCTTTTTAAATGCTACTGTGCCAAATTCTTTAAAAAAATCTGTGATCTTTCCAATCCACAAAAAAGGCGCATTAGATATAGTCGAAAACTATCGAGGGATTTCTTTTATGAATACAATTGCCAAACTCTTTTGTGCTGTCCTTGCGACTAGACTCGAAAAATGGGTTGACGAAATGAACATAATTACGTAACTACAGGCAGGATTTCGAAAAAACTACTGTACGATTGATCACATTTTTAATCTAACATCAATAGTTAAAGCATTTCAAGCCAGAAAAAAGAAGTTATACGCTATTTTTGTAGATTTTAAGGCGGCATTTGATCTTGTTAATAGAAACGCACTTTTTTACAAACTATCTCAACTAGGACTCTCTACAAAATTCATTCAAGTTCTTAAAGAATTGTATTGCGAAACCGATGCTGCTGTTTGGGATGGAACATATTTCTCAGAGTGGTTTAAAACAGATAGTGGTGTAAAACAAGGATGTCCACTAAGTGCACTGCTATTTGCTCTATTTATCAACGATATAGTATCCGAACTACCTGGTGGAGTGAGAATCGCTAACATGATTGTAAATGTATTATTATATGCTGATGATTTGGTAATTTTGTCCGAAACTCCTGAAAACCTGCAGTTAATGATAAATCGTCTTGCTTTGTCCTGCGAAAAATGGGGATTAGTCAATTATACAGAAAAGTCGAAAATAATGATGTTTGCAAATAGTAATCGTGGCTACTCAACACTGAACTATAATTGGTTCCTGCACAGAAATCGCGTGGATGTTGTAGAAAATTATAAATATTTGGGAGTTGAATTGAATTCAACGCTGGACTTCAAAAACCACATCGTGGGAAAAGTCAAATGTTCTCAGAACCTCGTCAATTCAACATGGAAAAATATTTTTTTTTTAATAAGCATGTATGCCTTTCTACAAAGCATAAAATCTTCGATTCTGTAGTGAAATCGACTTTGTGTTACGCTGCACAAGTATGGGGGTTCAAGGATTATGACAAAATTGAAAAGCTTCAAAGAAATTTCATAAAGAAATTGTTCAACTTATCTCTTAAAACACCAAATTATGCTATTTATTTAGAAACAGGTTTACCCCAACTTTACACTAGTAAGCTTAAATCGCAAGCAGATTACATTTTAAAAGTACTCGACTTTCCAGAAACACGCCTTACCAAAAAAATGCTACTGTATGAAATTAGAAATGAGGACTGGTGGATGGCGAAGTGGCGAAGTCTTGGAGAAATTTACGGAGAAGATTTAAGCATAACTTCTGGTAATCGGGATTTATTAAAAGTTCGCTTGTATCGTGTAATTGAGAAGTTTGAAGACACGCAAAGGGTTTTGCTGATAGCCGAGGCGCAACAATCAGAAAGCAGAATTTTATATGCACAATTCAACTATAATTTAATGGCAGAAAACTATTTCTCTGACCTTCATAGTTACAAAGATATCTCACTTATTTTCAAAACTTGATGTGAAGTCCTTGGTCTAAACGGTGCACCCTACACTGGAAGTTTTAATCAATTCTGTTCCCTGTGCAACCTAAAATCGAAAGAAGAATGTTTTCACGTAATTGGAGTTTGTCCAATTTATGCAGCGCAAAGAAAATAATATCTAAACAAGAAAATGTTAACAATGCAGGAAGTTGTAAGTTGTCTAAACGGACCTAATTGGAAAAATCTTAGTTTCTTTTTGAAGAGTGCTTATAAATATAGAATGTTATTAATAACAAAATATGAATAGTAAAATTTAATTATAAAAATACCTATGATGTTAAATTAATTTATCAACAAAGTAAAATTTAAAATATTATAATTGTATTGCCAATAAGCTGACGGCAACGCCATAGCTTATAATTTCATTTACGCTATGTTACTATTATTTTTGAATATAAGTCAATAAAATGAAACATTACTTACTTGAAACATTACTTACTTACTCATTTATCCTTTTGTTCGACAGCACGTTTAGGTTGTCGAGAAACAGGCTACCTACCGAGGCGTGACCTAGCCAGGGCCGGACAGTTAGCAGAGGAAATGCTCAATAGTTTCCTTCTCTAGCGGATTTCTACAACTACGGCAGTAGCTATTGAAAGGTATGCGCAGTTTAGCTGCATGTTCGCCTATTGGCCAATGGCCAGTAACGATTGCAACGATCCTGGCCGTGTCTATTCTGTATCGTTTTATTAAATCATCCGTGCATTTTATGCTCTCAGTGGTTTTTTTTAGAAAAGACCAAATAAAAAAGTAAAAATGGAGATTTGTTCGCTATAAATCAATCAATAGTCAATTGTCTACCACATTAACCTTGACTTTTTTATGTAATATGAAAAAACAATGATTTTTATTTGCTTATAACTTTTAAAATATTAAAGATAAATTAAAAAATTGTATATAAAAAAGATGAGATATTTTATTTACTACAAATTCGTGCTCGGAAAGTTTTTTGTCACACTAATGGTTTTCGAGATATTTAGGTTCAAACTCTCCTCAAAATTTCGGACCTTAGTACGCTGATCTTGACTGCGAAAAAATGTTTGTATGATCAGGAGGCACCCCTCTACCACATATAAAACAATCTGCGAGCACAAAATGCACGGTTGATTCTACGTTTTCCTGGAATAATAACCCGATTGATTTGATGAAGTCGCATCATTTGGTGTTCTGGTTGCCTTGCCTTCAAATGTTTTAGTTTTTTGTATGTGATTACTTAAATTTCTGTTCGAAACCTTATCTGACCGTTCTGAAGCAATGGGAGTTGATGTTCAATCATAAATCAAAGGAGAATGGAAAGACATTTTTAAATATTCTATGTTTCTTCGGATTTTCCTTCCGTTTTAATTTTCTATTATATATGAGCGTGGGGAGAAATATTCATCTACTACTTTTGCAGGTTCCCAGTAATTCGAATGTTTAAACACTACATTTTTAACCTTTGCTAAAACTTATCTCACTTCTCTTTCTTCCCATATCGTGTGCTTGAGTGTACTTTACTTGATTTTCGATTAGAAACTACCTAAGGTTGTAATGCTTCAACGCTTATGTGTTTGAGTGTACTTTACTTGATTTTCGATTAGAAACTACCTAAGGTTGTAATGCTTCAACGCTTATGGGATTTTTTGTTCTTAAATTTCTGCTCATAAAGATTTCTGAAGGTGAGTAACCTAAAGTCGAAAGAGGAGTTGCCCTATATTCTAACAGAGCAGTGTTAATATCAGTACCTTGTTCACATGTTTGTCTAAGAATTTGCTTTGCAGTATGAACTCCTTTTTCAGCTAATCCATTTGAGCGAGCGTAATGAGGCGAGGGCTTAAGTAACTAAAACTGAAATCCCAGCTTTCGGCAAAGAATTAAACGGTTGGTTATCTGAGACCACAATTTCAGGAATTTCATGAGTATTAAAAATGTTTTTAAGTGCGACCATAACACTGTTGGCATTTTGTCTGGAATTTCTTTGATTTCCAACCATTTGGATAAATACATTTATTTAATTAAAATTAAAAAACACAAATTCATTCTGAAAACACATAAAACAACGAAAACATTTCTAAATAAGTACAAAGATAGTATTATAATAACGAAAGCAGACAAAGGAAACAAAACAGTAATAATGTATAAAAAAGACTATAAAAAAAAATTAACTCCTCGATGACAAAAACACATAATACGATAAGAGTCGACCCAACACCAAAACTAAAAACAAAAAACAATAAACTCATCAACGAACTTTTTAAAAATTAATTCATCGATCGCTGGCATAAAAATCAACTACATTGCTCAGCAGCCACAGCTCCAAGATTGTATGGACTTACTAAGATCCATAAACCAGGGGTGGAATCGGCTAAGGTGATTGCGATAATTGAAAATCAAAATCTACACTTTCGGTCTGCGTAAGGTGATCATCACAGTGATAGCTAATAACCATTCACATAAATATTGTGACAGTCACCTTCTCATGAAATTGACGTTTTATTTTTATGTTTGTGACAATGTGACTAGAGTTACCACACGCACATAAAACATTATAAAATTTTCAACTTTTTTTTAATTTTAGTCACCAAATCAATTAAAAACAATATTTCTTTTACTATATGAGTATACAACAATGGAAAATAAATGTTTAAATTTAGGATTATTGCATTTATTCACTAAAAAATAACAATTTCAATGAATTTACTTGAGAATGTAACTACGGCAACAATGTTTTTCAGAAATGTCACTGACAAATTGAACAAAGCAGACGGAAAACTCAATGCGATCGAAAGTGGTGATCAAAAAAGTGACAATTAACTATCATCTTACGCGATTCCAACCCAGATCTACCACTTCGACCAATATCATCATCGAAGAATTTTCAATGCTATAATTTGTCTAATTACGTTGGTATAGTTATTAAACACATCATATCCGAAAAATACAACGTAAAAAACTCTTTTCAACTCAAAGAGAAATTACAAGATGTAATTTTTTTTTTTTTTATTTTGCGCGCACTCAATGGATTATGAATACCCTTTATATGATTAACACAGTACGAGCGTTTAGGAAAATTGGATAGGGGTTGAAAGGAGATACCGATGCACATTGGTTTTGAATGCTTGAAGATTAAAATGGAGGGGAAACACAGAGCCGGGTAAAACATTCCACATTCGTGTAGTGCGGCTAAAAAAAGAGTCTCTGTACTTAACTGTTCGTCCGAAGTTGGGCTCAAGGGTGAACTCATGGACATTCCTTGCAGTACGAGTATTGAGGTTGGATTGTTTCAGGGGAGGAACGCAACTGGTTATTTCGGCGAAGCACTCTTTATAAAAAAAGCGATAAAATAAGGAGAGGCAAGAAACATTTCGGCGGTGTTCAAGTGACACAAATGTTTCCGTTATTATCCTGTCCCCTATCATTTTTAAGGCTCTTTTCTGAATTCGATCTAGGAGATTCAAATAAGTTACAGGAACTCCTGCCCAGACAGATCATTGGGAGAAAAAAATTTCTTGCATTGTCGTAAGAAACCTAAGCATTTCGCAGCGTTTTTGGCGACATCAAATATGTGATCATTTCACAGAAGGTGGTTGGTAACACACATACCGAGAATGGAAAGCTTTTCTGTTTTGTCTATACAAGTGCCATTCATAGATAGTGGCATAAGGGGTAAGTTACGCTTTAACGACAAAAGACAACATTGAGTTTTAGAAGCATTAAATTCCACGCGGTTGTTAATTCCCCATTGAACAATGCTGTCAAGATCGGAATTAAATGAGCTTATTATACGCTGCCGCTCCAGTTGCACAACCGAAGAGCTGGGTTGTGAATCTGGAAACGAATATGAAAATCTAAGGGTGCTGTCGTCAGTGAAACAAATGCTGTTTTCCATCCACTCGGAAGAGACCAGTAGAATAGGACAGATGGAAAAGCTTACGCAGCGGTTTTGCCAGCGTGGAAGCACACCTCTTCAGAATAATGGGAGAAGCGGATTTGTGTATGTCGAGATCCTTGAGAACTCTTGCAACTGTACGAGTGCGAAAGAAGATTCGCCCCATAAAATGTTTACGTTCTTAAGTACAGGAGGTGTCATATCACTTTGCTTTTCCTTGTGAGCTGACCACAGGGGTGTCGTTTGAGACAAGCGTCGGAACCGAGGACGAAGTTGAATTCCGTATGTTTTTTACAAACGACCAAATTTTTTTACTGCCTTTGGGACATTGTAGTATTTTTTGACGTAATTTTTGTTCATGTAGAAATTTGCTTCGTCGAATATGACCATTGCAGGTCTTTCTAGCTTTTTTGAAATTATTCCGGTTTTCATCAGTAGGGTTGGCTTTTTAACAACGGAAACTTACTTCTCTCAACCTGATAGCCTCTTTACAGCTCGAATCGAACCACGAGTTTTCTGTAGGTTTGATGCTTTTTGACCTATTAGCAATGAAATATTTCATTCCGAAAAGAATTATATTTGTGAACATATCAGCACTGGAGTCTACGTCATTATCGAGGAAGCATAATGACCAGTTAAAGTTTCTGAAAAAATCATTGCGACCGTCCCAGTTGGCATACTCGTATTGCCAAACGGTTCTTCTTAGGGTTTTTTTTTTAACTGGACTATTTTAACACGAGAATTTTGCCGATACGACACTATGGTCCGACTTACCTATACGTTTATAGTGTATTTATTAGGATGAGAGGTAAGAAACAAGTCTAGAGTTTTGGGTGTGTGACCTACAACGTCAGGAATTCGTGTTGGCTCGTCGACAAGTTGAGTCAAGTTGTTTAACTCAGCAAAGAGCTCGACATACCTACCTTCGGGTGTTGTCTGGCCAGAATAGCGAAGCCAACTAGAATTGTGTACATTGAAATCGCCCGCAATGACGATTTCAGTACGAGGATAATGAGCAACAATTATTTGAATGGAATCAGACAGCGCATAAAATTCGTGAAAAGTTGAATTGCTGCCCAAATTTGGGTTCCGATAAATGAAACATATATGAATTAAATGCTTATTCACAGTAAATTTTAACCACATAAAACTAAAGAACGAGTTCAAACAAGAACCGTATTGTGGTTGAAGTTGATAAGCAACGTCATTTCTAATATAGACGGCGAGACCATGGTACGAGAGGAATAATGGCACTAAGATATACCCGTTGAGTTTAAATTCTGTAGGATCAGTATTTACACCTACTTGGGTTTCACTTAGTGCCAAAACAGCTGGCCTGTATACTACAGTACTGACAAACGCAGAAACAATATTCGATCTTAGCCCCCGAATGTTCCTAAAATCGACCCTAAATTTATCCTCCATTACAAAATTAAAACACAAAAAAAAAAAACAAATTTAAACAAATAATCTAAACTGAGAATTTAATAAAAAGCACGATAAGAACTTTTCAATAACACATTGTTACTAGTGTTAGGCCTTAGTAGCAATTATGTTATTGATCCGCTCCTGAATACCTACAAAAAAAATTCACAGCTATCCATCAATCAACTTGATCATTGCTTGATATTTGGGAGAATCCCCACATATAACAATCAATGATCAAGCAAAAGTAACTGTGAGAGTCTTAGGCGATGATGTTCGTTTGAAGTTGTTTCGTTGTAAACCAACATCCCTACATATTTAGCAATTAAGAAGAAAAAGTGGGATATAATATAAAATCACACAAATATACCTAAGCAAAAGTTTTTTAATTTGTTTGTCTAAGGGATAATAATTATTTCCAATTTGAAGACAAATTTAATTTGAAGAAAATATGGTATGCCAATGGGCAATCCACTCTCTCCTACAGTAGCAGACATTGTTTTAGATAAACTTCTAGATGACACTATAGAACAACTCAACAAAGAAGGTATACACATAAAATTTATTGCTAAATATTTAGATGACATCTTCGCGATAGTTAAACTTAATGAAAATGACTTAATTTTTAAAAATCTTAATGTGTACCGTAACAAAATTCAGTTCACAAAAGAAAGAGAACACAATAATGAACTTGCATTTCTTGACCTTCTACTATACAGAGAAGACAACAACAAAATTATATACAATTGGTATTCAAAATTCAGGGCGAATGATTAATATTCATTTGACCCAACCAATTAATCAAAAAGTAAATACAGCATTCAATTTTATAAATAAAAGTTTAGACCTGAGTGATAAAAAATATGAAAAAGAAAATATAAGAAAAATAAAAACAATACTAAAAACGAATAACATATTATAATAAATAACCTACTAAGAAAAAGAAAAGAAAATTAAAAAGAAAAAGAAAAAAGTCAAATCAAAACAATAAACAATCAGGAGCTATAAGTGATAAGAAAAGGAAACAATTTTTCGCTATACCATATGTTCCTAGAATTACGGATAACAGAAGTCTTCACACTCTGTTATCCGAATGTGTCATTTGCACACAAATCAAACTTAACACTCGAATCAATTTTTACGAACACCAAATCAAAAATACAAAAACAACAACAACACAACGTAGTCTATGAAATTGAATGCAGAGGGAAAAGGAATGAACCGTGTGATCTAGTATACATAGGCCTATTGTGTTATTGAAATAGTAAAATAGAAACACGAATTCACTTGTTTAATGCTTGAGTCAATCTGATCGAACTTCTACTCATCATTTCCTACGCTACCTCTTCTACTGCCTAGATCGTCACTTCTTCCAGGTCAACCACACATTCTATTTCCATTCGCTTGACACAGTTTATTTGTTTAACAATACAATAGTGCAACATCAACATATATCGCACTTGACGACATGGGTCAGTTATTCAGTATTGCATTTGTTTGCAATATGATCCCTTTATTGTATCGTCTTTGATTAGTTGACATAGTTCGATTGCCATTATTATGATTGTATAACAATACATGACACATGCGGAACACTTGGTCGTAATCGAAATATGTCATTTGTCTTGAATGCGATGTCTGGGTTTGAGAGTACAACAGGCCAAACAAAGAGAAACTTAGAAATAAAACTTTCGGAACATGAAGCAGACGTAAGAAAGAACAAAGAAGCAACAGGGCTTTCGCAACGAATAGCACAGAGTGGAAATTCGGTGGACTTCGAAGGGGCTAACATACTTGACAGGGAGGGAGATTAAATACAAGACTTACATTAGAAAGCCTACATATACAACAAAAAATAAAACGGACCATGAATACAAAAGAAGACAAAAATAACATAAGAACAAGCTAAGCGGTAGCGATATGATTATATTAAAATACCTGAAACTCTGTGATAGCTTAGATGTTTAATTTAATTTGATAGTTCTTTTAACGTTTTGTTTAAATCGTTTATATTTGTAAATTTATTTTCAATGTTGTGTCGTTGCCACAGGGTTGATGCATTAAAGACAGTGAGGTAACACACTAATACAGTACTAAATATTGTTAGATTTATCGATATTTCATCTAGTTCTAACTGCCAAAATCCGTCTTTTGAATCAAGGACAGAAAAGTGTTTCATTTCCCTCATGACAAATCAAAAATCTTCAATTTTTGAAATGAGAAAATGTTCATGGTTAATACTTAAATTCAATTCTTTTGGATCTAAACAGATACGTAATGATCCATTGAGTTTCTCCAATAACACTAGATTATGTGACCACTCTGAGGGTGAGTTTATTTTCGTTATAATTTTGTTTTTTTTTTCATAGCTTTTAATGTTTCTTTTAATCTACTCTTAGGACTAATTGGTATTCGTCTAGGAGGACGATGACAAGGGATTGTACCTGTCTTAACCTCAATTGAATTGTTTGAGATAGAAAGCGACAGACATACACTATAGTAACCAAAACGAAGGCAGACAGCACATACATACAACACGTAGCCAACACTTCCTTTTCTTTATATTTTTGTCTTTTGAATATGTACAAATTCCAATCATATAGTTCAGTTGCAATTTGGCAGGCAATCAGTAGTCATTGGCATTGTGCTTTTTTTCATTATGAATACCTACCTACTTGTTTTTTATTAATTCAAAATACAACCTTTGTGATATGATTTAAAAATCTTTTACTTTCTAAAGTTGAATAAAGAATCAACAATTATTGAATTAAAAGGGAAATAAAGACTTTTTTTTATTCTTGGCTCATTTGAAGTTATTTACAGGCAAATATGTAGCGGACTCACATTTAATCAAATGAAATTTGAGATTAAAATCGAGTAAAATTAAACCGCATAAAAACCGGAACGTGAAATAAAATTATAGCGACTTTTACTACTGTTCAAAACTGGAACACTAAATTTGAAATCGCGACGCACCCTAATCAATTGATAAGTCGCAACCAACTTCAAGTCATTAGAATATAAGACCAACTTCAAATTAGTAAAAACTTAATTTTGTTGTCATTAATTTTTATTCCATTTGGTCATTTCGACAAATACACTAATCTTCCATTTTTAATAAACCTAAAAATTAACTATTTGTGTGCTGGTGCTACGAAGAGCTCCCAATCTACATATATATATTCTTATTTAACTAATGTAATCATAATTTTAATAAAAATCTAGAGTAAATTTATTCCGCGTTCTTAATTGGAAACAAAGAGGTAGCTGCCCATCCAGCGATATTGAATAGCTGCATAAGCTAGCTATATTGGTGACCCCGACAAAGAACATTTTGTTCACAAAGAGGTTGCCACGGGCGTTCACAAAAATTTCTTCAACATTAACAAAAATTTCTTCAGCATTAAACATCAACAAAAATTTCTTCAGCATTAAAAAAAAAACAAGATCTGTATTCCACAAGGAAGACACCAATCGCAGTTTTGTGCGCAAGCCATAAGCACATAACAATTTGCACAGATCTTCAAGAAATTCTGTTATTGATTTTGCCAGAGAAGACAGTCATTAAAATTTTTGTTGCAGAAGCCGTTGCTACGACGAAACAAGTGCACTGCACAACCAAAGGCAACAACAATTGAGTTTTTTTTTCACAACAATGACGCCACCGCTCCTTTACAAAAGAATTTTCTGAAAATCATAGCCGCTGCTACGGTACATTTTTACCGTTCCGTCACGCCACAGCAATTTTTTTTTCAGCAAGCAGTTATCATCGTTGGTATTGTAAAACAAAATTTTTTTACAGTTACCACAAAATACAAAACAATTTAATGCTTTTTGCATAATTTTTTAAGCGACAAGACGACAGATAGAAAGGTTCTATCAAGCCAAAGTGGCATAATTATTTTACGCTCCAATCTTGTTTCTACAAAAAAAAAAGGAAACATTTTTCTTCGCTTCTAGTCAAACGAGACGAAACATAAACCAACGCACAACATCGCTGTCCAATCAGACACAATAAATTCTGTCCAGACGAATCGATTTCCAACTGGGTCAAGACTTTTTCACCGCTCATTGGACTAAAATTAACATTTTTTTGCTGCTGCGTTTTGTTTGTTGCCGAATCACCACTGCCACCGCCAATTGTAGAATCCACCAGCGTTTCTTGCCACCACAATCACTTGTTCTTAAGCTGGGTGCTACCACCATTTCCAGTGCTCCGCTAGTCGCACGCTGTTGCTGCTGAAGTCGTACGTTGTTGCTATTGAGGTCGCACGTTGTTGCTGCCTCGCCTATACATCATTGTTTCTACTTCTACCGCAAGTGTTGTTAATTTTGCCACACGTTCACTGCTTTCAACACACGTATGCTGTTTTTGCATCTCGCTGTACCTGATATTTTGCTAAAGATCTAACTGCTCCTGTTGCACATCGTCTTCGATTGCACATTGTTCCCACCGTTACCGATCATCGTCAAGCCTGACATTGCCCTTCCGGCCATATTGGTTTCAACAACAAAAAATTTATTGTTGTTATATTGTACTATTTGTACTAGAATGTCAGTTTTTATTACTGACCATTCTGTTAATTTTCATTGAATGTGTTTGAAAAAATTTAGTTAATGTATCCAGGTGAGAGCAAAAATCTTTATTTTGTAATAGTGCTAGCACACAATTAACATATATTTTACAAAATGTTCATTAAAATTTATAACATTTCAGTCTAATTGACACAATAAATTACAAATTTCAGAATTTGTGTATATTTTATAAAATTTAACACAAGTTCATAACATTTACTCTAAGCTTTTTCGATTCTTACAAAATATTCTACTAAATTTAACATTTTTCAATCAAATTAAAAGTGCAAAATCCCCATTTCAAGTTTTTTTATACGGTTACTCGAAGTAAATAATGTTTCGCAAGTTATTTTTTTTCTCGTTTTCTTTCGCATTCCACCGGTATCCAACAAGGATTTTAAAACGTTTCGCGCACTTGGCCTCAAAATTCATTTTTGAATTTTAATTTGATTTCCAGCTTTCAATCACTTAATGATTGAAGCCAAAGTCGAAATGCCAGACGGAACTAACGGAACGAGTCCAAGTGGATCAAACGATTTAAATGCAAATCCGCAAAATACAAATTCGCCAAACACTCAGTCGGGTCTCTTCAACGGAAATATAGATTCCATTCGAGTTCGCCTTCCAACTTTTTGGAATGCCAACCCCGTTACCTGGTTCATTCAGGCGGAGGCACAATTTACGGTACATAGGTTAACAAGTTCTGAGACAAAGTACTGCCTAACAGTTGGTTCTATACCGCCAGACACTTGCGACTAGGTAATAGACATTTTGTCCAACCCACCATCCGTTAACAAGTATGCCAGTTTAAAAGAAGCATTAATCGAGCCACATTCCGTTTTGGAAATTAAGCGTCTAGAAACGCTCATTGATAAGGCATTGGTGATCGAAAACCATCGGAAGTCTTGCGATCAATAAAAATGCTTGCTGGCACTACCTTTAATGATGACATCATTTAAAACTTGTGGATGCGTCGATTACCGCAGCCTATAAATATTGCATTGTTGTCGTTTGGTCAGAAATCTCTCGAAGAGTTAGCTGCACTGGCAGACAAAATTTATGAGGCGTCTCAGAACACAAACATTTTCAGCGTTTCCACCGCTCAACAAGGAAATAATTCAAATAATGAACTAGAGCAAAAGCTTGCTGGAATCGAATCAATGATAGAAGCTTTTTCTTTTGATTCGCGCTCACGCAATATAAACCGGTCTCAAGATTTTCAAAACAGAAACGGTCGTTCATACAATCGTTCAAACAATCGCTCACACAGTCGTTCGAATTCCAATGCAAACAAAAATATTTGCTGCTATCATAGGCGATACAAACAAAATGCAAAGAAATGTGATAAGCCATGCAATTTCGACAAGATCATGCCACAAAATCGTACCGGTAACCCAAACTAGAAAAACCTGCCGTCGCAGCGACAAACGCGCAGGGCCCTTTTAGTCGCCGTTCATATATTAGGGATAAAAATTTCAAATTTCACTTTTCTCATCGGCACTAGGGCGGATCTCTCAGTTCTTCCTTGTAGCACTAAAAATGGTTCAAAATCAACAAATCCTTTGTTTCTATTATCAGCTGCCAATGGAACGTCAATTCCAACGATCGGTTCAAAGCTATTAAATCTCGATATTGGCCTTAGGCGAAATTTCGTGCATTCTTTTATAATTGCCTCGGTTAATAGACCAATATTAGGAGCAGATTTCTTAGAAAAATTCAATCTACTAGTAGATACTAAAAACAAACGATTAATAGACCCTCTCACAAAGCTACAAACTCGTGCAACCACTGTAAGAACTGACGATCCAACCCCAAAACATTTTCAAATCAATAATGAACAACGAAGTTTTAAAAAATTTTCCAAGTCTAATAGAAGAACCAAATTATTTTGCGCCAATCAAACATACAATTGTTCATCACATTTTGACAAAAGGTCAACTTCCAATTTCGAGGCCTAGATGGCTTGACGCTTCTAGGCATAAAGCAGCGAAAACTGAGTAACATGATTTTTTTTATTATATTGAGCGCGCACTAAAGGGGTTATGAATACCCTTATAATGATTAAACACAGTGCGAGCAATTAGGAAATGAGGATAGTATTAGAAAGGAGAAACCGATGCACATTGGTTTTGAATGTCTGCAGACTGTAATAAGTGGGAAATACTGTGTCTGGTAAAGCATTCCACATTCGCGTAGTGCTGCTAAAGAAAGAATCTCTGGACTTAACAGTACGTCCGAAATTGGGCTCAAGGGTAAACTGATGGGCATTCCTAGCAGTACGGGTATTACGGTTGAATTGTTTAAGGGGAGGAATGCAACTGGCTATTTCACTAGAGCATTGTTTATGAAAATAACGATAAAACAACGAGAGGCATGAGACCTTGCGGCGGTGTTCAAGAGAAGCAAATGTCTCAGTAAGAGAACGATCTCCTATCATTTTTAAAGCTCTTTTTTCAATTCTATCCAGAAGACTCAAGTACGACCAAATATGAGAGTTATACTCAAGTTTGGGTAGAATAAAAGCTTTGGAAATTGTAGCCAGATCAGAAGGGGTAAAAAACTTCTTGCATCGTCGGAGAAAACCTAAACACTTAGCAGCATTTTTGGCGATGTCAAATATATGATCACTCCACAGCAAGTGGTTTGTGATGCACATATACCTAGGACCGATAGTTGTTCAATCTCCTCGATGCAAGTACCACCCATGGATAGTGGCATTGGGGGAGGGTTACGTTTTGCGACAGTAGGCAGCATTGAGTTTTCGAAGCATTAAATTCTACACGGTTTTTAAATCCCCATTGAACAATGCTGTCAAGCTCAGAATTTAATAAGCTTATCATACGCTGCCGTTGGTAGTCCACATCCGAAGAACAAGGATGAGAATCTAAAAACGAATATGAAAAGCAGAGGGTACTGTCATCAGCGAAACAATTTAGTGGGTTAGAAGTTTCAGACAAAAGATCATTTATAAAAATAAGGAAGAGCGTCGGAGACAAAACGGAGCCCTGGGGCACACCAGCGTTTATTTTGTGGATATCAGATTTGAACCCGTCCAATACTACTTGAATTGAACGGTCCGAAACGTAATTTCTAACCCAACAAAGAAGAGATTCATCAATACCAAAAGCACGCATTTTCGATAAGAGAGCTTGATGCCAAACTCTATCAAATGCCTTTGAAATATCAAGTGCAATAATCTTACTTTCTCCAAAACGATGTAAAGATTTATTCCACTGTTCGGTGAGATAAACCATGAGATCACCAGTGGACCTATTGCAACGAAAGCCATACTGCCGGTCATTAAGAAGCTTCCGTTCTTCAAGATATTTCTTAAGCTGAAAATTGATCAGCGTTTCCATGACCTTGGAAAGAAGGGACGTAAGTGCAATTGGACGATAGTTAGAGGGGGAGGAGGATTCACCTTTTTTAGGGACAGGCTGGACAAATGCAGTTTTCCATCCACTCGGAAAGAGACCAGTAGAATAGGACAGATGGAAAAGCTTACGCAGTGGTTTTGCCAGCGTTGAAGAACACCTCTTCAGAACAATAGCGGGGATACTATCCGGGCCAGCGGATTTGTGAATGTCAAGATCTTTTAGTACTCTAGCAACTGAACGAGTGCGAAAGAAGATTAGTCCCATAGAATCGTTTACGCTTTGAAGTACAGGAGGAGTCATGTCACTCATTGGCAGCATCGAATTAACAGCAAACTGTGATGCAAGCAGATTGGCTTTATCAATCGATCTTACAAAAGGAGTGTCATTGGAAACGAGCGTAGGAACTGACGATGACGTAGTGTTGCGCACATTTTTTACAAATGACCAGACATTTTTACTGCCTTTGGGACATTGTAGTATTTTTTCTGTATTGCCTTAATTTCTGGTCATGCAAAAATTTAATGCGTCGAATATGTCCGTTACAGGAATAAAAAAAACACTCCACCATCCACATCCGGCAGTCAGCCAGTGGCGAAAACTTTGAGTGAGATCGTCAGGGACGACCTTCAAGTTGCGCTGACGGACGAGTTTTCCTCTACAGGGAAACCAGTCTTCGAAGCGTGGAACGCTATTGAGGCTCGTCTGCAGGGTATGGTGGTGGAACATATCCTAGAGGGTAAGGGAGGGCCCTCTCCATCCTTCAGCTCTGCTGAGACGGTAAGAGGATATAGGGTGATCAAGTGTAAGGATCAGTTGTCGAAGGAATTCCTTGGCAATTGCGTCACTAAGATTAGTGATGCATGGAAAGGCATGAAGCTCAAGCTAATCCAAGCCAAGGACATTCCCAGACGACCAAAGGCTCGCATTTGGGTACCGTATATGGAAAAGTTGGATGGTGAGAGCTTTCTCAAAGTCCTAAAATGCCAAAACCCGGGGGTTGCTATGGACGACTGGGTCGTCTTTAAAGCCGAAGGGGCCAATGCCAACAAAACAACGATGTCTTGATTGATGAGGCAGGAAGGTTATCGATTGTAAGGTCTCATCGATTAAATTTTGGCATCAGGGAAGCCAAAGTGAGGATCTTGCCACCTCAAGGGGACGACACAGGAGTTGTCGAAACATCCTATGTGACGTTGGAACCTTTGAGTGTGGCCGCAACCACAACCCAAAATGCTGAAATTCACACAGATTAACCTGAAGCACTCAAAAAGTGCTTCAGACAATCTCAGAATCTTTCTCAGGGAGGAAGATGTGGATTTCGGCATCATTCAAGAGCCATGGGTTCGAAGCCATAAGATCTGCGGGCTTCAAGTCCAGCTCTACAATCTCTATTACATCTCAAAGAACAATAACCAAAATAACCCTCGCACATGTATTATTGCTAAAAAACATTTAAAAGTATTTTTATGTCCTAATTTTAGCACTCCAGACCTGACAGTTGTCAGACTGGAAACAGAAGGTGTAGGTGGACTATACGTAGGATCGGCGTATATGGCCCACGATCGTATTGCACCACCCGAGGAAGTTGCCACTCTGGTCCATAAAATCAACAATGCCAACCTCATACTGGGTTGTGATGCCAATGCTAGGCACACGGTATGGGGCAGTTCCGAAATCAAGGAAAGAGGTGAGTCTTTATTTGATTTCATTATTTCTAACAACATGTCTATTTGTAACAGAGGCAATATCTCCACCTTCATTTTCCCGAGTACGGATACGTTTGAAGGGTGGGAAGATGTGCTAGACGTTACACTAACTAACAATAGTGAACAGGTCAGGTTGGAAAACTGGAAAGTATCTACACTGAGATCATTCTCCGATCACAGGTATATACTTTACGAATTAGGTCTTAACACTAAGCCCCCTGTCCCGTTTAGAAACCCCAAAAAAACCGACTGGAACAAATTCAGTCAAGTTGTAAGTTCCAAATTAAGAACTGTACCGAATCTTGTTTTAGATTCTGTAGAAGAACTGGAGGCGAAAGTAAGCACTTTTGAAACGGCTTTGAATGTAGCATTCAAAGCTTCCTGTCCAGTTAGGTACAGTAAAAAAACTTTCCCTCCATGGTGGAATGAAGATCTCTCAAATCTTAGGAAGATTACAAGAAAGACCTTCAATATCTGCTACGTTAGCAAACAATGGCAACCGTACAAGGACTGCCTCAAAGATTACAAAAAAGCGGTATCCTCAGCCAAAAGGCTGGCTTGGAAAGAATACTATGAATCAATTGAAAATATAAAAGACTGCTAGGCTAGGCAAAATACTGTCAAAACAACACTCATGTCCATCTCTCCTCAAAAAGGAGGATGGTACTTGGACAGTGGATTCAGCCGAATCTCTAGAGGCTTTAATGACAACCCATTTCCCAGGCTGTAAGGATTACAGCCTAGTAACAGACAATGCCCTTAGTGCTCAGTCAGAACACTTAGAAAATATTCATGGTATTATTATATGGTTGCTTGTCATGGACACAATCCTTTGTGAACTGAACAACTGTGGTGTAAAGGCGGTGGCGTATGCGGATGACCTGGTGGTTATGACATCAGGGGCGTTTCCTACAGTGATAAGTGATATCATGGAAACTGCCCTGAAAAGAGTTGACATCTGGGCTACTAGTTGTGGACTAGGTGTCAATCCAAATAAAACCGAATTGATGCTCTTCACCACTAGGACTAAAATTCCCCCCTTCACCCTACCCCAGTTGAACGGTCACACTCTTTCTCTATCAACAAAAGCTAAATACCTAGGAGTTATTCTGGACCCTAAGCTTAGCTGGAAAATCAATATCGAAGAACGTGTGAAGAAAGCAAGTATAGCCTTCTATGCATGTAGTAAAACTTTCGGGAAAAAATGGGGTCTGAAGCCTAAAATGATATTATGGACTTACACAGCTGTAGTTCGTCCAATTCTAACATACGGATCGATCGTATGGTGGCCAGCCCTAAGTAAAAAATATAATATAGACAAACTGAAAAAGATTCAAAGAACAGCCAGTATAGGTTCCACAGGTGCAATTAGATCTTGCCCAACCGATGCCTTAAGCGTTATTCATAATCTTTTGCCTCTAGACCTTCACATCAAATACATGGTATCCTGCAGTGCAACCAGGCTTAAAAAAGCAAGCTGTTGGGCAGAAAGACCCTATGGTCATGGACAAATTTTAAAACTGTTGCCGATAGATCTTCGCTCAGTCCATATTGACTACCAATACCCTTGTCTTGACTTTGATAAAAGTTTCAATGTGCTTTTTCCTACCAGAGACGAATGGAAAAACGATACGGTGACAAATGAATATGACACCACAATTTTCACTGACGGCTCAAAGATGGTTGACGGAGTTGGGGCGGGTGTTTACTCCGACAAACTTAAAATTAGTCAATCGTTCCGCCTGCCCGACGCTGCCAGCATATTTCAAGCTGAAGTGCTTGCTATTAAGGAAGCCTGTAGGATACTCAAACAAAAAACAATATCTAACCATAATATTCACAATGTAGCCATTTGTATAGATAGCCAAGCTGCAATTAAGGCAATTAACAGCTGCCTGGTGTCTTCAAAGATAGTTCATCAATGCAGAGCAGAGCTCTCAGGTTTCAGTGATAGTATAAAAATTTCTCTCGTATGGGTCCCAGGCCATAGCGACATCCAAGGCAATGAGCGAGCAGATTATCTTGCTAGGCAAGGATCAGCCCTTCTCGTCTCTCAGGCGGAATCAGTAGATCTTCCACTGGGCTTCGTGAAGGGCAGAATATATGACCATTTCCTTTCAGAATCAACAAAGAGGTGGCAAGGTTTGGCAACCTGTAAAATAACTAGAAAGATATGGCCAACCTATGACAAAAACAGATCGAATGATTTAATAAAACGAAACAGAATAGACACGGAGCACTCACTCACTTTCCATTTCAACTTTTACCTTTTAAGTTTCTGGAACTTACCTTTAGGAATAGCTTTTCGGACTAGCACTTACTCTATCTTGCGGCGAAAGCATCAAAACACGGATTTACACCTGGCAGGTGTACCGCCTTTGAACGGGCCTAGCCTCATATAGATCTGGTGTAAAGTTAATTTGGTCGTCTCTCAGTCCAAATGGAACCACCCAGCACACAGTGTGAGCCAGGTTCTTCCCTTGTGACTGCGGGCACAGACCAAAAACTAGTCCCCTCAGCTTAACAGTCACTACCACTTTATCACAAAAATTAGGTCAAACGAGTTATGGTATCAAAACGGCGCTTTTCCGCGCTAATTGGGTTTCTTCGGAACAGTTGTTCTGCGAAACCGCCATTTTACCTACCTACCTATGTCCGTTACAATTCTTTCCAGCTTGTTTGAACTTATTCCGGTTTTCCTCAGTAGGGTTGGCTTTATAAATCCGGAAACTTACATCTTTGATCCTAATAACCTCTTTACAGCTCGAATCAGACACAATGGTCTGATGTGCCTAGAGGCGGTAATACACTAATCGTATATTTATTAGGATCAGAGGTAAGAAACAAGTCTAGAGTGTTGGCGGACTGACCTGCAACGTCAGGAATCCGAGTCGGCTCATCAACTAACTGAGTCAGGTGGTTTAACTCAGCAAAGATCTCGACATACCTTTCTTCGGGTGTTGTCTGACCAGAACAGCGCAGCCACGAAGAATCGTGAACATTGAAATCGCCCGTAACAACGATCTCACTGTGCGGAAAGTGGGATACAATTCTCTGGATAGAGTCGGACAGCGCATCGAATTCGTTGGAAGTCGAATTACTATCCAAACTTGGGCTACGATAAATAAAACATGTGTGAATGATGCGCCTTTGGACGGTGAATTTAAACCACATATAATTGAAATTTGTGTTGGTGCACTGACCATATTGTGGTAGAAGTTGATAGGCAACATCATTCCGTACATATACGGCTAGACCATGGTGAGAAAAGAATAAAGGCACTAAGCTATAACCGTAAAGGTTAAACTCCGAGTGGTCAGTGGTTTCACCAACCTGAGTTTCGCTTAGTGCCAAAATAGCTGGCCTGTTCAAAACAGTATGAATGTACGCAGCATGGAAATTTTTCCTAAGCCCACGAATGTTGCTATAATGAACACTGAACTTACCAGCCATCACAATACACAAAAACACAAAAAAAAAACAAAACAAGACAGTTAACTATGAAGCAAATTCATTTTGGACACTAAAACTTCACAGTTGTAATTTACCATTAGTGTTATGCCTTAATGGCAAATTAAAACTAATCCGCTCCTGAACCCCAAAAAAAATTTTACCGCAATTTATCTAGTTATCATTTCACATAGTCTATTGCCGCACTGTATGATATGTATATAACAGCAGTACTTGCAGTGGCTATGCGAAACAATTGTGGGCGAAGGTGGAACAGAGAGGGAGGGGAGCACAAGGAAGACTCGTTGTGTTGTTTTTTATTTTATTTTTCTTTATATTGTTAGATGAATGTGCACTGCACTGCACTGAAGAAACTTGGTTATTTTATTTGGCAATTTTTTTTGTTTTATTATTGCACACGCGGCGCGTAGGTTTCTTTATTTTGATTTTAGTTTTATGTGATTGAAAAAAGGGAGGTGGAATTTATGTATTTATTTATTATTCTGTTTTATTTTATCAACACAGCAGAGACAAATGTACTACGCTCCCACGCGTGCGCTCACGGTGAGATGTAGATCGGATGATGCAACTGAGAATTTGTCAACCATCGGCTTCAAGTACATGCTCACCTCTTCACATGGTTAAAAAGAAAAATAACCAAGACTGGAGACCTTGTGGTGATTACCGCAGATTAAATGCTGCCACGGTATCGGATTGTCACCCAATCCACCACATTCAAGTTTTTTCAATGAATGTTCATGGCTTTTACGAAACTTGAAATTGTACGAGCATATCACTTGATCTCTGTTGCATCTGAAGACATTCACATAACCGCCATAACGACACTTCCCCTTTTCGAATGGCTTCGAATGCCTTTCGGACTCCGAAATGCTGCTCAAACGTTTCAACGTTTCATGAACAAAGGTCTCGATTTCGTTTTCGCGTATATTGACGATCTTCTTATCGCCAGTAAGAACGAAGAACACCTCGATCTACTTTTCAGACGATTAGAAGAATATGGCGTGAATTTCAATCTGTCAAAATGCGTTTTCGGTGTTTCTTCTTTGGAAATTTTAAGCCACACTATCAACGCTGAAGGAATTTCTCCTTCCAAAGACCGCGTTGAAGCAATTTTAAAATTCCCAAACCTGCATCAATCAAAGAGATTCAACGTTTCATAGGAATGATAAATTATTATCATCGCTGTATTCCTAGACTTGTCGAAATCATCGCTCCTCTTCATGCACACTTAGCCCTGTTAACGAAAGAAAAGAAATCAAAAAAAGTTTTTCTTGGTCTGAAGATCTCAAATGTGTTTTCGATAACGCAAAACAAGCTCTATCTAAAGTAACTCTTCTGAGTCACCCAATCAAAAAAGGCATTTTCAGCATCGCAACCGATGCCTCTGATATAGCAGTCTTGACAACCTCTAGCGTTTTTCTCCAAAAAACTAAAAGATTCAGAAATCAAATATTCAGCTTTCGATCGCGAGTTATTAGCAGTATTTTTTAAAATCAAGCATTTAAGATTTTTCGTCGAAGGACGAGAGTTCACGGTTTTTACGGGCCATAAACCACTCACTTTTGCATAAACAAGCAAAACAGAAAAAAGTCCACGTCAAACACGTCATCTCGACTTCATTTCTCAGTTCACTTCCGATATACAACATATTGAGGGAAAAGACAATGTTGTCGCTGACGCCCTTTCTCGCATTAACGAAATAATAAAAAATTCAAACTCGATCTAGAAACAATTCGAGTCCAAACTCTTCAGCGAGCTTTCTAAACTGCTGGGTATTCATAAAATTCATACGACACCGTATTACCCGCAGGCAAACGACATGGTGGAGCGTTTTCACCGACAACTCAAGTGCTCATTGAAAGCCAGATGTAACACCGTCAATTGGAGCTCAGAACTCCAAATCATCCTGTTAGAAATTCGCTGTGCAGTAGAAAAAGACTTGAATTCTTCTGCAGCAGAAATGGTATACAGACAAAATCTGAGATTGCCTGGTGAGATATTTGTGGGCAACGAGAACCAAAAAAGTTCTTCTGATACTTTGATAGAAAAGCTTCGTCAGACAATGAGAAATTTTATTCCAACAGAAACCAGACAAACAAAGCAAGAAATTTTCGTTCCAAAACATTTAAGTGAATGTAAACAAGTTTTCGTTAGATTCGACAAAGTCAAACCCGGTCTTATGCCTTCATACTAGGGCCCATATAAAGTCATTCGACGCCTGAGAAAACACTGTGATTCAAAAACAAAGATGTATATATCTCTATTGACCGTCTCAAGCCAGCGCACTGTTTTGGGCCTCCTAATGAATGAGCCAAGGTGAAAACTTGGGTAAGAAACGATCTTTAAAAGAGGGGACTCAACTGAAGGAGGGTGATGTAGCGGACTCAAATGAAATATGATATTAAAATCGCGTAAAATTAAACCGCATAAAAATCGGAACGTGAAATAAAATTATAGCGACTTTTACTACTGTTCAAAACTGGAACACTAAATTTGAAATCGCGACGCACCCTAATCAATTGATAAGTCGCAACCAACTTCAAGTCGGTAGAATATAAGACCAACTTCAAGTTAGTAAAAACCTAATTTTGTTGTCATTAATTTTTATTCCATTTGGTCATTTCGACATATACACTAATCTTCCATTTTTAATAAACCTAAAAATTAACTATTTGTGTGCTGGTGCAACGAAGAGCTCCCAACCTACATATATATATATATATTTTCTTATTTAACTAATGTAATCATCATTTTCTGAAATAAAAATGTAGAGTAAATTCATTCCGCGTTCTTAATTGGAAACAAAGAGGTAGCCGCCCACCCAGCGATAAGCTAGCTATAAATATACGGCTATACTATTTGGAATTAGAAAAATCCTACTGGCAACAAGGCAAACGCATATGAAACATTTTGGTGCCTCCTGTGAGGGAGTGATTAAACAGTGTTAAATCAAAAAAAAAAAAAAAAAAGAAATTCGCGAAATACATAACGGCTTGCGCAGGCAGACGGTATATGTATATATATATATTGTTATGCCGCAATAATTTCCAGGCGTCTAAAATCATACGACAATAAGTGAATACATAAAGGCATAGGGTAAACATTATTTTTACGCGGCCGGCGCAACGCCATACAAAGGCATACGGTGAAAAATTATTTCTTTTGTTGCTTACGGCTGCGAAGAAAACCCTTATGGTAAATAGTACATTTTTTGGTTGGGTACGGCATTGTTTTTCTGTGTAAAATAAAAATTGATGACAAAAATTAAAAAAAAATATGGCTGAGAAAAATGTGGGTTCAAGTGCGGCGACGGCTTTTACAAAGTGTCGGAAAAATTGGGTGCTGGTCAACTAAATGACTCTAGGCATTAAGCGTGTCACTCTGGAAAATTTAGAGAGTTATTTCCGCAGATTTACCGATGCTCATCTGGTGGTGGTGGGTACCGCGAAGGCCAACGAAATGGAGGAACATAATGCGCATTTTGAGTTAATCGAGGACGAATATACCAGAGTTAAGGCTATGCTCATGACGGAGATTGAAATGGCTACTCAAGAACAGCAGGCATCTGATGCCAGTGTCCACAGTCAATGAGGCGACCTGCACTACATACGGTTGGGAAAAATTGTCATTCCAGAATTTCATGGTGAGTTCAACGATTTGTATGAGGCATTGGTGCATTGTCAGGCGCATCTTTCGACGGCAGCAAAATACACCAGGCTGATGAGAGCGCTAAAAGGCACTGCTGCATAAGTGGTAGCTGGCTTCCTTCCTACTGATGACAATTATGAATCCGCAGGGCAGACGTTAATGGCCAGGTACGACAACGACCGACTCACAGCATCGGCACATCTTAAAATTTTCCTGAACATGGATTCGTTGGAGAAGGAAACCAACACTGGCTTGCGTCGAGTTATCGATTTGACAAACGAAACAACACACTTCTTGCCGGCAATGAAACAGCCAATAGACACTTGGGATGATATTTTAGTCCACATTTTGGTGCTTAAACTCCTACAACCATCATTCATGGAAATGCAACAAAAAGGCACTGAGCTACCGAAACTGACATATTTGCTTGAGTTCATCGAAGGCAAAGCGCGAGGCCTCGATTACATGGGAAGTGCAATGGCTGAACGGGCAAGTTTTTCAAGCAAGGCAACCATCAAGAGGCTTCCATCGGCTCCCATTAATTCACATGTAGGCACGAGTGCATCAACAAGGCTGACACGATCGAATCTGCCAACAGCAGATCGTGATCATTGCTGTTATTGCAAGAGCGATCACTACATCGGATGCTGTCCGTCATTGGAAGCTGTACCAGCGGCAGAAAATTTTTTTAAGATAAAAGATTCCAATTTATGTTACAATTGTCTGACTCCAGGCCATGCAACACTGGCGTGCCTCTCAAAACGCAGATGTCAAACATGCCAAGGCATGCATCATACCATTCTATGCCGCACTATGAATACAAACCAGGATTTGCAATGACTAGATTCAGCACGGAAGGCGCCAGCAGTCAGCTCTTTCATCTACAATGGCCACACTACATTACTGGCAACTGCAACTGTAATCTTATTAGATATTAAAGGCAATCCCATTACGGCACGAGTGCTTTGCAACACAGGCTCGCAACTCACATTCATTACCGAAGGATGTATGCAGCGGCTACGAGTCAAAAGGCAAAAATTTGACATGGCAGTCGCTAGTGCAGGTAAGGTACAGGAACCAACAACAAGAGGCGTAGCAGTACTATAGCTACAATCACGGTACGAGGTGGGTTTTTTCATTCGAGTCAACGTATTTGTATTGGCAAAAGTTACAGCAGATTTACCTTCTCATCGCATAGGAGTTGATCAATGGCACCATCTCCAAGGCTTACCTTTGGCAGATCCGAATTTCGGAAATCCAGGTGAAATCGATTTGCTGATAGGAGCCGAGCTCTAAAGTACTGGAGAGTTCAAGGTAACGCCACTTCGGTGGTCCTTGGCTCAATGAAAGGAAAATCCCTATGTGCACCTCCTCGCGGTAGAGAGCGGGTAACGCTAACGCACAAGGGGTCCGAAAGGCTGCCGGTATAAGCAAACAAACCAGCATTGCTGGTCAGGGCACGGACTTGTCCTTGGGTTGAAGAAAATCTCCCTAAAGGCGGATGAACTGCAGATTGTAGTCAACGGCATGGAAATCTGTTGGCGAATGAGCCTATTTAAAAAGGCCAACGGTAGCAGCAAGTAGCGACTGTAACCCAGAGTGGGCGGCTACAAAAAGGCGTCTGTTTTCCCATAGTGGCGGCCTCAATCGATTATGTGTTCGACCATACAAAGGGCGGGTGTGCCTGTCGAATCTGAGCTTATGTATGTTATTAATCATATCTCGGAAAACACCATGGTGGAAAGGTATATGCTATTACATGGAAAATGACAACAAATGGAATTGATTCCTCAAGAGGTAACCATTTTATGGAGAATCCTTCTACAGCTTCGGCTGCAGGAAATCGCACATAGGATTTGGGGGTGCGGCATCTTTCATGCAACAGCGTCAATCAAGACGCCATAATAATAAATGAATCGTCAACAAATAGTGGAAGTCTTTCAAGAAATGCAATGGATACTTTTGACTTGGCATACGTACAAAAATTGGAGCGTGGAACGTTCGATCTTTGTATGGCGAGGGAAGGTACGAGCAGTTAGAGTGCGAAATGCTTCGCTTTAAGATCAGTATCCTGGGCATAAGTGAAACTAAGTGGAGAGGAAGAGCTGAATACATATCTGACACTGGACAAACGAGAATGCTGTATTCCGGGGAAGATGAAAGAGAGGGTGGCCAAAGGCTGCATGGTGTTGGAATTATGTTGAACGAAGTAGCTAGGCGCAGTCTTATTTCTTGGGCGCCCATATCTGAAAGAATAACGACTGCAAGGTTCCGCTCAAAAATTCGCAACGTCACAATTATTCAGTGCTACGCCCCCACAAATGAAGCGACCGAGGAGGACAAAACCGCGTTCTACACTCATCTTAACTCGGTCAACAGTAGTGTTCCGACAGCCGATATTATAATCGTCATGGGAGACCTCAACGCACAAGTCGGAGCAGACAATTACGGTCTGGAACGAGTGATGGGAAAAAATGGCTTGGGGTCACGAAATGAAAATGGCGACATGCTTGTCGACTTTTGCAACGCAAATCGTCTTGTACTTGGTGGGACTGTGTTTAAACATAAGACGTGCAACAAAGTCACCTGGGTGCACCCAGATGGTCAAACCCAAAATCAAATTGATCATATGATTCAGCAGCGATGGAGGAAGTCAATGTGTGATGTCCGTAATTTAAGAAATGCCGATGTGGGAAGCGACCACCACTTGGTTGTCATGAGTCTCAAACTACGAACCGCGGCCCTACTACGACAACCGCGGGATGCAGCAAGGAGCCCAAAATTCAACACGAATGCTCTAAGTGATCCTAACATATGTCGTAACTATATCAACACCATTTACGACAGAGCTTCGTCATTTAATGGATTACAACATTCAGAAATTGACGAGATGTGGGGTGAAATAAAGAGTGTTTTTATGGAGACTGGATCCGAGACTGTGCCTAGGCGGTCGAGAGTTAGAGACTCTTGGATATCCCAAGACACCTGGGACAAAATCGAACTTCGTAAATCGTTGAAGGTGCAATTAAACGCCGAGACAGACGCTCAACGAAAGGCTGAATTGCGGAGCGAATATCGGATAGCAAACAAGTTGGTCTATCGTTGTGTGAGACGTGACAGGAGGGTGAGGATAGACGGGCTCGCTGAAAATGCTGAAAACGCTGCAAGAAGAGGAGATATCCGAGAATTGTACCAAATATCCAAAGAAGTTGTCGGGAAAAAAAGCAACACTAATCATCCTGTAATGGATGTGGATGGGACACTTTTGGTATCAATTGAAGACCAGCTACGCAGGTGGAAGGATCTTTTTTGTGTCCTGCTTAATGAAGATTCCATTGAGCAGAGTGCTGAAGTGCCCCAACTAAACGAGATGCGTAGATCCTGTAGGGGTATTGACATCGAACCTCCTTCAGTTGCGGAAATCCAATCGTCGATAAATCTCCTCAAAAACAACAAAGCAGCCGGTCTTGATGGTGTACCAGCTGAATTCCTGAAAGCTGATCCCGTCATAGCAGCAAGTATTTTGCATCCGCTGATACAAACTGTTTGGGAAAACGAAACCTATCCCAGGGAGTGGAAGGATGGAGTGATTGTTAAGTTGCCAAAGAAAGGTGATCTTAAGAACTGCAACAATTGGCGTGGTATTACCGTTTTGTCCGTTTTTCCAAAGTTAATGGCAACTTTAATCCTCGAACGGATAAAGGCTAGAATAGAGTCTACACTCAAGAGGCATCAAGCTGGCTTCCGCAGACGTCGTTCGTGCGTCGACCATATCAACACTCTGCGCATCGTCCTTGAGCAGTCTGCGGAATTTCAAACACCGCTTTACCTCATGTTCGTAGATTTTGAGAAGGCCTTTGACCGAGTTAACCGCGAATGTATATTTAGATCACTTCTTGGTAGAGGAATTCCCCCAAAAATTGTCGCCATTATAAGGAAGCCTACAACAATGCGAGGTGTTTTGTGTTGCATAATGGGCAGCTATCCGACTCTTTTGAAGTGCGTCAGGGTGTGAGACAAGGGGATGTTCTATCGCCAATTCTTTTTCTGCTGGCGATAGATGATGTTTTGACGGCCAGCGTTGGTACAACGGAGAGGCAGGGCATTCAATGGAGACCGTTTGAAAGGCTTAGCCATTTAGACTATGCCGACGATATATGTCTCATGGCAAATAACATCAGTGGGCTGAACGTGATGTGTCAATCTCTGCTATTGAAAGAAGAATCGTCCGGCCACAGAATAAATGGCAAAAAGACAAAAATAATGCTAACAGGACCCCCCTCACAACAACAACAACAACGTATTATTCTGCATGACACGCCTGTTGAAGAGGTCGAACAGTTTAATTACCTTGGAAGTACTGTATCAGCAAATGGTGGTACGGATCTGGACGTAAAAAGCAGAATAAATAAAGCTCGCGTTGCCTTTGGTTCTCTGTCTCAAATTTGGAGATCCAGTGAAATATCCCTACGCACTAAGTTGAGATTCTTCGAATCCAACGTTAAATCCGTGCTATTATATGCTTGTGAAACCTGGAAAGTCTCTGCCACCATCTCGAGAAAATCACAGGCTTTTGTGAATCGCTGTCTACGCCACATTCTAAAGATTCGCTGGCCACAAACTATTTCAAACCAGGAATTGTGGCGCAGTACAAGTCAGGAGCGGTTGGACGTCGACATAAGAAAGCGTAAATGGCAATGGATTGGTCACACACTTAGGAAACCAAACAATGATATTGCAAAGCAGTCTTTTGAATGGAATCCTCAGGGTTCACGTCGGGTTGGAAGACCAAGAACAACATGGAAGTCAACAGTTGTAGCAGAAGCTAATTCCCAGAGAAAGACGTGGCCACAGTTAAGATATCTAGCTTCAGACCGTGAAGAATGGAGACGTTTTGTTGGCGCGCTATGCCCCGAGCGGGGTTACAGGACTTGATGTTGATGATGATGATGATAGGAGCCGATGTTTAAGGTCTTATTATTAAAAATGGATTAATTAATAGCGAAGTGAATCAACCACATGCTCAGAACACCCATCAGGGTTGGGTAGTCTCAGACACTGTCGATGTAATCCACTGCAATATGGTGCAAAGCATGTAGGTGCAAATGAATGTGAACAACACTATGCGACAACAGTGCAACGACAAGAGGATGGCAGGTATGTGGTCAGCGTACAATTTTTATCAAATGAACCAAGACTTGGCAATTCACGACGTATGGCTTTTCAACAATTTAATCGACAACCAAATTCCGACTTGTATTCAATGCTTCGGCCAAATCCAGCAATGGTGCGTCAATAAATGATACTCAGCATACAGTTCCGGCATTGCAAGATAAATTAGCAAATATTATCTTACGATTCAGGAGTTATCGTGGGGCAGTTCTGGCGGACATTGAGAAAATGTTTCGCCAAGTATTGGTGAGTCCAAATCATCAAAAGTGGCAGCTCATACTGTGGCGGGAGAACCCTAGTGTTCCACTTAACATTTATCGTCTTACAACAGTTACATAATGGCACTAGCTCTGGGCCATACTTGGCAGTACGCACACTACATCAATGTGCACAAGGCAACTATACAATCATCAGACGTGAGGCAGAGGCTAACGAGGCAAGACGAAGCATCGAGAAAGATTTTTACGTGGACATACCTGCCTTAGTGACACAGCCAAATTGTACGATCCCACTGGACTATAAGCTCAAGTTGTAATCAAGGCCAAAATATTCATGCGAATATGATGGTTTGCAGGCATTGACTGGGACGAAGAAATGCCAAAGAAGCTCTTGCAGGATTGGTGCAGTTATCATCAAAAATTATTTCAGTTGGTGAATCTGGCGATACCACGGCATATCGGAATGCATCCAGGCAATTACACAACGCTACACGGCTTCTGTGATGCATCGCAAAGTGCGTACGCTGCAGTGATTAACGTGCGTTCTATCAACAAGGCAGGACAGGCAACGGTGCGGCTACTTACGTCAAAAACAGGAGTAGCACCGGTGAAGACCATTTCAATCCTCAGGCTTGAGCTGTGTGGAGCTCAACTATTGGTGTCAACAATGAACGCAGCACGTCAGTCTATGGAAATATCGAACGTGGAATATTTCCTATGGACCGATTCGACAATTGTTATTGCATGGCTATGACAACTTCCCCTCAAATTCAAGACTTATGTAGCACATAACAACAACATCACAGGCTCATACATTATAGTGGAAGCGACCCGAAATTCTACCAAAGGGTAAAAAGATCTACCCAATTATTTATTTAAGGCCAGAACAGAAGCCTGCCGAGACGATGGGGGAATTTGGTTTTCGTCCACCCGACCAACTGCTGGTGCAGACGGCTTACCAGCTGGATTGTTCAAAGCAGCAGGAAATGTGTTGGTATGGAGCATGCACCAACTCATCAGTAAAATTTGGTTGGAAGAAAGTATGCCCGATGAATGGAACCTTAGCATAGTGTGCCCCATCCACAAAAAAGGAGACGCTCTGACCGGCACCAACTACAGAGGAATAAGTCTCCTAAACGTCGCTTATAAAATCTTTTCGGCTATCCTGTGTGATAGCTTAAAACCCCTTGTAAATGATGTGATTAGCCCCTATCAGTGTGGTCTTAGGCCAGGCAAGTCAACCGCCGATCAAATGTCAAAGTCCGTAAGAACACACCACAGTGTGGTCTTAGGCCAGGCAAGTCAACCACCGATCAAATGTTCACACTTCGACTGGTTTTGGAAAAAACCCAGGAATTCCAGATCGATACCCACCACCTCTTTATCGATTTCAAAGTCGCGTATGATAGCGTGGATAGAGACGAACTTTACAGAGCCATTTCGTATCTCGGCTTTCCTGCCAAATTCGTCCGCTTGTGCAGGATGACGATGGAGAAATATCGCTGCTCTGTCAAAGTCCGTAAGAACACCACCGAACCGTTTGATGTTGATAAATTAATTCTTGAAGATCTTTGAAGATTGTTTGCAATAATTTTATTAAGTCTTTATTTTTCGATTGTTTGTTCTCATTGTTTTATTTCATTTTCGAGATTGTGTTGTTATTTCAATGTAACAATATTTTGACGAGTACAATAAATAATTAAAATTTTACTTATTTCGAATTTTGTTTACATTTTTGTTTGCATTTTGAGCATTGTTTATTGTAATTTTATTTTAAGTCTCTATTTTCGGTTGTTTGTTCTAATTACATTATTTTGTGAGATTGTTCTTAACATTAATTCAAGTGAGTAGGTACTTCGATTTGTTAATATTGAGCATTATTTGTTTTGTTTTACTATTACCTAGTTATTTTGTGGAATAAGAAATTGAGCCGCTATTATGACATAATCAATAGAAAGTATTTATTTCAATAGAAAGTATTTACATCAATCTTTTCAATCTTTTTTTTCTTTTTGTTAGAGCTAAGATCAAATAATCAAGATCAAAATCTCATGAGTTAGCCACGATTTTTTCCAACTGTTGGTTGTCGGTAAAAATGCCTAGTTTCAATGGGAAATTTATGGAGGCCCTCAAGAAGTACCCCAACTGGGCCAACTGGGGATGGATATGGCGTTGATGTCCAGCTTATGGCATTTTGTAGCACTAATACATTTTGGATCAACTCATTTTCAGATAGACATTTATCAATTGATTTATACATTAAGTTGTGCGCATAGCTTATAAGTGGTGTTATATTTGATTTGTTATATATGTACTCATTAGAGAATCTTTTATTATGTGAGCTAAAATTTTGACTGGTGCAGTGGCGCAAGATTTTCCTTTCGAACTTTTCAATATCTTTAACTATTGTGGGAGAGAATGAAAACCAAATAGGAAACGCATAAACTAATATTGTTCTTATTAGAGTTTTGTAGAACAACAGTTTTGTTCTTTTACTTAGCATATTGTGTTTTAAGAATGGGGTCAGCATATTTGTTACTTTTGTGGCTTCAGTCTTAGTAGCCCTTGCATGGCTATTAAATTTAAATAAATTGTTTAGTTTGACTCCGAGGTATTTTACGTTGTTTTTAAATTGTATTCTCGTGTTATCTATTATCAGGGATAGATTCCTACTTTCTCTAACTACTCCCTTTCTCCCTTTATTGCTAGCGTTCCTTATACAAATAGCTTCCGATTTACCTTTATTTATGTGGATTCCCCATTTTTTATAGTAGTCATTGATGACTTCTAAGTGTTCTTTCAGCTTCCAAGTGGCTACAAGTGGGTAATCCGCGTTTGCATAAACCATAATATCATCCGCAAATAGAATTGCCTCTGATACTGTTTCGTTATTTCTATAGTGAGTATGAGGAAAATCATATAGGTAGGTGTCGTACAGGAGTGGACCCAGGATTAAACCTTGGGGAATTCCTCTGTCAGTGGGGCCCTAAACCGAGCTAGATTCTTGAATTTGTACAAAGAAAGTTCTATCTTTCAAGAAACTATCAATGAGGTGAAAAATGTGAACTGGGTATTCGATTTGTGCTATTTTGTATAACAGTCTCTCCACACGCTTTCGAAAGCTTTTTCTTGGGGACTGAGCGCGGAATTTATTCTTTTAAAGTTGAAATACAAGTTGGTTTGAAATCTCAGATAGACTGAATAGTTGATTGAATTTGTTCGTTCAAGCTTTGACAAAAATTTGGAACTAGAATGTTTTGACTTTGAGGTCTTCCTCAACAATGGTTACACCAATTAATTCTATTTTTGGGCAGTAAAACTTTTTTGACTTTCCTGTTAATTTAAAAATTTCTTTGAAGATATTTGGACCTGGTTTGATCTTTGAAAGTTTGGTTCTTAGTTGCTTATTTAGCGACAGTCTTATTTTGTCTTGTATGATTTTTCTTAGGAGTGCAATTTTGTTTGCTAGTTCCTTGTACAAGTTATTTGTTCTATTGTAGTTTCTGTGGAAATTTTTCTTAATTGTTTTTGCCAGTTTTGTTTTGTTTTGAAAAGCTCTTTAATATCGTCTAGCAAGTTTTTATATTTTTTAAACGATATTTCAATGTTTGTCGAATGGATATTAGCGGGGCTGTTTATAGCTTCTCAGAACTGTTTAGTGTGATTGTCAATTTCGTAATCGGATAGGCATTTGTATGGAGATGGCTTGCAAAAGTCAAATGACAAATCCAGGTTTGTTGCAAAGTTATTTAGTAGCTGTGATGATATGAGGAAGTGATCTAAGTAGCCTGAGATACTTGTGTAAGTTGGGCTTGGTGGTGGTATATTAATCAGAAGCGGAGTTCTTGTTTCGAGCCAGCTAACAAGTGTTCTACCATTCTGATTAATAACTTAAGTCACTGCCAATTATTATTGAGTCATAAGAGCTTGATAACAAGTTAATTTTGGATAGTTCCTCTTTAAAAAGAGAGGGTGAGTAGTTTGAAAGTACGTACAGGGAACCTAATAGTAACTTTTTGTTCATATTGCCAATAGCTATATTAATTGAAATACAAATGCTTGGAAGTGATGTGGAACTATTTGATACTTTATGTTGCTTCTGATCACTATTGCAACGCCTTGGTTCAGATCGTTCCTTATAATATTGAAGGTCTATATGAAAGTTGAGTCTCCTGATTGAAGGCCACCTGACTATTGTTAGCTAGGAGGATTTTTGACAATTCTATCCTCCTGCTTGTTTCCACTCGGGACGAAATGTTATATGTGATAATTTTTAATTGCATTAATTGGAATTTAAGAGAACTTTCTCGAGGAGGTTCAAGTAAGCCGCCCTCTTTTCCTGTATATTGTTCATTGAATTCACATTTTTCATGAATTCTTCAATTTTTTCTAACAGTCGGGTGACCTCCATTCCGAAAAGCTCTTTTGACATTTCAAAAAATTGACTTAAACTGTTTTTGTTTTGGTTTTGTGAAAACATCTTTGGTTTAGGGGTTTGCCAGGTATTTGTACTTGGAAATGGCTAGCATACGTTACTTGGGGGTTGACTTGAAGAGTTACTTGGGGAGTAACTTTAGGAGTAACCAGGCTTGCTGCGAGGAGGGCCCTGCGTACTTCATTTAGGAATTTGTTTTGTTTTTGCAGTTTTTTGTTTAACGTTTGCTGTTTCGCTGGGTTATGTCTTTTGTAAATTTCGCAGCCTTTATAGTTCGCTTAGTGATCTCCCCCGCAGTTCACGCACTTGGCTTTGGAGGTGTCATTTCTTTTTACTTCGCACTTTTCTGGCTCGTGTTCTTTCAGACATTTTACACAGTGGTATTTTTTGCCTCTTGCACTGAAGTACGCCCTGGTTACCCCTAGGATTTTCCCAATTTATTTGGGTGTTAAAAAAATTTTAATTTTCAGTATTTCTGCTGGTGAAATATTTGGTCTTAGTCTGACGAGGAAAAGGTAGTGTTTTTGATCTTAGTGTTTCAAAATGGGACACCTTGAACTCCATGAACTCTCCATGTATAACCGAGTTGTTAAAATAGATTTTTTTTTATATTACCTACGATTCTAATCTTGAAATTAAACTCAGCTGTGGTTTGTTTTTCTTTTAATTGATTAATAAGTTCTTTAATGTTAGTATTGAAAAGAATGATTGGGGGGGGGGGCAAAACTTACCGCTTCCTTGACTTTTGTTGTCATTGAGCTACTGTTGTTGTTGTTGTTCTAACTGCTGGTGTAGTTTCTGTTGTTGTTGATACTGCTGTTGACTCTACTTCTGGTGGTGTTTCAGCTGGTTGTATTTCTGTTTGTCATATCGTCGGTCGGTTGAATTAATGTTATTCAATAATTTGCTGCAACCACTGGCTACGTTGTCTTTTGTGATATTTCTGGAATTGTTTTTTGCAATGGCTAGTTTAAGATCCCCCAAGATGGAGAATCTGTTGTCATCTGTTTTGTTGTAGACTCGTTGAGTTGAAGAGTTTATTTCGATGGTGATGGACCCTTGTGCACCACTGACATTTGTTAGTGCTGAAGCTTGATCCGCGTCGTTTTGTTGGTCATCTCCAAGCAGATCCATGTCTCTGGAATCGTTAATGGGATTCGTTGGTTTGTTTTCCGAGAGTCGGAGATGCCCTCCGTGATTCGTAATCCTTAGGCGTTGAGTAGCAGCCATTATTTTCTGCTAATTGTGGCTCTGTGTAGTGCTTTTTTGACTGGTGGGTGTTTACAGGCGTTGAAAGGATCAATTTTCTTCGTCATGACACCGCATGATACTTTGGCCTGTTCGCGAAGGAGAAGAAGAAAAAAGAGAATGGGTCCTCCTCACCCATAGTTCTTCTATGAGTGGCAAGGGACAGGGATCCATTGCTCTGTTTCGTTGGGCAGTATGGTGTAGGCAACAGAATCGTGGAAAGTTTGACCATTCAGAAAAAAAAGAATTTCCAAACGCGGTGGAAAATGATCTTCAAATATCTCTCCAATCATATAAAAATCCAACAATATTTCGGATGAGAATATATCGTCAGATTTTATTATTCAAAAAAATCCAAGAATTAAATTCCGATAATCTGAGTTCACGTTGATAGAAGTACGTGAATACCACACGCGGTATTTTTTCAATCACAGTGGCGTCGTTGGGTATATCGTGGAATTGGCGGAGATTTTATCTTTTTGTTTTGTGCTAAACAATTTTCTTTATTTTTCTGCCGTAGGTAGGTAGGTAGGTAAGATGGCGGTTTCGCAGAACAACTGTTCCGAAGAAACCCAATTAGCGCGGAAAAGCGCCGTTTTGATACCATAACTCGTTTGACCTAATTTTTGTGATATAGTGGTAGTGACTGTTAAGCTGAGGGGACTAGTTTTGGTCTGTGCCCGCAGTCACAAGGGAAGAACCTGGCTCACACTGTGTGCTGGGTGGTTCCATTTGGACTGAGAGACGACCAATTAACTTTACACCAGATCTATATGAGGCTAGGCCCGTTCAAAGGCGGTACACCTGCCAGGTGTAAATCCGTGTTTTGATGCTTTCGCCGCAAGATAGAGTAAGTGCTAGTCCGAAAAGCTATTCCTAAAGGTAAGTTCCAGAAACTTAAAAGGTGAAAGTTGAAATGGAAAGTGAGTGAGTGCTTTGAAAAGCTAAGGGGACCAGTTTTTGGTCTGTGCCCGCAGTCACAAGGGAAGAACCTAGCTCACACTGTGTGCTGGGTGGTTCCATTTGGACTGAGAGCCTGCCCAATAACTTTACACTAGATCTATATGAGGCTAAGCCCGTTCAAAGACAGTTTATACCTACCAGGTATTAATCAGTACTCTGATGCTATTGCCAAAGATAGAGTAAGTGCTAGTCCGAATAGCCAGTCCTAAACGAAAGTTCCAAAAACTTCCAAGGTGAAAGTTGAAATAGAGATATTGCTTGGTTTGTTAGAGCCAACTGGTGCTGTTGAGAAAAGCGGTAAAATCATTTATCCTTTTGTTCGACAGCACGTTTAGGTTGTCGAGAAACAGGCTACCAAATGCCTGGAGGCGAGATCTAGCCAGGGCCGGACAGTGGCAGAGGAAATGCTCAATAGTTTCCTTCTCCAGCGGATTTCTACAACTACGGCAGTAGCTGTTAAAAGGTATGCGCGTGTTCGCCTATTGGCCAATGGCCAGTGACGATTGCAACGACCCTGGCCGTGTCTATTCTGTTTCGTTTTATTAAATCATTCGATCTGTTTTTGTCATAGGTTGGCCATATCTTTCTAGTTATTTTACAGGTTGCCAAACCTTGCCACCTCTTTGTTGATTCTGAAAGGAAATGGTCATATATTCTGCCCTTCACGATGCCCAGTGGAAGATCTACTGATTCCGCCTGAGAGACGAGAAGGGCTGATCCTTGCCTAGCAAGATCATCTGCTCGCTCATTGCCTTGGATGTCGCTATGGCCTGGGACCCATACGAGAGAAATTTTTATACTATCACTGAAACCTGAGAGCTCTGCTCTGCATTGATGAACTATCTTTGAAGACACCAGGCAGCTGTTAATTGCCTTAATTGCAGCTTGGCTATCTATACAAATGGCTACATTGTGAATATTATGGTTAGATATTGTTTTTTGTTTGAGTATCCTACAGGCTTCCTTAATAGCAAGCACTTCAGCTTGAAATATGCTGGCAGCGTCGGGCAGGCGGAACGATTGACTAATTTTAAGTTTGTCGGAGTAAACACCCGCCCCAACTCCGTCAACCATCTTTGAGCCGTCAGTGAAAATTGTGGTGTCATATTCATTTGTCACCGTATCGTTTTTCCATTCGTCTCTGGTAGGAAAAAGCACATTGAAACTTTTATCAAAGTCAAGACAAGGGTATTGGTAGTCAATATGGACTGAGCGAAGATCTATCGGCAACAGTTTTATGTCATAACCACCAGGTCATCCGCATACGCCACCGCCTTTACATTACAGTTGTCCAGTTCACAAAGGATTGTGTCCATGACAAGCAACCATAGTAAGGGGGATAGAACTCCTCCCTGAGGTGTACCCCTATCTACGAGTTTAATAATGTGGTCATTACCCAACGTTGCTTGAATGATTCTTGATCTTAACATGGATAAAATCCATTTTGTAATGTAAGCATCGACGCCGAACTTGACAAGAGATCCCTGAATCGAATTAGCGTTATTGAAAGAACGTTATTGAAAGCTCCCTCGACGTCAAGGAAGGTTGCAAGGGTATATTCTTTATATTGAATTGTTTTTTCAATGGTGCGCACCACCTCGTGAAGAGCCGTTTCCGTGGACCTTCCCTTAAGGTAGGCGTGCTGTGATTTGGAAAGAGGATTTCTATCTAAAATCCCTCTAATGTATATGTCAATTATTCTTTCCAGTGTTTTCATGACGAAGGAAGTGAAGCTGATGGGCCTAAAGTCTTTTGGGGCTTCGTGTCCCCGTCTCCCCACCTTCGGAATGAAAATAACTTTAACTTGTCTCCACGACTTGGGGACGTAGTTAAACCGGAAGCAATTTGTGAAGAATACTTCTAACCAGGGTACAGCCGTGTTATGCAACTTCTGTAGCATTATGGGAATAATGCCATCTACACCTGGAGATTTGTATGGGGAGAAGCTATTAATAGACCAGGAAATCTTTTCCTTGGTTATAATACCATGAATATTTTCTAAGTGTTCTGACTGAGCACTAAGGGCATTGTCTGTTACTAGGCTGTAATCCTTACAGCCTGGGAAATGGGTTGTCATTAAAGCCTCTAGAGACTCGGCTGAATCCACTGTCCAAGTACCATCCTCCTTTTTGAGGAGAGATGGACATGAGTGTTGTTTTGACAGTATTTTGCCTAGCCTAGCAGTCTTTTATATTTTCAATTGATTCACAGTATTCTTTCCAAGCCAGCCTTTTGGCTGATGATACCGCTTTTTTGTAATCTTTGAGGCAGTCCTTGTACGGTTGCCATTGTTTGCTAACGTAGCAGATATTGAAGGTCTTTCTTGTAATCTTCCTAAGATTTGAGAGATCTTCATTCCACCATGGAGGGAAAGTTTTTTTACTGTACCTAACTGGACAGGAAGCTTTGAATGCTACATTCAGAGCCGTTTCAAAAGTGCTTACTTTCGCCTCCAGTTCTTCTACAGAATCTAAAACAAGATTCGGTACAGTTCTTAATTTGGAACTTACAACTTGACTGAATTTGTTCCAGTCGGGTTTTTTTGTGGTTTCTAAACGGGACAGGGGGCTTAGTGTTAAGACCTAATTCGTAAAGTATATACCTGTGATCGGAGAATGATCTCAGTGTAGATACTTTCCAGTTTTCCAACCTGACCTGTTCACTATTGTTAGTTAGTGTAACGTCTAGCACATCTTCCCACCCTTCAAACGTATCCGTACTCGGGAAAATGAAGGTGGAGATATTGCCTCTGTTACAAATAGACATGTTGTTAGAAATAATGAAATCAAATAAAGACTCACCTCTTTCGTTGATTTCGGAACTGCCCCATACCGTGTGCCTAGCATTGGCATCACAACCCAGTATGAGGTTGGCATTGTTGATTTTATGGACCAGAGTGGCAACTTCCTCGGGTGGTGCAATACGATCGTGGGCCATATACGCCGATCCTACGTATAGTCCACCTACACCTTCTGTTTCCAGTCTGACAACTGTCAGGTCTGGAGTGCTAAAATTAGGACATAAAAATACTTTTAATTGTTTTTTAGCAATAATACATGTGCGAGGGTTACCTTGGTTATTGTTCTTTGAGATGTAATAGAGATTGTAGAGCTGGTCTTGAAGCCCGCAGATCTTATGGCTTCGAACCCATGGCTCTTGAATGATGCCGAAATCCACATCTTCCTCCCTGAGAAAGATTCTGAGATTGTCTGAAGCAATTTTTGAGTGCTTCAGGTTAATCTGTGTGAATTTCAGCATTTTGGGTTGTGGTTGCGGCCACACTCAAAGGTTCCAACGTCACGTAGGATGTTTCGACAACTCCTGTGTCGTCCCCTTGAGGTGGCAAGATCCTCACTTTGGCTTCCCTGATGCCAAAATTTAATCGATGAGACCTTACAATCGATAACCTTCCTGCCTCATCAATCAAGAGCAGGAAGTCCTAAAATGCCAAAACCCCCGGGTTTTGGCATTTTAGGACTTTGAGAAAGCTCTCACCATCCAACTTTTCCATATACGGTACCCAAATGCGAGCCTTTGGTCGTCTGGGAATGTCCTTGGCTTGGATTAGCTTGAGCTTCATGCCTTTCCATGCATCACTAATCTTAGTGACGCAATTGCCAAGGAATTCCTTCGACAACTGATCCTTACACTTGATCACCCTATATCCTCTTACCGTCTCAGCAGAGCTGAAGGATGGAGAGGGCCCTCCCTTACCCTCTAGGATATGTTCCACCACCATACCCTGCAGTCGAGCCTCAATAGCGTTCCACGCTTCGAGGACTGGTTTCCCTGTAGAGGAAAACTCGTCCGTCAGCGCAACTTGAAGGTCGTCCCTGACGATCTCACTCAAAGTTTTCGCCACTGGCTGACTGCCGGATGTGGATGGTGGAGTGCTTTTTTTATTCCTGGCAAGAACTGGAAGAACCTTACTCTTTTTCGAGGGCCGAGTAGTCTCATCCTGAGACCTGTTGCGCTTTGCAACTTGCTCTTTCCTCTGAAGAGTAGCGCCCTCCAAGAACTTGCTATATTCTTCAACAATTTTGGAGAACTTCTCCCTGTCCTCACGATCGCGTTCGCTCAATGCTTGCGTTTCTTCTCGTTTCGCAATTTTTTTCAGGACGAAACTAGCATGGTTGAACTGGGCCTTGCGAGTCGTGCGATGGGACCTATGTTTTTTTGTCCGGCCTTGTTTTTGTGTTGTGGTTAGCACCCGCTCACCGCTGGTGCTCTGAGTGCTAACCGAAGGTTTTGGTGACGATGGAGTACTACTACGAGCAGCACTACCTTCGCCACCGACGTTGATAGTTGTCTCCTGACTGGAGGCAAGCAGTTCGTCTTCTGACGCGCTGCCAAGTTCGTTAAAGTCTGTCATATCAACGTCTGGTTGTTGTTGTAATTGGGGTCTGTAATCGTTCATCATGTCATCGTCTGGGGTTTTGGGTTTTAACAAATCTATTTTGGTCCCACGAGTAGTACGGAAAGGAGGTCAGCCCCGGCAGAGCCGATATACCGGGGTAAGGTAAAGAATATTTCGGGCCTTGTACCTAGGCACCCGAAAGAGCTCGTTAATGACTGGCTTTTCCCCCAGCCTTCCATTTCTTCAGCACGGATTGTGTTCTAAGAACGCTCACACCACCTTGAAAATCAGGAACCTCGTATTTTTCTGCCGTAGTTATTTATTAAAACAAAGCACTTTTTTATTCTTTTCTTTTTGTATGCAATAATTTTTTTTTTTTTAATAGTCCGTCGTGAGACATAAACAATACTCAATTGAGTAGGAAGGTTTCATTAAAATAGAGGGATTCATTTGCAAAAAACTTTTTTTTATTAAACAAGGTTGTTTGGTTAAAGTTTTTAACAGTTTTAACAAAAATTAGTAAAATGATTAAATTTATAATAAACTACCTGACCCCCCCGCGTTGCTCGGGTATACCAAAAATTTATTTCTTTTTTGATAAAAATCGTCGACTGTTCTGCTCTTACCTTTCCCTTGGTCGAATTCAACATTTTCTTGTTCTGGTAAGTATAATTAAATTTCCAACACGTTGAAACGGCTTGCATAATCAGAATTGGTTAACTTTGAAGCCATGAAATAGTTTCACAAAATTAGTAGACCGAACAAAAAACTGATCAGTTTATGAACAATTGATCCATTTCACCCTATAAAATACATAAATGAAAAAAAAATGCCCAAAAACCATCCTCTATGTCTAACCTTTCAAACGCAAAAAAAATGTTAGCTATTTGCTTACATTTTTTGCTTTTTTTGTCTGAGAATACAAGAATACATGGAAGTGGTCAAATCACTTTTACTTAATTCACAACTCGGCTTCGGTGAAAGTGTGTCTTTTTCATTCATTTTCACGCATACTTTCTAACCTAATCTGAGATTGGTCTTGTTGGCAACGTCAAATTGAATGAAAGGGCTACCCGCTCTGAGTAAAATATTTTTTTCAATAAAACACAACACGCCTCTTACATATAAAGATTATTTACAATTATAATATACATATTATATATATTACGATACCAATCTTATATCTTTAATTCGTTTTAAGGTTTCTTCTCTGTGGATTGAAGTTCTTGAACGCTCTATGAAATTTCTGCGGCAGGTTGCACTTGGTGATGTAATGGGTGGCCGTTGTACTGCACCACGTGAAGATCGACACACGGCACTATGTTTACTTCTGGAACTTGGTGTCCAAAAAGGTACTTTGAGTGCATCGCTAGAAGCAATAGTTCTTTTACTTATGCTTTGGGAGAAAGAAAAAGAAACTGCTGACAACCGCAATACACCACAGAATTCTGGAGCACCTCTTATTCCCATATTGAAGCGTTACGAAAATATAAGCAACTATGGGGTACCATCATCTTCTGTAGATATCTTACCAGCCAGCGCAACAGAATCATTTTTGCGTTTTTTCACACTACCCGTTGAAGTAACATCCAATATAGATCTTAAACAATCAGCTGTCGTAATAGTGTCACATTTAGACCGTTTAGCAAAACCACACATGCCAACTGGTTCGGCGATGCCAGAAGTAGGGAAAAATAACCCCACTATCTTAAAATGCCAACTGCCAAATCAACTAAACCAGCCACCTCTTGAACAGCAACAAGTATTCGCTTTGGGTTGGCTTGAACTTTGCAACGATCACTATGGGTTCGCAGCTGAGTCGTCTGTGGGCATGCCAGTACCAGGAATCCAAAGCAATTACCCCTTATACACAGCTCCCATTGTGAAATTTAGTTTTCAAGTGAAGCAAGTGACTTTCTCGGAGGAAAATTTGCTTTTTCTTACACAATGTTACAAGGTATATTCTTGGAAAATCGCTAATCCAGAACTCGAACCAGTTTTAGTTAGTGAATTATATGAAATTAATATACAAAGTATTTCATCGCATTATGAAGGTAGGCACTATTTAGCGTTAGACTCAAAGGGTTTTGCATATTCTTGGGGAATTGGAGACGGAGGTCGATTAGGACATGGCGATACTCTTCCACTTGAAAATCCTCAAAAAATTAAAAGTTTAGAAAACAATGTTCGAAGTATCCACTGTGGATGTTCATACAGTGCAGCTATTACCAGCAATGGAAAACTTTACACATGGGGTCGAGGCACATATGGTCGATTGGGACATGGCAACTCTGACGATAAGCTCACCCCAACTCTTGTCAAATCGCTACTCGAATACGAAATCGCGGATGTGTCACTTGGAAGTGGTGATTCGCATACACTTTGTGTAACAACGCAAGGCCTAGTTTTTGCATGGGGAGATGGAGACTATGGAAAACTAGGAAATGGGTTGTGCAATGGATCACAATTGCCTGTCCGTGTTGAAACTTTGCCGAGAGTGCAAAGAGTCTTCACTGGATCGCAGTTTAGTCTCGCTCTTAGTTGCGATGGAAAGGTATACACATGGGGTAAAGCGTCTGGCGGTCGACTAGGTCATGGGTGCATTGACAAAAGCATTCCTAGTGCAGTTGAAATTGTTAATACACCTAAGGTTATAAAGGCGTTTGAAGGAAAGTTCATTGTTAATGTTGCGGTTGGAGCTACTCATTGTTTGGCTTTAAGTATAACAGGAGAAGTTTTGGGGTGGGGTCGAAACGACTGTCAACAAGTATGTCCACAGGGTATCTCAAAAGATCCGATTCTGTCGTCGCCAATCTTGGCTAGCCATCCTTCAGTAAGGGTGTCTGGAATATCATGTGGAGCTACACAAAGCATAATATGGAGTCAAGCTTCAATTCAAGAAATTTCTACAAAAACTCCGTTTGTAATTGATCTATCGGATAACACATTTCGACTATTGGACCAACTTTTGGGTATTGTTTGTGGCCATGAAGTTCGACAGACACCCAATCAAGAGTCAGAATGTATTGCAGTTGCTTGTTTAAACCTACTACGGCTACAGCTACATGCTCTTATTGTTAATGGAATTTCTTTAAAAACAGTGGGTTTAAATGAAGGATCTAGGCTTCTGTTAAGTTTAAAGTCTCGTATACTTGGTCTAGCTGGTGGATCGTGTATCCTAAAAACAATGCAGGAAGCTGCACAATGGACTCTACAAATAGGTTGGAGTATACTGCTCCCAACAGTTTCTGAAAGAGCACACACACTTACTTCACTGTTACCATCTGAAGCAGGGTGTTCATCAACGGGCCATCGCTTTATGACAGATCTTCTTGTTGGCTCACTTATGGCTGAAGGAGGACTTGAAATTGCTCTCAATCAATCCATTCGATCTGAAAATCCAGAAAGTCCAGATAGTAGACACCACCTACCACTTCTTCATTTGATAAAACAACTCCTTCGAAATAATTCCGCCCTGACCCAGACTAGATTGTCTCAACATTTAATAAGTGCTTCAATGACAAAAGCAGACAACGATGGGGGAATGACGCTGCCAGAACATATAACCCCGAGCTTAAATCTTTTACATAGGTTTCAACGTCTATTGTTATCACACATTCATCAATCTAAGGCCGATGACTCATTCGGAGCCGAAACTCTGCTCAGTAAATACATACAATCTACTGTGGTATTGTGTGTGACGTCGCTTCAAAGAGCCCATGAGGTTGCGTTACAGGGAAAAAACGATGTGGTTGACATACTCAAGTCAGATATATCGGACACTTTGCTGAACGAAATGCTTATTGGACTAGTTTTGTTAAACCGTGATAAGCCGAGCATCTTACAACAATTTAACTGGACAAAGACATTCCTACCCCTGCTACATGCCCTAGATAACCTGAACAGGGTCATGTGTGATAGTGAAATTCAGGTGAAAACGTGTTTTTTCTATTTTGTTTGTTTTACTTAAATCTTAAAGATGATTTCATATCAGGATTCGGACGATATGGGCTGGCCAGGCATCATATGTCGCGGGACACACAAAACTTCTCCCATCCAGGAAGAACCAATGCTAATAAGGAAGAATGACTTTGAAAATCAGATATCTGATGGCGGAAAATTCGTCATAATACATGGTTATGTGTGCGATCTAAATAACTATCTGTAAGTCAATGACAGTTGTACTGCTTGATGCCACGCTTCACAGTGCGCGTTTTAAATTCGTTTTTTTTTATTTAAACCTGCACAATTATAACCAGTAAGCTTAAGTTTTTGTTTCAACGCACACTGTGAGACCAGGCGTAAGTAAATTAATTATAATTTTCTGTATTAAATTGTAGAAGTGATGTTCCTGCCATCAATGAACTAATAGAAAATGGAGTTGGAAAAGATCTAACATTTGAATTCAATACACCCAACCGCAGACATATAATGGAGTACATTATAAACAACTACAAAGTAGGAAAGTACGCTCCTAACGTTTTGGATGAAAAGGTTTGTTTTAATTAAAATTTTGATACTTACAATAGTTGCAGAAGAACTACACACTTCCTAAAACATAAAGTTATCCGAAAAGTAAAAAATCGTTTTGCTGAATATCTGGTCGAATAGTTTTAATGATTTTTTTTGTTTTTGGCAGACATTTTTTAGCAAGCCGATTTCGGCATTATATTCTTACTAAACATTCGCGATTATTTTTAAATATATTAGTTCTTTCCAATTTCAAATTATTTGGCAATTTTAGCCCAGAAGAGCATGTTTTAACAAGCTGTAGTCTTTTGATTCTTCTTCTTTTTCTTCTTCTAATATATAAAAATCACGTGTCACGGTGTTCTCCTAAACGGCTCTACCGATTTTAATGAAATTTTGTTTGTACATATATTTGGTATAGGAATAGGTTGTATATTTGGTTTAAATCAGATGTAAAAAAATCACTTTTCCGCATTTTTACATTGGCATAAGATGTAAAAATAAGCTGGAGCAAGTAGGTCGGGTGAAGGAAAGAAAGAAATTGTATGAGCGGGTCTATCTCCCCCATATCAACAAAAAAAAAAGTATAAAAAAGCTGAAATCTAAAACGGGTAAATGAATAAACCCAGGGGTTAGATTCTGTATTAAAAAAACGATCAAACGTTTTTGGTTTGTGCGAACGATTTCCATAGAAACCGGTCAAAAAATCGATCGCACAGACGAAAACGTTCGATCTTTTTTTTCATACGGAATCTGACCCCAAAACCTATTGAAGAGGAAAAATGTCACTCTAATCGTGCTCTCTCTAATTTTGTGCTTAACACAAAACAATTTAATTCAGCAACTGACGAATGGGCAAAGAACATAACAAAAGCGAAACCCGGAGAAAAAGTAAGCGGATAAGCTATAGACGAAAACTTTCAAGGAACTTTCACACTTATTGCGATAGGCGTTTCACTTAAATGCCAATCGTCGTTAACATCGCTTTAGAAACGGTATCGCGTAACCTAAACACAATTTATCTCGTCACGCTTGGATTCCACATACGATCCATTGAGAGATTTGATTATGCACACCAAATTAAATAGAAAATTTTAAATTCAAGAGTTAAGCGGCACATGAAAAATGTTTTAAAATATATTGACGGTATTGACGTTTAAAGCAACGTGTATGGCTAGGTTTGCAAACAATTTTGGTTTTAAAACATGTTTAAAAAAAATGAAAAGGTTTTGATTTTTTGGGTTGGTTTGAAAACATGTTTCATGTGTATGGCAATGTTTTAAAACTTTGTAATCAGTAAACAATTAATATTTTCAAATATTGTTTCATGTCTATGGGAACCGAAAACTTTGAGGTTATAAAACATGTTTCATGTGTATTCGCTTTATATTTTATTAGTTTTGAACGTTTTTAATTTTTATAATTAAAAAATGACAATACAGATACAATAACTTATCGATTTTCTAGTTTAGTTTCTTGATTTATTTCAAGTTTTTTTTTCAGAATTTGTAAATTAAACTCACAGTTAAATCCCTATTCAAAATAATTTATAAGAATTATTTTTGAAATGTTTACATTTTCTAGTTAATCGAGTATGGCTTACTATTTATCACAAAGCAGCTGTGACGATGACGAGAACAAGAAAATTTAAAGGCACGCCTGTGTCGCACAAATATGCTCTTGTGAAAAATTACCCTAGGGGTTAATAGAAAAGGAACGACTGGTTCTCTTAGATGTTATACCTATTTTTTTCACGCAATTATTTTATACGAAGTAATTTATTAAATCCTTTGATTGAAAAATATATACGAAAAAATCTTTGAAAATTAATTTCTAACTACCCAGAGTTTTCCGAAAAAATCGTGGTATGTAATTAAGTTTGATAAAGATATTACACACAAAAAAATTATCAACTTATTTTTAAAATATTGGATTTACTAAAATCTGTTTTTTTTTTTTAAATAAGTAAATTGTTTAAAAAAAGCTATGAAAAAAAAATTAAGTACGTCTCTTTAAAAATAAAATTTGATTAAGATCCGTTAAGTCCTTTACTCAACTCAAAATTAAAAAAAAAAACTGTTATATGGTAGAAACCGTTTAAACTATTTTCTTGATAGATATTTCTAGACAGATATTTTAAGTATATTAAAATTGAAATTGATAAACAATCACGATAACTTTAGTATATTAAGATTTTTTTTTTAAAATTAAACACCATTAAAATTGAGCTAACAAAACAAAAACAATTTTTTTTTAATAAATTAATTTATTTGTTTACAAAATGTATGCATTTCGAACAGTATACTGGCCATCTTCAGCAACACTACTAAGCTGTCACTCATATTAAAGACAACAAAAAACATTATATTAATTTATTTACAATAGGTACCTACATGGAAGTAGTGCCCCGTGGCGTAGTTGTTAGTGTGTCGGACTATCACGCCGGAGGTCTGGGTTTAAGCCCAGCTTTCAACTTAGAACATCTAATGTTTCTTTTAGAGGCCTCTTGCGAGGAAGTGACAAATCCTCCAAGAGTATCATTGTCATGAAAAGTGCTTCTCACCTTAGTCGTTCGGATTCGACGTAATCCTGTAGAACTAACAACTGGTTGAGAGTTGTAAGTCACTAGGGAGTTGTTCTTCGGTGCTGTCAGTGCCACTAAAAAAAATTTATTTACCTACATGGAAGTTAAAGCAAGAAACTATATGCGAACAATTATTGTTATGTAGACCAAGTAAATGTAAAAAATATTTGATTTATAAAGTTAGGAGTAAAAGAGAAAGTAATTAAGAAATGCAATTGAACAAGTACGATTCTACATTTCTATTACCTGCATTTAATGCAGTGGTGTCATTTTTTATAAAAAAGCTTTCTGTTGCATCAAGCTTACTACTGTTTGAGACGCTTGAGTGTAGCCTGACATCATTCACAGTTAAAGGCAAATGTTGTTCTTGTAGTACATGTGCTGCAATCGCTGACTTCTTTGGATCGTTGTTCTTGATGTAATTTTGATGGTCTTTGAACCGTGTAACAATCGATCATACTGCAGTTAGGCTGCGTAGTTTGCGCTCCATAATTCAATTAACATTGTGAAGTCGATTTGTTTTTTAGTTTGAATCTGTTTGAATACATCAAAATCATTTTGTTGCGATTGAACACTGTTTTTAACCCATTCTTGATTTCTGGTGCGAAGGTCATTGATACTCGACAAAAATTATCTGTTTTTGTTTTTTGTGTGAAGAGGGTTGAAAGGTCTTGGTTTCTACGTTTATTTGCATGTTGGCGTATGATGTTATCTGTAAGTTGTGCCCCATAACCATTTATGTAGGCTGTTTTATTATATATTTGTATTCCTCTTTATAATTTTTCGTAGACAGAGGTTAGGTTAGGTAAGGTTAAGTTAGGTTAAGGTGGCTGTCAGGAAAACGACCGACACACATACCCCCATAATAGGTCCGTTGTGATACCACAAGATAGAGGATTAGAGGTGTTGAAGCGATGGAGACAGTGAATATCTATATATGTTAGATCACTGGGTTCATCGAAGAAAAAAATCCTTTGGTGTAGTTTTCTCTTTTGGAAAACGGCAGGGCATGAGCAGATAAGATGGGGGATAGTTTCCTCTTTCTTCTCATCCATACAACTTCTGCAGAAATCATTTGAGAAGACGCCAAGTCTTTTGGCGTGTCTACCTATGAGGCAATGTCCAGTTATGACACCAATTACGGAGCTAATATGTAGTGTACTCAAAGGCGATAAACATTTGGTTCGTCCCAGATCTAATTTTGACCAGATCTGTTTGGTCGCTATACAGGTAGCGGTGTTTGCCTATTTTATGATTGTTCTCTTTATGGCTTTAGCATAAGTTTACGATAGGTATGCCAACATCCAACTTGTAAGGTAGAATATGTATTAAGGTTCCGTTTCTGGCGAGTTCATCGGCTTCGCAGTTTCCTGAAATGTCTTTGTGTCCCGGAACCCGAAAAAGGTGAATACTTAACTGTTCTGCCATCTTCATAAGAGATGATCGACAATTGCGAGCAGTTACTGAGTTTGTGGAAATCGCACCGAGTGATTTAAGGACTGCTTTTCTGTCTGAAAAGATGCGGATACCCGATGTGGATATCACGTTTTCCTTAAGCAAAGATAAAACCTCTTTGATCGCTAGAATTTCCGCTGCAATGGTCAGGGAGACGGAAAGAGAGACTGAGTTTTAGTCTGTGTGTATACACGCCGCCAACCATTCCATCTTCGGTCTTTGATCCATCAGTATAAAAATGAACGGAACCGTCTTTCAAAAAGTTCTCAGCTTCCAAAACTGATCTTGGTGTAATGGTAATTTGGAAATTTTGGTCAAAAACTAACTGGGATGTGGTGTAATCGAAGCGACCTGATATTGACCCGAATAAATTCAGAATGGTAGTATGGCCTATTCAGTTACTTACTACTTACATTAGTTTGAAAACTTACTGCAGCTCATTCAAGAAAGCAGCGCTGTAAGAAACTGTAAGTGACTGATGTCTTGTTTATACCGTTTCGTTCCGCTCCCAGCTCACAGCTTACTTTTGTTCTTCACTTTACCGTAAGTTACTGTTATTCCCTTTTTTATTCTTTATGTGTGACATCGAAATAAATGTTCTGTTAGAATTTCTGACTTGCGTTGGCATGCTTGAAAGACTTAGTTCGTCGTTGGGTAGGGTTCTTGCAAGCCATGAAACTCAATAATAAAAAATTAAATAATTCATGCCATGACTAAACATGCATAGATGCTCTATGATTTTCTGATGAATCAGGTGTTCTTGCGGACGGACATTGTTAGACATCGGCAATGGGTAAATTGTTGTTTAATACCCTGAGTGCACTGATCTCACCCTGCGATATACCTTGGTAACATAGATACTCATAATTTTACTGCTACCCCTAGAAGAACATTCCTTAACTCACCTCACTGGACCCTTGACACCTTTAACAATCTCCCAATAAAACCATTTAAACTTTCATCATCTCAAACGTTACAATTCAATGCATTATAATATATAAAATTTAAAGAAATTTTGTTAGAGCATTCGTACTTAGAGTTTCAGATTTTTTTAAAAATTTATATGGCTCAGAAAATTTTCAAAAATTCACATTAAAATCAATAAATTGCTCTTTCTTAAACTATTATTATGGGTTTATTCTTGAGGTCTGCACTGTATCTCCCAATTTAGTACTTGTTCTTGATACAGTATAAACTAAGCTAAATACTGATATTTAAGTTTTTTAAATATAATGTCCTGTTAGTGTTATAATTGAAGATGTTTCTGAATTTTGACCCTAACCTCTGTAATGGCTTTTAGCCTACCAGCAGTCTCTCAAAATATATATTTTAAAATTATTTCTATAACAGAATATCTTCCTTACTCCTCACATGTGTTGGACTTCCCGAAATTCGCACAATTAAAATACAAGAGCGAACCAAAGATGTTGAAATTATTCAAATGAACCAAAAATGTTGCTTGTGTAAAGTAATTTTTTTAGTTTTCAGACTAATATTTTTTGCCAGAACTAAGTTTGCTTAAGCTCTTTCAAATTGAGTTATTGTATTAGATACGAAGATAGGCTCATAGTAAGGTCCGACAAATGTTGAACTTATTCAAGTTAACAGCAGTGTACATTTAAATTATGAACATTTTTTTACACTATTTGAAAGGGTGTTTCTAAATTTGACCTGATAAAATCTATTTTCAAGGTACGATTTGATCCACGAAATAAAAAAAGTAGAAAAACCATACGCTTGGAGTTTAAGAATATTAATATTATAGCTGAGTTGTTCAAATGCTTTAGAAACATTGTGTATATGCAATCAACTTCATTACCATTTTCTAATGCATTTGAACAATTATGCAAGAAGGTAAGAAGGTTTGTAACAGTAGTCCTTTTCTGCACAAAGCCATGTTGCTGTACAAACAATGTTTTTACCAAAAAATGAAAGGCTTTCACATACTACCTGTTAAAAAAGCTTAAGAATACATTACAATTTAGAAATGGGTCTATAGTTATTAATGTCAAATTTGTCACCCTTCCTAATAACAGGAGTTAGAAATTATTTCTTCCAGAAGGACGGAGATTTCCCAGCTTTTAGAGCAAGCTCAAACGAAAATTGCAAGGAATACACTAATACACCACTACATTTTTTCAGAACAATTGGAGGTAAACCTTCAGGGCCATAAGAGTAATCGTCATTTAAGGATGACAAAAAGTGCAAAACTCTATCATTGGACCAGTAGGAACCGAATTTAAATCGAACATTATTCCTACAAAAGGTTTCACTGTTTTAATGGTTTCATTTATTGTCCAATATGAACATCCTAAGTTTTCCCCCTCCCCCAAGTTGTGCATAAGTGGTGGTGGTTGAAAATGTACCCCACAAGGGGGGTTTTGTGGTTTCACGGTTATATCTCGTAAAGGACTTACAATATCGAAAACTATTCTTCATAAAAAGTGTAGGTCATTTAATACTGCATAAAATGAGGCTAGGTTCGTATTTTTCGGACTACCCGTTCTCATACTAATGCTCATCAAAGTTAAGCTTATTTTACGTAATTATAAAAAATGTGTTATTCACACTATATTAAACATAGTAGAACACAGTATAGTATTTCAGACAGTACTCTGAGTAGATGAATCCTGACAATGTCTGCAACTGTAACTACCACGGAGCAACATGTTGATGCAAGGGATGCTAGAGTGCAGCGTGACAATGCAGACCTTCAGAGGTTTATTGATTGGTTTCAACCCACGATCCTTTCCCTGTTACTAATCATGTATCAAGAAATCTTTGGAGATAACTCAATTAACTTCCACAGAGGCTTTGAAATTGGAATTACCTCAATGTTTGGAATTACCCAAACCTTTGACAACATTTAGTTTGTCCGAAAAAATAGAGTAATAAGTTTACAAGGATTCAAATATAAGATGACCATTGTTGACATCATCAACAATAACTTTAAATTTATTATCATCGGTTCTTTTAGTCATGCTAGACTATTTGTGCACAATAAGCACTTTGTGCTTTTATTATTATTATTTGGTCTTGTTTGGTTACGAGTGCACCTGTGCTCGCAACCTATTAATTTGCAATAACTGCAGATTTGCAGTATTTTGATTTCCTGATAATTTCAATTATTTATTATGAAATTATTATGAAATCATAAATTTATTGCCCTAGTTATGTAGGTAGTTTGTAAGAATATTTTGTATAAATAAGAATAAGAAAGAAATAAAAATTCATTATATCACTGCAATTGTACCAAGCCATTCTTTTACCCTGATGTGAGGCTGCATCAAGCAATTGTATATATAGTTAAAAAAGTCTGTGTAAGATTTACATGGTCCTTCGAGCCGGCATTAAATTTATTGCCCTAGTTATGTAGGTAGTTTGTAAGAATATTTTGTATAAATAAGAATAAGAAAGAAATAAAAATTCATTATATCACTGCAATTGTACCAAGCCATTCTTTTACCCTGATGTGAGGCTGCATCAGGCAATTGTATATATAGTTAAAAAAGTCTGTGTAAGATTTACATGGTCCTTCGATCCAACGCAGGATCGCACCTACTAGTTAAAACAAAGTTAACTTGGGTCCCAAAACTCCGCAACTAAGGCAGCCAGTCAACAGTACACAGCTGCAAAGGCGATCTAACCAGTGCAACAGCTGAGAAAAATCGTGCGAAGTTCACTACAGGGACCACAGAAGCAATACAGTCCACTAAGAAGAGGAGAAGATCAGCAACATGAGTGATATAGACGAGATCGCATATAACCAGACTCTAATTACCGATGAAGTCCAACGATTTTGGACCAACTTTCGGAAAGATGGAGAATCCAGATACTCAGCAGAGTATTTTAAAAAGAAGCTCGAGAAGTTGGAGCAGTATTGGACAGAATTCCAGAGCAATAACGGGTTTTTGGAAAAGCAGCGCAACAGTAATCCACAGCATGAATATTTTTCCAAAAAATATTTTGAACAATTCCAAACCAAATACTTTGAAATCAGGGATACATTCAGAGAGAAAAGTCAAGCACTCAAAGACAAATCTCAAACAACTATCCCACAACTTGAAACACAAACAACGCAGCAGTTACTACAAGGACCACCAAGGATTCAACAAAAGGCACAACCAATTGCCCCTATACAAGACACATCCCAAGGATCAGGACTAGTCCTAAATCAGCAACCAAAGGAGAATTCATCAATCACAGAAGGAGATGACCTTCGGAAAAACCTCAACAATTCAATAAGGTTCAAAAGGTTGAACCTAATCAAAACCAATTTCAGACGAATAACGAGAAACCTAGACTTAAATCAGAATGCAGTCTATTTGTCATTTAAACTTGATCAAATTCAAGAATGTTGGAGAAAGCTGGTGGCGATTGACGACGAGATCATGTCGTCATTAGAAGAAAGTGATTTCGATCAGGAGTACGTCTCCAACAATGAATTCATCGAGTTGGAGCAAATATATCAACACGCATACATCCAAATCAAAGAAGCGGAACAGCTTCAACATAACCCGGAGCCAGTGACTCCACAACCCTCAACATATCGCGAAATAAAACTTCCAACCATAAACATACCTTCATTTACAGGAAAATATGAAGACTGGACATCTTTTTGGGAATTGTTTGATCGACTGATTCATCAAAACAGATCATTAAGTAACGTTGAACGGATGCAGTACTTAAAAAGCAACCTGAAGGGAGAAGCAGCTCGGATTATAAGCCACTTGTCACCTACAGCAAACAATTATACAACCGCCATAGAATTGCTAACGAAGAGATTTCAAAATCCAGCAGCTTTGGTCAACAATTACATCCAAAAACTGCTTACCTTGAAATCAGTGCGAAATGAAAATGCGTTCGACTTGAAAACAATCCTGGATACATCGAGAGAAATTTTGTACGGGATAAATAATTTAGGAGTTGACGTGAACTCTTGGGATCCACTCGTGATTCAATTAGTATGCCCAAAACTTGATCCTGAATCCCGGAAATTATATCAACAATCAAGGGGAACTTCAACAGAAATTCCAAAATTAAGTGAATTTTTTGACTTCATCGAAGGCAGATTCCGGGGCTTGGAAAGCAGTCGTGACATCAATCGCGAACATCATTCTCAAAGTTCACGAGCACCAATCTCTAAAAACCATTTGACCCCAATCACAAGGTCAAAATGTGTTGTATGCAGTGAGGCTCATCATTTATTCACTTGCAACAAGTTCTTGAGCATGAGTCCGAAAACCCGGCTCAATGTAGTGCAAACATCAAGGCTGTGCATTAACTGCCTGGGAGAACGACACACAACAAGAGAATGTTTGGCGAAGGGAGGTTGCAAAATATGCGCACGACAACATAACACCTTACTTCATTTCCCCCGAGGAGAGAAACCCCAAGTTTCAGCAATGGGTGCAACATCAAAAGAAGAAGCATCTACATCCACTAAAATCGCTACCACCTGTCACAGCAATAGGATGGTATTATTAGCCACAGCTATGGTCAACATATGTGTTGGAGGAAAAACTAAATTGGTAAGAGCACTAATAGATCAAGGGTCTCAAACTTGCTTCGTTACCAAGAAATTAGCCAGTCAATTAAAGGTTCCAATGATCAATTATGAGTCAAAGATTAAGGGAATCAGTGGTCATACTACAGAAATCATCGCAGCATGCCGTTTTAACATTCAGTCGATTCACGATGAAAAAGTAAACTTAGACGTTGAAGCTCTCGTAATGCCAGTTATTACATCGAGATTGCCAGCACATCCAATAACAACAAACTACTGGGCTCACATTCAATGTTTAAAATTAGCAGACCCATGGTTCGAACAGCCAAAAGAAATTGAACTACTCATTGGATCAGATGTTTTCCCACAATTCCTGACTCAAGGACTAATTAAAGGACCACTGAATACTCCAATGGCACAGAACACAAGATTTGGTTGGATATTATCAGGACCAGTACTGACTACTTCAAACCCATGGAAGAAGACAAACCCAAACATACTTGAATCATTTATCAGTGTGTGCAACGAGGATGAAAACTTGAAGAAGTTTTGGGAACTGGAAGAAGTGCCAATTACAAAGATTAAATCCAGAGAAGATGAAATGTGTGAAAACCACTATAATTTGACGCACATACGAGATGAAACTGGCCGCTACATCGTTAAACTACCATTGTTAAAGGATCGTATGGCCTTAGGCGACTCACGGAAAATGGCATTAAAACGATTTTTTACACTAGAAAAAAGATTCACAACAAACCAAAGTCTTCGACATGAATACACAAAATTCATTAGAGAATATATTAATCTTGGACACATGGAGGAGGTATCAGCAGTTACTTCGGAAAAAACATATTATCTTCCACATCATGCAGTAATAAAAGATGACAGCACCACCACTAAACTTAGAGTGGTATTTGACGCATCCGCAAAAACTACAACTGGAGAATCACTAAATAGCATCATGATGACAGGCCCTACGCTACAAAAGGATTTGTTTTCAGTACTACTTAAATGGAGATCGTATAAAATCGTTTTCACAGCTGACATTGAAAAAATGTATCGTCAGATTTTAGTGAATCGTGAAGATCAAAATTTACAACGCATTTTATGGAGAGAAAGTACCAAGGATCCAATTAAGGAATACATTCTTAAAACCATAACATACGGCACATCATCCGCTCCGTATTTGGCAATTAAAACCTTATGTAAGCTAGCTGAAGATGAAAAACATAAATATCCACGCGCAAGCAAATTATTGCTGGAAGGATTCTATGTAGATGACTGTCTAGGAGGTGCAAACTCTCTGCAAGAATGCCGAGATCTTCAACAAGAACTAATGCCACTACTTCAACAGGGTGGATTCAACTTACGAAAATGGACGTCAAATAATTCAGCATTTATAAAATCGTTACCAAAGGAACTTATCGAAATGGAGCCAGAACACGATTTTACCAATGACAAAACGTTTAAAATTTTGGGACTAAAATGGTGCCCAACTACTGATGAATTTCAATTTAAGGTCAACTTTGAATCATTCAACACAAAAGGAACCAAACGAGCAATATTGAGTGATGCCGGAAAAATCTTTGATCCGTTTGGATGGTTGTCGCCAATCACTATCAAAGCAAAGATTCATATACAAAATTTATGGCTCACTGGGATCACATGGGATGAGAAGGTTCCAATTAAAATTGAAAATGAATGGAACGAATTCAAGACAAGATTATCAACCATAGAAAAAGTAAGAATTCCACGATGGACACAACAAACAGAGGGTTCACAAATGGAGTTACATGGGTTTGCAGATGCATCAGAGTCAGCCTATGCAGCGGTGGTGTATCTGAAGGTTATGGATGGCAGCTCAACTTCAGTTAATCTCATAACATCCAAGACAAAGGTGGCGCCGGTCAAGCAAGTTTCTTTGGCAAGACTAGAACTTTGCGCAGCAGCACTACTTACGAAGCTGATGAAATATATTAGAAATGAAACAAATACGAAATACACTCAAATTTATGCATGGTCAGATTCGACCATAGTATTAAACTGGTTAAAACAGCATCCAGTGAAATGGAACACATTTGTTGCAAACCGGGTTTCGTATATACAGGAACATTTTGATGGCAAATGGAGGTTTGTACCCGGAAAGGAGAATCCTGCGGATATTCCATCGAGAGGAGCATTTGGAGATACTCTAGCTGAAAATTGTACATGGTGGCATGGTCCAGAATGGCTGAAGGAAGAGAAACAAAGCTGGCCCATTGATAAATCGTTAATAGAAATTCCAGAAATACCTGAAATCCGAAAATCTCACGCCTGCATGGCAACACATTGCAGCAGCTCTTCAGACAAAGACGACATATATCTTAGATTTTCATCGCTGTCAAAACTTCAACGAATAAGTGCATATTGTCTACGATTCAAAACCAATTGTCAATTAAGCAAGAGACATCAAACACTCATTATTGGTAAATTGACTATAAAGGAGCTATTTGAAGCAGAAAGGGCATTAGTGCGCGGCGCACAACAAGGTTTTGCTGAGAACTGGAAATCATTTAGCAAAATCTCATCACTTAACCCATTTATGGACGCCAATGGAATATTGCGAGTGGGAGGTCGATTGAAACACGCTAATTTGTCAATCAATCAAAAACATCCTATGATTTTGTCATCAGCACATCCGCTGACAAAACTTATCATACAAAAGACACATAGCGACACACTTCATGGTGGAATAAAGATGACTCTAAATCACATTCGGAGGAAATTTTGGATCATCCGAGGAACAAATACGGTTAAGGCCATACTAAATCAATGCATCAGATGTTTCCGGTTCAAAGCCAAAGAATCATCTCAACTTATGGGACAGCTCCCAGAAGAAAGAGCTCGGTTTTCGAGACCATTTACACATTGTGGCATAGATTACGCAGGCCCAATCAACATACGCTGCTCCCAAATGCGAGGCATTAAGTCGCACAAGGCTTACATAGCATTGTTTGTGTGCATGGCAACAAAGGCAGTACACATTGAACTGACGTCAGATCTAACTACTGATGGATTCATGGCAGCGTTGCGGCGGATGATTAGTCGAAGAGGATCCATACATCATCTATACAGCGACAATGGAACAAATTTTGTTGGAGCAAAGAACATCATTGATTCCGTACAATCCAAGCTGGCTGAAAACGCAAAACATTGGCATTTCATCCCACCAGGAGCTCCACATTTTGGCGGACTCTGGGAAGCAGGTGTTAAATCGGTGAAGTATCACTTGAATCGGATCATTGGGGATCAAAAACTAACATACGAAGAGATGAACACTGTACTGGTGCAGATAGAAGGATGCTTAAACTCGAGACCACTTTGTCCGTTAACAGAAAATGTTGAAGATCTTGATGCATTAACTCCAGGTCACTTCATCATTGGATCACCACTACTAGCACCACAAGATGACATCATTTTGGACCTGGCCCAAAGTAGTGTAAAAAGATGGAGTTTAATCCAAAAGATCAAAAGAGATGTGTGCAAGCGTTGGTACACAGAGTATATAAACAAAATGCAACAACGGCACAAATGGAAGCACCCAGCAAAGAAGTTGGAAATCGGCCAACTGGTATTATTAAAAACTGAGCTGCTGACACCAACAAAATGGCCTCTTGGAAAAATCACAGAAGTACACAGCGGAAATGATGGACTTATAAGAGTAGTAACTGTGAAAACAGAGAAAGGTACATATAAGCGACCAATATCAAAGGTATGCTTGCTTCCAAATGACGAAAATATCATCAAACCTGACACCAACACAGTACAACAAAATGAAATAACCAACAGACCCAGAAGAAAACTAAGAGATAAAAAGAAATCATCCAGCGTTGCTACATCACTAGTAATGCTGTCATTATTGGCTTCTGTCATGCCTGCGTCTACAACATATACAATCACTCATCCGGAAGCTGGACTATTTGTAGAAGGAATCGGTACAGCGGAATGGAGGAATGGAGGAACTTACTCTCAATTTTCAATAGACTTCAAGTAAAACAATTGCGAAGACAAAGAAGAGGAATACTGGGAACTGTACTTACCTCAATATTTGGGGTTAATGATGAAGTGTATCACGACATTGAGAACTTGGACAACAATCAGAAGGCCCTCATAAGAAGCAGCAATTCCAATACCAAGATTATGTTATCGACAATCGTTGCTGTTAACGAAACTGAAGGCAGGATCAACAATAAGATCAACAATTTTACAAAAAAACTGAATGCTGGCCTAGAAGAAATTAACAAAATGGAATCGTGGTTTCGCATGGTCGACGAAAATAAGGTAAATATTCATGTGACTAACGCCTATTTGATTGGACTAAGCTACATGCGGGAAATCGAAACAAAATATAATAAAATGTTGAATGCGTATCTTAAACGCAGCCACCTTTTTGAATTTCTGTCGCATAAAAGTATAGAAGACATTATCGCTAAGAGCATGAACAAACTTGGCCGAGAATTAGAGATATTACCAGATCCAACGGACAGACTAGAGATGTCAACAACTTCAGAGGAGGTTTTAGTAACAGGATATTTCATGATAAGTGACACCAGTCATTACGAGTTAATCAAAACTACTACAGTTCCAAAAAGAATAGATGAGCAGGCTTTTCAAGACGTGGAGTTGCAGAATTCAGTGTTTGGCGTCAATTACAATCTACAGAGATACTTCGAAGTTCCACTGGAAGATATAGGCAAGACACCAGCACTCAACGACACAACGTTCATCCTACAGCCATCCATATTTCATAGTATAGAGGAAAGTAAGGATTGTATTATTCAACAACTGTACAAGAAAATTTCATTTAAACGATGTCCAACGAGAACCCTAAAGTTAACAAACACGATGTGGAAAGAATTATATACGCCCAACACATGGATGTTTGTTGCTCCTGAGGAAACTACGGTATTTGTAAATTGTGGACTAACTAGAGAAGAAGTGGTGCTAAAAAATACAGGCATTATTAACGTAACCCCAGATTGCATTATTCAATCGAAATTCATACGATTGGAAACAAAACTGGTCACGGAAACAAAGGTGATGATCCACTACAGCAAATCGATTGCCATCTTAGACACATCTCTCTCCACTCAAGTCCCACTTTTGTTCACAAATGAAACTGTCATACCTCTCAACAAAGATATGATGGATGTTTCCAATTCAAACTTCAGAGAGGCAACAGAGGAATTAAACCGTCTACATGACCGTAATTGGAAGACAATCAAAAAACACCAATATTGGACCTTTGGATTGTGCTCAATACTGGCAGCTGGAATTATCATCATCTGTTTGTTGGCAGTAATTCTCAAATATGGAAAAAGACCAACTGCAAAAATGAACTCCACTAATATCGAGTTGACAGACCACAGAAGCACACCAGGACATGGGTTTGAAATCAACTGGGAACCTAAGTTGGAGGAGGGAAAATGTTGACATCATCAACAATAACTTTAAATTTATTATCATCGGTTCTTTTAGTCATGCTAGACTATTTGTGCACAATAAGCACTTTGTGCTTTTATTATTATTATTTGGTCTTGTTTGGTTACGAGTGCACCTGTGCTCGCAACCTATTAATTTGCAATAACTGCAGATTTGCAGTATTTTGATTTCCTGATAATTTCAATTATTTATTATGAAATTATTATGAAATCATAAATTTATTTATATTTTGTATAAATAAGAATAAGAAAGAAATAAAAATTCATTATATCACTGCAATTGTACCAAGCCATTCTTTTACCCTGATGTGAGGCTGCATCAGGCAATTGTATATATAGTTAAAAAAGTCTGTGTAAGATTTACAACCATAAAAGGGTAGGATGTACCAGTGAACCCTGAAACCGCATATTTCACCGGATAGCACTCCTCAAGAAAACCGAAGAAAAGCTTAAATAATTTTTTCATTATGAACTGGCACCCTATCCCCTCTCTATGTTTGATGTAGTTGGAATGAAGAAGATTCCCAAATTATATGACTTCTTCACATAATTATAAGAGGTAAATCTAGAAGGAGCAGCTTTTTTCATCGATGGTTTATTTCTTCTCCATCTTAAAACCTCGAAGAAGAAGCGCCCCATCGAAAGTATTTGGTCCCAACAACTTCAATCTGACAGACATTATCAAAAAACCACTTTTATTTATCCACGCCGTAAGCGGATGGATGTGAACAAACTTCAGCAAGCTTCAGGCAGGGAAAAAAGCAAGAAGGTGGTCAAGCTAGTGGTAAAAAAATTAAGGTTAGCATTGTCACGCTGCACTCTAGCATCCCTCGCAGCAACATGGTATTGAGTGCAGTAACAGTTGCAGGCATTGTTAGGATTCATCTACTCAGAGTATATACTCTCTGAGATACTACACTATGTTCTACTGTTTTTAATATAGTGTAAATAACACATTTTTCATAAACATTTAAAATACGCTCAACTTTGATGAGCATTCATACGAAAACGAGTCCAAAAAATATGAATCTGGCTCATTTTATGCAGGATTAAATGAACTACACTTGTTATGAATAACAGTTTTCGATATAGTAAGTCCTTTACGAGATATAACAGTAAAACCACGAAAATCCCCCTTTTGGGGAGATAAACTTAGGATATTCATATTGGGCAACTAATGAAGCCGTTAAAACAATAAAACCTTTTGTAGGAATTATGTCCGATTTGCTATTTATTTTAATTTATTCCGACTGGCCTACTTGTTTCACAGGAATATTATTTAAAATTAACTTGCGGGTAGCTGTTCAAGTCTTTTAAAAATCTATATCAACACTTCTATGAGTATTAACAAATGAGCTATACAAATTATTTGCAAACGCGTTGCAAATATCACGGAAGTGTTCTCAAATAATAAAAAACTTGCTGGGAAGCCATCCGAATTTTTTTTCGAGTTAACAAAATGCCAAAAACTTTTAAAGAAGCCCCCATTTCGTTAACGCAATTGGTGTAAAACGATTTTGAAAGAGTTTTAAATTCTTGAAATAAAGCAATATATTGTTCAAAAATTGTTGGAGAGAGGTTTTTTTATACAAACTTTACATACTTTGTTTCTCTTGTTTAAAAGAGGTCTTGCGTGCACCAAGGGTGACGAAAATTAGTGTTTTAAGATATTTTTGTAGGTACACAATTATTTATACAGCTACTGATTATATTACAAAACTCAATTACTGCATCGTCAATATTTGTAGAATCGTATATATCTCCAATATTCGATCTACTTATAACATCGGAAAGAAACTGAAAATCTGACTTTCGAAAGTCAAAAAGAAATGAACAATCTTGAGAGGATGGTTGCTCAAATCAAAAAAAATATCTAAGGGTGGATGGTAATTGTCTATATTAGTAATGCCAGATCTAGATTCGTGAACAACAGTATTAAATCGATTACTCGATTCTTAGAATTTTTAATACTGTTAACTTGCTGAAAGTCAGAAGAATTAATATCATCGAGAGAGAGAAGCTCTGTTTGTGAAGATGTTAATAAGGCTTCTTTATATGATCCCTTATCCGAAGGAACCCATATTCTATATCGGGCAAATTGAAATCCCCGAGAAGTAGAATATTGCTGTTGAAGCAAGACAAGTTAATGATAAAGTCTAAGGGAGAGGATAATTTGATACCATGTAGGGGAAAAGGGAGAAAAAAGGAAGGTTGTAAGAAAACAAATTTATATCATTTTGGGGCCTTTTCAAATTAACGGTCAAGGTTGGGTGGGAAAAGGGGAACATTTAAAAACATAAAAAATTCACAGTAATGGTCGTTTTGTAACGAGATTTTTTATGAATTTTTTTTATTCCTTTGTGCAGATGCACTCGAACAATTATAGTATGGTTTTAAAATAATTTCAATAAGAGTTAGAATCCCCCCAGAAAAGCCGACGAGTTAGCTTCATATTTCAAGGAGTGCATCGATACCTACCCTAAAGAACTTAAGTACGGACAATTATTTTATTATAAAACAAAAAAAATTTCAAAAACAATACACTCTAAACATTAATGAGCACCTTAAGCTTAGAATATTATTAGGCAAACCCGAAGAAGTAGTATGCGATAATGAATTTAATAGTCTACCATTTAAAGAATATTGCAACGAAGAAGGAATTAAAATAAAACACCTGTTGCATTTGAAAGGGCAATGTGCTTTACCGACACATAGTTAAAATATTATTATATTATTATAACTCCAAATCATAAGACAGGAAACTCAGATGTAAAAAGTGTACATGGTACACTCAATGAGTATATAAGAATACTAGCTGACCCGGCCGTGCTTTGCTGCGGGTTTATTGTATTGCTATTAAGTAATAGATATTAAAATTGGTATGGTTAAGGAAGCGATTGGTTAGGAATGATAAAAATTTCAAGATAAGTTTTAATGAATAAAAAATGTTGAATTTATTATTAATTTAATTGTTATTTAAAATATAGAGTTAATTTATTCCAATTTGAAGCATTCAGGGTTAAAATTAATTAAAAACTAAATGATGAACAATGTTTCTTGTTAATCTATCCTTCGCTAACACAAATAAATTTGACGGTTTTCCAACACGTGAGCATGCAACATAAAGCTGTCCGTGGGAGAAACACGGATTCTCCAAGTCCAAGCCCAAAATCTTCATTGTCTGCCCTTGCGATTTATTTATCGTCATCGCGAAAGCCAAACGAATCGGGAATTGTAGCCTTTTGAAAGGTATTGTAGATTCGGACGGTATCATGGGTATTCGAGGTAACAGGACAACTTCTCCTTTGAACTTTCCAGTCAATATCTTTGCTTCAAGTACGTTTCCGATAATTCTTTTGATGACTAATCGTGTACCGTTGCATAATTTTGGTGGATTAAAGTTGCGCAAAAGAATGACTGGTGAACCAATTTTAAGACAGAGCTTGTGTGGCGACATTCCTGGCATATCCAGAGAATTTAAAAAATCGATTGGAAAATTGACGATCTCATTTTCATCAACAATAGTGTCAATTGACTTAAAAGTCATCAAATCACCCGGCAGTAAATTTTGTATTTGACAGTCAATAACGTCAACATCGACATTTCTTGCTGCTAAAATCGCAAGATTACTGAGCCAATTATGATCTAAGTAATTATTAATAATATCTGGGAATACACTTTCAATAAGTTCGGTTTTTGAATTAACAACAGAGCAGAAACTATCTGGTAATTTTTCCCGTTTCCAATATCAAGTAGTTGATTTGAAAATACTTGTGCCAATGGATCATTATGTTATGCAATTGTACTCGCATGTTCATTGTCAATCGAAGTGTTTTAACGTTTTCCATAAAAATTATTGTTTTAAGCACGCATTGATCTTATCAACACACGTAGAGCGAGGAATGACAGGTAATATCTGCCGGATATCACCAGATAGTAACAAAACAACACCACCAAAAAGTCGGTTATTGCTGTTTAAATCTTGAATGGTTATGTGTTCTCGTTTGCATATCCGTGTTCACTAAGTCACCATAGTGGTTGAGCGAAAAGTTCGAAATCAAAATACACAAATCTTCGAGTATTACCAATACTTCATTGTGCATCTCCGGTGTGAAATCTTTGTTCGGACATGCTTCCGCTATTCTAACACGGTTTAAAATATCTTCAGTCATATAGTTCTTATATTTCTGCCACAATGCCAATGGCTGTGTGGGATTACATGTCGTCAGATTAATTGCGAACAGTTGACGAATATTATTTGGCGTAGGTACCAAAGCTGCATCAGCAAGTGCCAAATCCCAGTGATTATCATCTTCCATTAATTGAAGCTCACGACATGCATCTTGATAGGTATTAAATATTCGACCATTAACTGTTCGCAAAAATTCAAAAGATGTTGGTCCAGGAACATTCACCAACATCAAACGCAAATAGAAGCATTCACGTTGTTTTGGATGCACTGTGTAGAGTCGTCCCAATGTTATAGATTTAAATATGCCTGGGATGGACGGATGTGGTACTCCTTGTTTACGTGGGTCCCCTCTTTTACTCGTTATGTTCCAAACAAAATACCATGGAAGATCAGTATATATCAGTGTTTTGGCAAATCGGCCGAAAACGTCGAGCTTTTGGCACAGTGAAAAAAATTCAGTGAGGTTAGTTTTTGGTGGTTGTAATGCTCTTTGAATAACGTTCTGTTCAGTGAAATATACCCGCTGACCGTTTTCAGGATGCACTACAAGATGCTGTACAGGTGGATCTCTTTCATGGATGGGAAAACTAAAAATACGCCAGATAGCTTCGTTGCTGCTGATGTATCTGCCCATTTGATACAGTGTTATTTCGTCATTTCTATTTACATCTCGCACTTCAAACACAGCCAAATCACTGCCCTTATTAACATATTTACATATGTATTTAATGGATTTCACGGAATTGCAAAATTCAACATTAATATGTGCATTGTAAGTTTTCGAGAGCAATGGTGAATATGGAACCACCCACTGATTATCAATTTCAAGTTCATTGAAATTCGGAACTCGCATTGTAAATACATTGCCACCATTCTCAGCGTTCCTACGGCGATACAGTGGATAACTATCAATATCCGTCATTGTGTAATTTACACACTCTTTTGAAATTTATTTTTACATTTCCCGTTTTCCATGCATGGTGATGTCATGTTGAAGGAACCGCATGGTCCATGGATCATCTGCCTGGTGACAATTTCGAATAGTTCTTCATCGATTGATGGAGCCGGATTTTCGGCGGAAATAATTTGATCGATTTCTCCCGGGCGAATTTTTGTTTCCAGCCAAATTAAAATATGCGCATGCGGCAAGCCTCGCTTTTGCCACTCGAGCCAAACAAATTGTCGTTCCAAAAATTGCAACTTTACGATGAAATCCATCAAAGATTTTAATAAATAACAGTACTTACTGAAACATTTTGGATTTACTGGAAATAATATAATCAACCTCTTTTCTGATGAGTGTCATAGCATATATGTATGCATATATATGTCATATTTTTTTTTATGTTTTTGGCTTTGTCCCGTTCAAGCAAAATCACTGACTTCCAATTGTTTGAGTCATTTGAAGTAAAATTGAGAGAATAAAGATGATTTTGACTTCGTTTGTGATTCCAAATGGGTTCAATCGTATTACTGCTAGAAAACAATAGAAAAACGCAGCCACACACGTATCGCAAGTAAAATGAAAACGGGCGTACCTAATTAGAAGTGCCCAAGGGCAGTGTCGCTATGTGCGGTCTTACCTTTAGTTTCCCTTGCAATCGATGCTATGAAAAACTCAAACAAAAACATGTTTCGTTGTTCAAAAACATTCAATGAAAATTTACAGAATGGTCAGTAATAAAAGCTGACATTCTGTAGTACGAATAGTACAATATAACAACAATAAGAAACCATGTTTTATTAACACTACTGAAGAATTCAACGAACGCTAGGCCCAACTTTTTGATACACGTACAGGATTTTCCCATAAATTTAGCAATAATTGTTTGAAAACTTAATTTCCCTTCTAAGATACATTTCTTGTTATTCTCATTATGAGCCCTAAAGCTAATACTCAAAAAGATGGTTTCATTCTTATTTTTGTTTTCAATAACATATAATGTAGTACAAAATTTTTTATTAACATTGTAGTAAAAAAAAAATGAAGTGCTAACCCTGAGGAACGCAGAGAATCGCACATAGCTTTTGTTTTGACGTTTCCTTTTTTTGTTTGTTTGCTGTAATGCAAATTTATTAAAAGTTGAATTATAAATTAAATAATAAAAATTAAGGAATAAAAAGTATCCTATCTTAGGAACGCCCGCGAAAGAAAAATTATAAAAAACAATTTGTGAAAATCAGTTAAATAGTTTCGGTGTTCATCGTGTGCAACAACGTGACACTTGCTTTATATATAATAGAAGATAGTTAAAAGAAAAGAAAAAGAACAATTTAAGCTTAAAAGAAAAGTAATATAAGTAGTTAGTACATATAACTGTACAATCCATTCGACGATATTATGAAAACCTATAGATTTTATTCAAAAATAAACAAAGATAGAAGATTTTAATTTTGAATTGATCAATATTCTATTATTTAAATAATGTGTATTTTAAATTTGGGCTTTTTGATCCTAGGTTTTTAAAGCAATTAAAAGACTAATTCATTAATTTTCCCGACGTTTCGTTTGGTTTTTTGCCAACATCTTCAGGGGTGTTTAATTTATTAAGACCTTTAATACAAATTACATTTTTAGAAACATTGTTTTTTGGGCTATGGATTTGAATATTTACTCACTTTTGTCGTCAAGTTACATTTTATAAATTGTTTTGAATTATAATAATAATTTTAAATAATTTAACATTTATATTGCACTTAGTAAACGGAAACTAATAAATATAATAAATTATTTGAAACATAGACAAAACAGAAATTAAAAACTAACTATCACAGACTATATTTAATTTATCACAGTATTGTAGATCGAGCTGATGTTGTCCTTGTCTTCTTTAAAATTCATGACTTTTCTTATATTTTGCTGAATTCTCAGATTTTCCAGAGTGTATCGTTTGTTGGTGTGTTTCTCTTTGTCTAGTATTTTGATATTGTCAAAATCAGCTGTGTGTCCATTTTCTGTCATGTGTTGTGAGAGCCCAGTCGATGATCTTTTTTTCTTTACGTCTGCTTTGTGTTCGGCTATTCTTACTGCTAGTTTTCTCTTTGTTGTTCCTATGTATATGAGTCTGTTCCTATGTATATTTTCATCTTCCTTCCCATTGCATTTTATTTCATATACTACGTCATTTTGTTGTTCTTTTGGTAGAGGTGGTTTTGTTTTTGTAAAAATTTTGTTAAGAGTAGAGTTCGATTTATGTGCAAATGCTGTTTTTTCTTTGTTTATTTTTATTGCTTCATTTAAATTCCGATTGTCAGTTAGAGTTGGTATGAAAGTAATGCTATGGTATATTTTGGTTGTATGGTTGCCATCTGTCGATTTTTGTGTTTTAGGATTATTGTTGTATTTTAGTTGGTTGGTTTTGTCATTTATTAGTTCGTTAATTATTTTGTGCGGGAAGTTGTTCATCATTAGTATTGTTCTTATTCGTTTAATGTTTTCGTGATGAAATTTGATATTGCTGATGTTTAGTACTTTATTCACAAAATTTTTTGCGGTATTAATTTTATATTTTTGTGGTTGTGTTGATAAAAAATTGATCATTCTCCCTGATGCTATGGGTTTTTGGTACCAATCGAAAATAATTTTATTGTCTGCTCTATGAATTAAAGTGTCCAGGTAGGGAATACTTTTGTTGTTTTCTATTTCTTCTGTGAATTGTAGTTTTTTGTGGTATCCATTAAGAGTTTTTAATATAATTTCCTTATCTTGTTTTCTTACTATTGCAAAAATGTCATCAACATATTTTGCAATGAATTTTATTTTTCTGTTTGTTTCTTTAAGTTTTGCAATTGTGACATCTAATAAATTGTCTAGTACAATATCTGCTATGGTCGGTGAAAGTGGATTACCCATGGGCATACCGAATGTTTGACTGTAAATCTTATTGTTATATTCAAAATAGTTATTGTTTTGTAGACAGAATTGGAGGATTTTAATGAATTGAGGTTTCGGAATATCTGTTACTGTTTTGAGCTTTTCCCAGTGGTTCATTATTATTTTGATTGCTGTGTATGTCGGAATATTGGTAAACAGAGATATGACGTCAAATGAAACTAGGATTTCGTCGTTGTCAAGAATTATATCTGTTAGTTTTTCTTTAAGTCTGTATGTGTTTTTTATGTTGTAATTTTCAGAAACAATGTGTTTTAATATTTCTCCTGTGTGTTTTGCTAAATTGGAACACGGTACATTTATTGATGATGAAATCGGTCTTAATGGAACGTCAGTTTTGTGCACTTTTGGAAGTCCGTATAATGTTGGTGCAAAAGCAGTGGAGCATGTTAGTTTGTTTTTTAATCTTTGGTCTATACATTTTTGTTTGAATAATTCTTTTATTATTGCATTATTTTCTGTTTTTAAATTTTCTGTTGGGTCTGTTCTTATTGTTCTGTATGTGTTTTTGTCTTCTAGAAGTTTGTCCATTTTACTTTCGTATTCTTTTTTGTACATTATAACTGTTTTATTTCCTTTGTCGGCATTTGTTATCATTATTTCATTTTTGTGCTTTTTTATGATATTTTGTGTTGTTTTATATGTATTAAGAATGAATTTTTCTTTTATTGTATTTTTAATTTTTCTTTTGTAAGTTGCCACCCGGTTGGCAACACTATGTCTTGCAATTTCTTTCTCTTTATCATCTTCTAATTTTTGTATACATTGTTCTATTTCTGTTATTATGTGGATGGGTGAGAAATTGTTTTTGTAAACAGGTATAGCAAATTTTTTGCCTAATGATAACAGCCACTGCGTCTCTTCAGGGAAAACTATATCAGTTTTATTAACAAACCAATCTGCATTGAAGACGATCCCTAGTTTATTGATATGTTTTAGTTTTAGTTTTTTTATTTTTGTTTCATGAGTAATCTGTGTGTTTGTTCTAATTTGATTAAATATAATTGATTGTCTTTGTACAAATGATCCATATTCAATGTCATTTAGGGATTTTTTCATTTGAACGTCTGTATGGAATACATTTTTTTCTATTGTTTTGATTGTTATGAGTGTTTGTTTTATTTCTAAGTTTAAGATTTTTAAAGAGAAAGTATGCTCTATTTTCTTAAATTTATGTTTCAAACTGTCTGTGATAAAAATGGATGCTATGGAAGTTTTGTTTTGCAGATGTTTCGGAATTATTTCATATTGCTTACATGATAATAAGAATTTTAGTTGTTCTTTCTGTTTAGCTAATTTTCTTTTCTCTCTACAGTAATGCTTTAGCATGCTGCAGGTGTCTGTGTTGTATTTGTATTTTATGTGTTCAAAAAAACTTTTCATTGTATATGTGGTCCGTTCAATTAAGAGAGTGAAATTGATGTTAAATTTGAATATTTCGGCAGGCCCTCCGATAATTTGTTAATTTTAATTTTGAATTGATCAATATTCTATTATTTAAATAATGTGTATTTTAAATTTGGGCTTTTTGATCCTAGGTTTTTAAAGCAATTAAAAGACTAATTCATTAATTTTCCCGACGTTTCGTTTGGTTTTTTGCCAACATCTTCAGGGGTGTTTAATTTATTAAGACCTTTAATACAAATTACATTTTTAGAAACATTGTTTTTTGGGCTATGGATTTGAATATTTACTCACTTTTGTCGTCAAGTTACATTTTATAAATTGTTTTGAATTATAATAATAATTTTAAATAATTTAACATTTATATTGCACTTAGTAAACGGAAACTAATAAATATAATAAATTATTTGAAACATAGACAAAACAGAAATTAAAAACTAACTATCACAGACTATATTTAATTTATCACAGTATTGTAGATCGAGCTGATGTTGTCCTTGTCTTCTTTAAAATTCATGACTTTTCTTATATTTTGCTGAATTCTCAGATTTTCCAGAGTGTATCGTTTGTTGGTGTGTTTCTCTTTGTCTAGTATTTTGATATTGTCAAAATCAGCTGTGTGTCCATTTTCTGTCATGTGTTGTGAGAGCCCAGTCGATGATCTTTTTTTCTTTACGTCTGCTTTGTGTTCGGCTATTCTTACTGCTAGTTTTCTCTTTGTTGTTCCTATGTATATGAGTCTGCAATTTTCATCTTCCTTCCCATTGCATTTTATTTCATATACTACGTCATTTTGTTGTTCTTTTGGTAGAGGTGGTTTTGTTTTTGTAAAAATTTTGTTAAGAGTAGAGTTCGATTTATGTGCAAATGCTGTTTGAAAAAACAGCATTTGCACATAAATCGAACTCTACTCTTAACAAAATTTTTACAAAAACAAAACCACCTCTACCAAAAGAACAACAAAATGACGTAGTATATGAAATAAAATGCAATGGGAAGGAAGATGAAAATTGCAGACTCATATACATAGGAACAACAAAGAGAAAACTAGCAGTAAGAATAGCCGAACACAAAGCAGACGTAAAGAAAAAAAGATCATCGACTGGGCTCTCACAACACATGACAGAAAATGGACACACAGCTGATTTTGACAATATCAAAATACTAGACAAAGAGAAACACACCAACAAACGATACACTCTGGAAAATCTGAGAATTCAGCAAAATATAAGAAAAGTCATGAATTTTAAAGAAGACAAGGACAACATCAGCTCGATCTACAATACTGTGATAAATTAAATATAGTCTGTGATAGTTAGTTTTTAATTTCTGTTTTGTCTATGTTTCAAATAATTTATTATATTTATTAGTTTCCGTTTACTAAGTGCAATATAAATGTTAAATTATTTAAAATTATTATTATAATTCAAAACAATTTATAAAATGTAACTTGACGACAAAAGTGAGTAAATATTCAAATCCATAGCCCAAAAAACAATGTTTCTAAAAATGTAATTTGTATTAAAGGTCTTAATAAATTAAACACCCCTGAAGATGTTGGCAAAAAACCAAACGAAACGTCGGGAAAATTAATGAATTAGTCTTTTAATTGCTTTAAAAACCTAGGATCAAAAAGCCCAAATTTAAAATACACATTATTTAAATAATAGAATATTGATCAATTCAAAATTAAAATTAACAAATTATCGGAGGGCCTGCCGAAATATTCAAATTTAACATCAATTTCACTCTCTTAATTGAACGGACCACATATACAATGAAAAGTTTTTTTGAACACATAAAATACAAATACAACACAGACACCTGCAGCATGCTAAAGCATTACTGTAGAGAGAAAAGAAAATTAGCTAAACAGAAAGAACAACTAAAATTCTTATTATCATGTAAGCAATATGAAATAATTCCGAAACATCTGCAAAACAAAACTTCCATAGCATCCATTTTTATCACAGACAGTTTGAAAAATAAATTTAAGAAAATAGAGCATACTTTCTCTTTAAAAATCTTAAACTTAGAAATAAAACAAACACTCATAACAATCAAAACAATAGAAAAAAATGTATTCCATACAGACGTTCAAATGAAAAAATCCCTAAATGACATTGAATATGGATCATTTGTACAAAGACAATCAATTATATTTAATCAAATTAGAACAAACACACAGATTACTCATGAAACAAAAATAAAAAAACTAAAACTAAAACATATCAATAAACTAGGGATCGTCTTCAATGCAGATTGGTTTGTTAATAAAACTGATATAGTTTTCCCTGAAGAGACGCAGTGGCTGTTATCATTAGGCAAAAAATTTGCTATACCTGTTTACAAAAACAATTTCTCACCCATCCACATAATAACAGAAATAGAACAATGTATACAAAAATTAGAAGATGATAAAGAGAAAGAAATTGCAAGACATAGTGTTGCCAACCGGGTGGCAACTTACAAAAGAAAAATTAAAAATACAATAAAAGAAAAATTCATTCTTAATACATATAAAACAACACAAAATATCATAAAAAAGCACAAAAATGAAATAATGATAACAAATGCCGACAAAGGAAATAAAACAGTTATAATGTACAAAAAAGAATACGAAAGTAAAATGGACAAACTTCTAGAAGACAAAAACACATACAGAACAATAAGAACAGACCCAACAGAAAATTTAAAAACAGAAAATAATGCAATAATAAAAGAATTATTCAAACAAAAATGTATAGACCAAAGATTAAAAAACAAACTAACATGCTCCACTGCTTTTGCACCAACATTATACGGACTTCCAAAAGTGCACAAAACTGACGTTCCATTAAGACCGATTTCATCATCAATAAATGTACCGTGTTCCAATTTAGCAAAACACACAGGAGAAATATTAAAACACATTGTTTCTGAAAATTACAACATAAAAAACACATACAGACTTAAAGAAAAACTAACAGATATAATTCTTGACAACGACGAAATCCTAGTTTCATTTGACGTCATATCTCTGTTTACCAATATTCCGACATACACAGCAATCAAAATAATAATGAACCACTGGGAAAAGCTCAAAACAGTAACAGATATTCCGAAACCTCAATTCATTAAAATCCTCCAATTCTGTCTACAAAACAATAACTATTTTGAATATAACAATAAGATTTACAGTCAAACATTCGGTATGCCCATGGGTAATCCACTTTCACCGACCATAGCAGATATTGTACTAGACAATTTATTAGATGTCACAATTGCAAAACTTAAAGAAACAAACAGAAAAATAAAATTCATTGCAAAATATGTTGATGACATTTTTGCAATAGTAAGAAAACAAGATAAGGAAATTATATTAAAAACTCTTAATGGATACCACAAAAAACTACAATTCACAGAAGAAATAGAAAACAACAAAAGTATTCCCTACCTGGACACTTTAATTCATAGAGCAGACAATAAAATTATTTTCGATTGGTACCAAAAACCCATAGCATCAGGGAGAATGATCAATTTTTTATCAACACAACCACAAAAATATAAAATTAATACCGCAAAAAATTTTGTGAATAAAGTACTAAACATCAGCAATATCAAATTTCATCACGAAAACATTAAACGAATAAGAACAATACTAATGATGAACAACTTCCCGCACAAAATAATTAACGAACTAATAAATGACAAAACCAACCAACTAAAATACAACAATAATCCTAAAACACAAAAATCGACAGATGGCAACCATACAACCAAAATATACCATAGCATTACTTTCATACCAACTCTAACTGACAATCGGAATTTAAATGAAGCAATAAAAATAAACAAAGAAAAAACAGCATTTGCACATAAATCGAACTCTACTCTTAACAAAATTTTTACAAAAACAAAACCACCTCTACCAAAAGAACAACAAAATGACGTAGTATATGAAATAAAATGCAATGGGAAGGAAGATGAAAATATACATAGGAACAGACTCATATACATAGGAACAACAAAGAGAAAACTAGCAGTAAGAATAGCCGAACACAAAGCAGACGTAAAGAAAAAAAGATCATCGACTGGGCTCTCACAACACATGACAGAAAATGGACACACAGCTGATTTTGACAATATCAAAATACTAGACAAAGAGAAACACACCAACAAACGATACACTCTGGAAAATCTGAGAATTCAGCAAAATATAAGAAAAGTCATGAATTTTAAAGAAGACAAGGACAACATCAGCTCGATCTACAATACTGTGATAAATTAAATATAGTCTGTGATAGTTAGTTTTTAATTTCTGTTTTGTCTATGTTTCAAATAATTTATTATATTTATTAGTTTCCGTTTACTAAGTGCAATATAAATGTTAAATTATTTAAAATTATTATTATAATTCAAAACAATTTATAAAATGTAACTTGACGACAAAAGTGAGTAAATATTCAAATCCATAGCCCAAAAAACAATGTTTCTAAAAATGTAATTTGTATTAAAGGTCTTAATAAATTAAACACCCCTGAAGATGTTGGCAAAAAACCAAACGAAACGTCGGGAAAATTAATGAATTAGTCTTTTAATTGCTTTAAAAACCTAGGATCAAAAAGCCCAAATTTAAAATACACATTATTTAAATAATAGAATATTGATCAATTCAAAATTAAAATTAACAAATTATCGGAGGGCCTGCCGAAATATTCAAATTTAACATCAATTTCACTCTCTTAATTGAACGGACCACATATACAATGAAAAGTTTTTTTGAACACATAAAATACAAATACAACACAGACACCTGCAGCATGCTAAAGCATTACTGTAGAGAGAAAAGAAAATTAGCTAAACAGAAAGAACAACTAAAATTCTTATTATCATGTAAGCAATATGAAATAATTCCGAAACATCTGCAAAACAAAACTTCCATAGCATCCATTTTTATCACAGACAGTTTGAAAAATAAATTTAAGAAAATAGAGCATACTTTCTCTTTAAAAATCTTAAACTTAGAAATAAAACAAACACTCATAACAATCAAAACAATAGAAAAAAATTTATTCCATACAGACGTTCAAATGAAAAAATCCCTAAATGACATTGAATATGGATCATTTGTACAAAGACAATCAATTATATTTAATCAAATTAGAACAAACACACAGATTACTCATGAAACAAAAATAAAAAAACTAAAACTAAAACATATCAATAAACTAGGGATCGTCTTCAATGCAGATTGGTTTGTTAATAAAACTGATATAGTTTTCCCTGAAGAGACGCAGTGGCTGTTATCATTAGGCAAAAATTTGCTATACCTGTTTACAAAAACAATTTCTCACCCATCCACATAATAACAGAAATAGAACAATGTATACAAAAATTAGAAGATGATAAAGAGAAAGAAATTGCAAGACATAGTGTTGCCAACCGGGTGGCAACTTACAAAAGAAAAATTAAAAATACAATAAAAGAAAAATTCATTCTTAATACATATAAAACAACACAAAATATCATAAAAAAGCACAAAAATGAAATAATGATAACAAATGCCGACAAAGGAAATAAAACAGTTATAATGTACAAAAAAGAATACGAAAGTAAAATGGACAAACTTCTAGAAGACAAAAACACATACAGAACAATAAGAACAGACCCAACAGAAAATTTAAAAACAGAAAATAATGCAATAATAAAAGAATTATTCAAACAAAAATGTATAGACCAAAGATTAAAAAACAAACTAACATGCTCCACTGCTTTTGCACCAACATTATACGGACTTCCAAAAGTGCACAAAACTGACGTTCCATTAAGACCGATTTCATCATCAATAAATGTACCGTGTTCCAATTTAGCAAAACACACAGGAGAAATATTAAAACACATTGTTTCTGAAAATTACAACATAAAAAACACATACAGACTTAAAGAAAAACTAACAGATATAATTCTTGACAACGACGAAATCCTAGTTTCATTTGACGTCATATCTCTGTTTACCAATATTCCGACATACACAGCAATCAAAATAATAATGAACCACTGGGAAAAAGCTCAAAACAGTAACAGATATTCCGAAACCTCAATTCATTAAAATCCTCCAATTCTGTCTACAAAACAATAACTATTTTGAATATAACAATAAGATTTACAGTCAAACATTCGGTATGGTATGCCCATGTGTAATCCACTTTCACCGACCATAGCAGATATTGTACTAGACAATTTATTAGATGTCACAATTGCAAAACTTAAAGAAACAAACATAAAAATAAAATTCATTGCAAAATATGTTGATGACATTAATGCAATAGTAAGAAAACAAGATAAGGAAATTATATTAAAAACTCTTAATGGATACCACAAAAAACTACAATTCACAGAAGAAATAGAAAACAACAAAAGTATTCCCTACCTGGACACTTTAATTCATAGAGCAGACAATAAAATTATTTTCGATTGGTACCAAAAACCCATAGCATCAGGGAGAATGATCAACTTTTTATCAACACAACCACAAAAATATAAAATTAATACCGCAAAAATTTTGTGAATAAAGTACTAAACATCAGCAATATCAAATTTCATCACGAAAACATTAAACGAATAAGAACAATACTAATGATGAACAACTTCCCGCACAAAATAATTAACGAACTAATAAATGACAAAACCAACCAACTAAAATACAACAATAATCCTAAAACACAAAAATCGACAGATGGCAACCATACAACCAAAATATACCATAGCATTACTTTCATACCAACTCTAACTGACAATCGGAATTTAAATGAAGCAATAAAAATAAACAAAGAAAAAACAGCATTTGCACATAAATCGAACTCTACTCTTAACAAAATTTTTACAAAAACAAAACCACCTCTACCAAAAGAACAACAAAATGACGTAGTATATGAAATAAAATGCAATGGGAAGGAAGATGAAAATTGCAGACTCATATACATAGGAACAACAAAGAGAAAACTAGCAGTAAGAATAGCCGAACACAAAGCAGACGTAAAGAAAAAAAGATCATCGACTGGGCTCTCACAACACATGACAGAAAATGGACACACAGCTGATTTTGACAATATCAAAATACTAGACAAAGAGAAACACACCAACAAACGATACACTCTGGAAAATCTGCGAATTCAGCAAAATACAGGGTGAGTCATGAGCAATGCGACAAAATGCTAGGGCGTGTAGGTTGCGTTGGGACAAGAAAAAAATCGTATGGGAGGGGGGGGTCTATTCCCCTCCGTTTAGCCGGGAGGGGCAATTTTCGAAAAAACTGACTTAAAATGGGAAAAAAATTATTTAAAATCAACGGCTTCATTTACAATGCTGTGCGATACGTTTTTGAAAAGCCAATAACTTTTTCTTTCATTCTGTGTTTAAATAAATCTATTCTAAGAAATAGTTTTTGAAATATTAATTTTCAAAGTCAAAATTTTGAAAAAAAAAATTGAAAAAAAAATTTCAAATTCATTTTTTTCAAAATTTTACGTAATTAAGTGCTAATTTTAATTTCAAAATTCAATGCTGTTATTAATTTTTAGTCAAAAACAGAAAACCGGATGCCAAAATGTATCTTAGTTTTTGAGAAAATAAGAAAAACTAGAAGTATTTTTTTCCAAGAAAAACACTTTTTTTTTTTTGGTTTTCCAAATTTGACCTGCTCAGGTCAATTATTAATAAGGGAATTATTCCTTTCTTATTTTTCATTACATACCATCCGATTTTAATCAAATAATAAAAAAAAACGAATTAACTTTTTACTTATTTTACTAGTTTTACTTTTAATTTTTTTTTTATTTCTCAAAAACTAAGATACATTTTGGCATCCGGTTTTCTGTTTTTGACTAAAAATTAATAACAGCATTGAATTTTGAAATTAAAATTAGCACTTAATTACGTAAAATTTTGAAAAAAATGAATTTGAAATTTTTTTTTCAATTTTTTTTTTCAAAATTTTGACTTTGAAAATTAATATTTCAAAAACTATTTCTTAGAATAGATTTATTTAAACACAGAATGAAAGAAAAAGTTATTGGCTTTTCAAAAACGTATCGCACAGCATTGTGAATGAAGCCGTTGATTTTAAATAATTTTTTTCCCATTTTAAGTCAGTTTTTTCGAAAATTGCCCCTCCCGGCTAAACGGAGGGGAATAGACCCCCCCCTCCCATACGATTTTTTTCTTGTCTCAACGCAACCTACACGCCCTAGCATTTTGTCGCATTGCTCATGACTCACCCTGTATAAGAAAAGTCATGAATTTTAAAGAAGACAAGGACAACATCAGCTCGATCTACAATACTGTGATAAATTAAATATAGTCTGTGATAGTTAGTTTTTAATTTCTGTTTTGTCTATGTTTCAAATAATTTATTATATTTATTAGTTTCCGTTTACTAAGTGCAATATAAATGTTAAATTATTTAAAATTATTATTATAATTCAAAACAATTTATAAAATGTAACTTGACGACAAAAGTGAGTAAATATTCAAATCCATAGCCCAAAAAACAATGTTTCTAAAAATGTAATTTGTATTAAAGGTCTTAATAAATTAAACACCCCTGAAGATGTTGGCAAAAAACCAAACGAAACGTCGGGAAAATTAATGAATTAGTCTTTTAATTGCTTTAAAAACCTAGGATCAAAAAGCCCAAATTTAAAATACACATTATTTAAAAGATAGAAGAAATAGAAAAAAAGATTCAAAAAATTAAAGAAAAGTCCAATATGTTTACAAAATGAAAATTTATACAAAAAAAAAAATATGAATAGTGGAAGATAAAAAAAAAGCTTTGTACGATCATCACTGCAAAACCGCTAATTGAAATATTAAAATCAATCTCATATTGAAACAATGTCATGTTATAACCTTAATACTTATTCTAATTTTGCTCTATACTTAAAATTTATTTCTAACATTAATAAAACTTAATCAAAACAAATATTTGTTTTTTTGGACTACATTTCTTGAATATAATAAATATCGAAAAAATTGCTAAGAAAAAAATTTCTTTTAATTTTCAATGTTATTAAAAATTAAAACACTTACTCCCTTCTGGTATTTAACTTAAAAACTTAAAATTAATTAGACCATCGAAAAAAAATTAAATTTGGTTCATCACTACACAAAATTTTGAAAAAAAAAATTTTAAATTTAATTTAATTTTTTAATTTTTAAATTTAAACTTAACTTAAATACAAAATTAAAAAATTAATTCTTGGCTTTAAAAAAGGTACAACACGATATTGTTAGTTTTTTTAATATTTTTTTTCCATTATAAGTATTTTTTTTATTTCCCCCTCCTAACGGGGGAAATTTTTCTATTTCCTAAAGGGACGGGAGTTCGAATGAGCCCAATATCTAAAAATATTTTTTTTGTGGATATCTATCAATGGTAAACTTTTATCACAGAGTACATATACATTTTAATTATGTGGGCTCTATGCCGCGGGACTAAAAGCATTTTAGGAGAAAATTAGCTTTTTTTTCAAAATTTTAACGAAAATATTTCGTTTTCTATAATATTAAAAATTTTAATAAAAACTAAATTGTTATACGCTATAACTCCTAAAGGACGAAAAAACAGTTGCAGGCATGAAAAAGAAAATAATATTTTCTATCAAAAAGCTCTTGATTCGCCGACTGGCCTATTAATTGAAGCAACTATATCATATGAAAGTTCAAAGACGAAGAAGAAGTTTTAATTCCAAGAATACCACTGAATCAAACTGCCTTTTTTATTTAAGCGTGTCCAGTTTACGGTCCAGTTTTTAATAATTAAGAACTATGTGGAATCAATCTTGAATTGCCATATTCTTCGCATGACAGCAGTTCTACGTTGGTTGCTCGAGGGCCGGGAAACTATCGATGCTATACAGTTTCATTCCGGATAGAAAGACACATAATATTATAAATTACAGCAGCTAGTATCTAATAAAGATCGTGAATTATTAGATTAATTAGAAGAGGACTTATTTTAACAAAAAAACTTATTAAACACAAGATAAGTTAACTGTTGTAATAATATTGAATATTAAATTGTTAAAAATAATCTTATGCGTTTTAAAGATTGTAATATTAAAATAATTCTAACTTTGTACTAAAATCAGAAAGAAATTTTTAAACAAAATATTGTAATTCCATTATATAACACTGTGATGTTCCTTGGGTTCTAAGGCTGAGGTATACTCGTCGGTGTCAAGGATTTTTCTTAAGGAGGTACACTAAAACTTTAGTTTCAAAGATTTTTTTTATTCATAAAAAAAATGTAGTTTTAATAATTCAAATGTTATATTAGTTTTAATTTAAATAAATCCAATTTTGGTTATTTCTGCTGCTAGTGCATCATTTTCCGGTTTCCAGCTTTACAACTATTAGTTTTGGGTTCCTTACTTTTCCACCTTCTGATGTCCCGTTTACTTTGTTTAACCGTTGGTCTCTTCTTTTGGGTCTTCCTTCATGTTGTAGACAATTCGTGCAGTGTTTCCACTGGTAATCACAGTATATCTACTGGCAAACCACAGTATTCCTACTGGCAACCCACAGTATTTCTACTGGCAAACCACAGTATTTCTACTGACAAACCACAGTATTTCTACTGGCAAACCACAGTATTTCTACTGGCAAACCTCAGTATTTCTACTGGCAAACCACAGTATTTCTACTGGCAAACCACAGTATTTCTACAGGCAAACCTCAGTATTTCTACTGGCAAACCGCAGTATTTCTACTGGCAAACCTCAGTATTTCCACTGGCAAACCACAGTATTTCTATTGGCAAACCACAGTATTTCTACTGGCAAACCACAGTATTGCTACTGGCGAACCACAGTAGTTCTACTGGCAAACCACAGTATTTCTACTGGCAAACCTCAGTATTTCTACTGGCAAACCTTAGTACTTCTACTGGCAAACTTCAGTATTTCTACTGGCAAACCTCAGTAATTCTACTAAAAAACTTCAGTGTTTATACTGACAAACCACAGTATTTCTACTGGCAAACCTCAGTTTTTAACCGGCTAATGCAAATTTTATAAATTAATATGTATTTTTTTAAGCATTGCTTCGAGATTCCTTACCACTGGTGGGAGGAAATCTCTGTAAAGTTAAATTTATTGAACCCCTAAGTCTTACTCACACTTTATTCAAGGTTGTATAATATTTCGGTGCTTTTCGAGGATGATTTTGCATTTTCGGTATCCGATACTCGCTTACCCTTTTTTTACTTGCTCTTAGTGAAATCAAAGTACCTCTATTCACGTCATATTCACGATGGGTTAGCGGGTGGAAGTGTAGTTGCTATGCAGATTGTTTAAAGCCAACGATAATCTTTTAACATTCAATTGTTTAATTTTGACCTCGCCTCATTTATTAAATTCACCATCGATGTGTCTTGATCATCGCATTTTCGTGTTCCTTTGCTTGGTTTGAGCTTCTTGTTGAAATGAAACTCACCACACTCATGGGCATGTTGTTGTGATAAGATCACAGAGGAGCTAATCTTTGGATAAGATTTTATCCTCAGCTGTGTATTCACCATGACCCTTTCCATTGTTGTTGCTTCCCCTCGACTGCGTAATGCAATCATGCTTTCTAATTTCTAATCTGTTGAAGACGAGCTTCATCGTCGTCAACACATCTACTTGAGAGCACGGCCGATTGTCTGTCGAACTCGAGGTATGTTTAATTTGTCCCAATTGACACGGTTGCCTATCAGTGGCATCTTTGTAGTTTTCGTTTATGTTAGTTATGAATATAGGGAAATGTAATGAAGTGATAAACGCATCATTACAACACATTGAACTTAACGAAAACAAATCTAACTTAAGATATACATATTAAAATAACATGAAACATTTTGTACCGTATACTAGTATCATAATCTTAATTATTGTAATTGCATTCTTTTTTAGAAGAAAAGAAACCCAAAAATTTAAAATTGAAAATAGAATTATAGATACTCAAGTGAGCATCAAACTTAACGGGGGAAGGGTTACGTTCCTAGAACACCCTACCATCACATTATATTTAAAGAAAACTCCGTCTATTAAGAAAGATACAAAGTATCTTTCTATCAAATGTAATATAAACACAAGATATACATTAAAGTGCCTATCAGCACATTTAGCCTTAAGCAACTTGTTCATCAAAAAGTAAATTCTGAAGAGGACAAATTTGAATTTATGTTTTAGCCCGGCGCGCGATAACGGGTACCTATCATATAACGATTTTAGTTTTTCTAAATTTTCTCGAAAACAACTCTAACGATTTTAATAAAACTTGGTGCACGTTATATTTGTAGCAATCCTAATGTAACTGCATTTCAAGTTTTTGGCTAAAAATGCTCATAACGAAGATTTAGTGTTAACGGTTTTAACAAATTTGGCCATAACTTGATAACGGCGTAGCTAATTTCTTTTAAATTCGGTATAGATTTTAAGTTTGACATATAACACAAGATGGCATTCACAGTTGTTTGCCTAACAACCGTTTAATGAAAACTACCATACAACTTGATCTCACGTTTAGGCCATTTTCTGATGATTTTCCCCTTTGAACATACCTTACTAAATTGAATTTTTTTCAATCAAGGCTACTAATCGATTTCTATAAAATTTCCTTAAACACACATATACCTAAACAAAACTTTAGATATTACATTGTAAACTTTCTATTGATCCTAAATATTTGTCTTATATCTCATGTTTTCTTTCGAATTTCGTAGAGGCTTACATATTTAAATCTATTATATGTAACTGAAGCTGTTATTTTGTGCGTTTACGTACATATAACTCACGTAGTTTTCAACCAGTTTCCTTGGTTTTTCTTTTAAACTATTCAAAAAAATTTTACTAAAGACATAGGCCTTTTTTAAAAAAAAATTATTTCTAAATTGATTTATTTAAAACAATGCAAACAAAGTGCATTATATAAAACTTCGTGAAAAAAAGGAACATTTGAAATTTTGAAATACAAGACACAAAATCGTTGAGCGATTGGCAACCAAGGAAAACATAGAGATTTCATCAGCTGTACGGTTATCAATTGATAGTACTTTACACCCTATTTAAATCAGTAACTTTTCACTGATAAATTTGATTTTCTTTCAATTCACAAAAGTCAGATTAATTTCCACCAAACATTTTATAATTTGAAAAAAAAAACTTATCGAATTCCAATTAATTTACAAATTATCAATTGGTAATTCAATTAACAATCGTAAGAGGAGTGTGAGTATTAATTTGTGTTGATGCAAATGTTTATTTTTTAATGTTTTTTTTCGTTACAGTTTTTCATTTCCGTTTTCCAATCCCTTCCCTACTTTTCGTTGTTGTTGTGTGCAAGCAGTGTTTATCTAATTCGATCTTTTATCAATTGATAAATAATATGAGTGTGAGTGTTAATTTTGTTTAAAAAAAATCATTTCGATGCAAATGTTTATTATTGTAATATGATCATATTTTTCTTCCGTTACAGTTTTCCATTTCCGTTTTCCAATCCCTTCCCTAGTTTTTGTTGCTGTTACGTGCGAGCAGTGTTTATCGTTATTGCTTTCGTAGTGTCAATCAACAAAGAAAGTGAGTAAAACTTTTTTTTTCTGTAATGCCATTTTGTAAAACCCGTTGTTTTAATTAACTAAAGAATGGCTTATCAGGCAAAAAAAATATTAATTGCGTTTCGATTGAAAAATATTGTAGGGTTATAGCAAAAAATCACTAAAAGCACCTTTTTCAATGCCATATTTCTTGATACAATTCAATGGAATTGAAAATGTTGCGGTATGTATCTACACAGGTCAATCATTCACATCATAGTCCAGTCACCTTAGAATTCAACCTGTCACAAATTAATTATAAGTTGAAACCACTTTTAAACAATTTTTTTTGGTGAGTAAAAATAGGGAAAAAAAGTCTATCACTTAATTTTGCAAAAATAAAAAGATATTAAAAAATTTCAAATATTGGATTTTTTTTCAAAAGTTTACATTTATTTTTTTAATAAAAAAAAAAGTAAGTACGCTATCTTGAAGAACTGAACAAAGTATGACTTAATACTCTGGACTTACCGTTAAGTAGTTATGTACGTTTTTAATGGTTATCAAATTGCTGAAAAAAAATATTTTTTTCGGCTATTTGCAGTGCAGTTAAAATTCTGTACAAAATTTCATGTATTTCCAGACTCTAGAAAGATCATATCGAAGAATCAGAATTTAAGAACCTAAATTATTTAAACTATGATTTTTAAATAATTGAAATATTGATCTTTTGTCTGTTTTTGTTTTTTTTTTGTTCCACCTACCTAAACGCTACTTTTTATATTAAGAATTGAATTTTAAACAAAAAATATGAAGGCAATTTTTTTTCGACTAGTTTTTTTTTTCATATCAGCCCAAATTCAAAAATTATTGCACAAGGATCCCATTAAGTTTTTTTTTTAGTTTGGTATAGGTAGGTATGTAAAATGGCGGTTTCGCAGAACAACTGTTCCGAAGAAACCCAATTAACGCCAAAAAGCGCCGTTTTGATACCATAACTCGTTTGACCTAATTTTGTGTGATATAGTGAACTGACTTAGACTGTTAAGCTAAGGGGATCAGTTTTTGGTCTGTGCCCGCAGTCCCCAGGGAAGAACTTAGCTCACACTGTGTGCTGGGTGGTTCCATTTGGCCGACGAATTAACTTTACACTATATCTATATGAGGCAAGGCATACCTACCAGATATAAATCAGTGCTCTGATACTATCGCCAAAAATAGAGTAAGTGCTAATCCTAAAAGCCAGTCCTAAAGGGAAGTTCAAGAAACTTCAGAAGCGAAAGTTGAAATAGAGATATTGCTTGGTTTGTTAGAGCCAACTGGTGCTGTTAAGAAAAGCGGTAAAATCATTTATCCTTTTGTTCGACAGCACGTTTAGGTTTTTGAGAAACAGGCAACCGAATGCCTGCAGAAGACCTAGCCAGGAAATGCTCAATAGTTTCCTTTTCTAGCGGATTTTTACAACTACGGCAGTAGCTATTGAAAGGTATGCGTAGTTTAGCTGCATGTTCGCCTATTGGCCAATGACCAGTGACGATGGCAACGGTCCTGGTCGTGTCTATTCTGTTTCGTTTTATTAAATCATTCGATCTGTTTTTGTCATAGCTTGGCCATATCTTTCTAGATATTTTACAGATTGCCAAACCTTGCCTATAAACGTATCCGTTCTCGGGAAAATGAAGGTGGAGATATTGCCTTTGTTACAAATAGACATGTTGTTAGAAATAATAAAATCAAATAAAGACTCACCTCACGCATTGGCATCACACTCCAGTATGAGGTTGGCATTGTTGATGTTATGGACCAGGGTGGCAACTTCCTCGGGTGGTGCAATATGATCGTGGGCCATATACGCTGATCCTACGTCCACCTACATCTGCTGTCTCCAGTGTGACAACTGTCAGGTCTATAGTGCACTAATACAAGTGTGAGGGTTACCTTGGTTATTGTGCGAGGGTTACCTTGGTTATTGTTGTTTGTGATGTAGTAGAGATTGTAGAGCTGGTCTTGAAGCCCGCAGATCTTATGGCTTCGATCCCACGGCTCTTGAATATATCGAAATCCACATCTTGCCAAGGAATTCCTTCGACAACTGATCCTTGCATTTGATCACCCTATATCCTCCTACCGTCTCAGCAGAGCTAAAGGATGGAGAGGGCCCTCCCTTACAATCAAGGATATGTTCCACCATCATACCCTGCAGTCGAGCCTCAATAGCGTTTCACGCTTTGAGGACTGCTGACGATCTCACTCAAAGTTTTAGCCTTACTCCTTTTCGAGGGCCGAGTAGTTTCATCCTGAGACCTTTGCACTTTGCAACTTGCTCTTTCCTCTGAAAAGTAGCGCCCTCCAAGAACTTGTTGTAGTTCTGAACTATCAATGGTCAGATTGCATTTCTGAAGAATTGAACTATTAAATAGTAAAGAAACTCCACCGCGATTCAACCTGACTTTAGCTACAACCTGTTATTGCCAAAATTGCACAAAACAACTGTAGTGATCATTGCCCGCCCGGCACCCACTTGGAGGGTTAGAAACGAGAATTTGTGCCGAGCTAGTTTGGTATAACTTTATTATAAAAAAAACTTTTTGAGTACCTTTTATCGATCAATATTCAGTGCTTCTATTAATTACCAATCAATTATTGAAAACCTGATTGTTTTACAAAATTTACTATTCAAGATATTTAAAAAGAACGAAACCTACATCCCTATAAAAACAAGAAACAAACAAATTCAGCTTAAATTGCCATTAGGCTAGTTTCGTCTTGTTTTTATGAAGAGGCATGTTTCTTCATTATTTAATATCTTAAAAAGTAAAAGTTGTATAACCATTGAGTTTTCAGTAGTAGATTGGAAATAAAAAAAAGCATTAGGTTTGCATCTAAAAAATGCTATTTATGTAGATATTTTTTTCAATATAGCGTTGCCAAAGTAAAAAAATAACTTCATTGCTTCTTTGTGCTATAATTTTTGAGTTTGGGCTCATATGAAAAAAAAACGAACCGTCATAAAATTATATTAACAAGTACCGGCCAGTGGTCGAAATTCGACCTTTTTTACTAATAAATATTTTTGGTCTAATTTATTTGTTATTAAACATTAATACGTTATTTAATGTTATTAAACATATTAAATACATAGGATATTAATAAACGCTATTTTTAGTCACCCTTTTTCACTAACTTAACGGCAACATTTTTAAATCATTTTTGGTTTTTCGAAAGGTATTTACGTTCCCGAAACCGATATGAAATATTAATATTAATATGTTGCCGTTAAGTCACGTAAATTAAATTTTAAATTTTTTACAACAGAAAACAGAACACGAAACGAATAAAAACACAACGCGAAACGTCAAAACAAAAGACACGATGGCAAGCGTTCAACGGGCACAATGAATCCGTTGTGTTCCGTCGGTGCCGCTTCCACAGTTTTGACAAAAATTCATAATATTTCGTAGCTTTGTTTGTTTATTACACAGGTCATAAACTTGTACTCCTCCGTCTCCTCCCGTAGAAAATATTTTTTAGACGCCCTCTTCTATACTTGAATACATGTGAACAGCTAAATGCAAAATTGTAAGAATGTATGGTCTAGCCAAATTTGAGAGTCCCATTTGAAATGCACAGAGTTAAATCTCTGCAGTTTTAAAAGTTTAAGAGATTATGTTCTATTTCTTTATCGTTCTATGGTTTATTATTTTTTGACCGATTTCTATGAAATTGACGTTGACAGCAATCGCCCCTCGCTTTGGCATCCAAAAAACCCTGCCCTGAATTTTGGTTATATCTCCTAATATGTATTCCAACAATTCACACGTATTCATTGAGGACAAAACTATTGTGTGTCTTAATTCAGAATGAGCGTCAAAAGCCGTTTTTCTTTTTAGCTAATTTACTTTAGTAAATCCATGTTTCTTTTTTAGATCAATTGAATAATCAACTAAAATCAAATTTGGTTTTATTGGACTTATGGTCAGTTTCTCCAAACACTTTTAAATATTTATTGGGCACCAACAACTTTATGTTTTAAAATGTCCAATAAAACTAAAGTCCCATTTTGTTCCAAATAAATTTTAATGGCGTTTTAAAAATGCAAGACAAAGGAAACGTTGAAATTTTTCGGTTTATATGCTCTCCTCTCGTTTACTCTAATGAAAGAGACGGAAGTGTGGTGAATAAAAATCCGGGGATGGCACCAAGTTTCCTCGTTTTAAAATTCAGCTCCCAATGTTGGTGCAACCCATTTTAAATTAACATGCCAATACATTTTATTACTCCGTTAACTAAAACGATTTTAAGTGTATTTTTGTGTAACTGGGCATTAGGGAGATTTGTTCACTTGGAAGTTCGAGGGTTGACGTCCACTCGAATATTACATTACAAAATGTCACACTTTTTAGATCGTGAATACCTCTATCTCAAATGAACTTTTAACTTAATTACCCTTCGAGATTTGATTATAAGTACCTACATTTTTAGTATATTTTTCACAACGTCAATTTCAGGAAAGTAGGTCGAAAAAAAAATAAACAAACAAATAACTACCAAATAGTTTGATTTTTTTGTCAAAACTGTGGAAGTGGCACTGAACACCGACGGAACGTAACGGATTCATTGTGTCCGTTGAACGCTTGCCATCGCGTCTTTTGTTTTGACGTTTCACTCGGTGTTGTTTTATTATTGTAAAAATTAAAAATTTTAAACAATTTTAACTTGTCTTAACGACAACATATAAAGTTCAAAATAATACATCGGTTTGAAGAACGCTAATACCGTTCAAACAAACCAAAAATCATAAAAATATGTTGTTCAGGTAGTTAAAAAGGGTGCCAATAAAAATTGTTTACGTATTAATATATAGATATATTTTGTTTGAAATTCAATTCTTAATATAAAAAGTATAGTTTGATCCGATGTTTACAAAATTTTAATTGCAATGCAACTAGTTTAGTTTAGTTTAGTTTATTGACAAACTATACGGAGATACAGTTAAGACGAGTATGTCTTTTATAGTACATATAAATAAAATAATACGGAAAGAAGAGAACATAATTTATTAAAAGTAAACTATAATACTAAAGAAAGAATAACAGTAGTGGCTAGGTATATTTTTTAAAGTTTGATAACAATAAAAAAAATTAAAAATTTGACTTGTTTCACATGGTTATATATATAATTTGTTTAATGTTTATATGATTTTTTGTTTTTTTTTTAATATTTTTTATTAATTACTATTTGTATATATAATTTTAAACCAAAAGGTAATAAGATAATATATAGAATAAAAAATAAGTAAAAATAAATAGTCGAAAAAAATGTTTAATTTTTTAGCAATTTAAAAAAGTGGTAACCATGAAAAACGTCCATAACAACTTAACGGTAAGTCTAAAGTTCCAAAGTCATAAAAAATTAATTTTCGTAATTTGTTTATATTTTTTTATGGTTGCAATAAAAACGGTAGATTTTTTTTCCCTATTTTTACTCACCAAAAGAAAATTTTTAAAATTAGTTTCAACTTGTAATTAATTTGTGAAAGGTTAATTTTTAGTACTGAGGTGAATGGACTATTATGCATCTTTTTTATCCAAATAAGAATTTTCAACAATTTTATTCAATAAATGTTGGTGATTGAGCAAAATCATAACGTATAGGTAGGTAGGTAAGATGGCAGTTTCGCAGAACAACTGTTCCGAAGAAACCCAATTAGCGCGGAAAAGCGCCGTTTTGATACCATAACTCGTTTGACCTAATTTTTGTGATATAGTGGTAGTGACTGTTAAGCTGAGGGGACTAGTTTTTGGTCTGTGCCCGCAGTCACAAGGGAAGAACCTGGCTCACACTGTGTGCTGGGTGGTTCCATTTGGACTGAGAGACGACCAATTAACTTTACACCAGATCTATATGAGGCTAGGCCCGTTCAAAGGCGGTACACCTGCCAGGTGTAAATCCGTGTTTTGATGCTTTCGCCGCAAGATAGAGTAAGTGCTAGTCCGAAAAGCTATTCCTAAAGGTAAGTTCCAGAAACTTAAAAGGTGAAAGTTGAAATGGAAAGTGAGTGAGTGCTTTGAAAAGCTAAGGGGACCATTTTTTGGTCTGTGCCCGCAGTCACAAGGGAAGAACCTAGCTCACACTGTGTGCTGGGTGGTTCCATTTGGACTGAGAGCCTGCCCAATAACTTTACACTAGATCTATATGAGGCTAAGCCCGTTCAAAGACAGTTTATACCTACCAGGTATTAATCAGTACTCTGATGCTATTGCCAAAGCTAGAGTAAGTGCTAGTCCGAATAGCCAGTCCTAAACGAAAGTTCCAAAAACTTCCAAGGTGAAAGTTGAAATAGAGATATTGCTTGGTTTGTTAGAGCCAACTGGTGCTGTTGAGAAAAGCGGTAAAATCATTTATCCTTTTGTTCGACAGCACGTTTAGGTTGTCGAGAAACAGGCTACCAAATGCCTGGAGGCGAGATCTAGCCAGGGCCGGACAGTGGCAGAGGAAATGCTCAATAGTTTCCTTCTCCAGCGGATTTCTACAACTACGGCAGTAGCTGTTAAAAGGTATGCGCGTGTTCGCCTATTGGCTAATGGCCAGTGACGATTGCAACGACCCTGGCCGTGTCTATTCTGTTTCGTTTTATTAAATCATTCGATCTGTTTTTGTCATAGGTTGGCCATATCTTTCTAGTTATTTTACAGGTTGCCAAACCTTGCCACCTCTTTGTTGATTCTGAAAGGAAATGGTCATATATTCTGCCCTTCACGAAGCCCAGTGGAAGATCTACTGATTCCGCATGAGAGACGAGAAGGGCTGATCCTTGCCTAGCAAGATCATCTGCTCGCTCATTGCCTTGGATGTCGCTATGGCCTGGGACCCATACGAGAGAAATTTTCATACTATCACTGAAACCTGAGAGCTCTGCTCTGCATTGATGAACTATCTTTGAAGACACCAGGCAGCTGTTAATTGCCTTAATTGCAGCTTGGCTATCTATACAAATGGCTACATTGTGAATATTATGGTTAGATATTGTTTTTTGTTTGAGTATCCTACAGGCTTCCTTAATAGCAAGCACTTCAGCTTGAAATATGCTGGCAGCGTCGGGCAGGCGGAACGATTGACTAATTTTAAGTTTGTCGGAGTAAACACCCGCCCCAACTCCGTCAACCATCTTTGAGCCGTCAGTGAAAATTGTGGTGTCATATTCATTTGTCACCGTATCGTTTTACCATTCGTCTCTGGTAGGAAAAAGCATATTGAAACTTTTATCAAAGTCAAGACAAGGGTATTGGTAGTCAATATAGACTGAGCGAAGATCTATCGGCAACAGTTTTAAAATTTGTCCATGACCATAGGGTCTTTCTGCCCAACAGCTTGCTTCTTTAAGCCTGGTTGCACTGCAGGATACCATGTATTTGATGTGAAGGTCTAGAGGCAAAAGATTAAGAATAACGCTTAAGGCATCGGTTGGGCAAGATATAATTGCACCTGTGGAACCTATGCTGGCTGTTCTTTGAATCTTTTTCAGTTTGTCTATATTATATTTTTTACTTAGGGCTGGCCACCATACGATCGATCCGTATGTTAGAATTGGACGAACTACAGCTGTGTAAGTCCATAATATCATTTTAGGCTTCAGACCCCATTTTTTCCCGAAAGTTTTACTACATGCATAGAAGGCTATACTTGCTTTCTTCACACGTTCTTCGATATTGATTTTCCAGCTAATCAGAGGGTCCAGAATAACTCCTAGGTATTTAGCTTTTGTTGATAGAGAAAGAGTGTGACCGTTCAACTGGGGTAGGGTGAAGGGGGGAATTTTAGTCCTAGTGGTGAAGAGCATCAATTCGGTTTTATTTGGATTGACACCTAGTCCACAACTAGTAGCCCAGATGTCAACTCTTTTCAGGGCAGTTTCCATGATATCACTTATCACTGTAGGAAACGCCCCTGATGTCATAACCACCAGGTCATCCGCATACGCCACCGCCTTTACACCACAGTTATCCAGTTCACAAAGGATTGTGTCCATGACAAGCAACCATAGTAAGGGGGATAGAACTCCTCCCTGAGGTGTACCCCTATCTACGAGTTTAATAATGTGGTCATTACCCAAAGTTGCTTGAATGATTCTTGATCTTAACATGGATTAAATCCATTTTGTAATGTAAGCATCGACGCCGAACTTGACAAGAGATCCCTGAATCGAATTAGCAAGAACGTAATTGAAAGCTCCCTCGACGTCAAGGAAGGTTGCAAGGGTATATTCTTTATATTGAATTGTTTTTTCAATGGTGCGCACCACCTCGTGAAGAGCCGTTTCCGTGGACCTTCCCTTAAGGTAGGCGTGCTGTGATTTGGAAAGAGGATTTCTATCTAAAATCCCTCTAATGTATATGTCAATTATTCGTTCCAGTGTTTTCATGACGAAGGAAGTGAGGCTGATGGGCCTAAAGTCTTTTGGGGCTTCGTGTCCCCGTCTCCCCACCTTCGGAATGAAAATAACTTTAACTTGTCTCCACGACTTGGGGACGTAGTTAAACCGGAAGCAATTTGTGAAGAATACTTCTAACCAGGGTACAGCCGTGTTATGCAACTTCTGTAGCATTATGGGAATAATGCCATCTACACCTGGAGATTTGTATGGGGAGAAGCTATTAATAGACCAGGAAATCTTTTCCTTGGTTATAATACCATGAATATTTTCTAAGTGTTCTGACTGAGCACTAAGGGCATTGTCTGTTACTTGGCTGTAATCCTTACAGCCTGGGAAATGGGTTGTCATTAAAGCCTCTAGAGATTCGGCTGAATCCACTGTCCAAGTACCATCCTCCTTTTTGAGGAGAGATGGACATGAGTGTTGTTTTGACAGTATTTTGCCTAGCCTAGCAGAGTCTTTTATATTTTCAATTGATTCACAGTATTCTTTCCAAGCCAGCCTTTTGGCTGAGGATACCGCTTTTTTGTAATCTTTGAGGCAGTCCTTGTACGGTTGCCATTGTTTGCTTACGTAGCAGATATTGAAGGTCTTTCTTGTAATCTTCCTAAGATTTGAGAGATCTTCATTCCACCATGGAGGGAAAGTTTTTTTACTGTACCTAACTGGACAGGAAGCTTTGAATGCTACATTCAGAGTCGTTTCAAAAGTGCTTACTTTCGCCTCCAGTTCTTCTACAGAATCTAAAACAAGATTCGGTACAGTTCTTAATTTGGAACTTACAACTTGACTGAATTTGTTCCAGTCGGTTTTTTTGGGGTTTCTAAACGGGACAGGGGGCTTAGTGTTAAGACCTAATTCGTAAAGTATATACCTGTGATCGGAGAATGATCTCAGTGTAGATACTTTCCAGTTTTCCAACCTGACCTGTTCACTATTGTTTGTTAGTGTAACGTCTAGCACATCTTCCCACCCTTCAAACGTATCCGTACTCGGGAAAATGAAGGTGGAGATATTGCCTCTGTTACAAATAGACATGTTGTTAGAAATAATGAAATCAAATAAAGACTCACCTCTTTCGTTGATTTCGGAACTGCCCCATACCGTGTGCCTAGCATTGGCATCACAACCCAGTATGAGGTTGGCATTGTTGATCTTATAGACCAGAGTGGCAACTTGCTCGGGTGGTGCAATACGATCGTGGGCCATATACGCCGATCCTACGTATAGTCCACCTACACCTTCTGTTTCCAGTCTGACAACTGTCAGGTCTGGAGTGCTAAAATTAGGACATAAAAATACTTTTAAATGTTTTTAAGCAATAATACATGTGCGAGGGTTACCTTGGTTATTGTTGTTTGAGATGTAATAGAGATTGTAGAGCTGGACTTGAAGCCCGCAGATCTTATGGCTTCGAACCCATGGCTCTTGAATGATGCCGAAATCCACATCTTCCTCCCTGAGAAAGATTCTGAGATTGACTGAATCACTTTGATTGACGAAGCACTTTTTGAGTGCTTCAGGTTAATCTGTGTGAATTTCAGCATTTTGGGTTGTGGTTGCGGCCACACTCAAAGGTTCCAACGTCACGTCGGATGTTTCGACAACTCCTGTGTCGTCCTCTTGAGGTGGCAAGATCCTCACTTTGGCTTCCCTGATGCCAAAATTTAATCGATGAGACCTTACAATCGATAACCTTCCTGCCTCATCAATCAAGAGCAGGAAGGACATCGTTGTTTTGTTGGCATTGGCCCCTTCGGCTTTAATGACGACCCAGTCGTCCATAGCAACCCCCGGGTTTTGGCATTTGAGGACTTTGAGAAAGCTCTCACCATCCAACTTTTCCATATACGGTACCCAAATGCGAGCCTTTGGTCGTCTGGGAATGTCCTTGGCTTGGATTAGCTTGAGCTTCATGCCTTTCCATGCATCACTAATCTTAGTGACGCAATTGCCAAGGAATTCTTCGACAACTGATCCTTACACTTGATCACCCTATATCCTCTTACCGTCTCAGCAGAGCTGAAGGATGGAGAGGGCCCTCCCTTACCCTCTAGGATATGTTCCACCACCATACCCTGCAGTCGAGCCTCAATAGCGTTCCACGCTTCGAGGACTGGTTTCCCTGTAGAGGAAAACTCGTCCGTCAGCGCAACTTGAAGGTCGTCCCTGACGATCTCACTCAAAGTTTTCGCCACTGGCTGACTGCCGGATGTGGATGGTGGAGTGTTTTTTTTATTCCTGGCAAGAACTGGAAGAGCCTTACTCTTTTTCGAGGGCCGAGTAGTCTCATCCTGAGACCTTTTGCGCTTTGCAACTTGCTCTTTCCTCTGAAGAGTAGCGCCCTCCAAGAACTTGCTATATTCTTCAACAATTTTGGAGAACTTCTCCCTGTCCTCACGATCGCGTTCGCTCAATGCTTGTGTTTCTTCTCGTTTCGCAATTTTTTTCAGGACGAAACTAGCATGGTTGAACTGGGCCTTGCGAGTCGTGCGATGGGACCTATGTTTTTTTGTACGGCCTTGTTTTTGTGTTGTGGTTAGCACCCGCTCACCGCTGGTGCTCTGAGTGCTAACCGAAGGTTTTGGTGACGATGGAGTACTACTACGAGCAGCACTACCTTCGCCACCGACGTTGATAGTTGTCTCCTGACTGGAGGCAAGCAGTTCGTCTTCTGACGCGCTGCCAAGTTCGTTAAAGTCTGTCATATCAACGTCTGGTTGTTGTTGTAATTGTAATATTATTGCACTCAAATTCATAATATTTTTCATAAATTTTACAATTTTTTACGAATTTGTACAAATGTTCAAGTAAACAAACAATGGTAATGAATAATGATACTTGTAATTGAATGGAAATGTTAAATATAAATGACGGCTTATTATTTCTTCAAGCATACAAAAAACAAAGCTATCCTAGTGATTGTATAATGATCGTTTGGAACGCAGGCATATTATTCACACAGCCTATGCGTGTTTAACCTCTGTCTTCACACTACGAAAAAAGCAGCCCAACATGTTTCATTTAAAAGAGCACTTCTTGATTTTGAGGGCGATTCTTTGAGATTTAAATGAAAAACGCTAAGTCTGGTGCAGCAGCCGCCATCTTGAATTTAAGATTGTTTTTGTGTTTTTCCATTTTTCGTTTTTATGAAAAAAACTATTAAATACTTTTTTGTTGCAATTTGTATTGTCTACAAAATGACATAAAATGTTTACTTGAAGTTGTAATATTTAATTACTTTAATTACTTTCATGGACTTAAGGCCATAAAAAGCTAATTTGAATCAATAATTCAACAAGTCCACTATTTATTAATTTTTTCAATGTAGGTAGAATTTGTATCATAACAAAAACATTTTACATTTAATTGCTTTAATGAAACACAAAATCAAAGACATGCGTTTTTGCTGTAAAATGAACATATAAGAACATTATCGAACAAGCTTTTATTGATTTTTAATACATTTTTTTCAATTTTTCAGACAATTGCTCCTCCCGCTCAAACGAGGGGACATAAGTCCCACTCCCATATGATTGTTTTCTTACCTTGACCTTAACAACGCGTTTTAGCCTTTTGTTCTATCTTATGCAAGTCACCCTGAATAAAAGTATTAAACACTTTTTTAAAAAGTATTAAACACTTTTTAAAAAAGTGTTTAATACTTTTTGTCGAAAATTTAAAAGTTAGCGAGCAATGCGAAAACTAATGTTATAAAGTCTATCTTTTTACTCGTTTTTTCCTTATAATTTCTAAGATTTTTTCATAAAAACGCACACAAACGTACAAAATGGAAATCTTAAATTCAAGATGGCGGCTGCTGCACAAGACCTAATTTCCCGCAAACACAGTTTTATACTCAGAATCAGTCCCTCTACAAAAGTGTATTCAAACATGAAGACCTACCAAACTTTTGTCAGATGGCCCATATTTCATTACTTGTATCTATCTCAATAGCCGTTAGTTCTCTTTACTAAAAATTCCGAATTAACACTTACGGTTCAAAAAATTCGCAGCCAAAATACAAGCGAAATAGAAAAAAAAATATTGTTAAAAATATGTACCTGCTTGGATCAAGAGCGGTAAGTTATTGTGAACAAGGGGAATTATGAACACGCTTTCTCCTCCCAAAACTGGTTTTCTTTTGAGGCTTGCGACCAATTTTTTTTGAAAACTTATTGTACCTTCATGCTGAACAGTGCCAGATTTAATATGCCTAAAGGTTAGTTGCATTTTTTTAGTGTGCGAAAGGGATCAATTTTTCTTCGTTTTCAAGTTTTTGTCTATTTACGCATATTGTTTTTAACATAATAAACAACAACAAAGAAACAAATATAAGCCAACAAAGAAAGGAATCTATTTTATAAGCGTTTAAACATCTCCATAACAAAATGTGAACGCAGAACAAATCTGAAGAATTCCGCCATTTTTGTATGCTCATAAACAACTGTTGAATGCGGATGAAACTGAAATTTTTTTACGTGGATACACTATCAATTAAGACTTAACTCCACGGTGGCGCTCCACTGCGAGTTTAATCAAACGTAAACCAGCGTCCTGAAGTATAATTACCGAAGTAGATTATAAAGCAGTAACAAATTGAGAACATGTAGGTATGTGCACACTCCTTGTTAAGAAACGAGACCGATCTACATCTCTTGCACCGAAGTGCCAAATGTTTCCGCTATGGATAACCACAGCCAGCACGAAGCTCCCCAAAAGGGCCAGCCCAACTGTTAGGTAGAGAATGATCATGATTAAATTCCACAAGGGACATTCCTCTCGAACAAACTCTAGGGCTCCTAACACCCGTGATAAGTTTATTGTACGTCAAACCTAAAACGTCGTGTAGTTGGGGAAAGACTCCCAACTGTAACACTTTGACATTCTGACTTTACCTACAAAGTCACAGGGATTGCCTACCCTGAAGATGTAGCCCAAGTTTGTCTTGAACTGGAACAAACTCAAGTTCCACATCTCAACTTCTGTCAATTCTACTTGACTTACTCAAGTTTTTTGACGGTAGTAACGCTCGTTACCCAGTTTATGTTCTGGGATAGAGTAGTTATCTACCGCCTTTTCGGGTGGCCTCTTTGAGTTACAAAGACCACCCTGCTTATTTGCTACTTTCACAATGGCACTAGCCCAGTGCAAAACCAACAAAACACTCATGTCATGAAAGTTCCCTTTCAAACGTTTAAATGAGTAATCGTCAAGGACACTTTCGTGATTCCCCTGCCCTAACTACTTTTGCCTGATGTAGGGCCGTTACCCAGTTAATCCTGGGATAGGTTACCTATTGAACACGGACATTACTCTGAAGATGTTTATAAATAAACATTCAGGTATGCTCTGGTTCTTCATCAAACTTGAGGGTGAACGTCCTAGGGTGTGCCGTTCACCCGGACTGCTGTTAGTTCACTGATCAAGACATCTTAGATGCCGTAGAATGATGAACAGTCCTACCACCACGACAAGGTCGCAGTCCATCGGTAGAGTGTTGAATGCGGATCAAAAATAGTCTCAGAAAAAGTTATGCAACAAAAAGTTATTAAATAAACAAAATTGATTTCTTTTTTTTTATGGCAGTAGCACACGCCGGGTATCCGCTAGGTTAAACTACAATTGCAACTGCAATCGAAATTTCAACTTTCTACCAATTTTTTGTAATGTTATTGCTTTTCTTATTCAAAATTAAAGTGCTTGGCGGCCTATAGTCCAAGAAAACATTGCGTTTCTTGTGCTTAAACCATAGGCCGCCTAACGCTTTAATTTTGAATAATAATTAAGAAAAGTCCACTTAAAAAAAATAATGCTAGTTTTCTACTTGGTTGAATATTAAAAAAAAAATGTATCATTATTAATTTTATTTCTTTGTTATTGCTTTTCTATTACAATTATATAATTTGTATTTTTTTATTTCAGCCAGAATTGCATCACTTTAAAATATTAACACATTTCAACTCCGAGCGAACATTGTCATTCTTGCTTGGACTCGTAACAAGCATTTTTCAAGCAGGCCCTTCACTACAGCCAGCTGAGTTGCAATGCAAAACTATTCTTCAATCCAAAATTCTAAGTGGGGGACTTCAAGTTCTACAACCAGCGAATCCATTTGACGATGAGAAAGGCGAAGCTAGGAGTAGTGCCAGTACAGCTGGTAGTACTCCAACAGAACCATGTAATCATCAAATTACTTGCTGTTTGGATCAAACACAACAAAGAATTGAACTTCTTATTAGTGGTCTGGGAGAAGCAAGACTTGCTGATCCATTAGTTTTAGGATGGATGGCGGTATCAGAACGTTTTTGCAAAGATCATAATCTTATCTGGCATCAAGAATTTCCGCCAGAACATCCAGTTCAGGAACTTGAACGGTTGTTAACTGCGGTACTTATTCGTCATCAAAATATTGGTGCACTTATTCTACCTGTGATTGATCTTCAGCTCAGTGGTTTTACTGAGAAACCGCCAAAGCATATATCTGAAATAGTACGTCTAGTTCATCAAACTAAATGGACAGTTGTCAAGAAACGCCAGCAGTTAAATAGGAGTTACAAAGAAGTTTGTGCTCCAATGCTGGAACGACTGAGATTTCTGCTTTATGAAGTGCGTCCCGCATTGAGCCTAGAACAATCTGGATTACAAAAACTTTGCATTCTCCATAAATTTCAAAGATTTAAATCAGTCGTTAAAAAAATTATTTTTGAAATGCGCATTGCTAAAAATCAGCTTGCTTTTAATAAACCCGAAGACTTACTGAATGCTACAATTCAAAGCCAACACGCAGCTTTTAAAAACCCATCCCAAGAAACTCATTCGCTTGTTTATGCTGCAGAAAATCTGGATAAAGAACCTGAGTCTCAAAGAGACAGTACCTCTTCTCGCAACTATTTATTTAATGAGAATCTTATCGAAACTGGAACTGATAACAATATTTTTTGTGTAGGAGACAAAAAAGCAGTGCAAGACGACGAAAGTGGCTTCGGAAACAAAGAAGCCAACAGGCAGTCAGTGGAGCAGGTTGTTGTGAACGATGTCAACTTCAAATTAAGTAAACAAATACAACGAGGATTTAATGGAGGTATGCTTTGCATGACAACGATGTATGAAGTTGTTGACTTTGTTATGCAGGAATTATGCGACGTAGAATCTGTTCGCCGTGCAATGTACTGTCAGGTGCAACGTTATCTTATTAGGCGACAAGGATTTAATTTTTTTCTCGAAATACTGCAAGTAAAAGGTCTGCTTGATGCAGTGCAATACAATATGTTAAGTGGATACTTAGGACTTAGTTTTAAAGAAACCAAAGAAACTACAGTAAATGTCTTAGATGATCTTAATCTTATAACTGCTTTTCAAAAAGCGGATCTCATATTGACTCAGTCAAAGGTGTTTGATTGGGCAATAAGTGAACTCCAACAACTGGTCAACCAGGAACAGATCTCAATGAAACCAAAATTCCATTGCGGGAAGGATAATTCCAACTTGGGAACATATGTGTTCTTAAAGAAACTATCAAGAGCAAGGTTTCTTCTTAGTGTGTTCAGTATTCTGGCAAAAGATGTTGGACCAAATGAAATGTGTTTACTTGTCAATTCAGGAATACTTGGCACAATTTTAGGATTGTTACATCAAACAGGTGGTGATATTCCTACCAATAAAAAAGCTAATGAAGTATCTGTTGTTTATGAAGATACTATTTTAAAAGTAAGTTTAGAAACCTAGGGAAGTTTTTTATTTATATTACATTACTCTTATTGTTTAGCAAAAATCTAACAAATCGAATTTGACGGGACCTGATCTAGCAAAATTAATGAAAATCGGAACAAGAATATGTCGAGGTGTGGATTGGAAATGGGGTGATCAAGATGGCAATCCACCTGGTGAAGGAAGGATAATCAGTGAAGTTGGAGAAGATGGGTAAAATTTTGAAAATATTACTTGTGTACTTTGTCTTAGGGGCCCGTTATAGCTATCAATGAAACTCATCATTTTATTTTTTATTTTTTAGGTAAATTATCCACCATTGTTGGTGTTAATTGGTTATGAAATGAATCTAATAAATTATAGAATTTGTAACTAAAAAAAATAACATAATTTGAGCTTACATTGCGAAATATAATCCCTTTTGTTATCTCAATGGTAAAACTTTTAAAGTGTTATCCAAAAGAAAAAGAAAAAGAAAAGTAGACATGAAATTAAGAAAATCATATTTTCTATCGAAAAGCGTTTAGTAAATATTTATAACTGGTCCCTTACTTACGCCAACAAACGTTCTTTGGAAGATTATTTTATTTCAAAAATGTTGTTTGGGTTTTTTGATCCATAAAAAGAAAATGCGATTGAAAACTAATCCTTTTTTGTTGTGTTATCAATGTTTTGGGACATTTTCAACATTTTTAAGCGATGTTTCTTGTTTATTGAACCAATACATGGTCCAGTCAACGAATAATTCTAGGTACAAAAATTGAGGGCAGAAAAACAAAGTATGCAGCTCTGTAAGGACTAGCGAGGAGGTAAACATACTAAAAGTTGCCGATCCAAAGTTTACGCAAAAGGGTGCGGGGGCTTTGAATTCCCCTATTTTCCTTGATCCTAAAAAAAAAAATTAAAAACAAATTTGAAGTTGACAAAATTTCCTGCAAAAAGCGTAATATAGTTTTTGCGTATCTTCAATAGTTTCTGAGATATAAGCTTGAGAAGATCGGCAAGATTTGAACAAAAATTCAACAAAAACGATTTATTGTTGAATTTTGGTTTATATATTAGAATTTTTGATGTCCTAAATTATACCCTTATGCCGTAGCAATGTTTATTTAATTCATTAACCAAATTCAACAAAAATTATCAAAAACGATTTTTTTTTTAAATTTTGTTCACATATAAGCGATGTTCTCAAGCTTATATCTCAGAAACTATTGAAGATACGAAACTGTATTAACACTTGTTGTAGGAAATTTTGTCAGCTTTAATTTTGTATTTAATATTTTTTTTTGTAGGATCAAGGGTTTGTGAGTTATAAGCGAAAAACAGAAAAAAGGAAATTTAAAGCCCTTCCGCACCCCTTTGCGACCAACCTAAGATCAAGGACATTTAGTATTTTTACCTCCTCGCTAGTCCAAAAAAGCTGCAGACTTAGTTTTTCTACCCTAGATTTTTCCACCTAAATCCCTATCAGCATTTGTTGACTGGGCTGACAATATGAATTTTTTAAACTGTTATATAAATATTAATTATCTTACTTTATTTAATTCATTGCCAATTTTTTTTTAAATAATATAATTTTATTGCACTATTATTAATAAAACGGAAACACTGAATAAATTAAATAGAAAAAAACAAGACAAAACAAAATATTTACTGTATCAACTTAGATTAATATCACAGACTAAGAAATTCATTAATATTGTTTTTTAAACTCTATTTACTCCTCTTTCAATATAACGTGATTCGCATTACTTATTAAAATAGAAGGTTTAGTCAGAAGTATAAAGTTATTGCCCTAGCTGTTACTTCAGATTACAATATAAATGATGATTTCAATTTTTTCTTTTTACATGCGACTATAAGGCAAGTTTTGGATTAGTGCAAACAAAATTCTTTACCTGTTATTATATGTTGGTATTAAAAGACTTGATTTGGAGTGGTGTAAAACATTTTTTTTTAAACAACCAAACATGACATAACGATGATACAGAATATGAAAAAAGTTGGCTCTACAAGTTTGTCTGTCTGTCGAGAATTGATGAATCGATTTCCGCTTGTATGCAGATTGCACCATTTAACATGAACAAACCACTATTATATACAACCGATCCCAACGAAGTGAAAATAGCTATATCTAATCTTAGGTTCAATAAGGTTGCTGAAGCATATAGCCTTGTGGCCGAGCTGTTCAAAGCAGCTGGCGATGAATTGGTTAGGAGTATGCACCAGCTCATCTGCAAAATATGGTCGGAGGAAAGCATAACCGATGTATGAAACCATAACATTGTTTGTCCGACCCTGAAGAAAAGCGAACATATGTACTGCAGGGTTATCAGTCTTCTCAAAATCGCAAATAATATCTTGTCTGCAAAACTATGTGAACACCTGAAGCCATTTGTCTATATATCAGTGTAGCTTTAGGCCAGGAAATTCCGGTGGGATTGCATAAAGTCAGCGGACATAATGTCCATGGACATTATCAATCCATCACTTGATTGAAGTGATTTTATCAAAACTAATTCTTTTTGCCTCTTTTTCTGCTTTTCTGAAAATAGCGTTAGATTTTTTTTTGGATATAATTAGGTTGGACTTAGTACCGGTCTTTTCAACTTTTGATAAATCTCTGGTTTGGTCACCAGGTAATTTTCCTAACCAATTGTTTTCAAACTCGGTTAACTACAATTCGTCCTTTCAGCATTTTTTCTACTTTGGTTACCAAACCAGAGATTGTTCCAATTTTACAGTTTTTTTCAGATGTCAAACGGAATCTCTGGTAGTTTGTTGATGTTTTGTTTTTTTTCCTCGTTCTGTCATTAGTCAACAATAAAAGATAATTAATAACGTCAAACAAAATGATACAAATGTAAGCGAACAATGAACGGATTATAATTAGTGGGCTATATAGGACATGTGAGCTGGTTGTTGCAGAATATATGTATCGATTTATGCCGTTGATCATTGCATCCAATGTTCCAAAATGATTAGGTAGGTAAATGCCTTGCATATCCATAAACAACAGATGATAGTTGATCATCACTTTTGTCAATATATTGTTCTTCTAGTTAAGCGATAATCAACTATCTATTATATTAATATGATTTCACAAACATTTCATGAAAATATATTCGATAACCATAGAGGTTCTATGGTTAACCAAGCAAAATTGACTGGTTATTGATATTTTGAGATGAATTCTTGTTTGACAAAAAATATGTTATTTTGGATTGAAGTAATGGCCAGTTCGCTTTATCTAATTGAAATTTGCTTAATTTCTACAGTTACTGCTGGAATATTAGATGTTATATTTATAAATTTATGTGGAATTGATTTATGAACCAAAAGTCCAATTCCTTGCTTGGCGGTAGTTTTGCGGTTGCAGAAGTGATATGCATATTGTTTCGGTGGATGAAAACTGTAGTTCATAGGAATGTGTGTTTCTTGTAGTTTTAGTTCATTTATTAAAACCTGAAGTTCATGGTGGTTATTAAAATAACCATCCATGTTAATTGTTGTTTACGATGGTTTTGAACAAAGAGTGAGTAGGTATGGTTGTTGTGTTATTTTTTTGACTCCGCTGTCCGAGTGTTGAAGCGTTCAAGCTCCCAAGTGAGCTTGAAGGATTCAACACACGAGCAGCAGAGTCATAGATTTTTGGACCTATTGTGTTATCATTGCTTATCAGTTATCATCAGTATCCATCGCATTTACATAGTAGTTGTTTTTTTGAAGAAGTGCTTTTGTAACATTTGATAGTGTAGAAGAAGCTGTCGATGAATTTATATTTGGGTTTAAATTTGGTTTTTGGGGTTGAAGAAGTGTGGTTGTTTGTTTGGGTATTGCTGGTTTGTTAGAGCGAATTTTTGTTGTGTGTTTTATGTTTGTCTGTTTCGTAAACGGATTTTCTGTTGCTGTATGGGAAAAACGTAGTGGGATAGGAGGCTGGTGTGATTTTGAGGAGGTAGTTTGATTTTCCAGTGAATTGTTTCTTGCTTGATTTCTGTTTTTGATTTTGTCTGCGATAGTTGGCTTAAGACATGTCCTTTTCTTTGGAGCAGGAAGTTGATGCAGTGTGGGTTCGTCTCTGTAAATCTGCCAGGCTTCGCGAAGTGTGCAACGACGGGACGCGACGGTCCGATTTGATTTTGTTGACTGACGTATGGCGAAGGAAAGCTTGACATGAAGCATCATAAGAGTTATGGTTGTCTTCTTGGCAGTTAATGCAATATATGTGTGTGCATTCAGTGTGTGTTGGAGGAACGCAACATGCCTTGCAGACTTCGGCATTGGTGCAGTGATTTTTCGTGTGTCTAATTTTTGACTGGTAATGCATCTCATGTGGTTTGCGATGTACTCTTCAACCTTACAACTAAGCCATCCTAGTTTTATTGCTTATTAAAGCAAAGGTTAGAACTTTTTTGTGCATTTTTTTAATTTGCGTAATTTTCTGAGATTTTAGCTCACTTAAAAGTTCTTCTGCTGAAATGTCTTTAATGTGGTGATTTTCACTGGTATTGAATCAATGTGGGTTTGTTTATAAAATTTGTTTGCCGTTTGTACATTGGTTACTTTCACTAAGAGGTCAACGGACCGCATTGATTTAACTTCTAAACATTTTTTAGAGATAAATTCGATTATACGATTGATTTGCAATAGATTATATGACAAAAGTGGTCGTAATTTTTTGGGTTCATCGTCTTTGACTTTCGGAGTTTTTTTTTCTAAAGCTGAGATAACTAGATAGCGAGGAATACTGTCGTCGTTGGTGGGAATTTTAAAAACACTATATTACACATTGATATCAAATGACTGACCGTGTAAAGGTCGCTTAAGTGAACATCTAGATCGAGTCCGTTCAACCAGTTTTTGTGGAGGGGTTGGGAGTCCCCATAATTTTTTTTATTGTTTTTTTTTTCAGAAAGTTACACATTGATATCAAATGACTGACCGTGTAAAGGTCGCTTAAGTGAACATCTAGATCGAGTCCCTTAAACCAGTTTTTGTGGAGGGGTTGGGAGTCCCCATAATTTTTTTTATTGTTTTTTTTTCAGAAAGTTTTTTTTATTTAAGGCCAGGTTTCCCCTTGAAAAATTGATTGGTGTTTCACGCCAAACTTTGTAGCGTTTACAACTTTTTGAGTATTTGAATGAATTAAACGGGTTTCGATTGGAAAATTATCGGGCTAAATATTTCTGAAGTTATATAAATTAACATTTTTTTCTGTTCTAAAAAAACGAAAAAAACATTCAAAATCATCAAATTAAGGTAAGCACTTGCGCATATTAGTGCGGCTGGCTAGTGTTAAATATAGTTTTTTTTTGTATTTTTTCATTTTTTTGAAAAGGAAATATGTATTTGTCTCTAACTAGATCATTTTTTTATTATTATGTAGGATCCGATTTGGATCCTCTAATAAAAACAAGATACACAGACGACACGTTTAAAATGTATAATCGCGGATTACAAAACTCGTGACATTTGTGGCGGCTCTAATATTTTAATTTAACTTGAATTTACGGCTTTACAACTTCGTTCTTCGAATGCTTTACTTCAACTGACTGCTATATTCAAATCAAAGATCCTCTCTGATTCAAATAAAGGAAAAACAAATTCTGTCTGTCCATAGTACGTTTGTATGTATTGTTAGTAGTGTATCGTGTTCGTCGTGTATATTGTACGTTTATTATGTTAGTGATGGTGTTAAAAAACACTCACCAGTATTGCCCCATCCTACATAAGTATGTTTATTTATTCCAAGAAAAAAATTACAAAACTACGAAAATAGCGCAAATTTGCATTTTGGTATGAAAGCAATATTTTATAAAACTTCCAAAATATCTAAGGTAGCGAAGTCCAACTAACTTTATTTTAAAGTTAGAAGATGTGTACAGTTATGTGTATTTAAAAAAAAAAAACTAAAGTATTTACAATAAATTTGTTATTTAACAAAGATTCAAAAAACATTATTTGTTCTTCATAGTCTGGTCAAATTAGACCAAAAAATAAGAGTAAAGTTACATAAATTCCCACCAAGCTGAAAATCGGTAAGATTGTTTGAAATATCATTAAAAACAAAATTTGAAAGGTCAAAGGTAAAAAAAAAACAGTTTTTCGCTATTTTCAGCAAAATGGTAAGTTTTATCAAAAAATATTTCAAACAAAAATTGTAGATCATAAAATTATCTACAAAAAATTAATTAATACTTTTTTTTCTACGAGCCACCGTTTTTCAGATATAACGATTCAAAAAGTTGTAAAAGTTGTAATCGTCATAATATGCACACGTTTCCTCGCCACCTATGAGGTAGTGTACTTAGCGCGTTTTTTTTGTGTGGTTTCCCCAGTAGGCCTATTCCACGGGTCAGTTTTGATCCTGTTTAATTTGAAACTATTGAAAAATAATGGATATTAGCAGAGTTTGAAAAGATAAAAGCAATTTAAGTTAAAAAAAAGTAGTGAAATTTAATCGTCCGAGTCGTAGCTTTCAAAATCTTCTTCTTGTTCTTCTTCTTGATCTTCTTGTTCTTGTTCGTCTTGTTCTTGTTCTTCTTGTTCTTGTTCTTCTCCATCTTCATCCTGAGTGCATGTAAACTGCGTTAATAATAGCGATGTATCGCATGTTGCCTCTGGAATCAAACGGATCCTCTACTGTTGGTGATTCAATATTAGAGCACAACCGGCCTTGACAATGTGTACATGCCGGAGAACAGAACAGTCCGACTTTTTTGCAACCACATTTAGCAGCATCCCTTTTTGCAGTTGCAAAAAATAGAGTTCAGCAGTTTTTCCGTCGCAGGTGGAAGTAAAGTGTGCACTGGTTCTAATAAATTCTTGACCAACTTCCAACCCCAGTCTGTAGGGTCTAGCTGATAACCAAGCCAAACTTGAACTTGGTAATATACCCTAAAAAAATAAAACAATAATCTGACATTTTTGTTATAAAACTCAAAACAGCACGATATAGGCTAGGATAAACACGTGTTTTCACTACTAACTCGCGTTATTTTTCAATAGTTTCAAATTAAACAGGATCAAAACTGACCGACCCGTGGAATAGGCCTACTGGGGAAACCACACAAAAAAAAACGCGCTAAATACACTACCTCATAGGTGGCAAGGAAACGTGTGCATATTATGACGATTAAATCTACAATTTTTGTTTGAAATATTTTTTGATAGATAGATAGATAGATAGATAATAAGGATTTTATTGAATTAACATTTGAATTTAACAATAGTAACGTAATAAAATATACAAAAATCATTATGACATGGCATTAGCCGTCTGCCAGATTGACAACTATAATATGTATAATTCATTATAAATTTAATAACAGTTTAAAATAACATAAATATGTCGTTAAAAAAAGGGAATTATATGACAACCATTTAATTTTAAAAATTCAAATAAGAGTCCGTTAGTTATACATAAGTTCAATCAAAAATCTTCGTTAATTATTCTCTCTCTATATCTAAGCGCAATTACACAGTATTCATAAAGTCTTTCAACGTTCATATTATTCAATTCGTCCAAAACTTGATCTTCAGATAAATCATCGCTCCCAAGAACGCTTCTTCTGGTTTCTTTTAGAGTTGGGCATCTTCCCAAAAAGTGGATGACATCTTCTCTTTCCCTCATGTTGCAAATGCTGCATTCTAGAGGTAGATCAGGTCTGTGAGGCATGAAGTTCAGATTGAGGAGTTCGCTGCGAAGTCTGACCATTGTAGCGATAACGTTTACTTTGTTAGTATCACGAAAGTAGTTTTTTTCTGCCAAATTGTGGTTTTACCTACTGTAAAACTGTTCTGTAGATGGAACTGGAGGCTTCAGCTATATATTCAGCTCTACATTTCTCATCCACCTTCGAGATTACATTGTAGAAGAGAGCCTTGCAACTAACCATGTTTTCCAAATTTAAATCGAAGCTTAAATTGCATTCTTCAGCAAGTTTGGACCACTCTCTATACATGCTGTTTTGTTCGTTTATGGCCCTGATAGCTACCTTTCTTACTAATCTGAATTCTGGTAATTTGAAGATGTTCAGAAGAAAATCGGCTTGCAACTTCATGGTCTTTATATATAAAGGTGATAGTCCGGTTTCGAGCATTACTACGTAATTTGGAGTGTTAACTGGTAAGCGGAATATCCGTTTAATAAAGTGTGTCAAGAGCTTTTCCACCGTGTCAAACCTCATACATCCCCATACTTGAGCGCCATATAAAAGTATGCTCTCCGATACGGCTTCAAATACATTGTCCTTGCTGCTATGTGCAATGTAATATTTTTTGATAAAACTTACCGTTTTTCTGAAAATCACGAAAAATTGATTTTTTTTACCTTTGACCTCGAATAAAATTTTTTCCTTACAGGGGAAAGATGGGGAACTTTCAAATTTTGTTTTTAATGATATTTTAAACAATCTTACCGATTTTCAGCTTATTGAGAATTTATGTAACTTCGAATGTCTAAATTGACCGGACTATCAATTTCTCGCGCATTTCTCTGGGCCTTGAATTGTTTTTTTCTTATTTTTTTTAAACAGTCTGTAAATAAAAGGTACATAATATATCTTTTTTCTAGCTAGATCATTAAACAAATAAATAATTGAGTAACATTTTTAAAAAGCATTTCAAAATATCTACATTTCAAGTGCCGTTGTGAAGGATGATGAGCAAATGCAGTTTCAACATATTTTCTTTATTTTTCTTTTGTATTTTTGTATCAGTTACAATAAAAACAAAAGTTATTTTGTTTACCTTCATATTTAAATTTAGTTTTTGAAAAGTTGTCTATTTTCCGTTTTTTACCAGGAAAATTCCTGAATTACGCACACATAGAACTACAGTTTCGAACGAACGCCGCCGTCAAAACTTGCGCTGCTGATCATTCTCTTTCTCTTTATTCTCTTTGATTGCACAAAACAAGTTTTGTCCTACACAAGCGCGGATACAGGGGGGGCAATTTCTGTATAAATGTACCTATGTATCTTGCAGTAGAGACAGAATCAGCTGTAAGTAGGCATAGGTAGACATGCCTGTTGTATATTGAAATATAAACAATGTTTCCTGTTCAGAGTTCGAATTAATAATTCGAAAAAATAATACAGTAGATACTACATTACTTTCATCTTCTTTTTTTTAAGTAAATTTTTAACAAATGAAAGAAAATGAGAATGTATAGTATGTACGAAAATATTTTTTTTTTAATCTTAATCACTGTAAAAAATTGGTAGAATCCTTTTGATCTTTGGCATGGACTCATGTTCTTCCTTCCCGGTTGTTTTGTTTTGGTTTGATAAATAATTTTCAACGTACATATATGTTGCCTGTTTTAAGTTAGATATATGAATTACGACTTTAAATTGGACATTTGTTTCGGGATTCTCAATAATTGTATAACAGCCTTTTATTTTCACCACTTAGAAAATTGTTGGAGCAAATTCTTTTGAAAAATTATTGGTTGACAATTGTAGCATTGTATTTAAATTTCTATAGTACAACCATGGAGCAGCGCCATCTTAAGAAAGTTGTGAACTGCACATATAGAGGTTCTTACATTTACTAAGTGTCTATTCTGTTACCATAACAATAGTCGTCTACGAAACAAATTAATAATATATATTGTATTTTATTGGCTCTAAAATCTATATTCCCTTGACAAGAGTCATAAACAAAACAAAAATCATATATGTTTACGACTGTTGTCAGGGTTACAGAATAGACAACTAGTAAATGCACGAAACTAAAAATGTGTTTTTCACAAGTTTCTTAAGATGGCCAGGCGGTGATTGTTCAGCATGGAAATACTATACAAATGTATATACAATGATTGTAGTTTAGATCCAACCATGTCCCTGAGACTCTTCGATATGGTTGTTGAGTAGGTTTCACTTCAGTTTTATAGGTATTTCCACTTGGTATTTTTATTTTTTCCAAGTTCTCCATGTTCGATTTGATTGATTTCGGAACAAATCTTGATTATTCCAAGTTTAAATGCAGTTTCATATCCAATTAGTAATTTTCCAAGCTCGTTGGCAACAGAAAAATTTGCTTCAGTTCCATTTTGGCCAATTGCTGTTATAGCACGAAACATTCCCAAGAAATTCAAAACATGACCATCATAGGCTCTAAAATTCCTTCTTTCTAAATATAGCATTGACATTGTTTCAATTTAACCCATGTTTCTCTATCGTAAATATTATGCCGACTATCTGAATCAACAATTACTTTTTTTTCAATACCACCAGTTTCGCACCACAGTTTGTTGCTGCTGGATGAATCATAGATGATGCTGAAAATATCATCGTAATCCTTGTAGCTATTTACTTAATTCACTTGTTCATCTTGACGTTTGAATATATTCTTATTTGGATATTTTTGTTCTGATTTCCTCTCTTGGTAACGGCATCTCCTGGAGAAATGATTTCTACCGCAAGTATGGCAAACATTTCCCCGAGTAGGACACTTTTCGCCAGTGGCAATATGACCTTTTTGACCACACCGACCACATTCAACAAAAGAATTTCTAAAATTGGTATTGAATTGAAGTATATTGGATTTGGTATCAATTTTACAAATATCGATTGTTTCTCCTGATCCAATAGGTTCTGTGCTTGCATTGTTTGTTAAAGCTTTGTGTTGTTCGTTCACTGTTTCAAATATTCGAACCATCTTGATGATTTCGTTTAAACTTTGATCCCCACGTTCCAATATTTTGCGACATAATTTTTCGGATTTTCAACTGTTTGTGATTTGGTCTTTTATATTTTGGTCAATCTGATCAACAAAGCCACAGAAATCAGCTTGAATGCGTAGACGCATGATAAATGTATCGAAACATTCTTTTTGTCCCTGGTTCGTTTTACGAAAAACATGTCGCTCTAAACGTACGTTTATCTTAGGTTCAAAGAAATCACTGAATTTCTTAACAGCAGTTGCGTACACATTGTTTTGAAATGGAATGAATTTTTATGCTAACGGGCCTCTGCGTGTGTTTTATCAGTCATAGAATGTGAAAAGGTTTTTATTACAGGTATAGGTATGTAGGTAGACATCTACTTATGTAAATATGCATATCTATTTATTATATATGTACATATTTTGTACATATATGTAATCAAATTGTAATCCCTTCACACACTTGCCTTGTTTCTGAGCGCCAGTTTTTGATTAACGCTGCTCGCCTTTGAAACTCTCTACCTCGTCAGTTAAGAAGAGCAAATAACTTAACGTGTTTTAAGCGTGACTTGCTAAAATATTTGTCTACCGTATAAGTTTGTATTTTATTTGGTATTAACTTCTCTTTTGCTACATTTGGTGCTAGTATTAATTTTTAAATTTGGTGCTAGTATTAATTTTTAAATTACTATTAACTAGTACCGGGCATTGGTCGAAATTCGACCTTTTTTTTACTAATAAATACTGTTAATAAACATATGTATACGTTGTTTTATGTTATTAAACATATTAAATACATAGTATTATTATGTAAACGCTATTTTAAGTCACCCTTTTTCACTAACTTAATGGCAACATTTTTATATGAATATTTGAGAATATTTATATTGATTCTCTTCGGCTGTGTTAGTCGTATTAATGTTTTAAATGAAAACAATTTTCATTTATATTTTTCCCAACGTTTCGACGGTGGTTGCCTTTTTCTTCAGGGGAGCTTTATTTACAAAATTAAAAAAAATTTATTTTAACATATATAATTACATAATAGGTGGACAAAATATAACTAACATCGAGTTCGATATATAACAAAAAAGAATACATCGAACTCGATGTAAGTTATATTTTGTCAACCTATTATTAATTATGTTAAAATAATTTTTTTTTAATTTTGTAAATAAAGCTCCCCTGAAGAAGACGGCAACCACCGTCGAAACGTTGGGAACAAATGAAAATTGTGTTCATTTAAAACATTAATACGACCAACACAGCCGAAGAGAATCAGTATAAATATTCTCAAATATTCATATAATTATCAACTTGGTCAAAGCTACATATATATGGCAACATTTTTATATATTTTTTTTTTTTTTTTGGTATTTAAAGGTATTTACATTCCCGAAACCGATATCAAATGTTTATATTAATATGTTGCCGTTAAGTCAGGTAAATTAAATTTTATTTTTTTACAAGAATGAAAACAAAACAAGAAACGAAAACACAACGCGAAACGTCAAAAAAAAAAACGCTATGGCAAGCGTAAAACGGACACAATGATTCCGTTGTGTTCCGTCGCTGTTCAGTGCCGCTTCCACAGTTTCGACAAAAAGTTCATAATATTTCGTAGTTTTGTTTGTTTATTATTTTTCAGCAGATTTTAGTAAAATCGACGTTGATTGCAAAATTACAGTTTTAAACCCTTTCGCCCCTCGCTCCGCAGCCAAAAAATCCTACCATCTTCTTCTTCTTCTTCTTCTTTTCCGACGATATTATGACCTCGAGTGGGATCACAACTTTCCCACTTCACCACTTCTCTACTGATCTGCTTGTGGGGTTCGTCGGGTTGACCTCAGAAAGTGTCGGCAAGCTTCCCGGTTATGGATTAATCCATGTCTGAGGCCAACTGAATGCTGGTGTCGTTGCATTTGTTTTCTCCAGGAGTTCTTGGGCCTGCCTCTCTTCCGCGATTGTACTGGAACGTTGTATGATAATGCTTTTTGGACGGGGTTCTCTGCGTTTCTCCTAAGTACATGACAGTACCAGCTGAGTTTGTCGTGCTGCATTTTTTGAACGATGGTTTCTTTGACGTAGAGGCTTTTCCGGATCTTTCTACTCCGTATTCGGTCAAGCTTTGTCACTCCTGCTGTCATGCGAAGCATCTTCATCTCAGTTGCCGTCATTTTGCTTTCATACCACTGGTACATAGTCCAACATTTATAACGGTAAAACCATCCTCCACTCATAAGAGTGGAATCAGATTTGCCCTTCCATCCTATAGATACAGGGTCTATAGATGTCGTTGGATGAAAGGGTGTCCAGTAGGCCAGGACCAGGGTAGGCATGCTTGCTTGACCTTGGGCATAGCTCGTCGGTTTGTGGGTCGGGGTCTTTTGGCCTGCCTATCTGGACTACCGTAATAAAAACATGCCTATTTGAAAATTACTCAACAAGGAAAAACAAAATACAAAATTAAAATAAGCTAGGACAGATCATAATATGTTTGAACAGACGGACAAAACAAAAAGTAAAATAAGCTACGTTAATCAGTTAATTTTACAAAGAAATGTTAGGAAGCGGAAAGAACAATTTCCTAAGCTGACCACCTACTAGTCCTTTTAATGCACCCGGTACCTTTGGTGGTATTGGTACCGTTGAGCATCCCTCCCCTTTGACAACTCACTGCTGAGAAGGCACCATGGCTGTCGCGTGCTCAAAATATGCGACAGCCCCTAACATAAGGCTTAAAGCCTCACCTGCATCACTCAGATGCCCAGGACTCCCATATTCTGCTTGCCACCAATCACTCCTATGGGAAATTAAACATCCATAACTATGTATTTAACGCAAATACAAATTCATTTCATGATCATAAGCAAATTAATTTAATTACTATATATATTTGTATATGTATATTTTATGTACATAGCTTTAAGACAAAACAAAATTAATAAATTTTAAGAAAGTAGATAGGTAGGTTATAGGTATAACAAAAGATTATTAGCATTAATATTTTAGATATTTTTGTAGGTGTAGATACTATCTATATAAATTTACAAATTTAAGAAATATTATATGTACATATCATATAATTACTTATAGGTACGTCTCATAATTCCAAATTTAAAAGACTCAATGAACAATTGACAACATAAGTATTAAAATGAAAACTAAACGAACAATACAAACTATATAAGATCTAAAGGAATTGAAAGTTTTCAAACTGTCATCACACATGCGCCCTTGAAATTTAAATTTTAAAGTTCATTGTCAAGGTTGGATGGAAAATTTTGAAAAATAATAATGTGATTCTGTTTTTGGTTCTGGAAGTATTAAGTTGAATATTTGTTTTTTTTTTTGTTTTGAATTGGTGAAGAAATTCAATTGATTTTATTCGATTTTCAATAACTGATCTAAAAGTTCGAGATGTTTTTTTTTCTTTCTGAATTTAAATATTGGGAAGCAATTAAAAGAAAAAGAATACAAATTATAATGAAACAAGAATAAAGATTTAAAATCAACCAGCAGTGAAAAGTTCTTAAGAAAAAGGAAAAGAAAAAGAAATTAATTTGTAAAAAAAACTTCCTAAAATGTGAGAATGTCCTTAAAATGTGGAAATAAACTAAAATGTGAGAATGTCCTTAAAATGTGGAAATAAACATATTCTTTAAATGTTAAAATACTGAAATAACTATTTCGGCTTGAGTTTTTTTTTTTTTTTTTTTTGAATCAAAAAAAAAAAATGACAATATTAATTTAAAAACAACGAAGAACCTGCATCATATAATACTAAGACTTATGGATTGTTTTCGTGCCAATATGCTGTGATGTGATGAGAAATATTATCTGTTTTTGTTTTTGTATTGCTTAGTTTGTTTTTTTTTTTTTTAATGTTAATATATGTTTTCAATTTCCATAATAGTGATATCTAATATTGTTGTTGTTAATTTTAACGTAATTTTAAAAATATTATAATAATTTTCATTATTTTTGTTTGTTTGTTATTTACTTTAAATATGCTATTTCTTTATATGAAGATTCATTTGGTCTTGTGTATGTGAGTGTTTGAGAAATTATTTAAAATAGGTACATACGCTGGATTGCTGTGCGCACAACAACATGATAAAGGTATGCTTGTGATATTACTTTGTAATGATTTCCATTATTTTTGTTTGTTTGATTTAACAATATTTAAATGAATTTTCGTTTATTGCAAATATCATATATAACATCATATTAAATAATAATTTAATAATTAAACTTCAATTTTTCAATTTTGAAATTTTTCATTATTTTGTTTGCTACGTAAATTTATAATAACATAACAATTTTTATTTGAACTCTGAAACAAACATAACTATCTTTAAATTTTAATAAAATAACAATGTACTATAACTTCATATGAAAAAGATTGTTTTGTTTTTTTTTTGTTTAAATGGTTAGTAACTTAAAATATATGGAAGATTAAGTTTCCTTCTTTGGAGTAATTGGTGGCAGACAGGATGAGGAAGTTCTGGGCATCTGAGTGATGCAGGTGAGGCCTTAAGCCTTATGTTAGGGGCTGTCGCATATTTTGAGCACGCGACTGCCATGGTGCCTTCTCAGTAATGAGTTGGCAAAGGTGAGGGATGCTCAACGGTACCAATACCACCAAAGGTACCGGATGCATTAAAAGGACTAGTAGGTGATCAGCTTTAAGTGCCTCAGTTCTCAACTCGACACAACTGCTGGTGCCTGAAAAAAAGACATTCTGCTTAACAGACGAATTGGTACTGTGGTTCCCAATTCCGGACAGCATGCATTAAAAATTACCAGAAGGATGCCGAATCAAGAACTGAGCGGGTAGGTTTAGGAAATTTCAACCATGCAACCACAGCAACAGGAAAAGGAGTTCTATCATTCCCTCATCCGGACAGTAGCCACATAAATTGCAACATAACAAACCGAAAATTGAGAAACCGAAAGGCGATTTGAACAAAATCAAAATTCCATACAAAGACAATTCAATCTCTATTCCTTGCAAACAATCGTCAGGAATTCAGATCTTTCGCAAAACTCAACAGAACAAACGTCCATTGAAAGACGAGAGATAATAAAAAATCCGAATTCCTAAGAACCGTAAGAAGACATATAAGAAATCCACTAGTCCGCCTCCAAACATGAATAGAAACAAAAATTGCGAACAAAAAATGAAATTAAAAGTTAAAATTGAAAATCAATTACAAAAAAAAAAAAATTGAAAAATTTAAAGAAAAAAAAACAACAAAAATGCCCCAGAAGATGTCGGGGAAATTCTTTTCAGAGCTCTGCCCCACGTTATGGGCGCCACCTATAACGGTAAAACCATCCTCCACTCATAAGAGTGGAATCAGATTTGCCCTTCCATCCTATAGATACAGGGTCTATAGATGTCGTTGGATGAAAGGGTGTCCAGTAGGCCAGGACCAGGGTAGGCATGCTTGCTTGACCTTGGGCATAGCTCGTCGGTTTGTGGGTCGGGGTCTTTTGGCCTGCCTATCTGGACTACCGTAATAAAAACATGCCTATTTGAAAATTACTCAACAAGGAAAAACAAAATACAAAATTAAAATAAGCTAGGACAGATCATAATATGTTTGAACAGACGGACAAAACAAAAAGTAAAATAAGCTACGTTAATCAGTTAATTTTACAAAGAAATGTTAGGAAGCGGAAAGAACAATTTCCTAAGCTGACCACCTACTAGTCCTTTTAATGCACCCGGTACCTTTGGTGGTATTGGTACCGTTGAGCATCCCTCCCCTTTGACAACTCACTGCTGAGAAGGCACCATGGCTGTCGCGTGCTCAAAATATGCGACAGCCCCTAACATAAGGCTTAAAGCCTCACCTGCATCACTCAGATGCCCAGGACTCCCATATCCTGCTTGCCACCAATCACTCCTATGGGAAATTAAACATCCATAACTATGTATTTAACGCAAATACAAATTCATTTCATGATCATAAGCAAATTAATTTAATTACTATATATATTTGTATATGTATATTTTATGTACATAGCTTTAAGACAAAACAAAATTAATAAATTTTAAGAAAGTAGATAGGTAGGTTATAGGTATAACAAAAGATTATTAGCATTAATATTTTAGATATTTTTGTAGGTGTAGATACTATCTATATAAATTTACAAATTTAAGAAATATTATATGTACATATCATATAATTACTTATAGGTACGTCTCATAATTCCAAATTTAAAAGACTCAATGAACAATTGACAACATAAGTATTAAAATGAAAACTAAACGAACAATACAAACTATATAAGATCTAAAGGAATTGAAAGTTTTCAAACTGTCATCACACATGCGCCCTTGAAATTTAAATTTTAAAGTTCATTGTCAAGGTTGGATGGAAAATTTTGAAAAATAATAATGTGATTCTGTTTTTGGTTCTGGAAGTATTAAGTTGAATATTTGTTTTTTTTTTTGTTTTGAATTGGTGAAGAAATTCAATTGATTTTATTCGATTTTCAATAACTGATCTAAAAGTTCGAGATGTTTTTTTTTCTTTCTGAATTTAAATATTGGGAAGCAATTAAAAGAAAAAGAATACAAATTATAATGAAACAAGAATAAAGATTTAAAATCAACCAGCAGTGAAAAGTTCTTAAGAAAAAGGAAAAGAAAAAGAAATTAATTTGTAAAAAAAACTTCCTAAAATGTGAGAATGTCCTTAAAATGTGGAAATAAACTAAAATGTGAGAATGTCCTTAAAATGTGGAAATAAACATATTCTTTAAATGTTAAAATACTGAAATAACTATTTCGGCTTGAGTTTTTTTTTTTTTTTTTTTTGAATCAAAAAAAAAAAATGACAATATTAATTTAAAAACAACGAAGAACCTGCATCATATAATACTAAGACTTATGGATTGTTTTCGTGCCAATATGCTGTGATGTGATGAGAAATATTATCTGTTTTTGTTTTTGTATTGCTTAGTTTGTTTTTTTTTTTTTTAATGTTAATATATGTTTTCAATTTCCATAATAGTGATATCTAATATTGTTGTTGTTAATTTTAACGTAATTTTAAAAATATTATAATAATTTTCATTATTTTTGTTTGTTTGTTATTTACTTTAAATATGCTATTTCTTTATATGAAGATTCATTTGGTCTTGTGTATGTGAGTGTTTGAGAAATTATTTAAAATAGGTACATACGCTGGATTGCTGTGCGCACAACAACATGATAAAGGTATGCTTGTGATATTACTTTGTAATGATTTCCATTATTTTTGTTTGTTTGATTTAACAATATTTAAATGAATTTTCGTTTATTGCAAATATCATATATAACATCATATTAAATAATAATTTAATAATTAAACTTCAATTTTTCAATTTTGAAATTTTTCATTATTTTGTTTGCTACGTAAATTTATAATAACATAACAATTTTTATTTGAACTCTGAAACAAACATAACTATCTTTAAATTTTAATAAAATAACAATGTACTATAACTTCATATGAAAAAGATTGTTTTGTTTTTTTTTTTGTTTAAATGGTTAGTAACTTAAAATATATGGAAGATTAAGTTTCCTTCTTTGGAGTAATTGGTGGCAGACAGGATGAGGAAGTTCTGGGCATCTGAGTGATGCAGGTGAGGCTTTAAGCCTTATGTTAGGGGCTGTCGCATATTTTGAGCACGCGACTGCCATGGTGCCTTCTCAGTAATGAATTGGCAAAGGGGAGGGATGCTCAACGGTATCAATACCACCAAAGGTACCGGATGCATTAAAAGGACTAGTAGGTGATCAGCTTTAAGTGCCTCAGTTCTCAACTCGACACAACTGCTGGTGCCTAAAAAAAAGACATTCTGCTTAACAGACGAATTGGTACTGTGGTTCCCAATTCCGGACAGCATGCATTAAAAATTACCAGAAGGATGCCGAATCAAGAACTGAGCGGGTAGGTTTAGGAAATTTCAACCATGCAACCACAGCAACAGAAAAAGGAGTTCTAACATTCCCTCATCCGGACAGTAGCCACATAACCGAAAATTGAGAAACCGAAAGGCGATTTGAACAAAATCAAAATTCCATACAAAGACAATTCAATCTCTATTCCTTGCAAACAATCGTCAGGAATTCAGATCTTTCGCAAAACTCAACAGAACAAACGTCCATTGAAAGACGAGAGATAATAAAAAATCCGAATTCCTAAGAACCGTAAGAAGACATATAAGAAATCCACTAGTCCGCCTCCAAACATGAATAGAAACAAAAATTGCGAACAAAAAATGAAATTAAAAGTTAAAATGGAAAATCAATTACAAAAAAAAAAAATTGAAAAATTTAAAGAAAAAAAAAAACAACAAAAATGCCCCAGAAGATGTCGGGGAAACTCTTTTCAGAACTCTGCCCCACGTTATGGGCGCCACCTATAACGGTAAAACCATCCTCCACTCATAAGAGTGGAATCAGATTTGCCCTTCCATCCTATAGATACAGGGTCTATAGATGTCGTTGGATGAAAGGGTGTCCAGTAGGCCAGGACCAGGGTAGGCATGCTTGCTTGACCTTGGGCATAGCTCGTCGGTTTGTGGGTCGGGGTCTTTTGGCCTGCCTATCTGGACTACCGTAATAAAAACATGCCTATTTGAAAATTACTCAACAAGGAAAAACAAAATACAAAATTAAAATAAGCTAGGACAGATCATAATATGTTTGAACAGACGGACAAAACAAAAAGTAAAATAAGCTACGTTAATCAGTTAATTTTACAAAGAAATGTTAGGAAGCGGAAAGAACAATTTCCTAAGCTGACCACCTACTAGTCCTTTTAATGCACCCGGTACCTTTGGTGGTATTGGTACCGTTGAGCATCCCTCCCCTTTGACAACTCACTGCTGAGAAGGCACCATGGCTGTCGCGTGCTCAAAATATGCGACAGCCCCTAACATAAGGCTTAAAGCCTCACCTGCATCACTCAGATGCCCAGGACTCCCATATCCTGCTTGCCACCAATCACTCCTATGGGAAATTAAACATCCATAACTATGTATTTAACGCAAATACAAATTCCAAAACAAATTCATTTCATGATCATAAACAAATTAATTTAATTACTATATATATTTGTATATGTATATTTTATGTACATAGCTTTAAGACAAAACAAAATTAATAAATTTTAAGAAAGTAGATAGGTAGGTTATAGGTATTACAAAAGATTATTAGCATTAATATTTTAGATATTTTTGTAGGTGTAGATACTATCTATATAAATTTACAAATTTAAGAAATATTATATGTACATATCATATAATTACTTATAGGTACGTCTCATAATTCCAAATTTAAAAGACTCAATGAACAATTGACAACATAAGTATTAAAATGAAAATTAAACGAACAATACAAACTATATAAGATCTAAAGGAATTGAAAGTTTTCAAACTGTCATCACACATGCGCCCTTGAAATTTAAATTTTAAAGTTCAATGTCAAGGTCAGCATGAAAACTCACTCAGAAAATAATAATAAAGAATAATAATCAAACAAAATCACATACCTGGAATCCTATTCAGTGTGCGCACAAACAGCAGAAGTTCCTGTGATAAAAATGGAAAAGCAAAGTACACACAAAACTCACTCTGAGTGGATTTTCGCATATACTACCAATGACACACACAAACACAATTAAAATTAGGTAATAGAGATTAGTTTCAAATTTAAAGGTAATAGCAATGAATAAAGACAAATGAAAACAAATTTATAACAACAAAATTGAATACAAAAAAAAATCCGAGCTTATATAGGTAGTTACTTACTCAATTAAAACTACACAATAAAAATAAAGAACAACAATTACAATACAAATTAAAATTCACTTCTATCAGTTCAAACTTGGTGATACTCTCTTCTTCCTTTAAAATCCAAAATCTTGTTTCTCAATGTATTAAGATGTTCAATTTGTGTTGAGTTTCAAGAATAACGGTGCAAGGATAATTTTACCAAAGTTTATTGATTCCGTGTTTTTATTAGACTCGGATACTAGTTAGACTTTATGTAAGCGAGGTCTAACTTTGAATATATATTTAGATGGGAGGCGTAGATACACTTCTTCTGAAGTAGTTGGATATAAAAAAAAAAAAAAAAAAAACAAATGGAATATGGAAAATGGAGCACTATTAAATGTACATTAATGCAGGAACTTCTATAGGTGCACAGGTCTTTCTCTTTTCACTTTTCGAAAATTTTCTTAAAATCACAAATTAACGTATTGAAGTTTCTTTTTTTTCTTTTTTTTTCTTTTTTAAATTACATATTTATTTTTATTTTCGTTTTTCTTGGTTTTATTATTGCAATTCCGGTCATATAATTTCGAACTTTTGTTAAAAAAAAAATCTTGCAAACTTTTTGTTTCACAATCAAAACACGATCTATCGAAAACCCAGTCAATACCGCGATGGTTGACGTCGTCATCACAGGTTCCTTTCTTATTGATCATATATCCAAGGTATTTGAACTTTTCTCACTTGGGAAGCACAGTTCCGTTCAAATAAATATCCGGAATAGGCCTGAGTGGATCAGAAAATGGGCAGCAAAGGTATTCGGTCTTTTTGGCGCTTATGCGATACCCATTTCCCTCCAGAACGTCCACCCATACGTCCAGTGCTCGTTGCAATGATGAAGGATCTTGACTTATGATGACTCCATCGTCAGCAAAGAATAACTGAGTCACTTGCCTTATCTTCAAGTAGATAATCAAGCACTGTTATAAAGAGCAATAGGCTCAAGACTTGGTGTACACCAACTTCGATTGGGAAATTTTCGGTGACTCCTGCAGTGCATCGAACCTTTGTTTTGACTTGCTCGTACATATCCATGATCATCTGCACGTAGATTTCGGGAACTCTTCGTTGCCTTAGGGCAACCCATATCAGATCCCGTGGTTGTCGATCGAACGCCTTTTCAAAATCAACGAACACAGCATGCAAATTGTTCGAGGAATCGCGATGTTTTTCTATCCTGATTCTTACACTCTGGATTGCATCTGTGGTTGATTTGCCCGAGACAAACCCGCACTGGTCATCACATAGCCGTATTATTTTTCGCAGGCGGCCATCCAATACCCGCTCAACGATCTTCATGGCATGTGACATCAGCTTGATTGATCGGTAATTGTCGCAGTTCCTCGTATCACCCTTTCCCTTGTAAATTGGGAGAAGATAACTTTCCCTCCATTGATAAGGCATTTGGTCACCTCTGATAAATTTGGAGATGAGAGCCGTGAGCCATCTGAGCCCGATGTCTCCCATCTTTTTCCAGAACTTAGAAGGTATCCCGTCTGGCCCAATCGCTTTTCCCTTTTTGGAGCTTTTCACCGCCGCATTAACTTCTTCGACTGTAATGTCGGGCACTTCTTCATAGTTTGGTGCGGCTTTGGAAAGTATATTCTGGGGAACTGTTCATTTAAAAGTCCTTCGCAATACTGTCGCCATCTGTGAAGAATTTTTTCGTCATCCACAAGAAGTTGGCCTTGAGCATCGCTTATGAATTTAGGTGAGCAGATCTCCAGCGCATTTCTCCTTCTTTGAGCGGCAATTTTAAAGATAGTTGCGCCCTTGTTAATGTTGACGTGTCACAGTTCCTGAAGGGCCTGGTTTGCATCAGCAGCCGGTGCAGATATTTCTTCCAACTCCTGATACATGCTCTCCGTACTCTCTCCTTTAAGTTGGGCACACTTCTTTTTTGCTTCTTTCTTGGAGCATCTACTTCAAGGCGTTCTTTTTCCTCTTTGTTATGAGAGGGACACATTGACCAACCTTTGAAAGCTAATTTTTTCCTAGTCATCACTGCTTTTGCTTCATCGCTCCACCACCATGTTTCCTTGTCCTGTTGATGGTAGTGTCCTTTTGCGGTGCCTAGCAGTGATTTGGCTTTTAGAAGGCAGGTTCGTTGCAGAGAATTCCACATATTTTGTGCACCACATTCTTCATTACCAGCTCTGTTGATGGTGTGGAACAGAACATTTTTCATCTTAGAGATAAAAGCTTCTCTCTTTTCTTTGTAAAGATTGTACCACTTGAATCTTCCTTGAGTCTCTGCTTGTTTGTTTTTCCTCTTCGTTTCCATGAGAAAATCTGTCACCAGAAGACGATGTTGCTGGGTACTCGCTTCTCCTAGTATCACCTTGCAATCCTTGACATGTGGCTTCATGAAACTGTTTACCAAATGGTAGTCAGTCTGAGTTTCATTCCCTCCACTGCTAAAGGTGACCAGGTGTCGGCTGTGTTTGATAAACATAGTGTTTAAAACGATAAGACCATATGACCTGCACATGCTAAAGATGTCTTCACCAGGAGAATCCCTGATGCCGTATCCCATGCCACCATGGCAGTCCTTATAGTCCTCGTTGGTCTTCCCGACATGTCCATTCAAATCTCCTCCCACAAACAAAAGTTCTTCTGTCGAGACTTTCTTAAGGAGGTTGTGAAAATCTAACCAGAACTTATCTTTTTCCTACCAAAATATGATTTAAGTATGTGGGCTTTAGGTCAATAAAAGATGTTTTTTTAATAAAATTATTGCGACGTTTCGAACGTGTTTACGTCCATCATCAGGCCTTTATTCAATAATAAAACAATTATTAGATACAAAAAATTATTTGTGATATGTCACATAACTTACAAAATTTTTTTAACATCAAATTAATAAAATTTATTAATTAGCACCAACAAAAGCACTTTAAAACTGAACATGACTGTAAAATAAAATATTTGTTAACTACATTAAAAACATTAAGAAACAAAATTAAAATTACTTATTTTGTAAATAAAACAAAACCAAAATGACATTTTTATTATTACTTTAAATTTACTATTTAAAATTTTAAACATTAACGTCTCTGCACGGTCTCTTAACTACTTGGCTATACGAATAGCTCAGCTTATCGCAGTCAGATCTACGGTTAATTGCCCAGCTTTCTCCATCTTCTCTACTTTCCCTTTGGTATTAGTAAATATTTCCCTTTTTTGAGTGTGTGCAGACCTGAAAGCTATTTTTATTTTATTTTTGTCTCTTATCGCGGCTGCCTGCATACGGTTGGACAGAGATGGTATAAACAATGCGCTTCTGTATGAGAATATATTTTCTGTTTGCGACGTTTCTCTTTGTTTTTCTTTTTTCTCATTATAATTTGTTAAGAGATTTTGGATAATGGTAGGAGGAAAAGAATTGTTGAACAGGGTGTTCCTAATAATTTTTAAATTTTTAGGATAAAAACTTTTGTCACTGGTATCAAGAACCCGGTTTATAAAATTTTGCGCAGTATTAACAATAACTTGTTTTGGCTGTTTCGAGTTAAAGTTAATAAGTCGTCCCGAAGATGTGGGTTTATGATACCAATCGAAAATCAATTTATTTCGTTTTCTCACAACCATTACATCTAAATATTGTATTTGCCCATCTTTTTCCTGTTCTACCGTGAATTGGATACGTGGGTGAAAGGAATTAAGAGCTTTTAGCGTTGAATCTATGTTCTTTATATTTATAACGGCAAAAAGATCAGCCACATATTTTGTAACCATTTTTGGCTTAGGTTAGGTTAGGTTTGCGGGTTGCTGTAGGAGAGCTAATAGCTCAGCCCCAGCACACTTAGGTCAATGTAGACCCATTGTGATGCCCATTTGAGGGTTTACCAATTCCTCCTCTTACCATACACGTGGTCCATATTTAGTTCCTTAGTATCATCCCGGGGTGTTCAACCATCCGTTTCCTCTTGCGAATCTATATAGATTTGTTATTGGGCACTCTGATAGTTCTTTGATGCTTTCGAAGAAGTATTTCCCCAGAGTTTTATTTCTTAGATGGCAGAGACTGGGGCAGTGACAGAGGTAGTGGGTTATATCCTCATGTTCTTCCTCGTCACTGCAACCTCTACATAGATCATTATCAGTTAGACGTTAGGCTTTTTCATTTCCCATGATGCCCGCGTGACCGGGGACCCAGCAGAGTGTTATATTATGCTGTGTGGCAAGAACTTTAAGCTCTTCGCGACAGCTTTTCACAAGCTTGGACTTTATTTCAACAGCAGAAATTGCTTTTATCGCTGCCTGGCTATCGATGAGAATGGTAATATCCTCTCGGGGCAGTGCCATCATTGATGCCACTCTGGCTGCTTTCGTTACTGCTAGAACCTCAGCTTGGAATACACTACTGTTATTGGGAAGTCTGATTGAGCCTTCTATATTCAGAGCTTCTGAGAAGAAGCCAGCCCCAGTACCTTTATCCATTTTTGAGCCGTCTGTAAAGATGGATTTGGTTGTAGGTTGTAGAACTTAATTATTAATCCACTCTTCTCTACTTGGGAACAAGCATTGGAATGGCCTTTCAAAATCTGTAAAGGGAACTATGTAGTCAGACTCTACATTTGTTCCTGTGTGGATGTTCAAAATTTCGGAGTGTCCAGTTACATTGGATCTCCAGAGATTAGATTGGCTAATCCTGAGAGCGCTTTTTGCTGCAGTTTCCTGCATATAAAGGTCAAGTGGCAGAAGGTTAAGTATGGTTTCTAAACCCGCCGTGGGTGTCGTGCGCAAGGCACTGGTTGATCCAATGCATGCAAGTCTCTGGATGTTAGTCAATGCCTTAAGGTTTGTAGCTTTGTTAGCGGCTTTCCACCAGACTAAGCATCCATACGTCAGTATCGGTCTCACTATCGCAGTGTACATCCATAGAATTACCTTGGGTTTTGGGCCCCAGTTTTTCCCAAAAATTCTGCTGCATGAGTAGAATGCGATGGATGCCTTTTTGACTCTATCTTGGACGTTCATTTTCCAGTTCAATTTCCTATCAAGTATGATTCCCAGGTATTTCGCGCTTTCGGATAACTTGAGGGGTGTGCCTTCAATTGATGGCAGATTGAATTGTGGAATTATTCGTTTGTTCGTGAATAGAACTAGTTCTGTTTTTTGGGGATTAATACCTAGGCCGCATTTTTGGGCCCATTTGTTCAGTGTGTTGATAGCTCTTTGGAGGATATCACTGATGGTGTCTAGGAATTTCCCCGTGGCCATTATGACTAGGTCATCTGCGTAGGCAATGACTTTTATCCCATTATTATTAAGCAGTACTAAGACCTCATTCACAACTAATATCCACAGTAGTGGTGAAATAACCCCGCCTTGGGGTGTACCTCTTGAGGCAGTCATTTTCAGTTCTGTGTTAGCGAGGGAGGTGTTTTTATTTCTTTTGTTTAATAGGCTTAGTATTATTTGAGTAATACTGTTGTCAATGTTCATGCTTATTAAGTTTCTTTCTATAGCACTAGCCTCAACATTGTTGAAAGCGCCTTCAATGTCGAGAAAGGCTGCTAATGTCTATTCTTTTTGATCGAGTGATTTGTCTATAGTACTGACTACTGCATGAAGGGCAGTTTCAACACTTTTTCCTTTCATGTACGCATGCTGGTTCTGGGATAAGGTTCCTGGATTAAGCATGCTACGTATAAATACATCGAGTAGTTTCTCGAATGTTTTAAGCACAAACGATGTTAGGCTTATTGGTCTGAAATCTTTTGGCGTAGTATGAGTTGGTTTACCGGCTTTGGGTATAAAAACAACTTTGACTTCTCGCCAAGTTGCGGGTATGTGTGTGTACATAATACATCGCATGAATAGTTCTTTTAACACTGGTATTAACAGGTGCTTTGCCTTTTGAAGCATTATTGGATTAATACCATCAATGCCTGGTGATTTGTATGAGGAGAAGGAGTCAATTGCCCACTCTATTCCTTTCTCACTAATTACTTTTTCCGGGACTATATTATTGTGGGGATTTTCGTAATTGGCATCTGTGCCCGGCTCAGGCTGCGTTTTAACACACCCAGGGAAGTGTGTATTTAGTAGGAGTTCTATTGTTTCAATACAGGATTGAGTCCATCTGCCACTGTTATCTATAAGATAGCCAGGGGTTACCGGTTCCTTTGAGATGACTTTTCTCAATCTTGCTGATTCAGAATATCCCTCAATGCCATTGCAGAAAGTCCTCCAAGATGTTCGTTTTGCACTTTGGGTTGCATTTTTGAACTTTCTTTGACCTTCTTTGTAGAGGTCCCAATCGGACGCTGCATTGCTTCTTCTTGCGGCATTGAAGAGTTTTCTTGCTTCTTTTCTTAGATGTTGTAGCTCTTTATTCCACCAATGGGGTGATGTTTTTGTACTCGGAGCTATTACGGGGCATGATGTTTCGTATGCGCTTTTGAGAATCAGGTTCAGTGTCTCAACCGTATTGTCAATATCTTTAGGTGTTTCATAATTCAGGCCTTTTAATATGTCTTGTTTTTCCTCTACTTTTGTGATAAAACGATCCCAGTTAGTTTTTCTGGGATTTCTATACGGTTCTTTCTGTTTTATATTATCTCCAATTTCAAATTCGATACTTCTGTGGTCAGAAAAGGAAGGTTCAGTAGATACTTTCCAGCCACTTAACGAAAAGGAGTTAGAGTTGTTAATAAGGGTTATGTCTAGCACTTCCCTTCTATTTCTAATAACGAATGTTGGTTCGTTGCCTATGTTTCCTATAACTAAATTATGTTCTATAATAAATTAAAGAATTGACTCACCTCGTGGGTTGGTGTTTGTGCTACCCCATTGTACATGATGCGAGTTAGCATCACATCCGAGGATAAGGTCCCATCTATTATCTCGAGCTTTTTTAACGAGCTCCTTCGTCATTTCGTTGGGTGGATCGTCCGTCCCATGTGGCATGTAAATTGATGCGAAGACGATTGGATGGCCATTCTGTCGTTCGCATTTTACAGCGGTCTGGTCAATATTGCTGTGGGTGGATAAAAGAAATAGGTTAACCTGACTTTTAGCTACAATGCAAGTTCGAACTGTACATTCATTGTTCTGTGGAATGGTATACGTTACCAGGTCTTTCGATCTAAGCCCTCGTATTTGACCTCGAACTACCCAAGGTTCTTGCACCAGAGCTAGATCAATATTGCCGCTTGTCATAGCATGTACTAGGTTAGCGCTAGCGGCTTTGCTGTGATGAAGATTAATTTGACGTATCTTCATGCCGGCTAGTCGTTTCCCCGCTTTTCTTCTTGTACACCGTCACAAATGGTCTTATCTTGCATCGGGTGATGCCGACGCGTATTTTTGTTCCGGGTTGAGGTTTTGGATGTTGAGTTGCACTCTTTCTTTCGGCAGATAAGGGCCGGGAAGGAATAGACGACCCTTAGATTTGGCGAATTCCAGAAGTTCTTTCCTATCGCTTTTGGCCATGGTGCTTTTGTGTTGGCGATGAACTTCTTCAACCAATTGAGGGTTTCCGCGTCCTCACATTCCATCACTTTGAATCCTTTCAGAGATGTAAGCTGTCCAAAGTGCGGGATATGCCCAGCTACTTTGTACGAGTCATTCACCCCATCAAGGATTCTGACTTCAATCAATCTCCATTGGTCATCTGTCAGCCTCCGTTCTGGGTTACCAAAGTCAACAACTGCGACCCGGTGACTGTCTCTGACCACATTGGATATAGTTCTTTGTTTTTTCTTTTGTTTGGGTGAAGGAGAGAATGTGTCGTCATGCCTACCTCTTTTTACACAAACCGCAACTGGCTTCGGTCCCGTGTTTACTACACCGGCGGCATTTGTTGATGCCAAAGGCGAGGGTTGAACTTTGCCATTCCCTCTCCCTCCAAGCTTCCTTGCGGGTTCCCTACTGCATGTCGGCACATTATCTAGGGTTTCTCTAGCTCTAGCTAACGATAATTGCTGTCTTTCCGTTAAGGAGCTGGGTTCTATACCCTTGAGGCGTTGGAGCGTTCTTTTGGCGTTACGTACTCTATTCGGGCCGTACTTCAGCGATGCTGTTTGAATGTCAGCCTGAGCAGTACCTCCTGCGTTGGTTTCCCTCTGCAAGGAGAGTAATGTACAGACACTGCCTATAGTCTCGTCCCCGTCTTCCCGTACGTCTACTTTTGGGATCAAGTTTCCTGTTGAACTCGTCGTAGGTCCCGACGGGCTTGTGCCTGTCACAGTCCCAGATTTGTTCACCAGTTCCCCATCACCGCCTACACCATTTTTGGCTTACATGCCAATTTGTCAAAAACCTCTTCTAATAATGATTCCATTAATATATCAGCAACGATAGGTGATGCTGGACTCCCCATAGGAACTCCTTGTTTCTGTTGATAAATTGTATTATCAAATTCCAAATAGTTATTCTCTACGATGCAAAACCGTAAAATATCCATAAATTGGGACTTTTTAATTTTAGTGTGGTCTTTAATGGCGCTTCAATGTTTCTCTATTATACCCAATGCTATGTGTATAGGTATGTTTGTAAATAACGATACCACATCAAAAGATACCATAACATCATTTTCTTCCAACTCAAGGGAAGAAACTCTTTCAATGAACGCGGCTGCGTTTTTCACATTGTATTTAGATTCCTCCGTCAGTTTGTTTAAAGTTTTTACGATAAACTTCGAAAGCTCATAAGAAGGTACACTTGTAGAAGCACATATTGGTCTTAAAGCCATGTCTAATTTGTGAATTTTTGGTAGGCCATATATTTTTGGACTATTTGCTGTGTACGTAATCATACGGTTCTTCTCATATATATCTATTAAATTTTGCTCAAATAGATTTTTAACAAACTTGTTGTTTTTGTTTTGTAACGTCGATGTTGGGTTACTTCTAAGAACTCTATATGTACGTTTATCATCCATCAAATTCTTCATTCTGGTCTGGTAGTCTTTTTTAAATAAAGCCACAGTTACATTGCCTTTATCTGCTGGTACTATATAAATATTTTTATGCTTTTTGAGAAACTTTTTTGTGTCATTATAAACTTTATTTATAAATTTGTCAAATAATGACGTAGTTGATGTTCTTAAATGGTTTTGTAAAATATTGGTGAAATTAGTACGCGCTGTTTCTTGGTCACCCTGTACCAAAGTTTTAATCATCTCTTCACCATCTGCAATCATTTTAAATATTGGTAAATCTCCTTTTTTAATAGGGAGAGCGAACTTGTGTCCCAATGATAGAAGCCATTTTACGTCTTCCGGAAAAACTACATCTGTCTTATTGACAAACCATTTTTCTTGAAAATTGGTACCCATTTTTTCCTTTAGCTCAACTTTCAACTTTTCAAGTTTTTTTGCATGTTGTTCCGGGTTCTTGATACCAGTGACAAAAGTTTTTATCCTAAAAATTTAATAATTATTAGGAACACCCTGTTCAACAATTCTTTTCCTCCTACCATTATCCAAAAACTCTTAACAAATTATAATGAGAAAAAAGAAAAACAAAGAGAAACGTCGCAAACAGAAAATATATTCTCATACAGAAGCGCATTGTTTATACCATCCCTGTCCAACCGTATGCAGGCAGCCGCGATAAGAGACAAAAATAAAATAAAAATAGCTTTCAGGTCTGCACACACTCTAAAAAGGGAATTATTTACTAATACCAAAGGGAAAGTAGAAAAGATGGAGAAAGCTGATGTCGTTTACCAAATAAACTGTTTAGGTAAGAATGAGACCAAATGCGACCCGGTGTACATAGGCACATCCAAGCAGAAGCTTAAAAATAGTCTATGTGGCCATAAGTCAGACATCAACAGCAAGAGTCAACAGAAGACTGCGCTTGCTCAGCATTGTTTAGAAGAAGAACAATTGCCTGATTTTGAAAACGTTTCGGTGTTGCAGACTGAGAAGCATTATAATAAGAGAATGCTCTTAGAGATGCTGCACATAGTAAACAATGATAGGGCAATTAACCGTAGATCGGACTGCGATAAGCTGAGCTATTCGTATAGCCAAGTAGTTAAGAGACCGTGCAGAGACGTTAATGTTTAAAATTTTAAATAGTAAATTTAAAGTAATATTAAAAATGTCATTTTGGTTTTGTTTTATTTACAAAATAAGTAATTTTAATTTTGTTTCTTAATGTTTTTAATGTAGTTAACAAATATTTTATTTTACAGTCATGTTCAGTTTTAAAGTGCTTTTGTTGGTGCTAATTAATAAATTTTATTAATTTGATGTTAAAAGATTTTTGTAAGTTATGTGACATATCACAAATAATTTTTTGTAACTAATAATTGTTTTATTATTGAATAAAGGCCTGATGATGGACGTAAACACGTTCGAAACGTCGCAATAATTATATTAAAAAAACATCTTTTATTGACCTAAAGCCCACATACTTAAATCATATTTTGGTAAGATAACGCAGGTCACATAATAACTATAATACTTATCTTTTTCCGCTTGCGCACACCCAGTTTGGGGAGCATAAGCACTGACAATATTCCACACCCTTCCTTGTATTACCAGCTTCATAGAAATCAAACGGTCACTAGATTTTGAAATAGCCAAGACGCTTCCAAGTAACTCTTCCGCAAGGATGATACCGACACCGTTCCGACGTTGTTCCAACCCGTAATAGAACATCTTGTATGATTTCGTCTTCACATCCAGAAAACGGTCCCTGTTTCCAGTGTTTCCCCATTTTGTTTCTTGGACGCACAAGATGACCAATCGCCTTCTTTTCATCATTTCTTCCAGCTCGTAGCTTCGTCCGTTCATACTTCCAACATTCCAACTCGCCAATCTCAGATTTCGACTAATTTGTTGCATCATGTTGCTAGCCCCCGAAATCCGTCTAGCTCTGACCCGGTCATTTCTGCTCGGTCCAGGATCAGTACCTTGCATTGCAGGGGTATTGCCTCGCGGGGTAGTGCCTGTTGTATCAGCAAGTCTATCCATAATGCTCGAAATTTTTCGAAAATTTCGCGTAACGTTTTCGCATATTTTGGACACTGGCATGCGCTAGTTTTGTGTGATCGCCTTTTACCACGCCGGTGATCTCCAGTCTTTTTTTCTGTTGGGAACATTAAAATTTAATTTGTTTTGACAGCTTCAAAGTTTGGTTATTGTTTTTTGTTGCTGAATAAAGCGCTGAGTAAAAAGCATATATTTTATAGTTTGTTTTTATAAAGATTTCCGATGATTTACGATTGCATCATTTACTAAATCAAGTGGATTTAGCTAAATCAGGTCGGTGGGAACATGGTATTAGACTAATATGTATTCCAACAATTCAATGAGGGCAATACTATTGTTTATTTATTGGAGACTGTTAAATACTAACGTTACAAATTGAAACTTATAAAATCTAATTAAATCTAATTATCTATTGCTCTAAAAAATATAATCTTAAAATTTATACTTTTTAAATTGTCATTTACTGAAGATAACAGAAAGTAAAATTTATTAAATATTACAATCAATTGATTCAAAGGACTATTTGCACCATAGTTTGATCTGCTGAAAATTTGACGTAAAGGCTGCCGTAATCTTATGCTAGCTTGGCTAAAGTTAAAATTTAGCCTACAAAAAATTGACGAAGATGAAATATTTCCATTTATAATACCAGCAATGAAACAGAATTGGATATATTTTCGATGGCTTTCAAGTGATGGAAGATTTATCAAAACCAACCTATGTAAATATAATAAAAGTGGTGACTCATGAGACCAAGGAAGGAAACGGAAACAAAATCGCAAAAACCTTCGTTGGACTGCTTCAAGCCGCGATATGTGTATAGAGTAGTGAGGTGCCCATACTACACAGCCATATTCAAGAATAGGCCTCACAAAAGAAATGAACAGAAGCTTGAGAACATAGGGATCTTTAAAGTCGCGTGAGAATCTTTTAATAAATCCTAATGTTTTATTGGCTCTTTTAATAATGTGATCTAAGTGATCGATAAAGGTCAACTTTGAATCTAATATAATTCCTAAATCTGAAAATACTGAAACTTTAATTAGAGGGTTCGAATCAAATGAGTAAATGTAAGTTATGGGACTTTTTTTACGTGTAAAGCTCATTACTTTACACTTATCAAAGTTTAGTAAAAGTCTGTTATTACTGCACCAGTCTCTAAATCTTAAAAGATCGTCTTGTAAAAGTGTGCAATCGGCAACAGATTTTATTCTTTTGTAAAGTTTAATGTCATCAGCATAGATAAGAACGCAAGAGTTTTGGACTATTGAGACGATGTCATTTATAAAAAGTATAAACAAAATAGGACCTAGGTGGCTGCCTTGAGGTACTCCTGAATTAACAATAAATTGATTAGAACAAGCATTGCGAAAAACAACACTGTAATGTCTGTTATTTAAATACGATGAGATCCATTGAAGGAAATTATTGTTAAATCCTAAGCAATTAAATTTATTAATAAGGGTATTGTGATACAACTTGTCAAATGCCTTACTAAAATCAGTAAAGATGCAGTCAACTTGAGCACGGTCTTCAAAAGCATCTAAACAAAAAGAAGTGAAATTAAATAAGTTTGTCACAGTGGATTTTTTTTAACAAAACCGTGTTGATTACTACATAAAATTGAATTACAATGAAAAGAGAGGACATTACATACAATGGATTCAAACAATTTGGGAATTACAGATAGTTTAGCAATCGGGCGATAGTATTTGATTTCAGTTTTTAATCCCTTTTTATGTACAGGGGTTATATAAGCACTTTTCCAAAGATCGGGAAAATAGAGCTGCTAAATGATTCATTAAATAGTATAAATAGAGGATAACACAAATGAGAGACACACTTCTTCAAGATAGAAGCTGGAATACAATCAGGACCCGGACTGTAGTTATCTTCTAAATTTAAAATACTTTGAGTGATTAAATCTTCAGTAATTTGGAAATTAATGGAGCTAAGATGAGTAAATGGTACGGAGGAAGAGATATTAACAACAGTATTAAGGTCATTAGTATCCGCGAACGCGTTTTTAAAGATATAGACATATTTGCAATTTCTTCTGATGTTTAGCCTGTAGAGTTTAAGTATGTCATAGAACTTGAATAGCCACCGTTTTTTCTTTTTGCATCAACAAGTTGCCAAAATAATTTAGGATTGGTTTTTAATTCCTTTTCTGTTTTTGCAATATAATTTTTGTGTAGCATTTCGTGGTAATCGATAAAAAGATCTTTCAAATTCAGGAAAGTATTATAATATTCGGCAGCCCTGGATTCGTTAAGCTTTACCCAAGCTTTGTTTCTTCTATTTTTTAAGTTTTTAAGTTGACGATCAAACCATGGTGGATCGTTAGATTCTTTATAAGATGATTTGATTGGAATAGTTTTATAGAATACATCAAATAATTCACAATAAAATACATTACCACATAACATTAATATCACAGTGTGTGTGTGTCTTATGTGGATTTCCATTTTGACAAAAAAAACACTTTTATTTATTTTTAAGCAAGTTTCAATTTCCATGACGCTAAAAAAACACTTTTTTTCTAGTTTCGAGCAATTTTTAGAAATCTAGATATTTTGCCAGGGCTAAATGTGAGCCATTACCACAGGTCATCAACTCGTACTCCTCCATCTCCTCCCGTAGACAAAAAAATTTACACGCGCTTTTCTATACGTGAATACGTGTGAACAGCTAAATGCAAAAAGAATGCATTGTTTAGCCAAATTTGACAGTCCCATTTGAAATGCACGGGCACGCATACATAGTTAATTGTTTGCATTTTTAAAAGTTTGTAGGTAAAAGTGGTTTGAGCCTCCTGAGACGATGTTTTATTTATTTATTATTCTATGACCATTACACACATGGCACACACTCAAACAGATTTGACAAATGCCAGTTTGAGGTTTGAATCCCGCGCGATTGTCGCGATTGTGATTGGCCGCCGGGCTCAAAAAATTTAAAAACTCATACGCTGGAACCATGGAAATATCGACATTAATTATTCTGAATGAGAGCAAAAGCCGTTTTTCTTTTATTGTATGTAAATTTAGATTTAGATTTAGATTTAGATTTATTCATTGAATGCATACACAGTAAGAAATACATCTTATAATATTAGTGCTATGCTAAAAAATACATTGTATAGAATAGTGTACAAGCTACTCGATAGATGATTTTATATAAATATAATTATCTTATTCTTTAAATTTGATTAATTTTATTTAGAGGAAATGACAAATTAATATACATACATACATGTTGTTTACAGATTTGATTAGTTCAGTGCATTATTTAAAGATCAATTATAAAATTCATACACATATCTCAACTATTATGAAGAATTATTTGAAAATTAGGCACTTTGCAAATGACTTCGGAGTTCGAATCGAAACCTAGCTTCGCCACTTATCATTTTTAAATTTCTTGGGAGAAGATTCCACAGACGAATGGCGTTGACGAAAAATTGTTGTTCAGAGGTACGACAGGAAAACCGAGGGTGTAAAAGCACTAAGGATCTGCTTGAGGAGCTGAACTGAATCCTATTAAATAAACTAGAAGGAGTAGAGTAGTGTCCTGTACCGAAAAACATGATCGAAAGACAAGTTGTAAATTTGACGTGAGAAATCCGAAATACGATCAAAACGACGTAGACCGAAAATGTAGCGAGCTATGTTATTGAAGGCGACATTCAATTTTCTTCTACTATTGGCATCACAGTTGCAAAATACTTCGCAACCATATGTTAATATAGGAATTCCAACTGTTTTGGCAATCATCATCCTAATGGTCAAGGGCGTAAAATGTTGTGAAGACCATAACATTCTGAGAAATCCATAGACCTTACCCACCGCCGCATTAATATGGCTGTCCCAAGTTAGCCTCCTATTGAACAACAAACCTAGATTACGCGCATTAGATGTGAATTCGATGGGTATGCCATTTAAAGAGATGCTTGGGAAATAATCAAGATTTAGTACTGTCTTACTGATAACAATACATTTCGACTTAATGGGATTAAGGAAAAGACCATTGTTCTGAGACCAGTTGAATATTTGCGCAAGGTCATGGTTGATAATATGTGCACCGTCTTCTATTAGACCAAGTGGACAACTATGAATCAACTGTACATCATCAGCAAACATTTGTATCGCACACCCCGAAATCTGAGTAGGAATTTCATTTATGTAAAGAGAGAAGAGGAGGGGGCCCAAAATAGAACCCTGGGGAACTCCTCTGACTGAAGGAAGGAATGTTGACATTTTATTGTTAGCCGATACCGATTGAACTCTATCTTGCAGGTATGTTCTCATTAAGTTAACCGCCAAGGGAGACAATCCAAATTTACTTGAAAGCTTCTGACATAATACGTGATGGTCCACTGTATCGAAGGCTTTTGAAAAGTCTAATAAAATTAAAAAAAATTACAAGGTCATCATCTAAGGCTAATCTAATTTCTTCAACTACATTAATTACAGCTGTCGTACAACTATGCTTCTCACGAAATCCAAATTGTTTGTTTGACAACAAGTTTTGCGACCTGATGTGAACATTGAGCTGTTTTTGTAGAATTTTCTCGAAAACTTTGGACAGGAAAGGTAATATAGAGATGTTCCTGTATTCATTCGTGTTTCGACCTTTAGGAACTGGAATGATTTTTGCCTGCTTCCAATCAACCGGAAAAATGCCAGTCATAATAATAGTATTGAATATATGTGTTAAGTAAGTTAGTATGTATGGCAAAATTGCCTTCACAAAAACTGGGTGTATGCAATCGATTCCAACCGCATTCGATTTGATGCTAAGCAAACTATCAACAATATCTGTATTTTCAATGCAAACAAAATCAAATGGTATATCTGGAAGAGAAACAGTAGGAGATTCCTGGGTCAACGATGAATTATGAGGGAGATGTGGGAAAGGAAGCGAAACAAAGTTTTGATTTAATACATCTACATCAATATCCTCATTACACTCAATGTTTTTTCTACCTAGTCCTATTTCCCTTAGATTTTTCCATAATTGGCGTTTGTTGTGTGTTCCTAACTTTGTACGATATATTTCGATTTTGGCAGATCTTATTTTAGAATTTACTTGGTTACGAAGAGTTCGATAATTTCGGAGGTGAACATCGAGTTTATATCTTTTCCACTCTCTGTAAGCCTGATCCCGTTGAGATAGAAGCCTTCGAATTTCATTGGAGAACCAAGGACGTTGAAAATTATTAACATTTTTTTTTCTGATTGGAACATGGTTATTAAACAGGGTTAAGATATTAGAGTTTAGAAATTTAACTTGATCATTGGGCGAGTGGAGATAGAAAATTCTGTCCCACTCAATACTCTGCAGATTTTGTTCAAGGCTGAAATAATCTACCCTGTTGAAATCGCGATACTCATATGTAGCTTCAGTTGTATTCTTCCTAAAATTAAATCTTAAGTAAATAAGGTCATGTTTAGAAAATGCTGGTGCCGATAACTGATCATAATGTAGAACATCACATAATTCACTAACAAAAAATGCATCTAAGAGTGTTTGTGATGTTCCTACAAAATGAGTGGCAATGGTTGTGTTAACTGGGAATAAGTTATATGAGCCCATTTCACTTACTAGTGCATTCTCAACAAGGAGATTACTTTTAAAGTCACCACAAATTACCATTTTCGACGAGTTAAAGGATATGTTTTCAAAGAGCGTAACCAAAGGACTTAAAGAAACATCGTTGTTTGGTCTATAAACAACACCTAAAGTCAAAGAATTGTCTCCTTCAATGATATCAATAAAGACATATTCCATAGCACAACTTGCTTCCGACTTACATCTGAATTTACATTTCAAATTATTCCGTTAATACACCGCAACACCCCCACCTCTTCTCCCACATCTATCTCCACGATACAGCTTAAAATTACCTAGTTTATATATTTCGTCACAATTTGTATCCAGAAACCATGTTTCAGACACACAAACGATGTCGGTGTCAGAGTTCTCAAACACATCCCTAAATTCATCAATTTTACAATATAAGCTTTGTGTATTAAGATTACACACTCGTAAACCTGTCGCTTGATTTTTATTTAAAATTTTAACCATAGACTGTAAAATTCCATCATTGCTTTCGCCTGTGTAAACCTCATGATTGTCAATTCGTTCCATTGCAAACGAGATTAGTAGTAAAAGTACTGTTTTTAAGTTTATTTATTTTACAACAAATTCGTGGGTTCGTAGTGATAAAACAAAAAAGTCACCTTCAGAGGATAATTCAGTACAAGTAAAAGATTAATTAAATTTTTTGAGATAAAGTTGAGATTTAATGCAGAAAATTATTACAAAGAATGAAAAAACAATATAATTGAGTAAAAAGTACTGAGAAAAGGAAAAAATAAAGAAAATTAATTAAGAATGAAAAAGAATAATAACAAGAATGAAAAATAATAATAAAACAAAAAATAATAAGAAAAAACAATTTATATTCATAAAATTCTTAGCTGGCAATTCTTTCTAAGTCTTCTACTTTATCGATGCAAATCCCTCTGACCAGGGCTACCAACCGTATGATAATTATGCTACATGTATGATAATCATAGGGCTGGTATGATGTATGATTGTAAACCATTATCATACGCAAAATGTATGATAATTTTCGTATTTGGCAAAAAGCACTTAAATTTCCAATCTCCTATAAAAAATCTATTATGAAACGAAAAAAGTATTAATTTTGTTAAAATACTGAAACTTGTCATCACTTATCAATCTAGTACTTAAAACAGTTCGATAATGTCAGCATTTCAGCACTTCAGCAAACTTCTTTAAAACTGAAACTGCACCCATACTCACAGCACTATGAAATTAAATGAGCAGTTGTAGTGTACACACCAACGCACTGCTCACAAACAAATACTTCACTTTTTGCTCAGACGTTCTACATCTACATCTATTTCAACTCTTTGTATAAACTCCATAGCGTTGCCAAATACAGGACAAAATCATGCCTTACATGAAAAACAGAATATATGCGTTTTATTCAGTAAAATTATGCCTCACATATTTTTATTTAAATTCTTGTGAAAAAAATCAAAATTTAAATACATTAATAGTGAAAATGTATAGGTATATCACAAAAAAAAACCTCACATCATATGTGGATGCCTAGGATCATTGATAGTTATTTCAATTACAATTAACATTCTAATACAATAAAAGGTAATTTACGAAGCAGTTGAGAATGCAACACAAAAATGTAATATTCCCATGGAAAATATAGTTGGGTTCGGTTCGGATGGTTGCAATAGTATGATGGGTGATAATAATTTTGTTAAATCAAGATTTGAAATAAGTTGTAAAGGAATTTATGTAGCTAAGTGTATATGCCATTCATGTGCGATTTGCGCAAGTGAAGCTGCCAAAATGTTGCCGCGTAGATGCGAGGATCTTCCTCGTGATATATATAGCTTTTTTAAAAATAGTGCTAAGAGGAAAGCAATTTTTATTAAATTTCAAAAGTTTCTGGACTTAGATCCACATTCCATACTAAGACCCGCACCATTGTATATACATTTCTATAGTACGTCCATCGTATGTAGCAACATTGTTGAGCTTCTCGATTGCTCGAAGCGCCATCTGGATAGGTTGGGAGCTCTAGCTCTTTGGGGAGTGGCTTGTTGTTGGGAGATATTTTGAGGGATACAAACTGGGGAATATTATAACGAGAAGGCATATAGAAAATTTCAAAGAGTTCTTCTTCGTTTTTATTTTGATAATGAATGTTCATAAGAAAAGGGAATTGAAAGTTATTTATTTATAATGTATGACTGTATGCATGGTGGAAAATAAATATTTGGCTGCTTCTGAATGTGTAGGTGCTAGCTTTAATGCTGAACTATATGAAATGTGGCAAGCTACCTATTAGAATAGAATGTAGCTGCTGACGAAACAATGTGACGTCACAATTACATATTCCATTGAAAATGCTTCTTACTAACATCTGATCCGGAACGGATTCGAATTTGTGTTGTTGTTGTATACATACATTTTGCGATACAAATTTTTGAAAAGTAAATAACTAAATAAAATTATAAATTGGTAATGCAAAACTTGCTTTATTGGAAGAAAATCATGGATACGGGCATCAAAGTTGAAATCTTTAAACTAGATTTGCGGCTAAACTAAGCTTCCTAGCGACTTAAAATGCATATTCGTGATCTAGGGAGTGCCACCTTTCAAACGCTGTATCACTTGATTTGAAAAACAGACTTTTATCTTTAAACTTGATTTGCGCTACTAAGCGTCCTACGGGTATCAAAGTTGACATCTTTAAACTTGATTTGCGGCTAAACTAAGCGTCCTAGAGACTTAAAAAATACATATTTGTGATCTAGGGAGTGCCACCTTTCAATCGCTGTATCACATGATTTAAAAAACAGACTTTTATTTTTTAACTTGATTTCTTATAGGTACCTACCTTACATCAAAACTAAACAGGAAATTTAAAATCTACATTGTTTCCGCAAAGAGATACTGAAATGTGGCAACATATAACTGAATGGTATCTTTTAATATGATTTTGTATACAAATTTTAGTTATGTAACCATGGTTGCCATATGAAAAAATTAACGTACCTATATTTATTTTCCTCACTTAAGTAGGTATAATGCGAGAATTGTTTGGCATCGTTTCGGTTCGATTTTCAATTTTCCGAAAATACAACCGAGCCATACGTATGTACACGATGATGAATTTGTCCCATAACTCTATCCTGTACCTATATACGGCTAGCTTAAAATTTTATTAAAAGTAATTTTTGTTTGTTTTGATTAAGTTTTAAACTTTATTAAACAGATTTTATTATTGTTTAATACAAAACACAAATTCTTAACATAGTATGCAAAACTTATTAAGAAAAAAAAATTCATACAAATTTATCAATATGGTAACCATTTTTTGTTAAATCCCTTTTTCATTTTCATTCATCTGCAACAAAAACATAATATAATTTTTTTGAAGAAACTAATCTAAAATAAACTTATCTGTGCCCGAGTCTTGGCATAAAATATATATATCATATAGGTATATCAATAATATACCTATATGTGCTTATCTATTTACGATTTTTTTTTCGGTTATAAAATATAAATTACATACCTACCTACTTACTTTTTTAGTATTTCATTTCGTCTACAAGGTCGTGGCAGCAGCCAAGCAGCCAATAAAAAATGCTTCTCCCCTTGTTTTTAATCTGTCAAGAAACGGAAATTTTTCAAACTGCTCACCCTCGTTATTGTTGTCAGAGCCAAAATAATATAGTCAACTCTTTCGCACAATATATGTCTTCACTAATTCCTTTGTGCGAACTAGCGCTGTTTACGCAAATTTTTAGAAAGAATAAATCGTCGACGACGAAGCTACTATAGTTTCTATATGCAAAGCCCGCACAAACGCGCTGGCTGTCATTGCACCAAGTTGTTCACAGGATTTTGGAGCAGTGGGAAGCACTTGTACTTTTTTTTAATGAAATCACAAAGGAAAATCTTTTAAGTGCTGATAGAGTCTTACAAAAATTGCAGGATCCACAAGTAAAACTTTTTTTCTATTTTTAGACTGGGTTCTACCCAAATTCAATGAGCTTAATGCTTTTTTTTAGTCGGAAAAATGCATTATAACCACTGCTCATGAAAATATGTGTTCAGTATATAAACAACTTCTTTCCTCATTTCTGGAAAGCCGTTACATCAACAGTTGCAACTTGAGCGACATTGATCCGAATTTGTCCTCGTATCAACTATCTGACAGCCAGATTTATTTAGGTTCATTAGTCTTAGAGGAAATACAGACAATTTTAAGTAAGCGCATAAGTCCTCAATCAGAACTAAAAAGAAGAGACCTACAAATGATTTCTGATTTTAAAGACCGCTGCCGCAAAATTTTACAAGTTGCTTGTTGTCAACTTCGGCAAAGGTACGATTTTTCAGACAAAGTCTTGCAAAGCTTGCACATTTTTACCCCAAAAAACGCCATTGATTGTTCAAAGAGAACCAATTATCCATCATTACTGTTTTATATAAAACTACTGCCTCGATGCGCAGAAATTGGAATAAGCAACCAAGTTTTAGACGACGAATGGCGTATTTTACCGTATATATTAATAGAAACTGAAGCAGATGTGTTTTGGAGTATCCTTCGGGAGTACAAAAACGAAAACGACGAAAACCCTTTTCAAAATGTATCCAAATTCGTGCTTAACATACTGTGCTTGCCCCATGCTGATGCTGATTGTGAGCGAATTTTTAGTCATGTGGGCTTAATAAAAACCAAGCTCAGAAATGCTTTAAATAATAATTCAGTCACTCATATTCTTCTCGCAAAAGAACATATGAAATCTTGTGGCTGTTGCACACAATTTACTCCTAGTTCCTCAATAATTCGAAAGCTAAACATTACTATGTACGATCAGGGAAAAGATTTTCAAAATGATGACATTGTTCATTCTACTATATTATTTTAAAAAGCATTCAAATGTACTTATTATTTTTATAATTTTGTGTGTTTAAAAATAACTCAAATGTATAAACTTTTTAATGTACACATAGTTTAAGAAATATTGTATTCCTATTAAATATCTTATATGTGTCTAATACATAATAGTATTATAAATAATATGTATCTAATACATAAACATAAAAAAATAAAATAAAAAAAAAACTTGCAAAAATTTTGTATTTCTTCTTATTTGTGAAACCTAAGTACGATGCAGTACGTGTCAAACATAAAATTATTAAGAATTCATAGAGTAAAAAGAAAATTGAACAACAAATATCAGAAAAATTAGTTATAATGTTTTGTTTTCATTTTACCAAGTAACCAAATAGTAAAAATTAACAAAAAGTGAACACTAAAAAATAAAACAAATTAGATGTCATGAAATGACGCGCAGTGCCGTGCCGATTCAAACTTTTCTAGCAGCAGTGAAACTGCACTTAAGCGGCACTATACGCGGTAAAGTTGTCAGATTATTCAGATTATCAACTTTGTCGCTTCCACTGCCGCCAGTGCTGTTTACATCATACGATTGCATTCAAAGAATATTTTATGTTGTCGCGCAGTGTAGTGTAGTTTTGTTGATGTAGTTAAGTGCCGCTAGGTGCCGCCTCACCTTCAAAATAAGAATATTGGTTGCGTATGATAATTTTCTCTCTGGTATGATAGAAACGAGCAAATTGTATGATTACTCGTTCACAAGAATATGGTAGCACTGCCTCTGACATCTGACAGCGAACGCTTCAACACGGCCACGAATGGTAAACACCGCAGCTATTTTGTTAGATTTCTTTAGTTCGATTGCATGCCGCACCAAGTGATTGTTTATTTTAGATAATGACTCGCGAATAAAAATGAGTGCAGTTAGTTGATGCAATGCCAATATCATTAAGGCACAATTGTTTTTTATTGGTTTTTATATGTTTAGCGATTGAAGTGAGGAAAAAAATTTTTTCATATGGCGATTTAAATTTGATTATTATTGAACTGTTTTTATTTGAGTTTTCTTTTGGGCGAGAGCGAAACAATTCTAAAACTGCCGGTGGTTTAATATTAAGCGTGTGACAGAGATGGTTAAAGAGTGTTTTTAAGTTTTCGTCGGTGAGCAGGGGAACACCAAACATAACTGCATCACTAGCTACCAATTTGTTGTCAAGATTTGCAATTGTTGCTGAAGCATCGGCAAGTTCTGTTTTGGTTAAAGATAGCTGGACAATATTTTGCTCTAGATCTTTTTTGGTGTTGTTGAGCTCTAAGTTAATTTTGGTGACATCAAATTTAAGGGAGTCTATTTCATTCATGATTTTAACATTATCACTCTCAAGTTGTTGAACTTTAGTGTTAATAACATTTATGTTTTTGTTTACAGCTTCAAATTGACTTTGAATTGTGTTAGTGAGGTCTTGATTGTCCTGTTTCATTTGTCTTGTTAACAAGGTTATTATGAATTCACTTTGTTCTTTGAGTCTAGCATCCAATTTGGATAGCAAAGCGCTCTCATCATAAGCCATTCTTTTTGTTTTTTTGTTGTGGAGAGATTCGGGGTGAATTTGTGTTGGTTTTAATTATTTGAGCGACGTTGTCTGTTGCGCGACTGCGTTTGTTGTATGATGCCGACATATATATGCGTTTTTTTTTTTTTTTTTTGTTTTAGATTATGTATCAGGTTCGAATTCAAACAAAGGAATTTATATTTTACAACTGTTTTCTTGACAATAAAATATTTAATTTAAAATGCAAATAATTATAATCACAAGTGACACATGAGGTTTATTATTTCACAATTTAATTAAATAAGCCTAAAGCAACTATTGTCAGAGATTTTTTTAAATTTGGGAGCTCAATTAAGGGAGAAAACACAAGAAAAAACTGCCCGACTATAAACACGTCTATTCTATAGCTCGCACCATACACCAATTTTGAAATTTACTGGCCAGTTTTTCCATACACTTTTTAATATTTATTGGGTTGTTAAATCTTAAAATGGCATTTTTCAATTCACCAACCACTTTCAGTTTTAAAAATACCAATAAAAATAAAGTCCCATTATGTTGCGAATAAATTTGAATTGCGTTTTAAAAATGCAAGACAAAGAGAACTTTGAAATTTTTCGATTCATATGCTCTCCTCTTGTTTACTCTAATGAAAGAAACCGAAGAGTGGTGCTGGGGATGGCACTAAGTTTCCTCATTTTTTAAAATTCACCTCCCAATGTTGGTGCAATTGATTTTAAGTTTAAATGTCCATAAATTTAATTACTCCGTTAACTAAAATGTTTGTAAGTATATTTTGGTGGAACTGGGCATTATTATTTTAAATTCGTTATTAGATACACTGCGCCATAGCTCATACGGCTTTGACCATTATGACCTATGTATACATAATGAGGTAGTAAATTGGGACAGCACTCCCAAGTCCCAATACGCCCAACACGCCCAATTCAAGTCCGGAAGACATTTGGAGAGATTTTTTCTCTTGGAAGTTCGAGGGCTCTCCGAACGTCCACTCGAATATTACATTACAAAATGTCACACTTTTTATATCTTGAATACCTCTATTCTTTTCAAATGAACTTTTAACTTAATTACCCTTCGAGATTTGATTATAAATACCTAAATTTTTAATATATTTTTCACAACGTCAGTTCCACAGAAATTAGTAAAAATAAAAATAACTACCAAATAGTATGATTTTTCAGTTGAAACTGTGGAAAGGCATTGAACACCGACGGAACGCAACGGATTCATTGTGTCCGTTGAACGCTTGCCATCGCGTCTTTTGTTTTGACGTTTCACTCGGTGTTGTTTTTATTATTGTAAAAAATTAAAAAAATTAAACTATTTTTAACTTGCCTTAACGACAACATATAAAGTTAAAAATATTACATCGGTTTGAAGAACGTTAATACCGTTCAAAAAAACCAAAAGTCATAAAAATATGTTGCCGTTAAGGTAGTTAAAAAGGGTGCCAATAAAAAGTGTTTGCGTATTAATATATAGATAATAATAAAAGTGTATTTTGTTACTATATATATATTTATTTTTTCTTATGAATATTGTAAATTTTTCTTCTTTTTTATTTGTTTTTTGTTTTGTATATATTTTCTTTTTGTTAATCAATTAAAAGTTCTTTTCTTAGGCTTAATCAATTTAAAAGATGTATATCTTAAGATTAATTTCCTCATTCGAAATAAATAAATAATAAATATTTATATAGATATATAAATATAATACATAGGTAGGTAGGTGTTTATAGGGATATATGTAGTTTAATTTATCGGCCATGTTTCCGTTTAAGAGGTAGGTATATGTATATGTATATAGGTATGTAGATGTACCTACATTACGCAGTTGCCTTAGATAGGTATATGAGTGTTGCGCATTTATTTATTTAAATAAAAAAATAAGATGCAGTTGAGTGTTTGGTAAAAACCTACGTACAAATTTTTTTTAAATTAATAATTATAAACTATGAACACATCACCTTGCAGTAAACGTAATGCTTAAGCCTATAGAAGACATAAATAGGTATAGGTTAGGTACATACTTTGAGGGAACACTCCAATTTTTAAGTAGGGTATTTTCTTCAAAAGTTTCGTCAAATCTTTTTATTCACATCAAATGTAGAGTTTTCTTTGAAAAGTAGAGCAAATGTCATTATATCTATAATGTTCACTTATTTTTTAGAGGCGAACAAGTGAAAAAGTTGTGTATTACAAGAGATTTGTTTATTTTTCGTCAGCTCAAGTATGACAAAACACAAAGTATTGTTTAAATCTGTAAAACATAAATGTATGGGCATATATTCTCACAAGAACATGAAATGTTTCAAAACATTTAACGCCAAATCATCCCTAAAAATTATCTCCGAACTGTTAACTTTGGAACTCTTCGTTTTGACTGCACTTTTGAAAACAAAACAACATTTCTTTTAAATAAATATAATTTTCCTTTAAAACATAGGTATATGTATTTATATTTAAATATCGCAGGTATTCCTTTGATTTCAGGGTTGATCGGAAGAGTTTACTTTTTTCATTTCATGGATCAACGAAGTCGCTTTTTTTGTGGTTTATTATTGGTACCTAGATACAAAGATCTGATTATATAACTTTTAAAAATTTACTATAATTTACTTGATTCACAAATTGCAATATTCACAACATATAGACGTCCAAAATATTGTTTAAAAAAATTTAATTTTGCAATCTCTTTGAAAAAGACCACACAACACAATTATCGCTCTTCTTTAGATCTTTCAAATCAGAAACTAGGTGGTTTCATTTATTTTTTCAAGTAAATTCTCAAACTTGAAAGAGTAGAAAATATTCTCTCAGAGAATGCATTTATTACAAAAAAAAAAAAAAAAATAATAGAAGATATTTTAGAAAGATGCAGTAGCTATTTAATTATTTAATTATTTAATTATAAAAATGTAAAATTCAAACCGAAAAGATTTTAAAATCAAGATTAATGATGAATTTTTTGTTAGAAATGAAAAACAAATCTGTCACACTTTGTTCGGGATTAAATGGATGTTACTTAAAGAAGTACATTAACACGCCACTCTTGTCCGAAATGACACTGTTGATTCGAAGTGAAAAATCGTTCAGGCGTAATCCTATGAGTGGTTTCTCATAAAAGCCTGTGAATTTGATGATGTTCAACTCCGTTGAAGGGGCACACTAAACGCACGCAACGCGTTCTATGGGTTTGGCGCACTATTTCATATCAGTGGTTAGCAAAGCAGAGATGCAAAAGATTGACACGCAAACATAAGATGCGTAATTGCTTGCGCTTGTACAACATTGGTTGCGTTATACTCTTTTACTTGAACAGCCTCCTAGTAAATCAATTCAGTTGTTTATAATAGTACTATCGCACCATATCCATCTTTCTTCAATTTTGTACTTCAAGTTGGCGGAGATTTTCAACCTGGTGATAGGAGATAAGGCCTGACTACATTTCTCTTTCCCTCAGTCAAAGCGATTTTCATTCGTTCTACATGTCCCTTCGCCAAATTTTGTTGGTCTATCTACACAAACCGGACCATAAATCGTTCGTTGTTCTTTCCGCTCGGATACCTTAATAGAGCTTTCATCCGATTTGGAAAGAGTCCATGCTTCTGCACTATACAGCAGGACCGGGATGATGAGTGTCTCGTTAAGCGTATCCACGGTTGCTGTCGATAGGGCTTTATTTTGCAATTGCTTACGTAATTCAAAGACACACTGATTAGCAAGAGTTAATATGCGTTTGATTTCCGCGCTGATGTTTTGTGTAATGTTAACAGCAGTGTCCAGCTAAACAATTTAACTGACCACCTCGAAGTTATACCTATTGATGCTCACAGTCTGACCAAGTCTTCGGTGTGATTCGACATTAGAATACTGGATCGGAAAGTTCTTTCGGATTAACATTCATAAACGACATAACTTTCGAGTCAAAATCACTTAATTTTTCAATCAAAATTGTCTAAACTAGAAATCAGTTTTGTGAGATCTGACCAATCGAAAACCAGAAAATTACTGAGATATCTATTCCCATTACCTAAACTTGCCATCTATTTATTTGACACTATTTAATACAGTTTTACTTGATTCTGTATTTTTTTCACTTTTTACAGATGGGTCCGCGTTGAATGGTATACTGGAGCAACTAACTCGTACCGCATGGGAAAAGAAGGTCAATATGATCTACGCTTGGCTGAAAACTCATCAAATATTGTTTCACCGGACGCAGAAAATATCGATAAAGATGAATTGATCGTTGAAACTCAACTATCAGGTGAATCACATCCCACAAAACTTCTCCGATACGCATGCACAAAAATGCTGCAAATTATATCAGTTGAAATAGGTCAGCATAGTGAGAAAACAGACAAAACTGCTATTAAAGGACTCACATCTATGTTTCAAGCTTTTTTAAACCCGAAATCCAGTCTCGGTAGCATTTGTGGTCTTGATAGTTGGACAACACTTGGATTTTTACGTGCCATTGTTGGCGAATCTAAAAGCATGTCTAAGTTTTTGACCACATCCGTTTGGATTGATTTCTATATAGATCTTTTAGACCGCGTTACATCCAGTGAGCAGGATTTATATAAAAAAATACACTGTCTGCGACTACTTCAAACAGTTCTGATGAACTGGACACCTAAAGAAATTGTACAAACCATAAAATTGATTCAACAATTGTTTTCTATTCTCGGTAAAACCACACTTTACTGCCCTAATGATTTTTCTTTGGATCAAAATACGAATTATGCAAAGCCTAGAGTTCTCCTGACAGCTTCACATTCAGGAACAGTAGCTGAAGAAATTATAACTCTGCTTCGGAAGTTACACACTTTGCCTGTATGGAATCCTTTCATCAATTCTATTTTATCACAAAAACTTTGTGTAGCAGCTGAAATATTCGGTGTAGATGGTATAGATGTAAATAACCTGGAGGCTGAGTATGTTCATGTGATGGGAGTACTTAGTACAATTGGTGGTTGTGACACGAGGCCACGTGTTGGGCTTCAAGTCGTATATGAAGGAAGTACTGCAACTATTTGCGGATTTACTAACAAGGGAAAGTGTATTTTAAGTATGGATGAAAACAGTCGTAATGAAGAATTTCGAAAAATTTCACTGAAATCAGTGTTGGAGGGTGCGGATTATTCTGTTTTTAGTTTGTCTCGGCTACCAATGAATGAAATGCTGTTAAATTCTTGGTCAGTGTTAATGTATGGTCCTCGCAAAAGAAACGAATCAGTAATTCATGGACCGATTGATATACCGTTATTACGTTTGCAACAGATTCAAATTTGTGTTCTTAGTTCAAATTGCGTTCTATATCGACATCAAACGGCATTAAGAAAAATTTTAAAGCAGCGATCACCAGGAATTAAATTATATTTATCAGAAGAAAGCATTTCTGAAGAAGAGCATCAGCAAAAGTCTTCCGAATTCAACGTAAATGATCACAAGGCGTCTGGAGATGAATCGCCATCATCTCTTTCAGAAACCGAAACACTTATCCAAAGCATTCTCATTCGAGCCACTCAACCATCTCCTCTCAAAGCTTCATATAGTTATGCGGACCTAACAACCGCTGCAATTAATGTCTCACAAATGTTGACCAGGCAAGCAGGAACAGAATTGAACGATCCAGGATCCCCGCAATTGATTTCATCGTTTTCACCAGTTCAATCTACACTAATTCACGGAGTGCCATTCTTTAATTATGGTTCCAATGATATTGTTAGCAGTATCAAACAAAATTTAAGTTTTCAAGATTCCTCTTCAGTGACTGCAGCGAATAGAAACAAAGGCACTACCTGTCCGCTGGTATCACAAATTATAGAAATGGGCTTCTACAGGAAGACCGTTGAGCTGGCCTTAAAAACATTATGTAACTATATATTTTTATTTATTCTGGAAAACATTTCAATATTTTTTGTTTAGCTGCTCAGACTGAAGTTACACCCACTCCAGAACAAATTGTTCAATGGATCCTTGAGAATCCAGATCCTAATCCACCAATGCCGTCAACTTCGAAAGGTAATATGTATGATACCGGCGGAAGTGGCATTGTAAAAACATGGGGCCACGATCCTGAAGCAGACTCCGATAATGATAGCACAAATAGTAGTGACACTGTAGAAGGATCAATACAAGAAGCACACTATAGAGTTAGAACTTCATTCGCCACTCGTAAAGATTTTCATTTAGCAGATCAATACGCGATGTATGTGAGGAGGATTGTGTGTCCAGGAATGATTGTTCGTTGTTGCCGAGACTTTGAAGAAATCAAGAAAGGTGACATCGGAACTGTACTTAAAGTGGATACCGAAGGGCTTCATGATTTAAATGTACAGGTGCTTATCAACACAAATATATATTTTACTTGTTCTCAAGAGTTTCACCTTTTGTGTGTTTTTCGTTTTTATCTACCTACCTTTTTTCTTGACATGTTTTAATTGATCAGTGGAAAAGATTTTAAATCTGTTTCCGTCGGCTAATTTGGTCAAAATAATTTTGGAAATGAAACTAAACTTGATACATATACTTTTCCTGACGTCGGCAGAGGTTGTTGCCTTCTTCAGAGGAACTCTTATTTAACGAATAAAAAAAATTAATACCATAATAGCGTGAACAAAAGCAATAAACTTACATAGTCAAAAAAAAAGAGCAACATTTAAATAATACATTAAATATAAAACTTTTTAACAAAAAAAACAAAATGTTTTAAAACAATTAGTTGAAACTTCAAAATGAAGATCTGTGTTGAATGAAGATCAATTTGAAGAAGCGATTTTTTGTATTGTAAAGTATATTATTGAGTCTTTTGTTTTCTTTAAGTGGATACATAGATGCATAATACTTGGTTCTTATTATTTAATGGCGGCTGTAATGGTATGGCCTGCTTGTTTTTTTTTAACTTAATTTTTCCACAAGGCCTCTCGTTATGAATTTTTTTTTTTAAGAATGAAAAAATAAAAACAATAAAAAGACTAAAAATAGTCGAATTAAATTTTATAAGGTGGAGTATTTATGAATGAAATTAAATTTTAAAGGTCCTGTGGCCTTTACTCCAAGTATTGCGTTTCGCCCTGCTTTGATAGTGGGCTCATCAGCTAGATGACATCAAACCCAATCTAGTACGCAATAATTGTCGATGATTACCGACTGCTTTATAAAATATACAGAGACAACTCTCTGTGAATTATATTATTCTAAAGAACTTAGATTAAAGTTAAACCTTAGAAATTAGGATGTTATGCTCGTGGCTAAGCAAAGTTATAAGAATGAAAAAATAAAAACAATAAAAAGACTAAAAATAGTCGAATTAAAATTTATTATGTGGAGTATTTATGAATGAAATTCAATTTTAACGGTTTTGTGGCCTTAACTCCCAGTATTGCATTTCGCCCTGGTTTGATGGTAGGCTCATCAGCTAGATGACATCAAACCCAATCTAGTACGCAATAATTGTCTTTTAATAATAATTATCATTTAAAATAGTTAATAATTTAAAATTTAAAATGTTACACAAGGGTTTCATCTTCTGTCGTGTCCACTGTCAACTCGTTCAAAAAATGGTCTTCCTTCGTTGTGAAATACGTCCTAGAATCTGTCATTGATAATCGCTCTGGGGTTCAGGTATCTTGCTGGGTAGAATTTCCACTTGAAGTAGCTGTACAGAAGTTTGGATGTTTTTCTAAATTCTTCAAAATTTTGCTGGTAAGTTCCAACGTGTGCCGGTTAATGGGGATCACGTCTGCTGTCTCGTAGATTTGGCCAGTACTTTCTTGTAAGGGGGTTCCGATAAAGTTCTGTGCAAATTCTGTAGATATTCCTCTCGAAAATATGTATCTTCTTCATCGCTGATGGAGATATGGTAAACCAAAAACGAAATACTTATGTTAGAACGAGCCTGATCCACTGCTTGTAGATGAGGAGCTTCGTCTTCTTGCTAAGTCCGTTCTGTCTTCTTAGCAGAGGGTAAAGCAGATGAAAGGAAAAGTTTGCATGGTTCAGAATAACACTCGCGTGTTTGTTAAACTTCATCTTGTTTGTGAAGTCTACTCCAAAATATTTACTGCTGTCTTTAGTGTGGATAACGGTTACGTCGGGCAAACTTATATTGATGTCTCGACTTCTTTCTGCTATTCTTCTTCGTGCTTTTGTTCTTGTTTGAGGTGGCTGGAAGCAGATGAGTTCCGTTTTATCGGCATTGATGTTGAAACCCTATTTAAGGTAGTAGTAGTTCCATAGGTTAGTGACGTGGTTTTGTACTTTACGAGCTGCAATCTCAGGTGATAGGGATGTCGCATATGTGATGGAGTCATCAGCATATAGTTTTGTTCTTGTTCCTGGCGTGTTCTCCGGTTGGTCCGCAGTGTAGATGCTGAAGAGAAATTTTCCCAGCTTAAATCCTAAGGGCTCTGCTGCTCTGATGGTCTTCATTCTTGATTTTTCGTTTAAAACCTATACAAAAAAGAGTATTTGTTAGAATTTTTTGTAATTATAGTTACCAAGTGTCCTGGAAAGCCGAGTCCTATCAGTTTGAAAATTTTTCCTTTAATCCATACGCCATCAAAAGACTTTTCAATGTTTATGAGGCATGCCACTGTTGTTTCCTTCTTGTTCAGTCCCACGTTGATGTCACTGTGTAGTCGCATAAGAGAATGAATTGTTGAGTGCATCATCTGGAATCCATACTAAAAGTACGGTATTATGTTTCTTTCCTCGCAGAAATTTTGTACCTTTCTTAGAAGTAGTGATTCCAGGACTTTACTTATTAGAGTTATTGGCCTGTATCCATCCACATTTTGCCTGTTGGTCTTCTTTGGTATTGGAACAATCTTTGCAGATTTCCAAGCTGCACGAAAGTAGCCATTGTTTAAAATTACCGTCAACAAGAAAACAGCAATATTGGGTAACCTCTTCAGCACAAAGTTCGATATGCCATCGGGCCCCGATGAGTTCCCCGTATTCATTATGTCTCCCACTTCCTCAGGATTAGTAAATATGTCATCAATGTTTAAATGGTGGGCAGGATTTCCTTCGTTGAATGCGGTTGTTGTTATCCTCAGGTCTTCTAGTTGCACTCTTGCTTCAACTTATATCAAGAATTATGGGAGGTGAACTGGCGGACGATCGGTGAAATTTCCCTCGAAGTGATTGGCGAATGCTTCTTCCTGTTTTGCTGTAGTGGATGCCAAATTTTGTCCATATCCAACGATGTTGTTTTTTTTTAATCAATCTGGTCCAGGTTTGATTTCCTCTAGTCTCTTCTGCACCTGTGCGTCCTGCAAATGTTTGACAGCCTAATCAAACATGACTTGGGTGCACTTAAGTAGGTTCTTTTATATTCTTCGCTTACGGTGTTGTAGGTGCGATGTCGTATCCGCTGGAGCTTCTTCCTTAACCTCTGTCTCTGCTGATTGATGGCCAAGATATTAGCAGGAAAGGTGCCAAATCTGTCTTTACCCTTTCTTTGTGTCGCGTTGTTTACTGCCCTCTCGAACTGATTTATGGCTCCGTCGATTTCAGTGTTGCTGATGTTGGCGTTCGTCGTTATATCTGGTAATTTGGCTTCGGTGTCTGATCGAAATCGGTTATAGTTAATTCTATCAAACCTGATATGACATTCAGCTCCACCCACAGCCATGTGATCCGAATCCGAAATATGGGCCAGCCCCATGACAGCCTATGATTACTGATCAACCGATCAGTACCCCCTTCAACCCCCCCGCCAGAGCCACTATAGGATTTGGGGTGGGTGCGAGTTTGACCTTATTTCCGCGGACCTTATTTCACTCCACCTATTTCATTTACATACAAAAAAAAACAAATACATTTTCCTTTAATAACAAAGAATGACAAAACAAATTAACAAAAAAAGAATTTACCTTAGAAAAAATCGCAAAAAATAAGATAAACTTTACATATAAACAAAAGTAGTTTTTTTATTGTTGTCTTACTTTTTTCAAATCTGTAATTTTTATAGTAAACTTTCTCTGAATTTAAAAAAAGAATCTTATGGCCAGTTTCTCCAAACACTTTTAAATATTTATTGGTATGTTAAATCTTAAAATGGCATTTTTCAATTTCACCAACCACTTTCAGTTTTAAAAGAGCCAGTAAACTAAAGTCCCATTTTGTTCCAAATAAATTTTAAAGGCGTCTTAAAAATGCAAGACAAAGGGAACGTTGAAATTTTTTGATTGATATGCTCTCCTCTCGCTTGCTCTTATGAAAGAGAAAATCATCTGGTAATTTGATAAATTGCGGATTTTGATGCCGTTAATTTTTTTGTGACCTTATCTTTTCAAGTATCAATGACACTATTAGGGCCAGTCTTTTCAGCTCTTGTTAAATCTTACCATTAGCTGGTAACCATAGAAACACATACAAAATCTTTGGTTACCAACTGAAATAACCAATGGTTACAAATAACCAGAACTGAAAAGCCTGGCCCTTATGTCTTACCGGTTCCACCAGGTGCGTCTAAGAAAAGAAAACCACCTTATTAGCATCGCCAGCCAACATAATTCGATCGTAAATAACCTACAGCCTAAATTGGTGGGCCAATTTATTTCAAATTTGGTTTTGATGAAATTTAGTTTTAAGCATTGTATATAAATTTCTATAGTACAATCATGGAGCAGCGCCATCCAAAGAAACTTGTGAACCGCACATTTGGAGGTTCTTACATTTACTAAGTGTCTATTCTGATACCCTAACAATAGTCGTCAACAAAACAAATTAACAATATTTAATGTATTTTACTGGTTCTAAAATCCAAATTTCCTTAAAACAGTCGTAAGCAAAACAAAAATCATACATGTTTACGATTGTTGTCAGGGTAACAGAATAGGCAACTAGTAAATGCACGAACCTAAAAATGTGTTAATCACAAGTTTCTTAAGATGACCAGGCAGTGATTATTCGGCTTGAAAATACTATAGAAATGTATATACAATGGTTTTAAGGTATGATAAATTCAAAATCTCGTAGTCAAAATGAAAGAGAGTTCGATCGGAATTTTCTTTTTCACTGAGATATGTTCGAAAAGATGCAAGTAGCAAGATGTATGTAACTATGTTTAGTTCCATTTCCAAAATTATTGTGACCAAAATAGCCGACGGAAAACAGATTTTCAATTTGGTCAGTAAATTAATCTGTAATATTGACATATTTTAGCTTTAATCGATAACTGTCCAAAGCTTAGCATTTCTGTAAAAAATTACGTTTTTTCTGCAATTTGCGCAAATTTCTGGAAAAGTAGTATTTTTGATAAAGTTTGGGCAAATTTAAAGATATACAATGCACGGCATTTTAAAGATATACAATGATTTATTCTTCTTTCGTTTAGGTTAATTGGCAAATGCATTCTGACACCTATTGGGTTTGTTTTGTGCACATAGAACTTTTGGAAATGCCCAAGAAGAAATCAACCCAATTCGATCGGAGAGCAATTGTTGTTGGCTCACAAGTACGAATCCGTTCAAGCACACGATTCAAATGGAGCTTTATTCCAGAATGTGCAATAGGAACAGTCATCTCAAGAAGTGGCAATGATGTCGTAGTCAACTTTCCTCAACAAAAAAATTGGTCTGGCAGTTTAAATGAAATCGAATTGGTTAATGGATCATCAGGTTCCTTACACAGATCCCCGAGTAAACTTATTCTGGATTGGTCTCGTTGTATCCGGGAATTAACCGTATCTTCAAATGAATCGACGGCAAAGCATTTGCTAGACAAAAGTCCCAATTGCTGGGAAAGTTCATCGAATAGTCAGGGGAAACATTGGATTCGTATTGAAATGCATGCAAACGTAATAATACATAACATGTCGATTGCTGTTAATCCGTTAGACTGTTCTCACATGCCATCATTAATTGTTACGCGTGTTGGTGACAGTATTCAAAATCTTAAAGAGTATAGTTGGGTTTCGGTTAAGAACAGTGACCTTAATGTTTCTCTTTTGAATGAAGTACAGCAGTACTATAAGTACATAGAAGTGGTTATAAAACAATGTAAAAATAATGGAATGCAGTGCAAAGTTCATGGTGTCAATATTATTGGACGTCATCGACAAACGGAGCTAGATGCAATGCTTATCGATGGGTCGTTCTTAGCTTGTGAATACGATAACCTCTTCAGTGAATCAAATACACTGGTCAATGCTAAATCATCACAAGGTAACACGCCATGTACAGTAATGGTTTGGGGCTTAAATGACAAAGAACAGCTAGGTGGACTAAAAGGATCGAAAGTGAAAGTCCCCACATTTTCACAAACACTATGCCGGTTACGACCAATTTATATTGCTGGTGGTTCTAAATCTTTGTTCATTGTATCACAAGATGGGAAAGTTTACGCGTGCGGTGAAGGTACAAATGGAAGATTAGGTTTGGGACATAACTGCAACATTGCGGTACCGAGACAAATTCCAGTCCTACATCAGTATGTTGTGAAAAAAGTTTCCGTGCATTCTGGGGGTAAGCATGCTCTGGCTTTGACATTGGATGGAAAAGTATTTTCTTGGGGGGAGGGGGAAGACGGCAAACTAGGACACGGAAATCGATTAACAATGGATAAACCAAAAATGATCGAATCGTTGCGCTCTAAGAAAATACGTGACATAGCATGCGGATCATCACACAGCGCTGCTATATCTTCTGCAGGGGAGTTATACACTTGGGGTCTTGGTGAATATGGACGTTTGGGTCACGGTGATAACACAACTCAGCTGAAACCAAAACTAGTATCAACTTTGATTGGAAAACGTGTCATTCAGGTATGGTCTTTCTTCTTTATATTATAATTTAAAACTGAAACAGAAATCAAGGTCGTGGTTGAGTCGAGCGTACTTGCTTCCACTTGAAGACATTAATATATCAATGATGTGTAAGCAAGATTGTTACTTTTATTTCAAAACTTCATAGGCCAGTAGGAATAAAATAAAAAAATAAAAAAATAAAAATCGGAAATAATTCTTTATTATAATATAATTTTTTGAATGGCATCATTATTTGCTCAATATGACTCTCCTAAGTTTAAGGCACAATAGCGAAAACTATTCTGCATAAAGCTGTAGGGCATTTAACCATGCAAAGAATGAGGCCAGATTCAAATTTTTGAACTACCCCATATTTACACTATATTAAACCTAACTTCTTATTTTTTTTCTAATTAATATGTTGTGTATTTTGTTTGTGGCCGTTTAATTTGTTACCTTGGTCTAGCGAATAACCATAACATCTTAACCCATATATCAATAAAATGGTTCTTATAAAAAATATAGAGGAATAAATTCTGCATTTGTTGAGATCAAATTTAAATTTTTATTTAAGATTGGTGAAACATTCCAATTAATTCTAAACAAATACGTTTCCCATTTAAAAAGATACTACAAACGAAGTTCGTTGCGTGGTGTGTGATGGCTTTTCAAAGTACTTGCCCAGCAAGTGCATCAAATCTGCTGAGCTCGCAGACGGGTTCAAGTCTGAAACCCTCAAAATAAATGCTGGTGTGCCCCAGGGCTCCGTTTTGTCTCCGACCCTCTTTCTCATTTTTATAAATGATCTCTTGTCTGTAACTTCTAATCCAATTCATTGTTTCGCTGACGATAGTACCCTTAGCTTTTCATATTCGTTCCCAGACTCACATCCCTCCCTTTCGGGTGTGGAACTGCAACGGCAAAATATGATAAGCTCATTAAACTCTGACTTAAACAGCATTGTACAATGGGGAATAAAAAACCGCGTAGAGTTTAATGCTTTGAAAACTCAATGCTGTCTTGTATCGTTGAAGCGAGATATACCCCCCTTGCCACTGTCCATGTGTGGCACTTGCATCAGTGAAACCGAACATCTCCAGATTCTTGGTATGTGTATCACCGACCACCTCTTGTGGAATGATCACATATGCGATGTCGCCAAAAATGCCGCAAGATGTTTAGGTTTTTTAAGACGATGCAAGAACTTCTTTTCCCCTTCTGATCTGGCTACCATCTACAAAACTTACATACGGCCAAAGCTTGAGTACAACTCCCACATTTGGGCTGGTGCTCCAGTAACGTACTTAAGTCTTTTGGACAGTATCCAGAGAAGAGCATTTAAGATGATTGGTGACCGTACCATCGTTGAGACTTTTACGTCACTTGAACATCGACGTAATGTCTCATGCCTCACCCTCTTTTACCGTTACTTTAATGGTTTATGCTCTAGTGAAATAGCCAGTTGCATTCCTCCCCTTAAGATATTCAACCGTAATACCCGCGCCTCCAGGAATGCCCATCAGTTCACCCTCGAGCCCAACTTCGGACGTACGGTCATGTTCAGAGAATCGTTCTTTAGCCGTACTACGCGAATGTGGAACTCTCTTCCACACTCTGTCTTCCCCAGTCATTGCAGTGTTCAGGAATTCAAGACTAATGTTAACCGACACCTCATCCTTAACCCTCTCCGTCTATCCCATTTTTCCTAACGCTCGCACTGTGCTTTGGCATAAAAAGGGAACAAAAACCCCTTGAGTGCGTGCCTATTATAAAAAAAAAAAAAAAACGCCCGCCTGATAAGAGAAACTAATATTAAGGTTATCTTTACTGAATCAATGACGGTGACCATGAATCTTCAGAAGCAATTCCTTTTCAGCGACAAGAATAAAGCACGCCCTATAGGTGCATAAAGTTAGCACATGCATAATAGTATAACCAAACAAGACTATGCATGGAATTATGTGCTATTTTTGTGCGCTATTCGCGACTTTTGTGCTTTTTCATTTATTTTATTAAAGTTTGTGCTAGCTCTATATAAAGCTAGAACTCAACTTTTTTGTTTATGATCCGATCTTAATCAAATACAGACCAAAATTTTGTGCTAATTATGTGCGAATAAAATAAAAAACATTATTTAGTGTGATTCACCTAAGGTATGCCATAAAGATAGAGAAAATAGTTTAGGTCGAGACAAACAAAAATCGTATTGGAGGGTGATCTTTCTCCCCCCCATTTAGGAGGGAAGGGCATTTTTCTAAAAAAACAGAAAAAAAATATTTAAAAACAACGGTACAACCTACAATGCTATGATATCACCTTTTACCTTTTTGGAAAGCCAGAATTCTATTCTTTTATATTCTTTTTGAAAAAAGTTTTTTTTAAGTTTTTAAGTAAATAGTATTTAAAAATAAATTTTCAAACTCAAAACTTTGAAAAAAAAATTCAAAGTATTTTTTTTTATTTTATGTAATTAAATTTTGTTTTTGTTTTCAAATTTCTAGTCAAAATAAAAAAACCAGATGCTAAAATGTTTTGTAGTTTTTCAGAAAATCGAAAATAACGAGAACCACCTCTTATAAGAAGAACTTTTTTTTTAGTGCTTACCTGACGGGACTTTTATTTAATTTAATTAATGTTAAAAGATTATTTTTCATTTTGTTATTTTTAAAATATCTACAATGTTATTTGCATACAATAAAGTGAAAAAGTTCTGGATAAATGCTTTTCTACACGTTTTTTTAATTGAAAAACGCCTTGATATCGGTGGTTATCGTTGTTTTTGATTTTCTCAAAAGCTACAAAACATTTTAGCATTCGGTTTTCAGTTTTTGACTTAAAACTAGTAAGATCATTGAATTTTGGAAACAAAAAGTATACTTAATTAGATAAAATTTTGAAAAAAATTACTTTGAAGTTTTATTTTTCAATTTTTCTAAAAATTTTGAGTTTGAAAATTAATTTTTCAAAAACTGTAAATGAAATGAACTTTATTTAAAAAGATAAAAAAATAATATATTTCTGGCTTTCAAAAAGGCATTGTAGGTTGTACCGTTGTTTTTTAATAATTTGTTTTCAGTTTAATTTTTGGCACACCTGAGGTGAATCACCCTGTATAAGTATTTTTACTTGATCTATAGGTACTTCTCGTATAAGGCAAGTCTTGGATTCGTGCAAAAAAAAAGTTTTGAGATAACAATCAAAAATGACATTACGATGATTAGATAAAACGAAAAGAGTTGTTCCGGCAATTCTGTCCGCCTGTCTATCGGTCTGTCGGTCTGTCTCGGCATCTACAGCTTAAACGGGTGGTCCGATTTACATCAAATTTGGTAGGTATGGTTTTTAGGGTAATACGCTCAGAGCTTTTTTTGTAGGTCACTGTAATTCTAAAAATAACGGTACCTGCCATATAACGGTTATCAACCAAATTTCACATATGTAATAAAATGTAGGAGACCTATCAAACTGTGAAAACTAAACTTTAAAAAAAATTCATTTAACGGTACCTGGCAATCGATTTAAATATTGAAATTGTCCTAGCTACTTTAAATAATATGGCATACATTTTTTTTTTCAAAAATGTTTTTGTTCAGTTTTAATTAATTTTTGAAAAACTGGTTTTGTGAATTCAACATTTCAAAAATCCGTTGACGGATTTTTATGAAATTTAGTTTTAAGGTATAAAAAATTAAGTTCAAAAAACCTTCGTACTCACTTTTTTTACAAAAAAGTTTTCGAAAAAATATTTTGAAAAATCGATTTTTTCGAAAACCAGTCCAACGATTTAAATTTTTTTTTTTCGTTAACTTATATTTCGTAAAGAAAAGATGTAAGATATGCATTATGGTCTTTTAAAGGAATTTCATACGATTTTTTCGTATATTCCGTTTGTATTTTAAACCCTCAGGTAACTTGCGACAAGAGCAAGTTTTTTCGACCCAGTCGTGCCCTTTATTTTCTTTTGTATTACAAAAAAATTTAAATTTAATTTTATTTTCTTGGCAACTTGCCACAAGAACAAGTACGTGCGACCCAGTCGTGCACCACAAGAGCGAGTTCGTGCGACCCAGTCGTGGACTTTATTTATTAATGTTTGTGCTAGCATTATATAAACAAACACCAATAAAAAAATACATATATATATAATTTTTACTTGCGATTATAGGTACTATAAGGCAAGTTATGAATTCGTACAAAAAAAAAAGAGTTTAGATAACAATCAAACATGACATTACGATGATAGCGAAATCGAAAAAAGTGGGTCTGGAAATTCTGTCTGTGTGTCTATCTGTCATTCGCATGTGCACGGTTGGACCGATATCCTTTAAACTCGGTACATAAGATTTTTAGAGTGACAGTCAGGGGTTTTTTTTTTTTGAATTTTTGTTCTAGGCCTAAAACTAACGGTACCTGCCATATAACGGTTATGAAAAAACACGTTTTTCTCGAAAACGGCTCTAACGATTTTAATAAAATTTTAAGTGATACGAAATTAAAAGCCTTTGAAATGGCATGAACCATATTTCTTTAGGAACAGTTTTGACTGGAATTGTATACTGGCGTATACAGTTCCAGTCAGATACGAACTAATTAGTGAACACCGCCATCCAAGAAGTGCGATGGGATGGGTAAAAAAACAATGAAGAACTGCGATATCTATTACGGCGACTGCTACCACGAGCAAACGCAGCGTCTTTTCGGGTGTGGATTTAGGCAAGAAGTCTTGAGTTTTAAACATGTCAATGAGCGCCAAACTCAAATGTTGAGCTACTGAAAAGACGTGTTTGTGATCTGGTGACAATATTTTATTTTTATTTCTGATCGAAAGCGCATTTTAACTCGCAAAACTACGAAATAATTTCGCACAAGCTACTTTTTATTAATTGCGATAGTTTTGGGGCAAAAGTGTTAACTTTTGATTAATTAGAGCAAAAACAAAAGTGAAATATTTAGTTTTCTTTGTTTAAACTACATATTGATTTAAATTGAGTGTTTTTTTTTTGTTTCTCAGTTGATCTTCACAACTACACATTCAAATAAGTTTATACAGCAACAAAACAAAAAACTCAACATATTACTGCTGTCAACAAACCTATACATACTTTTATTTTACACGCACATTAATTCTTATGCCACCCAATCGACCTAAAAAGTCCATCTCTCGCCCTAAGATTTCGAACTCTGTCTTAGATTCGCCCCTAAGCTCTTCGTCTTCCCCTTTTGAAACAATTTCGACCAAAACAATGGACACCAAGGAGAAATCGTGGATGGACGAAAAACTTCGCGAACAAAGTGAGTTTATTGTTTCACTGTTATCTAAAAAAGTAGATGAATCTGAAAAAAAAAAATTACCGAAGAACTAAGCCGTAAAATTAAAGAAATTAAAGTCAGTATAAGTGACATTAATAACCGAGTTCATCAATTAGAATCTTCTAACACGGAAATAAAATCTGATTTTGATTTACTTAGTACCGAAGTAAATAAACTCAAAATATCACTAGTCAATGTTAGTTCTGAATGCACAAACACTATAGCCTTACCAGCCGATAAAACATCTGAGCTTGCCATCGTAAACAATAACTTTAATCACACCGTCGATGAGTTAAAAACATTAAAACAATCTATAAACACGTATGAAAACCGAATTATTGCAAGTGATGCCTTTATGTTTGGTATTCCGTATTTGCCAAATGAAAATTTAAAATCAGTTTTTAATTTAATTTGCAACACAATCAGCATTAAACCTCCGACTCTTAATAATATTTACCGCACACGTCCAAAATCTTATTCACCGAACTCTGCGATAATGATAAAATTTAATTCAGCGTTCGACAAGAACTTTGTTTTAACTTCTATCGCGAATTACAAAAAAAAAAAACAATAAACAACTGTGTCTTAAAGATATTCATCCGACAAGTGATATCTCCTCCGCACCCGCGTCGTTATCTGTTGTACATATACGAGAGAGCTTATCACAGGAAGGCAAATATATATTACAACGTGCACTTGCTCTTAAAAAACAAAAACAATTGTCTAAAGTTTATACTGCACGAGGTGTGGTATATATTAAACGTCATACTAAAGACACTGCTATGAGAGTTGACTGCATCGAGGGACTCGAAGATGTTGCCAGATCCGAATTTATAAATGATTAATAGTATTTAAAAAAAAAAAAAAAAAATTATACCAATTAAATACTCATACATATTATATATATAAATAATTATTTCTTGCTTTTCTTCTTTAAATTAATTTCTATATATCTTTTTTTTTCCTTATTACTTTTATTGTATACCTCTTTCTTAATGTTTTAATACCTTTTTGATTCTGGTTAGTTCTTTTATATTTATAATATGATTACCATCAGCGCATTGCAGTCGATGGTCAGGGTTCTGAGCAAGCTAAAATATGGACTCCGTATTTGCCACATCATTGCGCAAAGCTTGCTTCCAAAGATTGATGAATTTCGCGATACCTTTAAAGATTCGGATGTTGATGTAATTTGTGTGACAGAAACATGGCTGAAGGATGACTTAAATGATGAGATTGTTGGCTTAGAGGGTTATCGTATTTTTCGCTTTAATAGAATGGATCGTATTGGGGGTGGTGTTGCAATTTATGTTAAAGCAACTATAAAGTGTAAACTTAAGCTATTATCTGATGCGGGCAGTAGGATAGAATATGTATTCGTTGAGCTAATAGGCAATGAGGGTAATTTTCTCTTAGGTGCAATATATAGGCCAAATAGATACATAGATTTTTTAGACTTTTTACTCTTTTAGAAGAAATCTCGTTGGGTTCGCCTTATATTGTTTTGTGTGGAGACTTCAATTGTAATCTTTTAAATTCCAATATCCTCACTGATAATATGATTACTTTCAATTTAACCCCTGTAAACACAAACACGCCAACTCATTACTTTGGAGGGGATGCAACTCTGTTAGACCTGTTTCTGGTTAGTGACACTGACGACATAGTCTTATATGAACAGCTTTCGGCACCTGCTTTTTCAAAGCATGATTTAATTTTTTAACACTTAAGTTTAGCTTTGACCACTTCTGCAAGCGAATTACTTATCGAGATTTCGAAAATGTCAATGTTCAACTTTTAGAAGAGCATGCCAGAGTCACGAATTGGGACTATATTTTCTATATGCAGTCTTCGAATCAACAGTTACAGTTTTTAACCAAAAATATAAAAACTCTTTTTGATACCCACGTACCATTAAAAACTAAAACTCTTAAACCTAGCAATAAACCATGGTTTACTCGTGAAATAAGACTCCTTATTGAAGAACGAGATTCAGCTTATAGCATTTGGAAGCGTTACCGGTTGAATACATTGCGGCGCATGTTCTGCTCACTTCGTTATAGAGTTGTAGTTGAAATTCGTAAAGAAAAGTCCAAAATATTATCTAATCAGTTAAGCACCTACGTAAAGTTGGTATAAGAAAGTCGAAGAGCGAGCCAGCGGTGAATGTTGATGGGAATACCCTTAATGCATCCTTTCTTTCATTACCATTAGATATGGTCCCGTCTCCGAATACAGTTGATTCACTATCATTTATGGATCATTCATATCACCCTGGTTTTAGTTTTTGCGATGCAGATAATGCTGATGTTGTGGAAAGTATGCTCTCTATAAAGTCAAATGCTGTTGGGCTTGATGAATTTCATCCAAGATTTTTGTATATGATTCTGCCATTGTGTTGCCTTATCTAACATTTCTCTTTTTTTTTTTTACACTATCAGATCCTGTTCATAAGGAGCTTAGAGCAAGCTTCAGCTTATGAACAAAGATTTGCCAACACATTATATGTGTTCCACTGGCTCATCACTTAGTGCTGGTGTTAGTTGTTAGTAATGTAAAACAAATCACTACAATAACACAAGCACTATAATACAATAAAACATATAATTTAACAATTCAAAATACATAAAACATGAACTAAAAGCGTGGAGCACTGGTTTTAAGTACGTTCTTAAGATTTATTTTATTGTCATTAAAATCAATCATTTTAGAATTTAAATTGAAAAGCCTGCACATGCGGGTAAGCGGCTCATTTATACCATAATTAGTCCGATGGTGTGGACAATGTAGGAGCTCAAGGCTACGCAGATGGTGAGCACCCCCACGATAATTGAGTCCAACACAAGTAAGTAGATCAGGTGCATCTAATGCGCCCGAAAGAAGTTGGTGGATAAAAACTATATCGTTATTTACACGCCTGTGTAACAAGGACTGAATGTGTAGAAGCTGAATTTGGTGTTCATAAGGTGGAAGGTTATAAGGATCTGTCCAGGGAAGACCTTTTAAGGCAAAACGAACAAAATTATGCTGAACTGCCTCTATCCTAGATCTATGAACATCATAGAACGGAGTCCATACCTGCGATGCATATTCCAGATGCAGACGAACTAAACAATTGTATAAAGATAGGGTAACATAAGGGTCTTGAAACTCTTTGGACCATCTTTTTACAAAACCTAACATTGAGTTAGCCTTTTTAACAAGAGAGTTGATGTGCTCTGTGAAATCTAGACTTGAATTGAAGACGATTCCAAGATCTTTAAAACTAACAACACGGCACAATGTATGTTGTGAAATATTATAGTCAAATATAATGGGTACTCGTTTCTTTGAAAAAGTCATAGTTTGACATTTCGCTGGGTTAAGGTTTAATCCATTCTTGCTGCACCAAGTGCAAAAGCTATCAATGTCGGCTTGCAGATTCACACGATCACCGCTTGAGCATATAGATTTAAAAATCTTCATATCGTCAGCAAAAATCAGAATTTCACTATTGCGAATACATGATGTTACATCATTAATAGCAAGAATAAAAAGAATGGGACCTAAATGACTTCCTTGCGGTACTCCAGAGTTGGCAGTAAAAGGGTTTGAAAATGTTTTTCTGAATTTCACCTGGTAGGATCTATTTTGAAGATAAGAATATATCCAATCAATAAATCCAGCAGAAAATCCAAAGGCCTTAAGTTTAAAAATTATAATGTCGTGTGAAAGTTGGTCAAAAGCTTTTGAAAAGTCGGTATAAATGCAATCTAGTTCCTGTCCGTTTTCCAAAGCATTGGAGCACTTGTGTAAAAACGTTAGAAGGTTCGTTACCGTTGACCGCCTCTGCATAATTCCATGTTGTTGATTACAGATAATATTTTTGCAGAAAAACGTCATACTATTACAAACCACTTGCTCAAATAGCTTTGGAATACAAGAGAGTTTGGCAATCGGTCTGTAGTTCTTTATGTCAGACTTACTACCCTTTTTAAAAACGGGTGTAATAAATGATTTTTTCCATACACTGGGAAATTTCCCCGACTTAAGGGATAGCTCGAAAAGAAGTTGAAGAGGAAAAGCTATAATGGAGCTACATTTTTTCAGTATAATTGGAGGAATGCCATCTGGGCCTGGAGAGTAGTCATCTTTAAGCAATGAAAGAAAATGTAAAATTTTGTCATGTTCCATCGGAACGTTGTTAAAAGTAACTTGAGGACAGTCACGCAAATATTCAAAGAATTCAACATCAATATCAACACGAGTGTCAATAAAAGAGTTACTAAAATTTTCTGAAAATGCATTACAGATATCAGAAGAGCTCCTTAACGAAGAATCATTATAAACAAAGTTTATTGGATATCCGTCAGACTTCTTTTTTGAATTTACAAAATTCCAAAACTTCTTTGGATCAAGTTTCAATGAAACCTCCATTTCATTTAAGTAGTCAGAGTATAAACTTTTAGAAAGGTTATTAAACTGCTCAAAAAGCGAAATATACACATTATGATCCAAAGTAGAAAGACTTGATATAAGTTTTCCAAGCCTTATTTCTTTTGTTACGAAGAGATGTGAGCTCCTTTGTAAACCATGGATGTGAAACTTTGGAAGTTTTAGACAGTTTAGTAGAACAGATTTTGCTAAGCAGTTATTGAAAATAGTATAAAATTCAGTAACTGCGACGTCAATATTAGTTAAAGAAATATCTGAAATACCAGAGGAACTTAATTCATCATAAAGTAATTGAAAATTAGCTTTACGAAAATCAAGAGAATATGAACAGTCATGCGACTGAGTGTTATTGAGCAAATGGCAGCTCAAATCCAAAAATATATCAAGGGGAGGATGGTAGCTGGCGGTCAGCCATCAGACGAATAGGGGGAATAACATGTAGCATATGAAAACATGCACGTGCCGTAACTATTCGGGACTGGTGGAAGTGTGATCATAGCCTCTTTGCGGCGGCCGCTAGTAACAAGCCTTTTAAAAAAGGTTTGGCTAATATGATCAGGCTAGTTCCTCAGGTTGGCAACAGGTTAATTCCCTGTTCCGTAAAATTTTAGAATTACGAACCCGACAACAAGCCTCGGAAACGGACTGATCTCACGACGACAACCAACGCAACGAAAACGGCAAAACGATTTACGAATTTTCTTATGGAACGTACGATCGCTCTATAGAGCTCGAGCTGCTCAGCAGCTAGCCGATGCCCTGTCAAAATATAGAGCTGACATAACAGCACTACAAGAAATCAGATGGACAGGGAATGGTGTTTTACAGAAGAAAGAATATGACGTATACTACAGCTGTCATACAAAACACCATGTGCTCGGGGTAGGCTTCCTAGTCAGCGAAAAAATGAAGTCTACCATCATCGGCTTTAACGCTATAAGCGAAAGGCTATGCACCCTTCGCGTGCGAGGCAAATTTACGAACATTAGCCTCATTAACGTTCACGGACCTACGGAGGAGTCCTCAGACGAAGAAAAAGAGACTTACTACGAACAAGTCGAGAGGACCCTCAATGCCTGTCCAAGGTATGACGTAAAAATCATCCTTGGGGATTTGAACGCAAAAATAGGTCGGGAGCCGGTATTCAGGCATTACGCAGGCACCCATAGTTTGCATGAGAACACTAATGACAATGGACTTCGAGTCTTAGAATTGGCAGCATCGAAAAACATGGTCGTTGCGAGTACCAGGTTCCCGCGAAAAGATATCTACAAAGCCACCTGGGTATCACCTGATGGAGTCACTCGTAACCAAATAGACCACGTGTTGATAGACCGTCGCCACTACTCGAACTTGATGACGGTACGAACGTACCGAGGCGCCAATATCGACTCGGATCACTATCTTGTTGGTGTGGTCTTCCGAGGGCGGATTGCCTTGCGAAGACGTATTGCATCCGCCGATCAAGTTCGAATCAACACGGCTGCCCTGCGCAATGAAAATGCCAGTAACACCTTTGGTAATGCGTTAGGACTCGCCCTAGAATCGCTTGATTTAGGGAGAGTAAGTCCTAGGGCCAGTATGCTGGGCGTAGATGAGAAGTGGACACGCCTTAAGAATACTGTCATTAGTACTGCCAACTCCATCTTAGGCAGCAGTCGTAGAAATCGGAACGACTGGTTTGATGATGAATGCAAGCTAGCGACTGAACGTAAGAATGTTGCGTACCGAGCAATGCAGCAATCTCATAGAACGCGGGCACGCGAAGAAGAATATAAAGAGCTCAGAAGAATAGAAAAACGGCTTCACAGACAGAAAAAATCAGCCTGGGAGAAGAACTTAATCTGTGAAATAGAAAAAAGCCGAGAGCGAGGTCAGCACCAGGCGCGGAAGTTCTACCAATCCATCCGAAACATGACGCAGTACACACCACGCTGCACATACTGCAAGGACGGAGAGGGAAATCTGATCACCGATCCACAAAGCATACTGGAGCGATGGGAAGTGTACTTTAATGAATTGCTAAATGGTCAACTCACTGCAGAAGTGGAGGCTCCACTGCTTCAAGACGAATACCCTATGTTGCCGTCACCAAGCATAGAAGAGGTTGAGATGGCTATAGACCGGCTAAAGAAAAACAAAGCCCCGGGAGCTGATGGTATACCAGCCGAATTATTTCAACACGGTGGGCCAGCTCTACGTCAGGCAATTCATGATATTATAGTGCACGTGTGGGAGCGTGAAGAAATGCCAGAAGACTGGCGAAAAGGTATAATATGCCCCATACATAAGAAAGGAGATGTCACAACGTGCAGCAACTATAGAGGTATCACGTTGTTGAGTACCGCCTATAAGATACTCTCCTCTATCCTACAAGACCGGATAACCCCATACGCTAAAACCATCATCGGACAATATCAGTGTGGTTTCATTCCAGGCAAATCAACAACTGATCAGATCTTTACAATTAGGCAGGCGATGGAAAAATGTCTAGAATTTAACATCCCAACATACCACCTGTTTATAGACTTTAAGGCCGCCTATGATAGCATAGCCAGGGTAGAACTTTACAAAGCCATGAGAGAATTCGGCATCCCAAATAAATTGACACGACTATGTAGGTTGACCATGACCAACGTAACAAGCCAAGTAAAAATAGCCGGATTGCTATCCAGACCAATCAACATCTTTAATGGACTCCGACAAGGGGATGGTTTGGCCTGCCTCCTCTTCAACCTGGCGTTGGAGAAAGCAATCCGTGACTCTGGCACGGCAACAAGAGGGACCATCGTCAACAGGTCCAGCCAGATACTGGCTTACGCAGACGACATCGACATCATCGGAAGAACCGAGCAAGCTGTACACGATTCCTTCATCCAGATCGAGCAGGCGGCACAAAATCTGGGGCTGCACATTAGTGAAGGTAAAACAAAGTACATGGTGGCGTCGAATGCGAGAGGAACAGTTGGTCAAACAATCAAGGTAGCGGAGCACGAATTTGAAGTGGTGCAATCCTTTAAATACCTTGGGTCAATAGTAGCAGCCGATAACAATATAGAAGAAGAAATACGCGGGCGGCTTCTCAAATCCAACAGAGCCTACTACAGTCTGTCAAAGCTCTTCAAATCCAGAAATCTCACCATAACTTCAAAACTACTGCTGTACAGGACCATGGTTCTGCCAGTACTCACATATGGATCCGAGACTTGGGTGCTTAGCAAAAGGCACTCTGACCTCTTAGCCGCGTTCGAGAGAAAAGTCTTAAGGAGAATTGTTGGCCCCATATGTGAGGAAGGACGATTCCGGAGACGGTACAATCATGAATTGTACGCAATCTACCTTGAAGCAGATATAGTGACAAAAATTAGGCTCGGTAGACTTCGGTGGGCAGGGCACCTAGCTCGCATGAGCGAAGAGGAACCTGCTCGGAAAGTTCTTTGTGGTACATTCTATGGCAGACGACAGCGTGGTAGACCATGCTTGCGCTGGAGAGATGGCGTAGACCAGGACGCCCGGAGCCTTGGGGTGCGCAACTGGATGGCGTCGGCTCGAGACCGGGATAGGTGGAGAGACTTGTTGAAGGAGGCCAGGACCGGACCCCGGTTGTCGAGCCGATGATGATGATGAGGATGGTAGCTGTCTATATTAGATAAGGCTGTGGCAGATTCTACCACAACAACACTAGCAGCGTCAGATGAAAAGACTAAATCGAGAATTCGATTTTTAAAGTTTTTAATACAGTTTACTTGCTGTAAGTCAGTACAAATAATATTATCCAAAAGAAGAAGCTCCTGTTGAGAGGAAGTAGGGGATGCTTCAAAATAGGACTCGTCTTCTGAGGGGATCCAATTAACGTTAGGCAAATTGAAGTCACCCACCAGTAAAATATTACTATTTAAGCCAGCTGTAACAATTACATGATCCAAAGCTAAGGAGACCTCAGAATAAATTGCTACTGGGCTTTTAGGAGGAATATAAACATTCAGAATAAAAAAATCTTTGGATTCAATTGAAATTCTAAGGCAAATAAGTTCAACTGATATATTAAAAGGGAAAGAGACAAGATTAGATGTGAGGTGATTACGAACAGCAATCAAAACACCACCACCAACTTCTTTGGGCTTATCTACATGACGATCTCTTCTGAAAACATTGAACTCTTCGTCAAAAATTTCCTTGTCTAAAAAGGTGTCATTGAGCCATGTTTCAGTAAGAACAATGATATCATGCGGAAAAGCCTGAGATTTTTTGAAAATTTCAGCAGTTTTGCTGCGAATCCCTCTAACGTTCTGATAGAAGAGGGATAACCTATTTAGTTTTTTGAAGCAGGGATTTCCGAAGATTTTCGATTAACTCTTTGTTTAGAACGCACCGAAAATTCCTTAACAAGAGCATCGGTAGGCCAATAATTGCTATTACAAAGATCATCAAATAATGATGAAGGAGCTGTTATTTTAAAAGAGGATACGAAGCTATCAGGTTTACTGATTTTAGTGCATTTAATGCATGAAGAAGAAGAGATACATTTGATGTCCACCAGATGTTGGAGTATATCACTGGATTGAAGTTTGGGGTCCAGTCGGGACACAAATACTAATATGGGCCTAGGTACTGATTCAATTTTTTTCGGTGCTACAGAGGTTATCACGGGAAGAGAACTAATGGTAGGATTTTCAATCTCAACTTTTTGGATGGGCGTATCAACGGAAGCTACTGGTTGATCTAAGTCAGCATTTAAAATTATGGCGGGTGAAATGTTCATTTCCTGGACAGGAACTGAAGCGTTTACAACTGTTTTATTATTATTGCTCCTAAGGTTCGTACGTTTAGGAGCAGGGTAAGGGTTTTTCGATGACGATGAACCCTCGCGGCCTCTTTTCTTGCTCTTAGAAGAACTAGAAATTTTCTGATTTATTATTTCAGTGGAAACTATGAGTTCATCATCTGTTGAAGTAGATTTAACAGATGTTTCAGTTGATAGCGGAAACGAGTTGACATTTGAAGCTATGGAATTGAAATGCACTAAGAGATCTTCAAATGTCTTCGAAATTTTCAAGACATCTGTTTTCAAAGCCGACATTTTAAAAGAAAGTTGGGAAAGAGACAGTTGCCTACAATTAGCACAATACCAAAAAGCAATTTTTGAAGAAATTATCTTTTCAATAAAAGCACTAGTTGAGCCAATGCACTTGGCGTGGAAAGATTGACCACAAGGACCAAAGCATAATACGATTTTGATGTCAGGTGTGTTTCCTGACTTGTGGAAGGTTGCTAAGGTTATACAACTTCCTAAAAACTCAAAAGGGGTTGAATTCAGGCCTATCTCTGTCCTACCATATTTGTCAAAAGTTTTTGAAAGAATTTTACAAAAACAGATAAATATGTTTATCTTACAACGAACTCAATGCTCACACCAAAACAATCTGGATTCCGTAAAAAGCACAGTTGTATCTTTGTAACGGTAAAACCATCCTCCACTCATAAGAGTGGAATCAGATTTGCCCTTCCATCCTATAGATACAGGGTCTATAGATGTCGTTGGATGGAAGGGTGTCCAGTAGGCCAGGACCAGGGTAGGCATGCTTGCTTGTCCTTGGGCATAGCTCGTCGGTTTGTGGGTCGGGGTCTTTTGGCCTGCCTATCTGGACTACCGTGAATTACATGCCTATTTGAAAACTACTCAACAAGGAAAAACAAAATACAAAATTAAAATAAGCTAGGACAGATCATAATATGTATGAACGGACGGACAAAACAAAAAGTAAAATAAGTTACGTTAATCAGTTAAATTTACAAAGAAATGTTAGGAAGCGGAGAGAACAATTTCCTAAGCTGACCACCCACTGGTCCTTTTAATGCACCCGGTACCTTTGGTGGTATTGGTACCGTTGAGCATCCCTCTCCTTTGCCAACTCATTACTGAGAAGGCACCATGGCTGTCGCGTGCTCAAAATATGCGACAGCCCCTATCATAAGGCTTAAGGCCTCACCTGCATCACTCAGATGCCCAGGACTTCCTCATCCTGTCTGCCACCAATCACTCCAAAGAAGGAAATTTAATCTTCCATATCTTTCAAATTATTAACCGTTTAAACAAAAAAAAAACAAAACAATCTTTTTCATATGAAGTTACAGTACATTGTTATCTTATTAAAGTTTAAAGATAGTTATGTTTGTTTGAGAGTTCAAATAAAAATTGTTATGTTATTATAAATGTACTTAGCAAACAAAATAATGAACCTCTCTGGTCTTTTAAAATTGAAAAATTGAAGTTTAATTATTAAATTGTTATTTATCAATGCATAGGTATGATATTTGTAATAAACGAAAATTCATTTAAATATTGTTAAATAAAACAAAAAAAATAATGGAAATCATTACAAAGTAATATCACACGCATACCTTTATCATGTTGTTGTGCGCATAGCAATCCAGCGTAGGTACCTATTTTAAATAATTTCTTCACATACACAAGACCGAATGAATCTTCATATAAATTAAATTAATATTGTCAGTTTTTTTTTTTTTTTTTTTTTTTATTTGATTCATAAAACAAAACTCAAGCCGGAATAGTTATTTCAGTATTTAAACATTTTAAGAATAGGTTTATTTCCACATTTTAAGGACATTCTCACATTTTAGGAAGTTTTTTTTACAAATTAATTTCTTTTTCTTTTCTTTTTTTTTCAGAACTTTTCACTGCTGGTTGATTATAAGTCTTTATTCTTGTTTCATTATAATTTGTATTCTTTTTCTCTTAATTGCTTCCCAATATTTAAATTCAGAAAAAAAAAGAAACATCTCGAACTTTTAGATCAGTTATTGAAAATCGAATAAAATAATACGCTCAGAGCTTTTTTTGTAGGTCACTGTAATTCTAAAAATAACGCTACCTGCCATATAACGGTTATCAACCAAATTTCACATATGTAATAAAATGTAGGAGACCTATCAAACTGTGAAAACTAAACAAAAAAATTCATTTAACGGTACCTGGCAATCGATTTAAATATTGAAATTGTCCTAGCTACTTTAAATAATATGCCATCAATTTTTTTTCCAAAAATGTTTTTGTTCAGTTTTAATTAATTTTTGAAAAACTGGTTTTGTGAATTCAACATTTCAAAAATCCGTTGACGGATTTTTATGAAATTTAGTTTTAAGGTATAAAAAATTAAGTTCAAAAAACCTTCGTACTCACTTTTTTTACAAAAAAGTTTTCGAAAAAATATTTTGAAAAATCGATTTTTTCGAAAACCAGTCCAACGATTTAAATTTTTTTTTTCGTTAACTTATATTTCGTAAAGAAAAGATGTAAGATATGCATTATGGTCTTTTAAAGGAATTTCATACGATTTTTTCGTATATTCCGTTTGTATTTTAAACCCTCAGGTAACTTGCGACAAGAGCAAGTTTTTTCGACCCAGTCGTGCCCTTTATTTTCCTTTGTATTACAAAAAAATTTAAATTTAATTTTATTTTCTTGGCAACTTGCCACAAGAACAAGTACGTGCGACCCAGTCGTGCACCACAAGAGCGAGTTCGTGCGACCCAGTCGTGGACTTTATTTATTAATGTTTGTGCTAGCATTATATAAACAAACACCAATAAAAAAATACATATATATATAATTTTTACTTGCGATTATAGGTACTATAAGGCAAGTTATGAATTCGTACAAAAAAAAGAGTTTAGATAACAATCAAACATGACATTACGATGATAGCGAAATCAAAAAAGGGGGTCTGGAAATTCTGTCTGTGTGTCTGTCTGTCATTCGCATGTGCACGGTTGGACCGATATCCTTTAAACTCGGTACATAAGATTTTTAGAGTGACAGTCAGGGTTTTTTTTTTTGAATTTTTGTTCTAGGCCTAAAACTAACGGTACCTGCCATATAACGGTTATGAAAAAACACGTTTTTCTCGAAAACGGCTCTAACGATTTTAATAAAATTTTAAGTGATACGAAATTAAAAGCCTTTGAAATGGCATGAACCATATTTCTTTAGGAACAGTTTTCAGTTTTCTTTTCAACGGTGGCGTATACAGTTCCAGTCAGATACGAACTAATTAGTGAACACTGCCATCCAAGAAGTGCGATGGGATGGGTAAAAAAACAATGAAGAACTGCGATATCTATTACGGCGACTGCTACCACGAGCAAACGCAGCGTCTTTTCGGGTGTGGATTTAGGCAAGAAGTCTTGAGTTTTAAACATGTCAATGAGCGCCAAACTCAAATGTTGAGCTACTGAAAAGACGTGTTTGTGATCTGGTGACAATATTTTATTTTTATTTCTGATCGAAAGCGCATTTTAACTCGCAAAACTACGAAATAATTTCGCACAAGCTACTTTTTATTAATTGCGATAGTTTTGGGGCAAAAGTGTTAACTTTTGATTAATTAGAGCAAAAACAAAAGTGAAATATTTAGTTTTCTTTGTTTAAACTACATATTGATTTAAATTGAGTGTTTTTTTTTTTGTATCGCAGTTGATCTTCACAACTACACATTCAAATAAGTTTATACAAATTATTTTTATCTTTATTTATTTACATTAAAAAAAAGATATTTCTTTTTTTCTTCTTTATTTTCTACTTTATTTGTTGATAATCGAATTAAGACTAAACTAACTTAAAATACTTAATTATAAAGACACCTTTCCGTCGTCTGCAAAATTTAATGACTTCGCATCAAAGTCCACCGAACCATTTTCCGTCGCATGCAATTCCACTGAATTATTTTGCAATACGACATTCTTTTAATATTGCACCGGATGATGAGTGCACTGACCGATGTCATCATATGTCAATGCTAGCACCTGTTGTTGCGGTGTTTGCACTTTTGGCTTTTGTTGTTCAGCGCGTGTGAAGTTAACTCCTCCATCCTTAGATTCGAACGTCCTCGTTCGACAGCTTTAAATGGTTCGCAATATTTTCAACTCCAATTATGATGGGTTTTGCTCTGTCAGCTGGTTTTGGTGCTGCTATGAATTCATCTTTCTTCTTTCTGATTTTGCCTCTTAATTTACGAACTATCTTGTAGGCAATTATTGATGTGATTGTTATTAGGCAAATACTTGCAATTGAGCTAGTGGTAATGTGAATGAAATTCTCTTTTTCCAGTTGCTCTATTTTTGAGGTACCGTTGGAATACAGATTCTTTAGCCTCTTCAGTGAAAGAAATTCCTCGTTTGCATTTAGCAATGATGTTGGTTGTAGGATTGCTGGCATGGGTTGATACTGGATTGTTTCTGTGTTGATTATTTCCTTGTCTTCTATGGATATTGAAGTGTTCACGTGCCGTATGATAAAGGTTCCATTTAGTTCTATCTTTTCTTTATTGATGACTGCGGTACCATTGAATTGGTTAAGTAGAAGTATACCTGTTGAAATTTCTTCTATGGACGGGATATGATCGTTATTAATTGTTTTGCAGGATGGTGTCATGCTTTTGAGTAGGTAAGGAATACATTTAAAAGTACTTATATCTGTAATGCTATCTCTATTACAAATTTCTAATTCGTTATATTTCTTACATTCTTTAGTAATTCCAAAAATATTTTCGTTACATTGTAGTATTTTTTCATAAGGAATTTTATTAACAATATTATTCTTTTTAATAGTTTTTAAAAGGAAAACGCTACAAGATTTACTTTCGCTTGTAGGTAAAGTTACAATATAGATAATATTTTTATTATTTGATGCTATTTTTACATTTGCGAATTCAAGAGCTTCGTCAATATTTATATATGGAATATTTTCATTATCCATAATTGTTTCTGTTATATTTATTTCATTATTACTTAAGATATATGAGTTTACAATGTTGGCCTTTGCCCAATGTATTGCGTAAGCTATATTTATTATTTCTTCTTTTATTAATTCTAGTTTGTATTTAATTTTCATGACAATATCAATATCTATATTTTCTTTAAAAGTCTTAATTATGTTATTTATAACATTTGTAATTTCATTTATTTTTTCTAGAGTAACTCTATTGATTACAACTTGGTTGTTGTTGTTTACTAACACATTATTCATTTTGTTTGTTAATATTTCAAAGTCGCTATGGTCTGGATTCCCAGCGATCCATTTCCATGCGCTTCCTATAAAGTCTAATGATCTTTTTGATCTTACATTGATTTTTAATCTTTTTAAATAATTTTTTATTCTCTCAATTTCAAAGGGAAGGATAGGAAATAAGGGATGATGAGGTTTGATGGTTGTGGAAACGATTATTTCTAGTTGCTTGATGAAATCCTCGTAAATTTCGATATCGATGATATGAATTATTTTGAAATTGCCATTTTGTATTTTTGCGTTTCCTGTCCTTATTTTAATAAGTTGGGAATTAGTGTAATCCAATATTTGAACATTTGCATTTATGGTACAAAGGTGTACCAACAACCTAAAGGGAGAGGGAAGTTAGTTTTTAATAAGGCTTTTATGTATGGTTCTTCCTGATTTTGTTAATATAGTTGAATTTTTATTTTCTTTTACAATTTCCTTTCTGTACTTGGGTGATAGTTTATTTCCTAATCTTTTGTTACTATGTTGTGTGACAGTTAAAGAGTTTACATTGCTATTTAACGGTGGTCTTGATAGAGCATCAGCCACAACGTTAGTTTTACCGGGTTTATATTTCAGTTCGTAATTATACTCTTCGAGTATGGCTTTCCAACGCTTAAGTTTGTTGTTGGTGTTTTTATTGCTTAGCGCGTATGTCAACGGCTGATGATCGGTAAATATTTTAACAATTGCTGAACCGTAAAGGTAGTTTCTGAGTGTATTGAGTGACCATATGATGGCCAGCATCTCTTTCTCATTTGTTGCGAAGTTTTCTTCTGATTTTGAAAGAGTCCGGGAGATAAATGTTATAGGTTTGCCATCTTGTTCTAGTACTGCTCCTATAGCATAGTTAGAAGCATCTGTTGTGAGATGGAACTCTTTTTTAAAGTTTGGAAATTTGAGAACAACATCTTCGGAGATGAGGGAATTTTTAATTTTTTGAAAAGCTTCGAGGGCTTCGTTGTCAAGGTTAATGATTTTTTTACTGGAGGATTGTTTGGACGTTCGTCCATCTTCCCCTCTGAGAAGGACTGTCAGGGGTTTTGCCAATTTGGCATAGTCTTTAATAAATCTTCTGTAAAACCCTGATAGGCCTAGGAAAGATCGTAGGTCTTTGAGTGTTTTTGGGTATGGGAACTGGGCTATTGCTTCTACTTTTGTTGGGTTTGTCTTAATTCCTTTTGAAGATATAATGAATCCTAAGAATTCTACGCTGTCTTTCAAGAACTCACATTTGTCCATTTGAACTTTTAGATTTGCGTCTTGAAGTGTTCTAAAAATTGTTGATAAATTTTGAAAGTGGGATTCTTCGTCTTTGCTGAATACAACTATATCGTCTATATAGACGAAACATATCTTGCCTATATGTTCTCGAAGAATGTCATCCAAAGCTCGTTGAAAAATGGATGGTGCGTTTTTCAATCCGAATGGAAGTCGAACGAATTCGTACTTTCCATTGCTGACAGAGAAGGCTGTCTTCTCAATGTCTTCTTCGTGAAGTTTAATTTGGTGGAAACCACTTTTTAAATCTAGTACCGAAAAAATTTTGTTCTTTCCGAGTTGGGATAAAACTTCATTTATTTCGGGTATCGGATAGCGATCGGGGATTTTAATAGTATTGAGCTTTCTGTAATCGATTACTAATCGATATTTCTTTTCACCAGATGCATCAACTTTTTTTGGTACTACCCATATTGGTGCATTGTACGGGGACCGTGAAGGTCTAATGATGCCATCTTTTAGAAGTTGTGTTATTTGTTTTTCAACTTCGTCTTTCAAAGACATTGGATACGGGTAAGATCTTGTGTAGACTGGTTCATTATTTATTGTTCTAATTCTACCTTTCACTGTTGTAGTGTAGGTTAATTTTTCGTCTGGTTCGACAAATAGATTAGAATATGATTCTGTAAGTTTATGAAGCTCGGTTTTATGTTTTTGTGACATGTGACTGTCTCTTATGGTAACGGAGTTTATTGACTCAGAAATTTGTTGTTTTAGTCGAATTTTAAGTTTATTTTTAATAAGCATATAACTATCTTTCGTGAAAATGACGGCTGACAAGTCTTTAAGGCTGTCGTTGCCCAGGATTCCGTGGAAGGATTTGAGTGTAGGAAGAATGAAAAATTGTATTTGGATGGTATTTATGCCGAAAAGGTTTATCATAGTATGTTGGCTTATTTCGACTTTACCGCCAACTGAATTTGCAAAAAAGTTATGGTTATTGGGTGTTGGAGTCTTTACTAAGCTTGGCTGAATGTAGTTTTTATTTGACCCTGTATCGACTAAAAATTTTAAGATTTTACCGTCGCTCGTCTTACATTCAAAGTATGGCAAGGACGAGCTCGTTAGCCTAAAAAATGAATATCTGCATAATCGTTAAGTTGTTCATTGCAGTCGTTTTGGCTTGCAATATAGTCCTCTAATGATTCGTCTCCAACGTGCATTGTATTCATAGAATTGATAAGTGAATTATAATCATTGGTTTCGGATTGGTAGGGGTAATCATATGGTTCAGTAGTGTGTTCAAAATTAGGATTGTTTATTGGTTCAGTATAGGAAGTAGAAATGGCTGGTGACGTTGAAACGTGAAAATTTCTTTGGATTTTAGGTGGGTGTGCTTGCATGGATGAGGATGGAATGTTTGTCTCGTTTGGCCTTTTACCGAATAATGGGTTGTGAGGTTTTGGCCTATTAATATAATTTACTCCTCTTGAACGTATGCTTTGGTCAATATCCATTGGTGTTGGCCTAGGAAATGGTTTAGGGGCAGTTGGGCGAGGTGGGACGTATTGTCTTTGTTGTAGGAAGGGATTTTGTTGAGGGTATTGATAACGTTGTTGAGATTGTTGGGGATATTGAGTGTATTGGGGGTATTGCTGATGATGGGACCGTTGTGGGGGTAGTTGAGGAACATGTGCTAAATGTGGGAAAAATTGTTGCTGTGCGCGGAAGCTTTGATTCTCAAGCTTTTGGCATAAGTATAAAGCTTGGGGAAGGTCTGCCGGTTCTCTAATACCTAAAAGTCTAGGCAGATCACCTCTTAGGCCTCTTATGAACGTATCGAGAGCTTTGTCTCGATAGGTTTCAGTTAACAAATGCATAGCATCTGTAGAAATGTCCATGCTAGAGATTTTGTTTAATATCAATGTCAAATGTTGGTATACCATTTGATAATATTGCTCAACGCTGTTAGTATTCTGTGAAAGGGTTGTCATTTGGTACTCAAGAGTACCTAAATCGCGTTTGTCAGCGTAGTGGGTAGTGAGACATTTGGAAATGCACTCCCAATTTAAAGGCGTATTGTACGATTCTAGAACTGCATCTGCATTACCTACAATTTTATTTCTTATAGTATTAAGGATACCAAAGTATTTTGGTGTGCCTTTAAGATGGTTGTAAATATTTAAAATTCTTTCGATGCTCTTTCGCCAAGAGCTGTATTCACCAGGGTTTCCCGAGAATTCTCTTAGTGTTCGTACCACATCAGGTACTTTGTCGAGTTCATTAAGATTTCCGAAAAATTCCAAATCAATACTCTGTTCTATGCCCTTGTAAAAGTTTGCATGAGGGTTTATTATTGATTGGACAATATTTTTGCATTGTTCGTTACAGACTCTTGAAACAATACGTGAAACGACTTGTTCAAGTTCAGGTGTGGCAACTGCTGCACCTTGGTTTAAGGGAGGTCCGATTGGATTTGGAGGAGGTAGGTTGAAATTTGGTAGTTGAATATTTTGTAAAGGATTAGTATCAAGGTTAGGATTCGGATTTTCCGTCATGGTTCTTTTTCTATATTTGTTGTCTTTCTCGGTCTTGGGAATTTTGGAAGGATTAAATAATTTGGGATATTGAAATAGCTGTTTATTTTTTATATATTTAAATAAATTTTTTTTTAAATAAAAATGTATAAAATGGTAATTGTATGTGTAGAGAGAGAGAGAGAGAGAAAAAAAAAATTGCAATAATTGTATGGAAAAATGAAAAATTCAGTTAAATTTAAAATTAAAATGTTATCACTTTTAATCAAAACAAGTGATTTAATCACAATTAAATCAAAATTATTATATATTTTTTTTTTTTCGCTTTTAAATCAACAATTAACTTACATGGATATTTTTTTTTATAAAATGAATTGTTTGATCACTATTAAGTTAAAATTACTTATTTAATTATTCATGAATAGAAATTTATATTTTTGTATTTATTTATCAAACCTTACTTAATTAAATACTCTTAATTTAATTCTTACATAAAAATGTTAGTTTTCATCCCACGCTGGTAAGGGTTTTTGGTCCGGTTTGTGTTAACTACTAAGGAAAACACGCTTACACTTCCTCGTGGTTAAGTCTTTCAATTGATTGACTATTTAATTTTCACTTGCGGCGAACTATTTTAGGACGACTTACAACACTTTTTTAGTTAAAACGTTAGGTTTTTCTAGTTAAGTTTCACTATCGGCGAACTATTTAAGGACGGCTTACGTTCGTGAATTAACGCGTAGCGAACTGCTTAAGGTCGTCTTATAACACTTTTTATTTTTTCTAGCTAAGTTTCACTAGCGGCGAACTATTTAAGGACGGCTTACGTTCGTGAATTAACGCGTAGCGAACTGCTTAAGGTCGTCTTATAACACTTTTTCTTTAGCTAAAATCGTTGGGGTTTTTGCTAAGTTCCACTCGCGGCGAACTATTTTAGGTCGTCTTACGTTTGTGTAATTACGCGTGGCGAGCTACTTAAGGTCGACTTATAACACGTTAACTTAGCTTAAACACGTTGGGCGCCAATTATTTTTATCTTTATTTATTTACATTAAAAAAAAGATATTTCTTTTTTTCTTCTTTATTTTCTACTTTATTTGTTGATAATCGAATTAAGACTAAACTAACTTAAAATACTTAATTATAAAGACACCTTTCCGTCGTCTGCAAAATTTGATGACTTCGCATCAAAGTCCACCGAACCATTTTCCGTCGCATGCAATTCCACTGAATTATTTTGCAATACGACATTCTTTTAATATTGCACCGGATGATGAGTGCACTGACCGATGTCATCATATGTCAATGCTAGCACCTGTTGTTGCGGTGTTTGCACTTTTGGCTTTTGTTGTTCAGCGCGTGTGAAGTTAACTTACAGCAACAAAACAAAAAACTCAACATATTACTGCTGTCAACAAACCTATACATCCAATTTAATACATACTTTTATTTTACACGCACATTAATTCTTATGCCACCCAATCGACCTAAAAAGTCCATCTCTCGCCCTAAGATTTCGAACTCTGTCTTAGATTCGCCCCTAAGCTCTTCGTCTTCCCCTTTTAAAACAATTTCGACCAAAACAATGGACACCAAGGAGAAATCGTGGATGGACGAAAAACTTCGCGAACAAAGTGAGTTTATTGTTTCACTGTTATCTAAAAAAGTAGATGAATCTGAAAAAAAAAAATTACCGAGGAACTAAGCCGTAAAATTAAAGAAATTAAAGTCAGTATAAGTGACATTAATAACCGAGTTCATCAATTAGAATCTTCTAACACGGAAATAAAATCTGATTTTGATTTACTTAGTACCGAAGTAAATAAACTCAAAATATCACTAGTCAATGTTAGTTCTGAATGCACAAACACTATAGCCTTACTAGCCGATAAAACATCTGAGCTTGCCATCGTAAACAATAACTTTAATCACACCGTCGATGAGTTAAAAACATTAAAACAATCTATAAACACGTATGAAAACCGAATTATTGCAAGTGATGCCTTTATGTTTGGTATTCCGTATTTGCCAAATGAAAATTTAAAATCAGTTTTTAATTTAATTTGCAACACAATCAGCATTAAACCTCCGACTCTTAATAATATTTACCGCACACGTCCAAAATCTTATTCACCGATTCACTCTGCGATAATGATAAAATTTAATTCAGCGTTCGACAAGAACTTTGTTTTAACTTCTATCGCGAATTACAAAAAAAAAAAAACAATAAACAACTGTGTCTTAAAGATATTCATCCGACAAGTTCATCCTCCGCACCCGCGTCGTTATCTGTTGTACATATACGAGAGAGCTTATCACAGCAAGGCAAATATATATTACAACGTGCACTTGCTCTAAAAAAACAAAAACAATTGTCTAAAGTTTATACTGCACGAGGTGTGGCATATATTAAACGTCATACTAAAGACACTGCTATGAGAGTTGACTGCATCGAGGGACTCAAAGATGTTGCCAGATCCGAATTTATAAATGATTAATAGTATTTAAAAAAAAAAAAAAAAATTATACCAATTAAATACTCATACATATTATATATATAAATAATTATTTCTTGCTTTTCTTCTTTAAATTAATTTCTATATATCTTTTTTTTCCTTATTACTTTTATTGTATACCTCTTTCTTAATGTTTTAATACCTTTTTGATTCTGGTTAGTTCTTTTATATTTATAATATGATTACCATCAGCGCATTGCAGTCGATGGTCAGGGTTCTGAGCAAGCTAAAATATGGACTCCGTATTTGCCACATCATTGCGCAAAGCTTGCTTCCAAAGATTGATGAATTTCGCGATACCTTTAAAGATTCGGATGTTGATGTAATTTGTGTGACAGAAACATGGCTGAAGGATGACTTAAATGATGAGATTGTTGGCTTAGAGGGTTATCGTATTTTTCGCTTTAATAGAATGGATCGTATTGGGGGTGGTGTTGCAATTTATGTTAAAGCAACTATAAAGTGTAAACTTAAGCTATTATCTGATGCGGGCAGTAGGATAGAATATGTATTCGTTGAGCTAATAGGCAATGAGGGTAATTTTCTCTTAGGTGCAATATATAGGCCAAATAGATACATAGATTTTTTAGACTTTTTACTCTTTTAGAAGAAATCTCGTTGGGTTCGCCTTATATTGTTTTGTGTGGAGACTTCAATTGTAATCTTTTAAATTCCAATATCCTCACTGATAATATGATTACTTTCAATTTAACCCCTGTAAACACAAACACGCCAACTCATTACTTTGGAGGGGATGCAACTCTGTTAGACCTGTTTCTGGTTAGTGACACTGACGACATAGTCTTATATGAACAGCTTTCGGCACCTGCTTTTTCAAAGCATGATTTAATTTTTTAACACTTAAGTTTAGCTTTGACCACTTCTGCAAGCGAATTACTTATCGAGATTTCGAAAATGTCAATGTTCAACTTTTAGAAGAGCATGCCAGAGTCACGAATTGGGACTATATTTTCTATATGCAGTCTTCGAATCAACAGTTACAGTTTTTAACCAAAAATATAAAAACTCTTTTTGATACCCACGTACCATTAAAAACTAAAACTCTTAAACCTAGCAATAAACCATGGTTTACTCGTGAAATAAGACTCCTTATTGAAGAACGAGATTCAGCTTATAGCATTTGGAAGCGTTACCGGTTGAATATATTGCGGCGCATGTTCTGCTCACTTCGTAATAGAGTTGTAGTTGAAATTCGTAAAGAAAAGTCCAAAATATTATCCAATCAGTTAAGCACCTACGTAAAGTTGGTATAAGAAAGTCGAAGAGCGAGCCAGCGGTGAATGTTGATGGGAATACCCTTAATGCATCCTTTCTTTCATTACCATTAGATATGGTCCCGTCTCCGAATACAGTTGATTCACTATCATTTATGGATCATTCAGATCACCCTGGTTTTGGTTTTTGCGATGCAGATAATGCTGATGTTGTGGAAAGTATGCTCTCTATAAAGTCAAATGCTGTTGGGCTTGATGAATTTCATCCAAGATTTTTGTATATGATTCTGCCATTGTGTTGCCTTATCTAACATTTCTCTTTAATACGATTTTGATGTCAGGTGTGTTTCCTGACTTGTGGAAGGTTGCTAAGGTTATACAACTTCCTAAAAACTCAAAAGGGGTTGAATTCAGGCCTATCTCTGTCCTACCATATTTGTCAAAAGTTTTTGAAAGAATTTTACAAAAACAGATAAATAATGTTTATCTTACAACGAACTCAATGCTCACACCAAAACAATCTGGATTCCGTAAAAAGCACAGTTGTATCTTTGTAACGGTAAAACCATCCTCCACTCATAAGAGTGGAATCAGATTTGCCCTTCCATCCTATAGATACAGGGTCTATAGATGTCGTTGGATGGAAGGGTGTCCAGTACGCCAGGACCAGGGTAGGCATGCTTGCTTGGCCTTGGGCATAGCTCGTCGGTTTGTGGGTCGGGGTCTTTTGGCCTGCCTATCTGGACTACCGTGAATTACATGCCTATTTGAAAACTACTCAACAAGGAAAAACAAAATACAAAATTAAAATAAGCTAGGACAGATCATAATATGTATGAACGGACGGACAAAACAAAAAGTAAAATAAGTAACGTTAATCAGTTAAATTTACAAAGAAATGTTAGGAAGCGGAGAGAACAATTTCCTAAGCTGACCACCCACTGGTCCTTTTAATGCACCCGGTACCTTTGGTGGTATTGGTACCGTTGAGCATCCCTCTCCTTTGCCAACTCATTACTGAGAAGGCACCATGGCTGTCGCGTGCTCAAAATATGCGACAGCCCCTATCATAAGGCTTAAGGCCTCACCTGCATCACTCAGATGCCCAGGACTTCCTCATCCTGTCTGCCACCAATCACTCCAAAGAAGGAAATTTAATCTTCCATATCTTTCAAATTATTAACCGTTTAAACAAAAAAAAACAAAACAATCTTTTTCATATGAAGTTACAGTACATTGTTATCTTATTAAAGTTTAAAGATAGTTATGTTTGTTTGAGAGTTCAAATAAAAATTGTTATGTTATTATAAATGTACTTAGCAAACAAAATAATGAACCTCTCTGGTCTTTCAAAATTGAAAAATTGAAGTTTAATTATTAAATTGTTATTTATCAATGCATATATATAATATTTGTAATAAACGAAAATTCATTTAAATATTGTTAAATAAAACAAAAAAAATAATGGAAATCATTACAAAGTAATATCACACGCATACCTTTATCATGTTGTTGTGCGCATAGCAATCCAGCGTAGGTACCTATTTTAAATAATTTCTTCACATACACAAGACCGAATGAATCTTCATATAAATTAAATTAATATTGTCAGTTTTTTTTTTTGTTTTTTATTTGATTCATAAAACAAAACTCAAGCCGGAATAGTTATTTCAGTATTTTAACATTTTAAGAATAGGTTTATTTCCACATTTTAAGGACATTCTCACATTTTAGGAAGTTTTTTTACAAATTAATTTCTTTTTCTTTTCTTTTTTTTAAGAACTTTTCACTGCTGGTTGATTATAAGTCTTTATTCTTGTTTCATTATAATTTGTATTCTTTTTCTCTTAATTGCTTCCCAATATTTAAATTCAGAAAAAAAAAGAAACATCTCGAACTTTTAGATCAGTTATTGAAAATCGAATAAAATCAATTGAATTTCTTCACTCAAGGGTTTAAGCCCAAAACCACGTTTTCTTTTTAAATTCAAAACAAAAAACCAAATATTCAACTTTTTACTTCTAAAACCAAAAACAGAATGACATTATTTTTCAAATTTTTCCATCCAAAAATTCAATTTGTTTATCCAGAATAAACAAACTCAATCTGGCTACTTAAACAAAATTTGCTGAGTGAATTTTTGTCAAAGTAGATAAATTTGTTTTGCTTATGCAAAACAAAGAATTTAAAAACGACCCTACATCTTTTGTGTATTTTGAACGTAACTGACGACATCAGACAAGCATTGGATAGAGATGAGGTAACGTTTTTGGTTCTTCTCGACTTTTCGAAGGCATTTGACACTCTCAATCACATTAACTTGTGTAAAAACTTATGCAAAATTTCAATTTTTCATCTAGTGCTACAAAGTTTTTTTTTTCATACCTGAATAGTAGAAAGCAAGCAGTCCAAGTTGGGGACAACTTGTCTAATTTCCTTCCGAAATTTATTGGTGTTCCTCAGAGCTCCATACTAGGCCAACTATTGTTCTCAATATACGTGAACGAACTTCCATCCATAATGGATAACTGCTCCTCTCATATGTACGCAGATGACAGTTATATTTTAGCTGCCCCCTTGGGCTCATTGAACATGGAGTTTATTGTGTCAACGAAGACCTTGAAAAAATTTTAAATTGGTCTCATCTTAATGGTCTTCTATTAAACCCAAAAAAATCCAAATGTATCGTCATATCAAGAAAAAGTCTAGATATCAATTATTTTTCTCCGATATTGTTAAACAATTCTATAATCGAATATGTTGAAACTGCACCGCTTTTTCACTTGGGACAATCATATAAAGGAAAGTATATGCTGTGCTACGTTCCTTATGGGCAACTCAGTCTTTTACACCAGTAAAAATTCGTTTAATTCTTGCTTAATTATTCCTATTTTAATATACGGTTGCGAAATTTACTGCAACTGCAACTATGTAAACAAACGAAAACTCAATGTTGCCTTTAATAGTACTGTACGTTATGTATTTGGTCTTAGTCGATACGACAGTTTAGCTGGTTTAAAAAACCATCTCCTAGGTATGCCTTTGGAAAATTATCTTGAGCTACGGAGTTCAATTCTGCTTTCTGACATATTGATTACACGCCAACCACAATACTGCTTTGCAAAAATTACAACCGCAACCTCGCATAGATCTCGTCAGTTGATTTATCCTCGCTGTTCGTTTTTGACATCTGGGCGTCAATTCTTTGTAAATTCCGTCCGTCTTTGGAACTCATTACCACGCTATGTCAAAGAAATCCAACATGCTACCAGCATCAAAAAGGTCTTAAGAAATCATTTTTCAACAAACACATAAATGAAATTGTAAATAATTTATTGATTATATAAAATTGTTTCATAATTAGTTTAAATTCTATTAACTTTATCTATTTTGCTCTTTTTGTAAAATTAGCTTTAGACTATCTTATAAGGTATTGTATCTTACAGTTTATAAGCATTCACGAAATAAAAATAAAAATAAAATAAAAATAAAATAAAATTCGTATCAAGCCTAAAGTTGCCAACATTAGCCTGATATGCGCACATGCCCCCACAGAGGAGAGAGATGGGGGCACCAAGGATGAATTTTTCGAATTCTTGGATAAAACATATGAGCGATGCCCTAGTTATGACATTAAAATTATCCAGTTGATTTTAATACCAAACTACCTGAGCATTGTCTTTGGTGGCATAATGGGAAAAACAGCCTGCACAACACCACCTTCAGCAATGGAGTCAGGCTAATCGACTTTGCTGCGGGGCGAAACATTGTGGTAGCTAGTTATGCTGCAAGGTTATGCTGCGGATATCCAGAACAAAACCAAAACGTCGAAATACTGTGAGGAAATTCAATGTCGGCCGGCTACAATCGCAAGAGATCACTAAGTCCTTTTCCGATCGAGTCACCCACATCCTATTTACTAGTCCTATGCCGCCTTCAAGCATCGAAAACCAGTGGAAATATTGCCAAGAAGCCATTAGAGACGACGCCTCTGATGTGCTCGGATTAACACAACCACCACAACGAAATCTCTGGTTTGACGAATAATGTCGGCAAGTACATGCAGTCAAACAACAGGCCTACAAAACGGCGCTTCAAAGAAGGGCTAGACCAGCGCGAGAGCTCTACGTGCAGAAGAGGAAAGAGGAACATCGAATGCTCAGAAGAAAAAAGAAGGAGCATGAGAAGCTCGCGATCGAGGAAATAGAGGGATGCCATAACAGGAATGAAGTTCGGATGTCTTACCAAAAGGTAAAAAGAACATCGCAAGGCTACAAGGCCCGAAACGAAGCCTACAAGGACCACCATGGAAAAATCATAGTAGAATCGGAGCTCAAGATGTGGAAAGATCATTTCTGCAAATTATACATCGGCGATGATGAACCGAATTCCGCTCCTATGCAGATTGCACCATTACACCTGGACGACGCAGGCCAACCATTCTGCATACCCGACCTAGATGAAGTGAAGATAGCTATATCTAAACTTAATAAAAATAAAGCTTCTGGAGCTGATGGCCTTTCGGCCGATCCTGAAGAAAGACGATCCTCTGAACTACTCCAACTACAGATTCATTAGTCTTTTTAACATCGCATACAAGATGTTCTCTGCCGTACTATGTGAGCGCTTGAAGCCATTCGTCAAGAACCTGATAGGTCCATATCAGTGTAGCTTTAGGCCAGGAAAGTCTACCACCGACCAAATATTCGCATAACGGCAGATCTTGGAAAAAACCAGGAGTTTCAAATCGATACCCATCATCTCTTCATCGATTTCAAGGCCATATGACAGCATCTATAGAGACGAACTATACAGAGCAATGTCTAGTTCTGGCATTCCTTTCAAACTCGTCCGTTTGTGCAGGATGACGATGGAGAACTCACGCTGCTACATTAAAGTCGGTAAAGAAATCACCGATACATTTGATGTCAAGAATGGATTTAGACAAGGCAATGCACTGTTATGTGACTTCTTTAACATCATCCTTGAAAGAATAGTGCTAAATTCTCGCGTCAACACCAGAGGCACAATCTTTCAAAAGTCCGTTCAATTACTTGCGTACGCCGACGATATTGACATAATGGGAAGAACAAAGCGTGATGTCAGTGGGGCTTCCGTGAGTATTTAGAAAGAAGCCAAGAAAATGGGTTTAACATTAAATCAAGACAAGACCAAATATATGCTGTCAATAAGAAAGAACACCCCACTACACGTCTAGGACAAAACGTCACCATAGACAGCTATAACTTTGAAGTCGTTAAAGACTCTATGTATCTAGGTTCCGCTATCAACTCAGTGAATAACACCAGTGCTGAGATTCAATGAAGAATTACTCTTGCCCATCGCAGTTTCTTTGGACTAAGAAGGCAACTGAAGAAGTCAACTCGAGCAACTAAAGTGTCCCTTTATAAGACCCTTATCATCCCTGTTCTTATTTATGGTGCATATGGACATTACTTAAGGTAGATGAAAACGCTTTAGGTTGCTTTGAAAGAAAAAGTCTCCTTGTGATTTATGGTCCTATCTGCGTAAATGGGGAATGGAGAAGAAGATATAACAACGAACTGTACGGGCACAAAAGTGAAAAGCCAAAGACTAAGGTGGCTCGGTCACATAGAACGAATGGACAACAATGCTCCGGCCCGGATGGCCTTTGAATCCAACCCCTTGAGACGGCGCAGTATAGGAGTACAGCGTAGCAAGTGGCGCACGCAAGTGGAAGAGGACCTCAACCAACTTGGCGTGCGAAACTGGAGGCAGCTAGCTAGAAACCGTGCCGCAAATTGTTGGTTGAGGCCCTGGTCCACCCCGGACTGCAGCACCACCTTAAGTAAGTAAGTAAGTAAGCAACAGTTTTAACGGTACCTGCCATAAAACGGTTATTTTAAATTTTGACTTTCTCGTTAACGACAGTAGATTTTACAAAATTTTATTTCTAAGAACACCTACAATAATGGCGTACTTATTTTTTTAATGATGTTTCTAAAAAAAAATTGATTAATTAAACAATATTACTTTTTGAAAATTGAATATTTTGAAATTTATTTTTCGAATTAAAATTATTAATTAGCTAAAATTGGCATTCTCCAAAGTTTTCAAAAAAATATTTTAAAAAAGTTGTTTGAAAAAAATCGAATTTTTCGAAAACTGGACTTACGATTTTGAAAACAAAAAAAATATGAAAATTAAAAATATTAAAAATTACTGGCATACCACGATTTTTTTGGAAAACTCTGGTTGGTTATCAATTAGTTTTCAAAGTAATTTTTTATTTATTATTTTATTTAATAATTTTTTTAAATTATTTTATTAATTTTCTTAATAAGGAAGGTACCTACTACCTATTGAAATCTTAGTAAGTTGGAAAAAAAAGAAAATAAGAAAATAAACAAATTGAAAGATTTTTTTTAACTAATCGAAAGAATTTTAGAAATAATTCCATTTATAATAGTGGAAGGTTTTTTCAAGCTCTTAGGTAACTTGCTAAAAGAGCAAGTTTGTGCGACCCAATCGCACATAATTAGCACATTATTTTTGTCTTTATTTCATTAAGATCGGAACATAAACAAAAAATAAATAAGCACAAAAATCCCGAAAAGCTCACATAATTTGCCTATTCTATTATGTATGTGCTAACTTTATGCACGGTAGCCGATTCCAAAAAGCGCGGCGTATTGCTTTTAATGGCGAATTTGTGCTTTTGTATTCCCAAAACCGATTCGCGCGAAAGCGAAAGAACTTCCCAAATTGTTTCTGTCGATTGGTTTGCGCTGCGGTTGCAAGTAGGTTAACAGAAATAGTACGGGAGCCCGTGACAGTTTTTGATGTAGGTATTATTTGTTCGTCGATCAAAACATATTGAGGGCGCTTATTTGTGAGTTAAGATCACAAAAAGTGACCGCTTACAACTAGGTAGCGGGACCACGCTCGCGTAGAGCGTTTGAAACTTAAAAAAAAAAAAACAAAAAAAAACTTATTAATTCGTCGTTGATCTTTTGTAAGTGACTTAATTCGCATCATAAATTGTCAATAAAGTCCCACTCACAAACGTTGAGCTGGACAATGTACAGCTAACAAGCACTTTTTAGCAAGATGCAAAAAAATCAAAAACCAATACGTTCGTCATTGAAATTAAACATGGTAATTAAATAGCATATTATTGATGTAAAAAACGTTGGCTTACAATCCACCAGGGGGACAATTAACTTTAAACGTTCTGTAAAGTCACCGCCGCAAGAATCCACGTTCTCTTTCTGCGCCTGGTTATTTTTTTTAAATTAAAACCGTTCGGTTTTTAGTTTTTGAATTTAATCGGGCTTTTTTGGTAATTTTCTTCATTATGCAAATCAAACAAGTTATTTAATAATTTTCCCTACGTTTCGTCGATTTGCCCAACTTCTTGTAGGTTAGTAAGGTATATACATTTTTTCCAAAAATGGTCAATTTTTTGATTTACACGATTTTACTTACTTAATTTTTTTTACTTTATCGTTTTGAAGAAAATTTAACAAAATGGGTTTTGTTGCTCCTTTCAACGCAAAACCAGTGGCACAGAAGAAACATTAGTTGAAACGATGATGAAGAAAACGTGAAAACGTCCAACACGCCAGGCAGTGGCTTGATAACTTGGCCAAAAAAAAATGTGCTGCCAATGCAAATAGCGTTGTTTTAGTGCAGCTACAGAAAATTGCAACAGTGTGATGGCGACTAAAGATCAGTAGTACTCCGTTAAGAGGGTGTGGCGTCAGCGTTGCGAGACACAATCCAGATGCACATACCAAAAAAATAGTGGCGGTGCACCCTATACAAAGCGTGGCCGCTTTTTGTTGCTTCTTTAACGGATGGTGGCTTGAGAGCGTGATGAGACCAGTTGTGCACAAAAAAACTTGTAGTTGTTACCGACACAAAATGTCGGCTGGTAGACAGCAGCACTAAGATCAATGCAGGTGTTTTTCTAGCAGTCAGCAACAGAAGAAAAACGAAGCAGAATGCGTTGGGATAGCAACAAAAATTATTTGCAACGGCTAGCGGTGCCGGTGGCGAGGTAGCAAGCAATTACAAATACCCGTTACTATGCAGATGACGTGGCAGTGTGGCGAGACTCAACTAAAAAACGTGGCGACTGTAGGGTCGGCAAACACTGACTGATAAAGCCGTAAAACACAAAAGGAATGTTGAAGCTAACATTTCCAGGCGGTGGAATGCGAATCCGGCAGAAGGATCGTTGAATATTTGGGGCAGTGATGGTGCTCCTGCCACTTAGCCTTTCCTTTTGTGATTGCCCAGTCAGTAATGCCCAATGAACACACTTGTAAATTCGTTCTTTTGTTTTCTATTACAACCACAACACTTTTTCTTAGAACTTAAGTTTTCTTTATGTTATTTATTATAATTTTGCACAACATGTATTTTATATAAAAACAAAATTATTGAGTGAACTGTTTGAGGTGGTGGTTAAAGATAAAATGAATTGTATGAGAAAAGTAAAATGCCGTCATGCGTGTTCACACAGAGGAAACAGGTGTGACAACATAGTAAAAAAAAATCTATGTTCACCCGTTCTATGTTATGCTCTGTGAGACCACCCATGGCAGGCGTAAGGCCTCGGCTTATCAGCCATCGAACCATTCAAACCGATTTACACGGGAGTTTAAGTCGATGGATAATGCACATGAACAATATCATTTCCGTAACCTCCTCTTGTTTGGCTAGAGGCAGGCGCCTTTGCTGGTTGACGGATTGGCCTTGCATCACCAGTATCGATTCGATGCTGTACAAGTTGTGTTCGTCCATATTGCCCAGAAACCAGGTTCTGTCCCTCGAAGTTGGTTCTTACTCGTTTCCCTGCTAGGAAACTTGACGAGATGTGTCGTTGGTCTTATTCGCTGAGTCGTCTGATGTGTTATTTCTGCTTCCACAATGTTGACATGAGATTACTGTCAGACAAAGCACGAACAAAGGCTTTCGCAGCAAATTGGTTAATTTGTGAGATAGACGTTCGATATCTGATTGAAGCTGCTGAAGAGTCTCTCCTCGTTTCTGAACTCTGGTGTTTAGTAGGACTCTGAAGACTTCTTGCATATGGCCATCTCCAAAATGTTTTTCAATGGCCTGAGCAAGTGCACAAAAGCTGCCCTGCATCTCTGCTGGTATTGTTTGCAGTAACTCAGCAACAGGTCCTAAGAGCCAGCGTTAGTGCAACAAACTTGTCTTCATCGTCCCAGCCATTTGTCATCGCTGCTGCTTCGAATTGTCTTTTATATATTGACGAAGTTTGTCCATCGAAAGTTGGCAGATGCATTTCTTTTCTCTCTTCACCAGAACTTTCTCGAACATTCAATTTTCTAACCTTGTCGAATTCTTTTGACAAATCATTGAATTTATCCTCAATTTTTTTAGAATTTTTCTTTAATCTTTTGCAAACTTGTGTCTACTTTGAGTAGATGTTTTTCAACTCCTTCAACACGTTCATCTACAACAACAAACTTGTTCTCTAAAGTAGTGAGTTTGCCTTCCAGAAGGTTGCTTTGTTCTTCAAAGAGCTCTCATTGCTCGTTTCTTTGATCTTCTAAACGTTCGAGAAGTTTCGTTTGTTCGTTTCTTTGATCTTCGAAACGTTCGAGAAGAAGAGCAAACATATTGGACAAGTCTTTTTTTTTATTTTGTAATTTATTTATTCAGTTGACAAAAATGGTAAAAATAATAATAACAAAGTAAGATAAGAGAAAATCAAAGTAATAATAATTATATTAACATTTTGAAAAAAGAATAAATCGGTGTCATTCTGTAGCACTTAAAAGGCTAGAAATGAATGATCCTTCTTAAATAATTTAACAATTTTTTTAAGTAATGTGTGTGGGGTTTATATTGAAAGCGAAGTTCATTAAAATGAAAAATGCATATCATAAAAGAGAAAACAAAAATATATAAGATCTTACTAGTATTTGTTATCGAACATTTCATTGAATTAAAAGGAGCTTAGCAATAATTTGACAGCAGAATTATCTAGACTAAAAAGCCAATTTTTTACTTTTCTTAAGAACAATGTCTGAATTCTCAACAATCTTATTTTATGCGGTAATTTGTTAAAGAGCGAAGGTGCAGTTGCTGCATAGAACTTTGAGTAGTGAGTTTTATTACAAATCGGAATTTGAACAAGTCCCAATGTATTTACTCTTAGACTGTACGAGTTAGAACTCCTTAGAGTTGTACTTTAGCCACTACGTAAAAAAAACTTTAAGTACCTTAAAGATGTAAAGATGGTTTATTGGTAGAATCTGAAGGATACAAAAAAGAGGCCAACTTGAGGTCAATCTATTTTTATTGCATATAATTCGAATCATGTGCTTTTGTGCTGTTTTTAATACATCAATAGTGTTGCTATAGGTCCCTCCCCAAGTTGCTATGCCATACTGTAGCTTAGAGTGCGCAAGTCCGTAGTATACCATTGAAAGTATTTTAATATTGAAATGTGGTTTAAGTAAATATAATTTGCGAGTAACAGCCAACATATATTTTTTAAGCTCATCCACATGAGCTTTCCAATTAAGGTTTCTATCTATTAAAATTCCGAGATATTTAAAACTTTCAACTCCCTCTATTTTAAAACAGCTCGAAGTGCAAGACAAGTCATCAGAGTAATTTCGCTTACCACAAGTATGGGCACATAGTGATAGTTTCTGGCAAGAAGAAGAATGAAAAATTGTGTCGCAGTTAACTGGACAAGGGCCTTTTAAATTACACACCATCAATTTAGTTTTGTCACTTATTATTAATTCATGCTTTGCAAACCATTGTCGTAGTATTTGTAAGTCCTTCTGAAGACACATGAAAGATTCAAATAAGTTATTATTATTTCCATAAGAAAAAGCCATGTCATCAGCAAAAGTTGTGATCAAACTGTTGAAGTTTTGCTGGAATATGGAATTTATGTAAATAAGAAACAAAACTGGTCCCAGAACTGATCCTTGAGGTACACCAATATTTACTGAAGTAGGATCACTAAAAACACCATCAAGTCTTACACGCTGAGTTTGTCCTGATAGATATGACGAGAACCAGTTCTGAATAACGCCTCTAAAGCCCGCTTTGTAAAGTTTACTCAAAAGTATGTTATGATTTACCATATCAAAAGCTTTGGTCATATCTATGAACAGAGTTAAACAATTGGAATTATTTTTAAAACTGTCATAGATTTCACTACAAAGCTTCAAAATTGCATCTTTAGTAGATCTGCCTTCGAGAAAACCAAACTGATCGTTACTGAAAAACTTATTTTTATTTAAAAAACACATAACACGCTTTTTTACTAGCTTTTCAAATACCTTGCAAAGTGTCGGAAGTATTGAAATAGGTCTATACTGAGTCAATTCTCTTCGATTACCTTTTTTGAACAGCGGGATGACCTCAGCAATTTTAAGAGATGAAGGCATAATTCCACAATAGACACTTAGATTAAACAGATGACTTAGAACATCAACAACAAAGAAAGAAATTTTTTGAAGTAGACAGTTAGTAATGCTATCAGAAGAACTTGATTTTTTATTATCGAGGGACAGAATTTGTTTATGCACTTCAAGTGCAGTAAACTGGTCAAACACAAAACTATTTGTTTGATGAGAGTCATCAATAAGGTCCACCAAAATATTACATTCGCAATTAGTTTGTGAAATAGAAGGTTTTGATTTTGACGCAATGGAAACAAAAAACTTATTGAATTGATTTGCAATAACGACTGGTTCTGAAACAACTTCGCCTTTAACTTCAATTTTACAAATTTTTTCATTTTCGTTTTGTTTATTCAGAATACTATTTACAAATTTCCATTCCTCCTTTATGTTTCCTCTGCAGTTTTGTAATTTATTTAAATAATAAGATTCCTTACTTGTTTTAACCTTTTCTTGTACTTCTTTACTTAACTTGATGAAGTTGTTTTTGAGCATTTGATTATTAGGGTGGAGCTTACACTTTTGCCTGATAATATTTTTTTTTTTTAATTTTTGTCAATAAACCTTCATTCATCCATGGCCTGAGACGCTTCAAATTATTCCTACTTCGAGACTCAACTTCAGTACAATTTTTGATATGAGTTTGTAGAATTTTCATAAAGATATCATAAGCATCAGAGGGATTATTTTCAGCATACACTAGACCCCATAGTTCAAATTTTAAGCAATTAACTAGTTTTTCATAATTAATTTTATGTGTGATAGGAAACGGTATGTATTTGCTAGTTACTTTTTCCTGAGGTAGGTCGAAGGACAGATAAACCATGCAGTGATCTGTTATCTTGTAATCAAGAACTTCCGATGACATTTGATGCAAGAATTTTGAGTTCAGTCTTACAAACACATGATCAATGCATTATTTAGATGCTGTAATACGCGTAGGTTCCCAAACTAAACCTTTTAGACCAAAAGACGACATTGAAAGAAGATAATTGTCCGTAACAGAGTTGTTGTTTAGAATGTCAATGTTTATGTCTCCTAGGATCAATAAATTCTTCGTCTTTACATCTTTAAGTAAATTATTAAAATGATTTATAAAAATATCTTTATTCAGGTTACGTTATGCAAACGGTATATAAAAAAATAGTAAATTTTTCATTATAAATGTTACACTCAATTTTAAGTAGATCGGCACTATTCAAACTCACTTTTTCAATTTTACATTCGAAGTCTTTTTTTATGAAAACGGCAACACCACCAGCGCTATAAGAATTATTACAATTGAAATAAGATTCATATCCAGGAATAGAATAATTAGATAATTCATAGTCGTACAACCATAATTCTGTTAATACAATAAAATGAGCATCAAGATTTAAAGCATTTAAATGAGCCAATAGAAAATTAAAATTAGATCTCATACTTCTTATATTTTGCAAAATCAAAAATTTAGAATAAAGCGGAGTTGCATATTTTTTTTTATAATTGTTGGTATTATTAATCATTTTATCTTATTTATTTATATATTATTGAGGTCTTCAAGACACCTCACTTTGATGACATTATCACCTTCATTTTTACGCAAAAAAATTATGCAATTCCTTATCCACAGAAACTTAATTTTTTTCTCTACTTTAATCTGCTTAGCGGCGTTGAAGAGTGCACGGATGTAAGGTGTTAAGCTGTCATTGAAGAAGATTTCCGATCCATTCTGTTCGTCACCCAGAATTTTTGTTGTAATTTTTTTTTTTGTATTTCATTTTCATGATTTTTTCTTTAATAATGTGACGATTAATACGAAGAGACAAGATGTTCACAAAAGAGGCTGGAGAATTTGGTGAATTTGTTCCATTTCTCTTTGTTTTTACTCTTTTGATGTAGCAAGTCTATATCGTGCTCATTCAGCTCATAGCCCAAACCATTGCGAACGATTGTCAACGCGGATTCAAGAGCTGTGTTGTTGTCAGCACTAGGCAGATTACATATTTCAATTGTGTTTCTCAAATTCGATTGTTCTAAGAAATTAATTCTTTTTTGGAGTAAACTCACAGATGTTTTAAGTTCACTGTTTTCATTTTGCAATGCTGATAGTTTTGCTGGCAGTCTTGGTTAGCTTTTTTTAATTCAATAAGTTCATTAAACACCATTTCAATTGTGATGCCATTTGGATTATTTTCTTTTTCATTGATTTGTTGGGTATTTTTTTTATCAGAAGAGACTTTTTTTTATCAGAAGAGAGGGGAGTATTTTCATTACAGAGAGAACTTCTTCGCACAGAAATGCACTTTGGACACCACCAGATCTTACGGTGTTTTTTTATTGCTTCGAGTTCAGCGGCCAACACGTTTACACACTTTACATGAGTGCATTTTAATTGTTTGTATAGACACAGAATATTTCGAAAAGTTATATAAAATGCCAACTATCCACACTGTGTAATTCTGTCAATTTATAAGAGATTTTGACTTTGAAAACACTTATTATACAGAAAAAAAGATAGAGATTGCGAAAGACTAGCCGATACGCGTGTACCCCACAACACACTTGACTCGATTGTGTTGGTACTTACTTGTTCTTCTGCCATTTCTATTTCCAAGACGAATGTGTCTGGATGGCTTCTTGCAGACGAATAATGAGGTTAATTTTCGTTCCAACAGTAGGAAGACCCCGTTTGTTTAGTTCTGCTTTTAGTTCAACAGCGTTTAAATCCTTCAGAAGCTTACCCATTTTTACTTTCAACACAATCATTTTTCACTGAAGTTTTATTTAATCCTACTTCTGACACCAACGTTAGGTTTTTACCTAGGTTCGTTTTATTAAATAAAACTTAATTCCACTTAATATTTCAAAACACTTTATTTCCTTTTACTTTCTTTATTTTCAATTCAAACTTTATCGATTTCAAATAACCGACTTGTACACGACTGCAGACCCACGGTCTGCATCCGCTTCCTCTTTTATACAGAAATGGTGGCCATCGAAGGTTAATTAAGTTATGTGACACCGATACTCGAAAGATCTTTCTTTTTCTCATTAATAAATGGCGCTTACCTCCAGAGATGAAAACATTCAGCATCCTTTTATTATTTGTGTAACACGTAACAATATTATAGCCAATCTAATAAATCATATTATATCTTTTTCGCATTTAAAAAAAAACATGTCCACTATTTTATAATTTTGTTATAACTTGGCAGGTTGCATGCGGAAGCCGTGACGCTCAAACATTAGCACTTAGCGAAGATGGAGCAGTCTACTCCTGGGGTGATGGTGATTTCGGTAAACTGGGACGAGGTGGCTCCGAAGGTTCCTCAGTTCCACATGAAATTGAGCGGTTGACTGGAATAGGCGTTATTCAAATTGAATGCGGAGCTCAATTCAGCTTAGCGCTCACTCGTACCGGAGAAGTTTGGACATGGGGTAAAGGTGACTACTATCGTCTAGGCCACGGTAGCGATCAACATGTGCGAAAACCTGCTCCTATTTTGTGTTTACGAGACCGAAAAGTAATACACGTTGCTGTGGGTGCCCTACACTGTCTTGCTGTGACAGACAGTGGTAAGGTGTTTGCCTGGGGAGACAACGACCATGGACAGCAGGGATCTGGAAATACATTGGTTAATAAAAAGCCAACTCAAGTTATTGGTTTGGATTCGGTTTTTGTGAATAGGGTAGCATGCGGTAGTTCCCATTCTGTTGCTTGGGGTCTACCTCAGTTATCAGCAGAAGAAGAAAAAAAAGGTCCAGTACCATTTGCCACAACAAAAGACCCACTTGGAGGCAGCGGATTGGGAATATACGAATCTGAATCTTCCCCATCAACGTTGGTTTCTTCTATATGCAAACCACAATTGAAATTCTCATTGACCGAGACTCTCTTATCATTAGATACTTTTGGAGCTCGCCAAACAGCACTCAAATATGTACTTAATGCTATGAGCATATTGCAAGCCCGGCAATTGATTGTTGCTGCATTAGCAAGTCACAGCAAAATAAATCAGAATGAGAAAATGCTAAATGAAGTTGAACAATCTGAATATATGACATATTCTGAAAGAGTTCCAAATATAAGCGTGGCAACAATCAGCAACAATGAAATCATAGCTCAAGGGGGTGGTGAAGGTCCTGCTGATGCTACTGATCCAGCTGTTTATGAGCAATCACCCGAAGTGGAAGTTTTACATGTGCCAGCTGGTGCAATAAATACATTCCAAAGTATGACAGGATCTCTATCCCTTTCTACATCAATATCAAGTAATACTCCTCACAAACACTCTAAAATGTCAGCAAGCGCAATGTCTGTTATGGCAGCAACTATGACCTATCACGAAGAGATGAATGCCGAGTCGAGCCTCAATGGATTAGATGACTTCACTTCAATGTTGGGTGAGACAGAAGCAAAGAGTCTAGTTGAACTGCTAAAGCTAAGTGTTGCAGGACGAACTGGTCCAGAGTCTACATCGCAAACAATCGCAGATGCTTTGATAGCCTTAGGATTAAATTCACTTAATATTGGAGCTATGCTTCTTGAGACTTGCATAACTGAACTTGAAGATCTTTGCACGTCTAGACATAGCTTGGACAGAATTCCTAAGCCGGTAGCACAGGAAAGCAGTCATCCTTATGTCGACAATGTTACAACTTGTGGTCATGTTAAAATCCCTGGCGCTGAGGCTCTACGCCTTGAGTTTGACTCACAGTGCTCGACTGAGAAACGCAATGACCCACTTGTAATAATGGATGGATCAGGCAAAATTGTAGCAACTCGTTCTGGTCGAGAGTTTTCACAGTGGGCTCAAGAAATACGAATTGCAGGTGATGAAGTGAGGTGGAAATTCACCAGTGATAGTTCTGTCAACGGATGGGGATGGAAGTTTTGGGTTCATGCTATAATGCCAGCCACTTCAAAACAGGAAAGGGGATCTGATCGTTCAATTTTATCACAGCCTTCAATTTTGTTAGTAATGGCCTTGCTTGATTCGAAATTAAGACCGACCAATAACAGTGTGTTATTGAGACTTGCAGCTGCTCTGGCTGCATGTGCACAACTTAACTCCCTCACTCCTGCTCAACGAATCTGGTCACTGAAAAAACTACACTTTGTTCTTACATCAAAGCATGCACCAAAAGTATTAGATTCCTCGCTAAATCCTATCTTAATGCCATTGATTCCAGAGCTCTTGCGGCAATATGATTATGAAGAGCCTCAAGTGCGGGGAGGTATCCATCTCATGCACTCAGATTACTTGAAAATGCTTGCCGCCTTGGCGTGTGACATGCAACTCGACTCTGTTTTGCCGCCAGCGGATATGCATAAGTGGGTGTGGTTTAAACGGTATTGTATAGCCGTTCGGGTGGCACAATCATTAATAAATCGAACAGAGCTACCACGAACTTTTTGTCTGGAAGTAAAAAAGAAATTATCGGAAATGATCCCATCGCGAATTGCTTCACCCTCGACCTCAGTAATGATCAACTCTGCAGCATCATTGTCCTCTAGTACAACAAGCAATGCAACTCCGACGCCTCCACCGTCTATTCAGCAGCAACAACTACCTCTTACAACAGCCGCTTCAATGGTCAATTCTCTTACCCCAAGTACAAGTAATTTAATTCAGTACATAGACTCGGCAATGTCACATTCTATGCATGATTCGGATCAAAAAAATTTTAATGGGCAAACGAGATTTCTCCATGAAGACCACACTCTGTTTAAAGTGGAGCATGATAGCCAGCTTTTGCAATGGTTGAATCGACGTCCTGAAGATTGGGCATTGTCATGGGGTGGAGCGAGCACTATCTATGGTTGGGGTCATAATCACAGGGGTCAACTTGGTGGTTTAGAAGGAAGTCGAATAAAAGCTCCGACTCCATGTGAAGCCTTAAGTTTATTGCGTCCCTTACAATTGGCTGGAGGAGAGCAGACCCTGTATGCAGTAACTCCAGATGGAAAACTATTTGCCACTGGATATGGATCCGGGGGGCGGCTAGGAATAGCTGGAACTGAATCCGTATCGACACCAACATTGGTAGAATCCTTACAACACGTATTTGTTAAGAAAATAGCTGTTAATTCTGGAGGAAAACATTGTCTTTCACTAAGCGCAGATGGAGAAGTTTATTCCTGGGGCGAAGGTGAAGACGGAAAACTTGGGCACAGCAACCGAGCTAGTTATGACAGACCCAAGCTGATTGACGCACTTTCAGGCATTGGAATAGTCGACATTGCTTGTGGAAGTGCTCATTCAGCTTGTATAACATCATCTGGTCATGTTCTTACTTGGGGAAAAGGTCGATATGGCCGTTTGGGACACGGAGATTCTGAAGATCAATTACGACCGAAGCTTGTTGAAGCTCTACTTGGCTACCGAGCTGTTGACATTGCATGTGGATCGGGAGATGCGCAAACCTTGTGCATTACTGACGATGATAATGTTTGGAGCTGGGGTGACGGTGATTATGGTAAGCTGGGTCGTGGTGGTTCAGATGGTTGTAAGATTCCAATGAAAATAGAAAGTCTTTCTGGTTTGGGAGTGATTAAAGTTGAATGTGGATCTCAATTCTCTGTAGCTCTGACACGCTCTGGAGCTGTTTATACTTGGGGAAAAGGCGACTATCATCGTTTGGGACATGGAACTGTAGACCATGTGCGAAGACCAAAGAAAGTAGCTGCCCTTCAAGGTAAGAAGATAATCTCAATTGCTACCGGGTCTTTGCATTGCGTTGCTTGTAGTGAAACTGGTGAAGTATACACCTGGGGTGATAACGATGAAGGGCAACTTGGTGACGGTACAGTTAGCGCTATTCAAAGGCCAAGGTTGGTGACTGCTTTGCAAGAAAAGCACATTGTTAAAGTTACATGTGGATCAGCCCACACACTTGCCTTGTCAACATCACAGCTTACAGAAAGGGTTCGCCCGCACCTAAATCCACCATTGGAGTATGATCTCGTAAGAGATTTTTCAGCGGAGGCACTTCATGCACGATTGATACTATTGCACCACTTCTCTGAACTAGTTTGTCCGTGCCTGGCAATGCTTCCAATCACTGGTGAGCTAAGTTTAAGTGCTCTAAAAGATGTACTGGTGTATACTATTAAAGAAGCAGCGTTTCGAAAGGTTATTCAGACAACAATGGTTCGTGATAAACAACATGGTCCGATTATTGAGTTGAATCGCATTCAAGTCAAACGCTCACGAAATAAATCTAGTAACGGTTTGGCGGGGATTGATGGTATGAAGAGCGTTTTTGGACAAATGGTACAGAAGCTGCCTTTATTGACACAAGAAGCACTTTCGTTACCACATAGGGTGTGGAAAGTAAAGTTTGTAGGAGAGAGCGTCGACGATTGCGGTGGAGGATATTCGGAGTCTATTGCAGAAATGTGTGATGAGTTACAAAACGGTAGCGTTCCCCTTCTGATTAACACACCTAACGGAAGAGGTGAAGCAGGAGCTAACCGTGACTGTTTTCTTTTGGATCCGACGCTAACATCCGTCTTGCAGATGAATATGTTCCGCTTTTTGGGTGTGCTAATGGGTATTGCAATTCGTACCGGGTCACCTTTAAGTTTAAAGTAAGTAATTATTTTTTAATACATGTAATACAATTGGTCTTATCAAAACATATTTTTTATTTTCAGTATGGCCGAACCAGTATGGCGACAATTGGCTGGAGAAAATCTTCGTCCTAGTGATCTCTCTGAAATTGATCGCGATTATGTAGCAGGACTTCTTTGTATACGCAATATGGAAGAAGACCAAAAAGTGTTCAACACTCTTGAATTGCCATTTTCAACATCTTCCGCCAAGGGACACGAAGTGCGTTTATCAACACGCTACACTCGTATCACACCCCAGAATCGGCACGAGTACGTTCGACTCGCCTTAAATTTCCGTCTGCATGAGTTTGATGAACAAGTAAATGCTGTTCGCGATGGAATGTCCAAAGTGATACCCGTGCCACTACTCTCGCTTTTCTCAGCGGCTGAATTACAAGCCATTGTTTGTGGATCCCCCGACATTCCCCTAGGACTGTTAAAAACGGTTGCAACGTACAAAGGATTCGATCCTAACTCTGTTCTTGTTTCATGGTTCTGGGATGTAATGGAAGACTTTTCTAATCAAGTAAGTAAGCAATTCAAGGTTTTTTCTGTTTACCTGATTCATTTAACAATTTTAAGGAACGTTCACTATTCTTACGATTCGTTTGGGGAAGAACACGACTGCCACGAACTATTGCTGATTTTCGGGGACGTGATTTTGTCTTTCAAGTTTTAGAGAAAACCCCTCCTGATAATTTCTTGCCAGAGAGTTACACATGCTTTTTTCTTCTAAAGATGCCACGATATTCCTGCAAGGTCAGAAGAAGTTTTCCCTTTATTTTCGTACTTTTATCTACAAAATTTTCTTTTTTTTTATTTAAAGACCGTACTTCGAGAAAAACTCAAATACGCAATACATTTTTGCAAAAGTATAGATACCGATGAATATGCACGTGTAGCAATGGGCGATCCCACCGAAGCTACGGGCAGTGAAGACAATAGCGATTTGGAATCTATTGCTAGTAATGACGCTTAAAAATATAATCAAATAGACGAAACTTGGGACCAAATCGTCTCATCTGTTAACGAGCAACTCGATAACGAAAACTGTGGATTTGAGATAATGTCCTACGAAAACGTATTTTGTCAAGAGTTTTCTTTCGATTGGTTGAAGGCTTTCGAGTAGATAAGTTATTTTAAGAAAAGCAAGAAATATGTGAATAAATGTGTTTATCCCCTTAAAACAATAGCCGTGTTTTGTTTTACCTTCTGATCCGCAACGGATTGGAATTTTGCAAGAACTAGAAACAAAGCTGGATCTTGAGTTGTTGTTGAGTGTATGCCGTATTATCAGCTCTGAACCGGAACGAGTTTGGTATAGTTCGTTGAAAGAGTAAAACCGTCGTCAATTTTCTAATTAAAAATGTAACTTAAGTTACAAGTTTCAGGGTGGCTTGTATTCCAGTAATTCAGGTTGCTTTTAAAAGCAGCAATTATCGTGTTAAGTCGACCGACAACAACACAGTAATACAAATGTTATAAAAACAACATTTATACGGAGCCAGGAAGCAACATTTTGGGAGGATGTTCAAAAGCGCTCCTAGCAACAGCGATGGCCATGACGGTGACTTCCCGTCCAGCTATCATATCCACGTTAGGTAACTTACAAAGACAAGAGTTTTAGGCCCCTATTATGTTTGTCTAATATCAATTTATTGACAGACGATAGACTTTATCAATTGATACAATTTTTGGTATTATGAGTGTCAATTGATAAATTTAACGTCTATTGTGAATAGTGAACGAAATGCATGCAACTGTCACTGTAATTAATTTTTTGTTTGTCTCGTGCGTCGTCGTTGTGTTTCCAAAAAATACTGCGGAAAAATGTAAGGTTTTTTTTTAAATAAATGTTTAGATTTGTTAAAAATTATTTTGTTAACATAGGAATAAAATCGTGAGTAATAGACAGCAGCTAACAAGACTTGTGCAGCTGATGGAAGCCAATAGGGAGTTTTACCATCTTGTCAAAGCTCACACTATGGTGAAGACAGATTGAAATATGTACCGCGCTTTTTTCAAACTGTCAAACTCAAGATCTTGGAGAAAACAATTTGGGAATAATTTTTAAATGCGGTATTCTTTTTTGTGTGAAATTTGTGATTTCCGTGGCTTAAAAATGTATTTTAATTAGCAAAACCAACAATTTTCACAATTTTCAGCTGTCAAAAAAATCAGCTGTTCACCATACTGCTGTTTTTGACAATTCTGTGAGAACGAGAAAGAGATATATCGTTGTTACCTAAAAAGCCCTATAGTGAAGTCGCCAGACATAGGCACGAAACCAGCTGTAAATAAAAATTGGGACGAACTCGCAGTGGAACTAAATAGCCTAGAACAAACTACCAGAGCGGGAATCGGCTAAATGTATAAAAGAAATGGAATACTTCTCAAAAAAACATATGAAGTTTATCCATTTACAAGTCTTGCAATACAATTGAAAATGAAATAAAAGTACATACATATTTTCTTCTAAATCCAATGGGTTCGAAGCATCTCGTATTATCCAAAAAAATATTTTCTCCAAAAAATAGTTCAATTGATGACATTTCGTTTCGTTTTAATTGAAAACAGCCAAACAAATCTTTAATAACAGCTTATTTGTAATTGACTGAAAATTTGGTAGCTAACAAAATTTTTGACAACAGTAATACCAGGTTATTAAGAAACAAAGCTGGATCTTGTGTTGATGTTTTCGTATATTTTCCGACGTAAATAGGGTGTTTTGATAAACGTCAGTCTAACTAAGATCTGCAATCGCAAAATGGATAAAATAAAACCCTTCACAACGACAACTTACCACTACTACAATATCCTACCCTATCCATCTTCCCTTTTAATCTATTATACACATTCCCCTAATTAAAAAAAAAAAAACATAAGCATAGCATAATAAAGAGTAAGAGACGACGTGTTTAAAGTAAATTGAAATACGTTTTCTTATTTATACGGAATATTTCACAGGCCGCCTGACATATTCAGAAGTGAATTACGAAAACAACGCCTAATTTCAAATATTTAACCATGGCAGCGTTACGGGAAAAGTGTTGTGAGTTGAATTTGTCAACTACCGGGTCGAAAACAGTTTTGATTAAACAATTGATGAATTTTCAACTTGAAAACGATCAAATTAACCGATTACAATCGGAAATCGAACAACTCAAAATTCAATTTTGCGATGATAATAATCGGAAAAATGTAGTGCAGGCGACAATTTCAAATAACACGGTCGAGAGAACATTCGAGAACACAGCAGCGGTTAATAATATACATTTGTTCGCGCCAGGAAATATACAGGGTGTCCCGCAACTCAACGTCAAGCGGGTACCGGGTGATAGGGTAGGTTATACCCGTACTGCAAATAGTAAGAAAAAAAATATCTCCCTGGGTTACGTAAAGCAATATTTATAAAAATTATGAAAATCGGTACCCAGGGCTACATTTTTATGTAATGTGGTCACAAATTTTGATATTTTCAGTGATTTTTTTTATGTAATCCTTAATAACCATGCTACTGAATGCAATCTCAAAATCCAAAATAAATATTTTAAGTTTTGCAAGAAAAATTAAGTTTGACTGAGTCATTTTTCAAACAAATTTTGTAAGCAAACTTTAACACATCATATTTAAAAAAAAATGTAGCACACTACCCACGGCAAGTTGTTTAAAAAATTGGCCCATTTTATCAAGTTTTCAAAATAGTTCAACACTTGCCACTTGCTGCTTCCATAATCATGTTACCAACATTTAAACCAATTTCAAGCAAGTAAAATTTATTTATTTTTTAAATAGGTGCATATTATACCTTATTGATGTAGGACTTTATTTATGATTCTATGGTTCACACTTTATTAACTTTTGGCTTTTGGCTAAATGCGCAGTTGGATTAAGTAAATTTTCGATGCAGTGAATTGTATACTACTGGAAAACAGTATGTGACGATTGAGTTGGAAAAAAGCAACGTCTCTGTGCGTTCCATGACTGCCAGGAGCCAGACAACAAAATATAAATTCTTAGCTGGAAAAAAACGTTATCCAAGCATTGTAAAATTGAATTCAAGCGAGCTACAGGCGAAAGTTGAGGAGCTGTTAAATAATTTCGAAAACAAAATATCTCATCGTAGTAAGAAAGTAAAAAATTTAAAACGAATACATTTGAGGTCAGAGATTTACATTTTGAGGATGGATGAGGACGATGCTGGTAAGAACACGCAGCCAATATTAGGTATATTAATTTACTAATATTTTTCTTCAATTTCAGGGTCTCCTAAAAGAAAGAATGGTTTGAGTATTGAAGCGAAGCGAGGGAGGCCTCTCTTATTTTCAACGACGAGTTGGAGGATTTCGAAGGCAACGAATCTCTAACAGCAGCAACAACGACAGCCACACCGCCAGCAACAATGACAGCAACAACCGCAAGTGATGATGGTAAGAACACCCAACCAATATTATGTATATCAATTTGGTAATTTTTTTTTTATTACAGGTTGTTCTAAAAGAACAAAATCTATTAGGGCTGAGGATGAAGCGATGCAAGCTTCCTTAATCTTCAGCGAAGAAATGGAAGAGATTGAGGATACCGCGGAGTACATCCGAAGGAAAATTGAATAAAATATAAAAAAATATAAATAATAAATTTTCTATGAATAAATAAAAAAAATAAAATATAATGTTAAAAAAATGGGATTTTTTCCTGTTTTGCTCTGGCACCCTTTAATTGTAATATTTTTGATGTGTGTTTTAACTTAATTGGTCTTTTTTTGCGGAGATTTTGTAACCAACTTAATGAAATTAACATATTTTTCTTGAAGTTAAACGTAAAAAATGTTTCTAATTTTTTCATACACCCTTTAATGATAATATTTTGAATGTGAAGTAAGTTGTCTCAAATCGCAATTTTCAAAGTTTCATGAAATTCTGTCCACAATAATCAAAAATATGACTATTTTAGTTAAAGCAACCAAAGTGTGTAGTTTTTTGAAACACCCTTTAAGAAAATAACCAACAGTACTTACTGAAACATCTTGGTTTAATGGAAATAATATAATCAACCTCTTTGCTGATGAGTGTCATAGCATATATGTATGCATATATATCATGATACAACAAATAAGGATAGCGCCGATGAGTGTTTATTTTTGTCTCGTTCTGCGCATCTACGTCATTATAGCGTACTAGCTTGACGTTTTCATTTTTGTTGTGAGAATTTATATGGAAGTGCAAGCAAAACACATCGGGCCGGGAGTTTTGTCAATATTTTATTTAATATTAATCCTATTATTGTACCATTTTTGCTATAACAAATTGTAAATAAGTAATGTTTTACATTATTTTTAATAAGTTGTACTTACCGCCCGCTGTCGTGAAATGTTTGTGTGATTACAAATGAGAAAAATAAAGTGAATGCATATTTGTTTAATTACTTACCCATTTCTGTGTTTTTGTTTTTTGTGAAAGTGAAAGAAAGTTAATGTTTTAGTTTGTTATTTTTTTATATTTTCGTTTTTTGGAGTTTCTATTATCAACAATTTCACGGTTTAATTTCCGCATTCTAAAATACATCCTCGAACGAAAGAAAAGTCGTTTAATCTTTTCGTGAGAAATTATTTTGGCCTTATTGGATATTCCCACCATATGCTCTATATAGTTCGAAGTAATATAAAGCCCTTTACCATCTCCGTTTACTGCATTGAAAACATTTTCCAATGACTGCAACTGGGTCATCACTGCTGCCGATGGTTTAGAGAGGCCACCTTCGTCCAAGTGATGTACCCACGAATTTCCGTTTGTTGTATCATGCATATATATGTAATTTTTTTTTATGTTTTTTGCTCTGTCCCGTTCAAGCAAAATCACTGACTTCCAATTGTTTGAGTCATTTGCGAACTCGCTTTGGTTTTTTTTTATAGCAGATTTAGAAAGAGAGAGCAGAAGCATTTCATGTATGCAGTATACACTGCTTGCTGATGCTCATGTTTAGAGTTAGACATTTTACTTTTTGGTCTAAGGGGCCGGTTATAGCGATCAGAAAAAACCATCAGGAAAAATAGAAACAAATGAGAAAAGGAATTTTTTCCTGATGTGCATTTATAGCGATCAGTAAAAATGTGTCAGTGGGCAGGCTGTTTTCCTGATTGAAAAGCACACGAAAAACTTTTCCTAACAGAAATCTGTCAGTGGGACAAGTGAACAAGCTGTTTTCCTGATTAAAATGCACACGAAAAACTTTTCCTGAAAGAAATCTGTCAGTGGAACAAGTGAAAATTGAACTCAAATAATTGGAACGATTTGTATAAATAATTGGTTCAATTTTTTAAAAATGGCAGTCAGCTGATACGAAAAATGAGATTCAATCAGGAAAATAAATAAATGCATTTAGTACAACAAATATTTGTTAAATTGAAAATTTGTAGGCACAACAAAATCTCTGAGTTCTTTGTAATCGATAAGTGTAACATTTTTTTTATAAATCAGATTTTTCCTGATTCATTTTCCTGATCGCTATAACCGGCCCCTAAGTTAGAGAAATCATGCCTATAGAATTAAAGTAAAATTGAGAGAATAAAGATGATTTTGACTTCGTTTGTGAATCCAAATGGGTTCAATCGTATTATTGCTGCAAAACAATAGAAAAACGCAGCCACACACGTATCGCATGCCAAATGAAAACGGACGTACCCAATGTCGAAGTTCCGCTGAAGGGCAGTGTCTCTATGTGCGGTCTTACCTTTAGTTTCCCTTGCTATATAGTCGTCTCTTTTAATTTATTATTATTAATAATATATCGATTGTTAAAAAAAAAATTAAAAAACAAAACAATCGATGGTATGAAAAACTCAAACAAACGATGTTTTTAACACTACTGAAGAATTCGACGAACGCTAGGCCTAATTTTTGATACACGTGCAGGATTTTCCCATAAATTTAGCAATAATTGTTTGAAAACTGAATTTCCCTTCTAAGATACATTTCTTGTTATTCTCATTATGAGGCCTAGAGCTAATACTCAAAAAGATGGTTACAGTCTTATTTTTCCCTGAGGAACTTTTTGACGTTTACTTTTTTTTTGTTGCTGTAATGCAAATTTATTAAAAGTTGAAAGATATATTAAATAATAAAAATTTAGGAATAAAAAGTATCCTATCTTATGAACGCCAGCGAAAGAAAAATTATAAAAAATTTTTTTGAAAACCGGTTAGATAGTCTCGGTTTTCATCGTGTGCAACACCGGGACACTTGCTTTATTTATAATAGAAGATAATAGATAAAATATAAATGCTCTGAAGAATTCATGTTTAAAAGTGCTAATACAAAACATTTTATTGGCGGGGAAAGGCAATAATTTTTTGATGTATCTCTATTCTGTTTAATTGACCGGATAACTTTAATGTTTTTTTTTTGTAAGACACATGCTTTTTGAAGCAATCCTCACATTAACGAAAACTTATTGTGTTACAAACTGGAATAGTATATACTATGTTGGCCTCTTTTCCCAAAATAAATTGGCCTTATTGCATTTTTCTAAAATTTCACCAACTATTGAAAAATGTCTTTATTTCACTTTTCAAAAGTGAGTACCTGTGTATAGTGAAAAAAAAATCAAATGTTGACCTTATTAAACTTAGCCTTATTTCACAGCACCAATAAATTAACCTTACAATGACATAATTCATCCCACTTCAACACTTTTTGATACACAACGTTCTTTGTTATTTTATTGCGTTCGTGTATCATCGGGGGTCGATTCCCGATCTGTGAAAATGTGAAATGATAAACTTTTTCACGCCTTAGCGTTAAATTCGATTCCCGATTTGTGAAAACAAACTTCAAATCTTTTCATAATGATAAATATCTTATCACAGTAAAATCGTTCTGTGAAGAGCAGTGAAAACTCGCTGAAAGATCTTACACTGTGAGACAAAAAGGCAAATTAAAATTTAATAGATTAAATTTGATTTCCGTTTTATAATGGTACCTTAGCTCGAGTAATCTTGATTTAACTATGCTTCGTTCTCAATTTTTTTTTTCCAAACTTTGATTTTAAAACATTCGTATTCGAAGCAATTTTTTTTCTTTAAATAGGCTTAAATCAAAATGGTTTTCTCTGATTGAACGTTGTTTTTTGCTCTGGGTGTATCATTTAGTACTTTTTAGTACACACATTGACAGCTGTTTATCATAATAAGTTCGAGAATCGCATTGTGCGAGTTCATGAAGTGATAAAATGAAAAATCGCTGTGAAAAGTAAAATGATAATTTTTTTATCACTTCACAGCTTCACAGATCGGGAATTGACCCCCTGTGAAAATGTGAAATGATAAACTTTTTCACGCCTTAGCGTTAAATTCGATTCCCGATTTGTGAAAACAAACTTCAAAACCTTTCATAATGATAAATATCTTATCACAGTAAAATCGTTCTCTGAAGAGCAGTGAAAACGCGCTGACAGATCTTACACTGAGAGACAAAAAGGCAAATTAAAATTTAATAGATTAAATTTGATTTTCGTTTTATAATGGTACCTTAGTTCGAGTAAATTTGATTTAATTATGCTTCGTTCTCAATTTTTTTTCCCAAACTTTGATTTTAAAACATTCCTATTCGAAGCATTTTTTTTTTAAATAGGCTTAAATCAAAGTGGTTTTCTCTGATTGAACGTTGTTTTTTGCTCTGGGTGTATCATTTAGTACTTTTTAGTACACACATTGACAGCTGTTTATCATAATAAGTTCGAGAATCGCATTATGCGAGTTCATGAAGTGATAAAATGAAAAATCGCGATGAAAAGTAAAATGATAATTTTTTTATCACTTCGCAGTTTCACAGATCGGGAATTGACCCCCTGCTCTGAGGGATTGGAAGCATCTCTTATTTGCCTTCGTCTTCTGATAGTTTCTAAAACCGATTTTCTTGCGTTTTCCTCTTCAGTTTCAGTAACACTCAACCATACATCAATTGCATCCATTTTTGTTTTTACTTTTCTAATTTTGTACAAAAATATACTATTTTATTGAAAATCTTCTCCAAAACAAACAAAAAACAATCTGTCAAACGTCAAAGTATGAATAATTCACAGTCGATGATTTTTCATTCACAATAATTCAAGTTCTAGTCAATCAAATTGAAAGTAATTCCTCAATGGGGACACTTTAGTTGGTGCACGTCTAATCTTAATGCTTCTTCATTGTTTGTTGTTTTGCTAAAGAACGAACAACATACCTACGAATAAAGAACGATGATCAATCTTTAATTTTAAGATACTAAAATTCAATATTTACAATATAACATATCAATTGGAAGTCTTCAGTTGCCATTAGGGTAATTGTAAATCGAGCTTAACAATATTCTATGAAGACAACCGGCTCGGTAAGCGAAACTTTTTTCGTAGCGTTTGAGATCATATGGGAGTCACGCAGGCGTTATCGAATCCTCTCTTACTCCCTACTTCGTTGTTTACTTCAATCAAAATGTCTAAAATGTGATTCCTGTAAAAAAATATTATTTAATCATTGATAAACAAAAATATTACTAACTTTCCTGTCACCAAACTCGTCAATTTTTTTGCATAATGTTTGAATAAACCAAGATCCTGTTCGCGTGTGACGCAATGATGCAAATCCAGTAACTGTAGACATCGCTTTCACCATATCTCCATAGTCTGTACCATAGTCTTGAGGCGAATTCCTCTCCAAATTGTCTTCACTACTGGCTGTTTGAACACTAGCACCCTGGCATGCTTGGATAATAAGCATTTTTGGTTTCTGAATCAAAGACCGGCCAGTTAAAATCTTTTCGATGTCATATATTTTTATCGGTATACTATCGCATGCATATATCGAACCTTAAATAGGTATGCAAAGCGTTATTGGTCAAATATAAAAGTGGAACATGTGTTCAGCAAACCTTCACAGCCATGGGTCAGAATGCATACAATTAACGAATCGTACAAAATGGAACGTTTAACAACCTCTCGAACATTATTTAGAACTTCAAGATGATTAACGTCATTTTTTACGATTGGTATATAACCAAAAGATGAAAACGTCCTTTCTAAATAAGATTTATCGACATCTGTCCCTAAACGTTCGATCAAGGCTTTTTTTTGGTAGAAGATACTGTGATAAACATAAAAAAAAATATTTTCTAATTTTTTCATACACCCTTTAATGGTAATATTTTGAATGTGAAGTAAGTTGTCTCAAATCGCAATTTTCAAAGTTTCATGAAATTCTGTCCACAATCATCAAAAATATGACTATTTTAGTTAAAGCAACCAAAGTGTGTAGTTTTTGAAACACCCTTTAAAAAAATAACCAACAGTACTTACTGAAACATCTTGGTTTTACTGGAAATAATATAATCAACCTCTTTGCTGATGAGTGTCATAGCATATATGTATGCATATATATCATGATACAACAAATAAAGATAGGGCCGATGAGTGTTTATTTTTGTCTCGTTCTGCGCAACTACGTCATTATAGCGTACTAGCTTGACGTTTTCATTTTTGTTGTGAGAATTTATATGGAAGTGCAAGCAAAACACATCGGGCCGGGAGTTTTGTCAATATTTTATTTAATATTAATCCTATTGTACCATTTTTGCTATAACAAATTGTAAATAAGTAATGTTTTACATTATTTTTAATAAGTTGTACTTACCGCCCGCTGTCGTGAAATGTTTGTGTGATTACAAATGAGAAAAATAAAGTGAATGCATATTTGTTTATTTCTGTGTTTTTGTTTTTTGTGAAAGTGAAAGAAAGTTAATGTTTTAGTTTGTTATTTTTTTATATTTTCGTTTTTGGGAGTTTCTATTATCAACAATTTCACGGTTTAATTTCCGCATTCTAAAATACATCCTCGAACGAAAGAAAAGTCGTTTAATCTTTTCGTGAGAAATTATTTTGGCCTTATTGGATATTCCCACCATATGCTCTATATAGTTCGAAGTAATATAAAGCCCTTTACCATCTCCGTTTACTGCATTGAAAACATTTTCCAATGACTGCAACTGGGTCATCACTGCTGCCGATGGTTTAGAGAGGCCACCTTCGTCCAAGTGATGTACCCACGAATTTCCGTTTGTTGTATCATGCATATATATGTAATTTTTTTTTATGTTTTTTACTCTGTCCCGTTCAAGCAAAATCACTGACTTCCAATTGTTTGAGTCATTTGCGAACTCGCTTTGGTTTTTTTTTTATAGCAGATTTAGAAAGAGAGAGCAGAAGCATTTCATGTATGCAGTATACACTGCTTGCTGATGCTCATGTTTAGAGTTAGACATTTTACTTTTTGGTCTAAGGGGCCGGTTATAGCGATCAGAAAAAACCATCAGGAAAAATAGAAACAAATGAGAAAAGGAATTTTTTCCTGATGTGCATTTATAGCGATCAGTAAAAATGTGTCAGTGGGCAGGCTGTTTTCCTGATTGAAAAGCACACGAAAAACTTTTCCTGACAGAAATCTGTCAGTGGGACAAGTGAACAAGCTGTTTTCCTGATTAAAATGCACACGAAAAACTTTTCCTGAAAGAAATCTGTCAGTGGAACAAGTGAAAATTGAACTCAAATAATTGGAACGATTTGTTTAATTTTTTTAAAAATGGCAGTCAGCTGATACGAAAAATGAGATTCAATCAGGAAAATAAATAAATGCATTTTGTACAACAAATATTTGTTAAATTGAAAATTTTTAGGCACAACAAAATCTCTGAGTTCTTTGTAATCGATAAGTGTAACATTTTTTTTATAAATCAGATTTTTCCTGATTCATTTTCCTGATCGCTATAACCGGCCCCTAAGTTAGAGATCATGCCTATAGAATTAAAGTAAAATTGAGAGAATAAAGATGATTTTGACTTCGTTTGTGAATCCAAATGGGTTCAATCGTATTATTGCTGCAAAACAATAGAAAAACGCAGCCACACACGTATCGCATGCCAAATGAAAACGGACGTACCCAATGTCGAAGTTCCGCTGAAGGGCAGTGTCTCTATGTGCGGTCTTACCTTTAGTTTCCCTTGCTATATAGTCGTCTCTTTTAATTTATTATTATTAATAATATATCGATTGTTAAAAAAAAAATTTAAAAAAAAAACAATCGATGGTATGAAAAACTCAAACAAACGATGTTTTTAACACTACTGAAGAATTCGACGAACGCTAGGCCTAATTTTTGATACACGTGCAGGATTTTCCCATAAATTTAGCAATAATTGTTTGAAAACTGAATTTCCCTTCTAAGATACATTTCTTGTTATTCTCATTATGAGGCCTAGAGCTAATACTCAAAAAGATGGTTACAGTCTTATTTTTCCCTGAGGAACTTTTTGACGTTTACTTTTTTTTTTGCTGTAATGCAAATTTATTAAAAGTTGAAAGATATATTAAATAATAAAAATTTAGGAATAAAAAGTATCCTATCTTATGAACGCCAGCGAAAGAAAAATTATAAAAAAATTTTTTGAACACCGGTTAGATAGTCTCGGTTTTCATCGTGTGCAACACCGGGACACTTGCTTTATTTATAATAGAAGATAATAGATAAAATATAAATGCTCTGAAGAATTCATGTTTAAAAGTGCTAATACAAAACATTTTATTGGCGGGGAAAGGCAATAATTTTTTGATGTATCTCTATTCTGTTTAATTGACCGGATAACTTTAATGTTTTTTTTTGTAAGACACATGCTTTTTGAAGCAATCCTCACATTAACGAAAACTTATTGTGTTACAAACTGGAATAGTATATACTATGTTGGCCTTTTTTCCCAAAATAAATTGGCCTTATTGCATTTTTCTAAAATTTCACCAACTATTGAAAAATGTCTTTATTTCACTTTTCAAAAGTGAGTACCTGTGTATAGTGAAAAAAAAAATCAAATGTTGACCTTATTAAACTTAGCCTTATTTCACAGCACCAATAAATTAACCTTACAATGACATAATTCATCCCACTTCAACACTTTTTGATACACAATGTTCTTTGTTATTTTATTGCGTTCGTGTATCATCGGGGGTCGATTCCCGATCTGTGAAAATGTGAAATGATAAACTTTTTCACGCCTTAGCGTTAAATTCGATTCCCGATTTGTGAAAACAAACTTCAAATCTTTTCATAATGATAAATATCTTATCACAGTAAAATCGTTCTGTGAAGAGCAGTGAAAACTCGCTGAAAGATCTTACACTGTGAGACAAAAAGGCAAATTAAAATTTAATAGATTAAATTTGATTTCCGTTTTATAATGGTACCTTAGCTCGAGTAATCTTGATTTAACTATGCTTCGTTCTCAATTTTTTTTTCCAAACTTTGATTTTAAAACATTCGTATTCGAAGCAATTTTTTTTTTTTAAATAGGCTTAAATCAAAATGGTTTTCTCTGATTGAACGTTGTTGTTTGCTCTGGGTGTATCATTTAGTACTTTTTAGTACACACATTGACAGCTGTTTATCATAATAAGTTCGAGAATCGCATTGTGCGAGTTCATGAAGTGATAAAATGAAAAATCGCTGTGAAAAGTAAAATGATAATTTTTTTATCACTTCACAGCTTCACAGATCGGGAATTGACCCCCTGTGAAAATGTGAAATGATAAACTTTTTCACGCCTTAGCGTTAAATTCGATTCCCGATTTGTGAAAACAAACTTCAAAACCTTTCATAATGATAAATATCTTATCACAGTAAAATCGTTCTGTGAAGAGCAGTGAAAACGCGCTGACAGATCTTACACTGAGAGACAAAAAGGCAAATTAAAATTTAATAGATTAAATTTGATTTCCGTTTTATAATGGTACCTTAGTTCGAGTAAATTTGATTTAATTATGCTTCGTTCTCAATTTTTTTTCCCAAACTTTGATTTTAAAACATTCCTATTCGAAGCATTTTTTTTTAAATAGGCTTAAATCAAAGTGGTTTTCTCTGATTGAACGTTGTTTTTTGCTCTGGGTGTATCATTTAGTACTTTTTAGTACACACATTGACAGCTGTTTATCATAATAAGTTCGAGAATCGCATTATGCGAGTTCATGAAGTGATAAAATGAAAAATCGCGATGAAAAGTAAAATGATAATTTTTTTATCACTTCGCAGTTTCACAGATCGGGAATTGACCCCCTGCTCTGAGGGATTGGAAGCATCTCTTATTTGCCTTCGTCTTCTGATAGTTTCTAAAACCGATTTTCTTGCGTTTTCCTCTTCAGTTTCAGTAACACTCAACCATACATCAATTGCATCCATTTTTGTTTTTACTTTTCTAATTTTGTACAAAAATATACTATTTTATTGAAAATCTTCTCCAAAACAAACAAAAAACAATCTGTCAAACGTCAAAGTATGAATAATTCACAGTCGATGATTTTTCATTCACAATAATTCAAGTTCTAGTCAATCAAATTGAAAGTAATTCCTCAATGGGGACACTTTAGTTGGTGCACGTCTAATCTTAATGCTTCTTCATTGTTTGTTGTTTTGCTAAAGAACGAACAACATACCTACGAATAAAGAACGATGATCAATCTTTAATTTTAAGATACTAAAATTCAATATTTACAATATAACATATCAATTGGAAGTCTTCAGTTGCCATTAGGGTAATTGTAAATCGAGCTTAACAATATTCTATGAAGACAAACTTTTTTCGAGCGAAACTTTTTTCGTAGCGTTTGAGATCATATGGGAGTCACGCAGGCGTTATCGAATCCTCTCTTACTCCCTACTTCGTTGTTTACTTCAATCAAAATGTCTAAAATGTGATTCCTGTAAAAAAATATTATTTAATCATTGATAAACAAAAATATTACTAACTTTCCTGTCACCAAACTCGTCAATTTTTTTGCATAATGTTTGAATAAACCAAGATCCTGTTCGCGTGTGACGCAATGATGCAAATCCAGTAACTGTAGACATCGCTTTCACCATATCTCCATAGTCTGTACCATAGTCTTCAGGCGAATCCCTCTCCAAATTGTCTTCACTACTGGCTGTTTGAACACTAGCACCCTGGCATGCTTGGATAATAAGCATTTTTGGTTTCTGAATCAAAGACCGGCCAGTTAAAATCTTTTCGATGTCATATATTTTTATCGGTATACTATCGCATGCATATATCGAACCTTAAATAGGTATGCAAAGCGTTATTGGTCAAATATAAAAGTGGAACATGTGTTCAGCAAACCTTCACAGCCATGGGTCAGAATGCATACAATTAACGAATCGTACAAAATGGAACGTTTAACAACCTCTCGAACATTATTTAGAACTTCAAGATGATTAACGTCATTTTTTACGATTGGTATATAACCAAAAGATGAAAACGTCCTTTCTAAATAAGATTTATCGACATCTGTCCCTAAACGTTCGATCAAGGCTTTTTTTTGGTAGAAGATACTGTGATAAACACAAAAAAAAATATTTTCTAATTTTTTCATACACCCTTTAATGGTAATATTTTGAATGTGAAGTAAGTTGTCTCAAATCGCAATTTTCAAAGTTTCATGAAATTCTGTCCACAATCATCAAAAATATGACTATTTTAGTTAAAGCAACCAAAGTGTGTAGTTTTTTGAAACACCCTTTAAAAAAATAACCAACAGTACTTACTGAAACATCTTGGTTTTACTGGAAATAATATAATCAACCTCTTTGCTGATGAGTGTCATAGCATATATGTATGCATATATATCATGATACAACAAATAAAGATAGCGCCGATGAGTGTTTATTTTTGTCTCGTTCTGCGCAACTACGTCATTATAGCGTACTAGCTTGACGTTTTCATTTTTGTTGTGAGAATTTATATGGAACTGCAAGCAAAACACATCGGGCCGGGAGTTTTGTCAATATTTTATTTAATATTAATCCTATTGTACCATTTTTGCTATAACAAATTGTAAATAAGTAATGTTTTACATTATTTTTAATAAGTTGTACTTACCGCCCGCTGTCGTGAAATGTTTGTGTGATTACAAATGAGAAAAATAAAGTGAATGCATATTTGTTTATTTCTGTGTTTTTGTTTTTTGTGAAAGTGAAAGAAAGTTAATGTTTTAGTTTGTTATTTTTTTATATTTTCGTTTTTGGGAGTTTCTATTATCAACAATTTCACGGTTTAATTTCCGCATTCTAAAATACATCCTCGAACGAAAGAAAAGTCGTTTAATCTTTTCGTGAGAAATTATTTTGGCCTTATTGGATATTCCCACCATATGCTCTATATAGTTCGAAGTAATATAAAGCCCTTTACCATCTCCGTTTACTGCATTGAAAACATTTTCCAATGACTGCAACTGGGTCATCACTGCTGCCGATGGTTTAGAGAGGCCACCTTCGTCCAAGTGATGTACCCACGAATTTCCGTTTGTTGTATCATGCATATATATGTAATTTTTTTTTATGTTTTTTACTCTGTCCCGTTCAAGCAAAATCACTGACTTCCAATTGTTTGAGTCATTTGCGAACTCGCTTTGGTTTTTTTTTTATAGCAGATTTAGAAAGAGAGAGCAGAAGCATTTCATGTATGCAGTATACACTGCTTGCTGATGCTCATGTTTAGAGTTAGACATTTTACTTTTTGGTCTAAGGGGCCGGTTATAGCGATCAGAAAAAACCATCAGGAAAAACAGAAACAAATGAGAAAAGGAATTTTTTCCTGATGTGCATTTATAGCGATCAGTAAAAATGTGTCAGTGGGCAGGCTGTTTTCCTGATTGAAAAGCACACGAAAAACTTTTCCTGACAGAAATCTGTCAGTGGGACAAGTGAACAACCTGTTTTCCTGATTAAAATGCACACGAAAAACTTTTCCTGAAAGAAATCTGTCAGTGGAACAAGTGAAAATTGAACTCAAATAATTGGAACGATTTGTTTAATTTTTTTAAAAATGGCAGTCAGCTGATACGAAAAATGAGATTCAATCAGGAAAATAAATAAATGCATTTTGTACAACAAATATTTGTTAAATTGAACATTTTTAGGCACAACAAAATCTCTGAGTTCTTTGTAATCGATAAGTGTAACATTTTTTTTATAAATCAGATTTTTCCTGATTCATTTTCCTGATCGCTATAACCGGCCCCTAAGTTAGAGATCATGCCTATAGAATTAAAGTAAAATTGAGAGAATAAAGATGATTTTGACTTCGTTTGTGAATCCAAATGGGTTCAATCGTATTATTGCTGCAAAACAATAGAAAAACGCAGCCACACACGTATCGCATGCCAAATGAAAACGGACGTACCCAATGTCGAAGTTCCGCTGAAGGGCAGTGTCTCTATGTGCGGTCTTACCTTTAGTTTCCCTTGCTATATAGTCTCTTTTAATTTATTATTATTAATAATATATCGATTGTTAAAAAAAAATTTAAAAAAAACAATCGATACTATGAAAAACTCAAACAAACGATGTTTTTAACACTACTGAAGAATTCAATGAACGCTAGGCCTAATTTTTGATACACGAACAGGATTTTCCCATAAATTTAGCAATAATTGTTTGAAAACTGAATTTCCCTTCTAAGATACATTTCTTGTTATTCTCATTATGAGGCCTAGAGCTAATACTCAAAAAGATGGTTACAGTCTTATTTTTTTTATCAATAACATATAATATAGTAAAAAAATTTTAGTAACATATGTAGTAAAAAATAGAAAAAATAAGTGGTATCCCTGAGGAACTTTTTGACGTTTACTTTTTTTTTGCTGTAATGCAAATTTATTAAAAGTTGAGTTATATATTAAATAATAAAAATTTAGGAATAAAAAGTATCCTATCTTATGAACGCCAGCGAAAGAAAAAATATAAAATTTTTTTTGAAAATCGGTTAGATAGTTTCGGTTTTCATCGTGTGCAACAACGGGACACTTGTCCCGGGACTCTGTCCCGTTCAAGCAAAATCACTGACTTCCAATTGTTTGAGTCACTTGCGAACTCGCTTTGGTGTTTTTTTTTAGCAGATTTAGAAAGAGAGAGCAGAAGCATTTCATGTATGCAGTATACACTGCTTGCTGATGCTCATGTTTAGAGTTAGACATTTTACTTTTTGGTCTAAGGGGCCGGTTATAGCGATCAGGAAAAACCATCAGGAAAAATAGAAACAAATGAGAAAAGGAATTTTTTCCTGATGTGCATTTATAGCGATCAGTAAAAATGTGTCAGTGGGCAGGCTGTTTTCCTGATTGAAAAGCACACGAAAAACTTTTCCTGGCAGAAATCTGTCAGTGGGACAAGTGAACAGGCTGTTTTCCTGATTAAAATGCACACGAAAAACTTTTCCTGAAAGAAATCTGTCAGTGAAACAAGTGAAAATTGAACTCAAATAATTGGAACGATTTGTTTATTTTTTTTTAAAATGGCAGTCAGCTGATACGAAAAATTAGATTCAATCAGGAAAATAAATAAATGCATTTTGTACAACAAATATTTGTTAAGTTGAAAATTTTTAGGCACAACAAAATCTCTGAGTTCTTTGTAATCGATAAGTGTAACATTTTTTTTATAAATCAGATTTTTCCTGATTCATTTTCCTGATCGCTATAACCGGCCCCTAAGTTAGGGAAATCATGCCTATAGAATTAAAGTAAAACTGAGAGAATAAAGATGATTTTGACTTCGTTTGTGAATCCAAATGGGTTCAATCGTATTATTGCTGCAAAACAATAGAAAAACGCAGCCACACACGTATCGCATGCCAAATGAAAACGGACGTACCCAATGTCGAAGTTCCGCTGAAGGGCAGTGTCTCTATGTGGATTTTTACCTTTAGTTTCTCTTGCTATATAGTCTCTTTTAATTTATTATTATTAATAATATATCGATTGTTAAAAAAAAAATTTAAAAAAACAATCGATACTATGAAAAACTCAAACAAACGATGTTTTTAACACTACTGAAGAATTCAACGAACGCTAGGCCTAATTTTTGATACACGTGCAGGATTTTCCCATAAATTTAGCAATAATTGTTTGAAAACTGAATTTCCCTTCTAAGATACATTTCTTGTTATTCTCATTATGAGGCCTAGAGCTAATACTCAAAAAGATGGTTACAGTCTTATTTTTTTTATCAATAACATATAATATAGTAAAAAAAATTTAGTAACATATGTAGTAAAAAATAGAAAAAATAAGTGGTAACCCTGAGGAACTTTTTGACGTTTACTTTTTTTTGCAGTAATGCAAATTTATTAAAAGTTGAATAATATATTAAATAATAAAAATTTAGAAATAAAAAGTATCCTATCTTATGAACGCCAGCGAAAGAAAATTTATAAAATTTTTTTTGAAAATCGGTTAGATAGTTTCGGTTTTCATCGTGTGCAACAACGGGACACTTGCTTTATTTATAATAGAAGATAATAGATAATAGATAAAATATAAATGCTCTGAAGAATTCATGTTTAAAAGTGCTAATACAAAACATTTTATTGGCGGGGAAAGGCAATAATTTTTTGATGTATCTCTATTCTGTTTAATTGACCGGATAACTTTAATGTTTTCTTTTTGTAAGACACATGCTTTTTGAAGCAATCCTCACATTAACGAAAACCTATTGTGTTACAAACTGGAATAGTATATACTATGTTGGCCTTTTTCCCAAAATAAATTGGCCTTATTGCATTTTTCTAAAATTTCACCAACTGTTGAAAAATGTCTTTATTTCACTTTTCAAAAGTGAGTACCTATGTATAGTGAAAAAAAAATCAAATGTTGACCTTATTAAACTTAGCCTTATTTCACAGCACCAATAAATTAACCTTACAATGACATAATTCATCCCACTTCAACACTTTTTGATACACAATGTTCTTTGTTATTCTATTGCGTTCGTGTATCATCCTGCTCTAAGGGATTGGAAGCATCTTTTATTTGCCTTCGTCTTCTGATAGTTTCTAAACCGATTTTCTTGCGTTTTCCTCTTCAGTTTCAGTAACACTCAACCATACATCAATTGTATCCATTTTTGTTTTTACTTTTCTAATTTTGTACAAAAATATACTATTTTATTGAAAATCTTCTCCAAACATACAAAAAACAATCTGAAAAAATCACTTCTGTCAAACGTCAAAGTATGAATAATTCACAGTCGATGATTTTTCATTCACAATAATTCAAGTTCTAGTCAATCAAATTGAAAGTAATTCCTCAATGGGGAAACTTTAGTTAGTGCACGTCTAATCTAAATGCTTCTTCATTGTTTGTTGTTTTGCTAAAGAAATTTAATTTGAAGATACTAAAATTCAATATTTACAATATAACATATCAATTGGAAGTCTTCAGTTGCCATTAGGGTAATTGTAAATCGAGCTTAACAATATTCTATGAAGACAACCGGCTCGGTAAGCGAAACTTTTTTCGTAGCGTTTGAGAGGATATGGGAGTCACGCAGGCGTTATCGAATCCTCTCTTACTCCCTACTTCGTTGTTTACTTCAATCAAAATGTCTTAAATGTGATTCCTGTAAAAAAATATTATTTAATCATTGATAAACAAAAATATTACTAACTTTCCTGTCACCAAACTCGTCAATTTTTTTGCATAATGTTTGAATAAACCAAGATCCTGTTCGCGTGTGACGCAATGATGCAAATCCAGTAACTGTAGACATCGCTTTCACCATATCTCCATAGTCTGTACCATAGTCTTGAGGCGAATCCCTCTCCAAATTGTCTTCACTACTGGCTGTTTGAACACTAGCACCCTGGCATGCTTGGATAATAAGCATTTTTGGTTTCTGAATCAAAGACCGGCCAGTTAAAATCTTTTCGATGTCATATATTTTTATCGGTATACTATCGCATGCATATATCGAACCTTAAATAGGTATGCAAAGCGTTATTGGTCAAATATAAAAGTGGAACATGTGTTCAGTTCTATTGCGTTCGTGTATCATCCTGCTCTAAGGGATTGGAAGCATCTTTTATTTGCCTTCGTCTTCTGATAGTTTCTAAACCGATTTTCTTGCGTTTTCCTCTTCAGTTTCAGTAACCCTCAACCATACATCAATTGTATCCATTTTTGTTTTTACTTTTCTAATTTTGTACAAAAATATACTATTTTATTGAAAATCTTCTCCAAACATACAAAAAACAATCTGAAAAAATCACTTCTGTCAAACGTCAAAGTATGAATAATTCACAGTCGATGATTTTTCATTCACAATAATTCAAGTTCTAGTCAATCAAATTGAAAGTAATTCCTCAATGGGGAAACTTTAGTTAGTGCACGTCTAATCTAAATGCTTCTTCATTGTTTGTTGTTTTGCTAAAGAAAGAACAACATACCTACGAATAAAGAACGATGATCAATCTTTAATTTGAAGATACTAAAATTCAATATTTACAATATAACATATCAATTGGAAGTCTTCAGTTGCCATTAGGGTAATTGTAAATCGAGCTTAACAATATTCTATGAAGACAACCGGCTCGGTAAGCGAAACTTTTTTCGTAGCGTTTGAGAGGATATGGGAGTCACGCAGGCGTTATCGAATCCTCTCTTACTCCCTACTTCGTTGTTTACTTCAATCAAAATGTCTTAAATGTGATTCCTGTAAAAAAATATTATTTAATCATTGATAAACAAAAATATTACTAACTTTCCTGTCACCAAACTCGTCAATTTTTTTGCATAATGTTTGAATAAACCAAGATCCTGTTCGCGTGTGACGCAATGATGCAAATCCAGTAACTGTAGACATCGCTTTCACCATATCTCCATAGTCTGTACCATAGTCTTGAGGCGAATCCCTCTCCAAATTGTCTTCACTACTGGCTGTTTGAACACTAGCACCCTGGCATGCTTGGATAATAAGCATTTTTGGTTTCTGAATCAAAGACCGGCCAGTTAAAATCTTTTCGATGTCATATATTTTTATCGGTATACTATCGCATGCATATATCGAACCTTAAATAGGTATGCAAAGCGTTATTGGTCAAATATAAAAGTGGAACATGTGTTCAGCAAACCTTCACAGCCATGGGTCAGAATGCATACAATTAACGAATCGTACATAATGGAACGTTTAACAACCTCTCGAACATTATTTAGAACTTCAAGATGATTAACGTCATTTTTTACGATTGGTATATAACCAAAAGATGAAAAAGTCCTTTCTAAATAAGATTTATCGACATCTGTCCCTAAACGTTCGATCAAGGCTTTTTTTGGTAGAAGATACTGTGATAAATATAAAAAAAAATATTTTAAGATAAGATTATAAAAAACAATATTATATATTAAAATCAAGTTTATCATAATGAGAGATGAAATATTGCATGGCAATGAATTATTATTAAAGTGAAACCAATTTCACGAAAACGCAAAAACCTCAATATCAAATGTTAGTTTATTCTCTTTTTTCTTTGAACTTAAATCATATTAATAATGTTGTAAATTCTTTAAACAGGCAACTAGATTTAATTGTTAATGTTTCTGAGTCACTTCCACTTCTTTCAAAAACTTTGGCGCATAAACGATACTTCCCCTCAGATCAGTCTTTTTCCGAAAAAAGCAACTTTAGTCAGAAAAAAGTCAAATTTTTATTTGAAAGGAATTCGACATTACATAAATTCAAACCAAAATCAAAGTATGCAACAAATTTTCTTTACTAAACGTGAGTTTTTTTCTAAAAAAAATAGTATGCAGGTTTTATAAACTTAATTTTGTAACGAAGTTACACATTTTCTCCTCACTATAATAGGGAATTTTACCTACCGTCGCAAGGGACCTAACCTGTTGCTTCTGTACATACTCAGGGCCCATATCTGCATCTTACCGTATTTAAATTAATAATTTAAATAAGATCAGAACCGTATGCCTACTACAGAATGCATTAGTTTTTATATATAAACATACCTACCAGGGTGCATTATCAACATAGACTTTCTAGAAATAATTTACCATGCATCACCATGTACCTAAGTTGAGCATTCTCAGCTATCTCATAAAGTCTTAAGTGCGTAGTGCACTATACTATAGGCAATTTTTGTGGCAAGAAATTGCCATAGTAGGTATTTGTGTTCCTTTGGGGACTGATTTTATATTTATAATTGTGCTCTTTTAAGGGCTGATAGGGATTATTTGTGTTCCTTTGGGGACTGATTTTTGATTTATATCCGTTGTGCTCTCTCGAGGGCTGATATTTAGTTGATTTGTGTTCCTTCGGGGACAGGTTCTTCTTTTATATTGTGCTCTTGCGAGGGCTGGTATATAGGTATTAAGTTTGTTTGTGTTCCTTAGGGCACAGATTCTTTTGTTTATATTTAATTGTGCTATTTCAAGGGCAGAGGGCTAGGTTATTTGTGTTCCTTTAGCTCTGGGTCAGATTTTTTATATTTAGCTGTGCTCTTTATATTTTATTCAATTGTGCTCCGGAGCAGGTTTATTTGGACGACGCCGAACTACCTCAGCTGGAAAATAAAAAAGCCACATCACAATTTATTACATCTTAACTAACTTCATAAAAATCCGTCTACTTGTTTTTATTTATTTATTTATTTATTTATTTATTCATCAATGGATTAAAATCTGCTGATTACATTTAATACATCTAATAAGCTTAAAGATAAACATATAGGTATATTTTGTTACTACATAATGGTGGTTAAGACAATTTCGTGATAATTTCAAAAGTTTACAAACAAGAACTTAACAAATCTAAGACATTTCTTTCGAATTGATCCACTCATTACAATGTCGACTTCATTGCAAACGAAGTTGAATAATTTTAACGATCGCGAGATGGGCTCATTTAAACCATAGTTAGTTCTATGACCAGATACATGAAATAGCACACGTCTGTTCCGAAGTGATCTCTCCGGGGCATAAAACGTAATTAAACTCAATAATTCCATAGAATCTATTTGATTGGAGAGTATATCTTTAATAAAAACTTTGCTCTGTGTATTTCTTCTTACCTCAAGCGTTTTTAAATTAATAAGTGCACATCTTGAAGTGTAACTCGGCATATCACCAGCCCAGTTCAATAAAAATATTGAATTCACAAAAACAATTTTTCAAAAATTATTTAAAACTTATAAAGAACATTTTTGAAAAATAATTTTATACCATTTTATTTTTAATAGCTAGGACAATTTCAATATGGAGTTCCGTTCAAATCGCTTAAGCCGTTATCTAAATAATCGAAATTTAAAAATACCGATATATGACAGGGACCTTTAACCGAATTTTCTTGAAAGTTTGGTTTTCACTTTTTTATAGAGCTTCTACATTTTATTACACATGTGAAATTTGGTTGAAATCGTTAGATTTCTAAAATTTCACCAACTGTTAAAAAATGTCTTTATTTCACTTTTCAAAAGTGAGTACCGATGTATAGTGAAAAAAAATCAAATGTTGACCTTATTAAACTTAGCCTTATTTCACAGCACCAATAAATTAACCTTACAATGACATAATTCATCCCACTTCAACACTTTTTGATACACAATGTTCTTTGTTATTCTATTGCGTTCGTGTATCATCCTGCTCTAAGGGATTGGAAGCATCTCTTATTTGCCTTCGTCTTCTGATAGTTTCTAAAACCGATTTTCTTGCGTTTTCCTCTTCAGTTTCAGTAACACTCAACCATACATTAATTGTATCCATTTTTGTTTTTACTTTTCTAATTTTGTACAAAAATATACTATTTTATTGAAAATCTTCTCCAAAACAAACAAAAAGCAATCTGGAAAAATCACTTTTGTCAAACGTCAAAGTATGAATAATTCACAGTCGATGATTTTTCATTCACAATAATTCAAGTTCTAGTCAATCAAATTGAAAGTAATTCCTCAATGGGGAAACTTTAGTTGGTGCACGTCTAATCTAAATGCTTCTTCATTGTTTGTTGTTTTCAATATCAAATGTTAGTTTATTCTCTTTTTTCTTTGAACTTAAATCAAATTAATAATGTTGTAAATTCTTTAAACAGACAACTAGATTTAATTGTTAATGTTTCTGAGTCACTTCCACTTCTTTCAAAAACTTTGGCGCATAAACGATACTTCCCCTCAGATCAGTCTTTTTCCGAAAAAAGCAACTTTAGACAGAAAAAAGTCAAATTTTTATTTGAAAGGAATTCGACATTACATAAATTCAAACCAAAATCAAAGTATGCAACAAATTTTCTTTACTAAACGTGAGTTTTTTTCTAAAAAAAATAGTATGCAGGTTTTATAAAATTAATTTTGTAACGAAGTTACACATTTTCTCCTCACTATAATAGGGAATTTTACCTACCGTCGCAAGGGACCTAACCTGTTGCTTCTGTACATACTCAGGGACCATATCTGCATCTTACCGTATTTAAATTAATAATTTAAATAAGATCAGAACCGTATGCCTACTACAGAATGCATTAGTTTTTGTATATAAACATACCTACCAGGGTGCATTATCAACATAGACTTTCTAGAAATAATTTACCATGCATCACCATGTACCTAAGTTGAGCATTCTCAGCTATCTCATAAAGTCTTAAGTGCGTAGTGCACTATACTATAGGCAATTTTCGTGGCAAGAAATTGCCATAGTAGGTATTTGTGTTCCTTTGGGGACTGATTTTATATTTATAATTGTGCTCTTTTAAGGGCTGATAGGGATTATTTGTGTTCCTTTGGGGACTGATTTTTGATTTATATCCGTTGTCCTCTCTCGAGGGCTGATATTTAGTTGATTTGTGTTCCTTCGGGGACAGGTTCTTCTTTTATATTGTGCTCTTGCGAGGGCTGGTATATAGGTATTAAGTTTGTTTGTGCTCTTAGGGCACAGATTCTTTTGTTTATATTTAATTGTGCTATTTCAAGGGCAGAGGGCTAGGTTATTTGTGTTCCTTTAGCTCCGGGTCAGATTTTTTATATTTAGCTGTGCTCTTTATATTTTATTCAATTGTGCTCTGGAGCAGGTTTATTTGGACGACGCCGAACTACCTCAGCTGGAAAATAAAAAAGCCACAACACAATTTATTACATCTTACCTAACTTCATAAAAATCCGTCTACTTGTTTTTGAAATATTGAATTCACAAAAACAATTTTTCAAAAATTATTTAAAACTTATAAAGAACATTTTTGAAAAATAATTTTATACCATTTTATTTTTAATAGCTAGGACAATTTCAATATGGAGTTCCGTTCAAATCGCTTAAGCCGTTATCTAAATAATCGAAATTTAAAAATACCGATATATGACAGGGACCTTTAACCGAATTTTCTTGAAAGTTTGGTTTTCACTATTTTATAGAGCTTCTACATTTTATTACACATGTGAAATTTGGTTGAAATCGTTAGATTTCTAAAATTTCACCAACTGTTAAAAAATGTCTTTATTTCACTTTTCAAAAGTGAGTACCGATGTATAGTGAAAAAAAATCAAATGTTGACCTTATTAAACTTAGCCTTATTTCACAGCACCAATAAATTAACCTTACAATGACATAATTCATCCCACTTCAACACTTTTTGATACACAATGTTCTTTGTTATTCTATTGCGTTCGTGTATCATCCTGCTCTAAGGGATTGGAAGCATCTCTTATTTGCCTTCGTCTTCTGATAGTTTCTAAAACCGATTTTCTTGCGTTTTCCTCTTCAGTTTCAGTAACACTCAACCATACATTAATTGTATCCATTTTTGTTTTTACTTTTCTAATTTTGTACAAAAATATACTATTTTATTGAAAATCTTCTCCAAAACAAACAAAAAGCAATCTGGAAAAATCACTTTTGTCAAACGTCAAAGTATGAATAATTCACAGTCGATGATTTTTCATTCACAATAATTCAAGTTCTAGTCAATCAAATTGAAAGTAATTCCTCAATGGGGAAACTTTAGTTGGTGCACGTCTAATCTAAATGCTTCTTCATTGTTTGTTGTTTTCAATATCAAATGTTAGTTTATTCTCTTTTTTCTTTGAACTTAAATCAAATTAATAATGTTGTAAATTCTTTAAACAGACAACTAGATTTAATTGTTAATGTTTCTGAGTCACTTCCACTTCTTTCAAAAACTTTGGCGCATAAACGATACTTCCCCTCAGATCAGTCTTTTTCCGAAAAAAGCAACTTTAGACAGAAAAAAGTCAAATTTTTATTTGAAAGGAATTCGACATTACATAAATTCAAACCAAAATCAAAGTATGCAACAAATTTTTTTTACTAAACGTGAGTTTTTTTCTAAAAAAAATAGTATGCAGGTTTTATAAAATTAATTTTGTAACGAAGTTACACATTTTCTCCTCACTATAATAGGGAATTTTACCTACCGTCGCAAGGGACCTAACCTGTTGCTTCTGTACATACTCAGGGACCATATCTGCATCTTACCGTATTTAAATTAATAATTTAAATAAGATCAGAACCGTATGCCTACTACAGAATGCATTAGTTTTTGTATATAAACATACCTACCAGGGTGCATTATCAACATAGACTTTCTAGAAATAATTTACCATGCATCACCATGTACCTAAGTTGAGCATTCTCAGCTATCTCATAAAGTCTTAAGTGCGTAGTGCACTATACTATAGGCAATTTTTGAGGCAAGAAATTGCCATAGTAGGTATTTGTGTTCCTTTGGGGACTGATTTTATATTTATAATTGTGCTCTTTTAAGGGCTGATAGGGATTATTTGTGTTCCTTTGGGGACTGATTTTTGATTTATATCCGTTGTGCTCTCTCGAGGGCTGATATTTAGTTGATTTGTGTTCCTTCGGGGACAGGTTCTTCTTTTATATTGTGCTCTTGCGAGGGCTGGTATATAGGTATTAAGTTTGTTTGTGTTCCTTAGGGCACAGATTCTTTTGTTTATATTTAATTGTGCTATTTCAAGGGCAGAGGGCTAGGTTATTTGTGTTCCTTTAGCTCTGGGTCAGATTTTTTATATTTAGCTGTGCTCTTTATATTTTATTCAATTGTGCTCCGGAGCAGGTTTATTTGGACGACGCCGAACTACCTCAGCTGGAAAATAAAAAAGCCACATCACAATTTATTACATCTTAACTAACTTCATAAAAATCCGTCTACTTGTTTTTATTTATTTATTTATTTATTTATTTATTCATCAATGGATTAAAATCTGCTGATTACATTTAATACATCTAATAAGCTTAAAGATAAACATATAGGTATATTTTGTTACTACATAATGGTGGTTAAGACAATTTCGTGATAATTTCAAAAGTTTACAAACAAGAACTTAACAAATCTAAGACATTTCTTTCGAATTGATCCACTCATTACAATGTCGACTTCATTGCAAACGAAGTTGAATAATTTTAACGATCGCGAGATGGGCTCATTTAAACCATAGTTAGTTCTATGACCAGATACATGAAATAGCACACGTCTGTTCCGAAGTGATCTCTCCGGGGCATAAAACGTAATTAAACTCAATAATTCCATAGAATCTATTTGATTGGAGAGTATATCTTTAATAAAAACTTTGCTCTGTGTATTTCTTCTTACCTCAAGCGTTTTTAAATTAATAAGTGCACATCTTGAAGTGTAACTCGGCATATCACCAGCCCAGTTCAATAAAAATATTGAATTCACAAAAACAATTTTTCAAAAATTATTTAAAACTTATAAAGAACATTTTTGAAAAATAATTTTATACCATTTTATTTTTAATAGCTAGGACAATTTCAATATGGAGTTCCGTTCAAATCGCTTAAGCCGTTATCTAAATAATCGAAATTTAAAAATACCGATATATGACAGGGACCTTTAACCGAATTTTCTTGAAAGTTTGGTTTTCACTTTTTTATAGAGCTTCTACATTTTATTACACATGTGAAATTTGGTTGAAATCGTTAGATTTCTAAAATTTCACCAACTGTTAAAAAATGTCTTTATTTCACTTTTCAAAAGTGAGTACCGATGTATAGTGAAAAAAAATCAAATGTTGACCTTATTAAACTTAGCCTTATTTCACAGCACCAATAAATTAACCTTACAATGACATAATTCATCCCACTTCAACACTTTTTGATACACAATGTTCTTTGTTATTCTATTGCGTTCGTGTATCATCCTGCTCTAAGGGATTGGAAGCATCTCTTATTTGCCTTCGTCTTCTGATAGTTTCTAAAACCGATTTTCTTGCGTTTTCCTCTTCAGTTTCAGTAACACTCAACCATACATTAATTGTATCCATTTTTGTTTTTACTTTTCTAATTTTGTACAAAAATATACTATTTTATTGAAAATCTTCTCCAAAACAAACAAAAAGCAATCTGGAAAAATCACTTTTGTCAAACGTCAAAGTATGAATAATTCACAGTCGATGATTTTTCATTCACAATAATTCAAGTTCTAGTCAATCAAATTGAAAGTAATTCCTCAATGGGGAAACTTTAGTTGGTGCACGTCTAATCTAAATGCTTCTTCATTGTTTGTTGTTTTCAATATCAAATGTTAGTTTATTCTCTTTTTTCTTTGAACTTAAATCAAATTAATAATGTTGTAAATTCTTTAAACAGACAACTAGATTTAATTGTTAATGTTTCTGAGTCACTTCCACTTCTTTCAAAAACTTTGGCGCATAAACGATACTTCCCCTCAGATCAGTCTTTTTCCGAAAAAAGCAACTTTAGACAGAAAAAAGTCAAATTTTTATTTGAAAGGAATTCGACATTACATAAATTCAAACCAAAATCAAAGTATGCAACAAATTTTCTTTACTAAACGTGAGTTTTTTTCTAAAAAAAATAGTATGCAGGTTTTATAAAATTAATTTTGTAACGAAGTTACACATTTTCTCCTCACTATAATAGGGAATTTTACCTACCGTCGCAAGGGACCTAACCTGTTGCTTCTGTACATACTCAGGGACCATATCTGCATCTTACCGTATTTAAATTAATAATTTAAATAAGATCAGAACCGTATGCCTACTACAGAATGCATTAGTTTTTGTATATAAACATACCTACCAGGGTGCATTATCAACATAGACTTTCTAGAAATAATTTACCATGCATCACCATGTACCTAAGTTGAGCATTCTCAGCTATCTCATAAAGTCTTAAGTGCGTAGTGCACTATACTATAGGCAATTTTTGAGGCAAGAAATTGCCATAGTAGGTATTTGTGTTCCTTTGGGGACTGATTTTATATTTATAATTGTGCTCTTTTAAGGGCTGATAGGGATTATTTGTGTTCCTTTGGGGACTGATTTTTGATTTATATCCGTTGTGCTCTCTCGAGGGCTGATATTTAGTTGATTTGTGTTCCTTCGGGGACAGGTTCTTCTTTTATATTTTGCTCTTGCGAGGGCTGGTATATAGGTATTAAGTTTGTTTGTGCTCTTAGGGCACAGATTCTTTTGTTTATATTTAATTGTGCTATTTCAAGGGCAGAGGGCTAGGTTATTTGTGTTCCTTTAGCTCTGGGTCAGATTTTTTATATTTAGCTGTGCTCTTTATATTTTATTCAATTGTGCTCTGGAGCAGGTTTATTTGGACGACGCCGAACTACCTCAGCTGGAAAATAAAAAAGCCACATCACAATTTATTACATCTTAACTAACTTCATAAAAATCCGTCTACTTGTTTTTGAAATATTGAATTCACAAAAACAATTTTTCAAAAATTATTTAAAACTTATAAAGAACATTTTTGAAAAATAATTTTATACCATTTTATTTTTAATAGCTAGGACAATTTCAATATGGAGTTCCGTTCAAATCGCTTAAGTCGTTATCTAAATAATCGAAATTTAAAAATACCGATATATGACAGGGACCTTTAACCGAATTTTCTTGAAAGTTTGGTTTTCACTATTTTATAGAGCTTCTACATTTTATTACACATGTGAAATTTGGTTGAAATCGTTAGATTTCTAAAATTTCACCAACTGTTAAAAAATGTCTTTATTTCACTTTTCAAAAGTGAGTACCGATGTATAGTGAAAAAAAATCAAATGTTGACCTTATTAAACTTAGCCTTATTTCACAGCACCAATAAATTAACCTTACAATGACATAATTCATCCCACTTCAACACTTTTTGATACACAATGTTCTTTGTTATTCTATTGCGTTCGTGTATCATCCTGCTCTAAGGGATTGGAAGCATCTCTTATTTGCCTTCGTCTTCTGATAGTTTCTAAAACCGATTTTCTTGCGTTTTCCTCTTCAGTTTCAGTAACACTCAACCATACATTAATTGTATCCATTTTTGTTTTTACTTTTCTAATTTTGTACAAAAATATACTATTTTATTGAAAATCTTCTCCAAAACAAACAAAAAACAATCTGAAAAAATCACTTCTGTCAAACGTCAAAGTATGAATAATTCACAGTCGATGATTTTTCATTCACAATAATTCAAGTTCTAGTCAATCAAATTGAAAGTAATTCCTCAATGGGGAAACTTTAGTTGGTGCACGTCTAATCTAAATGCTTCTTCATTGTTTGTTGTTTTCAATATCAAATGTTAGTTTATTCTCTTTTTTCTTTGAACTTAAATCAAATTAATAATGTTGTAAATTCTTTAAACAGGCAACTAGATTTAATTGTTAATGTTTCTGAGTCACTTCCACTTCTTTCAAAAACTTTGGCGCATAAACGATACTTCCCCTCAGATCAGTCTTTTTCCGAAAAAAGCAACTTTAGTCAGAAAAAAGTCAAATTTTTATTTGAAAGGAATTCGACATTACATAAATTCAAACCAAAATCAAAGTATGCAACAAATTTTCTTTACTAAACGTGAGTTTTTTTCTAAAAAAAATAGTATGCAGGTTTTATAAACTTAATTTTGTAACGAAGTTACACATTTTCTCCTCACTATAATAGGGAATTTTACCTACCGTCGCAAGGGACCTAACCTGTTGCTTCTGTACATACTCAGGGCCCATATCTGCATCTTACCGTATTTAAATTAATAATTTAAATAAGATCAGAACCGTATGCCTACTACAGAATGCATTAGTTTTTATATATAAACATACCTACCAGGGTGCATTATCAACATAGACTTTCTAGAAATAATTTACCATGCATCACCATGTACCTAAGTTGAGCATTCTCAGCTATCTCATAAAGTCTTAAGTGCGTAGTGCACTATACTATAGGCAATTTTTGAGGCAAGAAATTGCCATAGTAAGTATTTGTGTTCCTTTGGGGACTGATTTTATATTTATAATTGTGCTCTTTTAAGGGCTGATAGGGATTATTTGTGTTCCTTTGGGGACTGATTTTTGATTTATATCCGTTGTGCTCTCTCGAGGGCTGATATTTAGTTGATTTGTGTTCCTTCGGGGACAGGTTCTTCTTTTATATTGTGCTCTTGCGAGGGCTGGTATATAGGTATTAAGTTTGTTTGTGTTCCTTAGGGCACAGATTCTTTTGTTTATATTTAATTGTGCTATTTCAAGGGCAGAGGGCTAGGTTATTTGTGTTTCTTTAGCTCTGGGTCAGATTTTTTATATTTAGCTGTGCTCTTTATATTTTATTCAATTGTGCTCCGGAGCAGGTTTATTTGGACGACGCCGAACTACCTCAGCTGGAAAATAAAAAAGCCACATCACAATTTATTACATCTTAACTAACTTCATAAAAATCCGTCTACTTGTTTTTGAAATATTGAATTCACAAAAACAATTTTTCAAAAATTATTTAAAACTTATAAAGAACATTTTTGAAAAATAATTTTATACCATTTTATTTTTAATAGCTAGGACAATTTCAATATGGAGTTCCGTTCAAATCGCTTAAGCCGTTATCTAAATAATCGAAATTTAAAAATACCGTTATATGACAGGGACCTTTAACCGAATTTTCTTGAAAGTTTGGTTTTCACTATTTTATAGAGCTTCTACATTTTATTACACATGTGAAATTTGGTTGAAATCGTTAGATTTCTAAAATTTCACCAACTGTTAAAAAATGTCTTTATTTCACTTTTCAAAAGTTAGTACCTATGTATAGTGAAACAAAATCAAATGTTGACCTTATTAAACTTAGCCTTATTTCACAGCACCAATAAATTAACCTTACAATGACATAATTCATCCCACTTCAACACTTTTTGATACACAATGTTCTTTGTTATTCTATTGCGTTCGTGTATCATCCTGCTCTAAGGGATTGGTAGCATCTCTTATTTGCATTCGTCTTCTGATAGTTTCTAAAACCGATTTTCTTGCGTTTTCCTCTTCAGTTTCAGTAACACTCAACCATACATTAATTGTATCCATTTTTGTTTTTACTTTTCTAATTTTGTACAAAAATATACTATTTTATTGAAAATCTTCTCCAAAACAAACAAAAAGCAATCTGGAAAAATCACTTTTGTCAAACGTCAAAGTATGAATAATTCACAGTCGATGATTTTTCATTCACAATAATTCAAGTTCTAGTCAATCAAATTGAAAGTAATTCCTCAATGGGGAAACTTTAGTTGGTGCACGTCTAATCTAAATGCTTCTTCATTGTTTGTTGTTTTCAATATCAAATGTTAGTTTATTCTCTTTTTTCTTGGAACTTAAATCAAATTAATAATGTTGTAAATTCTTTAAACAGGCAACTAGATTTAATTGTTAATGTTTCTGAGTCACTTCCACTTCTTTCAAAAACATTGGCGCATAAACGATACTTCCCCTCAGATCAGTCTTTTTCCGAAAAAAGCAACTTTAGTCAGAAAAAAGTCAAATTTTTATTTGAAAGGAATTCGACATTACATAAATTCAAACCAAAATCAAAGTATGCAACAAATTTTCTTTACTAAACGTGAGTTTTTTTCTAAAAAAAATAGTATGCAGGTTTTATAAACTTAATTTTGTAACGAAGTTACACATTTTCTCCTCACTATAATAGGGAATTTTACCTACCGTCGCAAGGTACCTAACCTGTTGCTTCTGTACATACTCAGGGACCATATCTGCATCTTACCGTATTTAAATTAATAATTTAAATAAGATCAGAACCGTATGCCTACTACAGAATGCATTAGTTTTTATATATAAACATACCTACCAGGGTGCATTATCAACATAGACTTTCTAGAAATAATTTACCATGCATCACCATGTACCTAAGTTGAGCATTCTCAGCTATCTCATAAAGTCTTAAGTGCGTAGTGCACTATACTATAGGCAATTTTTGAGGCAAGAAATTGCCATAGTAGGTATTTGTGTTCCTTTGGGGACTGATTTTATATTTATAATTGTGCTCTTTTAAGGGCTGATAGGGATTATTTGTGTTCCTTTGGGGACTGATTTTTGATTTATATCCGTTGTGCTCTCTCGAGGGCTGATATTTAGTTGATTTGTGTTCCTTCGGGGACAGGTTCTTTTATATTGTGCTCTTGCGAGGGCTGGTTATCTAAATAATCGAAATTTAAAAATACCGTTATATGACAGGGACCTTTAACCGAATTTTCTTGAAAGTTTGGTTTTCACTATTTTATAGAGCTTCTACATTTTATTACACATGTGAAATTTGGTTGAAATCGTTAGATTTCTAAAATTTCACCAACTGTTAAAAAATGTCTTTATTTCACTTTTCAAAAGTTAGTACCTATGTATAGTGAAACAAAATCAAATGTTGACCTTATTAAACTTAGCCTTATTTCACAGCACCAATAAATTAACCTTACAATGACATAATTCATCCCACTTCAACACTTTTTGATACACAAAGTTCTTTGTTATTCTATTGCGTTCGTGTATCATCCTGCTCTAAGGGATTGGTAGCATCTCTTATTTGCATTCGTCTTCTGATAGTTTCTAAAACCGATTTTCTTGCGTTTCCTCTTCAGTTTCAGTAACACTCAACCATACATTAATTGTATCCATTTTTGTTTTTACTTTTCTAATTTTGTACAAAAATATACTATTTTATTGAAAATCTTCTCCAAAACAAACAAAAAGCAATCTGGAAAAATCACTTTTGTCAAACGTCAAAGTATGAATAATTCACAGTCGATGATTTTTCATTCACAATAATTCAAGTTCTAGTCAATCAAATTGAAAGTAATTCCTCAATGGGGAAACTTTAGTTGGTGCACGTCTAATCTAAATGCTTCTTCATTGTTTGTTGTTTTCAATATCAAATGTTAGTTTATTCTCTTTTTTCTTTGAACTTAAATCAAATTAATAATGTTGTAAATTCTTTAAACAGGCAACTAGATTTAATTGTTAATGTTTCTGAGTCACTTCCACTTCTTTCAAAAACTTTGGCGCATAAACGATACTTCCCCTCAGATCAGTCTTTTTCCGAAAAAAGCAACTTTAGTCAGAAAAAAGTCAAATTTTTATTTGAAAGGAATTCGACATTACATAAATTCAAACCAAAATCAAAGTATGCAACAAATTTTCTTTACTAAACGTGAGTTTTTTTCTAAAAAAAATAGTATGCAGGTTTTATAAACTTAATTTTGTAACGAAGTTACACATTTTCTCCTCACTATAATAGGGAATTTTACCTACCGTCGCAAGGTACCTAACCTGTTGCTTCTGTACATACTCAGGGACCATATCTGCATCTTACCGTATTTAAATTAATAATTTAAATAAGATCAGAACCGTATGCCTACTACAGAATGCATTAGTTTTTATATATAAACATACCTACCAGGGTGCATTATCAACATAGACTTTCTAGAAATAATTTACCATGCATCACCATGTACCTAAGTTGAGCATTCTCAGCTATCTCATAAAGTCTTAAGTGCGTAGTGCACTATACTATAGGAAATTTTTGAGGCAAGAAATTGCCATAGTAGGTATTTGTGTTCCTTTGGGGACTGATTTTATATTTATAATTGTGCTCTTTTAAGGGCTGATAGGGATTATTTGTGTTCCTTTGGGGACTGATTTTTGATTTATATCCGTTGTGCTCTCTCGAGGGCTGATATTTAGTTGATTTGTGTTCCTTCGGGGACAGGTTCTTTTATATTGTGCTCTTGCGAGGGCTGGTATATAGGTATTAAGTTTGTTTGTGTTCCTTAGGGCACAGATTCTTTTGTTTATATTTAATTGTGCTATTTCAAGGGCAGAGGGCTAGGTTATTTGTGTTCCTTTAGCTCTGGGTCAGATTTTTTATATTTAGCTGTGCTCTTTATATTTTATTCAATTGTGCTCCGGAGCAGGTTTATTTGGACGACGCCGAACTACCTCAGCTGGAAAATAAAAAAGCCACATCACAATTTATTACATCTTAACTAACTTCATAAAAATCCGTCTACTTGTTTTTGAAATATTGAATTCACAAAAACAATTTTTCAAAAATTATTTAAAACTTATAAGGAACATTTTTGAAAAATAATTTTATACCATTTTATTTTTAATAGCTAGGACAATTTCAATATGGAGTTCCGTTCAAATCGCTTAAGCCGTTATCTAAATAATCGAAATTAAAAAATACCGTTATATGACAGGGACCTTTAACCGAATTTTCTTGAAAGTTTGGTTTTCACTATTTTATAGAGCATCTACATTTTATTACACATGTGAAATTTGGTTGAAATCGTTAGATTTCTAAAATTTCACCAACTGTTAAAAATGTCTTTATTTCACTTTTCAAAAGTTAGTACCTATGTATAGTGAAAAAAAAATCAAATGTTGACCTTATTAAACTTAGCCTTATTTCACAGCACCAATAAATTAACCTTACAATGACATAATTCATCCCACTTCAACACTTTTTGATACACAATGTTCTTTGTTATTCTATTGCGTTCGTGTATCATCCTGCTCTAAGGGATTGGAAGCATCTCTTATTTGCCTTCGTCTTCTGATAGTTTCTAAAACCGATTTTCTTGCGTTTTCCTCTTCAGTTTCAGTAACACTCAACCATACATTAATTGTATCCATTTTTGTTTTTACTTTTCTAATTTTGTACAAAAATATACTATTTTATTGAAAATCTTTTCCAAAAAAAACAAAAAACAATCTGGAAAATCACTTTTGTCAAACGTCAAAGTATGAATAATTCACAGTCGATGATTTTTCATTCACAATAATTCAAGTTCTAGTCAATCAAATTGAAAGTAATTCCTCAATGGGGAAACTTTAGTTGGTGCACGTCTAATCTAAATGCTTCTTCATTGTTTGTTGTTTTGCTAAAGAACGAACAACATACCTACGAATAAAGAACGATGATCAATCTTTAATTTTAAGATACTAAAATTCAATATTTACAATATAACATATCAATTGGAAGTCTTCAGTTGCCAGGGTAATTGTAAATCGAGCTTAACAATTGAAGTGTTCTACTGCTTTTAAATATAAGACGAATTTATTTTACTTTAATTCAATATATTTCATAGGTTAAAAAATAGTTATAATTAGGTTAAGTTTTACAATGTGATCTTTGTTAATGCGCGGTCTTCGATTGAATCAATCTGACGTATGTGTCATGTTGACACATTACGATTTTCGCGTTCAGTTGGTCGCATTCAGACATTACACTCCTCCCCCTTTAGTTAGAATGTCCAACTTGCGAAGTCTTTCGGAACGTCTAGCTATAGGTGCAGGTGCAGGTTGGTCTGATCGTGATGGAAGTTTTGGGTCATTTGTTGATTGTTGAATCGCTTCTTCTTTATCATTTGATTGTTGTGGAATTACTGCTTCTTTATCATGACTTATCTCCGTAGTCATGTTTTCTTCACTAGCTTCAGAAAACCTTGTTCGAATTTGATCCGAATGCCTACGAACCTCTTTTCCATCTTCTGCTGTTGCGACATATGATACTGGACCTGTTTGTTTGATTATTTTGGCTGGTACCCATGTAGGCCCGGTAGAATAATTTCTTATCCAAACTTGTTCATCAGTTTCCAGATGTAGGTCTTTGCTACAAGCCGGATCTTTCTTTGATGAACGAATCGGTTGATTGTCTGGATGTATCTTATCGAAGTAAGTCATTGGACGTCGCTTGAATAATATTTCTGCTGGCGACTTGCCAGTCACAGTTGATGGTGTTGTATGAATGTGAAGAAGGAATCTTGCTAGACGAAGTTGAATACAGCCAGCGCTGTTGCCTTTGAGATAGTCTTTAGTCGTACGTACTACTCTTTCTGCCTGTCCGTTACTCGATGGGTGGAAAGGAGCAGTCAGAATATGAGAAATTAAATTATTTTTGCAAAACTGTCCAAATGCCTCGGACGTAAAAGCTGTTCCATTATCAGAAACAATTGAATCTGGTAATCCATGGGTTGAAAAAATAGATCTTAAACTGCTTATAGCACAAGCTGAACTCGTCGTGGTAACGACTTTGACTTCGAGCCATTTCGAATAAGAATCTACCAGAATAAAGAATATCTTACCTTGAAAGGGCCCAGCAAAGTCTATATGGAGGCGTGACCATGGTTTAGATGTTTCCTCCCAAGGATGTATTGTAGATCGAGGTTTCTCTGGGCGAGATTCTTGGCAAGTGGTGCACCTTTTAACAGTCAACTCGATGTCGGCATCCATCTTTGGCCACCAAATGTAGCTTCGGGCAAGACTCTTCATTTTGACTACTCCTGGATGTCCTAAATGTAATATTTTTAACATATCTACCTTTGCAGCTTCTGGGATTATAATTCGATCACCCATTAGTAAGCAATCCTTATTCACGGAGATTTCAAACCGACGTTGATAAAAAGGTCTAAACACCTCTTCTGGCAGCAGTGCAGGCCAGCCCTTCAACGCCCATGAAAACACACGCTGTAGGATCAGATCTTTTGAAGTCATCTTCGCTATGTCTTTCGATTGAAGAATGTTTGCATCACACTCTTCCAACATGTTCATTCTGTTAGCATCGTCTGTAAACGGTTGGTTAATTGGCAGTCGACTTAAAGCGTCAGCATTGCAATTCTTTTCGCCTGGTCGGTGTACGATTTTAAAACAATATCCACTCAAAAACACACTCCATCGAAGCATTCTGGGAGACAGTATGATTGGAGTCGGTTTTTCAGGATTGAATATCCCAAGTAACGGCTTGTGATCCGTCACTACCTGGAATTCTCGACCGTAAAGGAAATTGTGAAATTTCTTAACACCGGCGATAATCGCCAGAGCTTCCTTGTCAATCTGCGCAAAATTTCTTTCACAGGATGTTAAAGTGCGAGAGTAAAACGAAATCGGTCTTTCCTCTCTGTTTGGTAGAATGTGCGACAGCACTACCCCTAAACCGTACGGAGAAGCATCGCAAACCAAAGCTATTGGAAGCTTTTCATTATAATGAATCAAAATGCTTTGTTGTGAGAGTAAATTCTTAAGTTGTCGGAATGCAGATTCATGGTTTGCATTCCACTGCCACTTGTTGTTTTTATCTAACAGTCTGTGTAGAGGTTCAGCAATTGTAGCTTTGCTTTTGAGGAACGCATGGTAAAAATTGATAAGTCCTAAGAAAGCCTGTAATTGCTTCTTGTCGGTTGGTGCTGGAGTTTCTTTTATTGCCGTTACCTTATCATCAGACGGACGAATTCCCCTGCAGTCAATTATATAACCAAGAAATTTGACAGAAGGTAAATCAAAATAACACTTATCTTTGCGCAAACGTAATCCAGCTTCTTGTAAACGTTTAAAAACCTTTTCCACTGTCTCCACCAGATGTGTTGAATTTTCGCAAGCAATAATGATGTCATCATAGTATACTAAAACACCTTTAATTTCCCGCAAAACGTTTTCAATCCGTTGTTGAAATATCCCAGGTCCAGACGAAATACCATACGGAACTCTCTTGACCTTGTAAGCATTCTTGTGAGTCGTAATTGTCAGCACCTTAGCCGTCTCGTCATCTACAAGTAGTTGTTGATAGGCCTGAGCCAAATCTATTTTCGCAAATGTAGTTCCTTTTGGCATTTCAGCAAGAATGTCAGTAATTGCAGGTGTTTTGAAACAGTGCTTCGAAAGCGCTTTATTTACAGTGCACCTGTAATCTCCGCAAATACGCACAGAACCATCTGATTTTGTAACAGGCACGATAGGAGTAAGCCACTCGCTATATTCCGTTGGTTCTAGCACACCCTGTTGAACCAATTTATTCAATTCAGCTTCTATAGCCTCTCTCTGCCCATACGGAACCTTTCTTGCTGGAAGTTTAATCGGCCGCACCGTTGGATCGAGATCAAGTGAAATTGTTTCTCCCGTATATGAACCCAGTTCTTCGGAAAACAACACAGCATACTTTTCCAACAGCGCATCGATTGGAGCACGCACGCTGTGAACACCTTGAATCACAATTCCCAACTTGTCAAACCAGTTGCAGCCCAGAACATTTGTACGCTGTCCACTTGCAATGTACAACGGAAGATTTTGTATGCTGTTGCCATTGTACACAACGTTGACGTAGATAAGACCTGTAATAGGAATGAGATTATTACTATAGTCGAAAAGTGTCAAATCTGTTTCAATAAGTTGAGGCATGTTCTTTGCCCACAGTTTATTTGCATTATAATCCGACATTATTGTATAATTTGAACCAGTGTCTACCTCGAATTCACATTGTATGTCGTCAATTGTTACACTTGCAATTTTCTTATAATTGCCGACACGGTTTATTGCATTAACTTGATGTTTCTTTGATTTGTTTGTAAATTTTGTATTCTGTTTTGACTGACAGACTCTTTTAATATGGCCTACACGACCACATCTGTCACATTTTGCAGTTCGAAAGGGACATTCAGTACGAGAATGATTATTCCCACATCCATAACAAGTCTGTTGCATTTTCTGATTGTCATTTTTACCATAATCTGAAGATTTCGAATACTGGGGCTTTTGTATCTTGTTTTTAATTGCATTAACCTGCTCTTGTTGCGCAACTTGTTGTATCACCAACTGATTTTTGGCTGCAGTCTCAGCAGCAATAGCACGTTCTTGAACTGATGTCAAAGTAAGATTTGATTCAGCTAAAAGATTCTGTTGCAAACGCGTGTTTCTCAAACCACATACCAAACGGTCTCTTAACATTCTATCAACCATCTTTCCATCAAAATTACAATCCATTATCAGATGACGTAGTTCCGCGATATATTCCGAAACCGATTCATTTGTCTGTTGGTCCCGCTTGAAAAATTTATAAAATGATGCAATTTCGGACGGAGTCGGTGAGAAATGTTTTGAAAGTTCGTCTATGATAGATTTGTAGGTATGTTGCTCAAGTTTCTTTGGTGAAATGAGAGATTCTACCAGATTGAAACACTGCGCTCCACAAATCGTGAGAAACGTTGCTTTCTGAATCTCCTCATCGGTGATACTGTTTGCTAGGAGGAACATTTCAAAACGTCTTTTGTATGAACTCCACGATGCAGGTTTTGTTATATCGAAAGTTTCTATGGATCCAATCGAAGCCATTCTTTTCGGAATAATGTGCTTTTTTTTCTCTGGAGTATGCTCGTCGTTTTGTTGATCCGTGTCTGAGTCTGCCGAAGTTTCTGGAGACGTTCTTGTAACCTTTTTCTTCTTACCACGCATGAAGGAACTCACAGACAACGGCTAGTTATGCGTTTCTGTTAAAACGATAAAAAAGAAGAATTAATTGAAAAGCTTAAACACTCAAATTGATTTATTGCTCTGCTAAGCAACTCCCAAATCCTCGTCGCCAGTGAAGTGTTCTACTGCTTTTAAATATAAGACGAATTTATTTTACTTTAATTCAATATATTTCATAGGTTAAAAAATAGTTATAATTAGGTTAAGTTTTACAATGTGATCTTTGTTAATGCGCGGTCTTCGATTGAATCAATCTGACGTATGTGTCATGTTGACACATTACGATTTTCGCGTTCAGTTGGTCGCATTCAGACATTACAACAATATTCTATGAAGACAACCGGCTCGGTAAGCGAAACTTTTTTCGTAGCGTTTGAGACGATATGGGAGTCATGCAGGCGTTATCGAATCCTCTCTTATTCCCTACTTCGTTGTTTACTTCAATCAAAATGTCTAAAATGTGATTCCTGTAAAAATATATTATTTAATCATTGATAAACAAAAATATTACTAACTTTCCTGTCACCAAACTCGTCAATTTTTTTGCATAATGTTTGAATAAACCAAGATCCTGTTCGCGTGTGACGCAATGATGCAAATCCAGTAACTGTAGACATCGCTTTCACCATATCTCCATAGTCTGTACCATAGTCTTGAGGCGAATCCCTCTCCAAATTGTCTTCACTACTGGCTGTTTGAACACTAGCACCCTGGCATGCTTGGATAATAAGCATTTTTGGTTTCTGAATCAAAGACCGGCCAGTTAAAATCTTTTCGATGTCATATATTTTTATCGGTATACTATCGCATGCATATATCGAACCTTAAATAGGTATGCAAAGCGTTATTGGTCAAATATAAAAGTGGAACATGTGTTCAGCAAACCTTCACAGCCATGGGTCAGAATGCATACAATTAACGAATCGTACATAATGGAACGTTTAACAACCTCTCGAACATTATTTAGAACTTCAAGATGATTAACGTCATTTTTTACGATTGGTATATAACCAAAAGATGAAAACGTCCTTTCTAAAAAAGATTTATCGACGTCTGTCCCTAAACGTTCGATGAGGGCTTTTTTTGGTAGAAGATACTGTGATAAATATAAAAAAAAATATTTTAAGATAAGATTATAAAAAACAATATTATATATTAAAATCAAGTTTATCATAATGAGAGATGAAATATTGCATGGCAATGAATTATTATTAAAAGTGAAACCAATTTCACGAAAACGCAAAAACCTCAATATCAAATGTTAGTTTATTCTCTTTTTTCTTTGAACTTAAATCAAATTAATAATGTTGTAAATTCTTTAAACAGGCAACTAGATTTAATTGTTAATGTTTCTGAGTCACTTCCACTTCTTTCAAAAACTTTGGCGCATAAACGATACTTCCCCTCAGATCAGTCTTTTTCCGAAAAAAGCAACTTTAGTCAGAAAAAAGTCAAATTTTTATTTGAAAGGAATTCGACATTACATAAATTCAAACCAAAATCAAAGTATGCAACAAATTTTCTTTACTAAACGTGAGTTTTTTTCTAAAAAACATAGTATGCAGGTTTTATAAACTTAATTTTGTAACGAAGTTACACATTTTTTCCTCACTATAATAGGGAATTTTACCTACCGTCGCAAGGGACCTAACCTGTTGCTTCTGTACATACTCAAGGCCCATATCTGCATCTTACCGTATTTAAATTAATAATTTAAATAAGATCAGAACCGTATGCCTACTACAGAATGCATTAGTTTTTATATATAAACATACCTACCAGGGTGCATTATCAACATAGACTTTCTAGAAATAATTTACCATGCATCACCATGTACCTAAGTTGAGCGTTCTCAGCTATCTCATAAAGTCTTAAGGGCGTAGTGCACTATACTATAGGCAATTTTTGAGGCAAGAAATTGCCATAGTAGGTATTTGTGTTCCTTTGGGGACTGATTTTATATTTATAATTGTGCTCTTTTAAGGGCTGATAGGGATTATTTGTGTTCCATTGGGGACTGATTTTTGATTTATATCCGTTGTGCTCTCTCGAGGGCTGATATTTAGTTGATTTGTGTTCCTTCGGGGACAGGTTCTTCTTTTATATTGTGCTCTTGCGAGGGCTGGTATATAGGTATTAAGTTTGTTTGTGCTCTTAGGGCACAGATTCTTTTGTTTATATTTAATTGTGCTATTTCAAGGGCAGAGGGCTAGGTTATTTGTGTTCCTTTAGCTCTGGGTCAGATTTTTTATATTTAGCTGTGCTCTTTATATTTTATTCAATTGTGGTCCGGAGCAGGTTTATTTGGACGACGCCGAACTACCTCAGCTGGAAAATAAAAAAGCCACATCACAATTTATTACATCTTAACTAACTTTATAAAAATCCGTCTACTTGTTTTTGAAATATTGAATTCACAAAAACAATTTTTCAAAAATTATTCAAAACTTATAAAGAACATTTTTGAAAACTAATTTTATACCATGTTATTTTAAATAGCTAGGACAATTTCAATATGGAGTTCCGTTCAAATCGCTTAAGCCGTTATCTAAATAATCGAAATTTAAAAATACCGTTATATGACAGGGACCTTTAACCGAATTTTCTTGAAAGTTTGGTTTTCACTATTTTGTAGAGCTTTTACATTTTATTACACATGTGAAATTTGGTTGAAATCGTTAGAGCTGGTTTCAAAAAAATTACAATTTTCGATAACCGTTATATGGCAGGTACCGTTATTTTTAGACTTAAAGTGACCTACAAAAAAACCTCTTGGCATATTACCCTAAAAACCATACATACCGAATTTGAATTAAATCGACATACCCGTTTCAGCTGTAGGTACCGATACAGACAGACATATTTTCCGGGCCCACTTTGTTCGTGTTCTCTATCATCGTAATGCCATATTTTATTATTATCTTAAAACTTTTTCTCTAAGAATTAAAGACTTGCCTTGTAGTACCTAAAGAGCAACTATAGTCAACCTGCGGCCCGCCGAGCTTTTATAAGTGGCCCACCGGATACATTTGCGAAAATTGGTTGTCAGTAATTTTAAATTTCGTGTGGATCAAGAAAAAGTACTTTCGAGTAAAATATAAAAATATAAGAATTTTTCTTCTGACATGGAAGACATTTTTTAACGAAATAAATAACATTAAGAAATAATATATTTGCTTTTCTAAGGAGTTTGAACAGGAACGAAATGGAAGTTTTATAAGACTCCGTGGCATTTAACGAAACATATTACGTTCTTAGTACAGATAATTAAGCCGGTAATAGATGCAGACAATTAAATGGACTGTTTTCCTTATGGATACAACAACAAATAAATCCTTTTTTAAAATAAAATCTACAGCCGCCGATTTAACTTTTGTGGAAAATATTGAATATTTCCAAACATTCAATACACTGCATTTTTTTTTAGTCTAGCATTGAATATCGATACTTCAGCTACATCGCAATGCTTAGTGTTTGTTTCATATTGCACAGAGCAGTGTTAAATATTTAAAGACTTTTAAAATTCTTTCCAATGAAAGTTTACAAACAATGCACAGATTTACTGTGTTCTTATCGCAACTTTAAAGAGCGTCAAGAAAACCTTGCGACTGTTTTGTTCTGGCAATCGAGAAAAAAAGATGTGATGAAGTCTTTGATTATTATTGGGAATATATTAAATATACGAGCAAAGGAATTGAACTCCAGAATATTTTTAAAGCCAGGAAAGTGAATACAGTTTTACTTCTTTGTTAATTCAGCCAAATGAGATGAAATAGTGCTACAGATACAGAAATATTTTTAAACTATTTTTTGAACTTAACAAATAGAAGGTACGTAATATTTTTCCATCAAACTGTTACATTTAACAAGAATTTGCATTTATGTATAATATCGGAATTTACAAGGCAAATAACGTGAGATAACGACAGATAGCGAACAAATATTACTTTTTGAAGAGAAGCTAAATATATAGTGGATCAATATAAAAACAAACACCTGAACTTTTTGTCTATGATAACGACTACGGGATCACTTCGACATTTCCGGGGAAAATAAGTGAACAATTTTGAATTATCAAACAAGTTATCAAACAAATTTCAAAATATTTAGATATAAAAATTTGAGAAAAATAAAAAAAAATGTAATGCTTGCAAAAACCCCTAGTATCTGAATACAACAAACAACATTTATCTACATAGCTTCAAAAAGAAAAAAAAAAGAATTCGTGAAATTTTTAAGCATTGGTCCCCAAAAATGTTTACATATTATGTAAAAAAAATATAAGACCGTTGAAAGAAGTGCCAAAATCCAATTCACATTGTTCGATGAAAAATGTACAAAAACGAAGTTATGAACTATCACCAGGATGACATAAAAAGCTAAGTATACATCAGCAGACCGGATCTTAGCAATATTTTGAAAAATAAGCATCAATTTTTAAAATCTCAATACAATTAAAAAAATCAATTATTTTTTATTCACACAAATAAATCATTAAATTTGAATTACGTTTTTTTTTTACTAATGTCGAGTTCCTTGGAAATAAAAAGTTGACTTTTTTCGGACTAAAGTCGCTTTTTTTCGTACTAAAATTGAAATATTTGACATCATGACATAAACATATCTTTAGCCCCAATGCAAAAAAGGTTGAGTATGGCTGCTGTAGAGCAAGAAAAAAATGAGTTCGATGTTATAGCAACGAATTTTAGCAAGGCCTTCGATTCCCCACTGGTTTTGTTTAATGGATGGAATCATACTTATCAGACCGTAAATATCGGGTCTTGTTCAGATCTACAACTTCTAACCCTTTCATGCAGGAATTTCATGGCGCTTCGCAAGGCAGTCATCTAGGACCTATGATTTTCATCCTGACAATTAATGACGTCGAATCTGTGTTTCAACGTTCGGAACTATCTACGTACGCGGATGACATGAAAATATTTAGAGTAATTTCGTCTCCTAGCGATGCTTTACCTTTGCAGAACGATTCAAACAAGAACAATTTAGAACTTAATGTTGGCAAGTGCCAAGCAATCACTTACTCCCGTAAACGTATCCGCCCAAACAGAGTGACTACTACAATAATGATAACCTAATTCCAAGCGAGATTCCCCGTTGTGGAATGCCTGAGGCTAACTGAATGCTGGTGTCGCTTCATTTGTTTTATCCGGGAATTCTAGCGCCTTGCTCTCTTCCGCGATTGTACCGGAACGTTGTAAGAAAGGGCTTTTTGACGGGGTTCTCAGCGTCTCTCCTAAGTACGTGACAGTACCAGATGAATTTGTCGAGCTGTATTTTATCAACGATGTTATTCTTAACGTGAAGGCTTCTTCTGATCTTTTTACTTCGAATTCGATTTAGCTTTGTTACTGCTACTGTCATGCGAAGCATCTTCATCTCAGTAGCTGTAAATTTGCTCTGATATTTCTTGTACATTGTCCAACATTGTTAGCGGTTAGAAGCGCTGGACGAACTACTGCAGTGAAGAGCTTTCTTTTCAGCTTAGGGGGCATATTTCGGTCACAGAAGACGGCAAAGTTCCCTCGCCACTTTATACACCCTACGCTTACGCGATGGTTGATGTCGTCATCACAGGATGCTTTATTGTTGATCATAGATCGAAGATTTTTAAACTTTTCGCACTTGGGAAGCACTGTTCCGTTCAAATGAATGTCCGGAGTATGCCTGGATGGATCACAAAATGGGCAGCATAGATATTCTGTCTTTTTGGAGCTTATGTGATTGGAGGGAAACTGCAAAGCGTCCACCCATACATCAAGTGCTCGTTGCAAGGATGAATCATTTTCACTTATGATGGCATCGTCAGCAAACAACAAATGAGTCACTTTCGGGTCTCTCACCTTATCTTCAAGTAGATACTCAAGGACTGTAATAAAGGACAAAGGACTCAAAACGCTTCCTTGGTGTACGCCAACTTCGATAGGGAAATTTTCGGTGGCGCGTGCAGTGCATCAAACCTTTGTTTTGACACGATCGTACATATCCATGATCATCCGTACGTAAATTTCTGGAACTCCCCTTTGCCTTATAGCCACCCATATCAGATCTCGTGGTTATCGTTGGAACGCTTTTTCGCGGTGTTTTTCCATTCTGATTCTTACACTTTGGATTGCATCTGTGGTTGATTTGCCCTAGACACACCCGCACTGGTCATCAGATAGCCTTGTTATTTTTCGCAAGCGGGAATACATGCACACCAATCTTCATGGTGTGTGACATCAGCTTGATGGAAAGGTAATTATCGCAGTTTCGCGTATCACCCTTCCCTTTGTAAATTGGGAGAAGATAACTTTCCCTCCACTTTTTTAAGTCCGGTCGGCAGGTAGTTCAAAGTATAAAAAGGTCGGAGGTCAATGAAACGAATTTTTTTATGTAAAATAATTCCTTATTTTCCCTGGAAAATATAAAGGAATTATTACTTTTTTGGTATTAAACTATCTTGTCATTCGGGCTTTTATCATTCAAGAATTTGGTGGTCGAAATTTTGACTGTCGGGATTTTGGTAGTAAGGATTTCGTACTCGGGATTTTGGTTGTCGGGATTTAAAGTAGGGATTTCGGTAGTCGGGATTTTATCAGTCAGGATTATGGGAGTCGAGATTTCTCGAGATTTAGACTCAGGATTTTTGTTGCTCGGATTTCGTCAGTCAGAAAAAGCATAATCAGCATCCCCTATTGCAAGTTAATAATGCAATTGCAATGATGTGCTTGCTTCACCGCAGTTCGTTTTTTTCGAGAACGTGAAGAAGAAAATCAACCAACCACAACCAAACAACCAGAGATGTCAGAGTACTTTACGTGAGGTACGCGATTAAATTCGCGTAGTCGGCAAAAATGCTACCTACTTTTGTGAAAACATAATTTGTTAAGTCTGTTACGTGGTAATGTTAATGTGTTAAGTGTGGTAATTAATATAATATAGAATTTGAATATTTTCAACTCAAAAACTAAATTTGATAGATTTTATATTGTTTTATCATGTATTGTAGTGGATCAGATTGTTTTTTCACAATAAAAAAGTATTGCGCTGAGTTTTTTTTTTTTAAATAATATTTTTGAAGTCTGTTAAGTAATTGTAGTGCCTAGCTACTGTAGGTAACTTAAATTTAAATAAATGTGGTAGGTACACGTACCGCGAACTGTAAAAGTATAGATTGAGTGCTACTGTCAAACCTATTACGTTTAAGGGGTTTACACCCAATTGCAGACATGACCAGTGCGGCATGATGAACGCTTGACAGTTTGCGTTCACACTAGTCAAGAATGCCATCAAACACCGTTATCGTCAGAAGAATATCAAAATATTTTGAAAACCTCCATGCCGCTTGACCAGCCGCATGATGAAGCGTTCACACTTTCAAAACTGAGCTCATCATGCCGCTCTTGTCATGCCTGCAGTTGAATGTGAACATCTTTATCTGAAGTATCAAAAGTAGTTTTTCAAAAAAAAATTGTATTTTTGCCATCTCTGCAGCCGAACCATTTCATTCTCTTTCATTCTTTATGTTTTGTTTTTGCTTATTCCTTCATTGCTTGTGTTTGTGTTGTGCCTTATTATTTCAACTGGATACCGGAGAATAGTATTTCTGCCATATCTGCCTCTCCTTCTGCAGTCAAACCATTTATTTTTGTTTTTGCTTCATTGCTTGTGTTGTTCTTGTGCTTCAAACCGAACGATAACGAAGTATACCGAGCAAATACGAAAAAGGCGACCGACAGACAAATCGTTGCGCTATTTTATATTTTAGTCCCCCTAAAGAAGTTTCACTTCAAAAAATTTGCTTGCAAATTTTGAAATTTTTAGCACCATACTTCGGTAACGACATCACATAAAAACATGCTTAGATAATCAATAGCTGTAGCGAATTTAACGCTCTACGAAAAATACCTGAACGATTTTGCCGTAGAACTATTTTACATATATTTTAATAGTAATCGTATAGCTCAATTTCCCCCGTGGACTACTATCGGTGAAATTAAAGCTATGCCTTGAGTGGCTTGGGATATTTCGTAGACTTTAAGAATTTGGAAAATAAAACAGTTGTTTTTTTTTTTTCAATTGAAAAAAAGAACGAGAGCAATGTATACGAAATTTCAAAGAGTGAGAATGAGATGTGTATCATACGATTTTGCGTTATAATGAACTTTTTCTCTCATTTAGTTTATATTTTGTTGACGAATGAGTAAATACAGTTCCTATCGTACGAAAATATATCATTTTTATTTGATTTGGCAACGCTGGCTAGAAAAAGTTTGGTTGACATTTATAAGAAGTTCTATAAAATTGTGGAAAAATATTGTGAAAAAGTACTATTTATAACATAAAAAATTGTGAAAAATTCAAATAAAACCTCAATTAATCTTTTGCCAAGAGGTGAGCTATCATCTGATTATTTTAAAAGTATATTTAAGCTAGTAAAATGAATGGGCTACAAAGAACCCCGCCAAATAATAATAACAACAACAACACCCCCATGAACAACAATAAGAAAGTGTATGGCACTCAATCGCAAAAGCGACAATGTGCTCGTTGCAAGGATGAATCATTTTCACTTATGATAGCATCGTCAGCAAACAACAAATGAGTCACTTTCGGGTCTCTCACCTTATCTTCAAGTAGATACTCAAGGACTGTAATAAAGGACAAAGGACTCAAAACGCTTCCTTGGTGTACGCCAACTTCGATAGGGAAATTTTCGGTGGCGCGTGCAGTGCATCAAACCTTTGTTTTGACACGATCGTACATATCCATGATCATCCGTACGTAAATTTCTGGAACTCCCCTTTGCCTTATAGCCACCCATATCAGATCTCGTGGTTATCGTTGGAACGCTTTTTCGCGGTGTTTTTCCATTCTGATTCTTACACTCTGGATTGCATCTGTGGTTGATTTGCCCTAGACACACCCGCACTGGTCATCAGATAGCCTTATTATTTTTCGCAAGCGGCCATACATGCACACCAATCTTCATGGTGTGTGACATCAGCTTGATGGAAAGGTAATTATCGCAGTTTCGCGTATCACCCTTCCCTTTGTAAATTGGGAGAAGATAACTTTCCCTCCACAGTTTTAAGTCCGGTCGGCAGGTAGTTCAAAGTATAAAAAGGTCGGAGGTCAAGAAACGAATTTTTTTATGTAAAATAATTCCTTATTTTCCCTGGAAATTATAAAGGAATTATTACTTTTTTGGTATTAAACTATTCGGGATCTTGTCATTCGGGCTTTTATCATTCAAGAATTTGGTGGTCGAAATTTTGACTGTCGGAATTTTGGTAGTAAGGATTTCGTACTCGGGATTTTGGTTGTCGGGATTTAAAGTAGGGATTTGGGTAGTCGGGATTTTATCAGTCAGGATTATGGGAGTCGAGATTTCTCGAGATTTAGACTCAGGATTTTTGTTGCTCGGATTTCGTCAGTCAGAAAAAGCATAATCAGCATCCCCTATTGCAAGTTAATAATGCAATTGCAATGATGTGCTTGCTTCACCGCAGTTCGTTTTTTTCGAGAACGTGAAGAAGAAAATCAACCAACCACAACCAAACAACCAGAGATGTCAGAGTACTTTACGTGAGGTACGCGATTAAATTCGCGTAGTCGGCAAAAATGCTACCTAATTTTGTGAAAACATAATTTGTTAAGTCTGTTACGTGGTAATGTTAATGTGTTAAGTGTGGTAATTAATATAATATAGAATTTGAATATTTTCAACTCAAAAACTAAATTTGATAGATTTTATATTGTTTTATCATGTATTGTAGTGGATCAGATTGTTTTTTCACAATAAAAAAGTATTGCGCTGAGTTTTTTTTTTTTTAAATAATATTTTTGAAGTCTGTTAAGTAATTGTAGTGCCTAGCTACTGTAGGTAACTTAAATTTAAATAAATGTGGTAGGTACACGTACCGCGAACTGTAAAAGTATAGATTGAGTGCTACTGTCAAAGTGAATATTTTCCTTTTAAAAACCTATTACGTTTAAGGGGTTTACACCCAACTGCAGACATGACCAGTGCGGCATGATGAACGCTTGACAGTTTGCGTTCACACTAGTGAAGAATGCCATCAAACACCGTTATCGTCAGAAGAATATCAAAATATTTTGAAAACCTCCATGCCGCTTGACCAGCCGCATGATGAAGCGTTCACACTTTCAAAACTGAGCTCATCATGCCGCTCTTGTCATGCCTGCAGTTGAATGTGAACCCCTTTATCTTAAGTATCAAAAGTAGTTTTTCAAAAAAAAATTGTATTTTTGCCATCTCTGCAGCCGAACCATTTCATTCTCTTTCATTCTTTATGTTTTGTTTTTGCTTATTCCTTCATTGCTTGTGTTTGTGTTGTGCCTTATTATTTCAACTGGATACCGGAGAATAGTATTTCTGCCATATCTGCCTCTCCTTCTGCAGTCAAACCATTTATTTTTGTTTTTGCTTCATTGCTTGTGTTGTTCTTGTGCTTCAAACCGAACGATAACGAAGTATACCGAGCAAATACGAAAAAGGCGACCGACAGACAAATCGTTGCGCTATTTTATATTTTAGTCCCCCTAAAGAAGTTTCACTTCAAAAAATTTGCTTGCAAATTTTGAAATTTTTAGCACCATACTTCGGTAACGACATCACATAAAAACATGCTTAGATAATCAATAGCTGTAGCGAATTTAACGCTCTACGAAAAATACCTGAACGATTTTGCCGTAGAACTATTTTACATATATTTTAATAGTAATCGTATAGCTCAATTTCCCCCGTGGACTACTATCGGTGAAATTAAAGCTATGCCTTGAGTGGCTTGGGATATTTCGTAGACTTTAAGAATTTGGAAAATAAAACAGTTGTTTTTTTTTTTTCAATTGAAAAAAAGAACGAGAGCAATGTATACGAAATTTCAAAGAGTGAGAATGAGATGTGTATCATACGATTTTGCGTTATAATGAACTTTTTCTCTCATTTAGTTTATATTTTGTTGACGAATGAGTAAATACAGTTCCTATGGTACGAAAATATATCATTTTTATTTGATTTGGCAACGCTGGCTAGAAAAAGTTTGGTTGACATTTATAAGAAGTTCTATAAAATTGTGGAAAAATATTGTGAAAAAGTACTATTTATAACATAAAAAATTGTGAAAAATTCAAATAAAACCTCAATTAATCTTTTGCCAAGAGGTGAGCTATCATCTGATTATTTTAAAAGTATATTTAAGCTAGTAAAATGAATGGGCTACAAAGAACCCCGCCAAATAATAATAACAACGACAACACCCCCATGAACAACAATAAGAAAGTGTATGGCACTCAATCGCAAAAGCGACAATGTCTGTCACCCATAAACCCCAACATGCAAGACCGTGAATCCAGCAATATGCAAGTGGTTGATGTTAAGACGTTGGAACGTTCACTAGCAGCGCTACTTGATGACCGGTTGAAAAATTTGGCTACAAAATCTGACTTGGTTGAAGTCAAGACAAAAATGGATAGTCTAGAAAGGAGCAATGTTTTTCTTCAATCGAAACTTCAACAGGTAGAGAATAGATGTCAAGTGCTTGAACGTCAAATCGATTTCTTAGAAAAAAAATCAAACGAAAAGAATCTGGTACTGCATATTCCAACTCAAGACGATGATCAGCATGTGATTGAAAAAACGAAAAAGGTATGCTTAGATCTGCTACAGGAAAATAATCCTTCAAAAATCGTCAAAACCAAAGTTATACGCTCCAGAAACAACAGAGTAGCGAACGTCATCGTCGAAATGCAGCACAGTGAAGATGTATCACGTATATTGAGGTCTGCCATCAAGTTGCGGGATACTGGAATCTCTATCCACCGAGATTATACTCGAGCTACGCGAGATAAAAGAAGACACCTTTTACAAATTAAAACAAACATCCAGACATATAACGAAAACATGAAAGTGACGATTCGAGGACAAACACTTTTTTGTGAAAACAAATCTTTTTATCTGGACCATAACAACATGCTAAAATGTAACACAGATGATGAAATTGGTATGACCATTGACGTATTAGGTATGGACCGCCAGTAGCCAACTTCACGCGTGTTCCAACATAACTAGGGGCGCCATCAACTACTAGCAGGTAAGCTGCGCAGCAGTGATATGATTTCTTTAATTAATTATTTACTATTGAAATATTTTGGTGGAAATTATTACCCAACTACTTTTATTTTACAAAACACATCCACTCCTTATGCCAAGAGTTACTTAAAGATGAATATATTATCGTTTTCATTTAAATTCTAATGTCGAGATCAGTACACGTATTTAACACTAAAAGATGATGGCGTTTTTAGACTGTTTTTAACTGGAACAACTTTTCTTGGCTGTTTGTATGAAAATTTCAACCGACTAGCGGTCCATATCTAGTACGTCAATGGGTATGACATTATTGAACAAAATTGTGACAGCATGCAGTGACAGCAACAACTTGACAGAAACTGCACAGTCAACCAACAACGTCGGTAATACAGTACACATGCCCGGAACCAGTGCTGCAGTTGGGAGTGTAAATTGTAGTATTAAGTATTAATGCCGTCTGCCATAGTTTAAATAAATCAATTTCAAGTAATTTAGACAGTATCCAAAAATATTTAAGAATTTTAGCTTATAATTTGTCAGGTTTGACCAATAAAGCGCTATTTAGTGATTTTTATAAATTTGTAAACACTTTTGACCTAATATTTTTATTTGAAACTTTTGTAACTGAGAATAATTACACAAGTATAGATAATAAACTAATAGATTATAAGTTTATGTGGATCCCGGCAATACGTAGTCGAACAAGAGGTAGAGCAAGTGGAGGATGTTACTTTTGGTACAAAAAAGAGTTATTAAACTTGAAATGTGAGTTTCTCAAACAAAATCAGCTAACGTACGTTAAATTGCAAATCAACGACAAAACACTTTTGATACTGCCCTTGTACTTGAATTGCAACAACTGGGATGAGGACTTCGAAAATCTCAGCGAGTTATTTAATACCATTGGTTCATCGAAAATAATGCTGATTGGAGATCTGAACGCGAGAATCGGTCAAGTTGCAGGAACAATTAACGAGGCAAAGGGAATTAATAGACAGTCTAAAGATGTAATATGCAATACAAGAGGAAAGCAAATAATTGAACTGTGCGACTCGTTTGGATTGAGAATTCTAAATGGAACAATGCCCAGTGACGTTTCGGGTAATTTTACTTTTGTTGGTGGTCAAGGTTCATCAACTATTGATTATTCAATGATAGGTGAAGATTGGGAACCCTTTGTGACTGATTTCGAGGTGAGAGAATTGCCATACTCAGATCATCTACCGGTGGTCGTTACCTTTCGGATGATTGGACATTCAACTGGAGTGAATAACAGCGATCAATTACTGCCTATACTCAACTGGAAACTCTCAAAAGCCGCATTATACAGACAACGTTTGGACAGAAATCTACACAGTCGCCAAAATACGGACTTTCATGTGCTGGCTCAAGTCGTTAAGGCATCTTATCCACAGCAGCAGATTAGTGTTGCGAGAAATAAAGGAAGGTTTGAGCCTTGGTTTGACGAAGAATGCCAAAAAGCCCGCAGAATTTCATTCGCATGGCTCAGGAATTTCAGAAACTCGCCCCAAGGTCAATTCAGAAACATTTACATCGAAGCTAATACGTCATATAAGAAACTGTGCAAAAGCAAAAAGCGAGAATATGAGGAACGACAAGCGGCCAGGCTGGCCTCCTGTAAGAATGCGACAAACTTTTGAAAACTTGCATGGGAATTAAATGGTAAAAAACCGTCAATACACAACAATTTGTGTGCAAATGTGCTAGCCGAACACTTCCAGCAACTCCTCAATCCAGAAACGATACCATCTATCTGGCAATATGCAACACCTCGAATAACCAATGAAATATTGGACCCGCAGTTTACTGCACAAGAATTGGAGCAAGCGTTATGTACGCTGAAAGATGGGAAAGCAGCAGGCGCAAACGGTATCCCAGCTGAATTTTACAAATATGGCACTTCTTTACTTAACGATCATCTCTTAACGATGTTCAATAAAGTAATTGAGGGAAATATGGAAGTGAAGGAATTTCGAGAAGCAATTATATTCCCAATACATAAGAAAGGTTCATACTCAGATGCTTCGAACTATCGGGGCATTTCCTTCCTGAATGCAACATAAAAAATTCTCACAACGATGATGCAGAAAAGGCTCAATAGGTGGATTAAGTCACAGAACATACTGAAAGAGTTTCAAGCAGGATTTAGAGCAGGCTACTCTACAATTGACAATATATTTGTACTCCGGAGTCTTGCAGAGAACTTTATCACACAGAAGAGGAAATTATATGTATTTTTCATCGACTTCAAAGCTGCGTTCGACACAATAAATAGAGGTGCCTTATTCTACAAGCTTTATAACAATGAAATTTGGACGTGCGCTTGAGAATCTCTATAGAGGAACTCAGGCGGCTGTATGGAATGGTGCAGAGTTGTCAGATTGGTTTGAGACCACATCGGGAGTAAGGCAGGGCTGCACATTGAGTGGCGTGGATTTCGCAGGAACACACATTAAGGCCTTATTATTTGCAGATGATATTGTCATGTTCGCGTATTCTCCGGAAGCGTTACAGCTCATGATAAACAGGTTATATAATTACTGTTGCTTATGGAACTTAATCGTTAATACGCAAAAGTCGAAAGTGATGATTTTTAAAAAAGGTAGTGTTAGAAATGCTTCCAATGAGCAGTGGACCTACAACGGAGAAGCCCTAGAATGTGTTACTGAATACAAATACCTAGGTGTAATTATTACGAGAAATTTGAGCTTGCAGAAGCATTTAACGGAAAAATTGGACAAAGCGAAAACTGCCATAAATATTTCATGGAAAAAATGCTTCATGAACAGGAACATTGCACATAGCAGCAAGCACAAGGTATTTGAAGCGGTATCGGAGAGCATACTTTTATATGGCGCTCAAGTATGGGGATGCATGAGGTTTGACACGGTGGAAAAGCTCTTGAAACACTTTATTAAACGGATATTCCGCTTACCAGTTAACACTCCAAATTACGTAGTAATGCTCGAAACTGGACTATCACCTTTATATATAAGGACCATAAAGTTGCAAGCCGATTTTCTTCTGAACATCTTCAAATTACCAGAATTCAGATTAGTAAGAAAGGTAGCTATCAGGGCCATAAACGAACAAAACAGCTGGTATAGAGAGTGGTCCAAACTTGCTGAAGAATGCAATTTAAGCTTCGATTTAAATTTGGAAAACATGGTTAGTTGCAAGGCTCTCTTCTACAATGTAATCTCGAAGGTGGATGAGAAATGTAGAGCTGAATATATAGCTGAAGCCTCCAGTTCCATCTACAGAACAGTTTACAGTAGGTTAAACCACAATTTGGCAGAAAAAAACTACTTTCGTGATACTAACAAAGTAAACGTTATCGCTACAATGGTCAGACTTCGCAGCGAACTCCTTAATCTGAACTTCATGCCTCACAGACCTGATCTACCTCTAGAATGCAGGATTTGCAACATGAGGGAAAGAGAAGACGTCATCCACTTTTTGGGAAGATGCCCAACTCTAAAAGAAACCAGAAGAAGCGTTCTTGGGAGCGATGATTTATCTGAAGATCAAGTTTTGGACGAATTGAATAATATGAACGTTGAAAGACTTTATGAATACTGTGTAATTGCGCTTAGATATAGAGCGAGAATAATTAACGAAGATTTTTGATTGAACTTATGTATAACTAACTGACTCTTATTTGAATTTTTAAAATTAAATGGTTGTCATATAATTCCCTTTTTTTAACGACATATTTATGTTATTTTAAACTGTTATTAAATTTATAATGAAGTAAACATATTATAGTTGTCAATCTGGCAGACGGCTAATGCCATGTCATAATGATTTTTGTATATTTTATTACGTTACTATTGTTAAATTCAAATGTTAATTCAATAAAATCCTTATTATCTATCTATCTATCTATCTATATCATTTTTGTTGTTACAGATACAGAAATATTTTTAAACTATTTTTTGAACGTAACAAATAGAAGGTACGTAATATTTTTATATCAAACTGTTACATTAAACAAGAATTTGCATTTATGTATAATATCGGAATTTACAAGGCAAATAGCGTTATCTCACAGATAGCGAACAAATATTCCTTTTTGAAGAGAAGCTAAAATTATAGTGGATCAATATAAAAACAAACACCTGAACTTTTTGTCTATGATAACGACTACGGGATCACTTCGACATTTCCGGGAAAATAAGTGAACAATTTTGAATTATCAAACAAGTTATCAAACAAATTTCAAAATATTTAGATATAAAAATTTGAGAAAAATAAAAAAAAATGTAATGCTTGCAAAAACCCCTAGTATCTGAATACAACAAACAACATTTATCTACATAGCTTCAAAAAGAAAAAAAAAAAAGAATCCGTGAAATTTTTAAGCATTGGTCCCCAAAAATGTTTACATATTATGTAAAAAAAATATAAGACCGTTGAAAGAAGTGCCAAAATCCAATTCACATTGTTCGATGAAAAATGTACAAAAACGAAGTTATGAACTATCACCAGGATGATATAAAAAGCTAAGTATACATCAGCAGACCGGATCTTAGCAATATTTTGAAAAATAAGCATCAATTTTTAAAATCTCAATACAATTAAAAAAATCAATTATTTTTTATTCACACAAATAAATCATTAAATTTGAATTACGTTTTTTTTTTACTAATGTCGAGTTCCTTGGAAATAAAAAGTTGACTTTTTTCGGACTAAAGTCGCTTTTTTTCGTACTAAAATTGAAATATTTGACATCATGACATAAACATATCTTTAGCCCCAATGCAAAAAAGGTTGAGTATGGCTGCTGTAGAGCAAGAAAAAAATGAGTTCGATGTTATAGCAACGAATTTTAGCAAGGCCTTCGATTCCCCACTGGTTTTGTTTAATGGATGGAATCATACTTATCAGACCGTAAATATCGGGTCTTGTTCAGATCTACAACTTCTAACCCTTTCATGCAGGAATTTCATGGCGCTTCGCAAGGCAGTCATCTAGGACCTATGATTTTCATCCTGACAATTAATGACGTCAAATCTGTGTTTCAACGTTCGGAACTATCTACGTACGCGGATGACATGAAAATATTTAGAGTAATTTCGTCTCCTAGCGATGCTTTACCTTTGCAGAACGATTCAAACAAGAACAATTTAGAACTTAATGTTGGCAAGTGCCAAGCAATCACTTACTCCCGTAAACGTATCCGCCCAAACAGAGTGACTACTACAATAATGATAACCTAATTCCAAGCGAGATTCCCCGTTGTGGAATGCCTGAGGCTAACTGAATGCTGGTGTCGCTTCATTTGTTTTATCCGGGAATTCTAGCGCCTTGCTCTCTTCCGCGATTGTACCGGAACGTTGTAAGAAAGGGCTTTTTGACGGGGTTCTCAGCGTCTCTCCTAAGTACGTGACAGTACCAGATGAATTTGTCGAGCTGTATTTTATCAACGATGTTATTCTTAACGTGAAGGCTTCTTCTGATCTTTTTACTTCGAATTCGATTTAGCTTTGTTACTGCTACTGTCATGCGAAGCATCTTCATCTCAGTAGCTGTAAATTTGCTCTGATATTTCTTGTACATTGTCCAACATTGTTAGCGGTTAGAAGCGCTGGACGAACTACTGCAGTGAAGAGCTTTCTTCTCAGCTTAGGGGGCATATTTCGGTCACAGAAGACGGCAAAGTTCCCTCGCCACTTTATACACCCTACGCTTACGCGATGGTTGATGTCGTCATCACAGGATGCTTTATTGTTGATCATAGATCGAAGATTTTTAAACTTTTCGCACTTGGGAAGCACTGTTCCGTTCAAATGAATGTCCGGAGTATGCCTGGATGGATCACAAAATGGGCAGCATAGATATTCTGTCTTTTTGGAGCTTATGTGATTGGAGGGAAACTGCAAAGCGTCCACCCATACATCAAGTGCTCGTTGCAAGGATGAATCATTTTCACTTATGATGGCATCGTCAGCAAACAACAAATGAGTCACTTTCGGGTCTCTCACCTTATCTTCAAGTAGATACTCAAGGACTGTAATAAAGGACAAAGGACTCAAAACGCTTCCTTGGTGTACGCCAACTTCGATAGGGAAATTTTCGGTGGCGCGTGCAGTGCATCAAACCTTTGTTTTGACACGATCGTACATATCCATGATCATCCGTACGTAAATTTCTGGAACTCCCCTTTGCCTTATAACCACCCATATCAGATCTCGTGGTTATCGTTGGAACGCTTTTTCGCGGTGTTTTTCCATTCTGATTCTTACACTCTGGATTGCATCTGTGGTTGATTTGCCCTAGACACACCCGCACTGGTCATCAGATAGCCTTATTATTTTTCGCAAGCGGCCATACATGCACACCAATCTTCATGGTGTGTGACATCAGCTTGATGGAAAGGTAATTATCGCAGTTTCGCGTATCACCCTTCACTTTGTAACTTGGGTGATTGCAAGTTAATAATGCAATTGCAATGATGTGCTTGCTTCACCGCAGTTCGTTTTTTTCGAGAACGTGAAGAAGAAAATCAACCAACCACAACCAAACAACCAGAGATGTCAGAGTACTTTACGTGAGGTACGCGATTAAATTCGCGTAGTCGGCAAAAATGCTACCTACTTTTGTGAAAACATAATTTGTTAAGTCTGTTACGTGGTAATGTTAATGTGTTAAGTGTGGTAATTAATATAATATAGAATTTGAATATTTTCAACTCAAAAACTAAATTTGATAGATTTTATATTGTTTTATCATGTATTATAGTGGATCAGATTGTTTTTTCACAATAAAAAAGTATTGCGCTGAGTTTTTTTTTTTTTTAAATAATATTTTTGAAGTCTGTTAAGTAATTGTAGTGCCTAGCTACTGTAGGTAACTTAAATTTAAATAAATGTGGTAGGTACACGTACCGCGAACTGTAAAAGTATAGATTGAGTGCTACTGTCAAAGTGAATATTTTCCGTTTAAAAACCTATTACGTTTAAGGGGTTTACACCCAACTGCAGACATGACCAGTGCGGCATGATGAACGCTTGACAGTTTGCGTTCACACTAGTCAAGAATGCCATCAAACACCGTTATCGTCAGAAGAATATCAAAATATTTTGAAAACCTCCATGCCGCTTGACCAGCCGCATGATGAAGCGTTCACACTTTGAAAACTGAGCTCATCATGCCGCTCTTGTCATGCCTGCAGTTGAATGTGAACCCCTTTATCTGAAGTATCAAAAGTAGTTTTTCAAAAAAAAATTGTATTTTTGCCATCTCTGCAGCCGAACCATTTCATTCTCTTTCATTCTTTATGTTTTGTTTTTGCTTATTCCTTCATTGCTTGTGTTTGTGTTGTGCCTTATTATTTCAACTGGATACCGGAGAATAGTATTTCTGCCATATCTGCCTCTCCTTCTGCAGTCAAACCATTTATTTTTGTTTTTGCTTCATTGCTTGTGTTGTTCTTGTGCTTCAAACCGAACGATAACGAAGTATACCGAGCAAATACGAAAAAGGCGACCGACAGACAAATCGTTGCGCTATTTTATATTTTAGTCCCCCTAAAGAAGTTTCACTTCAAAAAATTTGCTTGCAAATTTTGAAATTTTTAGCACCATACTTCGGTAACGACATCACATAAAAACATGCTTAGATAATCAATAGCTGTAGCGAATTTAACGCTCTACGAAAAATACCTGAACGATTTTGCCGTAGAACTATTTTACATATATTTTAATAGTAATCGTATAGCTCAATTTCCCCCGTGGACTACTATCGGTGAAATTAAAGCTATGCCTTGAGTGGCTTGGGATATTTCGTAGACTTTAAGAATTTGGAAAATAAAACAGTTGTTTTTTTTTCAATTGAAAAAAAGAACGAGAGCAATGTATACGAAATTTCAAAGATGTGTATCATACGATTTTGCGTTATAATGAACTTTTTCTCTCATTTAGTTTATATTTTGTTGACGAATGAGTAAATACAGTTCCTATGGTACGAAAATATATCATTTTTATTTGATTTGGCAACGCTGGCTAGAAAAAGTTTGGTTGACATTTATAAGAAGTTCTATAAAATTGTGGAAAAATATTGTGAAAAAGTACTATTTATAACATAAAAAATTGTGAAAAATTCAAATAAAACCTCAATTAATCTTTTGCCAAGAGGTGAGCTATCATCTGATTATTTTAAAAGTATATTTAAGCTAGTAAAATGAATGGGCTACAAAGAACCCCGCCAAATAATAATAACAACAACAACACCCCCATGAACAACAATAAGAAAGTGTATGGCACTCAATCGCAAAAGCGACAATGTGCTCGTTGCAAGGATGAATCATTTTCACTTATGATGGCATCGTCAGCAAACAACAAATGAGTCACTTTCGGGTCTCTCACCTTATCTTCAAGTAGATACTCAAGGACTGTAATAAAGGACAAAGGACTCAAAACGCTTCCTTGGTGTACGCCAACTTCGATAGGGAAATTTTCGGTGGCGCGTGCAGTGCATCAAACCTTTGTTTTGACACGATCGTACATATCCATGATCATCCGTACGTAAATTTCTGGAACTCCCCTTTGCCTTATCGTGGTTATCGTTGGAACGCTTTTTCGCGGTGTTTTTCCATTCTGATTCTTACACTCTGGATTGCATCTGTGGTTGATTTGCCCTAGACACACCAGCACTGGTCATCAGATAGCCTTATTATTTTTCGCAAGCGGCCATACATGCACACCAATCTTCATGGTGTGTGACATCAGCTTGATGGAAAGGTAATTATCGCAGTTTCGCGTATCACCCTTCCCTTTGTAAATTGGGAGAAGATAACTTTCCCTCCACAGTTTTAAGTCCGGTTGGCAGGTAGTTCAAAGTATAAAAAGGTCGGAGGTCAAGAAACGAATTTTTTTATGTAAAATAATTCCTTATTTTCCCTGGAAATTATAAAGGAATTATTACTTTTTTGGTATTAAACTATTCGGGATCTTGTCATTCGGGCTTTTATCATTCAAGAATTTGGTGGTCGAAATTTTGACTGTCGGGATTTTGGTAGTAAGGATTTCGGGATTTTGGTTGTCGGGATTTAAAGTAGGGATTTCGGTAGTCGGGATTTTATCAGTCAGGATTATGGGAGTCGAGATTTCTCGAGATTTAGACTCAGGATTTTTGTTGCTCGGATTTCGTCAGTCAGAAAAAGCATAATCAGCATCCCCTATTGCAAGTTAATAATGCAATTGCAATGATGTGCTTGCTTCACCGCAGTTCGTTTTTTTCGAGAACGTGAAGAAGAAAATCAACCAACCACAACCAAACAACCAGAGATGTCAGAGTACTTTACGTGAGGTACGCGATTAAATTCGCGTAGTCGGCAAAAATGCTACCTACTTTTGTGAAAACATAATTTGTTAAGTCTGTTACGTGGTAATGTTAATGTGTTAAGTGTGGTAATTAATATAATATAGAATTTGAATATTTTCAACTCAAAAACTAAATTTGATAGATTTTATATTGTTTTATCATGTATTGTAGTGGATCAGATTATTTTTTCACAATAAAAAAGTATTGCGCTGAGTTTTTTTTTTTTTTAAATAATATTTTTGAAGTCTGTTAAGTAATTGTAGTGCCTAGCTACTGTAGGTAACTTAAATTTAAATAAATGTGGTAGGTACACGTACCGCGAACTGTAAAAGTATAGATTGAGTGCTACTGTCAAAGTGAATATTTTCCGTTTAAAAACCTATTACGTTTAAGGGGTTTACACCCAACTGCAGACATGACCAGTGCGGCATGATGAACGCTTGACAGTTTGCGTTCACACTAGTGAAGAATGCCATCAAACACCGTTATCGTCAGAAGAATATCAAAATATTTTGAAAACCTCCATGCCGCTTGACCAGCCGCATGATGAAGCGTTCACACTTTCAAAACTGAGCTCATCATGCCGCTCTTGTCATGCCTGCAGTTGAATGTGAACCCCTTTATCTTAAGTATCAAAAGTAGTTTTTCAAAAAAAAATTTTATTTTTGCCATCTCTGCAGCCGAACCATTTCATTCTCTTTCATTCTTTATGTTTTGTTTTTGCTTATTCCTTCATTGCTTGTGTTTGTGTTGTGCCTTATTATTTCAACTGGATACCGGAGAATAGTATTTCTGCCATATCTGCCTCTCCTTCTGCAGTCAAACCATTTATTTTTGTTTTTGCTTCATTGCTTGTGTTGTTCTTGTGCTTCAAACCGAACGATAACGAAGTATACCGAGCAAATACGAAAAAGGCGACCGACAGACAAATCGATAGAAGCGCTTATTCATAAACTCTATCTATTGAACTTACCTCCGCCACTAATAAAAATTCTTTTTTCTTTTCTTTCTTTCAGAAAATTCTTCGTCCAAATAGGCAAGCGAAAATCGAACTTGAAGAACATCAGAGCCGGAGTCGCCCAAGGATCAAAACTAGGCCCCTTCCTCTATAGCTTGATGACATCAGATCAACCCGCTCCAACTGAATGCGATAATATTCTCTATGCTGATGATTCGCTAACTTACGCTGCCTCAAATTCACCGCTTATAGCAGTCCGGAAAGTAGAGGCTCACATCCATAGACTCTGCCAATTTTACAAGAAGTGGGGGATTCGGATCAATGCCACAAAATCGGAACTTATATGCTTCAGAAGACCTTCAATGAGAAGAGCCAGCTGCACAGTAGCCAATATAAGAAAACTGGTTCTGAAACTTCCTGACGGATCAACCATACCAGTCAAACCGAGTGTAAAATACTTGGGGATCCATTTCAATGAGCTGCTCAGGTTCAACCCGCACTCAAGGAATGTCCTCAAGAAAGCCAGCTGGGCCTTCCATCGTCTGCACCCATTAATGAAAAAAAGAACCGGACTAAGCCAAGAGACGAAGATGCTTCTATACAAGCAACTTCTGCGACCCATCATCAGCTACTCGTTTCCAGCCTGGTTTACAATTTCGAAGACAGCCATGAGTGAACTCCAAGTATTTGAAAGGAAGATTTTAAGAATATGCACTGGACTACAGGAACGAAAAAAAAAAAAAAAAAAAAAAAAAATAGTTACGCTATTTTATATTTTAGTCCCCCTAAAGAAGTGCAAATTTTGAAATTTTTAGCACCATACTTCGGTAACGACATCACATAAAAACATGCTTAGATAATCAATAGCTGTAGCGAATTTAACGCTCTACGAAAAATACCTGAACGATTTTGCCGTAGAACTATTTTACATATATTTTAATAGTAATCGTATAGCTCAATTTCCCCCGTGGACTACTATCGGTGAAATTAAAGCTATGCCTTGAGTGGCTTGGGATATTTCGTAGACTTTAAGAATTTGGAAAATAAAACAGTTGTTTTTTTTTTTTCAATTGAAAAAAAGAACGAGAGCAATGTATACGAAATTTCAAAGAGTGAGAATGAGATGTGTATCATACGATTTTGCGTTATAATGAACTTTTTCTCTCATTTAGTTTATATTTTGTTGACGAATGAGTAAATACAGTTCCTATCGTACGAAAATATATCATTTTTATTTGATTTGGCAACGCTGGCTAGAAAAAGTTTGGTTGACATTTATAAGAAGTTCTATAAAATTGTGGAAAAATATTGTGAAAAAGTACTATTTATAACATAAAAAATTGTGAAAAATTCAAATAAAACCTCAATTAATCTTTTGCCAAGAGGTGAGCTATCATCTGATTATTTTAAAAGTATATTTAAGCTAGTAAAATGAATGGGCTACAAAGAACCCCGCCAAATAATAATAACAACGACAACACCCCCATGAACAACAATAAGAAAGTGTATGGCACTCAATCGCAAAAGCGACAATGTCTGTCACCCATAAACCCCTTCTGCGACTGTTCACCCTACGCGTTTTGTTAGAAGTGTACTAGCAAAAGGAGAAAACCTTTTTCTGGGCATACTTTTGGGAGTTTCGCACGAATATCGTCAAACTGGATATCGAAGCAAATTCTAAACGAACTATAGGCCAGATATCCCCAGATTCTTTTCAGCCACGAAGTAAAAAACAATATATAACTGGGATGGCTTCAGATGGAGAAGAAAATGCAATGAACTCCACAATGGTAGAATCGACAACTTGGAGTGAAATGATGTCCGAGTTCCGTAAAATGTTAAAGGAAGAAATGGCAAGTACTATATCCAATGTAGAAATAAATACAACAGAAATAGAACAAATTAAGCAACAAAATAAAACTCTAGTAGAGGAAGTTAAAGAACTGCAAGCGTTCAAAGCTGAAGCTGAAAAAAAAAACAGAATCTTTCGACAAGCACATGAGAAGAAACAATCTCATTTTCCATGGACTTCAAAGACAAAAAGTAGAGAGACATGATATTTGGGATTTATGTAAAAACGTTCTAGGAATCCCCGATAGAATGGATATAGTAAAAATTGTTCAAGTAGGAAAATCAAAACAGCCCAGCTACCTTGTAGAATTTCAAAACCAAAGTGCAGTTTTTGAAATTCTAAGAAACACACAAAAGCTAGCGAATACGAATTATGGAATCAAAAGAGACCTCACGAAATTGGAACGAAATAACCAAAACTGTCTTCTTCGAATAAGGAGAGATCTGAAAAAAATTAATCGAATGAAAGATGTCAAGTTTAAAGGAAATCGTTTGGAAATCCAAGGAAAGTCGTTTTCGATGTCTGAAGGTGAACTGAAGTGTGAAGAGAGGTCGGCTAAACATGTTTTAAAAGAAATTTACAACGAAGATCTTTCAAGCTTAGATTTAAGTTTGAATAACAATCATTAGCAATTAGAAGTCTGTCGCGATGTTAGATTAAGTAGAATTAAAACAAATGAAATAATAAATAATAACAAAAATACATTTAAAGTAATTTCTTATAATGTTCATGGCATAGGTAACAAAATATTGTATCCAAACTTTTTTAATTACATATGTGAACACGATATCTTCTTCTTATATGAGACTTTTTTAACCGAGGATTTCGAAAGATTTGCAAGATTTTTTAAGGGCTTCAAACTCTTATGGATACCAGCAGTAAAAAGGTCTAGATTTGGGAGAGCAAGTGGTGGAGCAGTCTACGGCTTTAAATCTGATATAAAGCAAGCGAATTTCGTGAAAAAAATGGACCAGGACTTTGTATGTATCTGTGCAGAAAATCAGGATTTTTACATAATGCCGGTGTATATAAACTGCAATAGGTGGGAGGAGGACTATCAAAAATTTTTCAACTGTTTGCAAGAAGAAAACTTTCAAAATGTTGTAGCTATCAGAGATTTTAACGCAAGAATAGGGGATAAACAAAATATATCAGATGAAATTGCATCTTTAAACTGCCTGATATCAAACAATAGAGTTTCAAAGGACAAGGTTTTAAATACGAAGGGGCGAAAGGTGTTAGATACATGTGAAGATTTTGGTATGGTAATCCTAAACGGTCGTACTCCAGAAGATGAGGACGGAAATTTCACTTTCATTGAATCAACTGGTTCATCGACAATAGACCTAGGCAGTATAACGTATAATATGCTAAAGAATTTTAAAGGATTTAAAGTTGAAGATCAGATTTACTCCGACCACATGCCCTTGGTACTCTCTCTTGAATTTGATAGTAACCTGCAACAGACTGTGGAGATGAAACTGCTACCGAAACTTAAATGGAGTGAAAATTTGAGCAACACTTACAAACTTAAACTACATGAGTATATTACAGACTCAGGGAGAGAAGAATGGAGTGCCGAAGACTTAGTTGTTGCAATTAAATCTACTGTTGGGAATCAGCGTAACTCTGAAAGGACTGAGGGAAAGCAGAAATGGTTTGATGAATCATGTGAACGTGCAAGAGCAAAATCTTTCTTTTGGCTAAAAAAAACTTCGCAGCAGCAATTCACCAATTATAAAAGATATTTATCTTAGTTGTAATAAAACTTATAAAGAATTATGTAAAAAAAAGAAAAGAGATTACTACGAAGCTATTGGAGCAAAGCTCAAGGATGTTAAAAGTACAAAAGAATGGTGGAGCTTAGCTAGAGAACTGAAGTCAGTTACATTTGTAAAGGGTAATCTAATAACAATTAATAATTTCAAAGATTACTTTGATAACCTTCTCAACCCGACAATTGATTCTGTAATAATTCCATACTTAGCTCCCGCTCCAAGCAATGCTATTCTAGATGATATCATATCTACCTCAGAAATTTGGTCGTTCCTTAACTACACAAAAAAAAATAAAGCACCAGGATATGATAGAGTCCCCTACGAGTTTTGGAAAAATGCACCTGATTCAGCGATTGAAATCATTTTGCGTTTGTTCAATCGTATGCTGTCATCTGGAAAAGTTGAACCTGCCTTTAAAAAATCCCTTATATTCTCGATTTATAAAAAAGGGGAGCAAAATGAAGTTCATAATTACAGAGGTATATCTTTCATGGATTCAATTGCTAAGATTTTCGCTGGAGTGCTTTTAAATCGGCTTCAGAAATGGGAAAAGGAATATTCCATCCTAAATGAGTTCCAAGCTGGCTTTAGGGAAGGATATAGTACAGCAGATAATCTATTTAATCTTTTCAGTATAATAAAACTGAAAATGGAAGAAAAAAAGAAAGTTTATTTCTTTTTTATTGATTTTAAGGCGGCTTTCGATTATATAGACCGAAAAGCACTGCTATACAAGCTACAAAAAATAGGAATATCGGAGAAATTTCTAAAAATTATTAAAGATCTCTACGAGAATACGGAGGCAGCTGTTTGGGACGGAGAAAAACTATCAGAATGGTTCAAGACGTCAATGGGAGTTAAGCAAGGATGTTTATTAAGCCCATTATTTTTTGCTCTATATATAAATGACATCCATGACTACATTGGAGGAGGACTTAATTTGAACGGCTTACAGGTCAGGCTACTTATGTATGCAGACGATATAGTGCTACTTGCTGATAGCCCTCAAGTACTCCAAACAATGATCGAAAAATTTGCGGAATATACACGGCGGTGGAATCTCTTCATAAATCTTGATAAATCTAAAATTCTCATATTTAGAAAAAGAGGTGGTAGGACAAGCGTACAGGAATGCTGGAAGTTAAACGGACAACCCATTGAAATAGTCAATAAATACAAATACCTGGGGATATGGCTTACACCTGGATTAAGTTTGACTGAGCATTTTAAGGAAAGATCTAAAATGGCACGACAGAGCCTTAATTTTACATGGAACAATTTTATGGCGAACAAAGATGTGAAACTCTCTTCAAAGCTAGAAATTTTCAACGCTGTATCCAGGGCTATTCTATGCTACGGAGCTCAAGTTTGGGGATTTGCAAAACATGATGAAGTGGAAAAAGTGCAAAGATACTTCTATAAAAAGATACTCGGTCTACCAAACATCACACCAAATTATATGCTAACACTAGAATGTCAAATGAAACCAATCTTTGAATACACGATGCTTTGCCACATGAAATACTTGGAAAAAATCTTTAGCTCTTACGGTAACAACAGGCTGCCTAGGTTCCTAGCTAGTATTGTAATGGAAAGGCATATATATTGGTATGAAAGCTGGGAAAGTAATACGAGACAGGCTAACGTACTGGAAAACCTACCTGATCTAGCTTCAAACAGGAATCTTTTCAATGCTGTGGTTGACGAAGTATCGAAAAGAATTGTTCACGAGGAAAAAGTTGAAGCACTGCAAAGAGCACAACTAACTAGATCACATAGTTTATATCATTTGCTTGATTTTGAAACAGGCAAGAAATATGTATGTGATGATCAGAAAACTACAACAATAAGATGGATTTTAAAAGCGCGAGGAGGCCTTATAATTCTCAATGGTACAACGAGACAAGCACGAGCAAACGTCAATCGCTCACTCTGTAATATGCAGGAAGAAGAATCTCTGCTTCACTTTGTTGGAATTTGCCCGATACTTTCTGGTATACGTCAAAACTACCTGGGAAGAGCTACGATGGATGAAAACTTGGTCGTTAGTTTGCTAAACGGAGACATGAACTGGAACCCACTTGTCAATTTTTTAAAGTGTGCGCTACAATACCGAGAGCAGTTAACAAGCGAATTTAATTATTAATATATGTACTACTTTATTACGTATATATAGCAAAGCTATATATATAGCAAAGCTATAATAAAAGAACTAAATCAAGGGTTTTTAAATTAAAATAGGAATTTGATCGCGACAGACGACATATAGTCATGCTGTATTTATTTTGTTTTTTTTTAATACAAATCCATATTATTTATATTTTTTAAATTTTGTTAGAAAGGAAGTATTTATCATACATAATATACATAAATACAAATTATAAATAATGTATTATATAAAATTTAAAGAAGAATAAAAACACACTACTACTACTACTACTACTACTACATAAACCCCAACATGCAAGACCGTGAATCCAGCAATATGCAAGTGGTTGATGTTAAGACGTTGGAACGTTCACTAGCAGCGCTACTTGATGACCGGTTGAAAAATTTGGCTACAAAATCTGACTTGGTTGAAGTCAAGACAAAAATGGATAGTCTAGAAAGGAGCAATGTTTTTCTTCAATCGAAACTTCAACAGGTAGAGAATAGATGTCAAGTGCTTGAACGTCAAATCGATTTCTTAGAAAAAAAATCAAACGAAAAGAATCTGGTACTGCATATTCCAACTCAAGACGATGATCAGCATGTGATTGAAAAAACGAAAAAGGTATGCTTAGATCTGCTACAGGAAAATAATCCTTCAAAAATCGTCAAAACCAAAGTTATACGCTCCAGAAACAACAGAGTAGCGAACGTCATCGTCGAAATGCAGCACAGTGAAGATGTATCACGTATATTGAGGTCTGCCATCAAGTTGCGGGATACTGGAATCTCTATCCACCGAGATTATACTCGAGCTGCGCGAGATAAAAGAAGACACCTTTTACAAATTAAAACAAACATCCAGACATATAACGAAAACATGAAAGTGACGATTCGAGGACAAACACTTTTTTGTGAAAACAAATCTTTTTATCTGGACCATAACAACATGCTAAAATGTAACACAGATGATGAAATTGGTATGACCATTGACGTATTAGGTATGGACCGCCAGTAGCCAACTTCACGCGTGTTCCAACATAACTAGGGGCGCCATCAACTACTAGCAGGTAAGCTGCGCAGCAGTGATATGATTTCTTTAATTAATTATTTACTATTGAAATATTTTGGTGGAAATTATTACCCAACTACTTTTATTTTACAAAACACATCCACTCCTTATGCCAAGAGTTACTTACAGATGAATATATTATCGTTTTCATTTAAATTCTAATGTCGAGATCAGTACACGTATTTAACACTAAAAGATGATGGCGTTTTTAGACTGTTTTTAACTGGAACAACTTTTCTTGGCTGTTTGTATGAAAATTTCAACCGACTAGCGGTCCATATCTAGTACGTCAATGGGTATGACATTATTGAACAAAATTGTGACAGCATGCAGTGACAGCAACAACTTGACAGAAACTGCACAGTCAACCAACAACGTCGGTAATACAGTACACATGCCCGGAACCAGTGCTGCAGTTGGGAGTGTAAATTGTAGTATTTAGTATTAATGCCGTCTGCCGTAGTTTAAATAAATCAATTTCAAGTAATTTAGACAGTATCCAAAAATATTTAAGAATTTTAGCTTATAATGTGTCAGGTTTGACCAATAAAGCGCTATTTAGTGATTTTTATAAATTTGTAAACACTTTTGACCTAATATTTTTATTTGAAACTTTTGTAACTGAGAATAATTACACAAGTATAGATAATAAACTAATAGATTATAAGTTTATGTGGATCCCGGCAATACGTAGTCGAACAAGAGGTAGAGCAAGTGGAGGATGTTACTTTGGGTACAAAAAAGAGTTATTAAACTTGAAATGTGAGTTTCTCAATCAAAATCAGCTAACGTACGTTAAATTGCAACAACAAAACACTTTTGATACTGCCCTTGTACTTGAATTGCAACAACTGGGATGAGGACTTCGAAAATCTCAGCGAGTTATTTAATACCATTGGTTCATCGAAAATAATGCTGATTGGAGATTTGAACGCGAGAATCGGTCAAGTTGCAGGAACAATTAACGAGGCAAAGGGAATTAATAGACAGTCTAAAGATGTAATATGCAATACAAGAGGAAAGCGAATAATTGAACTGTGCGACTCGTTTGGATTGAGAATTCTAAATGGAACAATGCCCAGTGACGTTTCGGGTAATTTTAATTTTGTTGGTGGTCAAGGTTCATCAACTATTGATTATTCAATGATAGGTGAAGATTGGGAACCCTTTGTGACTGATTTCGAGGTGAGAGAATTGCCATACTCAGATCATCTACCGGTGGTCGTTACCTTTCGGATGATTGGACATTCAACTGGAGTGAATAACAGCGATCAATTACTGCCTATACTCAACTGGAAACTCTCAAAAGCCGCATTATACAGACAACGTTTGGACAGAAATCTACACATTCGCCAAAATACGGACTTTCATGTGCTGGCTCAAGTCGTTAAGGCATCTTATCCACAGCAGCAGATTAGTGTTGCGAGAAATAAAGGAAGGTTTGAGCCTTGGTTTGACGAAGAATGCCAAAAAGCCCGCAGAATTTCATTCGCATGGCTCAGGAATTTCAGAAACTCGCCCCAAGGTCAATTCAGAAACATTTACATCGAAGCTAATACGTCATATAAGAAACTGTGCAAAAGCAAAAAGCGAGAGTATGAGGAACGACAAGCGGCCAGGCTGGCCTCCTGTAAGAATGCGACAAACTTTTGAAAACTTGCATGGGAATTAAATGGTAAAAAACCGTCAATACACAACAATTTGTGTGCAAATGTGCTAGCCGAACACTTCCAGCAACTCCTCAATCCAGAAACGATACCATCTATCTGGCAATATGCAACACCTCGAATAACCAATGAAATATTGGACCCGCAGTTTACTGCACAAGAATTGGAGCAAGCGTTATGTACGCTGAAAGATGGGAAAGCAGCAGGCGCAAACGGTATCCCAGCTGAATTTTACAAATATGGCACTTCTTTACTTAACGATCATCTCTTAACGATGTTCAATAAAGTAATTGAGGGAAATATGGAAGTGAAGGAATTTCGAGAAGCAATTATATTCCCAATACATAAGAAAGGTTCATACTCAGATGCTTCGAACTATCGGGGCATTTCCTTCCTGAATGCAACATAAAAAATTCTCACAACGATGATGCAGAAAAGGCTCAATAGGTGGATTAAGTCACAGAACATACTGAAAGAGTTTCAAGCAGGATTTAGAGCAGGCTACTCTAACAATTGACAATATATTTGTACTCCGGAGTTTTGCAGAGAACTTTATCACACAGAAGAGGAAATTATATGTATTTTTCATCGACTTCAAAGCTGCGTTCGACACAATAAATAGAGGTGCCTTATTCTACAAGCTTTATAATGATGAAATTTGGACGTGCGCTTGAGAATCTCTATAGAGGAACTTAGGCGGCTGTATGGAATGGTGCAGAGTTGTCAGATTGGTTTGAGACCACATCGGGAGTAAGGCAGGGCTGCTTATTTGCAGATGATATTGTCATGTTCGCGTATTCTCCGGAAGCGTTACAGCTCATGATAAACAGGTTATATAATTACTGTTGCTTATGGAACTTAATCGTTAATACGCAAAAGTCGAAAGTGATGATTTTTAAAAAAGGTAGTGTTAGAAATGCTTCCAATGAGCAGTGGACCTACAACGGAGAAGCCCTAGAATGTGTTACTGAATACAAATACCTAGGTGTAATTATTACGAGAAATTTGAGCTTGCAGAAGCATTTAACGGAAAAATTGGACAAAGCGAAAACTGCCATAAATATTTCATGGAAAAAATGCTTCATGAACAGGAACATTGCAAATAGCAGCAAGCACAAGGTATTTGAAGCGGTATCGGAGAGCATACTTTTATATGGCGCTCAAGTATGGGGATGCATGAGGTTTGACACGGTGGAAAAGCTCTTGACACACTTTATTAAACGGATATTCCGCTTACCAGTTAACACTCCAAATTACGTAGTAATGCTCGAAACTGGACTATCACCTTTATATATAAGGACCATGAAGTTGCAAGCCGATTTTCTTCTGAACATCTTCAAATTACCAGAATTCAGATTAGTAAGAAAGGTAGCTATCAGGGCCATAAACGAACAAAACAGCTGGTATAGAGAGTGGTCCAAACTTGCTGAAGAATGCAATTTAAGCTTCGATTTAAATTTGGAAAACATGGTTAGTTGCAAGGCTCTCTTCTACAATGTAATCTCGAAGGTGGATGAGAAATGTAGAGCTGAATATATAGCTGAAGCCTCCAGTTCCATCTACAGAACAGTTTACAGTAGGTTAAACCACAATTTGGCAGAAAAAAACTACTTTCGTGATACTAACAAAGTAAACGTTATCGCTACAATGGTCAGACTTCGCAGCGAACTCCTCAATCTGAACTTCATGCCTCACAGACCTGATCTACCTCTAGAATGCAGCATTTGCAACATGAGGGAAAGAGAAGACGTCATCCACTTTTTGGGAAGATGCCCAACTCTAAAAGAAACCAGAAGAAGCGTTCTTGTGAGCGATGATTTATCTGAAGATCAAGTTTTGGACGAATTGAATAATATGAACGTTGAAAGACTTTATGAATACTGTGTAATTGCGCTTAGATATAGAGCGAGAATAATTAACGAAGATTTTTGATTGAACTTATGTATAACTAACTGACTCTTATTTGAATTTTTAAAATTAAATGGTTGTCATATAATTCCCTTTTTTTAACGACATATTTATGTTATTTTAAACTGTTATTAAATTTATAATGAAGTAAACATATTATAGTTGTCAATCTGGCAGACGGCTAATGCCATTTCATAATGATTTTTGTATATTTTATTACGTTACTATTGTTAAATTCAAATGTTAATTCAATAAAATCCTTATTATCTATCTATCTATCTATCTATATCATTTTTGTTGTTACAGATACAGAAATATTTTTAAACTATTTTTTGAACGTAACAAATAGAAGGTACGTAATATTTTTCCATCAAACTGTTACATTTAACAAGAATTTGCATTTATGTATAATATCGGAATTTACAAGGCAAATAGCGTTATCTCACAGATAGCGAACAAATATTCCTTTTTGAAGAGAAGCTAAAATTATAGTGGATCAATATAAAAACAAACACCTGAACTTCGACATTTCCGGGGAAAATAAGTGAACAATTTTGAATTATCAAACAAGTTATCAAACAAATTTCAAAATATTTAGATATAAAAATTTGAGAAAAATAAAAAAAAATGTAATGCTTGCAAAAACCCCTAGTATCTGAATACAACAAACAACATTTATCTACATAGCTTCAAAAAGAAAAAAAAAAAAGAATCCGTGAAATTTTTAAGCATTGGTCCCCAAAAATGTTTACATATTATGTAAAAAAAAATATAAGACCGTTGAAAGAAGTGCCAAAATCCAATTCACATTGTTCGATGAAAAATGTACAAAAACGAAGTTATGAACTATCACCAGGATGATATAAAAAGCTAAGTATACATCAGCAGACCGGATCTTAGCAATATTTTGAAAAATAAGCATCAATTTTTAAAATCTCAATACAATTAAAAAAATCAATTATTTTTTATTCACACAAATAAATCATTAAATTTGAATTACGTTTTTTTTTTACTAATGTCGAGTTCCTTGGAAATAAAAAGTTGACTTTTTTCGGACTAAAGTCGCTTTTTTCGGACTAAAATTGAAATATTTGACATCATGACATAAACATATCTTTAGCCCCAATGCAAAAAAGGTTGAGTATGGCTGCTGTAGAGCAAGAAAAAAATGAGTTCGATGTTATAGCAACGAATTTTAGCAAGGCCTTCGATTCCCCACTGGTTTTGTTTAATGGATGGAATCATACTTATCAGACCGTAAATATCGGGTCTTGTTCAGATCTACAACTTCTAACCCTTTCATCCAGGAATTTCATGGCGCTTCGCAAGGCAGTCATCTAGGACCTATGATTTTCATCCTGACAATTAATGACGTCGAATCTGTGTTTCAACGTTCGGAACTATCTACGTACGCGGATGACATGAAAATATTTAGAGTAATTTCGTCTCCTAGCGATGCTTTACCTTTGCAGAACGATTCAAACAAGTTTCATGTTTGGTGCCAAAAGAACAATTTAGAACTTAATGTTGGCAAGTGCCAAGCAATCACTTACTCCCGTAAACGTATCCGCCCAAACAGAGTGACTACTACAGTAATGATAACCTAATTCCAAGCGAGATTCCCCGTTGTGGAATGCCTGAGGCTAACTGAATGCTGGTGTCGCTTCATTTGTTTTATCCGGGAATTCTAGCGCCTTGCTCTCTTCCGCGATTGTACCGGAACGTTGTAAGAAAGGGCTTTTTGACGGGGTTCTCAGCGTCTCTCCTAAGTACGTGACAGTACCAGATGAATTTGTCGAGCTGTATTTTATCAACGATGTTGTTCTTAACGTGAAGGCTTCTTCTGATCTTTTTACTTCGAATTCGATTTAGCTTTGTTACTGCTACTGTCATGCGAAGCATCTTCATCTCAGTAGCTGTAAATTTGCTCTGATCTTTCTTGTACATTGTCCAACATTGTTAGCCGTTAGAAGCGCTGGACGAACTACTGCAGTGAAGAGCTTTCTTTTCAGCTTAGGGGGCATATTTCGGTCACAGAAGACGGCAAAGTTCCCTCGCCACTTTATACACCCTACGCTTACGCGATGGTTGATGTCGTCATCACAGGATGCTTTATTGTTGATCATAGATCGAAGATTTTTAAACTTTTCGCACTTGGGAAGCACTGTTCCGTTCAAATGAATGTCCGGAGTATGCCTGGATGGATCCCAAAATGGGCAGCATAGATATTCTGTCTTTTTGGAGCTTATGTGATTGGAGGGAAACTGCAAAGCGTCCACCCATACATCAAGTGCTCGTTGCAAGGATGAATCATTTTCACTTTCGGGTCTCTCACCTTATCTTCAAGTAGATACTCAAGGACTGTAATAAAGGACAAAGGACTCAAAACGCTTCCTTGGTTTACGCCAACTTCGATAGGGAAATTTTCGGTGGCGCGTGCAGTGCATCAAACCTTTGTTTTGACACGATCGTACATATCCATGATCATCCGTACGTAAATTTCTGGAACTCCCCTTTGCCTTATAGCCACCCATATCAGATCTCGTGGTTATCGTTGGAACGCTTTTTCGCGGTGTTTTTCCATTCTGATTCTTACACTCTGGATTGCATCTGTGGTTGATTTGCCCTAGACACACCCGCACTGGTCATCAGATAGCCTTATTATTTTTCGCAAGCGGCCATACATGCACACCAATCTTCATGGTGTGTGACATCAGCTTGATGGAAAGGTAATTATCGCAGTTTCGCGTATCACCCTTCCCTTTGTAAATTGGGAGAAGATAACTTTCCCTCCACAGTTTTAAGTCCGGTCGGCAGGTAGTTCAAAGTATAAAAAGGTCGGAGGTCAATGAAACGAATTTTTTTATGTAAAATAATTCCTTATTTTCCCTGGAAATTATAAAGGAATTATTACTTTTTTGGTATTAAACTATTCGGGATCTTGTCATTCGGGCTTTTATCATTCAAGAATTTGGTGGTCGAAATTTTGACTGTCGGGATTTTGGTAGTAAGGATTTCGTACTCGGGATTTTGGTTGTCGGGATTTAAAGTAGGGATTTCGGTAGTCGGGATTTTATCAGTCAGGATTATGGGAGTCGAGATTTCTCGAGATTTAGACTCAGGATTTTTGTTGCTCGGATTTCGTCAGTCAGAAAAAGCATAATCAGCATCCCCTATTGCAAGTTAATAATGCAATTGCAATGATGTGCTTGCTTCACCGCAGTTCGTTTTTTTCGAGAACGTGAAGAAGAAAATCAACCAACCACAACCAAACAACCAGAGATGTCAGAGTACTTTACGTGAGGTACGCGATTAAATTCGCGTAGTCGGCAAAAATGCTACCTACTTTTGTGAAAACATAATTTGTTAAGTCTGTTACGTGGTAATGTTAATGTGTTAAGTGTGGTAATTAATATAATATAGAATTTGAATATTTTCAACTCAAAAACTAAATTTGATAGATTTTATATTGTTTTATCATGTATTGTAGTGGATCAGATTGTTTTTTCACAATAAAAAAGTATTGCGCTGAGTTTTTTTTTTTAAATAATATTTTTGAAGTCTGTTAAGTAATTGTAGTGCCTAGCTACTGTAGGTAACTTAAATTTAAATAAATGTGGTAGGTACACGTACCGCGAACTGTAAAAGTATAGATTGAGTGCTACTGTCAAAGTGAATATTTTCCGTTTAAAAACCTATTACGTTTAAGGGGTTTACACCCAACTGCAGACATGACCAGTGCGGCATGATGAACGCTTGACAGTTTGCGTTCACACTAGTCAAGAATGCCATCAAACACCGTTATCGTCAGAAGAATATCAAAATATTTTGAAAACCTCCATGCCGCTTGACCAGCCGCATGATGAAGCGTTCACACTTTCAAAACTGAGCTCATCATGCCGCTCTTGTCATGCCTGCAGTTGAATGTGAACCCCTTTATCTGAAGTATCAAAAGTAGTTTTTCAAAAAAAAATTGTATTTTTGCCATCTCTGCAGCCGAACTATTTCATTCTCTTTCATTCTTTATGTTTTGTTTTTGCTTATTCCTTCATTGCTTGTGTTTGTGTTGTGCCTTATTATTTCAACTGGATACCGGAGAATAGTATTTCTGCCATATCTGCCTCTCCTTCTGCAGTCAAACCATTTATTTTTGTTTTTGCTTCATTGCTTGTGTTGTTCTTGTGCTTCAAACCGAACGATAACGAAGTATACCGAGCAAATACGAAAAAGGCGACCGACAGACAAATCGTTGCGCTATTTTATATTTTAGTCCCCCTAAAGAAGTTTCACTTCAAAAAATTTGCTTGCAAATTTTGAATTTTTTAGCACCATACTTCGGTAACGACATCACATAAAAACATGCTTAGATAATCAATAGCTGTAGCGAATTTAACGCTCTACGAAAAATACCTGAACGATTTTGCCGTAGAACTATTTTACATATATTTTAATAGTAATCGTATAGCTCAATTTCCCCCGTGGACTACTATCGGTGAAATTAAAGCTATGCCTTGAGTGGCTTGGGATATTTCGTAGACTTTAAGAATTTGGAAAATAAAACAGTTGTTTTTTTTTTTCAATTGAAAAAAAGAACGAGAGCAATGTATACGAAATTTCAAAGAGTGAGAATGAGATGTGTATCATACGATTTTGCGTTATAATGAACTTTTTCTCTCATTTAGTTTATATTTTGTTGACGAATGAGTAAATACAGTTCCTATGGTACGAAAATATATCATTTTTATTTGATTTGGCGACGCTGGCTAGAAAAAGTTTGGTTGACATTTATAAGAAGTTCTATAAAATTGTGGAAAAATATTGTGAAAAAGTACTATTTATAACATAAAAAATTGTGAAAAATTCAAATAAAACCTCAATTAATCTTTTGCCAAGAGGTGAGCTATCATCTGATTATTTTAAAAGTATATTTAAGCTAGTAAAATGAATGGGCTACAAAGAACCCAGCCAAATAATAATAACAACAACAACACCCCCATGAACAACAATAAGAAAGTGTATGGCACTCAATCGCAAAAGCGACAATGTCTGTCACCCATAAACCCCAACATGCAAGACCGTGAATCCAGCAATATGCAAGTGGTTGATGTTAAGACGTTGGAACGTTCACTAGCAGCGCTACTTGATGACCGGTTGAAAAATTTGGCTACAAAATCTGACTTGGTTGAAGTCAAGACAAAAATGGATAGTCTAGAAAGGAGCAATGTTTTTCTTCAATCGAAACTTCAACAGGTAGAGAATAGATGTCAAGTGCTTGAACGTCAAATCGATTTCTTAGAAAAAAAATCAAACGAAAAGAATCTGGTACTGCATATTCCAACTCAAGACGATGATCAGCATGTGATTGAAAAAACGAAAAAGGTATGCTTAGATCTGCTACAGGAAAATAATCCTTCAAAAATCGTCAAAACCAAAGTTATACGCTCCAGAAACAACAGAGTAGCGAACGTCATCGTCGAAATGCAGCACAGTGAAGATGTATCACGTATATTGAGGTCTGCCATCAAGTTGCGGGATACTGGAATATCTATCCACCGAGATTATACTCGAGCTGCGCGAGATAAAAGAAGATACCTTTTACAAATTAAAACAAACATCCAGACATATAACGAAAACATGAAAGTGACGATTCGAGGACAAACACTTTTTTGTGAAAACAAATCTTTTTATCTAGACCATAACAACATGCTAAAATGTAACACAGATGATGAAATTGGTATAACATTATTGAACAAAATTGTGACAGCATGCAGTGACAGCAACAACTTGACAGAAACTGCACAGTCAACCAACAACGTCGGTAATACAGTACACATGCCCGGAACCAGTGCTGCAGTTGGGAGTGTAAATTGTAGTATTTAGTATTAATGCCGTCTGCCGTAGTTTAAATAAATCAATTTCAAGTAATTTAGACAGTATCCAAAAATATTTAAGAATTTTAGCTTATAATGTGTCAGGTTTGACCAATAAAGCGCTATTTAGTGATTTTTATAAATTTGTAAACACTTTTGACCTAATATTTTTATTTGAAACTTTTGTAACTGAGAATAATTACACAAGTATAGATAATAAACTAATAGATTATAAGTTTATGTGGATCCCGGCAATACGTAGTCGAACAAGAGGTAGAGCAAGTGGAGGATGTTACTTTGGGTACAAAAAAGAGTTATTAAACTTGAAATGTGAGTTTCTCAATCAAAATCAGCTAACGTACGTTAAATTGCAACAACAAAACACTTTTGATACTGCCCTTGTACTTGAATTGCAACAACTGGGATGAGGACTTCGAAAATCTCAGCGAGTTATTTAATACCATTGGTTCATCGAAAATAATGCTGATTGGAGATTTGAACGCGAGAATCGGTCAAGTTGCAGGAACAATTAACGAGGCAAAGGGAATTAATAGACAGTCTAAAGATGTAATATGCAATACAAGAGGAAAGCGAATAATTGAACTGTGCGACTCGTTTGGATTGAGAATTCTAAATGGAACAATGCCCAGTGACGTTTCGGGTAATTTTACTTTTGTTGGTGGTCAAGGTTCATCAACTATTGATTATTCAATGATAGGTGAAGATTGGGAACCCTTTGTGACTGATTTCGAGGTGAGAGAATTGCCATACTCAGATCATCTACCGGTGGTCGTTACCTTTCGGATGATTGGACATTCAACTGGAGTGAATAACAGCGATCAATTACTGCCTATACTCAACTGGAAACTCTCAAAAGCCGCATTATACAGACAACGTTTGGACAGAAATCTACACAGTCGCCAAAATACGGACTTTCATGTGCTGGCTCAAGTCGTTAAGGCATCTTATCCACAGCAGCAGATTAGTGTTGCGAGAAATAAAGGAAGGTTTGAGCCTTGGTTTGACGAAGAATGCCAAAAAGCCCGCAGAATTTCATTCGCATGGCTCAGGAATTTCAGAAACTCGCCCCAAGGTCAATTCAGAAACATTTACATCGAAGCTAATACGTCATATAAGAAACTGTGCAAAAGCAAAAAGCGAGAGTATGAGGAACGACAAGCGGCCAGGCTGGCCTCCTGTAAGAATGCGACAAACTTTTGAAAACTTGCATGGGAATTAAATGGTAAAAAACCGTCAATACACAACAATTTGTGTGCAAATGTGCTAGCCGAACACTTCCAGCAACTCCTCAATCCAGAAACGATACCATCTATCTGGCAATATGCAACACCTCGAATAACCAATGAAATATTGGACCCGCAGTTTACTGCACAAGAATTGGAGCAAGCGTTATGTACGCTGAAAGATGGGAAAGCAGCAGGCGCAAACGGTATCCCAGCTGAATTTTACAAATATGGCACTTCTTTACTTAACGATCATCTCTTAACGATGTTCAATAAAGTAATTGAGGGAAATATGGAAGTGAAGGAATTTCGAGAAGCAATTATATTCCCAATACATAAGAAAGGTTCATACTCAGATGCTTCGAACTATCGGGGCATTTCCTTCCTGAATGCAACATAAAAAATTCTCACAACGATGATGCAGAAAAGGCTCAATAGGTGGATTAAGTCACAGAACATACTGAAAGAGTTTCAAGCAGGATTTAGAGCAGGCTACTCTACAATTGACAATATATTTGTACTCCGGAGTTTTGCAGAGAACTTTATCACACAGAAGAGGAAATTATATGTATTTTTCATCGACTTCAAAGCTGCGTTCGACACAATAAATAGAGGTGCCTTATTCTACAAGCTTTATAATGATGAAATTTGGACGTGCGCTTGAGAATCTCTATAGAGGAACTCAGGCGGCTGTATGGAATGGTGCAGAGTTGTCAGATTGGTTTGAGACCACATCGGGAGTAAGGCAGGGCTGCTTATTTGCAGATGATATTGTCATGTTCGCGTATTCTCCGGAAGCGTTACAGCTCATGATAAACAGGTTATATAATTACTGTTGCTTATGGAACTTAATCGTTAATACGCAAAAGTCGAAAGTGATGATTTTTAAAAAAGGTAGTGTTAGAAATGCTTCCAATGAGCAGTGGACCTACAACGGAGAAGCCCTAGAATGTGTTACTGAATACAAATACCTAGGTGTAATTATTACGAGAAATTTGAGCTTGCAGAAGCATTTAACGGAAAAATTGGACAAAGCGAAAACTGCCATAAATATTTCATGGAAAAAATGCTTCATGAACAGGAACATTGCAAATAGCAGCAAGCACAAGGTATTTGAAGCGGTATCGGAGAGCATACTTTTATATGGCGCTCAAGTATGGGGATGCATGAGGTTTGACACGGTGGAAAAGCTCTTGACACACTTTATTAAACGGATATTCCGCTTACCAGTTAACACTCCAAATTACGTAGTAATGCTCGAAACTGGACTATCACCTTTATATATAAGGACCATGAAGTTGCAAGCCGATTTTCTTCTGAACATCTTCAAATTACCAGAATTCAGATTAGTAAGAAAGGTAGCTATCAGGGCCATAAACGAACAAAACAGCTGGTATAGAGAGTGGTCCAAACTTGCTGAAGAATGCAATTTAAGCTTCGATTTAAATTTGGAAAACATGGTTAGTTGCAAGGCTCTCTTCTACAATGTAATCTCGAAGGTGGATGAGAAATGTAGAGCTGAATATATAGCTGAAGCCTCCAGTTCCATCTACAGAACAGTTTACAGTAGGTTAAACCACAATTTGGCAGAAAAAAACTACTTTCGTGATACTAACAAAGTAAACGTTATCGCTACAATGGTCAGACTTCGCAGCGAACTCCTCAATCTGAACTTCATGCCTCACAGACCTGATCTACCTCTAGAATGCAGGATTTGCAACATGAGGGAAAGAGAAGACGTCATCCACTTTTTGGGAAGATGCCCAACTCTAAAAGAAACCAGAAGAAAGAAAGACTTTATGAATACTGTGTAATTGTGCTTAGATATAGAGCGAGAATAATTAACGAAGATTTTTGATTGAACTTATGTATAACTAACTGACTCTTATTTGAATTTTTAAAATTAAATGGTTGTCATATAATTCCCTTTTTTTAACGACATATTTATGTTATTTTAAACTGTTATTAAATTTATAATGAAGTAAACATATTATAGTTGTCAATCTGGCAGACGGCTAATGCCATTTCATAATGATTTTTGTATATTTTATTACGTTACTATTGTTAAATTCAAATGTTAATTCAATAAAATCCTTATTATCTATCTATCTATCTATCTATATCATTTTTGTTGTTACAGATACAGAAATATTTTTAAACTATTTTTTGAACGTAACAAATAGAAGGTACGTAATATTTTTCCATCAAACTGTTACATTTAACAAGAATTTGCATTTATGTATAATATCGGAATTTACAAGGCAAATAGCGTTATCTCACAGATAGCGAACAAATATTCCTTTTTGAAGAGAAGCTAAAATTATAGTGGATCAATATAAAAACAAACACCTGAACTTCGACATTTCCGGGGAAAATAAGTGAACAATTTTGAATTATCAAACAAGTTATCAAACAAATTTCAAAATATTTAGATATAAAAATTTGAGAAAAATAAAAAAAAATGTAATGCTTGCAAAAACCCCTAGTATCTGAATACAACAAACAACATTTATCTACATAGCTTCAAAAAGAAAAAAAAAAAAGAATCCGTGAAATTTTTAAGCATTGGTCCCCAAAAATGTTTACATATTATGTAAAAAAAAATATAAGACCGTTGAAAGAAGTGCCAAAATCCAATTCACATTGTTCGATGAAAAATGTACAAAAACGAAGTTATGAACTATCACCAGGATGATATAAAAAGCTAAGTATACATCAGCAGACCGGATCTTAGCAATATTTTGAAAAATAAGCATCAATTTTTAAAATCTCAATACAATTAAAAAAATCAATTATTTTTTATTCACACAAATAAATCATTAAATTTGAATTACGTTTTTTTTTACTAATGTCGAGTTCCTTGGAAATAAAAAGTTGACTTTTTTCGGACTAAAGTCGCTTTTTTCGGACTAAAATTGAAATATTTGACATCATGACATAAACATATCTTTAGCCCCAATGCAAAAAAGGTTGAGTATGGCTGCTGTAGAGCAAGAAAAAAATGAGTTCGATGTTATAGCAACGAATTTTAGCAAGGCCTTCGATTCCCCACTGGTTTTGTTTAATGGATGGAATCATACTTATCAGACCGTAAATATCGGGTCTTGTTCAGATCTACAACTTCTAACCCTTTCATCCAGGAATTTCATGGCGCTTCGCAAGGCAGTCATCTAGGACCTATGATTTTCATCCTGACAATTAATGACGTCGAATCTGTGTTTCAACGTTCGGAACTATCTACGTACGCGGATGACATGAAAATATTTAGAGTAATTTCGTCTCCTAGCGATGCTTTACCTTTGCAGAACGATTCAAACAAGAACAATTTAGAACTTAATGTTGGCAAGTGCCAAGCAATCACTTACTCCCGTAAACGTATCCGCCCAAACAGAGTGACTACTACAATAATGATAACCTAATTCCAAGCGAGATTCCCCGTTGTGGAATGCCTGAGGCTAACTGAATGCTGGTGTCGCTTCATTTGTTTTATCCGGGAATTCTAGCGCCTTGCTCTCTTCCGCGATTGTACCGGAACGTTGTAAGAAAGGGCTTTTTGACGGGGTTCTCAGCGTCTCTCCTAAGTACGTGACAGTACCAGATGAATTTGTCGAGCTGTATTTTATCAACGATGTTATTCTTAACGTGAAGGCTTCTTCTGATCTTTTTACTTCGAATTCGATTTAGCTTTGTTACTGCTACTGTCATGCGAAGCATCTTCATCTCAGTAGCTGTAAATTTGCTCTGATATTTCTTGTACATTGTCCAACATTGTTAGCGGTTAGAAGCGCTGGACGAACTACTGCAGTGAAGAGCTTTCTTTTCAGCTTAGGGGGCATATTTCGGTCACAGAAGACGGCAAAGTTCCCTCGCCACTTTATACACCCTACGCTTACGCGATGGTTGATGTCGTCATCACAGGATGCTTTATTGTTGATCATAGATCGAAGATTTTTAAACTTTTCGCACTTGGGAAGCACTGTTCCGTTCAAATGAATGTCCGGAGTATGCCTGGATGGATCACAAAATGGGCAGCATAGATATTCTGTCTTTTTGGAGCTTATGTGATTGGAGGGAAACTGCAAAGCGTCCACCCATACATCAAGTGCTTGCAAGGATGAATCATTTTCACTTATGATGGCATCGTCAGCAAACAACAAATGAGTCACTTTCGGGTCTCTCACCTTATCTTCAAGTAGATACTCAAGGACTGTAATAAAGGACAAAGGACTCAAAACGCTTCCTTGGTGTACGCCAACTTCGATAGGGAAATTTTCGGTGGCGCGTGCAGTGCATCAAACATTTGTTTTGACACGATCGTACATATCCATGATCATCCGTACGTAAATTTCTGGAACTCCCCTTTGCCTTATCGTGGTTATCGTTGGAACGCTTTTTCGCGGTGTTTTTCCATTCTGATTCTTACACTCTGGATTGCATCTGTGGTTGATTTGCCCTAGACACACCCGCACTGGTCATCAGATAGCCTTATTATTTTTCGCAAGCGGCCATACATGCACACCAATCTTCATGGTGTGTGACATCAGCTTGATGGAAAGGTAATTATCGCAGTTTCGCGTATCACCCTTCCCTTTGTAAATTGGGAGAAGATAACTTTCCCTCCACAGTTTTAAGTCCGGTCGGCAGGTAGTTCAAAGTATAAAAAGGTCGGAGGTCAATGAAACGAATTTTTTTATGTAAAATAATTCCTTATTTTCCCTGGAAATTATAAAGGAATTATTACTTTTTTGGTATTAAACTATTCGGGATCTTGTCATTCGGGCTTTTATCATTCAAGAATTTGGTGGTCGAAATTTTGACTGTCGGGATTTTGGTAGTAAGGATTTCGTACTCGGGATTTTGGTTGTCGGGATTTAAAGTAGGGATTTCGGTAGTCGGGATTTTATCAGTCAGGATTATGGGAGTCGAGATTTCTCGAGATTTAGACTCAGGATTTTTGTTGCTCGGATTTCGTCAGTCAGAAAAAGCATAATCAGCATCCCCTATTGCAAGTTAATAATGCAATTGCAATGATGTGCTTGCTTCACCGCAGTTCGTTTTTTTCGAGAACGTGAAGAAGAAAATCAACCAACCACAACCAAACAACCAGAGATGTCAGAGTACTTTACGTGAGGTACGCGATTAAATTCGCGTAGTCGGCAAAAATGCTACCTACTTTTGTGAAAACATAATTTGTTAAGTCTGTTACGTGGTAATGTTAATGTGTTAAGTGTGGTAATTAATATAATATAGAATTTGAATATTTTCAACTCAAAAACTAAATTTGATAGATTTTATATTGTTTTATCATGTATTGTAGTGGATCAGATTGTTTTTTCACAATAAAAAAGTATTGCGCTGAGTTTTTTTTTTTTTAAATAATATTTTTGAAGTCTGTTAAGTAATTGTAGTGCCTAGCTACTGTAGGTAACTTAAATTTAAATAAATGTGGTAGGTACACGTACCGCGAACTGTAAAAGTATAGATTGAGTGCTACTGTCAAAGTGAATATTTTCCGTTTAAAAACCTATTACGTTTAAGGGGTTTACACCCAACTGCAGACATGACCAGTGCGGCATGATGAACGCTTGACAGTTTGCGTTCACACTAGTCAAGAATGCCATCAAACACCGTTATCGTCAGAAGAATATCAAAATATTTTGAAAACCTCCATGCCGCTTGACCAGCCGCATGATGAAGCGTTCACACTTTCAAAACTGAGCTCATCATGCCGCTCTTGTCATGCCTGCAGTTGAATGTGAACCCCTTTATCTGAAGTATCAAAAGTAGTTTTTCAAAAAAAAAATGTATTTTTGCCATCTCTGCAGCCGAACCATTTCATTCTCTTTCATTCTTTATGTTTTGTTTTTGCTTATTCCTTCATTGCTTGTGTTTGTGTTGTGCCTTATTATTTCAACTGGATACCGGAGAATAGTATTTCTGCCATATCTGCCTCTCCTTCTGCAGTCAAACCATTTATTTTTGTTTTTGCTTCATTGCTTGTGTTGTTCTTGTGCTTCAAACCGAACGATAACGAAGTATACCGAGCAAATACGAAAAAGGCGACCGACAGACAAATCGTTGCGCTATTTTATATTTTAGTCCCCCTAAAGAAGTTTCACTTCAAAAAATTTGCTTGCAAATTTTGAAATTTTTAGCACCATACTTCGGTAACGACATCACATAAAAACATGCTTAGATAATCAATAGCTGTAGCGAATTTAACGCTCTACGAAAAATACCTGAACGATTTTGCCGTAGAACTATTTTACATATATTTTAATAGTAATCGTATAGCTCAATTTCCCCCGTGGACTACTATCGGTGAAATTAAAGCTATGCCTTGAGTGGCTTGGGATATTTCGTAGACTTTAAGAATTTGGAAAATAAAACAGTTGTTTTTTTTTTCAATTGAAAAAAAGAACGAGAGCAATGTATACGAAATTTCATAGAGTGAGAATGAGATGTGTATCATACGATTTTGCGTTATAATGAACTTTTTCTCTCATTTAGTTTATATTTTGTTGACGAATGAGTAAATACAGTTCCTATGGTACGAAAATATATCATTTTTATTTGATTTGGCAACGCTGGCTAGAAAAAGTTTGGTTGACATTTATAAGAAGTTCTATAAAATTGTGGAAAAATATTGTGAAAAAGTACTATTTATAACATAAAAAATTGTGAAAAATTCAAATAAAACCTCAATTAATCTTTTGCCAAGAGGTGAGCTATCATCTGATTATTTTAAAAGTATATTTAAGCTAGTAAAATGAATGGGCTACAAAGAACCCCGCCAAATAATAATAACAACAACAACACCCCCATGAACAACAATAAGAAAGTGTATGGCACTCAATCGCAAAAGCGACAATGTGCTCGTTGCAAGGATGAATCATTTTCACTTATGATGGCATCGTCAGCAAACAACAAATGAGTCACTTTCGGGTCTCTCACCTTATCTTCAAGTAGATACTCAAGGACTGTAATAAAGGACAAAGGACTCAAAACGCTTCCTTGGTGTACGCCAACTTCGATAGGGAAATTTTCGGTGGCGCGTGCAGTGCATCAAACCTTTGTTTTGACACGATCGTACATATCCATGATCATCCGTACGTAAATTTCTGGAACTCCCCTTTGCCTTATCGTGGTTATCGTTGGAACGCTTTTTCGCGGTGTTTTTCCATTCTGATTCTTACACTCTGGATTGCATCTGTGGTTGATTTGCCCTAGACACACCCGCACTGGTCATCAGATAGCCTTATTATTTTTCGCAAGCGGCCATACATGCACACCAATCTTCATGGTGTGTGACATCAGCTTGATGGAAAGGTAATTATCGCAGTTTCGCGTATCACCCTTCCCTTTGTAAATTGGGAGAAGATAACTTTTCCTCCACAGTTTTAAGTCCGGTCGGCAGGTAGTTCAAAGTATTAAAAGGTCGGAGGTCAATGAAACGAATTTTTTTATGTAAAATAATTCCTTATTTTCCCTGGAAATTATAAAGGAATTATTACTTTTTTGGTATTAAACTATTCGGGATCTTGTCATTCGGGCTTTTATCATTCAAGAATTTGGTGGTCGAAATTTTGACTGTCGGGATTTTGGTAGTAAGGATTTCGTACTCGGGATTTTGGTTGTCGGGATTTAAAGTAGGGATTTCGGTAGTCGGGATTTTATCAGTCAGGATTATGGGAGTCGAGATTTCTCGAGATTTAGACTAGGATTTTTGTTGCTCGGATTTCGTCAGTCAGAAAAAGTATAATCAGCATCCCCTATTGCAAGTTAATAATGCAATTGCAATGATGTGCTTGCTTCACCGCAGTTCGTTTTTTTCGAGAACGTGAAGAAGAAAATCAACCAACCACAACCAAACAACCAGAGATGTCAGAGTACTTTACGTGAGGTACGCGATTAAATTCGCGTAGTCGGCAAAAAAGCTACCTACTTTTGTGAAAACATAATTTGTTAAGTCTGTTACGTGGTAATGTTAATGTGTTAAGTGTGGTAATTAATATAATATAGAATTTGAATATTTTCAACTCAAAAACTAAATTTGATAGATTTTATATTGTTTTATCATGTATTGTAGTGGATCAGATTGTTTTTTCACAATAAAAAAGTATTGCGCTGAGTTTTTTTTTTTTTAAATAATATTTTTGAAGTCTGTTAAGTAATTGTAGTGCCTAGCTACTGTAGGTAACTTAAATTTAAATAAATGTGGTAGGTACACGTACCGCGAACTGTAAAAGTATAGATTGAGTGCTACTGTCAAAGTGAATATTTTCCGTTTAAAAACCTATTACGTTTAAGGGGTTTACACCCAACTGCAGACATGACCAGTGCGGCATGATGAACGCTTGACAGTTTGCGTTCACACTAGTCAAGAATGCCATCAAACACCGTTATCGTCAGAAGAATATCAAAATATTTTGAAAACCTCCATGCCGCTTGACCAGCCGCATGATGAAGCGTTCACACTTTCAAAACTGAGCTCATCATGCCGCTCTTGTCATGCCTGCAGTTGAATGTGAACCCCTTTATCTTAAGTATCAAAAGTAGTTTTTCAAAAAAAAATTTTATTTTTGCCATCTCTGCAGCCGAACCATTTCATTCTCTTTCATTCTTTATGTTTTGTTTTTGCTTATTCCTTCATTGCTTGTGTTTGTGTTGTGCCTTATTATTTCAACTGGATACCGGAGAATAGTATTTCTGCCATATCTGCCTCTCCTTCTGCAGTCAAACCATTTATTTTTGTTTTTGCTTCATTGCTTGTGTTGTTCTTGTGCTTCAAACCGAACGATAACGAAGTATACCGAGCAAATACGAAAAAGGCGACCGACAGACAAATCGATAGAAGCGCTTATTCATAAACTCTATCTATTGAACTTACCTCCGCCACTAATAAAAATTCTTTTTTCTTTTCTTTCTTTCAGAAAATTCTTCGTCCAAATAGGCAAGCGAAAATCGAACTTGAAGAACATCAGAGCCGGAGTCGCCCAAGGATCAAAACTAGGCCCCTTCCTCTATAGCTTGATGACATCAGATCAACCCGCTCCAACTGAATGCGATAATATTCTCTATGCTGATGATTCGCTAACTTACGCTGCCTCAAATTCACCGCTTATAGCAGTCCGGAAAGTAGAGGCTCACATCCATAGACTCTGCCAATTTTACAAGAAGTGGGGGATTCGGATCAATGCCACAAAATCGGAACTTATATGCTTCAGAAGACCTTCAATGAGAAGAGCCAGCTGCACAGTAGCCAATATAAGGAAACTGGTTCTGAAACTTCCTGACGGATCAACCATACCAGTCAAACCGAGTGTAAAATACTTGGGGATCCATTTCAATGAGCTGCTCAGGTTCAACCCGCACTCAAGGAATGTCCTCAAGAAAGCCAGCTGGGCCTTCCATCGTCTGCACCCATTAATGAAAAAAAGAACCGGACTAAGCCAAGAGACGAAGATGCTTCTATACAAGCAACTTCTGCGACCCATCATCAGCTACTCGTTTCCAGCCTGGTTTACAATTTCGAAGACAGCCATGAGTGAACTCCAAATATTTGAAAGGAAGATTTTAAGAATATGCACTGGACTTTTCTTTGACCGGCAGAGACAGAGGCACTACAGGAACGAACTCCTATATAAAGAAGCAAAAATAATTCCGCTGGACAAATATCTAGTGATGTCGACAAAGAAGCTAGTTGGTAACATAATCAACCACCCGAATCAGCTAATGAGAAAGATTGCCATCGAACATCGACATCCTGAGCCAAGGTATCTCAGCGTTATGGAAACCATGGACGAGAACTTTTTTACGGACAACGACAACGAGAACGCAATCTCGTTCTACGCTGACACAAGGTCGGTGCACTACCGCGGCTAAGCGCCGTACCCCCCCCCCAACACCTAAATCAAAATGACAACCGGGAAGGAACACCCTGAGGACGATTAAGTCAACCGACTTCTTAAATCAAATTTATTTATCACTAGTATATGTATTATGTATTTTGTTAAACTTAAGTCAGTATTTAAGGTTAGGCCCCTCATGTGCCAACAATAATGTAAAAAAAAAAAAACATCATAGTATCGTAAGTAGATGAAAAAAAAAAAAAAAAAAAAAAAAAAAAAAAAAAAATCGTTACGCTATTTTATATTTAGAAGTTTCACTTCAAAAAATTTGCTTGCAAATTTTGAAATTTTTAGCACCATACTTCGGTAACGACATCACATAAAAACATGCTTAGATAATCAATAGCTGTAGCGAATTTAACGCTCTACGAAAAATACCTGAACGATTTTGCCGTAGAACTATTTTACATATATTTTAATAGTAAACGTATAGCTCAATTTCCCCCGTGGACTACTATCGGTGAAATTAAAGCTATGCCTTGAGTGGCTTGGGATATTTCGTAGACTTTAAGAATTTGGAAAATAAAACAGTTGTTTTTTTTTTTCAATTGAAAAAAAGAACGAGAGCAATGTATACGAAATTTCAAAGAGTGAGAATGAGATGTGTATCATACGATTTTGCGTTATAATGAACTTTTTCTCTCATTTAGTTTATATTTTGTTGACGAATGAGTAAATACAGTTCCTATCGTACGAAAATATATCATTTTTATTTGATTTGGCAACGCTGGCTAGAAAAAGTTTGGTTGACATTTATAAGAAGTTCTATAAAATTGTGGAAAAATATTGTGAAAAAGTATTATTTATAACATAAAAAATTGTGAAAAATTCAAATAAAACCTCAATTAATCTTTTGCCAAGAGGTGAGCTATCATCTGATTATTTTAAAAGTATATTTAAGCTAGTAAAATGAATGGGCTACAAAGAACCCCGCCAAATAATAATAACAACAACAACACCCTCATGAACAACAATAAGAAAGTGTATGGCACTCAATCGCAAAAGCGACCATGTCTGTCACCCATAAACCCCAACATGCAAGACCGTGAATCCAGCAATACACAAGTGGTTGATGTTAAGACGTTGGAACGTTCACTAGCAGCGCTACTTGATGACCGGTTGAAAAATTTGGCTACAAAATCTGACTTGGTTGAAGTCAAGACAAAAATGGATAGTCTAGAAAGGAGCAATGTTTTTCTTCAATCGAAACTTCAACAGGTAGAGAATAGATGTCAAGTGCTTGAACGTCAAATCGATTTCTTAGAAAAAAAATCAAACGAAAAGAATCTGGTACTGCATATTCCAACTCAAGACGATGATCAGCATGTGATTGAAAAAACGAAAAAGGTATGCTTAGATCTGCTACAGGAAAATAATCCTTCAAAAATCGTCAAAACCAAAGTTATACGCTCCAGAAACAACAGAGTAGCGAACGTCATCGTCGAAATGCAGCACAGTGAAGATGTATCACGTATATTGAGGTCTGCCATCAAGTTGCGGGATACTGGAATCTCTATCCACCGAGATTATACTCGAGCTGCGCGAGATAAAAGAAGACACCTTTTACAAATTAAAACAAACATCCAGACATATAACGAAAACATGAAAGGGACGATTCGAGGACAAACACTTTTTTGTGAAAACAAATCTTTTTATCTGGACCATAACAACATGCTAAAATGTAACACAGATGATGAAATTGGTATGACCATTGACGTATTAGGTATGGACCGCCAGTAGCCAACTTCACGCGTGTTCCAACATAACTAGGGGCGCCATCAACTACTAGCAGGTAAGCTGAGCAGCAGTGATATGATTTCTTTAATTAATTATTTACTATTGAAATATTTTGGTGGAAATTATTACCCAACTACTTTTATTTTACAAAACACATCCACTCCTTATGCCAAGAGCTACTTACAGATGAATATATTATCGTTTTCATTTAAATTCTAATGTCGAGATCAGTACACGTATTTAACACTAAAAGATGATGGCGTTTTTAGACTGTTTTTAACTGGAACAACTTTTCTTGGCTGTTTGTATGAAAATTTCAACCGACTAGCGGTCCATATCTAGTACGTCAATGGGTATGACATTATAGGGAGTTTTACCATCTTGTCAAAGCTCACACTATGGAGAAGACAGATTGAAATATGTATCGCGCTTTTTTCAAACTGTCAAACTCAAGATCTTGGAGAAAACAATTTGGAAATAATTTTTAAATGCGGTATTCTTTTTTGTGTGAAATTTGTGATTTCCGTGGCTTAAAAATTTATTTTAATTAGCAAAACCAACAATTTTCACAATTTTCGCGCACAAATCTTTAAAATTCCCTTTAGTTTCAATCAATTTTTCAACAATGATAAAAAAAAAATCAGCTGTTCACTGCTGTACTGCTGTTTTTGACAATTCTGTGAGAACGAGAAAGAGATATATCGTTGTTACCTAAAAAGCCCTATTGAACAAAATTGTGACAGCATGCAGTGACAGCAACAACTTGACAGAAACTGCACAGTCAACCAACAACGTCGGTAATACAGTACACATGCCCGGAACCAGTGCTGCAGTTGGGAGTGTAAATTGTAGTATTTAGTATTAATGCCGTCTGCCGTAGTTTAAATAAATCAATTTCAAGTAATTTAGACAGTATCCAAAAATATTTAAGAATTTTAGCTTATAATGTGTCAGGTTTGACCAATAAAGCGCTATTTAGTGATTTTTATAAATTTGTAAACACTTTTGACCTAATATTTTTATTTGAAACTTTTGTAACTGAGAATAATTACACAAGTATAGATAATAAACTAATAGATTATAAGTTTATGTGGATCCCGGCAATACGTAGTCGAACAAGAGGTAGAGCAAGTGGAGGATGTTACTTTGGGTACAAAATAGAGTTATTAAACTTGAAATGTGAGTTTCTCAATCAAAATCAGCTAACGTACGTTAAATTGCAAATCAACGACAAAACACTTTTGATACTGCCCTTGTACTTGAATTGCAACAACTGGGATGAGGACTTCGAAAATCTCAGCGAGTTATTTAATACCATTGGTTCATCGAAAATAATGCTGATTGGAGATCTGAACGCGAGAATCGGTCAAGTTGCAGGAACAATTAACGAGGCAAAGGGAATTAATAGACAGTCTAAAGATGTAATATGCAATACAAGAGGAAAGCGAATAATTGAACTGTGCGACTCGTTTGGATTGAGAATTCTAAATGGAACAATGCCCAGTGACGTTTCGGGTAATTTTGCTTTTGTTGGTGGTCAAGGTTCATCAACTATTGATTTTTCAATGATAGGTGAAGATTGGGAACCCTTTGTGACTGATTTCGAGGTGAGAGAATTGCCATACTCAGATCATCTACCGGTGGTCGTTACCTTTCGGATGATTGGACATTCAACTGGAGTGAATAACAGCGATCAATTACTGCCTATACTCAACTGGAAACTCTCAAAAGCCGCATTATACAGACAACGTTTGGACAGAAATCTACACAGTCGCCAAAATACGGACTTTCATGTGCTGGCTCAAGTCGTTAAGGCATCTTATCCACAGCAGCAGATTAGTGTTGCGAGAAATAAAGGAAGGTTTGAGCCTTGGTTTGACGAAGAATGCCAAAAAGCCCGCAGAATTTCATTTGCATGGCTCAGGAATTTCAGAAACTCGCCCCAAGGTCAATTCAGAAACATTTACATCGAAGCTAATACGTCATATAAGAAACTGTGCAAAAGCAAAAAGCGAGAGTATGAGGAACGACAAGCGGCCAGGCTGGCCTCCTGTAAGAATGCGACAAACTTTTGAAAACTTGCATGGGAATTAAATGGTAAAAAACCGTCAATACACAACAATTTGTGTGCAAATGTGCTAGCCGAACACTTCCAGCAACTCCTCAATCCAGAAACGATACCATCTATCTGGCAATATGCAACACCTCGAATAACCAATGAAATATTGGACCCGCAGTTTACTGCACAAGAATTGGAGCAAGCGTTATGTACGCTGAAAGATGGGAAAGCAGCAGGCGCAAACAGTATCCCAGCTGAATTTTACAAATATGGCACTTCTTTACTTAACGATCATCTCTTAACGATGTTCAATAAAGTAATTGAGGGAAATATGGAAGTGAAGGAATTTCGAGAAGCAATTATATTCCCAATACATAAGAAAGGTTCATACTCAGATGCTTCGAACTATCGGGGCATTTCCTTCCTGAATGCAACATAAAAAATTCTCACAACGATGATGCAGAAAAGGCTCAATAGGTGGATTAAGTCACAGAACATACTGAAAGAGTTTCAAGCAGGATTTAGAGCAGGCTACTCTACAATTGACAATATATTTGTACTCCGGAGTCTTGCAGAGAACTTTATCACACAGAAGAGGAAATTATATGTATTTTTCATCGACTTCAAAGCTGCGTTCGACACAATAAATAGAGGTGCCTTATTCTACAAGCTTTATAACGATGAAATTTGGACGTGCGCTTGAGAATCTCTATAGAGGAACTCAGGCGGCTGTATGGAATGGTGCAGAGTTGTCAGATTGGTTTGAGACCACATCGGGAGTAAGGCAGGGCTGCACATTGAGTGGCGTGTATTTCGAAGGAACACACATTAAGGCCTTATTATTTGCAGATGATATTGTCATGTTCGCGTATTCTCCGGAAGCGTTACAGCTCATGATAAACAGGTTATATAATTACTGTTGCTTATGGAACTTAATCGTTAATACGCAAAAGTCGAAAGTGATGATTTTTAAAAAAGGTAGTGTTAGAAATGCTTCCAATGAGCAGTGGACCTACAACGGAGAAGCCCTAGAATGTGTTACTGAATACAAATACCTAGGTGTAATTATTACGAGAAATTTGAGCTTGCAGAAGCATTTAACGGAAAAATTGGACAAAGCGAAAACTGCCATAAATATTTCATGGAAAAAATGCTTCATGAACAGGAACATTGCACATAGCAGCAAGCACAAGGTATTTGAAGCGGTATCGGAGAGCATACTTTTATATGGCGCTCAAGTATGGGGATGCATGAGGTTTGACACGGTGGAAAAGCTCTTGACACACTTTATTAAACGGATATTCCGCTTACCAGTTAACACTCCAAATTACGTAGTAATGCTCGAAACTGGACTATCACCTTTATATATAAGGACCATGAAGTTGCAAGCCGATTTTCTTCTGAACATCTTCAAATTACCAGAATTCAGATTAGTAAGAAAGGTAGCTATCAGGGCCATAAACGAACAAAACAGCTGGTATAGAGAGTGGTCCAAACTTGCTGAAGAATGCAATTTAAGCTTCGATTTAAATTTGGAAAACATGGTTAGTTGCAAGGCTCTCTTCTACAATGTAATCTCGAAGGTGGATGAGAAATGTAGAGCTGAATATATAGCTGAAGCCTCCAGTTCCATCTACAGAACAGTTTACAGTAGGTTAAACCACAATTTGGCAGAAAAAAAACTACTTTCGTGATACTAACAAAGTAAACGTTATCGCTACAATGGTCAGACTTCGCAGCGAACTCCTCAATCTGAACTTCATGCCTCACAGACCTGATCTACCTCTAGAATGCAGCATTTGCAACATGAGGGAAAGAGAAGACGTCATCCACTTTTTGGGAAGATGCCCAACTCTAAAAGAAACCAGAAGAAAGAAAGACTTTATGAATACTGTGTAATTGCGCTTAGATATAGAGCGAGAATAATTAACGAAGATTTTTGATTGAACTTATGTATAACTAACTGACTCTTATTTGAATTTTTAAAATTAAATGGTTGTCATATAATTCCCTTTTTTAACGACATATTTATGTTATTTTAAACTGTTATTAAATTTATAATGAAGTAAACATATTATAGTTGTCAATCTGGCAGACGGCTAATGCCATTTCATAATGATTTTTGTATATTTTATTACGTTACTATTGTTAAATTCAAATGTTAATTCAATAAAATCCTTATTATCTATCTATCTATCTATCTATATCATTTTCGTTGTTACAGATACAGAAATATTTTTAAACTATTTTTTGAACGTAACAAATAGAAGGTACGTAATATTTTTCCATCAAACTGTTACATTTAACAAGAATTTGCATTTATGTATAATATCGGAATTTACAAGGCAAATAGCGTTATCTCACAGATAGCGAACAAATATTCCTTTTTGAAGAGAAGCTAAAATTATAGTGGATCAATATAAAAACAAACACCTGAACTTCGACATTTCCGGGGAAAATAAGTGAACAATTTTGAATTATCAAACAAGTTATCAAACAAATTTCAAAATATTTAGATATAAAAATTTGAGAAAAATAAAAAAAAAATGTAATGCTTGCAAAAACCCCTAGTATCTGAATACAACAAACAACATTTATCTACATAGCTTCAAAAAGAAGTGCCAAAATCCAATTCACATTGTTCGATGAAAAATGTACAAAAACGAAGTTATGAACTATCACCAGGATGATATAAAAAGCTAAGTATACATCAGCAGACCGGATCTTAGCAATATTTTGAAAAATAAGCATCAATTTTTAAAATCTCAATACAATTAAAAAAATCAATTATTTTTTATTCACACAAATAAATCATTAAATTTGAATTACGTTTTTTTTTTACTAATGTCGAGTTCCTTGGAAATAAAAAGTTGACTTTTTTCGGACTAAAGTCGCTTTTTTCGGACTAAAATTGAAATATTTGACATCATGACATAAACATATCTTTAGCCCCAATGCAAAAAAGATTGAGTATGGCTGCTGTAGAGCAAGAAAAAAATGAGTTCGATGTTATAGCAACGAATTTTAGCAAGGCCTTCGATTCCCCACTGGTTTTGTTTAATGGATGGAATCATACTTATCAGACCGTAAATATCGGGTCTTGTTCAGATCTACAACTTCTAACCCTTTCATCCAGGAATTTCATGGCGCTTCGCAAGGCAGTCATCTAGGACCTATGATTTTCATCCTGACAATTAATGACGTCGAATCTGTGTTTCAACGTTCGGAACTATCTACGTACGCGGATGACATGAAAATATTTAGAGTAATTTCGTCTCCTAGCGATGCTTTACCTTTGCAGAACGATTCAAACAAGAACAATTTAGAACTTAATGTTGGCAAGTGCCAAGCAATCACTTACTCCCGTAAACGTATCCGCCCAAACAGAGTGACTACTACAGTAATGATAACCTAATTCCAAGCGAGATTCCCCGTTGTGGAATGCCTGAGGCTAACTGAATGCTGGTGTCGCTTCATTTGTTTTATCCGGGAATTCTAGCGCCTTGCTCTCTTCCGCGATTGTACCGGAACGTTGTAAGAAAGGGCTTTTTGACGGGGTTCTCAGCGTCTCTCCTAAGTACGTGACAGTACCAGATGAATTTGTCGAGCTGTATTTTATCAACGATGTTATTCTTAACGTGAAGGCTTCTTCTGATCTTTTTACTTCGAATTCGATTTAGCTTTGTTACTGCTACTGTCATGCGAAGCATCTTCATCTCAGTAGCTGTAAATTTGCTCTGAAATTTCTTGTACATTGTCCAACATTGTTAGCCGTTAGAAGCGCTGGACGAACTACTGCAGTGAAGAGCTTTCTTTTCAGCTTAGGGGGCATATTTCGGTCACAGAAGACGGCAAAGTTCCCTCGCCACTTTATACACCCTACGCTTACGCGATGGTTGATGTCGTCATCACAGGATGCTTTATTGTTGATCATAGATCGAAGATTTTTAAACTTTTCGCACTTGGGAAGCACTGTTCCGTTCAAATGAATGTCCGGAGTATGCCTGGATGGATCCCAAAATGGGCAGCATAGATATTCTGTCTTTTTGGAGCTTATGTGATTGGAGGGAAACTGCAAAGCGTCCACCCATACATCAAGTGCTCGTTGCAAGGATGAATCATTTTCACTTTCGGGTCTCTCACCTTATCTTCAAGTAGATACTCAAGGACTGTAATAAAGGACAAAGGACTCAAAACGCTTCCTTGGTGTACGCCAACTTCGATAGGGAAATTTTCGGTGGCGCGTGCAGTGCATCAAACCTTTGTTTTGACACGATCGTACATATCCATGATCATCCGTACGTAAATTTCTGGAACTCCCCTTTGCCTTATAGCCACCCATATCAGATCTCGTGGTTATCGTTGGAACGCTTTTTCGCGGTGTTTTTCCATTCTGATTCTTACACTCTGGATTGCATCTGTGGTTGATTTGCCCTAGACACACCCGCACTGGTCATCAGATAGCCTTATTATTTTTCGCAAGCGGCCATACATGCACACCAATCTTCATGGTGTGTGACATCAGCTTGATGGAAAGGTAATTATCGCAGTTTCGCGTATCACCCTTCCCTTTGTAAGTTGGGAGAAGATAACTTTCCCTCCACAGTTTTAAGTCCGGTCGGCAGGTAGTTCAAAGTATAAAAAGGTCGGAGGTCAATGAAACGAATTTTTTTATGTAAAATAATTCCTTATTTTCCCTGGAAATTATAAAGGAATTATTACTTTTTTGGTATTAAACTATCTTGTCATTCGGGCTTTTATCATTCAAGAATTTGGTGGTCGAAATTTTGACTGTCGGGATTTTGGTAGTAAGGATTTCGTACTCGGGATTTTGGTTGTCGGGATTTAAAGTAGGGATTTCGGTAGTCGGGATTTTATCAGTCAGGATTATGGGAGTCGAGATTTCTCGAGATTTAGACTCAGGATTTTTGTTGCTCGGATTTCGTCAGTCAGAAAAAGCATAATCAGCATCCCCTATTGCAAGTTAATAATGCAATTGCAATGATGTGCTTGCTTCACCGCAGTTCGTTTTTTTCGAGAACGTGAAAAAGAAAATCAACCAACCACAACCAAACAACCAGAGATGTCAGAGTACTTTACGTGAGGTACGCGATTAAATTCGCGTAGTCGGCAAAAAAGCTACCTACTTTTGTGAAAACATAATTTGTTAAGTCTGTTACGTGGTAATGTTAATGTGTTAAGTGTGGTAATTAATATAATATAGAATTTGAATATTTTCAACTCAAAAACTAAATTTGATAGATTTTATATTGTTTTATCATGTATTGTAGTGGATCAGATTGTTTTTTCACAATAAAAAAGTATTGCGCTGAGTTTTTTTTTTTTAAATAATATTTTTGAAGTCTGTTAAGTAATTGTAGTGCCTAGCTACTGTAGGTAACTTAAATTTAAATAAATGTGGTAGGTACACGTACCGCGAACTGTAAAAGTATAGATTGAGTGCTACTGTCAAAGTGAATATTTTCCGTTTAAAAACCTATTACGTTTAAGGGGTTTACACCCAACTGCAGACATGACCAGTGCGGCATGATGAACGCTTGACAGTTTGCGTTCACACTAGTCAAGAATGCCATCAAACACCGTTATCGTCAGAAGAATATCAAAATATTTTGAAAACCTCCATGCCGCTTGACCAGCCGCATGATGAAGCGTTCACACTTTCAAAACTGAGCTCATCATGCCGCTCTTGTCATGCCTGCAGTTGAATGTGAACCCCTTTATCTGAAGTATCAAAAGTAGTTTTTCAAAAAAAAATTGTATTTTTGCCATCTCTGCAGCCGAACTATTTCATTCTCTTTCATTCTTTATGTTTTGTTTTTGCTTATTCCTTCATTGCTTGTGTTTGTGTTGTGCCTTATTATTTCAACTGGATACCGGAGAATAGTATTTCTGCCATATCTGCCTCTCCTTCTGCAGTCAAACCATTTATTTTTGTTTTTGCTTCATTGCTTGTGTTGTTCTTGTGCTTCAAACCGAACGATAACGAAGTATACCGAGCAAATACGAAAAAGGCGACCGACAGACAAATCGTTGCGCTATTTTATATTTTAGTCCCCCTAAAGAAGTTTCACTTCAAAAAATTTGCTTGCAAATTTTGAAATTTTTAGCACCATACTTCGGTAACGACATCACATAAAAACATGCTTAGATAATCAATAGCTGTAGCGAATTTAACGCTCTACGAAAAATACCTGAACGATTTTGCCGTAGAACTATTTTACATATATATTTACATATATTTTAATAGTAATACATATATTTTAATCGTATAGCTCAATTTCCCCCGTGGACTACTATCGGTGAAATTAAAGCTATGCCTTGAGTGGCTTGGGATATTTCGTAGACTTTAAGAATTTGGAAAATAAAACAGTTGTTTTTTTTTTCAATTGAAAAAAAGAACGAGAGCAATGTATACGAAATTTCAAAGAGTGAGAATGAGATGTGTATCATACGATTTTGCGTTATAATGAACTTTTTCTCTCATTTAGTTTATATTTTGTTGACGAATGAGTAAATACAGTTCCTATCGTACGAAAATATATCATTTTTATTTGATTTGGCAACGCTGGCTAGAAAAAGTTTGGTTGACATTTATAAGAAGTTCTATAAAATTGTGGAAAAATATTGTGAAAAAGTATTATTTATAACATAAAAAATTGTGAAAAATTCAAATAAAACCTCAATTAATCTTTTGCCAAGAGGTGAGCTATCATCTGATTATTTTAAAAGTATATTTAAGCTAGTAAAATGAATGGGCTACAAAGAACCCCGCCAAATAATAATAACAACAACAACACCCTCATGAACAACAATAAGAAAGTGTATGGCACTCAATCGCAAAAGCGACAATGTCTGTCACCCATAAACCCCAACATGCAAGACCGTGAATCCAGCAATATGCAAGTGGTTGATGTTAAGACGTTGGAACGTTCACTAGCAGCGCTACTTGATGACCGGTTGAAAAATTTGGCTACAAAATCTGACTTGGTTGAAGTCAAGACAAAAATGGATAGTCTAGAAAGGAGCAATGTTTTTCTTCAATCGAAACTTCAACAGGTAGAGAATAGATGTCAAGTGCTTGAACGTCAAATCGATTTCTTAGAAAAAAAATCAAACGAAAAGAATCTGGTACTGCATATTCCAACTCAAGACGATGATCAGCATGTGATTGAAAAAACGAAAAAGGTATGCTTAGATCTGCTACAGGAAAATAATCCTTCAAAAATCGTCAAAACCAAAGTTATACGCTCCAGAAACAACAGAGTAGCGAACGTCATCGTCGAAATGCAGCACAGTGAAGATGTATCACGTATATTGAGGTCTGCCATCAAGTTGCGGGATACTGGAATCTCTATCCACCGAGATTATACTCGAGCTGCGCGAGATAAAAGAAGACACCTTTTACAAATTAAAACAAACATCCAGACATATAACGAAAACATGAAAGTGACGATTCGAGGACAAACACTTTTTTGTGAAAACAAATCTTTTTATCTGGACCATAACAACATGCTAAAATGTAACACAGATGATGAAATTGGTATAACATTATAGGGCTTTTTAGGTAACAACGATATATCTCTTTCTCGTTCTCACAGAATTGTCAAAAACAGCAGTATGACGAACAGCTGATTTTTTTTTATCATTGTTGAAAAATTGATTGAAAACAAAAGCGGGAATTTTAAAGATTTGTGCGCGAAAATTGTGAAAATTGTTGGTTTTGCTAATTAAAATAAATTTTTAAGCCACGGAAATCACAAATTTCACGCAAAAATGAATACCGCATTTAAAAATTATTTCCAAATTGTTTTCTTCAAGATCTTGAGTTTGACAGTTTGAAAAAAGCGCGATACATATTTCAATCTGTCTTCATCATAGTGTGAGCTTTGACAAGATGGTAAAACTCCCTATTGAACAAAATTGTGACAGCATGCAGTGACAGCAACAACTTGACAGAAACTGCACAGTCAACCAACAACGTCGGTAATACAGTACACATGCCTGGAACCAGTGCTGCAGTTGGGAGTGTAAATTGTAGTATTTAGTATTAATGCCGTCTGCCGTAGTTTAAATAAATCAATTTCAAGTAATTTAGACAGTATCCAAAAATATTTAAGAATTTTAGCTTATAATGTGTCAGGTTTGACCAATAAAGCGCTATTTAGTGATTTTTATAAATTTGTAAACACTTTTGACCTAATATTTTTATTTGAAACTTTTGTAACTGAGAATAATTACACAAGTATAGATAATAAACTAATAGATTATAAGTTTATGTGGATCCCGGCAATACGTAGTCGAACAAGAGGTAGAGCAAGTGGAGGATGTTACTTTGGGTACAAAAAAGAGTTATTAAACTTGAAATGTGAGTTTCTCAATCAAAATCAGCTAACGTACGTTAAATTGCAAATCAACGACAAAACACTTTTGATACTGCCCTTGTACTTGAATTGCAACAACTGGGATGAGGACTTCGAAAATCTCAGCGAGTTATTTAATACCATTGGTTCATCGAAAATAATGCTGATTGGAGATCTGAACGCGAGAATCGGTCAAGTTGCAGGAACAATTAACGAGGCAAAGGGAATTAATAGACAGTCTAAAGATGTAATATGCAATACAAGAGGAAAGCGAATAATTGAACTGTGCGACTCGTTTGGATTGAGAATTCTAAATGGAACAATGCCCAGTGACGTTTCGGGTAATTTTACTTTTGTTGGTGGTCAAGGTTCATCAACTATTGATTATTCAATGATAGGTGAAGATTGGGAACCCTTTGTGACTGATTTCGAGGTGAGAGAATTGCCATACTCAGATCATCTACCGGTGGTCGTTACCTTTCGGGTGATTGGACATTCAACTGGAGTGAATAACAGCGATCAATTACTGCCTATACTCAACTGGAAACTCCCAAAAGCCGCATTATACAGACAACGTTTGGACAGAAATCTACACAGTCGCCAAAATACGGACTTTCATGTGCTGGCTCAAGTCGTTAAGGCATCTTATCCACAGCAGCAGATTAGTGTTGCGAGAAATAAAGGAAGGTTTGAGCCTTGGTTTGACGAAGAATGCCAAAAAGCCCGCAGAATTTCATTCGCATGGCTCAGGAATTTCAAAAACTCGCCCCAAGGTCAATTCAGAAACATTTACATCGAAGCTAATACGTCATATAAGAAACTGTGCAAAAGCAAAAAGCGAGAGTATGAGGAACGACAAGCGGCCAGGCTGGCCTCCTGTAAGAATGCGACAAACTTTTGAAAACTTGCATGGGAATTAAATGGTAAAAAACCGTCAATACACAACAATTTGTGTGCAAATGTGCTAGCCGAACACTTCCAGCAACTCCTCAATCCAGAAACGATACCATCTATCTGGCAATATGCAACACCTCGAATAACCAATGAAATATTGGACCCGCAGTTTACTGCACAAGAATTGGAGCAAGCGTTATGTACGCTGAAAGATGGGAAAGCAGCAGGCGCAAACGGTATCCCAGCTGAATTTTACAAATATGGCACTTCTTTACTTAACGATCATCTCTTAACGATGTTCAATAAAGTAATTGAGGGAAATATGGAAGTGAAGGAATTTCGAGAAGCAATTATATTCCCAATACATAAGAAAGGTTCATACTCAGATGCTTCGAACTATCGGGGCATTTCCTTCCTGAATGCAACATAAAAAATTCTCACAACGATGATGCAGAAAAGGCTCAATAGGTGGATTAAGTCACAGAACATACTGAAAGAGTTTCAAGCAGGATTTAGAGCAGGCTACTCTACAATTGACAATATATTTGTACTCCGGAGTCTTGCAGAGAACTTTATCACACAGAAGAGGAAATTATATGTATTTTTCATCGACTTCAAAGCTGCGTTCGACACAATAAATAGAGGTGCCTTATTCTACAAGCTTTATAACGCGGGATTATCGATGAAATTTGGACGTGCGCTTGAGAATCTCTATAGAGGAACTCAGGCGGCTGTATGGAATGGTGCAGAGTTGTCAGATTGGTTTGAGACCACATCGGGAGTAAGGCAGGGCTGCACATTGAGTGGCGTGGATTTCGCAGGAACACACATTAAGGCCTTATTATTTGCAGATGATATTGTCATGTTCGCGTATTCTCCGGAAGCGTTACAGCTCATGATAAACAGGTTATATTATTACTGTTGCTTATGGAACTTAATCGTTAATACGCAAAAGTCGAAAGTGATGATTTTTAAAAAAGGTAGTGTTAGAAATGCTTCCAATGAGCAGTGGACCTACAACGGAGAAGCCCTAGAATGTGTTACTGAATACAAATACCTAGGTGTAATTATTACGAGAAATTTGAGCTTGCAGAAGCATTTAACGGAAAAATTGGACAAAGCGAAAACTGCCATAAATATTTCATGGAAAAAATGCTTCATGAACAGGAACATTGCACATAGCAGCAAGCACAAGGTATTTGAAGCGGTATCGGAGAGCATACTTTTATATGGCGCTCAAGTATGGGGATGCATGAGGTTTGACACGGTGGAAAAGCTCTTGACACACTTTATTAAACGGATATTCCGCTTACCAGTTAACACTCCAAATTACGTAGTAATGCTCGAAACTGGACTATCACCTTTATATATAAGGACCATGAAGTTGCAAGCCGATTTTCTTCTGAACATCTTCAAATTACCAGAATTCAGATTAGTAAGAAAGGTAGCTATCAGGGCCATAAACGAACAAAACAGCTGGTATAGAGTGGTCCAAACTTGCTGAAGAATGCAATTTAAGCTTCGATTTAAATTTGGAAAACATGGTTAGTTGCAAGGCTCTCTTCTACAATGTAATCTCGAAGGTGGATGAGAAATGTAGAGCTAAATATATAGCTGAAGCCTCCAGTTCCATCTACAGAACAGTTTACAGTAGGTTAAACCACAATTTGGCAGAAAAAAACTACTTTCGTGATACTAACAAAGTAAACGTTATCGCTACAATGGTCAGACTTCGCAGCGAACTCCTCAATCTGAACTTCATGCCTCACAGACCTGATCTACCTCTAGAATGCAGCATTTGCAACATGAGGGAAAGAGAAGACGTCATCCACTTTTTGGGAAGATGCCCAACTCTAAAAGAAACCAGAAGAAGCGTTCTTGGGAGCGATGATTTATCTGAAGATCAAGTTTTGGACGAATTGAATAATATGAACGTTGAAAGACTTTATGAATACTGTGTAATTGCGCTTAGATATAGAGCGAGAATAATTAACGAAGATTTTTGATTGAACTTATGTATAACTAACTGACTCTTATTTGAATTTTTAAAATTAAATGGTTGTCATATAATTCCCTTTTTTTAACGACATATTTATGTTATTTTAAACTGTTATTAAATTTATAATGAAGTAAACATATTATAGTTGTCAATCTGGCAGACGGCTAATGCCATGTCATAATGATTTTTGTATATTTTATTACGTTACTATTGTTAAATTCAAATTTTAATTCAATAAAATCCTTATTATCTATCTATCTATCTATCTATATCATTTTTGTTGTTGATAGTATAAATTCTTGAATAAAGTTAATACGGATACGAAAATCTCTTTCTCAAACATTTTCATTTTTTTAACATATTCTTGCTTGTATTTAGCATTATTGTTGTCAGAACCTATCTTTCCACACAATTATCTTCATTCCTTCATTATACATGAAATGTCCCGATACCCAAGTCAAATAAATTCGATGCTAGCTCCGCTCCGGGAGCGGTAAAACTAGACTCCAATTGTAATTTTACTATTGTTTTTATATACAATGGTAAAACGGAAGAAAAATGGGTATAAAAGAAGAAAAAAGGTAAAAAATTGAAATGAGAACCGTGAGCCATCTAACCCCGATGTCTCCCATCTTTTTCCAAAAGTCAGACGGTATACTTAATGTGTAAGCATATATAAATAAATAAATAAATAAAAAATAAATATACCGTCTGGCCCAATCGTTTTCCATTTTTCGAGTTTTTCAATGCAGCACTGACTTCTTCGAACGTGATGTCAGGCACTTCTTCGCAGTATCGGAAAGTATCGTCTGGGGAACTGTTCATTTAAAAGTCTTTCGCAGTACTCTCGCCACCTGTGAAGAATTTTTGTCGTCATCCACAAGAAGTTGGCCTTGAGCATTGTTTATAAACTTTGGCGGACAAATCTCCGGGGCATGTCTTATCTCAAAAAAGCTATTTTTGGTGACGAACGTTAAGATAGGACAATTTTCCTTCGGCTTCCGACAGTCGTTCTAGATAAGACTTATTTATTTAACAATTTTAAGGACTGAGTGAAATGGCCCCTTTTGGTATTATTTCTTAAGTTATTATATTTTATATACAATGTTTTTTATTATTAAACACGAGAAAAACACAAAAACTTGAATAATTGAAACACAAGTATAATACTTTTTGAAAATCGTTATTTTTCACTATTTTTAAATCTTTTTTTCGTAATAAATTGTTTGGAATTTTGTGCTTGTATCTACTTTTTTTTGTTGAAACTGCTGAATGCAAATATAAATTTTTAATAGAAGTACATAACCGTTTTAGAGTTTTCATTGAAAAACAAAAAGGGTGGCCATATTAGCTCCACTTTCCACTACAATTTTTAAATTAAATTATTTTTATATAAGTTCATTATTACGTTTCTAAGTTTGGGACTAAGCAAAACAAAAAAAGCAAACAAAAAAATGAGTTAAGACCTTTTTGCATCGGAGGGCAATCTCTACCAGCCGATTTTTTTTTTCATTCAAGTTCTTGTTATACCCTTGCGACTGTACGAGTGTGAAGGAAGATTTGATACATGGAATCGTTAGTGCTCTCAAATACAAGAGTAGCAACAATTAACGTCGAAATAGCACAAAATAGTGCTGCAAATTGAATTTTCATTGAGAGCTCACCACAGGAACCAGTTATAAAATTATTGATAATAATAATAATAATAATGTACTTATTAGTTCTATGAACTTTTAAAAAATAGTTTAACAATTTTGTTAACTGTTGTTACATGTTTTGATCAGTTCTTATAAATTTAAATATAAATATTTTAGTTACAAAATACAAAATCAAAATCACCAATTTATCTTCAAAAAGTCTTTGAGTTAACGTTTAAAAGAATTTATTCTTGTTTCAGTTTTTAAATTATTGAGCAAGTTATTGCAAAAAAATAATCCAGCGTATATCAGCGTGTTCATGTTACTGCTTATGCTGCTGCGGATCGGCCTGAAATCTTTATTGTTTCTTACGTTGTAGGGCTGCAATTCGTCTACCATTTTAATATTTTCTTCTAAGAAAGATGGCAGGATACCATATTTCATTTTAAATATAAACATCATTGCGTTGTATTTTATATGCTGATCAACGTTCATCCAGTTTAAAGCTTGAGGATTTGTTGAATTGGTGTATAACGGTTAGACTTTAGGATTATTCGCAATGCTTTATTTTGCTTAATTTGCATCTAATGTTTTTTTGGTTTTGACATCCAAATACAGAATTATTGAATTTGTCATAGTTAAAACTGGTCTGATTCGCTTAAGAAAACCAACTTTTTTTTAAATTTTAGCTGTTATATAGTTTGCATGAATTTTAAAGGTAAGATCACTGTCTATCATTACTCTCAGATATTTAAGACAACCATTTATGCTCAGGATCATTAATTTGTATCTTCATACACTTTGTTTTCTTTTCGTTTAGACTAAGTTTATTTGCTCTCAACCATTAATATTTTCTAAGTCTGTATTTACACATTTCATTTATATCTTTTCCGGTGATATAAATTAAGGTGTCATCAGCAAACAGGACAATTTTACATTACTTTATTGCACTTTTGATATCGTTTATGTGCAAAAGAAACAACACAACTCCCAACAAAGAACCTTGTGGGACTCCCAACTCAACTCCCACCGAGTCTGACATCTCACCGTTGAACTTCGTTTTTTGACTCCCTCCCACTTAAGTAAGATTTAAACCATTTTAGTTCAGTGTCATCGATTCCACCTGCTTTAAGTTTTTGCTGTAGTATCAACCGATCCAGTGTTTCGAAAGCTCGCCTTAAGTAGAGAAACACAGCTATATTTCCTTTGCCTCTGTCAATCTCTTTTCTACATTCGTATATAAGATAGTTCAAAGCTGTTTCACACGAATGTCCTACCCGAAAACCCGATTGTTCGTTTATTAATAAGTTATTGTCTTTTATGAAGGTAGTGAGTTGCTCACTTACGATTCTTTCCAATTTTTTTTTCAAATATCGGTAACATATTGATAGGACGAAAATGTTCACTATTTATTGTACCCCTTTATTTTTTCAACGTATTAATTAATTTTATTAGCACTATGAATCAATTATTTCTATTGAATTATATACAGGGTGAGTAATGAGCAATGCGACAAAATGCTAGGGCGTGTAGGTTGCGTTGAGACAAGAAAAAAATCGTATGGGAGGGGGGGTCTATTCCCCTCCGTTTAGCCGGGAGGGGCAATTTTCGAAAAAACTGACTTAAAATGGGAAAAAAAATATTTAAAATCAACGGCTTCATTCACAATGCTGTGCGATACGTTTTTGAAAAGCCAATAACTTTTTCTTTCATTCTGTGTTTAAATAAATCTATTCTAAGAAATAGTTTTTGAAATATTAATTTTCAAAGTCAAAATTTTGAAAAAAAAAATTGAAAAAAAAATTTCAAATTAATTTTTTTCAAAATTTTACGGAATTAAGTGCTAATTTTAATTTCAAAATTCAATGCTGTTATTAATTTTAAGTCTAAATAAGAAAACCGGATGCAAAAATTTTATGTCGTTCTCAAGAAATTAAAAAAAAACCAAAACCACCTTTTTCTAAGAAAAACATTTATTTTTATTGTAACGAAGCAATTTAAGAAGCATTAATCTTAGTTTTTTTAGTTTTTTTTATTCCTTTTATTTTTACTATGTTTTTTATTGGAAGTTCTTATAAAAAATTCTTGATATGATCTCCATTGTTTAGAAGGCATAGATTATATCTCCTTGTAATGGCTTCACATAAGTTTATGCTTGACAAATTTTCCTGCAATTTGACTCCAGAATTCGTTCCTTCAGTTGTTCCAATGATACTATTTCCACTTCGTAAACATAATTCTTCATAAATCCCCATGCATAGAAATCTAGAGGAGTTAAATCTGGTGACCTAGGCGGCCATTCCGTGGGGCCCCTTCTTCCGATCCAACGGTCACTAAAATGATCATCCAGCCAGTTTCTCACCTGTAAGCTGTAGTGTGCTGGAGCACCATCTTGTTGGTAGATTAAAGTATCTGCTATAACCGATGGAACGCTGTCTAATAAATCGGGTAAAAGGTCTCGTAGGAATTGCAGGTATGATTCTCCATTAATAATGGAATTCAAAAACCGGGGCCCGATCACAGTGTGTCCAACAATACCAAGCCAAACATTACAACTAAAGCGGTGTTGTGATTTGTTTTGTTTTTTTTTGTGTGGATTGGCGCTACTCCAATAATGTAAATTGTGGAAGTTAGTAACCCCATCCCTAGTAAACTGTGCTTCATCCGTCCAGAATATTCTTCTAAAATAGTTTTGTTCGGTTTCATTTCTAAGTAGTAATGTTCTACAAAATTCGGTTCTCAATAACTTGTCGTTTGAGGTGAGTTCCTGAACAGGCGTAAAGTGGTACGGGTGTAAATTTTCCGCCCGAAGTACTCGACATGCTCTAGATTGGGACACTCCAAGCATAGTGGATATCCTTCTTGTACCGACAGAGGGATTATTTCGGACTAAATCCAGAATTCTTTCATCTAAGGTTCTTGACTCATCAGAAACTGGCCTTTCGTTTCTTCGATGCTCCAGCACTCCATGATCTCTTAGACGTCGGTGGATTCTTGGAAACGTGCTATGATTAGGACACCTCCTATCGGGATATCTTTCAGCGTACAGTCTTTCGGCTTCACGACTTCGACCATTAGCTAAACCGTAGCAGAAATGCATGTCCGTTAATTCTTCTCGGGTGTATGAGCTTGACATCGTTACGTGTTAATGAGTTAATATTCAAATTTGAAATAATTACTAAGCAAAACTGCAATGCCTTTTATTTATCTTGCGTTGCAATTTTCTTTTTTTTTTTTCATTAAAAAAAATGCGGTTTTATTGTCCTTATTGTCCCCATAACAGGTAGAACCCATGGGCTGCGGGCAGGCCAAGGCAAAAATATTGACAGGTCAGTTTTCAGAAGTTATCAATTAAAATAATATTAATCCAGGGTTATTACAATACTATTTAATTTTATTACGTTCTCATAAAACTCCAATTAAAAAAAAAGTAAAAAAACTAAGATTAATGCCAAATAAATAATTAAATTGCTTCGTTACAATAAAAATAAATGTTTTTCTTAGAAAAAGGTGGTTTTGGTTTTTTTTAATTTCTTGAAAACGACATAAAATTTTTGCATCCGGTTTTCTTATTTAGACTTAAAATTAATAACAGCATTGAATTTTGAAATTAAAATTAGCACTTAATTACGTAAAATTTTGAAAAAAAATGAACTTGAAATTTTTTTTTCAATTTTTTTTTCAAAATTTTGACTTTGAAAATTAATATTTCAAAAACTATTTCTTAGAATAGATTTATTTGAACACAGAATGAAAGAAAAAGTTATTGGCTTTTCAAAAACGTATCGCACAGCATTGTGAATGAAGCCGTTGATTTTAAATAATTTTTTTCCCATTTTAAGTCAGTTTTTTCGAAAATTGCCCCTCCCGGCTAAACGGAGGGGAATAGACCCCCCTCCCATACGATTTTTTTCTTGTCTCAACGCAACCTACACGCCCTAGCATTTTGTCGCATTGCTCATGACTCACCCTGTATAATATCTCTATTTAAACCATATACGAGCCCAAACGTAAAATAGTTGGCCGAACTTGCTTTGGACAAAGAAAAAATACTTTCCATGCTGAAACTAATTAGTTTAATAAAATAAATTATATTCCGAAACTATATCAAAAAGAGACGTATTTTTTTCTTGAAAATGACTGCAAAAAAATTATGAAAAATGTATTACGAATAAATTTACGGTAAAAATGTAAAAGGGTAAGAGCAAAATAGTTGGCCTACTCTTCTTAAGATGGAAAATGGTTGGCCTAGAGCTGTTTATACAGGGTAATTCGCATAGATTATGTAGGTTTGGCTGAGTTAATACCTAAAATTAATGGAAGGGGGGTCTTTCTCCCCCCGTTTAGGTGGGAGGGGCAATTTTCAATGAAGTATGACTTAAAACAGAAAAAAAATATTAAAAACCAACGGTAACACTAACAATGTCATACTATACCTTTTTGTAACGCCAGATGTATCTTCTTTTATTTTATTTATTAATAAAGTAGTTTTAATAAACAATTTTTGAAAAATTATTTCTCATACTCAGAATTTAAAAATTTCAGTAGATGAAAATATATCACTTGAAATCGAGATTTCGAGATTTTGATCTAGATTAAATCTAGATTTGATGTATTTTTACCAATGCAACGCAAAATCTAAAAAAAATTAATATGACCAATTAAAAACCACATTAGTCAATTTTTATTAAAAAATGCCCCTCCCTCCTAAACGGGGGGAAATACTACCCCTCTTGCCTGTTTTTTTTTTCTTTTATTTTCTTTTTTTTTTCTTGACCGTGTTAAATTGTTAAATTCTAATCTACTCGCTCTGGTTTTTTGGTGCACCTTATCATTGTGTTCACATTTCTATAGTATTTTCATGCTGAATATGCTGTGATTATTCAGCATGAAAATACTATAGAAATCCAGAAACTTGTGAATAACACATTTTTAGGTTCGTGTATTTACTAGTTGTCTTTTCTGTTACTCTGACAACAGTCGTAAACATATGAGATTTTTGTTTTTTTTACGACTCTTGTCAAGGGAATATGGATTTTAGAGCCAATAAAATACATTAAATATTGTTAATAGTTTTGTTGACGACTATTGTTAGGGTAACAGAATAGACACTTAGTAAATGTAAGAAACTCCAAATGTGCGGTTCACAAGTTTCTTTAGATGGCGGTGCTCAATGATTGTACTATAGAAATTTATATACTATGACCTTATACCGATCAGCCTGTAAAAGAGTAATTTTGTTTATATGTATGGGCCTCGAAAAACATACACATAACAAAATATTTGACGTTTCTTCACTTTTGTTTTCTTATCAACTAGTTAGTACTTTGGCATCTTAGAAGGAACAGGGCTAATAGTAAAGAGAGCTCAGAAAAAAAATGTACTACTGGTATTTCGCTCAACTGTCAAATCTATCATTGATAAACTTAAACAGTAGAGATTATAAAGAAAAGCCCTCTGGTGTTGTTTAATATCATAATTAAGGAGATGAGTTATTTTCGAGGTGTTTTTCACTCATATGTCGCCCATTGTATATACATTTCTATAGTATTTTCATGCTGAATATTCACCGCCTGGCCATCTTGAGAAACGTGTGATAAACACATTTTTAGGCTCGTGCATTTAATAGTTGTCTATTCTGTAACCCTGACAACAGTCGTAAACATATATTATTTTTGTTTTGTTTACGACTCTTGTCAAGGAAATATGGATTTTAGAGCCAATAAAATACATTATATATTATTAATTTGTTTCTTAGACGACTATTGTTAGGGTAACAGAATAGACACTTAGTAAATGTAAGAACCTCAAAATGTGTAGTTAACAACTTTCTTTAGATGGCGCTGCTCCATGGTTGTACTATAGAAATTTATATACAATGTGTCGCCAGTGTAGAAATTTAGTCTTGAACTCTGTAAAACATATTCCGTTTTTTTCAGCGGTCATGTTGCATGAATGAAAGAATACAAGATTATGACACTTTGGCATTTTCACTTTGGTGTTGTTTCACTTGTGACGTAATTTTCACTTGTGACGTAAGCACCTCGCACTTTTTTCTCATTGGTTGGGGAAAGTCATAACAAGATTCCACCATGTAATTATTTTTCTATTAGTGCTTAAAAAAAACAATCTTCTATCCTTTCATTCATGGTCATGTTCACAGGTCGTCAACTTGTAATCCTCCGTCTCCTCCCGTAGAAAAAAAAAATGTACACGCGCTTTTCTATATATGAATACGTGTGAACAGCAAAATGCAAAATTGTAAGAATGTATGGTCTATCCAAATTTGACAGTCCCATTTGAAATGCACGGGTACGCATACAGAGTTAAATCTCTGCAGTTTTGAAAGTTTGTAGGCAAAAGTGGGTGGAGCCTCCTGAGTTGATGTTCTATTTATTTATTATTCTATGTTCATGTTTGATATGTTTCCAGGTTAAAGGTAGAACTATAATGCGCATGATCTAACATGGCTTACTGTCAAAATTAAACGAACTGTTTCGTCATGTTTATACAAAGATGATGAATGCACATAATGAATATGTGAAACATGTGAAAATAACTTGTTTTTAGTTTCTTTTAACTGTGTTAAAAATGCATAATTTATTGTTAAATTTATTGATTTATTTATGAAATGGATAATTTAATGCGAATTCGTAGACTTTTTTTTTGTAAAATGCAGATGTCAAATTTACATAAGTAAGAGCGGTTCAGATCGCACAGCTCATGCGGAGCTCATGTTTAACGAAACTCAATGAATTGCACATATGTCCATTATAGCCAACGCCATATGACTGTGTGTATTCGCTCATTTACACATGCGATTTTGAGAGTAGCTCATGCTTACTCATGCGCATTATAGTTGGGCTTTAAGTATCTACATATGGAAAGGTTTTAGGTGAATCCAAGTATTGATGGAAAGTCTTTGATGATGAGTTTGGAAAACTGTCATAAGACGTAGTAAAACATTTTACATTTGTACGACTGTAATTTAAACATTTCCACTGAAAAACGCATTGTTACCATGGGAAAATGAAACAAGTTATATAATTTATTCATTAAAAAAAATTCTATTTACGTTTTTGGTCTTAGAACATCATGTGCAACAAGTGTTTTTTTTTCTTTTTTTTCATTTTCAATTATGGCAAGCATTATGTAAATTAACTTTTTAATTCATATTTCTCGAAATAATTTTGAGTGGACTTGTGTCGTTTTTCCCGTGGACCCTTCATATAAGTGAAGTTCAATATGTATATATAAAGCTATACTATAGAATTAAGCAAAAATATGTTTGTTAAATTAACGGCAAATGCATTTCCTCGAGTTTTTGTTTTGTTCTTTTTTTATTATTTTGGAAAGTATAATTTGAAAAGTGTAATTTTCGCCCTATTTATTCGAGTTCCGGAAGTGCAGTTTTGCTGTCGTTCGTTAGCCAAACCGTGGACTCCACGAACTTGTTTGATATTTACTCTATCCAACAGCATATGATGCGTATACATCGGTTCAGTGATTGCTGAAACACAGATGGATTAAGATTGGTCTTTATAATCATTAAAACAGTCTTAACTTCCGGTGAAAATTTGAATTTTAAATTTAACCTTTTTAAACAAGAAAATTTTCTAATTAGAACTTCCTTTTTTCCATTCATCTGTCTTTAAACGATACGAACCCAAAACTTTATTTATCAGCATTTTGAAAATACAAAATATCAAATGAAAGATTACACAAATACCTTTAGAAATATCTTTTTTCTAAAAACAACATATTTAAGTATATTTAGTTCAGACTTTCTTTCAAATGATTTTTTTAGAGGTGTTTTCTTGGGCTGATATCTTGAAAAAATCAGTGATGACATATACTTTCTTTTGCACCACTACAATCTATGATTATTAACCATTAATTCAATGTATTGAAATTATCTTATATCAAACGAATTTCTTCTTATAATCTAAAAGAATATTTTAAGTCAAGTCCATATGTTGAAAATAATGATAATAGGGCTACCTCGAAAATATTCCGAACTTAATGAAACTTTCACAGGTTATTTGATGGTATACTAGGAAGACCCCCCTAAGCTTTTGACCTCGAGGACCCTGTGCTGATTTGGCAAGGAGGGAAAACTCCAAACTCTTCTTTTGTTTTCTTTTTTATTAATTTTTTTTTTTAAATAATATGGTCAAAAAATACAACTTCGAAAAAAATTACAATTTGGAGTTGAGTAAAAATAAAGAATGGGTAGACGAAGAGACAAACTTCACCTACAAAACAAAAGTCTTGTAGTATTTTTCAAGCGGAAAGTAACGCTATAAGAGAATGTGCAAAGCTAAATATCGAGAAAATGCTGCAAACAAAACATTGCCTTAATGTCAGATAGCCAATCCCTAAATTCCTACGCCATAAGCTCAAAACTGAGAATGCACAGAAAAACTAAACGCAATGGAAAAAGAAAATAACGTCACCCTATACTGGGTAACAGGCCTTGGTATACAAAACAACGAAGAGGCAGATGCGCTGGCAAAATCAAAAAAGAAGAGGAACTCAAAAGAACTCTGATCTGCAACGGATTCCCCAAGCTAAGACAGGCAAAACTTCTACAACCAAGAAAGATTTAAAGACAGTATTAGCTTAGGTAGAAATAACTTCAGAATCATCATAGGTTTCCTCACGGGCCACTGCAAACTTGAAAGACATCTTAGTATCATTGGAGGAATAAACAGCACAACATGGGCGGCAATGGTACAATGAATAGAGTGCTTGCTTGTTAACCCAGAGGTTGCCAATTCAATTCTCACTCGAGTACAAAGCATTTTTTTCTTTTCAGCATACCTCCGAGCTAATGCAGGACGTCGGGCATGAGGTATGCAATAAAAAATAAAAATCAACTCTATGTATTGTACCAAAATCAATTATTTCTTATCCTTCTACTTCTTCTAACTAAACACTTGGGTTAGATAAAAGAGAGTGAACTACTTTCTCTAAAGGTTTTCCAAATATTAAAATTCTTCAAGGCATTGGGTCGGAGGAAGAGCTGTAAAATGAGAATCTTCATCAGACACAATAGATCTGAAGGTCGCAGTGCATATAACCCCAATTATAATTCATTCATAATCTCAATTTCCTACAAGTTGATTCGCATAAAATGCAAAAAAAAAAAAAAAAAAAAACTGTATCGTGTAGGTTGCGTCAAGACAAGAAAACATTTTAGATTTTTATAAAAACAACTTTTCGGACGTATATTTAATAATCTTATTGATTAATTTCACCAGACGTTTCGACAGAATTGCATCTAGTCGTAGTCACGGGCTAACTGATGGTTGGTTGTGTAAAGTTATTTATTTTCCTAGTTTGTTTTAAAAGAGTTCATTTAAAAGGTAAATATCATAGAAAAACAGTTTTGTCTGTTTCAATCAGTTTTGTTCTATCTGGAACAGGAGCCTGGCTTTATAAGACATCAAGAAAATGCCTATTTTACACGATGAAGCTCAAGCGGAACTTGCAGCCTTAAGAGAAGAAAATGCACGTCTTTCTCAACAAATAGCAGCAAACGAACAACATAATAATGGAAGAGACATTCGCCAAAACACAGGAAGTCCATCACAACCAGCTGTTCACCGAGTTGCAGTAAAATTGCCACCATTTTGGGCTGAACGACCTAGTTTGTGGTTTTCCCAGGCTGAGTCACAATTTATTGTCTCCGACATAACAAATGAGGTAACAAAATTTCATTATGTTGTTTCCCAATTAGATACCCGTGTGGCTGCTGAAGTAGAGGATATTATAACGTCCATCCCAGTCCAGAACCCGTATACCGTATTAAAATCTAAGCTCATTGAACGTTTATCGGCATCAGAAGAACAACGTATTCGACAGCTCATCAGTGACGAAGAACTTGGTGACCGTAAGCCTTCACAATTTCTTCGACATCTTCGTTCTCTTGCTGGTCCCGCAACGTTACAGGATAAGCTATTGCGTCAACTATGGTTACGACGACTACCATCACACGTCCAAGCTATTTTGACATCCAGATCTGATTTCTCTCCAGAACAATTATCGGAAATAGCAGATAAGATTCTCGAAGTTTCTCCAGCACCAGTTCCTTTAGCCATCCATGCTACCTCAACGAAAAAGGAACCTGACTCTAATTCAACACTTTTGAACGCTATCGACAATCTTACTAAGCAAGTGTCCGAGTTATCTACGCATCGTAAATATCGTGATCGTTCATACAGCCGACGAAGGGAATCAACAAGAAGCAGATCAAGTTCTACGAAGCGACAAGGATGGTGCTGGTTTCACTCAAAATATCAGCACAAGGCTCGAAATTGTAACAAACCCTGCACTTTCCAGGAAAACGCAAACAGCAGTTCATAATGACGACGAATGACTGCAAAGTTTCTGGAAGTCGTCTTTTCGTAACTGACCAAAACTCAAAACATCAATTTCTTATCGACACCGGATCTGACCTATCTTGTTTTCCTACGCATCTTCTTCCACAACGACGTCCTGCAACCGATTACGAACTTAGCGCTGCAAATGATAGCAAAATTAAAACTTATGGGTTTCTGAATTTGGAATTAAATCTAGGACTTCGGCGAAGTTTTATTTGGAGATTCGTGGTTGCTGATGTAAACATACCAATCATAGGTTCAGACTTTCTTGCCAATTATCATTTGCTTCCAGACTGTCAATCAAAACGTCTTATTGATACTTTTACTGGTCTTCAAACCAAAGGACAAACCGCACAAGTTAATCAGAACAGTGTGAAAACAATCAACAATTCATCTCCATTTACAGCTTTACTGTCCGAATTTCAAGAAATCACCCGTCCAGCTGGTTTGCCACGAACTGTCAAACACAAAACCGTGCATCACATCCGAACCACACCTGGTCCTCCAGTTTCTTCCCGTCCTCGTCGTTTGGCTCCGGAGAAACTTCAAATCGCAAAAAAAGAATTCGAGGAAATGCTACTAGCTGGAATAATTCAACCGTCAGACAGTCCATGGTCTTCCCCGTTACACCTGGCTCGCAAAGGAGAAAATGGTTGGCGTCCTTGCGGAGATTATCGAGCATTAAACGCCCGATCGATTCCAGATAGTTATTCTGCTCGTCACATTCATGATGTTACGCATAACGTCCACGGAAGTAAAGTGTTTTCAACCATTGATTTGTTGAAGGCATACCAACAAATTCCAATAAATCCAGATGACGTTAGCAAAACTGCCATCACAACCCCATTTGGACTTTATGAATTCCTCTTCATGACTTTTGGACTACGGAATGCTGGAAACACTTTTCAACGATTAATGGACGAAATTTTATTTGGATTGGATTTTTGCTTCACATATGTCGACGATATCTTAATTTATTCTAAATCTTCAGAAGAACATATGAACCACTTGCGCCAAATATTTCAAAGGCTCTCCGACTACGGGATGGTTATCAACCCATCAAAATGTGTTTTCGGTGCTCCAGAGGTCAAATTTCTGGGATATACGATTAATGCCCACGGAATTAAACCACCTCAAGAACGAGTCAAGGCCATTCAGGATTATCCACTTCCAAAAACAGCTAAAGGTCTTCGTCGCTTTCTTGGAATGGTTGATTTTTACCGAAGATTTGTCCCTAAAGCGTCGGAACTTCAAGCACCACTTCACAATGCTATAAGTAATCCACAACTGAAAGGATCTCAACCTGTTCCATGGACACCAGAGTTAAAAAAAGCATTTTGCAGTTGTAAAGACGGCTTATCTTCTGCAACTCTTCTTGTTCATCCTTGTTACGGAGCTAAACTTGGTCTTTTTACGGATGCATCCAACCACTCAATTGGCGCTTGTTTAATGCAATTAATAAATGGCATTTGGCAACCTCTTTCTTTCTTCTCAAAGAAATTATCCGCAAGGGAGAATGCCTGGCCTACTTACCATCGAGAACTGGTTGCAATATATGCAGCAATTCAACATTTTCGTCATCTTTTGGAAGGTCAACAATTTACAATTTTTACTGACCACAAACCTTTGATTTACGCATTTCAACAAAAACGAGAAAAATTATCACCTGTGCAACTGAACCAACTTTCATTTATCGCTGAGTTTTCGACTGACATTCAACATATTGATGGATCTAAAAATGTTGTTGCTGATGCCCTATCGCGCATAGAAGTAATATCTTCCACAGTAGATCATCAACAACTCGCTTCGTCACAGGAAAAAGATGAAGAACTTAAAGATTTGCTTAAGAACAATGCAACATCTCTCAATCTAACGAAACGTTGGATACCTGGAACATCTATACATATATACTGCGATACATCTACAGGTAAGCCACGACCTTTTGTAACTAAATTGTATCGTCATCAGATTTTCGACCAACTGCACAACCTAAGCCACCCAGGGGCCAAAGCATCTACAAAATTAATTGGCGAACGCTTCATCTGGCCTTCAATGCGCAAGGATTGTCGTAAATGGGCCCGGTCTTGCATACCATGCCAACGTTCTAAGATATCTCGCCATGTTAAATCACCGTTAGGAGATTTTGCAATTCCATCTAGACGTTTTTCGCATGTACACGCTGATATCATCGGACCACTTCCAGTAGTGAACAACTTTCGATATTGCTTAACTGTCACGGATCGTTTCACACATTGGTCTGAAGTATGTCCTCTCCAATCAATCACCGCAGAAGTTGTCTCCTTAGCATTTCTGTCATGTTGGATATCTCGTTTTGGATGCCCAGAAAAATTGACCATCGATAGAGGATCTCAATTCACCTCACACAGTTTCAGAGACATCGCAAAACAATTTGGCATCGAACTTCATTACACAATGAGTTGGCATCCTCAAGCAAATGGGATAATCGAACGATTTCATCGTCAATTAAAAGCTGCAATCATGGCTCACAACAACGAAAATTGGATTGAAGCACTTCCACTTGTGTTGCTTGGAATACGATCTGCCTTTAAGGAAGACATTCAGGCAACAGCAGCAGAACTGGTCTATGGTGAAACATTGAGGCTTCCTGGAGAACTGCTCACACAAACATCTCAAAATCAAGCAGTCGAAGATCCAACGAATTTTCTTCATCGTCTTCGGAAATACATCTCACGTTTACGACCAACTCCTGCCTCCAGACATTCTCAACCTGGAACTTTCGTCTTCAAAGAACTGGCAAACTGTCGTTATGCTTTTCTTAGAATCGGACCTATTCGCAAGTCTCTTCAACCACCGTACATAGGACCATACGAAATTCTAGCTCGTGATGAAAAGACTATGACCTTGAAAATAAATCGCGAGCCGATGAAAGTTACAATTGATCGAATCAAACCAGCTTTTGTGTTACAAGAAGCTTTGTCGCATTCATCTCAACCAAAATCTAAACCAACATCTCAACAAACATCTTCACAATCAACATCTAACGCACCTGATGTCCAACAACAACTAACAACTCGCTCAGGACGAAAAGTACGAATTCCGGACCGTTTTAAATACTGAACATATGGAACGTAATTTTTTTTTATTCCCTAGGGGGGTAGTGTGGCGACCCACAAGTCAGACATATAACACTTTACTTATAATATTCAAAATATCTACCTGTTCAATATCACTTAGTTATAATTCACTTTTGTATTCGGCATTTCATTGAATTAATTGTTTTGTTATTTTCTAAATTTAAATATTATTATCCTGTAATCGTTGGGTCAATCAACAACTATTAATTAAGAAATATAATAAATTGGAATAGGAGTTTTTCATTCCTATAAAACTAATAATGGGATCTTATAAAGCGACAAAATACAAGCATATTTTACTATGAGGAGAAGGAATCTATTTCCCCCTGTTTAGGCAGTATTTTGTAAACATAAAATAAATTATATTTTTTTAGAAAATTGCTCCTCCTTGCAAAATGAGAGAGATAGACCCCACTTCCTTTAGTAAAATATGCTTGTACTTTGTTCCTATACAAGATCCCATTATTAGTTTGCAGCGAAAAAAATGTGCCCATACATTATTTAACTTTAACAGTGCATGGTGGCCGCACCCACCAAAGGGTTGGCCGACTTTCCGATTACATATAATACTTTTTGGTAGATGATATTAGGGGTAATTATTTTCGTTATCAATTAAGTAAGTATTTTTGTCGCTAGCTCTCCGTCTTTTACGCCGCGCCGTCGACGTTCAAGTCAATTCAAATCCCCGTTCAAGTCAATTCATATATTATTGAACAAATGTAGAAAGATTAATAGTTTAATTTTTACTTTTGCTTATTTACCTGCAATTCTGGGTTTGCTGATCTATAAAAGTTCTTTTGGTTAATTATTAGAACATATCCTGCACTATCTTTTTCAATCTTATAATAGCCAGTTTCAAATTTCCATGGACGGTAGTAAGGTTGAGTTATTTCAAAACATCTTGTGCTCGAACTTGAACTGTCTTGTGCATAACTAGTTTGCAACTGATGGTGATCTCTTTGTTCATTGCCATTTGTTTCGATATTCAGACTTCTCAAAGAATATACCAACATG